>CM077674.1:408535344-409906648 GCA_039707655.1 Elymus sibiricus | reverse complement strand
ATACATCACTATGTATTCTCTTATTTGATTGTCAATCAAAATATTTCAATATTTCATCTATATGAAGATTATATTCCGATATAACCAAGCAGTGCCACATTTAAGTGGTGCTCATCAGTCTTCTCAAGACGTTTTAGCATTTAATGTTATGAAAATTCAATTCAAGATTCATGAATAAACCATCAATATCTGAGGTAAATACAAACATATTCTTATAACCACTTCAACAACTATTGTTCAAAACTTTATAAGAATATCCGTCGCATAATTCAAAACGTAATGTCTTACACAACTCCGGAACAAAATAACTATTATTCGATCCTAACATAAATCTTGAAGATAAACTAAAGGCATGACTTCAACGGTCTTGAGTAGCGATCCCATCACCATTCCCGATTTGCATCACGTCTCCATTTCTTCTCAACTTGTGAGATTTCTGTAGTCCCTGCATCGGATTGCAAATGAGAGCAACCGATCAGTATCAAATACTTGTGACATACAGAAACAAGTAAAATAACATTAACTTTGTATAACTTTTATACCTTTACCGGAAGAACCATTCTTCTTATCCGCCAAGTACTTCTTGCAATTGTGCTTCCAATGTCCCTTCTGTTTGCAGTAGAAACATTCAGTCTCCTTTGTGGCTCCGCTCTTGTTCTTCTTTTGAGAGATGGTCTTACCGGCACCAGTAGATTTCTTCTTGGACTTGCCATTCTTCTTGAAACTGGTAGTTTTGTTGACCATCAACACCTCTTTGTTCTTCTGCATCCCAGTTTCCGCAGTTTTGAGCATAGCAAATAACTCGTTTGCACTCTTCTCCATCCCGTTCATGTTGTAATTCATGATAAAACCATCGTAAGATGGGGGGAGTGAAGAAAGCACAATATCTGTACTGAGTGTTGGCGGAATTCCAAATTCTAGTGAAGCCAGTCTATCAACATATCCGGCAAGCTTTAGTATATGCTCACTCATTGAGGAACCCTCTTATATCTTGCATTCAATCAAGGCATTGGTTAGTTCAAACCGTTCGGTCCTTGCCTGCTTCTTGTACAGAACTTCCAGTGACACAATTATAAATTGAGTGGTAGATCGTTCAAAACGCTTCTGTAGTTCAGGATCCATGCAAGTTAACATGAGGCACTGGACTAACTCATAGTCATCACTACGAGCAGCATAAGCAACAACTTCTTCTGGTGGTGCATCCTTTGCAGGAGCATCACCTAGGGGCTGATCCAGCACGTACTCCTTCTTAGCACTCCTGAGAACGAATCTCAGGTTCCAGATCCAATCCGCATACTTTCCACCATTAGCAGCTAACTTTTCTTTCTCAAGCATAGGGGCTAAGTTGAACATATTGCGAGCCATTTGATCTACAACGATAAACACACAAATAATTTTAAACACAATTCATAATTAATATTGCACTAGTATTTAAACAAATTTTAATTTAAAGTGCACTCCCACTCAAATTAATATCTCTTATAGTTAATAGTGAGTGATTCAAGATCCAAATCTAGTTCTCGGCCATTGATGTGGACATCACTGATGACGAGAATTTTGACCAGTGGGCAAACTTTTGCCGATCGTATATCCATATGACTCTTGTTCATCTTTCGATGCTTCATGCTCCGAGCTCAGAACTATCCTGCTAGAACTTCAAGACAACCGAGTGCTATCTGCATACATGGTCTGACCATCCCCATCTTACACCTCACGTCCCGTTTGTACTCATGTGGACATGACGCACTCCGGAATGCTATGTGTTATAGACGGTTTCAACACTGGGAAGAGCACCTTTTAACTTGATATTTACTGTGAGAGATCATCCTAATAATTGACTACAGCGCAATCAAAGGGTGCAAACAACAAAGGGATAAACATCTCAGGCTATTCATAATAGCATGATATGGTATAGCCCTGGGCGCCGGGAATCCACCATGATCGTCTTCAATCTCCAGTTGAAGCGTCATGACGGCCAATATTTCGTTGCCATGGCAGCCGTTTCAAAAATGTTGCCGTTGCGGCAATTTCAGAAAATGTTGCCATGGCGACCGTTTCAGAAAACGTTGCCGTGGCACCAAAATCTGAACTTCCGCCATGGCACGAAATTATAGCTCCTCGTCCCGCGCCTAGTACACTTTCTCCTCGTCAGGGTCTTCCGTGTATGTTTGCCACCATCACATGTAACCTATCTCTACGATATTTACATTGAGGTGGCAATCTCGTGGCTCCAGCCATCATGCCGTGACGCGCAGGCCACTTAACATTACAACATATAACCATCTCATACATAAACTCATTATCATGACGAAGGCTATACCACATCATATGCAAACCCTGCATAACCAAGTTAGACGTCCTCTAATCAGTTTAGCAAATTTTAATAATGTGGCTACTAGGGTTTCCGGATAAACCTAGCTACCTACGTGCACACCATAAGGCGATAATTCTTGTTGCTAGATTAACTTTCGGGGTGTGTGAAAGAAGAGACTTAATTAAAAATCTCGTTCCCCCACACTAAACTTCGTCAAATACGCGTGACCCCCTAGAAGATCGTTCATCTTCATCGCCCTCTTGCGTACGCGACAGTTCACTATTCTTGACTATGGTGAAGACCAAGGAACTGTTAGTAGATCGTCGACAGCCAGAGCCGAACGATTGTCAGAACCTTGTGAAAAGCGACACCATGCCGTCAATGAACTGAACCGATGCAACACTCGAGGGAAGCATAGAAAGAACATCAGCCCTCACATCCACATGTGATCTAGATCGCAACCTGCATTTACTCATAGAACCGCTCATGATGCCACTGTTGGGAAACATAGTAGAAAACAAAAAAAATCGCACCTACGCACCACCAGCATCAATATGAAGATGCATAACGGGTTGTGATCATGATCGTTACCGTCACCGAGTTGCAGCAGAAGAAGAATGTGCCGGTGTAGATCGTACTTGGAGTCCCTCGAACCATCGATGAACGATCCCGTGAACCGCCCATGAACAGCCCCTCGAACAGAAGACCGAAAGCACGGCCTCTCTACTTGGTTGCAAGCGTGCGACCTTCACGACCCGGCAGCGCTTCGCCGTCCAGAGCTAATCGTCGCTGGAGCATTAGAGGGAGGAGATTAGAACCACACTGGGCTTTTAATTATGAGGATTAGAGGATAGGTCTAGCTCTAATTAGATCAACTAGGATCAACTAGAACTTGAACTAGAGGGACTAGAGGAGGCTCCAAACTTGTGTATCAAATAGCACACCAGTCCTCAAGTATATATAGGATAGAGGGGAGAGGGAGGGCTGCCACCAAGGAGGAAAGATTCCTCCTTGGTGCGCCAGCCAAGGAGAGGAGGAGTAGGACTCCTCCCCTGTCCCAATTCGGCCTCCTTCCTTAGGGAAGGGAGGCGCCTCCCACTTGGGCCCTTGTGGCCCAAGATGCCTTTCACCTCTTGGCCTTTTAAGGCCTGTTGATATTAAATTAAATATAAAATTGTTCTAAATACTTTCAGACCATTTTATATATAATTTAACATCCCCGAACACATTTTCCACCTATATATTAATTATCGGTAATACCCGGTATTACCCGATATTCACCGAAACCCTTCCGGTGACCCCAAAACGCTTCCGGATCCTCTTGAAACTATTCTGAATATTAATGAAAAAATTCCAAAAATATATTCTCATCACTCCCATCCTACTAACACTCAGCAGATCGTGATTGCCTTAAGCTTGTGACCCTATAGGTTCGGTAACCCACAGACATGAACGAAAACCCTTCGTTCAATGACCGACAGTGGAACCATGGACGTCCATATCGGTCCCTGTGAGCACACGAATGACATTCGTGTGAACCTTAGGTTACCATGTGATGTTCCCTTTGCATCGTGCTATTTCACAAAACCCGGGATGTGCCGGTATCCTCCAGAGTCATCACATGCTCACTATACCGTTATACTCGTTGCCAGTTTTGTTCTTCTTTCTCGTTTGAAGTGTTCCGGCATCCCCGTGATGAAGTCACCTGTGTCTGGCCAGACGATGATGGATGCCGTCACACCGAGAGGGCCCTAAGAATATCTCACCATCATCGGAGGAGCAAATCCCACTCTTGAGCTATCCAGTCCCTTGTCAAATTTTCCGATGAGCCTGAAAGTTGTCGTTATGATCACCTTGCTACAGATGACGTTTGAGCAACCCCAATGTAACACCCCTATGTAATGAGCTACAGTGATCCACCATATTAATGCCAAGTCATCTGAGATTTGCAATGATAATGATGTTGGATAAATATCTCATTTCAAATTCTGCCACAGAATTCAAATTCAAATTATAAGTGAATTTTGAAGTTGCTCAAAAGTTGCTGGAAAAATGTTCATCATTTAGCAAAAATTCCAAAACAAATGATGTTCAGAAAAACAACATCACCAGCAATGCTAAATGTGGGCTAGAGCATTTTAACAATGCAAAACAGCACTTTTAAATGCATTTCCATTTTTGAAAAATTCAAATGGCATCCAAATTGCCCCATTCTTTTTGTGGCAGAACAGAATAATGCATTGTAATTTTGTGGACTACTTTCACATTTTACAAAATGTATTTTTGCAGCTCCATTATTTTTGCAATCTTCTGTAAAAAGAAAATGCAGAAGAGAAAAGCAAAAGGCCAGACCGGCTGGGCCTGAGTGCACAGTGCGGCCCAGCCAGCCCAGCCGGCCTGTCTCCCTCCTCTCTCTCTCCCCCGTCGCCGTGTCGCCTCCGCCGTGGCCAGAGCGCGGCTGCTCCGGCCACTGGCCGACACCGCGACGCCACCGACGCCCAGAGGGGATAAGGCCGAGCCATTCCTCCCCCTGGACCTCCTCCTTCATTCTTCTTCCCTCTCCTCGCCTCACTCGTCTCTCCTCTTCCTCACCCGAGCGCTGTAGCCGCCGCCGTCCAGCACCACTGCGGCGTCCGTGCCCCTCCCGCTGCCTCGCCGTGTCTGCCACGTTCGTCGTCCTCGGCTACGTCATCTCCACCTCGCCATTTGAGCCCGGGAGCCCTACCTCGTCGGGATCGAGTCGCCCTCTTCATCTCGGACTCCGGCGATCTCCGGCGAGCCCTGCTGCCACAAAGCCGTCACCGGGCCTCCTTGAGCCTCCCCGGTGAGCTCCACCTCTCCCTCTCTCTTTCTCTGAGCTCGCGCGTGCCTCTAGCCGTCGATCTCGCTACGGCCATGCTCGCCGCCGCGGATGAGTTCGTCGCCGTTTGCCAAGTCGCCTTTAAGCTCGTCTGAGCTCGCTTTCGTGGTCAGCGCCGCCATAGGAGACGTTTGCGCCTATTGCCGCCGCTTGCCGTGCCCGGATTCGCCAATGCCGAGGATCACCTGAGAACGCCGCCGCCTCCGCCGCTTGCCATCGCCATCTCCGGCCGTTTCCAGCCAAACCACCGCCGCAGAACGACGCGCGGGCGAGCGCACGTTCGAACGCGCCCGGCCGCATGCCAAATGGCCGCCGGAGCACGTTTTCCGGCCGGTTCCCAAGCGCGCCGCCGCGTTGGCGCGTCGCCGGTGGCTAAACGCTGGTGGCCGCCGACGTGGCTGGCTTGGGGCCCACCTAGAGACACTGACCAGTGGGTCCCTGGGCCCCGTTGACCGTGGTCAACGTGCTGACGTGGCAGTCACTGCCACTAACACGCGGGCCCCACCCACCTAATTAGACTAATTAAAACGATTTTTGAATAAACTTAATTAATTAACCTAATTAGACACTGACATGTGGGGCCAGGCTGCTAATTACCCTAATTAGTTTTAATTTAACTCTGTTTAGTACTGTGCCTATGACTGGTGGGACCCAGCTGTCAGGTTTGACCTGAACAGCTGCGGTTGACCCACTGACGTCATGATGACATCATGCTGATGTCATATTGCACTGTTCTGGATAATGTGATTTTAATAATTAAAATAAATCCAGGAATTTCGGAAAACTGTTTAAATCTTTGAAAATTCGTAGAAATTAAACCGTAGCTCGGATCGAAAAACTTTCTACATGAAAGTTGATCAGAAAAACGAGAGGAATCCGAATACGTGGTCAAAATGCTTGACCATCACTCCTAACAAACTGAACATAGAACCTTTCCCTCCGGTTCAGTATTCCAAAATCTGTCTAAACGCCGGGAAAATATCCCAGATATTTTCCCGATTCGTCTGTGACATGTAGCAATGCATTAGGTCACCACTAGCACTGCATACTGCTATGCCTTGCATCTGTGTTGCATCAATTGCTTTTATTTATTGTTTCTTCCCCCTCTTCTATTCCGATAGCCCCCGAGACCGACGCAGCTCAGGAGACCGACGACACCTCTGACAATCCGTCCTTTGCTGCAGAGCTTCCAGGCAAGCAACCCCCCTTGACGCATGCCTATATCACCTATTTCTTCTCCCTCCTGCTTGCATTAGAAATTGCTACTGCTATGTTTTATCTTATTTCTGATACATAGCATGTCCTTGTAACTATTATTGATACCTGCCTGTTATCCAAACTGCTTAGTATAGGTTGGATGGTAAACCATCTGTGGCCCCTCTTACTTGCTGTAGATGCCCCGCTTTAGTACATGTGCCCGATCGATGTGATTGAACGGGATGAGACCAGCACATCACCACACACACCCCTAGTTGCCCGACTCTGCAGAGCTAACATCGAGTGCCGAGGGTGATACCTCATATCTCACTTTCGATGATGCCTCTGTAGTACAGCTACTCGGATGTGAGTTACCGAGGGTGATTTCTCTTTCTCCATCTCCGATAAAGCTTCTATCGTGCAACCCCGCAAGTGTGATTACCATCGAGGGTGATTCCTCCGGAGTCACTTTGACGGGATCATCGAGGGGAATCCAACGAGGGTGATTCCTCGGATTCCTGCTTGATGTTATGGACACACGGTTACTTGCACTTTATTACTGCTGTTACTGGTTAAAGACGGGTCGGCCCCGAGGGGTACCCGCGAGAGATGTGGATTCAGGTTGACCATGAGGGTGCCCGAGAGATGAATACGTGGCACGGCCGGGCATTCTTAGCCCTTGCCATAAGTCCACGAGACGGGACGACGGGGTCACAGGATCGTGAGTCTCTGCTCGTTACCGCGCGCTCCAAACGCACTAATGGGTTAGGATATGTAATCTAGGCCTCCGGCCTTTTCGCGCTAACCAGCACATGGGAATAATATGGGTACTCGGCGTCGTATGTATCCGAAGCTCTTCAGACGTCAGCAGTTGAGCGGCGCGCGCCGGGTTGGTCTGGTAAAGCCTGCGCTTGTATTAAGGGGGCTAGGACTGCTCACCGGCCGCGTTCGCAACGCGCAGGAGTGCAAAGGGCGATGGGCCCAAGACCCCTGAGTGCTTAGGATTTAGACCGGCGTGCTGGCCTCTCTGTTGAGCCTAGGTAGGGCTACGACGTGTCGATCAGCCGAGGCCGGCATGGACCAAGCAAGTGTGTCCGGCCAGAGTTAATCGAGCGTGTTGGGTAAGTTGGTGCACCCCTGCAGGGAAGTATATCTATTCGAATAGCCGTGTCCACGGTAACAGGACGCTCGGAAAATATCCCGATCTTCTACAACTAGAAATGGGTTGAATATATGTTAGCTCCTGGATTGCTTTCTCGCAGGGAGTCGAGGAAGGATCTCTGGGCGTTGTTGATACTTATTGTTACTACTATATTTATGTACTAATCTGTACTCTTCTGATGCTGCAAGACCCTGAAGATGCTAGTATTCGATAGGCTAGGCTTTTCCCTTCTATTCTGGCATTGCTGCAGACAAGTCCACATATACAGCCTTCCTTTGATACTAATGCATATTTAGAATAGATTTGATGTCAGTCTTGCTGAGTACTTTGGATGAGTACCCACGGTTGCTTTGCTTTCCTTTTTCCCCATACCCAAATATTGCGAAAAGATGACGGAGCCCCGGAGCCAGCTGCCCTAGTCGACGACGACTACTACCACTACTACCCCTATGGATACTACTACTACGAGGAGCCCTCCGACGACCAGGAGTAGATAGGAGGCACCCAGGCAGGAGGCCTGCGCCTTTCGATCTGTGTTTTATTTTGCCCCGCCTTCTTAAAGGCCTATCTGTTTAACTTTGTGTCTGTACTCAGATACCTGATGCTTCCGCTGATGCTTGTATGACATCGAGCCTATGTATTCGAGCCCTCGAGACCCCTGGCATGTAATATAAAGCTTGTATGACTTTTATTTGTGTTTAAAGTTGTGTTGTGATATCTTCAAGTGAGTCCTTAGGCTTGATCGTGTGCATTTGCGTGTATGATTAGTGCACGATTAAGTTGGGGGCGTCACAAGTTCGTATCAGAGCCGACTGCCTGTAGGAACCCCCTTTCCAACTCCTTGGCCGAAGTTGAGTCTAGAATTTGCAAAATGTTTTTTTTCTAACATGGCTGTGTGGCTTACGGGCCCACTTCGCCAATGGGTGGTATTAGGATCTTTTATTCCTCTTCTATACTCTGGGACTCTGATCTCTCTTCTTTACGGGTTAAATGATTTTGCTAACTCTGAAGCTAGGTTCTCGTAATCACATTCACCCGGAGAGCTGAATTGTCTGCAAATAATCCTTTCCTTTGAATTGGTTAATCTGATAATCATCTTTCTTTTCCATTGGTCTGTTTAACCTTTTCTTTCCAAGCTATCTTATGTTTCTCACACTGTCTTTTGACACTTTTGGAACCTCTCGGCAAAATGTGTCCTGAACAGCGTCAACATTTTGACTTCTTCCGAGATGTTAATCGAATTCATGGTGAGCAATGCCATCCTTGCCCCTCGCTGATATGTGTTATCATCAACAACCTCTTTGGCTACCTGCCCATGCATTGCTGTCAACCCAGAACGAGTTCAGGCTATTCTGGACTGGACTCCCCCGAAGAATGTCAAGCAAGTCAGAAGTTTTCTCGGTCTAGCAAGCTATTGCCGACATTTCATCGAGAACTTCTCAAAAAGTGCCAAGCCTCTGACTAATCTGCTTCACAAAGGCGTTAAGTTTGAGTGGACAGATAAATGTCAGGAAAGTTTCTAGACCCTCAAGGACAAGCTCACTTCTGCACCAGTGCTTGCACCTCCGGATTCTCGCAAGGTTTTCGTGATTTATTGTGACGCTTCTCGTCAGGGATTAGGCTGTGTCCTGATGCAAGAGTGAAGAGTAATTACTGATGCCTCGCAACAGTTGCGTTCTCATGAAGAGAATTACCCAATGCATGATCTTGAACTTGCTGCAGTGCTTTATGCATTGAAGCTGTGGCGTCATTACCTCCTTGGTAATCGGTGTGAGATATATACTGACCATCAAAGTCTGAAGTATTTGTTTATTCAGCCGGATCTCAATCTCTGCCAACAGCGATGGTTGGAAACAATCACGGACTATGACTATGGTATTTCTTATACCCCTGGTAAGGCTAATGTGATGGCAGATGCCTTGAGCCGCAAGTCCTATTGTAACAACCTCATGGTTCAACGAGCTCAACCTCATCTGTATGAAGAATTGCGCCAGCTGAACATTTGCATTGTTCCACAGGGTTCTCTTAATACCCTTGTTATACAGCCAGATCTGGAGAAGGCTGTTAAACGCGCGCAAGCTAAAGATGTTGAAGTTGATCTCATGAAAAGAGATCTTCACCTTGAAAAATACAGGGATTTCTCGATTGCTGAAGATGGAACTTTGTATTTCAGAGGCCGCATTGTGGTACCTCGATTCGAGCTTATGACCGACAAAGTCATGAAGGAGGCACATGATACACCACTGTCTATTCATCCGGGTAGCACCAAGATGTATCGTGATCTCCGTCAAAGGTACTGGTGGTCTAGAATGAAGCAGGACATTGCTCGATATGTTGCTGAATGTGACGTTTGCCGTCGCGTGAAAGCAGAACATTAGAAGCCTGGTGGAATTCTGCAACCGCTCCCTATTCCTGAATGGAAGTGGGACAAAGTGCAATGGATCTTATCACTGGTCTTCCCAGGTCACAGAAGGGTCATGATGCTATTCTTGTCGTTGTTGACCAACTCTCCAAAGTTGCACACTTTATGCCCGTCAAGGAGACGATCACTGCTAGTCAGTTAGCGGATTTATATATCTCCAGAATTGTATCACTCCATGGTATTCTGAAGGAGATCAGTTCAGACCGTGGCAGCCTTTTCACCTCAATGTTGTGGAAAAGTTTCCAAGAAGCTATGGGAACTCATATTACCTGGAGTTCAGCTTATCACCCCCAGTCCCAAGGCCAGGTTGAACGAGTGAATCAAGTGCTTGAAGATATGTTGCGAGCTTGTGTTATATCATTTGGCAAGAAGTGGGAAGAATCTCTCCCGTATGCCAAATTCTCTTACAACAACAGCTATCAAGCAAGCTTGAAAATGGCACCCTTCGAGGTATTATAGGGACGTAAGTGTCGAACCCCTCTGAATTGGTTAGAAACTGGGGAACGACCGCTCGTTGGTCCGGATATTATCCAACACGCCGAAGAGCAAGTCCGTATTGTGCGACAAAATCTCAAAGCTGTTCAGTCTCGCCAGAAGAGCAATTATGATCGTAAACACTGGGGATCGATCTATCAACCAGGTGAGCAAGCTTATTTGCGTGTCACTCCTATGAAGGGCACTCACCGTTTCGGAATTAAGGGCAAGTTAGCTCCTCGCTACATTGGCCCCTTCCGCATTCTCGCCAGACGTGGACATGTGGCTTATAAATTGGAGTTGCCGCCGCAATTCTCTCACATCCACGACGTTTTCCATGTGTCGCAACTTCGCCCTTGCTTCAAGGAATCTCCGCACCGAGCAGTGGATCATGAAATGCTTGATTTGCAAGATGACCTATCTTATAAGGAGCATCCGATCCGCATTCTCGATCAAGCTGAACGTCGGACCCGCCAGAAGACAACCAAGTTCCTGAAAGTGCAGTGGTCGAACCACACTGAAGATGAAGCCACTTGGGAATGTGAGGATCGTCTTCGGGAGGAATACCCTGACTTGTTTCCTTCTACCTCCTAAATTCTCGGGACGAGAATTTCTTTTAGAGGAGGAGAATTGTAACACCCCTATGTAATGAGCTACAATGATCCACCATTTTAATGCCAAGTCATCTGAGATTTGCAATGATAATCTTGTTGGATAAATATCTCATGTCAAATTCTGCCACAGAATTCAAATTCAAATTATAAGTGAATTTTGAAGTTGCTCAAAAGTTGCTGGAAAAATGTTCATCATTTAGCAAAAATTCCAAAACAAATGATGTTAAGAAAAACAACATCACCAGCAATGCTAAATGTGGGCTAGAGCATTTTAACAATGCAAAACAGCACTTTTAAATGCATTTCCATTTTTGAAAAATTCAAATGGCATCCAAATTGCCACATTCTTTTTGTGGCAGATCACAATAATGCATTGTAATTTTGTGGACTACTTTCACATTTTACAAAATGTATTTTTGCAGCTCCATTATTTTTGCAATCTTCTGTAAAAAGAAAAGGCAGAAGAGAAAAGCAAAAGGCCAGACCGGCTGGGCCTGAGTGCACAGTGCGGCCCAGCCAACCCAGCCGGCCTGTCTCCCTCCTCTCTCTCTCCCCCGTCGCCGTGTCGCCTCTGCCGTGGCCAGAGCGTGGCTGCTCCGGCCACTGGCCGACACCGCGACGCCACCGACGCCCAGAGGGGATAAGGCCGAGCCATTCCTCCTCCCTGGACCTCCTCCTTCATTCTTCTTCCCTCTCCTCGCCTCACTTGCCTCTCCTCTTCCTCACCCGACCGCTGCAGCCGCCGCCATCCAGCACCACCGCGGCGTCCGTGCCCCTCCCGCTGCCTCACCATGTCTGCCACGTTCGTCGTGCTCGGCTACGTCATCTCCACCTCGCCATTTGAGCCCGGGAGCCCTACCTCGTCGGGATTGAGTCGCCCTCTTCATCTCGGACTCCGGTGATCTCCGGCGAGCCCTGCTGCTATAAAGCCGTCACCGGGCCTCCTTGAGCCTCCCCGGTGAGCTCCACCTCTCCCTCTCTCTTTATCTGAGCTCGCGCGCGCCTCTAGCCGTCGATCTCGCAACGGCCGTGCTCGCCGTCGCCATCTCCGGCCGTTTCCGGCCAAACCACCGCCGCAGAACGACGCGCGGGCAAGCGCACGTTCGAACGCGCCCGGCCGCATGCCAAATGGCCGCCGGAGCACGTTTTCCGGCCGGTTCCCGAGCGCGCCGCCGCGTTTGCGCGTCGCCGGTGGCCGCCGACGTGGCTGGCCTGGGGCCCACCCAGAGACACTGACCAGTGGGTCCCTGGGCCCCGTTGACTGCGTTGACCGTGGTCAACGTGCTGACGTGGAAGTCACTGCCACTGACACGCGGGCCCCACCCACCTAATTAGACTAATTAAAATGATTTTTAAATAAACTTAATTAATTAACCTAATTAGACACTGACATGTGGGGCCAGGATGCTAATTACCCTAATTAGTTTTAATTTAACTCTGTTTAGTACTGTGCCTACGACAAGTGGGACCCAGCAGTCAGGTTTGACCTGAACAACTGCGGTTGACCCAATGATGTCATGATGACGTCATGCTGATGTCATATTGCACTGTTCTGGATAATGTGATTTTAATAATTAAAATAAATCCAGGAATTTCGGAAAACTGTTTAAATCTTTGAAAATTCGTAGAAATTAAACCGTAGCTCGGATCGAAAAACTTTCTACATGAAAGTTGATCAGAAAAACGAGACGAATCCGAATACGTGGTCAAAATACTTGACCATCACTCCTAACTACCTGAACATGGAACCTTTCCCTCCGGTTCAGTATTCCGAAATCTGTCTAAACGCCCAGATATTTTCCCGATTCGTCTGTGACATGTAGCAATGCATCAGGTCACCACTACCACTGCATACTGCCATCAGATATGTAGCAATTCATCTGTGTTGCATCAATTGCTTTTATTTATTGTTTCTTCCCCCTCTTCTATTCCGATAGCCCCCGAGACCGACGCAGCTCAGGAGACCGACGACACCTCTGACCGGCAAGCAACCCCCCTTGACGCATGCCTATATCACCTATTCCTTCTCCCTCCTGCTTGCATTAGAAATTGCTACTACTATGTTTTATCCTATTTCTGATGCATAGCCTGTCCTTGTAACTATTATTGATACCTGCCTGTTATCCAAACTGATTAGTATAGGTTGGATGGTAAACCATCTGTGGCCCCTCTTACTTGCTGTAGATGCCCCGCTTTAGTACATGTGCCCGATCGATGTGATCGAACGGGATGAGACCAGCACATCACCACACACACCCCTAGTTGGCCGACTCTGCAGAGCTAACATCGAGTGCCGAGGGTGATACCTCATATCTCACTTTCGATGATGCCTCTGTAGTACAGCTACTCGGATGTGGGTTACCGAGGGTGATTCCTCTTTCTCCACCTCCGATAAAGCTTCTGGCATGAAACCCCGCAAGTGTGATTACCATCGAGGGTGATTCCTCCGGAGTCACTTTGACGGGATCATCGAGGGGAATCCAACGAGGGTGATTCCTCGGATTCCTGCTTGATGTTATGGACACACGGTTACTTGCACTTTATTACTGCTGTTACTGGTTAAAGATGGGTCGGCCCCGAGGGGTACCCGCGAGAGATGTGGATTCGGGTTGACCATGAGGGTGTCCGAGAGATGAATACGTGGCACGGCCGGACATTCTTAGCCCTTGCCGTAAGTCCACGAGACAGGGCGACGGGGTCACAGGATCATGAATCTCTGCTCGTTACCGCACGCTCCAAACGCACTAATGGGTTAGGATATGTAATCTGAGTAGGCCTCTGGCCTTTTCGCGCTAACCAGCACGTGGGAAAAATATGGGTACTCGGCGTCGTATGTATCAGCCGAAGCTCTTCAGACGTCAGCAGTTGAGCGGCACGCGCCGGGTTGGTCTGGTAAAGCCTGCGCTTGTATTAAGGGGGCTAGGACTGCTCACCGGCCGCGTTCGCAACGCGCAGGAGTGCAAAGGGCGATGGGCCCAAGACCCCTGAGTGCTTAGGATTTAGACCGGCGTGCTGGCCTCTCTATTGAGCCTAGGTAGGGCTACGACGTGTCGATCAGCCGACGCCGGGCATGGACCAAGCAAGTGTGTCCGGCCAGAGTTAATCGAGCATGTTGGGTAAGTTGGTGCACCCCTGCAGGGAAGTATATCTATTCGAATAGCCGTGTCCACGGTAACAGGACGCTCGGAAAATATCCCGATCTTCTACAACTAGAAATGGGTTGAATATATGTTAGCTCCGGGATTGCTTTCTCGCAGGGAGTCGAGGAAGGATCTCTGGGCATTGTTGATACTTATTGTTACTACTATATTTATGTACTAATCTGTACTCTTCTAATGCTGCAAGACCCTGAAGATGCTAGTCTTCGATAGGCTAGGCTTTTCCCTTCTATTCTGGCATTGCTGCAGACAAGTCCACATATACAACCTTCCTTTAATACTAATGCATATTTAGAATAGATCTGATGTCAGTCTTGCTGAGTACTTTGGATGAGTACTCACGGTTGCTTTGCTTTCCTTTTTCCCCATACCCGAATATTGCGACCAAATGACGGAGCCCCGGAGCCAGCTGCCCCAGTCGACGCCGACTACTACCACTACTACCCCTCTGGATACTACTACTACGAGGAGCCCTCCGACGACCAGGAGTAGATAGGAGGCACCCAGGCAGGAGGCCTGCGCCTTTTGATCTGTGATTTATTTTGCCCCGCCTTCTTAAAGGCCTATCTGTTTAACTTTGTGTATGTACTCAGATACCTGATGCTTCCGCTGATGCTTGTATGACATCGAGCTTATGTATTCGAGCCCTCGAGGCCCCTGGCTTGTAATATAAAGCTTGTATGACTTTTATTTGTGTTTAGAGTTGTGTTGTGAAATCTTCAAGTGAGTCCTTAGGCTTGATCGTGTGCATTTGCGTGTATGATTAGTGCATGATTAAGTCGGGAGCGTCACAAGTTGGTATCAGAGCCGACTGCCTGTAGGAACCCCCTTTCCAACTCCTTGACCGAAGTTGAGTCTAGAATTTGCAAAATGTTTTTTTTCTAACATGGTTGTGTGGCTTACGGGCCCACGTTGCCAATGGGTGGTATTAGGATCCTTTATTCCTCTTCTATACTCTGGGACTCTGATCTCTTTTCTTTTCGGGTTAAATGATTTTGCTAACTCTGGATTGTCTGCAAATAATCCTTTCCTTTGAACTGGTTAATCTGATAATCATCTTTCTTTTCCATTGGTCTGTTTAACCTTTTCTTTTCAAGCTATCTTATGTTTCTCACACTGTCTTTTGACACTTTTGGAACCTCTCGGCAAAATGTGTCCTGAACAGCGTCAACATTTTGACTTCTTCCGAGATGTTAATCGAATTCATGGTGAGCAATGCCATCCTTGCCCCTCGCTGATATGTGTTATCATCAACAACCTCTTTGGCTACTCTTCCGGTCCCAATCATGCCATCGTTGTCGAAATTCAGAACAACACATTGCGTTAAGACACATATAGTTTTGTATACTTAATCACATCAAGGACTAAAATTCACATGAAATGAAATGGACACTAATTCTCAGGTCCACGGATAAACACCGCCCCCAAATCCCATGTATCGAACATGATTTGTTGCTACAAGGAATTTTGTTTTTTCGTTGGACAACATATATAATAGCAAAGAGAAATACTACTCATCAGCCATAGTACACTTATAATGTACGGACAACATGAGTACGGAATTCAACCTGACAGAACTAACCTTCTAGCATAAAACTTTCCAATCCTTGTCGGACTGAAAGCAAAGAAAAACTGTAGAGTGCAGACAAGAGAATCACTCGAGAAGGAGCAGGAGAATGAAAATAACAAAATTGGACAAAAAGACTAATAAATTGGCAGATAACATTTGCCTCAATGCACTCTTCCAAACTACTTGAGGTCGTAAATGGTTGCTCTCTAGCCCCTCCTTGTTTTGTAGCTCCCCTTGCAATCTGATTCTCTGTAAGAAACCCCAAAGCAGAAGAAAGCACACAACAAGCATCACAGTGAGATCAAGAATCCAACCTCAATGATGTCCGAAATTGAATTGATATTTGAAGAATAAAAGTCAACATACCAAGAGGCTGAGACGCAATCGGAGGGCTTGTACCCTTTTATCTAGCAAATAATTGGCAATGGCGCCTCCAGGAGCTTCTTTGCCTTCAACTCCCCGCCGCTGTGGATATCGAGTCCCCGCCACCCAGATATGGAGGTTGCCGCCACCATGGTCGCCCGATTTTAAAGCATCCCGCTTTGAATGATCGCCCCGACGGCGTGGGGATCAACGACCTCGACCAGGCCTCCTTCTGCCTCGCCACATACTTCTTCGTCATATACAACGACCACGACAGAACCCAGGTCACCGACTACTGCCAGGACAGGCTCCAGGCCACGCGCATGGACGATCTGCACGCCACGGAGGAACACGATAACCCGATTTCCCTGAACTCCCAGAAGTGGGAGAAGGCGATCGTGAATTGCTTGTAACGTGTCACCAATTGCCATGGAAGGAACTGACCACAGCCCGGCGGAGTATGGAGGAAGCGGCGTGATGAGGGTTTGAGGGGCGGCGCGGGGGGAGCTAGCAGGGGCGGCGTGGGGAAGATTGGGTCAGCGGGGGGATTGGAGCAGCGCGCGGGTGAGAGTCGTGGCTTCGTGGGTAGGCTAACTGCATGCGTGGCAGTGGTGGGTAATTATCCGTAAGAGTTCACCGTGGCTTGATGCTCAACATTGGAAGACTTTGGATCGTTAGATCGTGTGGTTAGACGGCTAAGATGTTTTGTGTCTGCCCCCTAGGTGCTTTTATAGGGGTAGTAGATAAAACAGTTAGCTGCTTCTAAAGATATTTATTTCTCTCTCAAATGAGCTGCGCATCAAACATCTACTAGAGGTGCACCAAGAAATTTGTACAGTACAGTTGCACATAATGCGCGATAACTTAGTTAAGCATGAGATAAAAACTCAACTTACAAAAATTGCCGAACTTAAAAATAACTATTGACAACTCAGACGAGAAATAAACACTCATGTATATGCGCATAGCCCGACTACAGTTCAATGTTTGCATTCCGCATGACGTAGTGGTCACAAGAGGCTTAAGTAGCTAGTTAGGTCGGGCTCATGATAGCTAGTTAGGGAAATATTTTCATGGCTCGTAACCGAGAAGACAGGTCGATCTCCACGAGCATGGGGGATGGAACCGAGTGTTTCAAGTGCATCTCCTTTGTCTCCAGATCAAGCAAAACAGGCGTAAAACGAAAACTTCTCTACGTACCACGGCAGGGTAGGTCTATCTGCAGCAACACAGCGTTGCTTCTCTCGGTGGAGCGGCTAAACAAAATATGTGGAGGCTGGTCGGGATGGACATCATGGTCCAGCGTCGACCGCATCTTCTCCTCTATGTCGATAATAGTCTCCATGGCCCAACCACCACCTGAATGGTGCCACACGGAGACCATGAACCCAGTGATGGCGAGTAGCCTTAGTAGCATGTGCCCATCAGGTGAGGAGTAGGACCCCAGTTCGAGTTGTCCTTCTTTGTTGGTCGTGGCAAGGCCAGGGACGGGCACCGTGCCTAGCTCTGTTGTGTGGACGTTGTAGGTGAAGATCTTGCGACCATCACGCGTCGGCCAGTGGATGACGCCACCATTGAGGACGACGGCGTTGAAGCGCAGCTCAAACCACCGCTTCGGGACTATGTCCTGATAGAACCTTTGGATCGGATAGGCTTAGCGATTAACGGTGGCTTTACCTTCTCCTTGGCTCGATGAGCCCGACGGAGTGGCCATGGTTGATGGCGACGGTGGTGATGGCAAGTGGGCAGTGGTGGAGGCGGAGCTTCCCGTCGGCCTAGCGCTAACCCTAGATCGGATTGGGGTGTCGGTGGGGTGTGTGGCGCACGGTCAACCTCGTGATCTGTGCGTCTGGCTCCCCACCTCTCTTTATAGCGCTGGCGACAGGGGCCCACCAACCAGAAGAGGGTTGGGCGCCCCCGATCAGGGCGCAGGCCAAGGGGCCCGTTGAGCCGTTGGGCTCAAACGGGTGGAGATCATCCTAACATTCTCCCCCTTGATCTCAACTTTACTTTTAACTTTGTACTTTTTACTTTACTCGTTTCATCACAGATCAATACATAGAACATGTTTCATCGTCACAGCTCAATTGCCGATAGAATCAGACAGCTACAACATACCTCTCTGTTTTGAAACAAATTCTGTTCCTTTTGGGCCTCTCATGATCCAGGAATCATAGGCTTTCCCTTAAACCCATGCCGGCTAAGTGTTCCTTGAACACATTGGGTGGTAAGCCTTTCGTAAGCGGATCCGCAAGCATATCCTTTGTCCTTATATGCTCGAGACTTATAGTGTGATCCTGGATTTTATCTTTCACAACATAATACTTTATCTCTATTGTTTTGGCAGCATTACTCGACTTGTTGTTGTGGGCATAGAATACTGCGGGCCGGTTGTCACATTACATTTTTAGTGGTTTGTCAATACAATCTACCACTTTCAAGTCGGGCATAAATTTCTTTAACCATATCGCCTGCCTCGTGGCCTCATAACATGCTATAAATTCTACATACATCGTGGACGATCCAACTATTGACTGTTTGGAGCTTCTCCACGAAATAGCCCCTCCAGCGAGAGTGAACACGTATCCTGACGTGGATTTTCTATCATCTCTGTCTCCCGCAAAATCTGCGTCTGAATACCCTCTTATCTCTAGGGAATCAGATCTCCTGTATGTTAGCATGTGGTCCTTCGTGCCTTGCGCATAATGCAATGCTTTCTTTACCATCTTCCAGTGCTCTGTGCCTGGATTCTCTTGATATCTACCGAGTACCCCGGTGATAAAAGCTAAGTCATGGCGAGTGCACACTTGTGCATACTGTAAACTTCCAACAGCCGAAGCATATGGTACTGCTTTCATTTGATCGATCTCGTACTGGTTCTTGGGACATTGGAATTTCCCAAAACTGTCGCCCTTGACTATAGGAGCAGGTGTGGCTTTACTCGCATGCATATTATACTTTTTAAGAATCTTTTCTAAATATGCCTTCTGCGATAGTCCTAAAACTCCATTTTTCCTATCTCGGTGAATTTCTATGCCCAAAACATATGATGCTTCACCAAGATCTGTTATATCAAAATTAGAGGACAAAAACTTCTTTGTTTCTTGCAGCAGACTAACATCACTGCTAGCAAGCAAGATATCATCCACATACAAGATTAGGAAAATGTATTTCCCATTTTTAAACTTTGCATAAATGCAGTTATCCTCAATATTTTCTTTAAATCCAAATCTTTTAATTGTCTCATTAAACTTTAGATACCACTGTCTAGAGGCTTGCCTTAATCCATAAATAGATTTCTTCAGGCGGCATCCCATATCTTCCTTGCCTTCCATGATAAAACCCTTGGGTTGTTTCATGTAAACTTTTTCTTTTAAATCCCCGTTCAGAAATGCCGTCTTTACATCCATTTGATGTAACTCTAAATCAAAATGTGCAACTAATGCCATTATGATTCTGAAGGAATCCTTACATGAGACTAGGGAAAATGTCTCATTGTAATCTATCCCTTCTCTTTGTGTAAATCCTTTTGCCACAAGTCGTGCTTTATACTTTTCTACATTCCCATTAGAGTCATACTTAGTTTTGTAGACCCATTTACAGCCTACTGTTTTGGCTCCTTTAGGAATATTCTCTAAGTCCCAAACATCTTTGGAACTCATCGATTTCATCTCGTCTTCCATTGCCTCCAACCACTTTGATGAGTGAGGCCTTCTCATGGCTTCTTCATATGAAGTGGGATCACCTCCCGTATGAACTATTTCGGTGTTATAAACTTTATAATCAGTAGAAATAGCTGACTTTTTGGGTCTTGTAGACCTTCTAAGGGCCTCACCCCTAGGCTCATTCTGTGCCTCACCTTCCGGCACATCTTCTAAAAGTGGCTGCTGCTCCTCCCCTTCATGCTCAACAACGGGTTCAGTCGGCTCCTGACGGACAGGTTCCGAATCTTCTCCCAAAGTTGTCATGGGTGGAGTTACAACAGGTGCTTGCACCGCAACCTCAGGGATTGTCAGTGCAGGTACAACAGGTAGTGAGAAAAATGGCTCCTGAATCATCGGATTAGGTGCATGCACCCTCTTCTCCTCAAGATCAATTTTCCGAGCTACCATGCTCCCCCTCATCATTTCGTCCTCTAAGAAGACTACATGTCTTGTTTCTACAAACTTTGTGTATCTCTCTGGACAGTAGAAACGAAAACCTTTTGATCTATCAGGATAGCCAATGAAGTGGCAACTGAGTGTTTTGGAATCTAACTTTGCAATATTTGGATTAAACACTTTGGCCTCAGCTGGGCTCCCCCACACCCGTAAGTGTTGTAGGGAGGGCACTCTTCCTGTCCACAACTTGTACGGTGTTTTGGGCACCGACTTGCTTGGTACTCTATTGAGAATGTGAATGGCGGTTTTAAGCGCCTCCATCCATAATCCCAATGGCAAGGTGGAGTAATTCATCATGCTGCGCACCATATCCATAAGAGTATGGTTACGCCTTTCAGCTACTCCATTTTGCTGAGGCTCGCCCAGCATTGAATACTGGGCCACTATGCCAGTCTCCTGTAAGAACTTTGCAAAAGGTCCAGGGACTTGGCCATATGGAGTGTGCCGACCGTAGTACTCTCCCCACGGTCAGATCTTACTATCTTTATTCTTTTATCATGCTGATTTTCAACTTCAGCTTTGAATATCTTAAATTTATCCAACGCTTCAGATCTTTCTTTGATTGGATAAATATAACCATATCGGGAGCAATCATCTGTGAATGTTATGAACGAGTCATAGCCATCCACACTTTTCACAGGAAACGGTCCACAAATGTCAGTGTGAATGATTTCTAGTGTTCCTGTGCTACGGTTTGCACCTTTTTTGATTTGTTTTACATACTTTCCTTTAATGCAATCTATGCATTGCTCTATGTCTGAGAACTCTAATGGAGGAAGAATTTCATTTTTAACTAGTCTTTCTATTCCCCCCCTCGAAATATGGCCCAAGCGACAGTGCCATAATTTCGATGAGTCATGAGTTCTCTTTCTTTTCTTTTGTTCTTTATCCGACGCGGAAACATGCTCATTCACATTACACACAGAATGCACTTTTTCACGTAGTGATAATAAATAAAGCTCATCGTGTAGGAAAGCAACACCCACATGAGTATTATTAAACCATATGGCACACTTGCCATGTCCAAAGAGATATTCATAATGATCTTTATCCAAACACGAAACACTAATTAAGTTTCTGTGACATGAAGGAACATATAAAACATCTCTAAGCAGAAGCGTGAATCCATCAGCTAACTCCAGAGAGATGTCGCCGACAGCTTCAACTTCTGCTTCAACTCCATTTGCAACTTCAATGCATCTTTCGCTTCTTTGCGTAGTCCACGTCGAATGGAATCCCTGTAATGAATTTGCAACATGAACAGTTGCTCCTGAGTCAATCCACCAAGTAGATTTCGAAAACTGTGTATACAAGGATTCATTTACAAAGGAAACAACGTTGTTACCTCTTTTTGCCATTATTGACTTTAGCCAAACAGGGCAATCTTTCTTGTAGTGCCCAGTCTGCTTACAATGGAGACATGTATCTTTGTCCACTGGGAAAGACTTTTGCTGATGCTGATATTGAGCTTTTCCATGTGGCTTTGAAGGGGAACCTGTGCCATTCTGATTGTAGTTCTTTTTCTTATTATCCTTCACATAGTTCAGAGAACCACCATGTGAGGTTTTAAGTCTTTCCTCTTCTTGCACACACATGGCTATAATCTTTTCAATGTCCCATTTTTCAGGCGACATGTTGTAGTTGACAACAAAGGTGTCAAACTCTTTTGGCAGTGAAGCCATAACCAGGTGAACAAGGAGTGCAGGCTTGAGCTCCAAATCCGCATCCATGGGTTTAAGCTTAGCTGCCATGTTGCTCATCCTTAGGATGTGCTCTCTTATGCCATGTCCACCGCCTGTGTACTTTTCTGTCACCAGCTGCTTTAGCAACTGGGTAGCATATATCTTTGAAGAACCAGTGAACTGGTTCTTTATCTTTTCAAGAAACTTCCCTATGGAAGTACACTCTGCAATTGAGCCCACAATAGCATTCTCTATTGTGTTCTTTATGAAGGCCATGCATTTTTTATTGCGGTGAGCCACTTTTGGTTTTCGAGGGTATATGACATCTCCACTGGAGCATGTTCCCTCTGCCTTTTCGCCCAAGCAGCATCATCATCTTTTGCACCTCTGACTGGCTCTGGTGGTTTGACCGGCTGTGGGGTGTCCACAACCCAGTCCACCTCAGCACAAACAAAAGCCAAATCAACTTTCTTTCTCCATTCAGTATAGTTATCACCTCTGAGGGTTGGAACATCCTTGAGGCAACTCATTAAGTGGAAACCTCCTGAAATCACAATGAAGTGAGATCATAACAACAATTGCATGCATTAATCCAACGTTGGTCAAAATTAAACATACAACTGTTTATCCAATTAAATCTATATCACCGTTGGGCCAAAGTAGAAATAAATGCACCTTTTATAACAATAACAAATCATGATCATGTTATTAACAAAGTTGGTCATAAAAATAACAGGATCATAATTGTTTCAATAATTACTTTAACATGCTCTTTTAAATTTTAATTGTACTTTTGTTCTATTGATTTTTAAAAGAGCACTCTTATTTATTTGCAGCGGAAAAACATGAATAAAAAAAATTCATGAACTTTATTCTTTTCAGAAACATTTCTTTTACTTTTCTATTTTCTAGACAAATTTTCGTTGGATTAATTTGAATAGAAAAAACTATATAAAATTTGCCCAAAACCTGGACAAAATACAGATAAAACGAAGAAAAAACTGCAGCGCAGCCCGGCCTCGGCCCAGCGCGCGCGGCCCGCAGCGGAAGAAAACGGCCCACGGCCTGCTCTGCGCGCCGCGCCGCTCGAGCCGGCCTCATCCCAGCGCGCTTTCCACTTTCGGCCCAGCGGCCTGCGGCTGTATTAGGGTTTTGATCTCGGCCGTCCGAAGAGATCCAACGGTCCCCCGTGCTCATCGCTGGATCAAAACCAGCCTGCACCGGCCGCTCGCGAAAACCCTAGCCTGATTCGCTATTCTCTCGCCCTCTTCGTCTCTGTCCCGCGCGCCGGGGCACCGCGCCGCGCCCGGCCGCCGGCGATGGCGACGACTGCCACCGCGCCGCACCGCGGAGCTCTTTCCCTTCCCCCTTCTTTCCTTCCTCCATCCCACGCCTCCTGTGACAGAGAGAGTGAGGCGCGGCGCCCCCTCTGCTCCCCTGTGAACCCTACGGCGTGCGCGTGGATGTGAAGGCGGCGCCCCCGCTGGCCCCTTTGCCGGCGTGCGCGAGCACCTCGAGGGTGGACGCGCCGCCGTCAAATGGCTCGGTGGTGGTGCCCTTTGCCCCTTTGGGGTTTGTTCTTCTTCTGAACGGCTCGGCTTGCCGATGCCCATCCGGATCAAGAGGAACGGCGCGGCCTTGCGGCGGCGCTCTTTGCCGGTGAGCACGAGGCCCTCTGCCGGTGAGATCTTTGCCCTGTGATTAGGGTTCTTTGGGGAGGGGTAAATTCTTTGATTTCCGCCGAAAATCCTAAACCCAATCTGGCTCTGATACCATTGATAGAACCTTTGGATCGGATAGGCTTAGCGATTAACGGTGGCTTTACCTTCTCCTTGGCTCGATGAGCCCGACGGAGTGGCCATGGTTGATGGCGACGGTGGTGATGGCAAGTGGGCAGTGGTGGAGGCGGAGCTTCCCGTCGGCCTAGCGCTAACCCTAGATCGGATTGGGGTGTCGGTGGGGTGTGTGGCGCACGGTCAACCTCGTGATCTGTGCGTCCGGCTCCCCACCTCTCTTTATAGCGCTAGCGACAGGGGCCCACCAACCAGAAGAGGGTTGGGCGCCCCCGATCAGGGCGCAGGCCAAGGGGCCCGTTGAGCCGTTGGGCTCAAACGGTTGGAGATCATCCTAACATGTCCTGATTGGTCACGACGGGTCCCCAGGCGCCGTTCGACGACGTAAAGGTCTGGACTATGATGCCGCGTGTAGTGTCGCTCCTGGCGCCGGATGTTAAATCGAGATCACCGACGAATAGCAAGAAGGATGACGTCGGCGGCGGTGAGCAAGACGAACTTGCGAACGTAAGCGCACTGATCCGGAATGCCCGGTGGCTTGGAGATGAAGGTGCAGAGGCTGATGATAGGGTCGTACACGCACAAGTCAAGGAGGCTGTTGCTAACATGGCTACGACAGCATAGGAGGACGAGGCCGCCGCGGGATGTCATGGGATATAGTACTCCCCAAGGTGGCCATCGTGGTCGCGCGATACGGAAGGGAATAAATGATCTTTGAAAAACGATACGGCACTCGGCGTGGCCGGGTGCACCAGAGAGAGGGGCGACACCACGTCGACGTGTATCTTGAGGAGGACGAGGATGCATGGGAGCACGATGCCGTTGTGCCGGGTGATGCGGCGGATGAAGGTCGGTTCAAGGATGTCGCGGCGGAGGAGCTTGCATATTGTGTCGAGATCCGCCGGGAGTGCCCAGTCAACCGCCGCCGTTTCGTTCCCAAGTCAACGATTGGAGCAAAGCCTAGCCTTGTTGGTACGCGCTAGGTGTCAAGTTGGCCGCCAGCCCATATTATCTTTCCTCCTGGTTTTTCTAGGCTGTGTTTTTTATTTCGGTTTTGTTTTTCCATGGTTTTTTGTTCGGGTTTGACGGTTTTTATTTTTATTTATTTTGCGGTTTTTCTTTTTCTTTTTTTGTTCGCGTTTTTTTTTTCTTTTCCTTTTTTCCTTTTTGCTTTTTTCATGAACGTTTTCAATCCGTGATCTTGATAAAAATCCGTGAACTTTTCTCGTTTTTGTGAAGTTTTTTTCTCAAATTCGTGAAGTTTTTTTAACTCAAATACGTTAACTTTTTTCAAATTTGTGAGTATTTTCAAATTCGTAAACTGTTTAATCTCAAATATGTGATTTTTTTTTATATTTGTGAACTTTTTTCAAATCCATAGAATCTATGAACTTTTTTCAAAATCATGAACTTTTTTAAAAATACATGATTTTTATTGAATTCATGAATTGTTTTTGAAATATACTAACTTTTCGAACACACGAACTTTTTTGAAAAGGTCAGCAGTAAATGGTCCAGTCAGCAGTCAACGGTGAAAGTCAATAGTCAACATTCCTAGTCATTGGTCAACCTGTCAAGTAAGTAGATCAAACCTTCCCGGAAAAAAAAAGATAAAACCATTTTTTACAGACGTCAACCGATCGGGAGCGTGCGCCAGTTCTGTTGGTGATCCGGCCGGCCCACATCACACTGCGCGTGAGGGCCAATGGCGATAATTGGCGCCAAAGGCACTGAAGAAGCGTTCGGAAAATTAATTCTGATTAACAGTTATATCTTTTGCTAAAAATGATTAAGAGTTATCTAAAAAAATGTCCGATTAAGACTGTTTAATTTTACAACATCCGTATTAGCTGCAAATCTAAACAAAATTTGTACTGTAATCTTTTTTTGGAAAATGATCCTTTTCGAACTACTCCAGTCAATCACCTCTTTCATCGTTGGATCTGGTGCGATCGTGCGGCGCTGAGGCAACATGCAATGCACAGCGTCCTCTCCTCCCTTCCAAGCGTCCCCACAGAACAAACTTATCTCCACCCCTGCCTCCCATGTCACAACCTTATCTCAACCCACTCGTCTTCGATCACACTGCGATGGATTCCAGTGACCAATTATTGTCGGGTCTCGAAAGGGAACCTGACCGGCCGCAATGAAATCGTAGGGTTTAGGGTTTAGCCCAACATGGAGAATCATTCACAGTGCTATTGACTTGACAAATTTTGTTATGCAACTTATACATTTTTTTGACTATATTACCACATTCATTCCTTATTCTCCAAGTTCCACCGCTATTAACACAGAAGACTGACATTGAATTTTTCCAGAATGTGAGTACCTAATACACCTTTTTTCTTCGGCCTACACATTACATGTCATCTCACCCAATGGTACTTTCTCTTATTGCCTTTCTCTTGGCAAAAAAAAGTTCTAATAGTTTTTTCCATTCCACCCATATTAGTCTTAGGAATCTATACATGAAGACAGATTTGGATGTTAGTCAAACATACTTTTATTTTATTTACTCTACCACCAAGGGAAAGATTACCATCTTCCCAGCCACCCATCCTCTTATAGATCTTTTCTTTAGCACGAAAATCTGCAGCAACAAGCAGGTACACGCAAATACTTAATAGGCCAAGCACCCAACTGGCAGTTAAACAGATCAGCATACCTCCGCCCTTTCTCATCATCCTGTAACACCATCAGCACCTCACTGTTCTGGAAATTGATTTTCAATCCTGACATTGGCTCAAAGAGATACAACAACAACTTGAGATTTCTAGCACTATCCACGAACAAATTGTGTAGTACTTGCATGTATAAACTAACACACACACACAACATCCAAAAATATACATACATAAAAATTAAAATCAACTAAAAAATAGAAGGAAACACGAAAAAAATAGGAATAATTTTACTGAACTGATTTTTTGAGGCACCTATCAAATAGCAAAACCGTAAAAAGAATAAATTTCAATGTAGAAATGAAAAAAGAACAAAAAAGAAGAATAAATTAAAATCTAAGGTAGAAAAAAATCCAGGGACCCAAAAGAAGAATGTGAAGAACCAAAGAAAAAATAGTCTAGGGAAGAAAGAATTCTAGAAGTGGTGTTACTGCAAAAATTATTTAAAGAATAAAAATCTACTAAAGAAGAAAGAATCATGTAAATGGTGTTACTCAAAATAAGAACATAAATAGAAATAAAAGCATAAACAAAAATTTCTAATAATAAATGAATTAGGGACATTGGTATTACCTAAGGTAAGAATGAAAATGAAAAAAATTATAACAAATAAGAAACTTGCACTACTCTACAATATGCAAGAACAATCATGTAGTAGTGTAACTCACATATATACATTCATGTTATACGCAATGTTCAAATAATACAATAACAATGTTGACGATTAATCCTCTTTTAATACATAAAAACAGAAATACATCTCATATAAACGTCGTCACTTCCCACGTCTCTCTCCCGCACACAGGCACGCATGCACACTGATTGAAGATACGAGTGTTACGTTCCTTCCAAAGCGTCCACCACACCAACACGGTGATTAATCTCCAGTTCTTCGCTACCTCCTTCGTTTGATGGGCAGAAGAGCGTATTATCCAAATCATCTAGGACGTGCTGAAAGGCAACGATGACGTGTTGTGCGGCAAAACCAACTTGTCAAGAACACACAGCCATAGCCCTGTGAAAATGGGCAAGAAGCTAGGACTCTTGCTGACATAGCGGGCAAGTAGGGTTGTGGGGCCGTCCATGCTTGCAAAGTTAACGTCCACCAGACACCGGTCTTGCACGTCTAGCCAGACGAAGAACTGACACATTGGGGGGCCTTTGAATTCCAAGCCAGCTTGGCGGAACCCCGTTTGTTGTTTCGGCCGAATAGGAGTCTGCTCGCTGAGGCAGTATTGCACGCACCATTTGTTTTCCATCCCCAGGATACGGTGTCTTGTTGATCCGACGAGCATATGTTCACATTCTAAAGATCATTCCACGGGTCGGTGAACTGCAGAATAGCAGCGACAGAAAGGTTATCACTAAGGCGCCGCATCCATTTGTTGCCTTCCATCGCTGCAACAATGGTGATTTGACGCAACTTGTAACAGCGCCATTGCAAATTGTGAAATTCACTAACATCTAAAAAAAATTCTTGCAC
Source organism: Elymus sibiricus (assembly GCA_039707655.1). NCBI lineage: Eukaryota > Viridiplantae > Streptophyta > Magnoliopsida > Poales > Poaceae > Elymus > Elymus sibiricus. Next base: position 409,878,712 of record CM077674.1, on the reverse strand, counting down.
AGCGCGATCAACCGGCTTATAGTGGAATAGGGGCCATAGCCACTCGCAATCCATGGTCGGGATTGATCCATCCAAGTTAGCCACAACCACTTGCAACGATGGGTCGTGATCTTGGACCCTAGGCACTGAGGCCACCCATGGCGCGTGGTAGGCAAACATGCTTCCAATTGACGAGACATTTCCCATCGGTGGATTCGTCCTTATTTTCCTAGAAAAAACCTTGGCAGAGCTTGTCAATCTTCTTCCCAACCGAGGAAGGGGGTCAATTGCTTAATTTATTGATTGTTATTTATTGTACAATCATGATGATCTAATGGCTATAGACGCGTGAGATCGAGAGGAGCGTGCGAGAGTGGTACACCTTGAGCCGGGTTGTGGTACGCCTTAGCCAACTGAGCGTGTGGAACTGAACGAGAGGGCAAACTAGATAGACGGCTACTGAGAAATCCTTGTCGACGCGGCTTATCAGGTGTTCTCAGACAGCTAGGACCCGCTTGATAAAACGTGTAAAGATTTAAGAAGGGTAAAATGTGGCAGAATTATCATGAATGGATACAAATCTATTAAGTAGGGTAACTCCCGTTGAAAATATCAAAATAGGGGGCAAATAATGGAATTTTACTCCAAAGTTAATATACACCCACCACGTGGGGTGTGTGACCGTCGACTATATAAGCTCCACTAGACACTAGACACAGCAAGACCAGCTAAGCTAGTGGTACTCATTTGTTGCCAAGCAAACAACAGTACGTCGATCACCATGCGAACTCCGGCGAGCCTTGTCCACTCTAGCACCACCACCACCGCTGTGGCCACCCCAGTGTTAGCTAGACTACAGGGTATCTAGCCTCCCCAGAAGCTACACCACGTACTGGAATTTACTACTTGCATGTACAGCTCATGCATGCACTATTCTCCTGGAGACACATCACTTCCTTACTAGCTAACCCTTGCCGACATGCATTGGATATTTTTCATCCATAGATATTTCTTCCCTTCATGGATACATGCACTGCCGACATCCTCTGATATTATTAGTACACTGCCTACATGCAGCAAGATTATATGCAACACCCAGCTGGCTCCTCATCTTCGTCGGCACCGGCGGCCATGATCTCCATCGACCCCGACATGGTGGTCATCCTGGCGTCCCTCCTCTGCGCGCTCGTTTGCCTCGCCGGCATCACCATCGTCTCCTCGTCTCTTCCTCCGCGAGGCCTGAAGAAGAAGGCCATCGACGCACTCCCCGTCACCGCAGTGAAAGAAGGGCACCAGGAGGAGCAGTGCGCCATCTGCCTGGCCGACCTGACCGCTGGGGAGGAGCTCCGGGTGCTGCCGCCGTGCGGCCACTCCTTCCACGTCGGCTGCATCGACGCCTGGCTCCGCACGCATGCCACCTGCCCCTCCTGCCGCGCCACCATCCTTGACTCCTCAACCTCCTCACCACCGGCGCCGCCGCTCCCGGCCCCGGGCCTGTGCCAGAGGTGCGGAGCGGCCTGCATCGTCGATGACAACGCATCCGCTTCTGCTTCTACTTCTGCTGTTCGGGACGAGAGCGGCTTCTTGCCGTAGCTGGCTCTCAGTAGTAAACAAAAATCCTAGCTTGTTGTCAGATTATTTCGTGTGTGTGTGTATATATATAGGAAAAAAAATAATATATATATATATATATATATATATATATATATATATATATATATATATATATATATATATATATATTCTCTAATTCGACGGTGGTGTATCAATTTCAATTGTCAGATGAATTCCATCAACAACAAATAGTACACAAGCTAATAAAATTTTGTGTCGAGCGAGTCACAACTCACAACCATCATACATTTCATCCGTGATCTGATCGACCGATCGATGATGTACCGTGGTACAACTGACTGGCCAGTGCTCGGGTTATTCACCAGGACCAGCAGATTCCCTTTTGCTCCTGGCCGGTGCTTTCCTTTCTACTGAATCAGTCTAGCCTAAGCCTAGACTAGCTATACACTAGTAGTGCATAATAGGTTCGGTTGACCTCTGAAAGAAAAGAAGCGGAGGAGACAGCTAGCAGTGTAGTTTTAGGCCGTTGCAAGTGCGACCCGGGACCCATGTTTACAGTAGAGGCCAGCCACAACATCTCTCAGCCCCAGGTTTAAATTAATCTACCACTTGAGAATACACCGCTCATGGATAAACAACATCCTGACCACCGGAAAAACTGCAGTTATGTTAAATAGCGTCCCTGGAAGCTGGATCACCTGCAAAAATGGACTTCGACAGGGAGACCCCCTCTCTCCCTACCTGTTCATCATCGTCGTCGACCTTCTACAACAGCTAATCCACCAAAATGATGACCCCCTAAATCTCCACCACCCAATCTTCACTAACTTGCCACCGACAACTTTGCAGTACGCCGATGACACCCTAATAATAGCCAAGACAACAACCACGGCTGCCCTACGCCTCAAAGCAATCTTAAATGACTTCGCGCTAGCCACAGGGCTACAAATCAACTTCTCCAAGACCACCTTTGTTCCAATGAACGTGACAGACTCCGTAGCTACCTCCGTTGCCAACATACTAGAGTGCCCAACCTCCTCCTTCCCGCAAATCTACCTAGGTCTGCCCCTATCACCTATCTGACTACCGCCGAATACTTTTCTACTGATAAATGAAAAATGTAGAAAGTTCTTAGCCGGCTGGCGGGCAAAACTATTATCTAAGGGCGCCCGGCTAATCCTTTTATCTGCTGTCCTAGACTCCCTCGCCACCTATTTCTTGTCTGTTTTTCTTATCCCAAAAAATATTCTAAAAACACTTGACGCCTTCCGTCATGCCTTCTTTTGGGCTGCGGAGGAGTCCTGTACAGGCGCTTAATGCCTTATAGCTTCGAAAAACACGTGCAAACCGAAAAAGTATGGTGGTTTAAGAATTAAAAACCTGCATGTGCAAAATCAGTGCCTACTTACGAAATCTGCTGTCAAATCTCTACTCCCAGACTCCACCCGATGGCTAGATTGGATCAGCCTACAACACCCAAATGCTTTTGTAGCCCCAAAGTCTAACACTTCTTTTCTTTACAAAACCATAAACCTACAACAGATTTCATTCGTCCTCGTCAACAATGGAACTTCCACTTATTTCTGGTTTGACAAGTGGCTTTTCCCAACACCTCTCTCAAAAGCTTTCCCAAACTTACTCTCCCACTCCTCACACCAACTTGTTCGTGTGGCTAATATCTTGTAGTTCTTTCTAGAATGTAACCATAGAAACCGCCTTTCCGTTGTTGCCTCGCAAGAGCTAGCCTCCCTTTTGTCGTTGTTGCAGGATTTTATGCAGACTGCGGAGCCGGACCAGCGTTTCCTCATTGGTGGGAAGCCATTCTCCATCAAGCTTGCTTATGAGTTGCTCCTGTCACAAGATGGTGAGGATGTCAATGCCTTGCAGATCTGGTCGTCAAGGGCGCCAAACAAGGTCAAAATATTCACCTGGTTTTTGTTCAGAGATCGGCTCAACTCCCGCGCCAACCTAGCACACAAGAACATCACCAACAACTCACACTGCCCCAGATCTGACTTCCACCTTGAAGACATTGGACATATTTTCCTCAGTTGCCCCTACTCTGACAGAATTTGGCAACGTCTCAGCATCGACAAACTAGCCTGCATGGCTGGCATGTGGGACTATCGACTGCCGCCTACTTTGGACTCCTCGGCGTGGCCTCTAATCCTACTACTCTTCCTCTGGAAAATTTGGGATGCCAGGAACGCCAAGACTTTTCGAGCTCAAGACCGCCACATCGCCTGCACACTCAAGCTCATTATAGACGATTTAGACTTATGGTCTCACAGGTTTTCAAAATCTTGTGATAAGGTTGTTGTCTCCTCGTGGCGGGTATACCTATCTTCACGTGCAACCCCCCCCCCCCCCCCCCCCCCCCCGGCGGGTGATTCCTAAAAAAAAATACAGTGCATCAAACAAAAGTTCGGGCAAGATTTAAACTAATTTCAACTAAAATTTAAATTAGTTCAAAATTCAGTAAATTTTGGTAGACCAAAATCCGAAGGAATTTTCGGATATTTCAGAGAGGTTCGGAATTTTTATATTACCGAAATTTCAAACCTTGCTCCCACATGCGAATCATATATCATATATACCTAAGAGAGTGATCCCCACTAACTTATTTATCTCAACATGCAAGTATGCCACATCAACATACAATTATGGATGGAATAAGGCCCACCTCAACATGCAACCATGCATGGGAAAATATTTTTTCATTCTATTATTCTACTTATATTCAATAAATATTTTATAACTATACATAATCAAATATAAGAAGTTGTATATATTTTTAATTTTGGTTCACGTGTTATTAATCTAAATATTTATATTCCACACAATCAAATCTCATTAAAATATATTGCGACAGATTCCCGCAGCAACACGCGGGGTATCATCTAGTTAACCAATACTCGAGCCAACTTCCATTCACCGTTCCATCTAAAGTTTAGTTTCTCCACATATCACTCTTCTGGAGATCCATCATAGATCCATTTCACATTCTTGAAATAAATAAACACATTTCAGGACATCGTTTTAATTTTGATTATCTTCATACTCCCACATAGTGGTTTTGACATGCAATCCACGTACAAGCTACTATTACTAGATGGCGAACGAATAAATTAAGTATTGGTTGTTCGATCGCCTACATATAATGGTCGGGAGGTGGCGGATTTGAACGGCATTGACCATTGGATCAACATTGTTGTACTGCAGTGTATTCTGCCACATTGTGTTTCTAGATGGTTTCTCTTCACGTTAAGTAAAAAATGCTGCCTGAAAAAAGGGCAAGAATTATATATATTGGCCTATTTAACTTGGAGACGAGGTAGAAGTTCAGTGTTGGTCGACTAAACTAATATAATATGTTGTCGCAATTATTTATTTATTTATTTCTATTTAGCTTGAATATAGAACGCTGCATTTTGCAAATAAAGGATCTTATAGCGGATTATTTGAATAATTGTATTAACATGATATAAGACTGATAACTAATTTATATATTAAATCACAATTAGAATTTTCTCCAGAATACACGAATACTATTTTTTCAGAGGTCTGCGTGTATATTTTGTCTCAGAAATAAGTCAAATAAAAAGTACAATATCACCATGCGGCATCTACGCACTTTGGGTTTGCAAAAAAAAAAAGTGGTGGGTCTGCGTAATTTACTCTGCTGAGAACAAGGACTTGGATAGGAGAGACATAACGATGCAATAGAGGAGGTGGTGAACAGGGGTAGTTTTGCCATTTTAAAATATTATCCCTCTTGCTTTTTCAAGAAGAAAAAAGTCCATTTTACTACCCTGAATAAAGTTGGTGGTTCACTTTACCCCCTGATCTATTTTTCTGCTCCTTTCAGCCCCCAAACAAAACCATACCGGACGAAATACCCCCCTGGCTGGTTTGTCTCCACCTGCTGCTGACGTGGCTCAAGTCAACGGTGGTTTTGACCTGGGTGGGGCCCCCTTGTCAGGCGCGGCTGAGATAGAGTTGCCGCTGCCGCTTCGTTCTGGGAAAAATTCCCCATTTCTCTCCCGAGCCCAAATCCCTAACCCTAGTTGCCATGGGCAGCGGCAGCGTTACCTCCACCACCGTGTCTGTGGACGGCGTGAGCGCTGACGGCGCGGCCCCGGTCGTCGCCGCCCCGGTCGTCGTCGCAGTCTAATCGAGCCGTAGCTTGCTGGATAGGTCGTTCCCGCAGGAGGTGTGGCGGCGCGAAGAGCCTTCTCTCCGTCGGGAGACGAGCCATGTGCTGATCTCGCGCACTCCGGCCATGGATGCGCTCGAGTTGCACTACGGCCGCTACGTGCTGCTGGCCATGGCGGTTGGAGATGGCGAGGAGACAGTGACGCCGGCTGCTCTTCTGGCGACCTTGGAGCAGCGTTGCGGCGTGCTGCCGTCGGAGCTGGTCATCGAGGTCGCGTGCCCCCCCCCCCACACGACCTATGGCTGACCTTCTCGACGGGGGAGAAGTGCACTGAGGTGCTCCATTCGTCGATGAAGTTCTAGTGCTGCCGCCGCTGGATGCAGTTTTCACGCTGGAGCAGATTGATTCGTGCTGAGCCGGGGGCTTTGGAGTACAAGAGCAAGCTCAGCTTCGAAGGCCTCCCAAACCAGGCCTGGACGACGGAGTCGATGAAAGTTGTTCTGAAGGACCTTAGTGGCGAGCTGATCGAGATCCTGCCGCCGACAAACCGCCGCGAGCTCGAGGTAATGGCTTGGCTTCGTGACCCATTCTTTGTTGGCAAGCTGGTGACAGTTGAGATACCTGAGCCCAAGCTGTTAAACAAGCCACTAGAGTCCATGGAAGAGTATGAAGCAATGCAACTTGATTTGGGTGACTACGGGCCGTCCTCGCCAAGGAAGAAGAAGACGCTCCTGTATCCAGTTATGTGCCATATGAAGGAGGTGGTTGATCGTGGTCATTTGCTCGCTGAGGGCTTGCCGGCTGAGTGGCTACTAGCAGAAGGTGAGGACCTGACTCGCAAGCACATCTTCAAGACAGTGCTGGGGAAGATTGATGGCACTGGCGATTCAGAAGCAGTTTGATCTAGTTTGTGTTAGTTATATGGCACTTGGTTTGATCTAGTTTATGTTAAGAAACTCTGCTGTTAAGGAACTGCTGTTAATTATGTGCTAGTGGTTGTTGTGTGCCAAATGTGTGCCAAATGCTATATAATGAGATGCCAAATGTTGTGTAACGAGATGCCAAATGCTGTGGACTATGTGTGTTCCAAATGCTGTGTAATGAGATGCAAGTTCTAGTCAGTGAAGTAATGCTTTTCTTATGAATTTGCACACTGGAGTGCCTACTTTGTTAGATAAATTTCTTTTGTTATATGACATTTCTTTCTTCTTCTGGCCATACAAAAGAGCAATATGTGAATGCAAACTGACCTCACAGAAGAAAGAAACTGTATATTATCTTTTGAACTTGTGAAAGCAAACTGACAATGCAAAAGAAACTAAACATTCCAGCAATCAAACAACACATGTTCTCCAGCCAGCTAGCAAACTGAACTGAACTTGTGACTGTCAGCAAAATAAACATTTCTACCAGCCAGCAAGCTTGCAACACATGTTCCAACTTAATTAACACTGCCAGCTACTACATGTTCCAACACATGTTTCAGCCAGCAAGCAAGGGTTTTGTTGCAGCTACTACATGTTCCAACACATGTTCCAGCCAGCAAGCAAGGGTTTTGTTGCAGCTACTACATGTTCCAACATTACACCCAAAAGAAAATAGAAAACCAAATGAAACTGACAACTCCAGGGCTGTACACAGCACAAGGTACATCTTCTAACTCCTAAGTTCATCGAACATGCTAACATTCCTTCTGGATTTCTTCCTTCTCTGACTAGAACTTGCTCCAGGTGTTTTGCTGACTTGTTTTGGAGGCCTTCCCCTTCTAGGCTGTTGTGAAGCTTGGTTTTGTGTAGTCTACTGTGAAGATTGAGTATGTGTAGCCTGCTGTGAAGATTGGCCCTTTCCCCCTATAGTTGTTTCCTTTGCCACTCTTTTAGATGTCCTTGGACGATTTTCCTACAAAACATACAAAACAAAGAGAAAGGCATAAGAATTGTAAGTTCTTTCAGAAAGCTGAAATTTCTAAAAGACAAAACAAATGAAATTACTCACTTTTGTTTCATTTTTCCTCTTCTTATTCTTGTACTTTCCCCTATTGGGGTTAGTAGTGCATTTCCTCATGTTGTGCCCAGGTTGCCCACAAAGACTGCACTTGATCTTTGTTCTAATCTTAGAAAGTTTGTGTGCATGTTTAGGAGGCTCATCTCTATCTCTCCTTTTTTCTGTCCTAGGCCTCCCAGGCATTTGCACATAGTCAGGAACAGCTGGTCTTGGTCTGTCAGCTACTGGCCAGCTAGGCATGCCCTCCATTGGCATCAAGCAGTGTTCATAGGTCCTGTTGTAGGCCTCAATGCTGTAGCAAGGTGCAATTAGTGAATCAATGTCATCAGGACCACATTGTGAAGGTGCAAGAGCATGAACACATGGAATTCCTGATAATTGCCAACTGCAAGAACATGTTTTTACTTGCATGTCAATTTTGAATCCATGTTGTCCTAACTTCACCTCATATCCATCTTTTCCATTCCATATTGTCTCACACTTCTCAGTAAGTTGTATCATGTTGTTCACCTTTTTGAGGATTTTTGGACAAATTGTTCCATTCCATTTGGCAGTCATGGCTCTGTTAACTTGAATTCTTACAGTGACCTTTGCTCTGATTGCTTCAAACATGCTGATAATAGGAAGTCCTCTGTATTCTACTATCCAGTTGTTAAAACTCTCACACATGTTGTTGTCGACTGAATCACAACATGAACCTTCTTTGAACCAGACTCTACACCAATGCTCTGGCCCTGACTGCATCATGTCTCCTGCTCCATCTGGTGTGAGCTGAGCAAGCTTGGCTCTGTTTAAGTTGAAATGTACTCTGTTTGAGGATTTTGCACAAGCCCAAAATCTTTTCTGGTATGCTTGATCCCTATGCTTTTTCTTCCAGTTAGCATATATGTGCCTAGCACAATTTCTATGTTTAGCATTTGGTACAACCTTAGAGATAGCATTGATTAGTCCTTTCTGTTGATCTGATATGAAGACCCATCCTTCTCCTTGATTTGCAATCTTCAAGTCTTTATTTAACAGAGCCATAAACCAGAACCAAGAGTCTTTATTCTCAACCTCCACAGCAGCCCAAGCAATGGGATACATTTGCCCATTGGCATCTCTTCCAAGAGCACACAACAATTCTCCACTCTGAGCTCCCTTAATGAAACAACCATCCAAGCCCACAACTTTCCTGCACCCTTCTATGAAACCTCTTTTGCAGGCATGGAAACATACATACAACTTCTGGAAAACAGGAGCAGTTTCTTTTGGATTAAGCACTACTTCAACAGTGCTGCCTGGATTGCTCGTCAATATTTCTAGTTGGTAATCAAATACCCTAGCATATTCTTCCTGCATTGCTTCTCTAACTCTCCTTCTGACAATTGCCTTTGCTTTCTTTATCTTGAAAACATGCACATCTGCAAACATCTCCAACCTGACAGTGGCCTTAATAGATTTCACTTTCCATCCAGGATTGGCCTTCATAATTCTCTCATACTTGTCTGCAATTCTAGGGGCAGTGACCAATCTGTTGTCTCTCCTCTGGGGGCATATGTGGTTGCCTACAAGTGTTATGATTTAAAACCATTTGAGCTCCTCTTTGCAGCATATATCAACCATGGACACTTAGGCCAAGAGCATTTTGCCCTAATCCTACCAGCCTCATCTTTTGAAAAGGAAATATGCCTCTTCACAGCTAGACCATATTTCACAACAGCCTTCTTGAACTGATTTCTTCCCCTAAATGTCATGCCTAAGCTGAAGATAGGAATTGCAGCCTTGCTATCAAATCTGGGAAATCTTGATTTCCTCCTAACTGAATTTCCATACTCATCCACATCATAACTGTATTCCTCACTGAAATCCATGTATGGAGTGTCATTTCGTTCATCCATTTCATCAATAGGAATTATCTGTGCTGTACTTTCTTTGACTTTCTTCTCTTCATCAAGTGGCAACTTCATCCTTATCTTTCTAAGCACTTCCTTAGCATGCTTTCTAAGCTCCTCTGCCTTATCATCTTCCCCTGAGCTATCATCATCTCTAGGGCACCAATCAAGGTCTTCACATTCATCACTAAGTTCATCTTGTACGTGCAACATCCAGTTCAGGAACAGTTCCATTTTGAGGTTGAACATTTTCTGCAATATCAGGTAATTCAGCAGCATCCTCATTCTCAGGCTCATCCCCATCCTCATCAGAACAATGCTCTAGGTCATCCTCACCAGAGCAATCTTCATGCTCATCTTCCCAATCACTGTCAGTGTTCTCTTGTGACTTCTCTTCTTCACTTCCTGCATTATTTTCTTCCTTTTCTTCTCCACTATCAGACCCATTGTCTTGTCCATTTTCAGCATCATTCTCTTCAAAGTTCACATACACATCCACAACACCACCATCTGTAATGCACTTTTCCATGAAATACACATTTCCATCAGTGTCTAACCTTCTCAGCCCATCTCTAACATTCTTTCCAGGAAACAACCAGTACAGCCTATGATTGTCACTTAGTTCTTGACCATGGTAAGCCATCTTTATGTCTGCAAGCTGCTCCCTGACAGATGCTAAAGTGACACTGTCCCTCTGAATAAACGTGAGCTCGACATAACCACCAACATATGACAGACACTTCCCTGACTTTTCAAATTGTCCATTGTAATAGAAACGAATGCCTAACCAATCTAGATTATCCATTGCTTAACCTACAGAATTAAAACAGCAAGAAATCAACAATTAGATCCTAAGACAGGAGCTTTTTCTTCTTTGTACAGCAACTAGAGCACATAACAAACAGATGGGCACTCTGTACTCGGGGAAGGAGATGGGACTGACCTCAATTCATCTGCGCCGCCGCGGAATCAGTCAGTCCCCTCGCAGCAGCAGCGGTCGCCGCCGCATCGACAGAGCCGTCGAGCTAGGGTTTGGGGACGAGGCAGGACATATGCCGTGGGAGAAGCAACAGATCGGGGGAGAATCACCGGGATGCACCGTCGCCGCCGCCGCCACCACTCCGAGCACCGTGGCTCGTCTCCGATCAGCGCTGCCCCGATGGTTCCATCGCCGACGACAGAGAAGAGAAAATCGGGAATTTGGGCTCGAAAGAACGAAGCGGCAGCGGCAGCTCTATCTCAGCCGCGCCTGACAAGGGGGCCGCACCCAGGTCAAAACCACCGTTGACTTGAGCCACGTCAGCAGCAGGTGGAGACAAACCAGCCAGGGGGGTATTTCGTCCGGTATGGTCTTGTTTGGGGGCTGAAAGGAGCAGAAAAATAGATCAGGGGGTAAAGTGAACCACCAACTTTATTCAGGGTAGTAAAATGGACTTTTTTCTTTCAAAAATTATTATTCTGAATGATGTCCATGTTTCGCCTAAACTTTTCATGCGATAACTAGAACTGCTAGACTATGACATGGTTGGGTTCCGCCACGCTCTCTGTGAGAGAACTCGTAGCCGTGTGACATGGTTGGACTGCTAATCACCTACCATATCCCATCTTTAGGTCCGGTGAGATAACTAGCTAGAATTGTTAGACTGACATGGTTGGGGTCAGTGGCGGTGCATGAATGAAGCAAACACCGGGCCAATTTTTTTTCCGGCAACATGGAAACACTTTGGCATTTACATCTATCCCAAAAATACCTCATAACGTTCCTAAAAAAATACCTCATGGGAAAACACACAAAATAAAGCTCAATTGCTCAATAAATCTATAATTTAAACTCAATGCTTAATGATCCAACAAAATAGAGTGGCAGGTTTCTCAAAAAAAAAAAAAACCAGAGTGGCAGGCAGAGGTGGGGGAGAGGCCAGAGCAGCCGAGCAGGGCTGGCACAGCTGCGCCCGGGGCCCGAGGCCTGGTGGAAGCGGAACGGCGGGAGATAGTCGAGCAGGGGAACGAATGGGGAGCAGGCCGGGGAGCCAGGAGAAGTGGCCGGCGCACTGGCAGGAGCTGGTCACCTCCCGTGCATCGATGCATGTGTGCCGGCATGCGTTAGGTCGTCGCATCGTGTCTGGTGCGTCCTTGCGTGCGTGCCGTGTGACATGGTTGAATTGTTTCTCTTCTCGAGATTGGTTTTTCAACTCCCAGGTGTCCCTACACCTCAATGAACAGTAAATTCAAAAAAATCCAAAACTTTGCGGTATCAAATATGCTCAAACTTTTTAGGTGCTCGCAAGATTTCATGCAGAAAAAAAAATCGAGGAGCTCTACACGAGAAAAAGATTTCAGTGCTCAAAGTTTTAAGCACTAATTTTTGTTTCTCATGTGTACACCTTTGTCTACATGATATTTCTTGACGAAAATTTCAAGCACCTAAAACATTTGAACACATTTGATATCGCAAAGTTTCAGAATTTTTTGATTTTGTTTTCTATTTTTTCTGAATTTACTGTTCATGGGGGTGTAGGGACACCCGGGAGCTACCACACCTTTCTCTTCTCGCCTACCATATCCCATCCACTGTTTCGGCGAGATAACTACAATTTCTAGACTATGAGTGACATCCGCTCTCATCAGGATACATTCCCTTTAATTGTGCGGTTTATCATATGGAATCACGTAATAGATAGATAGTGCGTAGTGACCTTAGGTTGTATTTTATTAATTTCTAGGCCATGTCCTTTTTTTAAATGTCCTATGTTTTGCTCCAATAGATTGTGCGGTTTATCATATGGAATCACACAATAGATAGATAGTGCGTACTGACCTTAGGTCGTTTTGTACTGATGCGCTTTGTTTCTCCAGGGAAAATGCAAGCCTCGATTGCTTCACTGGTGTATCCGATGTACATCACCCAAGGAGGCTGAGCATATATAACTTAAAGATAAGGACGGGGTTACATCAGGCTAATCAGATCATCTTGGATCGAGGGAGCACTCAGAAATTACACTCAATCCAAACAAAGGTCAGGATGCATTTGGCACTTCAGTGGATTATGATATGGTTTATCTAATCAATTTTTTATTATTTTATTATTTATCTAACTAAATTTTTGTTTTTGCTTTGATGGCTATTTCTCCACAGCAGGTTATAAAATAATAAGTTCTGTAGAATACAGTTCAGCAACCACAATCTGAGTCTGGGAGCAGCTCTCTCTGGTTTGAGTTGTGGCTATGATAGCTTAACGTATGACCTGGGACAGAGACGTTGGTTCATCAATCCGCAGGGCTGTGCAACAAGTGATATCAAGGTCTAGGCACCTGAATACACATCTCCTTGGGATCTCTAATAGTTCCAAGATAAACGGCTGCGGGGGGCAGCGTGGGGCCGACCATGGCGGCTGGCGGCGGCGGATCTAGGGTTTCCCACCCCAGATCGGTTCTCCTCCGTCATCACGCGGACGCCTGGGGCGGCGACCCTGGGCTTGGCGGTGGTGGTCATCTCCTCCGTCGGAGGTGGCCGGCCTGAAGGCTGGGTAGTCGGATCTCAGGATCCGTCATCTAGTTCCGGCTGCGAGTCGGAGAGACATAGTTGCCGGTGAAAACCGAGCCGACGGCGGGCGATGGTGGCGTTCTGCGCCGTTACCTTGATGAAGGCATCGTCGTGTAACTACTGTCGACCCACTCGTGCTGCTCCGGGGAAACCCTAGGATCTGTTCTTCCAGATCGGACGATGGCGGCACTGCGGTGTCGTTTCGCTCTTGGGAGCATCGTTTGTGGAGCAGCACTGGAAGACAGAGGCAGGAGGTGAAGCGGCTTCGTCTTGCACGGAGCTTCGGTGGAGATGTCAAGTCATGCCTGGCCGACAGGTGCTACGCTGTGTCATGCCCGTTCGGCAGGTGCTACGCACGACAGATCTTCCAGAGACTTCAAGCTGCGTCGGCTGGTGGTACTTGGCGGCATGGTGCTGCGGTGTACCGGCGGCGACCGCGACGTGCTTAGCAGTTTGTGCGCAGGGAGGTGGTGTCGTTTGGCACCGTGGTGGCGTCGGCGGATGGCCGGAATGGCAAGGATGATGCGGATCTATTTCCTGAAGATGGGTCAGCGGTTCGATGATGATGGCTGCTTCTAAAACGTGTGCATGTGGTGTACGCTTTAGGTTTGCTGCACCGGCTGTAAGTTCCGATACGTTATGCGGATGGATCGGCGACGACACCGATTTTAGATATGTGGAGTGAGAGTACTCCACATTATCAAGTTTGTAGGTGTGAGTGGTGGCTTCGGGTGGCTTGATGTATGTTCTTGTAAGACCTTTGTTGAATAATTAATAAAGATGGTTGTATGCATCGATTGATGTAGAGGCCAGGGGTTTAACCTCCTTTTCCAAAAAAAAAGCCCCAAGAATATGAAGGAAACGAGAGGCTGAAGGCTTAGCGCATCTCTAGCCGAACCCTTAAAAAGGGTTAACTCCCCAAAATATTCTCTTTTGAGGAGTCAACCGCACCTAGCCCAACCCCTATCCGGCTAACTCCTCAAAAAATTTGAGTTAAGTTCGAAAACCTTGCCAACTCTCTCATTTTTGAGCGGCCGCACACAATTCTCAAGAAAAGTTTTCCCCCTCCCAACTCCCGCGCGCCCGCGGCACCATCTCTTCCCGCCACCGCCGCACAATGTTGCCGCCGCAGCCACCGGAGATTCCGATTCTGATGGGAATGGGACCACAGGACTTCTCTGCAACCCCGCCGGCCACTCCCGCCGGCGCTAGGCCGCCGGAGTCGACCTACGCGCCGCCGCCCGCATCAAGGAAGCGGCTCGGGACAAAGACCATGGTGCGGACCGCCACGCCGTCAACAAAGGCCGGCGGCAAGGCCGCGCCGGCCGCGAAGACGACCAGTCATCCTCTGCTTGCTCCAGCCGATGGCAAGTGGGCGAGGAAGCCAACAGCGGCCGGGAAGGCCCTCACCAAAGCGGCGGCGAAGAAAAGGAAGAAGACGTCCATGCCCACGCCTTCTCCCCGTCCGGTGCCTCGTAGCCCTTCTCGTCGCAGCTACGGTCAAGGTCTATGGCCACCAAGTGCTCGATGAAATGCCCGAGAGGTAAAAAATTGTGCTTTTCTTTTTCGCGGAGGATATTGGTGATGGTTTGCGGCGATGATCTTGTGACATGCTTGTTGTTGTTGATTGTAGTGTGGAGGAGCATGATGTTGCAACTTTCATGTCTCAATTGGATGCATCACACATACTCGGCGTCGACGATCCTGATTACGATAGTGCGAGGTATGATCAAGAACAAGAGAGCGAGGAGGAGGATGATCCCGAAGTGGAGGAGGTCGATGATCCCATGGAGACACAAGCAAGCACCAAGAGGGCAAGGACATTGAACTACGGACAAGAAGAGGACATTGCTTTGTGCTTTGCTTGGATGAATGTCTCGCTTGATGCCTTGGTTGGTACGGATCAAACGAATAAGAAGTTTTGGACTAGGATTGAAGACTACTATTGCAACAATGTGACCGTCCAATCCCGCCGCACTCAAGGCTCTCTTGCCCACCGGTGGAGTGTGATCCAAGAGCAATGCAACCGATGGTCTAGTTGTGTTGATCAAGTCAACCATGCACCACCGAGTGGGGTGGCAATCACGGAGTATGGGTCTCTCATCCAAGAGCTATACAAGCAACGCAACAAAAAGGGGGGTGGCAAGGTATTCACATTGCATCATTGCTACAAGGAACTAGTTGGCAATGAGAAGTGGATCCGGAGGAGCTTCGAAACCACACCGAAGAGGTAATGGATTAGCATATCCGTTGAAGCGTCGGCGCCCTACAAAGAGGAGCTTTATGCTATGATTGAGACCAAGAAAGATTTGGCGGCCAAGCGACACTCGGCGTACCTGTGAACACGTGGCAGTCCTTGGGACCCGCTGGTAGAAGTAGATGCCGACACGTAGGCACTCGGCTTTCTGTAAGCCGAGCACCTCGAGAAAACACTCGGCTTACAGACATGTGCCATGTGGCACTGCCGTTAACGCAGCCGAGCCGTCTAAGTGCTTTATGTCGCCGAAAACACTAATTTTGCACTCGGCTTATACGTTGCCGAGTACCCGACAAAATACGCTCGGCTTACACCCATTTGCCGACCTGGTGTAAGCCGAGTCCTGGATGCCGAGTGTGACACTCGGCTTATAGTTAGCCGAGTATTTCCCCGCACTTAGCCGAGTATATTGAGTACTCGGCTTTGACTGTTATTCCTGTAGTGATCCATAGTTGCATTTTTGTCATGCTCGTACCATGCTTAATTAATAGCATTATTAACGTGCGTGAATATATAAAGAACGATAAAAGTAATAATCATTAAAAAGTTAATCAACACCCACCACGTGTGGTGTGGGCGTCCAGTATATAAGCTCCATTAGACAGAGCAAACCTAGCTAGTAGTACTCGATCATTTGTTGCCAATCAAGCAAAACTGCACTTCAATCACTGCTCCGTCCGTCACTAACTGCCGAGTGCCGACCACCGGCCATGCGAACTCCGGCGAGCCACCTCCATGCCACCACCGCCGCCGCCGCCATCCCAGCTCCCTTATCCTCTACTTCCTCGACACCGATGGCCATGATCTCCATCGACCCGGAAATGGTGGTCATCCTGGCCTCCCTCCTCTGCGCCCTCGTGTGCCTCGCCGGCCTCGCCCTCGTCGCGCGCTGTGCCTGCCACCGCGCCCGCCGCCCTCCACCCTCCACCGGCAATAGTATCAGCACCACCTCGCCTCTTCCCCCTAGAGGCTTGAAGAAGAAGGCCATCAACGCGCTCCCCGTCACCGCAGCCAAAGAAGGGCAGCAGGAGGAGCAGTGCGCCATCTGCCTGGCCGACCTGGCCGCTAGGGAGGAGCTCCGGGTGCTGCCGCGGTGCGGCCATGCCTTCCACGTCGGCTGCGTCGACGCCTGGCTCCGCACGCGCGCCACCTGCCCCTCCTGCCGCGCTACCATCCTCGACTACTCAACCTCCTCGTCACCGGGCCGGTGCCAGAGGTGCGGGGCGGCCTGCGACGGCGACAGCATGGCCGCTTCTGCTGCTACTGCTGTTAGGGACGAGAGCAGCTTCTTGCCGTAGCTGTCACTAGACAACATCGATCCTTGTTGCAATGCTTGCTAGTGCAATTCAGTTTAGCTCTGGTGAAAGAAAGAAATCGAGTGTGTACACTATGAATTGTACGTATGTATTCATCGTCATATGATTTCGTATAAAATATTATTCTCCAGTTCGATCTGGCCAAATCTGTCTCCAGTTGACTTACCTACTTACACATGGCGCGTTAAGATTAAATAGTACACTTTATATCGAGTTACCACTCAGATCAGTGTTACATCGATCGATGATGTACGATTGAATCACTTTTAACTGGGAAACTGAGCTAGTACCTACGTTCAGGAATTAAACAACACAGCTACTAGCTAGTAATTGGTTTTGTAGTACAGCTACTGGTAATTAAGCTGGTAGTCATGCACTTTCTCTAGTCAAAAAATGAACATCTTCAGCTTTAATTTGTGAATGGCGAGATCACACACATCTCCATCTCCACTACTATTAAACAAGCAAGTTGAGACAAAAATATTGGATCTCAGCCACATATCCACCATCCATTGATGGACCAGATTGTCCCAATCTGGCGCTTGCTATGCATCAACCGACTGATTTCCAGGTGCGCGGCCGTCCGATTGTTGTGATCTGGACGCAGCATGGCCACCTGATTTGGTCAACGTACTAGTGGAGAAGTCACGAGCGCGAGGGTGATGGTGGTGCAGATCGCAATACAACAAGCACCCTCCAAGCACTGCGTTCAGCCGCTGCCTACTCGTCGCTGAAGCGATTCAACTCCAATTCCGATCGAGCATGCTGCAACGCACCAACCACATGACTCCGGCGAGCAGCCAAGCCCGACCAGCTCGTCGCAAAAACGCCGGCGAGCTCGCCACAACCAAGCATGCTACAACGCAATACATCCAGGTGACTCCGTGGAGCAGCCGCGCCTGGTCAGCTCGTAGCAACGCCGGAGAGCGACCCTCGGCGACATCTGCGGCCCCAGTCGTGGCGGTCGCTTACCTTGTAGCTTGAAGCGCGAAGATGGTCGGAGAGCCGGTGATGCTCCATGGCAGCACCGCCGTCCGCACGCGATGCTCCATCGCAGCACCGGCGTCCGCACGCGATGCTCCGCCGCTGCACCGGCGATGCTTCGGGGGCTCGTCGATGCTCCATCGCATCACCAGTTCATGCTCCATTGCAGCGTCGGCATGCTCCAGCGGCCCGGCGCAGCACCTGTTCATGCTCCATTGCACCATCGGCATGCTCTGGCGGCCCGGCGATGCTCCGGTGGCTCGTCGATGCTTCATCGAGCACCTGTTCATGCTCCATTGCAGCGTCGGCATACTCCACCGTAGCAACGTGGCCTGGCGAAGCTCCATGGCAGCACCGACGACTCGCGGCGGTGTCGCCGACTCTCACGCCCTTGCAGCAGCGAGGGACATTGATTGGCTGCCTTTGCAGGACCCTGGCGGTGCCTCCTTGTTTCGCCGATGAGTCTCGAAGCTCTGCATCGCAGCAAGTGGTTTGTGCTTCGGCGAGGCCATGCAGCACCTTCGGCGTCGTCCCCCTTGAAACGTTGGTCGTCACCCCCGCGTGACCTTGGAGCAGCGATGACCGAAGACTCCGGCTTGCAACGGCGGGCCGTTTGCAGCATGGGTAGCAGCAGGGGATCCTGGTTTTCCGGTGGTGACATCGATACTTGCAGTAGGGAGTAGGGACACGGTCGGAGTCCAGCTTCAACGGCGGGGCCGTTTGCAGCAGGGGCAGCAACAGGGGATCTCGATTTGCAGTCGCGACATCGGTGCCTACAGCAGCGGCGGCGGCAGCAGGGACGGAGAAACTAAAGGCAGAGAAAGACGAGAGAGCTGAGCGGAAAGCGGATGGCATGATGGATCCAGCGCGGCTGTTCCCAAACCGGGCCCATGCTTTTAGCTAGGTCGTGCGTGGAGATAAGGCAGCAGAGGAAGAGTTGTGCCTGGCCGTGCAAGGACGCGTGGCAGTCATTGGACGCGGTTTACGTTTGGTTGTTATCATCCGGTTGAAAATGATCTTAATTTTATTAATTAGAATCATTCCAAAATTATGACCGCGATCTCCTCGCTCCAACCTCGAACCGTCATTAAAATTATCACCGCCATCTCCTCGCTCCAATGTCGAACCGTCCTCCCGGCCTCCGCAATTTTCACCCTCCCAGCCTCCACAAATTTCTCAGGCTAGCCATCCTCACAGCCTCCGCAATTTCCCAGGCGAGCCGTCTTCCCGACCTCCTCAATTTCTCAGGTACCATCGTCACCTCTTTGCTCCAACCTCGATCCGACCCCGAGCCATCCTTACTCTGTGATCGCGCCGTCACCGTGCCATCGTCGAAGTCTCACCGCTCATCCTCCTACGTGCGGACACATCAGGATCTCAGCCCCCGGAATCCATCTCCGGCCTTGATTCTCCTGATAATAATAACAAAACATCCAAACAATTTACTGAGGTGCGTGTTCTGACCAGATAATTGCCGATTGAATTGGTCGTTGAATTCAGCTTCAAGCAGGAGGAGGAGGATCTGCTGGTGGAGATTGGCGGCGGGGAGACGCTTCGAGGAGGAGATGCTATGGAGCCGGCGGTGCGAGCGCCGGCAGGGGCTGTGCAGGACGCCCAAGCGCATCACCATCTCCTTCCGCGGGTTCAGCCAAATCCACCTCTACATCCCGCGGATGATGTTGGATGTCTCCCGCCGCTCCGGACCATCTTGCCTCAGCGCTCTAAATCACCACGGTGACCACGCCCCTCCCGAGTCCCGACTGGAGCTGCTGAAGACCGCGACTCCGTCAGCCACTCGGCACTCGTGGCTCACCGTCGCCTGACGGCTCACCTTACGATGCCAGGGCTCTGTTCGGCAGTTCCTGGGACCTGCGGACTGCAGCAGTAGGACAACAGTGGGAGGCAGCGTTAATGGTCCATCAGGCCTATTCTATGCATCATCGTCGAAGAAATCTGAACCATCAAGGAAGATTTTGATCTCTCTTCAAGTGCTTACAGTCTGATTCCAAGCTTTCCATTGAGAGGTGGTTTTGTTGGCAATAAGCCATGCCCGTGCCCGTGCATGTGTGTGTGCCGGCGTGAGTCCGTGCTCACGTTCGTAGCGTGGAGGAGCTGCATGTTAGTAGCGGCGGTTGGGGTCTGTTGGAGGCAGCCGCGTCGTGCGCGCGGCCGGAGCTGCATGTAGTTAGTTCATAGGCTTGTTAGCTGAACGTCCGGGTCGTATGGCCGTTGGGAGTGGATGCGCTGGAAGTGGACTTGCATGGAGGTCGTGCGGCTCATGCTGTTAGTGGCCGTGCGTGGTGGTCATGCGTTGTGGCTAGCTAGTTAGGCTGGTTAGTGCGTGCGTGTGTGCATCAGGTATAAATACCTACCATGTGTACTGCTTGTCGTGGCGCCGGTGTGTTGCCGAGCCACGGTGACGGTATGAGCCGTGCCGGGGTATGTGCTCAGTGAAGTAAGGCCGTTCGTGCGGCCGAGGCGCCGTTCGTGCGGCGGGGCGTTTGTGCGCCGGAAAAACTTGTGTCCAGTGTGCTCCTCCTTCCACCTTCGTCTGAGCGAGTGAGAGAGGAGATGAGCGGCGAGCTGGTCCGGGGTTTGTCCCAACAGGTTTGAACTGAAAACTCTTGGTGGATATGCGTGTTCCCCTCCCGTCAGTCTTCATTTTGTTCATCTTGTACTGTCCCAAGGCGGGCTCCACATGTGCTTAGCATGATCAATGTGAAGCCTTTCTCTCTGAAAGCATGTCTATTGCCACATTCCATCCAGGATCGAAATATGAGCTCATGGACTTGCTTCGTGTATGACTGTGGTACTGAACTCATTCGTCTTCATATACGGTATTTTCTATCTGTGGTATGAATCCATACAGTAAAGAACAGTACATTCAGTCTTGAAACAGTCCTACGTGATACTTAATTGTACTTTTTTGTAGAAATTACTATATGATGCATTGATTGCTAATAACGTATCATAGGGTGTTGCTACTTCTTCATTTCAAACTGCAAATTGGTATTTGCAACATGAATTAATGCTCAACTTATATAGCAATATTTGTATTTTGCCTTCAAAAGAAATCCAAATTTACTTCAGCTGACACATTGGAAAGTTCTTTATTCTTAATTCTTTTTCCTATTTTTGAGAAGAAAATAAAATCAATTTCTTCTGGCCTAATGTGAAATTCCTCCTGTTTACCTCAGGGAGCACAAGTCAAAGAGCGGCATGACTGTCATTTGAGAATTGGTTGGAGTAACAAAGTCAGCAATACAGCCATTTCAGCTTGCAGAATTCATGAGAAACAAATGGTCTTTTAAAAACTTATCCGTCACTCATGACCTGAAACCAAGCCCGGATGGCTGCGTACACGAGCTCAAAGACGGCAACAAACTGGTTAGGACAACTGTTGTCTACAGCTCAATTCATTGCTATCTCCAAGTTTTGTATGGTGTGTTAGGCCCAACATGTCGAACACTGCATGCATTGCTATCTTTTCACATTTGCATCTCCCATGTTTGTAGGAAGGCCTCTATATGTTGAAGTCTGGGTTTGCTATCTTTTCATATTTGCATCTCTCATCTCTGGATCTCTCATTTTTGTAGGATGTGCTAGGCCTCAACATGTTGAAGACATTGATTTCGATCTTTTGATTTTAGTTTCACTCACTGTATGTTTGTCCTAGCATTAGAACTGACGATAAGCTCAGGTACGCCCTGCCATGTTACTCATGTATAAATAGGCACTGGATTCTCTTAGAAATGATAATTAGAGAAAGTAGCAGGTGCAGCGGGAGCACATGGTCTACTGATAATTGATGCATGATGCGTTTTATTGCAAAACTGACTATTTGCATCTTGTTGTTTCTGATTCGCGAGATATGAAAGTAAATATTTGTAGTATGGGTTTGTAAATTGTGGGGAGATGTACGGTGAGTGGTTGGCAAAGCGAACAAAGATTGCCTTAAAAGGTTCACCTGCAGGAGTGCCTCATATGCTTGCAGCATTAGGAAATAGATGCATACGATGCTGAATTGTCAGCTTGCAAGAGAGCTTTGATTTTGGTAAAGATATACATAGCTCTTTCAGAAATATGTAAATAATAGACCCCATGTGTATGCTCAATTACCTGTTGTATTGAATTTTCTGAAATTTCTAAACGATCAACAAGTGAGCAGTGATGAGATTTAAGAGGGGAATTAGTCAAAAGCTCCTTCTACTTCATGTTCAGATAATACTGGTGAATGTTGCATTCAAGTTGCATGTATTAAACCGAACCTTGCTATCAGGTTCCATGTACAAGACAAAGCAATGAGCCTTGCTATCATGTTGCATGTACGAGGTACAATCTGCTTGATTACCAATGCCTACTTTTCCAAGCTTAACTAAAGGTTAACTGAATTGCAATAAAATGTGGAAGCATCCCAAAACAGATTCGGAGTCCGGGCTCCAGGTAGCCCTTTTAAAAAATTGGAAACATTTATTTTGTATCCCAAAATATTCTGAATACAGTTGTATATGTACATACAGATGTGTAGTATGTATGTAGAAAAGAAAAATGAGTGGACCAAAATGGGTTATTTTTGTATTCTTTGAACCACAAATTCCTATTTCCTTTGCTTAGTCTACAAATCTTTGTATTATCTAATGATTTTTATATAGACACGTAGATAACATCTACATGTATCTATAGAATAAATTGGTTTTATTGAAACATTTAAATATCTTTTTTAGTTGTTGGAAACTGGAAGAATACTATATGTTCTACATGTACAAGCCAAATTCCCTTACCTGGAACTGGATGTGCATCCTTGTCTGTGGAAGAATACTAGAGCGATAGAATGCAGCAACGTCCCTCAAAAGTTTCAATATATACCTTTTGCATCGGAAGTTTGCATATGTTAGTGACTCTTCTCCGTATAAGAAATCTCCTCCACTCAATACAGAAAATTGCAGGAGATCCTTTTGGAGAATATTACCGGATGTTTTTTGCAAAAAAAAAAAAAGAAAACCGGTGATTTTTTTTTATTTAGGGTTCGCAATTGTGGTGGTTATTTGTAATTTACCCCAGTTTTCACCTTAGGTGTCCTCCTCGCCGTCCACCACTGATGCCATCTTGATATACCAGATTTTTTTGCAAAAAAAAAGGAAAACCGGTGGTTTTTTTATTTAGGGTTCGCAATTGTGGTGGTTATTTGCAATTTACTCTAGTTTTCACCTTAGGTGTCCTCCTCGCCGTCCACCACTGATGCCATCTTGGTATACCGGATGTTTTTTGCAAAAAAAAAAAGAAAACCGGTGATTTTTTTTATTTAGGGTTCGCAATTGTGGTGGTTATTTGTAATTTACCCCAGTTTTCACCTTAGGTGTCCTCCTCGCCGTCCACCACTGATGCCATCTTGATATACCAGATTTTTTTGCAAAAAAAAAAAGGAAAACCGGTGGTTTTTTTTATTTAGGGTTCGCAATTGTGGTGGTTATTTGCAATTTACTCTAGTTTTCACCTTAGGTGTCCTCCTCGCCGTCCACCACTGATGCCATCTTGGTATACCGGATGTTTTTTGCAAAAAAAAAAAAGAAAACCGGTGATTTTTTTTATTTAGGGTTCGCAATTGTGGTGGTTATTTGTAATTTACCCCAGTTTTCACCTTAGGTGTCCTCCTCGCCGTCCACCACTGATGCCATCTTGATATACCAGATTTTTTTGCAAAAAAAAAAAGGAAAACCGGTGGTTTTTTTTATTTAGGGTTCGCAATTGTGGTGGTTATTTGCAATTTACTCTAGTTTTCACCTTAGGTGTCCTCCTCGCCGTCCACCACCGATGCCATCTTGGTATACCGGATGTTTTTTGCAAAAAAAAAAAGAAAACCGGTGATTTTTTTTATTTAGGGTTCGCAATTGTGGTGGTTATTTGTAATTTACCCCAGTTTTCACCTTAGGTGTCCTCCTCGCCGTCCACCACTGATGCCATCTTGATATACCAGATTTTTTTGCAAAAAAAAAAAAAGGAAAACCGGTGGTTTTTTTATTTAGGGTTCGCAATTGTGGTGGTTATTTGCAATTTACTCTAGTTTTCACCTTAGGTGTCCTCCTCGCCGTCCACCACTGATGCCATCTTGGTATACCGGATGTTTTTTGCAACAAAAAAAGGAAAACCGGTGGTTTTTTTATTTAGGGTTCGCAATTGTGGTTGTTATTTGCAATTTTACTCCAGTTTTCACCTTAGGTGTCCTCCTCGCCGTCCACCACTGATGCCATCTTGGTAACCCCCCTCTTGTGGCGGTTGGTGGTGCCAGTAAGGGAGGCGCCGCCACCACTTTAGCAAAATGACTTCACGGACGGCGTTGAGCGGCACCACCGAAGAAACATCACATGGCGGCTGAGGTTATGGGGGTGAAGTATGGGTTATTACGGCATGGCTCTGCCAACAATTGCGCGCCATTCTAGTGCTCCGCAATGTTGTCTTCTTAAATTTAAAAATCAATCTTAGACAGTGTTCAGAAACTAACCGTCTCTCATACTCAGCTATCCTAGACGGTTACACGGTGCAACCGTGTACGATACAACTTTCACAATCTGGGAGACAAGATCCACAACACATGCATTATATATGCTAGCGTTGGTTGCCAATTTCCTAGGGTAGTGTGCGGTGGATCTGTACGAAATTGTATATATGTGCTAGGCCAGTGGGCCAGATGAATGTATGGTGTGCATCCTCTACACCACATATAATCGATCTATAAATACTTATGCATAAAGAGGGTTTATGTGCTATCAAACTTGAAATGCATAAAGCTTATGACCGGGTTGAGTGGCCTTTTCTGAAGGGAATTATGCTGAAACTTGGTTTTTAGGAGAGATGGGTCAATCTTATTATACAATGTGTCTCCACTGTCGAATATAGGGCCAGGATAAATGAGGAAGAAAGTGAAAGTTTCAAGCCTACGAGAGGTTTAAGACAGGGGGATCCGTTATCCCCTTATCTTTTCTTATTATGTACGGAGGGCCTAACTACTCTTTTGGCGCATGTGGAGGAAAGCGGAAATATTTCTTTGAGTGAAGATTTGTAGGGATGCCCCTCCTATTACCAATCTCCTTTTTGCTGATGACTCGTTGATTCTCATCAAAGCTAATCTTCACAATGCGGAGTCTCTGAAATCTATTCTGGATTTGTATTGTGCCGCCTCGAGGCAAATGGTGAGCGTTGATAAATCTAGCATATTTTTTAGTCCTAATACGGGAGTGGATATCAGGGACCAAATCTGTTCCATGTTGGAGATCATGACTGAGGCTCTCAATGACAAATATTTGGGTTTGCCAGCCAATGTGGGTTTGGATAAGACCGACTGTTTCCAATATTTAGTCGATCATATTGTTATGAATATTAGCGGTTGGAAAGAAAAGTTATTATCCACGGGAGGCAAGGAAATTCTTCTCAAGGTTGTTATCCAAGCTATTCCTACCTATGAAATGTCTGTCTTTAAAATTCGTAAAAAAAATTGTAAAGGAATTATTGATGCGATGTCGCATTTTTGGTGGGGAGATGATGAAAACCAGGGGAGGATGCATTGGATGGCTAGGTGGAAGATGTGTGTCCCAAAAAATCAAGGAGGTATGGGTTTTCGTGATATTCACTGTTTTAATTTGGCAATGTTGGCTAAACAGGATTGACGTCTTCTTGAGAGCCCAGATTCTTTATGTGCCACGGTTCTGAGAGCAAAGTATTATCCTAATGGAGATTTATTGAATGCAAAGTTAAAAAAGGGATCATCTTTTACTTGGAAAAGTATTATGGCGGGAGTAAATTCGCTAAAAAATGATTATATATGGCGAGTTGGCAATGGTCAGTGTATTGATATTTGGGAAGATGCTTGGATTCCAAACTATGCTAACAGAAAAGTTATCACCCCAAAAGGGAGTCATTTGCTGTCAAAGGTGTCGGATTTCATTGATCCCGTGTCTAACAGTTGGGACGAATGGTCAAACAAATGTTGTGGCCGATAGATGCTCAACGAGTCCTTGCTATCCCTCTTCCTCGGCATGACATGTCAGATTTCGTTGCCTGGAGTTATACAAAGAATGGGATTTTTTCTGTTTGCTCTACTTATTTCGTCGAATGGGACCACCAACATGGGGAGAAACTTTGACGTACTAATGGAATGGGTCAAACAAATTTTAATCCCATTTGGTGCAAAATTTGGAAATTATTTTGCCTGGCAAAGGTTAATTTTTTTTATTTGGCGGACGTTGCATGGAACTCTTCCGTGTCGTGTTACGCTTGCCAATAGACATATGAAAGTTTGACCCCTTTGTCCATCTTGCTCCTCTGGTCTTGAAGATGCGAAAAATCTGTTGTTTCAATGGCAAAAAGCAAAGGAGGTTTGGAGAAGGCTGGGGTTGGACGAAATTATTGATAGAGCTTGTGAAGTTGATTGTGCTGGTGAGGCTGTTATGGAATTCCTATTACATATGCCAGATCAGGATTTATCTATCTTGGGGAGTCAGAATACGTGTGAGATGATTGCCATTACGGCTTGGTACTTGTGGTGGGAAAGGCGTAAATTGGTGCATAAGGAGAAAATTCAAGATGTTACCCAGATTTCTATGGGGATTCGTGCTCTCATGACTAATTTTGTTAGTGCTTCCTCTCCAAATGCTTCTATGAAGAGGGGGGGGGGGTGAATCCGCCCTCCTGTCGGTTTTGTGAAGCTCCATGTTGATGCCTCTTTTGATCATTACCTCCTTAAGGGTTCGGCTGGGCCTGTCCTGAGGGACAATAAGGGAAAATTCATTGCAAGGGGAAATTGGAGAATAGATTGGTGTGCAGACATTCTCACGGCGGAAGCTTTGGCGCTCAAATTCGGCCAGTCCCTTTCGCAAAGGGCGGGGTGCAATCGACTCGTTATTAACTCTGATAACTTGGAGGTCATTGACACTATGAAGAATGGAGGACGATCGACGGGAGTGGCGGCGGCAGTTTTTGACGATTGTTATTATATGGCTTGTGATTTTCTTTTGTCTAGTTTTGAACATTGTAATAGAGAAGCAGATGAGGTTGCTCATGAGCTTGCTAGGTTGGCTATATTTTCCGTGACTTTTGATTGGTTTGAGGAGCCTTTGGATGAAATCGTACCCCTCCTCATAAACGATGTAACTGTTATTTCGAATAAATAAAATCATGCGTTTTTTCAAAATAAATAAATTATGCTCCCCGTATTATAAGTAGATAATACCAATGCAATGTAAAAAAGTATATGGTTAGTTGTGCTTGTGAGCTGCACATATAATCATATAGATGCCTATGTCATGGTGTTTCACCTGCTGGTATAGTGCATTATATTTTCACAAGCTGCAACATATAATTCAGTGCGACGACATCAACATCTTGCTAGCTAATCTAACACGCCAAGGTGTGGCTAATATATGAGGGAACGGGCTAACCCTTCAACCAATTAAGTTGAAAGTTTGTGAGTGCGTTACGATTGCAACATGGATAAATATATATGCTTGGATCAGGTTGGGCACATCGAGTTGTCACTACATGCGATGGTTCCAGTTTGTGGTTATAAAATGATGAGAGAAGTCCATATTTCAATCTTGAGCTGTCACGATTGTCTTAACTTACAACCCCAAACTTCAAAACCGTCTAATTTACAACCCCAAACTCTGAAAACCGGACAACTTTAAACCCTCCTCCCCTCAAACCAGTTTTCTGGTCTGCTTTGATTGGTTTTGACTTGTTGATCGCCTAGTCAGTGCCTAGTCAGTGCCACACCACCATCCACGTCACCAGCCCTTTAACCTAGTCCCTCTCCCTCAGGGACGGACCCAGGAATACAACATAAGGGGGGCCAATTGCACACAAAATATCTTGGAGGGGGCCATATAGGTAATTTTGAGTAAATTTGGGGTCAAATTAATAAATTAACAAGGGGTGTTTTAAAAAAAATCCCACCATGGGGGGGGGCCATGGCCCCAGCGCGCCCCCCCTGGGTCCGTCCCTGCTCTCCCTCTCTCTGTTCGTTTCCCGCCCCCGACCCGCATCAGACCCAGTCGCCACTGCCCCCTCATACGCCACCACCCCCAACCGACCCGTCATCATCACGTCCGACGCCGGCGACCGGCAGTGCCGCCAGACGCCGCGCCTTCTCCCCCTTGCGACCAGATCCTCCTCCACCCCGCCCTTTCCCCCAACCCGCCCCTGCACCTGACCCGATGCCGCCAGGCGGCCATACCCCCTGCGCCACCGGCGACTGGAGGGCGGCGGCGTGGCACAACAACGGCCATCTTCCTCTCCTGCCCGGCCACTTCCTTTGCTGTTGCTGCTGCAATTCTTCACCGAAAACCGAGGGACGAGGAAGGGCAGGGGGTGTACCTCGTGGCAGCGATGGGGCACCTCCATTCGCCGGTCTCCGGCATTGTACGAGGTGGCGGCTGGCTGCAGGGGGCGGCGTCGGCTGCCCTGGGCCTCGGGTAGGGGAGGGAAGGAGAGAAGAGAGAGGGATCCAGTGGCGGCAGGGCGTCTCGCGGCGCCGCCGGTCGTCGGCCTCGGACGTGGTGGCGGCGGGTCAGGGTGGGTGTGGTGGCATACGAGGGGGCGGCGGCGTCGGCTGGGTCTGATGCGGTCGGGGGTGGGAAACGAACAGAGAGAGAGAGAGAGAGAGAGAGGGGGGGGGGGCTAGGTTAAAGGGCTGGTGATGTGGCGCTGACTAGGCGGTCAACAAGTGAAAATCAGTCAAAACAGACCAGAAAACTGGTTTGAGGAGAGGAGGTTTGAAAGTTGTCTGGTTTTTAGAGTTTGGGGTTGTAAATTAGACGGTTTTGAAGTTTGGAGTTGTAAATTAGACAATCATGACAGATCGATGTTGAAATATGGACTTCTCTCTAAAATGATCATATCTCAAAGTCTCAAAGAGGTAAGGTGACGCACCGTTAAATTATGCTACAATTGGTTCCAAACTGTACGTCGATGTTTATAAAAATGTGACAAAGTTGTATGATGATCATCTAAATACACCCACTCAACGGCTTCCAACAAGCATGCATAATTAACTACACTAGCCAACCATATCTCCGGCGAGTATGACGCTGACTGTCTAGCTAAATACATTGAACCCTAAATATTTGTATGCAAAGGGTGGTGTATAATTAATCATAGTAAGGGGTGCTCGCGATGGCATTTCAACAAGCAAGCACTTGGACCGCCGGACCTAAAACATGGTCTGGATTCAATTAATGGATCAGAGTTTATACAGTTTGCAGAGTTCTATGTAAAAACAGAATCCAAAATACAAACTAGAGGTGTTTGTGGGCTAGATTGAATTCACATCCAGAATATGTGAAGAGAATCGCCTCTTTGTGCATGACAATTAGTCGGAATAAACTGATTATCTTTTTGTGTACGTCATACTATACATCACACCACTTGTTGAATATGTGCTTCCAACTAGCCATATAGTATGTGTAATTTGTAGAAACAGTGTGGTTGGGCTCTCTAAAAGGCAACCTTCCATGCAGTCACTTCGAACCTGTCAATCAAACAACACAGAGAGACAAACAGAGACAGAGAGAGACTCATGGATCTCGTAACAGAGGCCATGGGCTCCCTTATCCCCAAGCTTGGTGAGCTCCTCAACGAGTACAAGCTATATAAGGGCATCAAGGAAGAAGTCAAATCAGTACATATACTAAAGCGGGAAGCATCCAATTTTTTTGAATTTTTTTCGGCATCTACTGTTTAATTTTATGGCGACGTCAACATCAGTGAATAGTAATGGTGAACAGTAATAAGATATGAACAGTCCCTAGACACGAAAAGCAAGGGTGGACAGTACCAAAAATGTGTGAACAGTAATCGGACATGTGCAGTAACCGATCGTGAACAGTAGACCGTATATCTTCTACTGCTCATTTAGGTGTCCGGTAGTGAATAGTAATGTTCTTTTTTTTTACTTAATTTTTTTCGGCATCTACTGTTCAATTTTACGGCGACGTCAACATCAGTGAATCGTAAATGGTGGACAATAATAAGGTATGACCAGTTCCCAGACACGAACAGCAAAGGGTGGACAATATAAAAAAATGCGTGAACAGTAATCATCGCATGCACAGTACCAGTCATGAACATTAGATCGTATATCTTCTACTGTTCATTTAGGTGTCCGGTGGTGAATAGTTATCATGTGTGAACAGTGTATTAAAAAATGATCATTTTTACATAAAAAAACATCATAGGGTTTCACATTTCCCAAAAGAATTTTTATGAAAAGTATTATTTATGAATAGTCCCATTTATGAATAGTATCCAGAAAAAAAAAGACTTCTTTTTTTGCGTGTTGTATATCATCATAGGTTTTACATTTTCAAAAGGAGATCTTCATGTATGTTTTATTGCCTCTTACACGTATAAGTACTCTGATATTATTATTATTATTCCTGCTCTGTAAACTTTTTACTGGTTTCCTCTAATACAATTATGTCATGCTATCTTTTAGACTTACTTATAGATAATTACCTAAAGTGAAAAACTCACGGATCTAATGGATTACTTAAAAACACAGAGGTAAAAAAATCCGAATAAATACCAATTTAGTTTGATCTGATCTATATTCATATTATGTGATAATTAATTTTACATATTAGCATTGCTCTTAGTTTTAAAAAAGGGGCCTAATAAATACCAACTTAGTTTGATATGATCTATATGCATATCATGTAATAATTAATTTTACCTATTGACATTGCTCTTAGTGATAACAAAGTGATCGTCCTTTCACTGCAATTTTACTACCAAGTCAAAATCCAAGGACAAGATCGCATCTTCGGTGCCAACCTTTTTTTAATTGTTTAAAAAGGTATTGCTCATGTTATTTTCCTTAGATTCGTTCTTATGTATTGTTTACCCATGATTTTATTTTTCTCTAACGGGTTGAGTGAAATCTAATTTTAAGAGAGCAGTAAACCTAACAAACCGGAACAGCTAACCCGAATAAACCGAAACACTGTTTTCAAAACAGTAACTTCGTATGCAACAGTGCTTCATGTGACCAGTGTTTCCATGCCCACCGAATAAATTGAAATATAACCATGTCCACAAAAAAAAACTTTGTATAAACAATACCTGAAATGTAAAACAGAATAGTACCAACACAGTGCACCCGCGTGAACAATAATCGAAGGAAAATACAAAAAGAAAAACATGAGTTTTTTATAAAAATTATTAAGGATTGTTTTCCTCCCTTTTTTGATTTTTTTGGTATTACCTACTGTTGAGTTACGATCTATTAAAGCTCTACAACCATTATGGTCGTCGCTAACCCCACCATCCTTCGCTCACCATACAAGATAAGAAAAATCTCACTCTATCGGCAGTACTCACACCTAAAAACGCCTTTGATGCTACTGATTCTAACATGCTCGCCTACTAAAACTCCCAGATCAGTGCGATGAAGACATGGCAGGACAGATACAAAAAGAATACACAGAGATCATGAAAGAAGAAGTCCCTGTCACCGAGATAAGAAACAATACAGTTTAAGAAACAATATATTACTGATTCTGCTTCTCTTATTGAATGTCGCCAGGCCTTACATGCTGAAGAAATTCCACAAGGACAAAAAAGGCAAAACACTAATGATTTACCCACAGGCAGGCTAAAAAAAGATTTTCAATTTGTTGCACCGTATTTAGAATGATTTGTTCTGTACCGCAACTATACTATTTAACTCTTTGCCATAAATAAATCACGGTTCGTTCAAAACTTCAATCGCATGATCCTTAAAACACTTCCGTTCTATAAAAAACATGAAATGGACGCCACCGACAACGGTCTTTGTCGCTCTATACAAAAAACAAGTCAAGCACCTCTACACGCAAGGACAAAAAGAACAACTATGCCGGATGTAAACATGTTATAAACAACTTTATTGCACAAATGAACCTTGCCAAAACGAATATACACCTCCTTTCCTTCCTATAAAACCCAAACAAAACAAAACAAATCCAACCAGCTAAACATGAAAAAAGACCTGCATGCAATAAAATAAAAATTGAAGTATTTATTCGAAATATAAACGAGGCTACCCACGGGCGCGGCGTGCGCCGCGCATCTTCAGCGCTAGTCTCTGGAGAAAGAGATGAAGATCATGCATGTTGCCCTTCACAAGGTGACGGAAGTGCCGCTGGACCAGCTCGAGGAGGGCATCAAAATTTGGGCAGGGGAGGTTAGGGAGATGTTGACGGAGTTGATTCCGGCAGATCTCGGGTAGGCCGTCCTGAGGTAGTAGTCTTGACACGATGGTAACAGGGGCACGGGTTTTTACCCAGGTTCGGGCTCTCCTAAGAGATGAAACCCTACATCCTACTTGTGTTGTATTGATTTGGGATGGAGTACAAAGTACAGGTGATCTATCACGAGATCGTTGTGCGTCGTCTACGTGCCCTGCCCCTCGGTTTATATAGGTACCGGGGGGTCTAGGATTACAACCTAGTCGGTTACGTACAAGGAGAACGTGTCATAGACGACTTCTAATGCCTTGGAGTATGCGTCAAGTCTTCGGGGGCCTTCCTTTTATACACTATGGGCCGCCTCGACGTGGCCCACTAGTGAACCGACATGGGGTTCCTCGGCCCGGCCCACCTGGCCGGGAGGCGACATGGTGAGTGACCCCCAGTCCGGGACACCGTCAGTAGCCCCTGAACCGGTCTTCAAGTCAGAGACGCTCCTCGGATGTTCTAAGTTGTTCTTCGTTCTTCGGTCGTCGGTCTTGAAAACTGGTTCAATGAATCCTTCCATATTCCATTCCTTGACTGTTTAACTGTATCATTTCTGTGTTGCTCCAGATGTCGGAAATCTTCCCACGCAGTAGTTCCTTAGCCACGAAGTATTCCCGTGCTTGGCGTGTTATGATGGTCTGGTCTAACACTATTGGCTCAAACCGATCCCATCCATCAGCCCACGTGGCTGCAAGGTGCTTACGTCTCGACGGTCAATATAACATACAGACGTGGGTAAGGGCCCCACTATTGTCACGTCTTATAAAAAAAGTGGTAGTGCGCCTTGATACGGTAATTAATCAACCTCCCCCTCGATTCCCGCGCACATCGCATAGGGAAGTGTGGGAATTACTACCGCGCGACACGGTTATCCTGCCGCCGCTTCACGTATTACCCTGCCTATTTAAGGCCTGAGGCAAGGAGGAGCCAGGTTTACACTCTCATTCCTCCCTAATCTTCATCTTCCTCCTTTAGCTTCTGTGCCCAAATGCTTCTTCACGCACTTGAGCCCATAGACCTTCGTCCCTCTTCACCTTCTCGATCATGGCCGGAGAGGGGAGCCATGCCCAGGCGGGGAAACCGCACAAGACTGGCAAGAAGATGGCGGCGGAACTCTCGATGGCCTCTCAAATGAGGCGGCGGTGGAGGACCACGATGGTGACGCAGGAGCATCTTGGCCAACTTTCTGAGGCCAGGTACCTGCCGGCATCGTAGCGCGCCCTGACTCGTTCTATCCTGGTCACTGGGGATGGCAGCCCTACTCTGTCAGGGTGCCTCAGCCCCGCGCCGGTGAACGGGTATGCTTCATCTCCCATCTCGTACACGGCCTTGGATTCCCAAACCATCCTTTCCTTCGAGGCCTCCTCCACTTCTATGGCCTTCAATTCCACCATCTGGCTCCGAACTCCATCCTCCACATTGCCTGCTTCGTTACTTTCTGCAAAGCCTTCCTGTGTTCTGAGCCCAATTTTGAGCTCTGGTGCAAGTTCTTCACAGTCAAACTTCAGAGCAATGGCTCGGAGGTGTGCGAGTGCGGGGGCGCGATGATCAGCAAGATCCAAGGTGCCAGGTGGCTGAAGGGGGACTTCATCGACACGGTGAAAAACTGGCAAGAGGAGTGGTTCTACATCTCGGATGTGCCACTAGCTGACCCTCCTCGGGCCGGGATTGTTACCCCCTTCACTGTGACCCCTCCGACAAGGCTCCACTCCTGGAACCCAAAGAACATTACTCGGGGAGATTCTGAGGAGGTAGCCAGGCTCGCCAAGAAGGTGGGCTCTTGGGTCGGAAAAGGGCTGAACCTGCACCAAGCGATGCATGTGGCTCTCAGCCGTGGCATCCAGCCCCTCCAGGCCTGAGCACATCCCATGTGGATGTACAGCAGAGAAGACGACACCACCCGGGCTATCCGAGGTGGTTTTCACGGGGACAAAACCACGAGGGAGATGCTCTCCCTGCTCTTCAAAGGGAAGGCCACGGACTTCCCTGAGGGCAAAGACGACATCGGATATTGCGCGGTCGACCCCCCAAACCATGTACATTACCGATCTTTTTCCAGATTTCGGACGGGACCGAGGTGTTTGAGCTGACCAACCTTTATCTTCTTCTTCGGTCGATGCAGAAGTGGGTCTCTTGGTCAGCCGCCGTCCAGTATCCGCCCCCAACCTGAGGACCAGCCATATCCCAACATGATTTGGTTGATGTCTAAGGACAAGACCCCCAGTGCGGCCCGTGTCGAGCGCGGGAGGGTCCCTGTCGTCATGGCCACACGAGGCGGCAGTGTCGATACTGCCAGGCACGGTAGTCAGGGCTCCGACGCCGGCTCCAGCAGAGAGGACCGGTGTGCGGGGGTCAGCAACCATACACTATAGCCAGGCGCCGGAGGGGGAGCTCGTCCTCAGCCGGCGCCGACACTGAAGACCTGCCCGATGAGAGCAGGGTAGAGAAACGCCGAAAGACGCAACATGACCCAGCTATGAGTCAAGCCGACAAGCCTGTTGCTCAAGCTCCTGTACTGATGCAGGAGTCTCCGAAAGATTCTTGGCCCGAGGACCGAGTACCTCGGTCAAGACCTGATACAGCACTATAAGATTTCTTGGCTGTCTCTGCCAGGCATGACTATTTTTCAGGCCTGCTTCTTTTATCTTGCCATTTGCAGGGCACCTCGCTCCTTTGAGGATGATGTGGTGGCCTCCTCTCTGGACTCCACCCCCGTACTGATATGGGGACTCTTCTCGCCATGGCCATTTGGCAGGCTCCTCCCCCTCCTGACAGCTCAGAGCCGCGGAGGGATGGCACAATCCTCCCGCCACCTGCATTCGACGTGGGCAGGGGGAGCCATATTCCTGCTGCTGAAGTTGACACTTCAGCGGCGGGCGACGAGAATATCCGAGGAGAATCACACTCCCTGGCTCGTCACGAGGAGGAGAAAGACGTGCCTCCTGCCTCCTCCAATCCGGTGGTTCCAGAGATGACGGCCAGCGGGCCAAGCAACCAGGACGCCGCCCCTCCTACCTCTTCAGCCACCGCGGCCAATACTGGTGCGGTCACCACACCAGAGCAAGCCACCGATGTGTCGGTGACGCATTCCGAGGCCCAGTCGGTGCTGCACCTCCCAGAGGCGGATGCGGTTTGAAGAGCGCAGCGCTAACGCCCGACCAGCGAACGCACCTCCACATCATCAGGAACAGGTTCAAGTTCCTTGAGGACGGAGTGCTGGACATGCTCATCGGCTTCGCTGGAGGCATGGAGATATGAATACATACTTCTTTCTTTGTTTATTTGAGTATGATAGCATAGCCAGTAGTCCTCAAGGTGCGCGTCAATTTTAGAATCTGAGGTACTCCTTAAGAATAGTACTTAGCGTGTCCGTAGTTTGTTTCGAGGTGTGGTTTGGCAGAGGAAGATGATAAAGTGCAGGTCGGATTGAAATAACAGCCGTATACAGTAGCCCCCGAGCCTTAAGTTGGTTTGCAGCAAACCGACTAGAGGGTCATTTACTTCCCTAGCTTATCTGCTAAACCTTGATTGTAAGAACAAATAAACTGTTGATCCCAGTATCCCCCGAGACTCAGGCCGGTTTGCAAAAAACCGACATGAGGATCGAACTTCTCGATTGGTGAACTGTTTTGTTTAGAAAAGCGGGGCATACAGTAGCCCCTGAGACTCAGGCCGGTTTACTGAAAACCAACCTGAGGATCAAAATCCTTTCTCATTTGGAGCTAGCATGTCTAAGAGTAAGATCATGCTTTTATTTCTATAGAAGGCCGTGTCTGAGGTCTAGGCGACGACGTCGGTGCTGCTGGAGACCAAGGAACAGCTTGACCAGGCTGAGCAAAAAATCCAGTGCCTAAAGGGGAGCGCTGGTGTGGTCACCAGTATGTCGATTTATGCCAACACGCCTTCTAATGCGTTTTTTTGGCAATATTGCTCGTTTGCTTTTGTCTTTGTTGTCTGTCCAGTTGCAGAGCAACGCGTGGCCGATTTAGAGGCCGAGCTCCGCACTGCTCGGGCGAAAGCACAAGGCTTCAAGGAGAAGGCGGAGGAGGCTGCCGATCTGCTCCGCAAGGAGCAAGGGGTGTGCGAGGCTGCCAAGTCAAGGGTGATCGTCGTCGAGGAGGACCTCGGCAATCATATCAAAGAATGCGAGTTGCTGAAGTCCGATAAAGACACCCTTGCCGCCAATTCCAAGAAGGTCGAGCTGGATCTTGGGCAGACCAAGATCCAGATGTTGAATGCCAAAGGAGGAGCTGAAGCAAGCCACGGAGATTGCATCCGGTAAGTGTACTGCGAGGATATAGTCCTTGATCCAGACTGAAGGGTCAGTTGACCCATCGTATTTTTCGATGTTTACAAGCTTAAAGCCCAATGGGAATTTATGGGCCATTACTTCATCTGTGAAGCAGACCGGGTGGGCCGTACCTCAGGTACGGGCGATGGCGTGACACACATCGAAACTACGTACATCCCCGTACTTGGAGTAATCATGCTGGCCATGGTATTTGGTCATCTAGGCCAGCCGTCCCACTTGCTCAGCGGACGGGTGCGGGCGCTGCTTGGTCTGGTAGATAGTCCGAGGAGCTGGGACCTCAAGTGGGGGAGGGCGCTTGCTTGAGTTGCCCATGCCAACGGACAGAGCGTCTTTATTGTGGCATCGTCCTGGCGCCTCGGGGGTGTACATGCCTGTACCGTTCCTCCGTCCGTCAAGGCAGGGAGGCCAGTTATCCGTCTGCCTATGCAGACTGTTGGCCCACTGGCACTTGGATATCGCGCTGTTGTCGGCGGCGGCATCGAGGTCCTGGAGTAGGTTTTTGTAATAGCTAGGTGGCGCTTTATTGTTCATCGCCTACTTCAATTTGGCCTTGAGCACCTCCTCAGCCTGGAAGATCTCGTTCCACCGGTCTCCCAGGTATTCTTGCTCTTCTCGGAGCCTTCGTTTTTCGTTTGATATTTTGTTGGCCTTGTGGACCAACCATAGCCTCAACGCATAGTGGTTGGGGCTGTTAAGCAACTCGTTCAGGATGTCATTGTCATCGGGACTGAGGCTGCTGCGGGGGTCATCGGTGTTGGCGTCGAGATTGGCATTGTAGCCATTGTCGTTATTGTTCCCGTCGTCATTGCCGCTACCGCCTCCACCGCCATTGGCATTATCTCCTCCATCATTGCGTGGAGTGTCTACCATGTAGATGTCATAGGTGGAGGTCGCCGTCCACTTGCCCGTAAGCATGGTGGCAGTCGGTAGGCTGCGCAAGGACTCACCGACTTCCTCATCCATGTCGTCAACCTTGTCCGACCTGCTTGCGAGGACCTCGGTTAATTAGGTCTTCTACGTTAGCGACAAGGTGGGTGGTTGGTGGGTCAAAAAATCTGACCTTTCCAGGTGACTCCTCGATCCGATCATAGACCGAGGGCTGGTCTTTTGATATTGCAAGCCTCTAAATCCGATCTAACATCTCGTTCAAGGGAGATTTCTCGCGCTCTTCCTGGGATCGATCTGACATCGGTGCCAGGGGAAGTTTCCCTAAGATCCGATCTGACATGGACCCGGGTTCTTTGTATGGGGCCAGATCCATTGTCTGGCTCCTGGGGTGTGTCATCGGATCCTGTCTTATGGTCAGATCCGACAAGTGATTCTCGCACTTGTCCTGGGCCTGATTTGACATCTGCGTCGGAATGAGCGCGTCCTGCTGCTCCTCAATCTGGTCTGACACCCAGCTTGAGAAGATTAGCTCTTCGCGTGAATCCATGGTGTACTCCAGGTTGCTGAATCTGACGATCCGGCCTGGAGCAAAGGTCTCGATCTGGCCTACGTGGCTGGTCAAGTCAGCAAAAAGGGCGATGCTGCCGAAGATGAAGATTTCGCCCGGCACGAAAGTCATGTTGGTGCTGATTTGCTTGGCGATCTTGATTCCCATCGAATTGTTGTGACTATGTAGTGGGACCTATATGGGCCACCAATGACGGAGTCGATTCCGGCAGATCTCGGGTAGGGAGTCTCGAGCTAGTAGTCTTGACACGATGGTAACAGGGGCACGGGTTTTTACCGCTGTTCGGGCTCTCCTAAGAGATAAAAACCTACGTCCTGCTTGTGTTATATTGATTTGGGATGGAGTATAAAGTACAGGTGATCTACCATGAGACCGTTGTGTGTCGTCGACGTGCCCTGCCCCTCGGTATATATAGGTACCATGGGGTCTAGAGTTACAACCTAGTTGTTTAGGTACAAGGACAACGTGTCGTAGACGACTTCTAATGCCTTGGAGTATGCATCAAGTCTTCGGTAACCTTCCTTTTATACACTATGGGCTGCCTCAACATGGCCGACTGGTGAACCGACATGGGGGTCCTCGGCCCGACCCACCTGACTGGGAGACGACGTGGTGAGTGACCCCCAGTCCGGGACATCGTCAGATGCCATACAAGATGGAAGAGATCATCAACTTGTTCCTGGTGCGTATCAATGATGAGAGCTCTGATCCCATATCCAACTCCAACAAGCGCAAATGGCTTGTGGATAATATGATCAGCTTGTTCACCAAGTGGAAGGCTTGTCATCAGATCGCCAATGCAATAAAGGACAACAAGAACCAAGTCAATTATGTCGCCAAACAACATAAGAGGTACAAGGTCGATGGTGTCGTTGTTGCTTAAGCTGCCGCAACAACTCCCGATCCTCGTCTATCAGCTCTATACAACAAGGTATCTGATCTTGTTGGCATCAATGATCCAAGGGATGAGTTAATCAAGAGATTGACAAATTACAATGATCAAATGGAGATAATCTCTAT
This sequence comes from Elymus sibiricus, assembly GCA_039707655.1. NCBI lineage: Eukaryota > Viridiplantae > Streptophyta > Magnoliopsida > Poales > Poaceae > Elymus > Elymus sibiricus. Next base: position 409,839,972 of record CM077674.1, on the reverse strand, counting down.
TGTTGGATTTGGAGGCTTGGGTAAGACAACTCTGGCTAAAGTTGTATACGACAACCTCAAGCCACAATGCAATTGCACGGCCTTTGTTTCTATGTCTCAGAGTCCTGATATGATAAGGATTTTAAAAAAGATGCTACATCTGCTTGATAAGCAAAACTATGCCCACATCAACGAAGCATCGCGAGATGGAATAGAACTCATCGATGAACTCAGAATGTTCCTTCGAAACAAAAGGTATTGTCACACATTGCTTTCTCATGTGTAGTTTGTATGTACTTTAATTCATGTGATTGTTCGGTGCATGCATGGAGTGTAGGCAATATGATGATGAATAGCACATGTGCGCAAATATGTAGAAACAATTGCATTCTTTAGTTCATATTCATATTTTTTGTTGCCTTGTTTAATTTAGTTTTATTTCATCATCTTATTTCTCTCTAGACTGCATGTTTTTCTTTCAAATCTGTATTTTTTGTGACCCTTGCTGCATATTATTGATGTACACATTTGGAAAGTTGTAACACCCCATTTTTAGGGTAAAACATTTTGACAAATTAAAAATGCTAGAAATAATAATGATAATTAATTTGAGTGTTTTAATAATTTTTTAAGTCTTTTTAGGTTTCCTTCTCTCCAATTTCCCTCTCATCTTATAATATTTTTGGAAAATAATGGTGGCCATGATAATCTTGCTCCTATTCTTCTCTTACCTCCTAAATTCCAGTAGAAAATTTGGCCACAACATTATAGCCCCAAAATAAATGTTTTTATTAATATTCCAAAACCCCAAATTGATCTTATTGCTTGGAAACCTTAGAAATATATTTGTTTAAAATCCCATATAATTTTGGTAGACTCTCATGTGCCTATAGACTACTTTTGTGCAGAAACCCATCCCTGTCCTTTGCATAATTTGAGGGCAACCTCAAACCCTGATTTTTGCACCTTTTTGAGCCTATAACTGCAACATTACTAAATATTGCTTGGAAAATTCTAAAAATTTGGCACAACACTCTCAATCCCTAATGTTTCCAAATTCCAGAAGCTCAACTCCATTTGCACTTTAGAGAAGTATTCTATTCTGCATAAACACTTTGGATCAGAATCAAAGTTGGTCAAAACTTCCATGTGCAACTAGCCCCCTTTGCCAATTTCACTCCTTCATCATCTCCAACATCTAAAGAGGGCTCATCCTGCCAAATCTCATCTCCTGTGGACCAACCAGTCGCCAGATCCAGATTGGCATGGTTACCCCCAGCATTGCACGCAGAGCGCCTGTATGGCAGGATCGTCATCGCCCTCGTGCCACTTTCCTACTGCAGCCCCGGCACGCGCACCACCTCAGCCAGCTTCATGAGCCAGCCGCACAGTGCACCGGCACCCGAGCTTGGCCGCTAGCGCCGATGTGCCGCCGTCGATCACCGCCGCCGTCTCGGACACGTTTCTTCCAAAACACCTGGCTCGCGTCTGAGGAAACCAGCGCATCCCGAGCCTAGCTACCTCCCCCAGGAGACCCCTGCATCTCACCGACCTCGCCCCAATGGACTCTAGCCGCAATTAATGCCATCACCACCCTTGTCCATCGCCGCCATGAGCCAAGTTGTAACACCCTGGCCTCTCACTCGGACCGGCAGTCGTTACGCCTGGATCTAGACTAGCTCCACAGATCAACACTAGTCTTTACTGCGCACTTTGTCCTCACTCGTGCGCACCTTGGATCAACTTTCTATTCTAGTCAGTCACCCATCCTCAAATTGCTTCAAGCCAAGCATGCTTAACTTTGAGGTTCAATTGCTCCAACGATTGATAGACTACTCATATCAAGCATCCGGGTAAATAGGATTGATAGACTACTCATAGCAACATCCGAAAACTCCTACGTAGTTTGGTGCCCTTGTAACTCATTCTCCCGTAATAGTTAATTGGTCCGTACACTTGTGGTTAATTACATATGTCTAGCACCCTTCATTGGAATCATTGGAAATTGCAGTTATGATCGTGCTGTTTCATTCAGGACATAAAGGAACATTAGCAGTCACTAGTCCATTCCTGGAAATCTTCCTTCATACCCAGAATGACATAATGCCAGAATGGTATGGATTGGTTGACAGCCAATCAAGCTTTTATCGACTGTGCCTCTAAGACAGTTCAACTTACACATCCTTCTGACCAGATAGTTTACTTCTCACCCCATACTGCCGAATCACAATTGTATGCTCTAAATGAGTCTCCTCTCGCTAACTTGAAAATGTCCCAGTAGCCTGTGACTTCCTGATTGTCTTTCCAGAGGAACTGCCCGAGATGCCACCCAACATGTCTGTTGAATTTGTTGTCGACTTGAAACTAGGCACTACTCCCGTATCCAAATGTTCGTATAAGATGCTTCCTAATGAACTGCTCCTACTTAAGGAATGACTTGAAGAGTTGGCAGAAAAAAGGCTTCATTCGCCCTAGCTCTTCTCCATGCCCCCCCCCCCCCCCCTCGTCAAGAATAAGGATGGCTCTGATCAATTATGTGTCAATTATCACCCCCTTAACCAAGCAACCATAAAGAACAAATATCCTCTTCATCATCCTATAAGCAGAATGAATTAGGGGCTTATTTGATCAATTATTTACCTTTTTTAATCTGGAGCATGCAACACACATCTAATCTAAGTAGGACGAATTTACTGATCAACAACTTCGATGGTGTCAGGTGCGGATTGGCAGTTGGCCATGTCTGTGAAAAACTGAAGAATGTACAGCAAATCAGTCGGTGATGATCTCCTACGAGAATTGGAGGCCGACATCAGGTGAGAGGGCCAGTAGTGCAGGCGAATCAAACAACTTCTATATATGAACCTACCGGGAGCTAAACGAGTCAGACCATTAACACACCGTCTTGTTTTGCTTCCCCCATCGTCTGCTCAGCTCATGACCTCCTCTACCGCCTTCTCACTTTTCAGCAGTGTGGTGAGTGTGGCATGCAACCTGCGCTACCGAACGATTCGATGGGGTGGATGTCCACGGTTGGGTCGTCACCGAATTCGACGTTGCTGGAGATGTTGTCGTCGAGCTCGGCGAAGAGGGCCTTCTCGCCGCTCATGGAGTTTTAGGCACCCGTTTGAGATACTAGGCCTCGTAGAAAGCTTTGGATAAGAAGATGGGAAAAGAAGAGGCCACCCTGTTTGTGTGGAACAGAGGGAGACCACACTGTGATTAGAGATGGAAAACAATAGAAATACAGTAGAATGACGACACAACACTCAATAAGAGTTGAATTTGTACTATGTGCCGAGATCCCATTCTCAGCATTGCGTCTGATTGAGCATTGCTGGAGTGTATGGCTAGCAACTCCAGGTGACCTGCTCCCAAAAATTGTACCTAGAGATAAAACTTCTATATATGTATTTTTGTTAGATTATCTCCATGCACAATTGTCATATACAGACCCAAGTCTAGCCACCAAATCATCGAAAAGATTGTCGTTTGAAGAATATGATAAGATCAAGACAAGGACAGCAATGTCGTTTGAAGAACATGATAAGATCAAGACAAGGACAGCAACCTAACTAGTACTCACATCACATACCCTTAATTGTATATAAGATAAGATAATACACAATCGGTAGTACAGAACTTACATGATAGATCGTTGCAAAAAACCCTGATGATTGGGTTGGTTAAATTTAACTCCGATTATGACAGCAAAGCCCGACTGGCGTCGGGCGGCGGCAGGGACTCGTTTTCCCTCCGCTTGTTCTTCTGCGGCTGACGTAGGGCAGCCCGGATGCAGGGAGGCGCTGTGCTTGTGCGGGGCGATGGCATGCGCGTGCAGGCGGCGCAGCGACCTGGGTGTGAACCGGCCTATCTATCCTTGAGTGTTGTTACCTTCATCAGGAGACCTGGGTGTGTCTTTGGTCTACTGAATGATAATCTTATGTGATGTGAACTGCAGAGATTTCTACTTACCCCGGCAGGTTAGCAGTACGAGAGTGGAGAGAGGTGGCGGTAGCAGCGAAGTGGGGCAGTGCCCGATGAGCTGAGATCGATGGGCAACATAAGGCTAGGGTGTGCGATAGCGCTCGTCGCTTGCGGCGAATCAATAGGGGTTGGTGGCAAGGGCGTGCGTCTGTGCAAGCAAGCGACGACCACGAAGCAACAGGACGCGAGGCTGCGATTAATAAACTTAATTAACTATAGATTCATTTGTGTTAATAACGCGTGAAAGGGCAAGTCTAACCCAACTAGGTGAACTAGAGCCAAACTTCAGTCTAATAGGAAACTACCAACCTGTCTTCGAGCCAAACTCTGCCGGCAACTGGATCAACTTCATACTACACCTTAAATTATGTAGTACAATGTACCATAGAAAATATCTTTTTCTACTATTTTCTCATAAAAATTAATCATTACAAAGTTAATTAACATCCATCACGTACGGTGTGGGCCTGGACTATATAAGCTCTATTACATACAGCAAGAATTAGTAGACAGTAGTCATTTGTTGCCAAACAGTTCACTCACTAGTCCGTCACTAACTGTCGAGTGTCGACAACCATGCGAATGCCGGCGAGCCTCCTCCCCTCCACCGCCATCGCCGTGACTGTCGGACCCAAGACCTTACTTTGGCCAAGATGAAGCACACACGCACACACACTCGTGGTGTGGAAGAAGAGCACAACTCACACAGGTCGCACCTCTTCTTCTTGAAAAAATCAGCATCGGCTCTCATTGGCCATCCTAATCGGAAACAATCGCTTGACCTGATAAGCAATGTAAAATTAACTGCATGGGCTTATTGGCTCAGAAAATTGCAAGGAATAAAACAAATTACACCGTATTTACCTAAAGTACGCATTGAGATCATCGTAATTTCTCCGATGCGAATGTTTCAGTTTCATTGCCTTGTTCCTTTCAGCTTCGTCCTATGTAAAATCCCAAAGGATATAAGTTCAATGTGCTTGAAATTAAAACATGAGCATGGAAATAAAGAAGTGTACCATCTCTATGATTTTGGAAATTGGAGTCACAACTTTCTTCAGGAAGGCTTCTTCTTCGCCACCATAGGCTGGTCTAACATTTTCACCAGTTAATGGGCTCACTTTTCCAGCCAACACACCGTACAATTCAAAAGCCATCTGCAATGGAACAAAAAAAATCATGACCATCACTTGCCAATAATCATCTCGTCGCAAGAGCTATGGCCTAGAAATACAGCAATGCCCCAAGTCAGTCAATCAACCAACAAACAGCCTTGACAATCAAGCACATTTTACCTACCATGTCCATGAACACAACTACACAATTGCTATATGTGAACAAGTATGAAAGGGCAAAAAAAACACATAAATGATGAAAGGAATTGACCATACATGATGATAGAGGTAGCAAAGACACTCAGGCATAAATCGCAGGTTAGCCGCCTCGCCCCATATGAGCAGATAAAGGCCCATATAGAGAAGCTTACGCTGTTGTACTTCTTGTTGAATTGTCGGCAGCCTAGAAGCATAATAATCAACTAATTAGTGGACCAAGGGACTAATTAGTGGACCACTGGAGATTGAACATCATACCATAAGCTGGTTTTGCGGCCAAGGTACTTGCACCATCTCTTGTAGTTCTTGAATAGCTTCTTCATTACTGTGTCCAACGCATGGTCATCAAACTGAAAATATTGCCGAAAAGTAAATGAGTAAATGATATCATTACACAAGGGTTCATGTGCACACGCATCACACATGTGTATGTTGGAAAAGGTATGTAGTACCTTTGGTTGTTGTCCAGGTTTGGAAATATGCCCTACATGCATGTTGGCAAGCAAGAGTATGAGATGTTCTCTTTGATTGGACACATTACCTTTCTGCAGAGTGATTGTCGAAGTTAGAGAGCATTGATGTATCAGAGCTCACAACCAAATCACCGACATGAATATGTTTGATATGAATGCAAAAGGTAATGAGTCGCCGTGTTGTGATCACCTGAAACCCAAACATGGCCTGAAGCCATTCAAGAAGATCTGCATCGGCCTTCTTTTCATGGTCCTTGGGCCATGGCAACCCCCTTGTGTCACGAAGCGCGTGAAAAGCGGCTTGGATCTACATGTAATAATGAAAAGCAGCATACGCCATACTGTAATAATCTCAACATCTCGCCAAAGTATGATAAGCTCATAGTGAACTCGGGAAGGTGATCAGGACGGATGGGAACCTTTGGAGGATACAACTTCTCCTTTTCATTGACTTGGTTGTGTGTTTCCAGAATCTGCAGCAATCACGGTGGGGAGGTGAAATGAAGCCAAATATTTTTCTAGATAACATTAATCAATAGCAATGGTTTTTTTGTTGTGATGAAACATATCATGTGGAGTGTGACAAACAATAAAAATGAGAAGGCTGCAATTAATTGTTGGCTACTAGATCTTAATTACCACCTGATCAACTTCGATTTTCTGTGAAACATTAACGGCCTTTAGGACATCAAACAAGACAGTTGCTGTCTGATACGCCTTTCTGAGCGGAGCACTGAGCAAATGGAAAAGCAGACAAAGTCATAAATAATGAGTCAGCAGCATTAGAAAAGAAGATGGGTTGCGCTCACAGGTCGGTTTTATCGGCGGCATTTTGGAGTGCCTGGATGTACATCTTGTAGTAGTGCTGGTAGAAACTCTGCATTTCGCGAGCATCACTCGACTGCTCAACCCTTCCCTTCAACGTGGGATCGTTTTCCTAAACAAGTGCAAGCATGATAAGTAAGTCAAGCACTTGATATGGTGTATACGTTGGATGTTGTGCAATTAATTTCGCTGCTGAGGCTAAAACAAATCGCATAGGCCTATGCCAGGTCGGGCGGGAAAGGAAGGCATATACAGAAGTAAATACTCCCTCCGCTTCTTTTTACTTCGCATATTAGTTTTGTCTTAAGTCAAACTTTGTAATGTTTACAAAATTTATATTAAAAAATATCAACATCTACAATACCTATTCCATGATGGATCTAATGATATTGATTTAGTATTGCGAATGTTGATTTTTTTTCTTCTATAAACTTGGTCAAACTTCAAAAAATTTGACTTAAGACAAAACTAATACACGAAGTAAAAAGAAACGGAGGTAGTACCCTTTCTAGCCTCTGCAGGAGTGCGGTCTTGAACTGACGGACACCACGACCGTTGGAGGTCGGATGGAGGCGATGGGCCTTGACGAAGGCATAGAAGCGACCTAATATTAGTAGCCCACAAGTCAATTGTGTGGGTGAGGCAGGCAAGGCAACAGAACAAGTAGTACGTAGTATACTGGGTAGCGCGGCTAGGGAATTAATTAACACAAGCGAGCAATATAATAAGTACACGTGTAAGTAATAGAAATACACAACAACACTAGTGAGTAGTAATAGATTAGAGTTGAGAGAAGGAATCTGCCTTGGTAACAGTAATTAACAAACAGTGAATGGATGAATGTGCGAAGGAAGTGGAGTAGAGTACTACATACATAGGTATGCGACGCGTGGGTTGATTGCTTCGACCTCGTTGGCGACACGGATGATGGGAGCTATCTCGGCGAGCAAGGAGGGGACGACCTCGCTGTCGAAGATGGACTCACTGACGACTTCGGCGCAGGCGGAGGAGGACGCCATCCCGCCGGGAAGGAGCTCCTGTTATTCCTCCCTGCACGGAGCGAGCCCCAGGAAGAAGTAAGAAGAAAACAAATATGGAAGCGGCCGGGGGTGGAGCGAATTGCCTTGCGTTGTGGCGTTGATCGGCCCGGCCGTGAGTGGAGAATGGAAGGAGAGGAGGGGATTGAGGTGAGTTTTTGTTTGGGCTCCAAGGAAGCAAAGGAAAGGGAAGCAAGCAAAGCCGCTTGCACGAAAGAAAGACGGTAGCTGCTTTTTGAATCCCCCTTTTCTGCAGTGTCACGCACTGGACAAAGTTGTTTTTGCTTGCTGGTGTTGCAATATACTACTACTACAAGATTCTAGTAATTGCACTACACAAGACTGATAAAGTCGCGAACCAACCTATGATTGGATGGTTAGGAGGATAGTGGTATCCCCCGCCGACCAGGGTTCAAGTCATGGTGCTCGCTTTACTGTGTTAAAGAAAAAAGACTGATAAAGTCATATGCAAAGTGGTTTTTCTTAATAAAGTGGTTTTGTCTTACCGTTGAGGTGGCCCGCCGGATGCATGCATGCATGCAGATGTAGATTGCAAATTGAAGCATATGCAAAGTGGTTTTTCTTAATGAAGTCGATTAGGTGGTAATCCTACGTAACAATATTGGAGGAGTGATGGATAAAGCATATGCATGCATGGGATCGGAGCTGGCAAAAAAGATAAGAGGCGGGACGAGAGGCGGGAAAAAGAGTCTTTTGTAGGGAGGGGAAACCATGCATGCCTTCTTCCTTCCTTCCATCCTTGCGATAAGCTGCTTTTTCTATTACTGAATCGTTCCTTCGTGGCTACTTAACAGTAGTGGAGGAGTGATGGATAAAGCATATGTGTATGCATGCATGGGATGGGATGGGGCTGGCAAAAAAGATGAGACGCGGGAAAAAGAGTCTTTTGTTGTTCATCCTTGCTTACTACTCCCTCCGTTTCAAAATAATTAAAGTTCTAGCCTTGTCCTAAGTCAAACTTGTTTAAGTTTGACCAACTCTATAGAAAAATGTTATAGATTCCTCGTGACCAAATCTGTATAGCGGTAGAAGCATTACGGAGGCCAGCCCAGCCTAGAATGGTGGAATGGGCTGTTTAGACGAAGCAAACACGACGGCAGAAGAAAAGACAAGAGAAGTAGGCCCAACATAGCTCATCGTCTTCTCCACTCCCATATCTCCATCTCCATCTCCATCTTCATCTTCACTAATAATATTAAAGGACGAGTTGGGTTGGATCCAAAGCATATCAACCCTTGAATCGTCTAGATCTGACGGTCAACTATTGTCTAATGTTGTATCATTAGTACAAACAACTGCTTCAATCCTAACCACTAATCCTCTCCATCCAACGATCCATGTTTACCCGTTGATGTAGAGCCAAACACCCACGCACGCCCGACGCAAACAACAGCCAATGCTTTCCCTAAAAAAGGAAAGGGCAGTGCTGGGCGCCGGCGCGCCGGCCCAAATTTGGGCCGGTCGGCCCCCAGCCGCCCGATACAGCTGCGCACAACCGTCCGATACAGCCGCGCATCTTCTTCCTTCCCCTCCTCGTCTTCGATGTGGTCAACACGGGGGAAATCCATGGCGGGCGTAACTCTCTTCCCCCCCCCCCCCCCTCCGACCCCCGCCTCCGCGCGTGGCGTGCGTCTGTCCTCGCCTGTTTGCCTCGCCCCTCGATGCTCGCCGTTGTAGCTTGCTGCCGCTCACCGTCGTAAAAAACGCAAAAGAAAAAAAATAGCCCGTTGACCCATAGCAGCTTTTCTGTTGCCTCCTCCCGCTCCCAGTTGCGTTCATGGGTGCTCCTCCTCGGTGCCGGCCACAAAATAGTGGTCCTCGCCGGTGTTGCCGTCCCTCCGGTTGCAACTAATGCGGCCCACGACGTCGCTCGCCAGCCGAGCCGGTGGTAGCAAAAAAAGACACTAGTTCCAGCAAGAAAAACAGATGGTGGTAACAAAAATTCGTTGTCCCAGGCAAACCCACAAAACACCAAAAATGGCCGATGGTTCCAGCAAAACACAAAGCTGGTAGTAGCAAAAAATTGGGAGTGGTTCTAGGAAAAAAATTGACGCAGCAAAAAATCATGGTGGCGACGGCACCACCATCCTCTCGATTGCAGAAAATCTAAAGAAGGTTCCAGCAAAAAAAGAAGCGGTTCCAGCAAAAAAATGATGCAGCAAAAAATCCATAGCAGCATAACTCAGAACAAATCCGATGTAGCAAATGAACTAGCTGGTTCCAGCAAAAAAATAACTGGTTCTAGCAAAAAATGAAGTCGCCGGTGAGGGCGCAGTCTGGTTCCAGCAAAATTGGAAGCTGGTTCCAACACGTAGCCTTGCTGGTTGCAGCAAAAACCGTCGCCGGTTCCAGCAAAAGGTGTTGGCCGGTTCCAGCAAGGTGCCACCGCCCGCCGCGCCGGTTGTAGCTCGCCGTGCCTCCGATTCCAGCTTCCCGTCATGGGTTGTAGCAAAACGTGGCGCCGGTTACAACCCCCCCCCCCCCCCCCCCTACACCGGTTGGAGCTTCCCACATCCATGGTTGCAGCATCGGCTGACCATGGCCGTGGAGGAAAAAGAAGGAGGTAGGCTCCAGCGATGGCCGGGCGCAGCTTCGCTGGGCGGAAGGGCGGAATGGAGGGAGGAGGCTGCTGGTCGCAAATTACGTGTCTCCGAATGGCAGCCGCTGCGCTGCGACGGGGAAGGAGGAGGAGGAGGAGACTGCAGGCGGCGGCCATGGCGACGAGCTGCTGGGAGAGAGAAGGAACGAGGCGAGGAAAAGGGGAAAGATGTGGCTACGCCTCGGTCCTCAGGTGCTAGGGGATAAGGATGGAGAGCGGTGCATGGGGCCACACGCGGTCCATGTGGCGCCTGACGCAAGGAGTTGGGCCCGCAGCAGCGTAGCCAGCCACGAGCGACCGGCCGAAGTTTCGGCCGGCGCACTGACGTGAAACGTTTTCCAAAAGGAAAACAACAATCAATACTTTCCTTCCACGCTCGCGCAATCCGCGCACGAAAACCACGCCGGACGCCAATCTCGCAAACCGCCCCCGACGCACACTCACTCCAAAGCTGCTGCTGCCATCTGCCCTACCGCGTCGCGCCGCCGTCGTCCGACAAACTCCCAGTGCTGCCTTTGCTCTCACGCCTGGATGTCTCGGACAACTGCCCGCGCCTGGGCGCCTGGATGTCTCAATTTGAGATTTTGAGGGGGACCAAAGAATTTCCAATAGAAGATTGTTTTAAGATATTTGAGAGGCTGCAAAAATACTTTCAAGATCTGTACATCACGATTGGGGGGGGGGGGGGGGGGCAATTGATTTTCTTTCTTCGTTCCGGACTCAACTTCTATTAATTGCTTTTTTGCGGGAAACTTCTACTAATTCCAAGCCCGCAAAAGAAAAACTTCTATTAATTCCGATCAAGACTTGGTACAATTTTACGGAGTGCTCGGTTAAATATCTGGGTTCGGTTTTTTTCTGCCATTGATCACCTACACTTACTACAATTCGCAGGTCGCAGAAGAAATGATGGATTTGGATGGTACATAGCGGTCGATCGATACCTGAAATTAATCAAGCACCAGTTCAATATTCTCTTCATCGCCACTTCTATTAAAAAAAGTAGAGTTTGCCATATCCAAATCAAAACATCTGCATCAAAGTTTCTGTATCTAACAATCTGCATTTCTCTGCCGGTGTCGAGCACACGACACATTTCTTTAGCACACGAGAAATAGGCATTCATCTAAATGCACATAGCCCGACCGCAGTTCAATATTTGCATTCCACACGGTGCAATGGCTACATGAGGCTTAATCAGCTAGGGCGCACAACAGCTAGTTAGGAAAATATTTTCATGGCTTGCAGCCGAGAAGACAGATCGATCTCCATGAGCATGGAGGATGAAGCCGAGCGTGTCAAGCGCATCTCTTTTGTCTTCATGTCAAGCAAAACGGGCATACCATGAATACTTGTCTCCGCACCACGGCTGGTCAGGTATATTTTTAGCAACACGGCGTTGCTCCTCTCGGTGGAGTGCCTAAACCAAATACGCGGAGGCTGATCAGGAGGGACATCAGGGTCCAGTGACCGTAGCTTCTTCTCCATATGGATCACTGTCTCCAGGGCCCAATCACCACATGGTAGATGATGCCACACAGAGACAGTGAACCCAGTGATGGCGAGAAGCCTTAGTAGCATGCGCCTATCTGGTGAGGAGTAGGATCTCAGTTGGAGCCGTTCTGCTTTGAAGTTGGTAGTCATGGGGCCGAAGTTGGGGAGCTCCATCGTGCCAGGCTGTTACGGACCGATCTAGGTGTGGCGGCGCTACAGGAAGGGGAAGGGGATAGGCAAGGAGGAAGGAGGCAAAGTTAGGGTTCTGGAGGAGAAGGACAGCTTCTCGCTCGCAGCCAGTTCACGGTTCTGTTTCTCGATAAATCCCACTTACAAGGCTCCAGCCTAGTTAAACAAGAATGAAGAGAGCACGCAGGCTCTGTCACGCACGGCCCAGCTACAGGCCCAGTCCAGCGACTCCAACCGGCCCTTCTCTGTCTTCCTTCACGCTGACGCTGGGACCGATAGGTCCCGTTCCACCTGGCGAGTCGGGTCCCTCTTGTCAGGCGTGACATTCGCCCCCTCTTGAGTGCCGGCTTGTCCCCAAGCCGGCGCCATCGGAAAACGAAGCTGAATATCTTGTGGTTCCTCCCAGGTAGCCAAGGAAGACGGTAGCTCGCTCCATTGAACCAGTACGCGCGGTTGGAGTGTACCTTGCGCCTTGATGAGCTTGTGTTCCAGGATGGACGCGGGCTGGTGTTCTGCCTGCAAGATTGTGTTAGCCGGGGGTAAGGTAGTGCTCACCGGAATGTCAGGGGGGACCATTTTCTTCAGCTGGGAGACATGCACCACCGGGTTGATTTTACTGCCCTCAGGAAGTTCCAGTTTGTAAGCCACCGCGCCAACACGAGCAATGATCGGGTAGGGTCCATAGTACCGGAAGGCCAGCTTCTGATGAGGTCGTTGCGCCATTGATGTTTGAACAAATGGCTGGAGCTTGAGGAACACTAAATCACCAACAGCAAACTCACGATCCGTGCGGTGCTTGTCTGCTTGTTTTTTCATACGATCCTGGGCACACTTGAGCTGCTGCTGCAGATGTTGCATCATCACGTCGCGCTCCCGCAGCCAAGACGCCAGGTCGGGCACAGAGCACTCTTCAACTTGCACCACACCAAACTCATAAGGCAAATGTCCATAGATCACCTCAAAAGGTGTGCGCCCGAGCGAGGAATGAAACGAGGTATTATACCAATATTCAGCAAGGAAAAGCCACTTACTCCAGTTGTCCGGACAAGAATGGACTGCACAGCGAAGATACCCTTCCAAGCATTGATTAACCCGCTCTGTCTGGCCATCCGTTTGAGGGTGGTACGACGAGCTCATGCGTAGTTGAGTCTGAGATAGCTTGAACAGCTCCTGCCACACGGCACTGGTGAATATTCGATCGCGGTCCGAGATGATGGCTAGTGGTCGGCCATGCAGACGAAAGATATTCTTCATATAAACAGTTGCCACCGTCAGCGCTGTGAATGGATGAGTCAGGGGCACAAAGTGAGCATATTTTGAAAACTTGTCTACGACCACCAAAATGACATCGTAGCCACCAGATCGAGGAAGGCCTTCGATAAAGTCCAACGACACCACTGCCCAAGGCTTCTTTGGAATGGATAAGGGCTGCAACAACCCAGCAGGTGATATCCGTTCAGTTTTGGCTCTCTGGCAAGTCACACACGCCCTAATATACTACTTGATCATGTCATTCATCCCCTTCCAGTAAAACAGCCTCTTGATGCGATTATAGGTCGCATGAAACCCCGAGTGACCCCCAGTAGCATTGTCATGTAAGGAAGTTATCAGCGGTCTCTGGGTGTCTGTACCAACCCCCACCCAAATACGGTCATGGTACCGGATGATGCCATCTTTCAGGGAATACCCGTGTTCGTCCGGCGTCTGTACCGCCAACTGGGCCAGTTTCTGTTGTGCTTCCGGATCCGCGCGATAGCTCAGAGCAATGACTTCCAGCCAGGCCGGCTTGCAGACGGACACCGCCACCACTTCTGCATATGTAGGGTGATCGCGGCGAGAGAGAGCATCCGCGGCTCGGTTAGTGACCCTTGTTTTGTACTGGATGACGAACTGCAGACCCACTAGCGTGGTAAACGCCCTCTGTTGGATTGGCGTGTTCAGTCGTTGGTCTGTAAGGTTGAGCAAGCTCTTTTGGTCAGTCCGGATGGTAAATTTAGCATGTTGCAGGTATGGCCTCCAGTGATCAATTGCCAACAGGAGGGCGAGGCATTCTTTCTCATAGGCAGAGAGCCCGATGCTCTTTGGCCCCAATGCTTTGCTAAGGTAAGCTACAGGATGTGAGTCTTGCATCAGAACTGCTCCCACACCTGTTGCACTTGCGTCCGTCTCAACGACAAATCGCTTGGAGAAGTCGGGCAACGCTAAGACTGGCGCTTCAATCAGTGATCGTTCAGCTCCTTGAATGCTGTATCAGCTATAGGTGTCCAGACAAAGATGGTCCCCTTCTTCAGCATATCTGTCAGTGGCCTCGAGATCACCCCAAAATTTCTGACAAATTTACGGTAGTATCCCGCCAATCCAAGGAATCCCCTAAGCTTGCGAACTGAGTCTGGCTTTGGCCAATCTCGAACTACCTGAATCTTAGTGCTATCCGTGGCAACACCGGTGTCACTGATCTGATGCCCCAAATAGTCGATGCGATTCTGTGTGAAGGTGCACTTAGACAGCTTTGCCTTCAACCCATTGTCCAAGAGTAACTGCAGGACAGACCGGAGCAGCCCCACTTGATCGGGCCAGGTGCGCGTGTGGATAAGAATGTCATCCATAAAAACAAGCACTCCCTTACGGAGGAGGGGCGAGAGCACCAAGTTCATGCCACCTTGGAAAGTGGCTGGCCCTCCTGTGACCCCATACGGCAGTACGCGGAACTGGAACTGCCCTTGATGGGTCTTAAAAGCTGTTTTTGGCTCATCTTCTTCGACAACCCGGATCTGGTGGTAGCCTGCTCGAAGATCCAACTTGGAGAACCAGCAGGAGCCAGCCAATTCGTCAAGGAGCTCATCAATGATCGGTAGTGGATAGGTGCTTTTCAATGTGATGGCGTTTAAGTGACGGAAGTCCACACACATCCTCCATGACTGATCTTTCTTACGCACCAAAAGCACCGGTGACGAAAATGGGCTGACACTAAGAACTATCAGTCCAGCCTTTAAGAGTTCCTTGACTTGAGCCTCAATTTCATTCTTCTGTTCTGGTGTATATCGATAGGGGCGAATGTTCACTGGTTTTGCCCCCGGAATCAACGGTATCGAGTGGTCCCATGATCTGTGTGGAGGCAGGTCAGTTGGTTCCGCAAACACCTATTGGTACTCGTCGAGCAACCGCTGAATCTCACCTTGAACAGGAGTGACATGCAGATCAGGACCGATGGCATGGAGAAGTACCACATGAGAAATTGCATCCATTTCCTCCAACCTGTGCAGTTGCACCGAAGAGATGGTCTGGACAGGCTCCATTTTACTCTGTACTCCTGTAAGCATGATTAGCGCCCCTTCGTGCTGGAACTGAAGTTGTTTGGCCGTCCAGTCAATCCACATGGGACCGTAATCCTCGAGCCAATCCATTCCCACAATCATGTCGTAGCATCCCAATGAGAGGACCCGGAGATCAGTTGCAAATTGTTGCCCTTGGACCTGCCATGCACAAGCTGGAATGACTCCTGTACAAGACATCACACCTCCATCAGCAATCTTTACTACCATTGGTTTCTGTAGGCGAATCTGTCCCTGCACGCGCTCTGCAACTTCTTCACTGACAAAGCTATGTGAGCTGCCCGAATCGACCAGGATTAACACCTCCTTGCCTGCAATTGAGCCCACCAGCCGCACTGTGTGAGGAGTAGTCTATCCTGTTGTAGCGACTTTGGATATGCACATGAGTACTTCTTCCTCGTCCTCTAACCCAGGCATCACTGGTTCCACTTGATCTGCTTGCAGTATCTCCAAAAGTTCCTCCACAATGTGTAATTGGACAGTTGGTCCACATTGGTGTCCTGGCCCCCATCTTTCTCCACATTTGAAGCATAATCCGCGCATACGGCGGTAGTTGCGGAGGGTGGCAATTCTATTATCGCCAAGGGCTTGCTCGCGCTGATCTGGTGCACGGGCTGCTTCTCTGGCCCGGTGATCATCAGCAGCCGCTGGCGGACCCGGCAGCATTTGTCGAGCCGGGGGCACGCCCAGGGCCAGCAATGGCCGCGACGCCTGCTGTCATGGCGGGGCCGCGTCCTGACGCCAGTACTCCCGTCGCGGTAGCGCCTCCAACAGCTCCTCCTGTAACGAAGCAAGAGAGAAAGCAGTTTCCAAATCTTTTGGCTGATGAAGCATAACTCCAGCTCTAATCTCAGTTCTAAGCCCTTACAAGAATTGAGTGGTAAAATAGATAGGATCAAATGCAGGATTGTGAGCTAATATGTGATGCATCAACTCCTCAAAGCGCTGCATGTATGCGCTCACCGTGCCCGTTTGTTTCAGTGTATTGAACTGCCTAATGTGCGCTTGATACTGCTCACGCCCGAATTTGGTACTCAACGCACCACAGAGCGATTCCCAGGTGAACACAGTGTGCTGCGATTCGTGAAGTTGCAGCCAACGGGCTGCATTGCCTGTGAATTGTAAAGTTGCCAACCGAACCCACATCTCTGCTGCAATTCCAAAAACATCAAAGTATTTTTCACATCTATTTTTCCAGTACTAGGTGTTGTCCCCATCGAAGGATGGAAAATCCATCTTCGGCAGTGCCCAATGCGCATGATGTGAGTAATATGAGTGTGACTGTTCCTGAACTTCCCCCAAACCTACAGGCTTATGCAGATCTAAGTCGGTCGAAGGGCGAATTTCAGAGGAAGGAGAACACGCACCCTTGACCGGAGGTGGCAATTGGGTGGTGACCAACCCATATGCCTGCCCCCCGGAGTTGTCGATCGCGCCGTGGCCGTCGGGCCCGTGGTTGCGCCGGTCGGAATCCGTCGCCGTCGACCCCAAACGCACCACTGCGTCACCCTCCGGGATCGGATCCGGAGGCGCCGCGAGCAGAGGGTGAAGGGCGATGCGCCCCACTTGCGTGCGCAACTCATCGACTTGCTGTTGAAGATGGATGACCGCCGGCCTCCAAAGCTCCAGGGACTGCTGGATCGCGTCGAGACGGGCCTCGTTGGCCACCCGCCCGTCGTTGACGGCCTTGGCGAGGGCTGCGATTTGGTCCTCCATCGCCGCCGTCTGCTTCGCTTGCTTAGTTTGGTAGCGCGGCTTGGGGTACGCGGTCTCCAGGTCGTCCTGACCTCTGATACCAGATGTTACGGACCGATCTAGGTGTGGCGGCGCTACAGGAAGGAGAAGGGGATAGGCAAGGAGGAAGGAGGCAAAGTTAGGGTTCTGGAGGAGAAGGACAGCTTCTCGCTCGCAGCCAGTTCATGGTTCTGTTTCTCGATAAATCCCACTTACAAGGCTCCAGCCTAGTTAAACAAGAATGAAGAGAGCACGCAGGCTCTGTCACGCATGGCCCAGCTACAGGCCCAGTCCAGCGACTCCAACCGGCCCTTCTCTGTCTTCCTTCACGCTGACGCTGGGACCGATAGGTCCCGTTCCACCTGGCGAGTCGGGTCCCTCTTGTCGGGCGTGACACAGGCTCTGCTGTGTGAACGCCATATATGACGATCTTGCCACCATCGTGCATCAGCCAGTGAATGACGCTGCCATGGAGGACGACAGTGTCGGAACACACCTCAAGCCACTGCATCGAGATTAAGTCCTCATGGGCCGTGGTAGGTCCCCATGCACCGGTCGATGACATGAATGTCCGAACTATATATGATGACACGTGCAGGCCGCTGTCGGCGCTAGATGATCTATAGATATCGCAGACGAATAATAAGGAGCACCTGACGCCAGCCGCAGCGGTGAGCAACATGTGCTTGCGGAAACACAAGGTATCATTCGGGATGGCTGGTGGCTCAAAGAGGAAGGTCGGGGCGATGGTTGCTGATGTGCCGATCACGCAGTAGGAGGATAACGCCGCCGCGTGACGTTAGAGGATAGTGCTCCCCAAGGATGCATATACATCACGCGATATCGAAAGGGACAGATGATCTTAAAAAAAGATAAGGCGGCGGGCGTGGCCGGGTGCACCAGAGAGAGAGAGAGAGAGAGGGAGAGAGAGAGAGAGAGAGAGAGAGAGAGAGAGAGGCCGCGGTGGCGGAGCCTCGAAGCTCGAGCGCGTTTGGAGGTAGGCGAGGATGCTTGGCTGCTGCCTCTGCCAACTGACTAGTAGTCGATGTGCAACTTTTCTCGTGTCCGTAGATGCCAGTATTCACCGATTGCTAGCTCCACCAACTGCCTACCAGTGGATGTGCAACTTCGGATGCTGCACCGGCCAACTGCCTAACAGTTGGTGTGCAACTTTTTTCCGTATCCCATGGATGTGTAGTTTTCACTGCTAGCACCCCGTCCCAACCACCCCTGCTAGTGAGATGTGCAACTTTAGAGCCCCTATAGGCAACTTTTTTCTACCCTCATAGATGTGCAATTTTTCACCATCCAACAATTATTGCCAGTGAGATGTGCAACTTCGTCTGTTGCCCCGTCCAACTGCCTAGCAAACTATGTGCAACTTCATCTGTTGCCCTGCCAACTGAAACTACACATCCATAAATAGAGAGGGAAAGAGTTGCACATCGACTACTATGCAGTTGGCTGGAACAACAGTCTAAGTTGCACATATCGCTGGTAGGGTAAGTGCGACAAGGAGTGCCAGTTGTGAAAAGTACACATGCATGAGTAGTGAGGGGGCTGTACATCGACTACTAGGTAGTTGGCGTGAGCACTAGATGCACATCACAAAATGTTATTTGACATGGTTGCTAGGTTGTGTCTTCATATGAAGTTTGGATCATGCAGCTCTAAAAATGATTTGAAAAAAGTTGCACCATACAGTATTAAAGTTGCACCATGTAGTAATAGAGTTGCACCATATAGCACCAAAATTGGCATCGAAAAAATTTCGTCGAAACATACTCATGCGGGATCTAGTTTTAAAGATCTCGTCGCGAGGATTCCAACGGTGAAAACAGATCTTAATTCCGACGCACGGTTTGAAAGTTATGACTTTTTAAAAATTTGAAAAGCCGAATTAAATGCACATACACATCCATCACGGCTGGCCACGTGAGTTCCAAACAGTATGTGCCATGTCACGCATAAAGATAAATTTGAACCTGCATGCATGCATGAGTGGAGCGGGCGCTCGATTCCGTGAAATAGTGCGCGCGCACTCTCTAGCTTTTAGGTATAAAAAATAGAAATACATTCAAAATTTTGGGGATGCGAAGTCTTCTTCGTCCTGCATCCATCGGTGGGGTGCCGTGAGCATAGCTCAATGCCGTCTCTGGGTGTCCACCTCGATGGAGTAAATTTTTTTGATCCCGGAAGCTTATAGAAGCAACGGCTAGAAAGTCGTAGATGCAGACCAGAAGACGCCGATGGCCGCGATAAGCGAGGCAAATCACCGTCCCAGAGAAAAAAAACCGATACGGGCGTGTAGAAACTTTGAAGACCACAAAAATCGGCCGAATCAAGACAGACCCATTAAAACCTAAGCCGACTGGATCCCGGAAGACCCGCCGGAGACACAACTCCAGATGCCCTCTGCCGACGATAAACACACCAAAGGAACAGAGATAGGGCAAGGAGAACATTATTGCTACCCTGGGGCAATGCCGCCGCTTCACCGCTTCAAACCAAATACGAAGACTCTCTAAAGATGAACTGAAAGAAATGACCCATGCCGCCGTATGACAGGTCCGGATGTGATTTTGGGCTCGCCGCCATCTAGAAGCATGCACTGACGCCCTCTTCTTGATGATTCAGCCTGGCCGGACAACGGATGAAGAACTCCATGTTGGATCCCTCCAGCCGCCGCCGGCTTCACCAATGCCCTTGTTGCCACTGTCTGGCGAAGACCACCGCTCGAGCACACATCTCCTTCGCCGTCCAACAGCAACCCTCCAACGCCTTACAACAGCCTCCTTCATCCGGAGCTCCCCGCCGGCGGTGGCGAGACGGTTTAATGACGGGTTGGCGGTTGGGGTTACACGGCCGCCCGCGTCGTCGCCTCTTCTAGGAAATGGTTCTTTTTTTTTAACACAGTACAGACACAGACACTCATAAATACACACATACACTCACCCCTATGAACGCACGCATGCACACCCTACCTTTATGGGCACCTTCGAGAGACTGAGTCGGCACATCATCTTGAGATTGACAAAGTCACCATAGACGCCTTCGTAGTCGACGGGAACGTCTCATTCCACTGAACGCACATCGCTGAAAGGTCTAAAATAAATTCAGGAAAATAATGCGAGCATCAGTGTCAAGTCTAGGACTCGAACCTTGATGGGCTGAGGATACAGCTACCCTCATAATCATCCAACCACATGTTGGTTCGTATGTACCGGCTCGGTCTCTCCGGTATTCTACCAGGATGTGGTTTGCATATAGGAGTTTGTAGAGATGGGTGTATGTACCGTGTGGTTTGTTTAAGAAAAAAAGCCCCCTTTGATCGCTCCTAATTCATATACTAAACTACTCCCTTTGAGAAGTGACAGACCATAAATAAATCCCTTGAGCGGTCCTATGATACTTCTCTACGCCTTTGTCCGGAGAACCTGAGGAGATCCACAGAGCGAAGGAGAGGGAGATCCAGAGAGAGAAGGGAGGGAGAAACACACACACACACAGAGAGAGAGAGAGAGAGAGAGAGAGAGAGGTGGAGGGGGGATGATGGAGGGTGCTGTGGTAAGCGCTTCCATGGGTGTGATTGGCCCGCTCCTGGCGGAGATCACCATCTTGTGTGCGCGCTTGCCCGATGGCCGCCCAAAAAAGGAGATGGAGTTCTTCGAGGAGAAACTGAGGAGCATCCAGGAGATGGTGTCCTCTCTCCACGCCGTGAAGATGTCGCACATGGTGGAAGAGGACACGCTGCTGAAGAAGAGGTGGGCGAAGCAAGCGAGGGAGATCGCCTACGACACGCAAGACTTGGTCGACCTCTTCACGCACGGCGCCGGCGCCGGCCTGTCTCTGTCTGATGACACGGCCGGGGTTATTATGCCCAAGACTGCTGGGCGTGTCAAGATGCTAAGGAGGTTGAGCAGGCGCCCCAAGAAGCCCATATCAGATCTTGAGATGGTCAACAAGATCCAGGAGCTTAAGGCTCGTATGGCGGAAGTGATTGAGCGGCACAAGAGGTTCAAGATCGGCATGGAGCCCAGCTTCCCGCAAAAAGAAGACATACCCAGTTGGTCAGGGCATCAGATCCAGAGCGAGGAATCCTCTTCTGGTGCTTCCAGTTTCAGGTGCCCAGCTGTGTCCATAGATCCTCATCTGTCGGCACTCTATGCCGGGGGGGACGGACTTGTTGGTATCGATGGCCCCAGGGACGAGCTCACGGCGCTGCTCATGGATGGCAAGCAACAATTGAAGGTGGTCTCTGTTCTGGGTCCTGAAGGTATAGCAAAGACTACACTTACCAAACAGGTATTTAACGATATTCAAGGAAAATTTGAGTGCTCCGCTTTTGTGTCAATGTCCCAAACGACAAGCATTCAGGAGATTCTTCAAGCTCTTCGATCACAGCTCAGTGCCCAAGAAGGTGCCAGCATAGAGGCATGCCAAGAGGAGCGACTCACTTATAAGCTCATACAAGTACTCAAGGCCAAGAGGTTCATCCCTGTCCATCAACGTGCAATTACGACCAAACTAGTACTACCTCTGTACACTAATTTGAACTGCAAAAACGTCTTACATTAGTTTACAGAGGGTGTAGAAATTAAGCTGCTTCATTCTGAAATTCATCTGCCCATCAATATGCAGTTACTCTGTTTTAGTCAAACGTTGTATGTTATGTTCATTGCTGCTCTGTTTTAGAAGAGGTTATTTTACATGTTCAGGTATGTTGGATGCGGAAAGTAGTCCTGTATTTGAAAAATAGGCTCGATAGGTACATGTATTACACAGTGCTTCTCTCTAGAATGTGTTGACTCATTGTTGATTCTTAAACCTCATGACAGGTACTTTGTCGTGCTCGATGGTGTGTGGAGCACACGTGCGTGGAGATTGATCAGATGTGCTCTGCCTGGAAATAATCTTGGCAGTATAATATTGATGACGACATGCATCGATGACATAGCTATGTCATGTTGCTCAACTGCTGCAGACTCGATATATCGAATGAAATATCTTCCGGAAGTAGAAGGAAGAAGATTATTCATGGAGAGAACATTTGGCCTTGAAAAGCAGTGGCCTTATTCCTTAGAAGAAATTGGTACTGAAATGCTGAGAAAATGTGGTGGGTGGCCAATCTTAATCCTCAGCATAGCTAGTTTGCTGGCCAGAAAGTCAAGTTCAGAAGAGCAATGGAAAGTGATACAAGGTTCTATTGATTTAGCACTTGAGGGTCACCTCAAAAAGAAAGGTTTAGCACCTGAGGAGAGCCAGGCCCACAGTTGCGAAAGTTTGCAAGGAGTGAAAAATATATTGTACATCTGTTATAATGACCTTCCCCAGCAGTTGAAGACATGCTTACTGTATCTATGCTTATATCCGGAAGGCTATATCATCAGCAGAAAGAGTTTAGTAAGAAGATGGATAGCTGAAGGCTTCATCAGCGTGAGAAGTGAACATGAGAACTTGGAAGAAGTAGGGCAGCGCTATTTCAATGAACTTATTAACAGGGGGATGGTCCAACCTGTGGGAATCCAGTATGATGGTCGAGCTGATGCCTGCCAAGTCCATAATTTGATTCTTAGTCTAATTGCATCCATATCTGCTGAAGAAAATTTTGTTACGTTGTTTGATGGGCAGGCTCAAGAATTCGGCACAACAGACAAGGTCCGACGGTTATCTCTCAACTACCATGGTCAAAAACATTTTGCTCTTCCATCAACCATAACTGCTTCTCCCATCCGCTCACTCACACTTTTTGGGTCTGCTCAAGGTGCACCGATTCTTTCAAATAATCGAGTGTTACGGGTGTTAGATTTGGATGTTCAGGGAGATCCATGTAAAAACTATCTTGGAACTATAGGGAGCTTTTTTCAGTTGAAGTATTTGGGACTCCAAATGAGTGGAGTTGTTGAGCTTCCTGAACAGATAGGGGAACTGCAGTTTCTTGAAACTCTTGATCTTACCAAGACTTCCATCAGAAAGCTGCCAAGAAGCATTCTTAGCTTATGGCGTTTGGTATATTTACTTGTCTGTAATGTGGAATTGCCAGATGGAGTTGGTGACATGCAGTCTCTGGAGGAGATTTCAGGGATTCAAGTTAACACCACCAACTCAACAAATTCACTGTTGGGTGTGGGACAGTTGACTAAACTGAGGATTGTTCAATTAATATGGTCCATTTCTGATGTGTGCGGTGACATTAAAGGATACGAGGGCAATCTACTCTTGTCGCTGAAGGAACTATCCAAGCTCCAATCTCTAAGCATCGAAAGCAAATATGGTTGTTCTCTCAGTTTCTTGGATTCTTGGTCACCTCATCCTCATTCTCTTCAGAAACTCTATTTGAGCAGAGGATATTATTTCCCCAGAATTCCAGAGAGGATAATCTCGCTTGTCAACCTTGATTTCCTCGACATCAGGGTTTATCAAGTGGAAGACGAAATGATGAATGTTTTAGGGTCCCTGCCAGCTCTGTTAGTTCTCAGCTTATCATCGCATGTTGCAGCCCCAGAACAAAGGATAGTGGTTCAGCCCGGATTGTTCCACTGTCTGACGAAATTTACACTCACTTGCTTGAATAGTTGGACAGGGTTGGTAACTGAACCAGAGGCTCTGCCGAAGCTAGCAAGGCTTGGGCTTCTGTGCTACGTGCAGGGACAGAGAGATCCTGTGTGTGGTGATTATGGCATCAAGTATCTTAGTTCTCTCAAAAATCTCCATGTTGAGATCACCTTGGGGGTGCAGGGATTTGGGAGGTTGCCACAAGATCTCCTAAGAGTCCGCCACCACAAGTTCAAATATCGGACGAACATAATATGGTGGAGGAAGCGGAAATCTTTGAAGCGGTGGAGTCCTTGTCTACACACATTGAAGAAGGTAAGAATAATTGATTCATATTTAAGCCCTATTCTTTTCAATACATAAAAAATTTGAATGGGTGTAAAGGCCAATAGTTCTTGTCTTAGTTTATTGAACAAGGACTACAAGTGTATCATTCACAGCTAAATTTGCGTGTGTAGTGCTTGACCAAGGGATAGGATGGTCAAAGATATAGGTTGGAGTTGGATAAATGTATCGGACGAGTTGATCCAAATTATACAAATATTTTTTTTGCGGAATAAATTATACAAATATTGTGTATTCATGTTTCTGTAGGAATATATCTGTATTTATTTTGCATCATAAAATGTAGGCTATTTTTTTGTGGATTAGCACGTGCATTATTTGCCACATTATGCACTCTGTTAGCCAAACGATTTGCAATGGCTATAGAGGATTACAGAACACCTTTTTCTCACTTTCTACCTATTAGGTATAGAGGGTAATGATAGTGGGGCTGCTGGACTTGCCATTCCACAACTAACCAAATAAAACAGCAACTTTTGTGAACTTGCCATCACGGGTGTGTCTGATAATTCAGATGTCGTTGTAAAGAATCCATAGTAGTATATTTTCCACTGCTAAATTCTAATTATGGCATTTGTTTGTATGAACTTCTGAAAGTCGAAAGCAACACTTTATTTCTTGGCGGATACAGGTTTTACATTTCTGATAAATGTATTGGTCTGCAGAATCTACTATCTACAAAGATGCTTAAATGCTCCCTAAGCCTCCCACCTATGATTTCAAAAGTTGGGGCCCGCAGCATATTGTGGGGGTGGATGTGGAAATGGATTCCCAATCTTCATGAAGGCCCAGAAGAAGGTAAGATGGGTTCCTTAGCATATGATGTAGTTTGAAAGCAACTGAATTAATACTAGTTTAATTAGAGACTGGATGCAACATTAACCAACTACTCGTGATTGTTGCAATTTTATAGAGTACAAGGCTGAGGCAGGGAGTATCCATTCCACCTATGATGGCATGTCTCCAAGAATCCATCTGCACAAACGTACATCAGCGAGCTCTGAGCTAATTTTCCACAACCGTGAAACCATGGTGGCTTTGGTGAGTGTGGCGACTGGGGTCATGAAGCCCGTCCTGCAGAAGCTAGTCCCCCTTCTCGGGGATGAGTACAAGCATTTCAAGGGCGTGCGCAAGGAGATCAAGTCCCTCACTAACGAGCTCATTGCCATGGAGGCTTTACTCCTGAAGATGTCAGAGGAGGAGCATCCTGGTGTGCAAAATAAATTTTGGATGAATGAGGTGCGGGAGCTGTCGTACGATATGGAAGATGGCATCGACGACTTCATGCAAAGCGTCGATGAAAAAGTCGTAAAGCTAGATGGCTTCATTGAGAAGATCAAAAACTCACTAGGGGAGTTGGGAAAGATGAAGGCTCACTATCGGATTGGCAAGGAGATCCAAGATATGAAGAAACATATCATCGAGGTGGGTGAGTGCAATGCAAGGTACAAGAGTCGTGAGGCCCTCCCCATAGATCCTCTTGCTATCTTTGAACATGCATCAGAACTTGTTGGAATTGATAAACCAAAGTCTGAGATAATCAAGCTGTTAATGGAAGAGGATGTCCACGCACGACTGAAACAACAACAACCAAAGATAGTCTGCATTGTTGGTTCTGGAGGTATGGGCAAGACAACTCTTGCAAACGAAGTGTATCAAAAGCTCAAAGGACAACACGAGTGTCGGGCTTTCATATCGGTGTCACGAAATCCAGACATGATCAATATCTTGAGAACCATTCTCAGTCAAGTGACTAAGAAATATTATGCTGTCACAGAAGTGGGGAGTATACAACTCATCAGCAAGATCACTGATTTCCTAACGGACAAAAGGTGCATGCTATCTTTGTCTTTTCTGTTCACTTTTACTTGAAAGTTGAATGTATAAAAAAATAATATTATTTTGACATGTCATAGGAAGACTATATTAGTGGAATTTGTTAAAAAATTCGATGGCATCCTATTGTTTCCTATATCATGATAGAAAAAAGTAATTTTCAAATGTTTGTACTAATAAAGACCGGGTTGATGTTCTAAACAAGAGGAGAAATAGAATGGAGAGAGCAATGAATGTGTTCCGGTTAAAATGAAATTATCTGGTGTACATGAAAATCGCCCGGTTTGTTCAAATCCCGTTGGAAATTTATGCGGACATGGTTGGATGGCCGGCTAGCATATCGATGTTCGCGGATGGATACCATGTTCGTTTTCCCTAATGTCCTTCTCCTTTGATATTCTATGATCTTCAAGACATAGCTACTCCCTAATATATGGCATAAGTTTGTGTCAGAAGTAGAGCCCCGTAACCTTCCCTCAGTGTTTTATTTGGGGAAGAAGTCCATTTTCTCATAGTACTTTTTTTTGCGGGTCATTGTCTCACAGTACTAACAACTTGGCTCACTTTTTTCCTACTAATTCTTCTTGATCTCCTTTAACATCCTGAACTACAATTTCCGGTGCACTTAATGTCACGACCTATTTTAGACAGTAGTTTTGATGATATAGACGATGGTTTCGCAAGAGTGGCATCCACGTAACCCTGGTTTCACCTGAAGGCTGCCATACGTCACCTTTTTTTCCACCTCCAGCTTCCTTCTATGGGTCTCTCTCCCCTTCAGACCAGATCGACAATGCTTCCATTCACTCCGCACGTCACCCTGGTTTTCACCTGAAGGCCCCCGAGGGCAACTCCGGACGCCACACCCGCAATCGGCCCTAGCTATATCCATTGACCGCGGCGGTGAGGCGCACCCGTCCAACTCTCTCCTTCCCTTCTCCCCATGGTTGGCCGGCCTCCTTCGGCCGCCGTTCCACGATGTGCACGCCTGGATCTCGCGTCCTGTGTGCTGCTGCAACATCGATCTGGTATGCGGCCTTCGTCGAAGGCAGCACCACCTGTAGTGACCTCCATGATGTGAAGCACGGGTGGTGCTGTGACACGACGGTTGTCACAGGCTGGGTCAGATCTGGTGGCGTGGGTCACGAGCAGATTGGATCAAGTGGGATCTAGCCTGTGGTGGCTTGCAGGCGGCTAGTGATGGTGCTTCGAAAGTGCTCAATGCGGCGGATGGCTGAATGCAGTTCTGGTTCATTCAGCGGCTTTCGGGATGCGTGCCACCATTGGTGGGTGTTTGTGCGGCGATCCACACCGTGTCTTGATCCGGTGCTGGTCAAGTGGATCTCGGCTGGCTCGATCCGATGGTGGTGGATGCTCCATGCTGATGCACATGATTTGGTCGTAGGGCTTTGCGTGCCAGGCTACCCTATGTCTCCCGCCCTCACGACGGTCCATCCTTACTGGATATTTATCGTGCTTCAGTGATGGCCGGGGATTGCGCCACATCAGCGCCATGTGCTAGCATGCACGGCCGTTGTCTGGATGGCCTGATCTGCCGTCTTAACAAATGCCCGATGTGTGGTGTTCACTTTGATCTGCGACTCCAGTGCTGATTGGGACATTGCAGCATGACTTCTTCATTGGCAAGTTGGTGAGGGCAACATAGAGGACTTCGTCTAGGGTGGTGAATACAGGTCTCGAGTTCCAGAGTGAAAACCCTAGGTCTGGTTTTCATTGGTTGTACCTAGCAATGGCGGTTTATGTTCCCTTTTTGAAGGCACCGTTGGATATTACTCGGTCCTTCTTTTCTGGGCGAAAACCCATGATCTGGTATACGTATGTGTACTATACACGTGCTAATGGCCGAACAATGACTTGATTAGTTATAGCCCAGCTTGATTAATCATGGAATCAGTACGCATCAAACTCGGCCCACTAGCCCATGTGCCATCGTGGCCTCCCCCATCTACGTAACTGTTTTGCGAAGGCCGGGTCTTATCCTAATGCCATCGATCAGATCAATCGATTGACCTCTCTATACGTACGTCTCGGTGCTAGGGGTTTGCCGCCGCCGTCGCTCGCCACGACGCCATATACGGCTAGGCGCCAGGAGGCTACCATATGGATACAAGCAGGTACTTGTTCCAATAGTGGCTATTAGGTATTATACAGTAAAGAAATTTATGAATGAGAACCTTAGTCTGAATGTTAGTATTTTTGTTTTGATTTCTTGGATCGCCGCCTGCATGCGCTAGGGCGTGTGCGCATTGCCGTCAGGCACCTCAAGGAAGCGCTGCTCGTTCGTCGTCTGAGTCCCTAGCTAGCATCAACCGCACATGTTCATCCGAATGAATCAGTTGTCGGCTTGTCACTTGTTGGTCAGTAACAAATCCTATACCATCATCCCACAGCTCATGCGGTCACAGCTAGACCAAAAAATCTCAAGGTATATCCAACATATAATGTTATTGTTACATTGGTTACTACAAATTCTGAAATTATATAGTAACAAGTATTCGTCGGGATAATAACTGAAAGTCTTATTATTTATTTTGTGTTTGCTATTTTTCGAGAATGATATATTTGACTTGTTTGATAGGTTCAGTGCAGTCTAGAGTTATATTTGAACTAACAAAAGTGTTAGTTTCTTCTGAATTATGAAATATATATCCTGGTGATATATACAAAAGACTTCTATAGTCGTCTTTTATATATGTTATATACGATGGCTATGTATGTTGCTTCTTCGCCCCCCTCATGCTCAAATCCTGGCTCCGCCCCTGACGGTGTCCGTGCATCGTTTCCATGCTGAAGGTGTCGCTGCTGGGGGAACCTTGTCGTCGTTCGGGTGTTGTCAAAGGTAGTGGTAGTAGTTGATGTTTTGCTGCAGTGGGTTTTTGCCTCGCCTTGACCCCTGTGTCCTTTTTCTTCTTTCTTTTCGGTTGTGTGCATCTAGTGTGTACTCGTTGTGTTTGTATCTGCTTGATGCGACATTATGAGTCCATAAGGAACACCCTTTGTGGAGAAAAAGTCTGTAACATATGCCCTTTTGGTACTTTTGTATTTATCCTTTTCTTGTTGTTAATATTAAAGTGTTCCATTTATTCCTTATCTGTCTACATAGTACACTCTTTATTTCAAAGTATGCTAATATTTATTTGTCCATGTGCAGGTACTTTGTTGTTGTTGACGATATATGGGACATGGATACATGGCATATTATTAAGTGTGTATTCCCTACTACAAGTTCTAGCAGCAAAATAATCACAACTACTCGTATAAATGATGTCGCTCATTTATGTTGTTCATCCTTCAATGGCCATATTTATATTATAAGGCCCCTTGACATGGGGCACTCAAGGCAGTTATTTCACAGAAGATTATTTAAGTCCGATGAAGATTGCCCTTCATACCTTCAAGATATTTCCGAGCAGATATTGAAAAAATGCCATGGGTCACCTTTGGCGATCATTGCTATATCTGGTTTGTTGGCTAACTCAGAAAAAACAGAGGATCTATGGGATCAAGTGAATGATTCAATTGGTCGTGCACTTGAAAGGAATCCTAGCGTTGAAGGAATGATGAAGATATTATCACTTAGATATTTTGATCTGCCTCCTTACTTAAAAACTTGCCTCTTATATCTGAGCATTTATGTAGAAGATTCTACTATTGAGAAGAAGGGCCTGATAAGAAGATGGATTGCTGAAGGATTCGTACATAGAGAAGGTAGATACACGTCATATGAGTTAGCAGAGGGGTATTTTAATGAACTACTCAATAGGGGTT
Source organism: Elymus sibiricus (assembly GCA_039707655.1). Lineage (NCBI taxonomy): Eukaryota > Viridiplantae > Streptophyta > Magnoliopsida > Poales > Poaceae > Elymus > Elymus sibiricus. The sequence goes on along the minus strand of CM077674.1, from coordinate 409,810,443 downwards.
TGATCCAACCTGGGAAGACAGATAACTATGGCAAGGTAAATAGTTGTCGAGTTCACAACACAATTCTTGATTTCATCATATCCAAGTCTAGGGAAGAGAACTTCGTTACTTTACTTGGCGTTCCCACTCTGACAATTGGGAGCCAAAGAAAAGTTGTTCGTCGACTCTGTCTACAAGGTGTCAAAAAAGGAAATTCAACAATACTGACAACATGTCTCGTGTTGTCCCAAGTCCGATCACTTATTGTGGTTAGAGGTTTTGTGGAAATCCCTTCTTTGGAGGAGTTCATACATCTGCATGTTCTCGACTTGAGCAACCAATTATTGAACGAGCATGATCTTCAAAATATAGTGAGGTTGTTCCAGCTGAGGTACCTGAACCTCAAAGGTACAAGAATAAGGAAGCTCCCAGAACAAATCGGGTGTCTAGGGTACTTAGAGATACTCGACATAAGAGAGACTTTTGTGACGGTATTACCCGTGTCTATAGTTAATCTCGGAAAATTGATGCATCTACTTGCTGATAATGTTAAATATCCTGATGCTATTGCAAAGCTGCAAACACTGGAGACATTGGATTATGTGAAGGTCTCCATTCAACCATTTGAGTTCCTGTGCAACCTTGGCCAACTAAATAATCTGAGGAAACTGGAGCTTAGCCTTCATTTCGAAGTTGATTCTGACACCGAGGACATGGATGTGGTTTGGGAGGAGCGCATCAAAGCTTTCGGCTCTTCCCTGTGTAAGCTAGGAACCCAGAACCTTCGCTCTCTCAATATTTTTTCGGGGGAGAGCCTCTTACGAAAACCTTTGTGCATGCCTACCTTGGAGAAACTTATTACCCAGTCATCAACTGTCCTGCGGGTTCCAAAGTGGGTTAGCTCCCTCAGAAACCTCCAACAGCTGCGCATTCAAGTGGAGGTAGTCAAGCAGGATGATCTTTGCATCCTTGGAGCCTTATCTAGTCTGCTCGTTTTGCATCTGGAGGAAGAAACAGAGTCAAACGAACAGCTCAGAATCAATGCTGAAGTTGAGTTCCGATTCTTGAGGATTTTTATTTATGTTTCAATTATTTGCCCAGAAGATCTGATGTTTGCGGCAGGATCCATGCCCAAGCTAGAGAAACTGGCGCTTAAATGTTTGCGTGTAGTTGAAGCTGACTATCTGGACTTTGGAATCCAGAACCTCCCCTGCCTCAGTACTATCAAAGTAGAAATCCTATCTGACACTGATGAAGCTGTGAAGACTTCCATGGAGAGAGCAGCCAGGGCACATCCCAATCACCCTACTGTAGTCACAGAATAAGCACGGTTCCAGCCGGTTTCTGCCAGGATTGAACAAGCCAAGAACTACGAATTGGGGAGCTCGCCATCCGGCCGGCCGATTCCCAAGTAAACTACATTTTTAGTTCGATACTTGTCTCTTTCATGATACATCATTACAATGTACTCTCTTTGTTGGATGACATCCATGCTTTCCATATTTACGTTTGACAAATAATTAGTTGATAATATGTATATGCGCAAATGTTGGATGACAAATATTTCCATATTTCCATGCGCGATGATTTAGTTAACCATGAGATAAAAACTCAACTTGCAAAAATTGCCGAACTTAAGAATAACTATTGACAACCCAGACGAGAAATAAACACTGTATATGCGCAAAGCCCGACTACAGTTCAATGTTTGCATTCCTCATGACGTAGTGGTCACAAGAGGCTTAAGTAGCTAGTTAGGTAGGGCTCATGATAGCTAGTTAGGGAAAGATTTTCATGGCTCGTAACCAAGAAGACATGTCGATCTCAACGAGCATGGAGGATGGAACCAAGTGTTTCACGTGCATCTCCTTTGTCTCCAGATCAAGCAAAAGAGGTGTAAAATGAAAACTTCTCTGCGTATCACGGCAGGGCAGGTCTATCTCCAGCAACACAGCGTTGCTTCTCTCGATGGAGCGGCTAAACGAAATATATGGAGGCCGGTCGGGATGGACATCATTGTCCAGCGTCGACCGCAGCTTCTCTTCTATGTCGATAATAGTCTCCAGGGCCCAACCACCACCTGAATGGTGCCACACGGAGACCATGAACCCAGTGATGGCGAGTAGCCTTAGTAGCTTGTGCCCATCCGGTGAGGAGTAGGAACGCAATTGGAGTTGATCTTCTTTGTCGGCCGTGGCAAGGCCAGGGACGGGCACCGTGCCTAGCTCTGTTGTGTGGACGTTGTAGGTGAAGATCTTGCGACCATCACGCGTCAGCCAGTGGATGACGCCGCCATGAAGGACGACAGGGTTGAAGCGCAGATCAAACCACCGCTTCTGGACCATGTCCTGATATGTCACGACGGGACCCCATGCACCGGTCGACGACGTAAAGGTCTGGACTATGATGTCGTATGTAGTGTCGCTGCTAGAGCCAGATGTTAAATCGAGACCGCCGACGAATAGCAAGAAGGAGCAGCCGATGCCGTCCGCGGCAGTGAGCAAGATGAACTTGCGAAAGTAAGCACACTGATCCGGAATGCCCGGTGGCTTGGAGATGAAGGTGCAGAGGCCGATGACAGGGTCATACACGCACAAGTCAAGGAGGCTGTTGCTAACATGGCCATGACGGCATAGGAGGACGAGGCCGCCGCAGGATGTCACAGGATAGTACTCCCCAAGGAGGCCATCGTGGTCGCGCGACACGGAAGGGAGCAAATGATCTTTGAAAAACGATACGGCGCTGGGTGTGGCCGGGTGCACCAGAGAGAGCGGTGACACCACGTCGACGTGTATCTTGAGGAGGACGAGGATGCACGGAGGCACGATGCCGTTTTGCCGGGTGACGCGACGGACGAAGTGCGGTCCAAGGATGTCGCGCCGGAGGAGCTTGCATAATGCTGCGCAACAGATGAGGGTCTGAATGCTGGAGCGCGCGATGATCTCGAGCAAGAGATCCGCCGGGAGTGCCCAGTCAACCGCCGCCGGCGTGCACGCCATGGCGTTTGTGTTTGCGGACTTGGCTAATTAAATGGATGGGGCGACTCCCTGTTTCTATCGATCAAGAGTCGGTTTCCATTGTCTCTCCATGTACGTACCGGAGTCGGGACGGGCCAGCCGATGGTACGTACCTGGGTATTTTCTGGTTTGATGCTTTTTCTATTTATATTCATTTTTCGTTTTTTATGTTTTTGTTTCTTTTTTTTAACTCAAATACGTTATTTTTTTCTCAAATTCGTGATTTTTTTTCAAATTCATCCACTTTTGAATCTCAAATATGTGAACACTTTTTATATTTGTGAACTTTTTTTTCAAAACTCATGAAATTTTTTAAAATCCATGGAATCTATGAACTTTTGTCAAAATCATGAACTGTTTTAGAAATACATGATTTTTATTGAATTCATGATTTTTTTAAATATACAAACTTTTTCCAGCATGAACTTTTTTGAAAAGGTCACCAGTCAACGATCTAGTCAACAATCAATGGTGTAAGTCAATAGTCAACATTCCTAGCCATTGGTCAACCTGTCAAGTAAGTAGATAAAACCTTCCCCAAAAAAGCAGATAAAACTATTTTTTATGAACGTCAACCGATCGGGAGCGACCCAAGCGAGCGCCATTTCGCGTTGGTGGGCCAGCCCACATAACACAATGCGTGAGCGCCAATGGCGATAATTGGGGTCAAAGACCTGTGGTTGGATGGTTAGAGGGACAATGGTATCCCAGCCCACCAGGGTTAAAGTCCTGGTGCTCGCATTATTCCTGAATTTATTTCAGGATTTCCGGCGATGCGCTTTCTGTGGGAGGAGACGTTCCCGTCGACGACGAGGCGCCTACGGTGACTTCGTAAATCTCAAGTTGATATGCCGGCTCAGTCTCTCGAAGGTGCTCATAGGAGTAGAGTGTGAGTGTATGCGCGTATGTATGAGCGCTTGCGTCTATACTGTGTTAAAAAAAGGCACTGAAGAAGCGTTCCATGGAACAAAGAGCTGGAAAATTAATTCCGATTAGCAGTTATATCTTTTGCTAAAATTATTAAGAGTTATCTAAAAAAAATGTCTGATTAAGACTGCTTAATTTTACAGCATCCGTATTGGCTACAAATCTATACCAAATTTATGCTTTAATCGTTTTTTGGGAAAACAATCCTTTCCATCGTTGGGTCTGGTGCGATCGTGCGGCGCTGAGCGAACCATGCAATGCACATCGTCCTCTCCTCCCTTCCAAGCGTCCCCACAGAAAAAACGTATCTACACCCCTGCCTCCCATGTCACAACCAACTCGTCTTCGATCTCACTGCGATGGATTCCAGTGATCAATTAACGGCGGGTCCCGAAAGGGAACCTGACCGGCTGCAATGAAATCGTAGGGTTTAGCCTGTAACACCCCTATGTAATGAGCTACAGTGATCCACCATATTAATGCCAAGTCATCTGAGATTTGCAGTGATAATCATGTTGGATTAATATCTCATTTCAAATTCTGCCACTGAATTCAAATTCAAATTACAAGTGAATTTTGAAGTTGTTCAAAAGTTGCTGGAAAAATGTTCATCATTTAGCATAAATTCCAAAACAATTTATTGTTAAGAAAATCAACATCACTCTTATGCTAAAATGGACAGCAGCATTTGTAACAATGCCAAACCAGCAATTTAATTTGCAAATTCAATTATGAAAAATGCAAATGAAATCCACTGGCCTCCAAAATAATTATGGCAGTGCCATAAATTGCAAATAATATTTTGGGCCTAGTCACACATTTTTCAAAAATGATTTGGTAGCCCTATTAAATCCCTTTCTCACTCTGTCTACAGAATAAAAGGGAAAACAGAGAAAAATAAGAAGGGGCGAGGTTTACCTGTTACTGGGCCGAGCCCAGCCCAGCTCACCTGCTCCCGCCTCGGTGTCGTCTTCACCGCAACCGGCGCGCGCGCGGCGCCGTCCTCCGCTGCCACGACGATGGAGCTGGTGGGGCGAGGGGATAAGGCCGCCCCGGCCATTCCCCCTGGACGCCTTGCTCCTCCTCCTCTCTCTCTTTCTTCCCCAGCGCGCTCGCTCGCCTCCTTCCCCTCTCTGCCACGCGCTGCCGTCTAAGTTCCTCTGCCTAGGGAGCACCTTCTCTCTTTGTCAAGAAGAAAGATGGTACTAACCGATTGGTCCAAGATTACCGGCCTATCAACCAAGCCACCATTCAGAACAAGTATCAACTTCCTCGGATCAATGACCTGTATGACCAACTGGCTGGATCATCAGTGTTCTCTAAACTCGACTTGAGGTTGGGTTATCATCAGATCCGTGTTCGCGAAGAGGACATTCCCAAGACTGCCTTTGTTACTCGATATGGCTCTTATGAGTACACCGTCATGTCATTCGGCTTGACTAATGCACCGGCAACGTTCTCCCGCCTGATGAATTATATCTTCATGGATTACCTCGACAAATTTGTCGTGGTTTATCTGGATGATATTCTGGTATTTCCCAAGAATAAGGAAGAACACGCTGAATATCTTCGTCTTGTTCTGGAAAAGCTTCGAGAACACCAGCTATATGCCAAGTATTCCAAGTGTGAATTCTGGTTATCTGAAGTAACCTACCTTGGTCATGTGATTTCCAAGGATGGTATTGCCGTCAAGCCAGAACGAGTTCAGGCTATTCTTGACTGGACTCCTCCGAAGAATGTCAAGCAAGTCAGAAGCTTTCTCGGTCTTGCAAGTTATTGTCGTCGCTTTGTCGAGAACTTCTCAAAGATTGCCAAGCCTCTCACTAATCTGCTTCACAAAGGCGTTAAGTTTGAGTGGACAGATAAATGTCAGGAAAGTTTCCAGACCCTCAAGGACAAGCTCACCTCTGCTCCAGTGCTTGCACCTCCGGATTCTCGCAAGGACTTCATGATTTATTGTGACGCTTCTCGTCAGGGATTAGGCTGTGTCCTGATGCAAGAGCGAAGAGTAATTGCTTATGCCTCGCGACAGTTGCGTCCTCACGAAGAGAATTATCCAGTGCATGATCTTGAACTTGCTGCAGTGATTTATGCATTGAAGCTGTGGCGACATTACCTTCTCGGTAACCGATGTGAGATATATACTGATCACCAAAGTCTGAAGTATTTATTTACTCAGCCGGATCTCAATCTCCGCCAACAGCGATGGTTGGAAACAATTACGGACTATGACTGTGGTATTTCTTATACCCCTGGCAAGGATAATGTGATGGCTGATGCCTTGAGCCGCAGGTCCTATTGTAACAACCTCACGGTTCAGCGAGCTCAACCTCGCCTGTATGAAGAATTGCGCCAGCTGAACCTCTGCATTGTTCCACAGGGTTCTCTTAATACCCTGGTTATACAGCCAGATCTTGAGCAGGCTGTTAAACGCGCGCAAGCTAAAGATGCTGAAGTTGATCTGATGAAAAGAGATCTCCACCTTGAAAAGTACAGGGATTTCTCGCTTGCTGAAGATGAAACTTTGTATTTCAAAGACCGCATTGTGGTACCTCGGTTCGAACTTATGACTAACAAGGTCATGAAGGAGGCACATGATACACCACTGTCTATTCATCCGGGTAGCACCAAGATGTATCGTGATCTCCGACAAAGGTACTGGTGGTCTAGAATGAAGCAGGATATTGCTCGATATGTTGCTGAATGTGACATTTGCCGTCGCGTTAAAGCAGAACATCAGAAGCCTGCTGGAATTCTGCAACCGCTCCCTATTCCTTTATGGAAATGTGATAAAGTGCAAATGGATCTCATTACTGGCCTTCCTAGGTCACAGAAGGGTCATGATGCTATTCTTGTCGTCATTGACCAACTCTCCAAAGTTGCACACTTTTTTTCAGTCAAGGAGACGATTACTGCTAGTCAGTTAGCGGAATTGTATATCTCCAGGATTGTATCACTCCACGGTATTCCGAAGGAGATCAGTTCAGACCGTGGCAGCCTCTTCACCTCACACTTCTGGAAAAGTTTCCAATAAGCTATGGGAACTCATATAACCTGGAGTTCAGCTTATCACCCCCAGTCTCAAGGCCAAGTTGAACGAGTGAATCAAGTGCTTGAAGATATGCTGCGTGCTTGTGTTATTTCATTTGGCAATAAGTGGGAAGAATCTCTCCCGTATGCCGAATTCTCTTACAACAACAGCTATCAAGCAAGTTTGAAAATGGCCCCCTTCGAAGTGTTATATGGACGTAAGTGTCGAACCCCTTTGAATTGGTCAGAAACTGGGGAACAACCGCTCATTGGTCCGGATATTATCCAACAGGCAGAAGAGCAAGTCCGTGTTGTTCGCAAAAATCTCAAGGCGGCCCTGGACCGCCAGAAGAGCAACTATGATCGCAAACGATGGGGATTGACCTAGCAACCTGGTGATCAAGCTTATCTACGTGTCACTCCTATGAAGGGCACTCACCGCTTCGGAATCAAGGGCAAGTTAGTTCCTCGCTACATCGGCCCCTTCCGCATTCTCGCCAGACGTGGACATGTGGCTTATAAATTGGAGTTGCCGCCGCAATTCTCTCATATCCACGATGTCTTCCATGTGTCGCAACTTCGCCGTTGCTTCAAGGAATCTCCGCACCGAGCTGTGGATCATGAGTTGCTCGATTTGCAAGATGATCTATCTTATAAGGAGCATCCGATCCGCATTCTCGATCAAGCTGAACGTCGGACTCGCCAGAAGACAACTAAGTTCCTGAAAGTGCAGTGGTCAAATCATACTGAAGATGAAGCCACTTGGGAACGCGAGGATCGTCTTCGGGAGGAATACCCCGACCTCTTTCCTTCTACCTCCTGAATTCTCGGGACGAGAATTTTTTTAGAGGAGGAGAATTGTAACACCCCTATGTAATGAGCTACAGTGATCCACCATATTAATGCCAAGTCATCTGAGATTTGCAGTGATAATCATGTTGGATTAATATCTCATTTCAAATTCTGCCACTGAATTCAAATTCAAATCACAAGTGAATTTTGAAGTTGTTCAAAAGTTGCTGGAAAAATGTTCATCATTTAGCATAAATTCCAAAACAATTTATTGTTAAGAAAATCAACATCACTCTTATGCTAAAATGGACAGCAGCATTTGTAACAGTGCCAAACCAGCAATTTAATTTGCAAATTCAATTATGAAAAATGCAAATGAAATCCACTGGCCCCGAAAATAATTGTGGCAGTGCCATAAATTGCAAAGAATATTTTGGGCCTAGTCACACATTTTTCAAAAATGATTTGGTAGCCCTATTAAATCCCTTTCTCACTCCGTCTACAGAATAAAAGGGAAAACAGAGAAAAATAAAAAGGGGCGAGGCTTACCTGTTACTGGGCCGAGCCCAGCCTAGCTCACCTGCTCCCGCCTCGGTGTCGTCTTCACCACAACCGGCGCGCGCGCGGCGCCGTCCTCCGCTGCCACGACGATGGAGCTGGTGGGACGAGGGGATAAGGCCGCCCCGGCCATTCCCCCTGGACGCCTCGCTCCTCCTCCTCTCTCTTTCTTCCCCAGCGCGCTCGCTCGCCTCCTTCCCCTCTCTGCCACTTGCTGCCACCGCCGCACCTCCATCCATTCGCGGCCACCGGTGCCCGCTCGACCTCCCGCGCTGCCCAGAAGGACCACTGACGTCCTCCGCTTCTTCCCCAACCTCGCGCTCGAGCCGGAGACCGCCGCATTGCGCGGATCGAGCCGCCTCCGCCCGCCTCGGCCTCCGGCGATCAACGTCGTTCTCGGCTTCCCCCTGCGCTCCCGATCACCCGAGGGCCTTCGTGTGCCGCGCTGTAAGCTCCAGCTTCCCCTCTGACCCCTCGCTTAGCCCTAGGACGCGCTGCGCCGCCGTTCCCGTCGTAGCCCGTAGTGCCGCCGCCGCTGGCCTCGTCGCCGGCTCCGTTTCCGGCGGCCACTTGGTCCGGCGCTGCCACCGACAGACGCGCGCTGCTGCGGCCGTTCGAGAGCGACTAACCGCGCGCGTTTTGAGCCCCTATACGCGAGACCCGAGCTCGCCGGTGTTTGCGCGCCGCTGGAGAGTTCGCCGGCGACGATCTCGGCCTTCCCCGGCGAGGCTGACCCCTCCATTGGATGCGCGACCTCACCGCCGTCCGAAAGAGCCTAACCGCGCCGCGACTGGGCCTCTGTGGGCGAAACCCACAGCTCGCCGGCGTGCTCCGCCGTTTTCGAGCTCGCCGGAGCTCTCTCCGGCGCCGGCGCTGAGCTGGCGAGACGCGGGGCCCACCTAGGGTCGCTGCCATGTGGGCCCCTGCTCGCGGTTGACCGCGTTGACCACGGTCAACGCGCTGACGTGGCCACCTCTGACACTGACTAGTGGGCCCCCTTCTGTAATTAGTCTAATTAAACAGTTTTTAGTTAAAACTAATTTAGATTAACCTAACCAGTCACTGACATGTGGGGCCTTATCCTAATTAACCCCGGTTTAATTTAAATTAATCCTGTTAAACCCACTGTCTATGACAGGTGGGTCCCGCAGGTCAGGTTTGACCTGGACCAGTCGGATTGACTTGATGACGTCGCAGTGACGTCATGCTGACGTAGCTTAATATTTTCTGTTATTTTCTAAATTGATTTAAATTTCAGAAAAATGCTAAAAACTTAGAAAAATCATAGAAAATTAACCGTAGCTCGGATCGAAAAACTTTCTACATGAAAGTTGCTCAGAACGACGAGACGAATCCGAATACGCCCTCCGTTTATCTGTCACATGCCCACAACCATGCAAACATGTAACCTTCCCCTCCGGTTCAGTATACCGAAGTCAGCCTAAACGCCGGGAAAATATTCCAGATATTTTCCTGATTCGTCTGCGACATATAGCAATGCATTAGGGCACCACTAACATTGCATACTGCCATGCCATGCATCTGTGTTGCATTAATTGCCTTTATTTATTGTTTCTTCTCCCCCCTCTTCTTCTCCGATAGCCTTCGAGACCGACGCGGCTCAGGAGACCGACGACACCACTGACGATCCCTCCTTTGCCGCAGAGCTTCCAGGCAAGCAACCCCCCTTGACGCATGCCTATATCACCTATTCTCTCTCCCTCCTGCTTGCATTAGAATTTGCTACTGCTATTGTTTTATCCTATTCTGATGCATAGCCTGTCCTTGTAACTGTTATTGATACCTGCCTGTTATCCAAAATGCTTAGTATAGGTTGGATGGTAAATCATCTGTGGCCCCTCTTCCTTACTGTAGTTGCCCCGCGGTAGTACCTGTGCCCCGATCGATGTGATCGTCGGGCTGAGACCAGCATATCACCACACACCCCTAGTTGCTCGACGCTGCAGAGCTAACATCGAGTGCCGAGGGTGATACCTCTTTTCTCACTCCCGATACTGTCTCTGTAGTACAACAATTCGGTTGTGGGTTACCGAGGGTGATTCCTCTTTCCCACCTCCGATAAAGCTTTGTCGGTAACCCCGCAAGTGTGAATACCATCGAGGGTGATTCCTCCGGATTCACTTTGACGGGATCATCGAGTAGGTATCCAACGAGGGTGATTCCTCGGATCCCTGCTAGATGTTATGGACACACGGTTACTTGCACTTTATTAACTGCTGTTATTGGATAAAGACGGGTCGGCCCCGAGGGGTACCCGCGAGAGATATGTTGTCGGGTTGACCTTGAGGGTGACCGAGAGATGAATACGTGGCACGGCCGGGCATTCCTAGCCCTTGCTGTAAGTCCACGAGACGGGGCGACGGGGTCACATGTTTCGTGAGTCTCTGCCCGTTACCGCGCGCTCCTAATGCACTAAGGGTTAGGGTATGTCATTTGAGTAGGCCTCTGGCCTTTTCGCGCTAACCAGCACGTGGGAATAATATGGGTACTCGGCGTCGTATGTATCAATCGAAGCTTTTCAGATGTCAGCAGTTGAGCGGCGCGCGCCGGGTTGGTCTGGTAAAGCCTGCGCTTGGATTAAGGGGGCTAGGACTGCTCACCGGCCGCGTTCGCAATGCGCAGGAGTGCAAAGGACGATGGGCCCAAGACCCCTGAGTGCTTAAGATGTAGACCAGCGTGCTGGCCTCTCTGTTGAGCCTAGGTAGGGCTACGACGTGTCGATAGTCCGAGGCCGGGCATCGATTGATCAAGTGTGTCCGGCCAGAGTCATCGAGCGTGTTGGGTAAGTTGGTGCACCCTTGCAGGGAAGTATATCTATTCGAATAGCCGTGTCCACGGTAACAGGACGCTCGGAGAATATCCCGATCTACTACAACTAGAAATGGGTTGAATATATTGGCTCCGGGATTGCTTTCTCGCAGGGAGTCGAGGAAGGATCTCTGGGCGTGGCTATTTGTACTTGTTACTACTATTATATTTATGTACCAATCTGCACTCTTCTAATGCTGCAAGACCCTGAAGATGCTAGTCTTCGATAGGCTAGGCCTTTCTCTCTATTCTGGCAATTCTGCAGCCAAGTCCACATATACAGTCTTCCTTTGATAATGTTGCATATTGTAGAATAGATCTGATGTCAGTCTTGCTGAGTACTTTGGATGAGTACTCACGGTTGCTTTGCTTTCCTTTTTCCCCATACACCATTGATGCGACCAGACGACGGAGCCCCGGAGCCAGCTGCCCCTGCAGTCGACGACGACTACTACCACTACTACCCCTCCGGATACTACTACTACGAGGAGCCCTCCGACGACCAGGAGTAGTTAGGAGGCCTGCGCCTTTCGATCCAGTGTTTTATTTTGCCCCGCCTTCTTAAAGGCCTATCTGTTTAACTTTGTGTCTGTACTCAGATACCTGATGCTTCCGCTGATGCTTGTATGACATCGAGCTTATGTATTCGAGCCCTCGAGGCCCCTGGCTTGTAATATAAAGCTTGTATGACTTTTATTTGTGTTTAGAGTTATGTTGTGATATCTTCAAGTGAGTCCTTAGGCTTGATCGTGTACACTTGCGTGTATGATTAGTACACGATTAAGTCAGGGGCGTCACATAGCCCAACATGGAGAATCATTCACTGTGCTATTGACTTGACAAATTCCATTATGCAACTTATACATTTTTTTGACTATATTGCCACATTCATTCCTTATTCTCCAAGTACCACCACCATTTGCACAGAAGACTGACATTGAATTTTTCCAGAATGTGAGTACCTAATACATCTTTTTCCTTCGGCCTACACATTGCATGTGGTCTCACCCAATGGTACTTTCTCTTGTTGCCTTTCTCTTACCAGAAAAAATTCTAATAGTTTTTTTTCATTCCATCCACATTAGTCTTAGGTAATCTATACATGAAGATAGAATGGGATGTTAGTTAAAAAAACTTTTATTTTAGTTACTCTACCACCAAGGAAAAGATTACCATCTTCCCAGCGACCCATCCTCTTATAGATCTTTTCTTTAGCACTAAAATCTGCTCCAACAAGCAGGTACGCGCAAATCTTACATTCTTAAGAAGTTGCTCCCCACTACGAGGTATTCTCTCAACATGCAGATTGTCCACCTTAGTATTGCCATGTCACCACTTCAGTTATAAATAACAGCCTATGTTAACTATCTCTCCCTAACTATTTTTCTCTCTCTCTCACGAGCTGATTGTGGCCCACTGCATGCATGCTCCCAGGCCATTAATTAATATTTTAACCAGTGTCCAGATACTACATGACCAAGACCGCTGATTCCCATCCCTATCCCTCGTATCCTTCTCAACTTTAAGTTCCACCGACGCCATCTATTTCGTCTCCCCTGGCGAACGGTGCCATTATAGCCTTCCCCTTCAACTCCCTCATGCCACGCAACATCATGCAAATCAAGTATTAAAAGCCCCCATGGTGGCGACCTTAGCCTCAACTCCAGCTGGATCACATGCTTACGATCTGAGGCATCTGGACGGAGCGGCCGCTGGCATTGGGCGTTGCTCTCATCTTCCTCTCCCAATCTCCCTACCCAAGCCGTTTTGCCCGGTGGTACGCCACAAATGGGGGTTCTCCCCTATGAACAGAGGAAAGGTAATCGAGGGATGCGCCTGCCCAATTCCCGCGAGAAGTTGGCTGGCATGGGCAAAGGGGGAAGGAATTGACAGAGGCGATTGAAGATGAAACTGACCGTTGGCCGGGAGGGGAGCCGGTGTGTGTACCGGTGCCTGCCCCTGATGCAGGTGAAGCTCGCCGTGATCCAAGGACCCGAGATTAGGCGCCGCCGCGCCGGGGTCTGTAGCAGGAAGGCCACCCAGCGTGGGCGCATGCGACGAAGCGGCCTTGGCCGCTGCCTCCGCCTCCGATGACTCGACGTGGTCGCGCGCCTGCTGCAGATCCGAGACCGCGTCCGCAGGGTCGCCGATGCGCTTCTCCAGATCAGGACGCCAGCCTGACAGATCGTCAATCTTCGCGGTCTGGGCTTGCATCGCCGTGGTGTTGGCGTCGAGTGAGTTCCGGAGTGAGTCGAGGTAGCTCTTGACGGAGGGATCCATGCCTTCGAGTTGTAGACGACCTTGACGGAGACGACGAGTCTCGATGAACTTCACCAGCTGTTAGGGTGCTCGATCTACTAGTTCTCTCACTCAATCAACAAGGCAACACATAATTCGAATTTAGTGGCGATACAACTTTGGGTACAAGAATGGGGAATTGCGGAGGAGGAAGAACTAGTAGGTGGGTGAGCTGGTGCCGTACCCAGTCTCCTCTGCAAAAACATAAATTAAGCAACCGTGAGTACAAAGATACTCAGCAAGACTTACATCAGAACTAACTATATATGCATCAGTATCAACAATGGGGTTGTGGAGTTTAACTGCAGGAAGCCAGCTTTGACTCAGTGGCTATCCTGAACTACGACTACCAGTAACTTCTTTGGGGAGAGAGCGCACACGAGTCCACATAGTCACCACAACAATACAACACTATGGATCCGCTCCCGTCTCCCTACGGGAAGGCCATCCATAGCACTCACACTTATCTTGCGCATTTCACAGTATCCATTTCAACTTGTCTATGAACAATGTAAGCTTCCAAGTAGTCCATATCCGCGGACGCGGCTATTCGAATAGATCTATAACCCTGCAGGGGTGTACTTCTTCACACACGCTCTCACCACTTACCACCATGTACACGTCATGTATCTCGACAACCTTCAAGAGGAAGCCTGGCGAGGGTGTCGGCCACGACCTGACTAACCACACAAGACTCTAGTCCAGATTTATCGTCTATTTGAGGTTGTATCCGCAAAGGAAGTCCGGCCGAAGTTTCTATCACGGCCCCAAACGATGAGTGCTGGGTTCCCAAGAGCACCATTCGGGTGTCACTTGGTACACCGTGCCTCAGTGTCTCTACCACATCATAGCCCACCCCTAAGGTCAGCGCTATGCACGGCCGCCAACACATATTCTATAAACACCAGAAACTAGTTGCAACTCCTGGACAGAGATCAAAGGCGATTAATAAGTCGAGAGGGGTCGAGTTACCGGAACCCAATGTGTGGTAGTAACTGTCTTGGATCACAAACACAGAACTCAGTTCCTGAGGACGGTCTCAATGAGACAACCCACCATGTACTCAGTTCTGATAATTTTTCATATATAAATCTTTTTCATCTGAGTTACGGTTGATTTTATATGATTTTTTGAAGTTTATAGCATTTTCTGAAATTTTCTGGTTATTCTAGATTAAACTAAATCCAGAAAAAGTATTACTGCGTCAGCATTGTGTCATCACTAGGTCAGCAGTCAACCGAGTTGACCAGGGTCAAACCTGACCAGTGGGACCCACTGGTCAGTGACACAGTGGCTGATTCCTGCTAATCCCGCGTTGACCCAGCTTTGACTTGCTGTGGGGCCCACTGCCAGTGTCTGGGGGTTGGTCTAGTTTCGCCTGATCCTCTGGATGCCCACCCTCTCGGTGCGTCCCTGTTAAGTAGCTGGCCGCTACCGGGTCCATTCGGGTCCACTCCTCAGAGGGTTGGGTCTGCGCTGGCAAGTGGGACGCGGTGCTTCGGTTGGTGGGGTGTGCATGTCAGGGACCCTGACAGCTTCCCTTGGACGAGACATTTCCCGTTAGCGGATTCGTCCTTATTTTCCTAGAAAAAACCTCGGTGGAGCTTGTCAATCTTCTTCACCAACCGAGGGAGGGGGTCAATCGCTTAGAATATGTTTACACGCAATTATGTAAATTTATTGATTCTTGTTTATTGTATACAATCATTACGATCTAATGGCTATAGACGCGTGAAGATCGAGAGGAGCGTGCGAGAGGAGTACACCTTGAGTAGGATTGTGATACGCCTTAGCCAACTGTCGTGTGGAGCTGAACCAGAGGGCAAACTAGACAGGATGGCAGTGGCTGGCAGGCATGTGGAGGAATCCTATCGACGAAAACACGACTCGTCCGGGTGGCTCTCACGGGCGGCTGGGCGAAACTCTAGCCGCCGCGGCCCGCACCCCTCCCCTTGTCGGTGTCGGAAGGCGCTGCCGGGCGAAGCCCGGCTGGCGTCGTCGTTGGTGGGGCCCCTTCTTCTCGCCCCCCTAGTGGCTACGGCGCGAGACGTGGCGTGCGGGCGGGGAGCGCGGTGCTCCAGCAGAGCGACGCGGCAGCACCTGGGGCTGCCGGGGTTCGGGCACGGCGGCTCCTGGGGCGGTCGGCCTTGGCGCTGACGATGGCGACGCTCGCGGGCGCCTCTCTCTTCTTGAAGACGTCGTTGTGGTTCTCCTCTCTGTGTCATGGTTCCGGGTGAAAGCCCTTGTCCATTTCGGACACGATCTCGATGACACTTCGCGCTGTCTTCCCTCCTGGGGGTGTTGTTGTGGAGCTTAGGTGTGCTAGGGGTTGTGTGGCGTTGTACTTAGTCTTCCCCGTGTTCTCCTTCGTAGCGTAGTCGTGTGCATGCTGCGTGATCCGGTTATCCCGGGATCTGCTTTGTAAGAGAGATACCTTACTACCTTGTGTCGTTTGACTGTGTACTTTGTTCGATTGTTGTTTTATATGCAAAGCGGGGTGAAAACCTGTTTCGAGAGGAAACCCTTTCGACGTGGCTCATCAGCTGTTCTCAGACAGCAAGGACCCTTTTGCTAAAACGCGCAAAGATTTAAGATGGGTAAAATGTGGCAGAACTATCATGAACCTACCTACTAATAAAGTACGGAGTGTTTCTGCTCGTCCGCCGTCGTATGTTTTACAAAACACCCCCTAGAGTTTTTTTAAATAAACCGCGGTCTAATATTAACCGCCCTCTCCTTTTTCTCTATGTTGGGCTTCGGCCCAACACACGTAGCCGTTGTCGCGCGCACCTGGGCGCTGGTTAGTATTCTGTGTTTAGCTGCGGTAGGCCCAGTTCGCTCTGTTTTCAGTCCATTTAGGTATCTGGCATTTATTATTTACAGAGAATGTGTTAATCATGATCATACTATAACTTTGTAGTCATAACTCGGATTAAAATAATTTATATGTGTAATTTGACCAGAAAGATATGTAGTTTCCAATCGTGCTATTAGTTGTTCCTGTTAACCAATATAAAATTATGGTTAGGGCATAATCTTAATTAACCTAATCAAATGAAGTACTCCCTCCTAAATATATATATATATTAAATGTTTTCTACCACATTTAAATTTGCTAGACATGTCAAATGAAGTATGTTAGGAGGGTCTTCATTGCACATTTTTGCGAGGGAGTAGATTTCAACCTCGGCGTGCGTCTCCCTGCTGCCGTCAGGTGGCACTGTCCGGATGTTGTCGTGTCGCATTGATATACATTTTAGTGGACATGTCAATTACTTCTTCGTCCGGATGTTGTCGTGTCGCATTGATATACATTTTAAAGGAGATGTCAGTTACTTCTCCTGTCAGTAATTCTCCCGTTGCAACGCATCGGCATATGTGCTAGTGGATACAAATCTCTATTTAACCCTCGTTCAAAATATCAAAATAGGGGGCAAATAATGGAATTTTACTCAAAAGTTAATCAACACCCACCACGTGTGGCCCGTCGACTATATAAGCTCCACTAGACAACTCCACTTGACTCACCGCTTCGTGACTGACCGTCGACCACCATGCGAACTCCAGCGAGCCTTGTCCACTCTAGCACCACGGCCGCCGCTGCAGCCACCCCAGCGAGCCTTGTCCACTCTAGCACCACGGCCGCCGCTGCAGCCACCCCAGCTGCCTCCTCATCTTCGTCGGCACCGGCGGCCATGATCTCCATCGACCCCAACATGGTGGTCATCCTGGCCTCCCTCCTCTGCGCGCTCGTCTGCCTCGCCGGCCTCGCCCTCGTCGCGTGCTGCACCTGCCGCCGCGCCCGCCACTCTTCACCGTTCACCGGCAATAGCATCACCACCACCTTGCCTCTTCCTCCCAGGGGCTTGAAGAAGAAGGCCATCGACGCGCTCCCCGTAACGTCAGCCAAAGAAGGGCACCAGGAGGAGCAGTGCGCCATCTGCCTGGCCGATATGGCAGCCGGGGAGGAGCTCCGTGTGCTGCCGCTGTGCGGCCACTCCTTCCACGTCGCCTGCGTCGACGCCTGGCTCCGTGCTAACGCCACCTGCCCCTCCTGCCGCGCCACCATAGTCGACTCGTCAACCTCCTCGTCCTCACCGCCATCGGCGCCGGGCCGGTGCCGGAGGTGCGGAGCGGCCTGTGACGGCGACAGCGTGGCCACTTCTGCTTCTGCTGACACGGACGGGAGCAGCTTCTTGCCTTAGCTGTTACTAGACAACATCGATCCTAGTTGCAAACTTGCAATGGTTGTTAGTGCAATTCAGTTTAGCTATGAATTGCCTATAGTGAAAGAAAGAAAATTAGTGTGCTTCAGTGGTAGAGTTATCATGATACTAGAATTGTACGTATGTATTCAATAAAATATTTCAAATATATTCTCCAGTTCGATCTGGCCAAAAATCTGTCTCCAGATTGACTTACCTACTTACACATGGTGCATTAAGATTGATCTGGCCAAAAATCTGTCTCCAGATACTAGAATTGTACACTTTGTATCGAGTTACCACTCAGACCAGTGTTACATCGATCGATGATGTACCGTTGTACAACTACGGGCAACTGAGCTAGACCTAGTAATAGGTTACGTAGTACAGCTACTACTACCTCCGTCCGGGTTTATTAGTCCCTCTCGCATTTTGGGTCAAAGTTTAACTATAGATTTATTAGCAAAATATAATTTATATGTAACAAAAATAATATAATTGAAAACTTCTTTCAAATACAAATCTATCAATATAATTTTTATGGCGTATAACTTATATTTTGCTAATCAAATCTAAGGTCAAAATTTAGCATCAAATACTAAGGGGACTAATTAATAAACCCGGACGGAGGTAGTAGTAATTATGCTGGTAGTCCTGCACTTTCTCCGGTCAAAAAATGAACATCTTCAGCTTTAATTTTTGAATGGAGAGATCAGACGCATATATAATTGGATGGAATGTATGATTCGCGCTAGCTAAGCTAGTGGCTAGTTCACCGGGACCAGGAGCTGCAGGGAGGTTCTCTTTTGCTGCTGGCCGGTGCTTTACATTTGCTGAATCAATTTGTAGCCCAAGCCTAGCCTGGCTATTGGGTGGGTTTCAGTTGACCTCTGAAAGCAACAAAGAAAAAGAAACGGAGGAGACATCAGTTCAGTTTTGAGCCGTTGCAAGTGCGACACCATCGATCCCATTACAGCACAGCACAGTGCCACAACATCTCCCAGCCCCAGGTTTAATCCACCACTTGAGAATATTAATCATACACCGCATCAAATTGACAATGGTGTAACTTTTGTTTTACAGCACAGCACAATACATCTACAGTTACTTGCAGAATATATAGCTCAAAGTTTATTACTCCCTGCATCCCGAATTTCAGCATATGAACCTTCTCTAGCTGGGCTCAAACTAAATTAGGGAGGTTTAAAATTAGGGAGCGAGCATATACTATATTAAAAGATTACACATCCACACTCTTTTTTTTTTTTTTTTGACAGGGAAACCTCAGTATTTTATTGATTGGCCAAAAGTGTTACATCGTTTATCACAAAAGGCAAAAGAAAAGAGGGTGGGTCACCATCCCAACTAAGATCTAATTGAGTCTCATAAGAATATTTAGCCAGCTGATGAGCGACCCCATTGGCTTCCCTGGGACAGTGTACAAAAGAAATGCCATCCATCATCTGGGCTTTTGCAAAGCATTCAGAGAGAATTGCAGCATGTGGACCATAAATCTCTATCTCGCCATTGCATGCAGTCACCAGCTCCAAAGAGTCCGATTCGAAAGCCACATTTGTGCATCCAAGCCTGAGTGCAAGGTCAATCCCTTGCAATAAAGCAAGAGCTTCCGTCGAGCAGGCGTTAAGAATAGACGCATGATAGCTTGCTGCGCCCGCCAAAGCTTCACCTCGGTGATTCCGTAGGACGGCCCCCGTAGCACCCGTTCCATTCTCATGGAAAGCAGCATCAGAATTAATCTTGTAGCACCCGCGTTTTGGTTTTGACCACACTATTTCATGTGGTTTGCTTGGTGGAACAGCAGCGTTATAATTTGCAGTGAGTGCTTGTATAGCAAAAGCAGTCCTAGGAGGGACAGCCACTGTTTCTCCCTTCACCATCTCTCGGCGCTGTCACCAAACGTACCAACAGGCCACAGCCACAGATTCCTGCAAGCCAAGACTTCCAATAACCGGGGATTGCCGCTCAGGGTTACACATGATGTACTCAAGGACCACCGATCCCGATCTGTCTGCAATCAACGCATTTTCAATTACCTCCAGAAGGCCAAGAGCACTCCACACACTTCGCGCTCTAGTACAGGTGAAGAGCAAATGACGTATGTCCTCAGGGCCAACTTGACAAATCGGGCATTGGGGAGAAACTGGGATGTGTCTTGCTGCAAGAATAGCTCTCGCCGGTACTGTCCCATGCAATACTTTCCAGATGAAAATCTTCAGTTTACTTGGTACTCTCAGGTTCCATATAATTTCCCAGACAGGGTTTGGAGTTGACGATCCTTGCCCATCTTCCCGTCGAGTTCGCTGTCCGAACTGATGCTCCCATTCCGTGTAGTAGGCTGATCTTACCGAATAGATAAAATTCTTTGTTTTATGCCACGCAACAAAGTCATCCTGATTATGTTCACTCAAGGGGATCATAAGAATGTTGTGTACATCAACAGGCAAGAAAATGTCCCTGATAAGCGCCTCATCCCAACTCCAAGTGTTAATATCAATCAACTCATCAACTATACGGAGAATGCAGTTTCCCCTCTGAGTAACAACTTTTCTTGATGAGCTATTGGGGATCCAGTGATCCTCCCAAATATTAATATTGGTGCCCGACCCAACTCTCCAAATGTGACCTCTTCTGAAAGTTTGCAAACCTGCAAAAATACTATGCCATGTATATGAGGACCCCTTCTTTGGTCCAGCATTCAAAACTTTTCCATCAGGGAAATATTTGGCCCTTAACACTTGAGCACACAGCGAATCCGGATTTTTCAGAAGTCTCCATGATTGCTTTGAGAGCATGGCCAAATTGAAAGAATGCAAATCACGGAATACCTCCTAGTTTTTTTGGAATGCACATTCTCCACCACGAGAACCGGTGCATCTTTTTTTGGTCATCAGAATCACCCCACCAGAATGCTGACATTGCATCATTTATTTCTTTACATAGCTTCTTTGGAATTTTGAACACTGCCATGGCAAACACTGGAATTGATTGTATAACAGCTTTCAGTAAAATTTCTTTTGCACCCAAGGATAGCAACTTCTCCTTCCAACCTTTTAGTCTTTCAATAATCCTTTCAAGCATATAAACAAAACTATCACTTCTATCTAGTCCTACCATGGAAGGTAGGCCAAGATACTTTTCGGAAATAGCCTCTGTATATATATTCAACTCAGTGCAAATATCAGCCCTCACCTCAACATCAACGTTTGGGCTGAAAAAAACACTGCATTTGGCTTCACTAATCAGTTGACCCGAGTTTGCACAGTATTCATCAATTACTTGTCTCAATGAGGTTGCATTAATCATGTCAGCTTTCATAAGTATAAGGGAATCATCAGCAAAAAGTAAATGCGACACTGACGGTGCATTTCTGCACACCCGAATACCTTCTATGCCACGAACCTCCTCCTTTTGAGCCAACGCACTCGATAGACCTTCTGCACAAAGGAGAAAAAGATATGGAGAAAGAGAATCCCCCTGCCGAAGCCCTCTAGTTGGAACAAACATATCTGTCTCCTGGTCATTAAACCTGACTTTATATCTCACTGATTTGACACATGCCATAAGAAGCTCAATAAACTCACCATGGAAACCCAGCCTTCTCATCATTTTTTCAAGAAAAACCCATTCAACACGATCGTACGCTTTGTGCATGTCAAGCTTTACTGCACAATATCCCACTTTGCCCTTCTTCTTATGTTTGATTGTATGCATAGCCTCATAAGCAATAAGGATGTTATCTGTGATCAATCTACCTGGTACAAAAGCACTCTGTACTGGTGCAATTACTTCGTCCAGTATACACTTCAACCGGCTTGCAATCATCTTGGAAATGATTTTGTAAAGAACATTGCATAAGCTAATTGGTCTATATTGAGAAATATTTTCAGGGCTGTCCACCTTGGGGATTAACACTATAACTGTATCATTCCAACCATTAGGGATGGTTTTATCATTGATTGCTCTAAGGACCTCAGAAGTAAGGATGTCACCAAAAATATGCCAACACTTTTTGAAAAAAATTGCGTGGAGCCCATCCATACCTGGGGCCTTTGTATCACCTATTGAGAACAAGGCCTTTTTCACCTCTTCCGCTGTATAGGGTTTCATGAGTTCATCATTCATATTGACGGTCACCTTGGGAACAACCCTATTAATAAACTCAGGGTCTGGCTCATCAATCTCCGTTGTAAACAGCCCAGCGAAATATTCAGAGATCATCGGATTCAGGTAAGCTGTCCCTTCCTGCCAATCCCCTTGAGAATTCCTCAATTTTTTTATCCGGTTTCTAAGCCTCCTGGCCGATGCAAAATTCTGGAAGTAAGATGTATTGCGATCGCCAAATTGTAACCAATTTATCCTACTCCGTTGGGCCCAATACATCTCCTCCATTTCCAATAACTTCTCGATCTCATCCGCAAGTTCCTTCTGTCTAGCGATGTTTGCATCGCTTAATTCTTTCCAAGAAAGTTCCTCAAGCTCTTTTTGTGTACTACGTAATTTCTTCTTTGACCGTTTGAGAACAGACCGATCCCAAGCATGGAGATGCTTATGAATCGCAGCAAGTCTGTCCGCGAGTGAACCGCTAGGCACTGTGTGATCAGATTACTCCCACGCAGCTTGTACAACCTCCGAAAAATTCTTCTCCTTGAGCCACCGCGCCTCAAACCGGAGCATAGAACGCCCTGATTGGTCCCGGGCCGGTGGTTCATCCATTTCCATCAAAATAGGTCTGTGGTCAGACTTGTAGTAACTCAGATGCAAGAGGTTTGCATCCAAAAATTTTGACTGCCATGCCTCGGTCGCCAGAGCTCTATCTAGCCTCTCTCTTATTTTTCCACGATGCCACGTAAATTTGTCTCCCATATACCCACAATCAATCAGTCCACAATCCTCTATGGCATCTCTGAAATCCTTCATATACCGTTCAGGTCTAGCTCTTCATCTCTCCTTTTCAAATGAGTAAGCTATGTCATTCAGATCCCCCATTACAAGCCATGGCAGATTGCTCATTACTGCAAGATCTCTCAATCTCTGCCATGTCCTATGCTTATTTTCCCACCGAGGTTCACCATAAATGCCTGTGAACCTCCAACCGAAATCTGAATCTGGGTTAACAAACACATCTATAAAATTGTCAGACTTAAAATTCAGAGAAATCGAAACTTCCTTCTTCCAGTATAGCACTAGACCCCCACTCCTTCCATCACTGCGGACCACCTCTTTATGATCCATCTTCATTCTTCTCCTGAGACATTCTGCCGGCCATTCCTCTAAGTGGGTCTCCGACAGAAAAACAATATCAGGGCACCTACCCGTGTGAACGTCGAGAAGGGCCCTGACTGCCGCAGCTTGTTGCAAGCCGCGACAATTCCAACTGAGGATTTTCATTGCATCCGGTCAGTCTCACTCACGGAGGCCGCCGATATCGAAGAGTTTTGGAATGATACGGAGGGACACAAAAACCGATCACAACACCTTGCAAGGCAACGGAATTGCGCCGGGACAGAAAACTGGCTTCGCGAGACGTGCGCCGGGACAGCAATCAGCTTCACGAGACTAAGCAAGCGACTGATCCTTCAAAACAGCCATGTAGCAGACCGCAGGAACAAACAACCAGGCTAACCCAGCTCTTCTCCTTCTCTCATGAGGGCATCACGTTCGCAGTCAATAGGGGCCCATGGCCCCCACGAGGACAGACGCCGGGCAGATGGCTGGGCAAGCGGCACGCGAGGGAAGACGCCGGGCAGGCGGCCGCCGCCGCCGTCGGCGGCGTTCGGCGGCGTTCAAGCCCTAGATCGCCTTCTAGTCGCCTTCCAATCGCCCTTCAGGAGGAAAAAAACGCTTCAGATGAATCATCCACACTCTTTTGTTAGAAACTAGCTGGGCTCAAACTCTATTTTGTACTATCAATTCATGGGATGTTTAGGTTGGCCAGGTCTCTCCCGGTCAGGGTTGAAATGTTCAACAAAATTTCGGCAATATTGGTGGTACCGAAATTTTCATAACATTGAACGTATGGGAAAATCTAAAACTAAGTTCAAATGAAATTTAAATTAGTTTAAATTTCCTTCCAATAACAAAAGAAAATTTGGATTTTTAGATATTTTGACAATGTCCTAGATTTTTCATGTTTCAATATTTTCAACCTAGCTTGCACCAAGAAATGATCGCTAGTTCAAAACTACTCCCTCCGTTTAACAAAATAAAGTTTGACTGTTTAAACGCTCTTATATTTCTTTACAGAGGGAGTATAAATCAAATTTCAAAGTAAGCAATATAGTTATTTGACTGTTTAACAAAATAAAGTTTGCACCATGAATATATAGTGATTTTACCGAAAAATCAGAGCCTTTGTACATCGACCAACCCACATAAAACTCAACAAGACCGGAGACGCGCGCGCCACAGGAAACTCAACAAGGCCTCCATACATCGACCGACCCACAGCAATCTCAACAACTAGGAAGGAAACGTTTATCTAAAAAAAACCGAAGGCAACATACAAAACCTTCCTTGAAATAGTTGGAGAAAGAAATTCAGGCTGCCATTTAGCAAAATAAATAAATAAATTCAGGTTGCCAAATATATATATGCAAGGCATCCTTCCTTGAAAGACGTACACGACGCGGAGGAGGGGTAGGTCGATTTGCGCCGATGCATGGCTCGCGGTTGGGGGCTTTGGATATCTTGAAGAGAACTAGTCCAATTTTGCACGTCCGAATCCTACCATTAATTGCAAAAGTTGGCCTTGCCTATCTTCCATCTTGGTCACATGTGCGTGTGACTTGCAGAAAGAGGGGGATGGCGACCGCGTGAGCTTGGATCCAGTTCCATGCGATGATCACAGGCTCTGTGCGATGGTAGTCCCTCTCGATCACCCAAAACATCTTCGGTGATCAGAAGCGTGATAGAAGCCCGGACTGGACATACTTGCACTCCTTTTATCCAACGGAATTAATGCCATTATTGCAAAAGGTGGCCTCGTACATCTTCGACGTTGATCATGAGTTCATGACGACCCTTGGATGGACGCATGTCACGAGCAACAAAAAGAAGGGGGTAGTCGGCCGTGTAAGCATGGCTCCAATTCCAATCCAGATCGCATCTCAACACAAAAAGGAAAGAAGGACAGCGACACAAAGACACGGGAGTATAGAAGGAGAAATAGCTCGATCTCTCTTTCTCTTGATGTACTCTTGTGGCTATGTGCCCCTGCCATTCTATCCATTTTGTGATGAGATTCGGCGCTCAACCTGGTAAATGTTAATGGCATGAGAGAGTGAGCCCTTCTTGTACAAGCTCAGCAGTTGCCGACGCAAGATCGCGCAGATCGATTGCGCCATCGATTGTGCGGTGATGATGGTGTACTTGGAGATCTTCAATCCACAGTCGTGTACCATCGAGAGGGGTTTGAAAGGGGAATTGATCGGTGCCTGGGTGGAATATTAGGTAGTTGCAATCTTTTTATCCAACGGGATTAATGCCATTAATTGCAAAAGGTGGCCTCGTATATCTTCGACGTTGATCATGAGTTCATGACGACCCTTGGACGGATGCATGTCACGAGCAACAAAAAGAAGTGGGAGTCAGCCGTGTGAGCTTGGATTCAATTCCATTCCAGACCGCATCTCAACACAAAGAGGAAAGAAGGACATCGACACAGAGACATGGGAGTACAGAACGAGAAAGAGCTCGATCTCTCTTTCTCTTGATGTACTCTTGTGGCTATGTGCCACTGCCATTCTATCCATTTTGTGATGAGATTCGGTTTGGAATGGAATTGGTTCCAAGCTCAGGCATCCGACGACCCCTTTCATTTTGGTTGCTCGTCACACACGTCCGTTGATGGGACCTCGTGACCAACGTGGAAGATAGGCGAGGCCCACTTCTTCCAATTAATGGTAGGAGTGCAATTAATGGCATTAATTCCCTCGGGTAAAAGGAGTGCAACTACGCATTATTCCTCCCGGGCATTGGTAAGTTCTCCTTTCAAACCCCTTTCTATGTTCCTTCTCCATTTACTCATGCGCCAGCCATCTCCTCGCGGGGCCGAGGCAAGCCCATCCTTTCTTGTTCTACATTTTAAGATGTTCAATATTCACACTTCCTTTGGGTTCTGATGGGATCATTGAGTTTTGGGATCAACTTCTATTTGTCTGCAATACATTCACAAGAAAACGGTTAGGTTTTATTGGGGATAGTTTTCGTCTTTACTTTGCACTCATTTGGGGCGTGATCGACACTCGTTGTTGATCCGACAATTCCACAGATTACATCAATCATTTTGAAATTTTGCTTAATCATCTCACTTCATATTTGGAATCAATTCATCCTTACTATTATCTCACACAATCTATGGAGGGAACCCACACTGATATCCGGGCAGTGGTGCTGGTCCAGCCTTCGGATCTGGACACGGTGTGTTCTCTAGCGCTGCCGCGAGAAGAGGTGGTAGACCTCATGTAGGGGAATGTAGTACAAAATAATATTTTATCTCACACCTACAAGCATGCGAGGGAAGAGGATTGGAGATGGGGCTGCTCACTTGTAGTCCGAAGCCAGCCGATATGTGGAGGCGGTCCACCAGGGCAGATGGGATGTGTCGGTGTAGAAACCGGCAGACCTCGGGGTAGGGGGTCCCGAGCTGTGGATATCGGACAGATGGTAACAGGAACAGGGAGACGATGTTTACCCAGGTTCGGGCCCTCTTGATGGAGGTAAAACCCTACGTCCTGCCCTTGTTTATACTGATGGAGAAGTATCAAGTACAGAGTTGATTTACCTCGAGATCGTATGGTCTAGTACTAACTACTAAGGCTAGGTGAATGAGATTGTGTTGAAGTCCTCTCTACGGGCTAAACCCTTCGGCTTATATACACGCCGGGTAGGGTACCTAGGGTTACAAGGTAAGCGTCCAGGCGAGGAGGTGGCAGGAGGAGTCTTGGAGTACGCGCCAAGTCTTCGGTAGATGCAGTCTTGTTCTTCCGGAGTCCATCTGGTTAATAATGAGGGCCCATCGGCCCAGCCCGAGGAATATGGGCCGACTTGATTGGTACCCCCTAGTCCAGGACACCGTCAGTAGCCCCCGAACTGGTCTTCTACGCCGAGGACGATCTCTTCAACAGTGGCAACTTCGGATCCGAAGTCCTTGGCTTGACAGACGAGTTCCCCTTCGAAATTCCGGATCTCTTAGCCACCCTTCCAAGGAGTGGCGTCGCCGGGTCCTCTCCGGGGTCATGAGTTAACTTAGCCCTGAAGGCTAGCTACCCAAGTGTGAATAGTACCTCCTAGCCTGACAACTTTATCGAAGCGGCGCTACCCACGACCGGTCAGGCAGTTACTGCCCATCTCAAAACGTGGTTCGAGGCCGCCTTTTTACTGGCACGTCCCATCGAGGTGGGGATCATGCCCGTATTTTTGGGGATATCATCAAGATTTTATTTCTCCCTATGCGCGTAACGGCATCTTCGGTGGAGGAGAGTGGCATTTTTATCGGCGCAGCAAGGGGGACTCTTGGCCTTTCAGCAGCCTATAAGAGCAAAAAAGTTAACAGAGCCATTAGCTACGCTCCCATTTCCCCTGCCTTCTGCCTCCTCGAGCTCCAGCGCCCAGATCCAATCTCGCTTCCCCCCACCTTTGCACACCCGAACTCTCCAACCCAGCCATGGCCGACACCTTCAAAGGGCACGGGGGGGGGGGGGGGGGGGGGGGCTCCATCGTGACGGAGGGCATGCTCCAGGAGCTGCGGAGTGCGGGGTATATCCCCGTCAACGTCGCCGCCCACGCTCCCGACGCCGACCAGCAGGTGCCCGCCCCCAACCCTGGGGAGCGGGTAGTCTTCATCCCTCGCCTCATCAGAGGCCTGGGGTTCCCGCTGCACCCATTCGTGCGCGGGGTGATGTTCTACTACGGCCTCGACTTCCACCATATGGCCCCGAATTCCATCCTCCACCTCGCCTCCTTCATCACGGTGTGCGAGGCCTTCCTCCGCATTGAGCTGCACTTCGGCCTATGGCTGAAGACCTTAAGCGTCAAGCCGAAGACCAGCGGCTCCGAGCTGGCGGAGTGTGGGGGCGCCATGGTCAGCAAGAACCAGGGGGCCGCCTGGTTCGACGGCACCTTCATCGAGATGGTCAAGGAATGGCAGCGGGAGTGGTTCTATATCACAAAGCCGCTCGCCGCTGGCCAGACCGAGGTCCCAGCCTTCTTGGCTGGTCCTCCAAAGAAGCTCAAGTCCTGGAAGGAGAAGGGCGTCCACTGGGGAAACCCCGAGGAGGTGGAGACGCTGATCAAGAGGATCCAGTGGTGGTCCCTCAAGAAGAAACTCCACCTGCCCGGCGTGGTCAACGTCATGCTCCATCGCCGCATCCTCCCGCTCCAACTTCGGGCCACCCCAATGTGGGAGCACAAATCGGGGGATGCCGGACCCGTCCTCAGCTTCTTCCGCTCCTCCCTGGCCGGGATGTGGACGCGGCTCTTCAAGCTGGCCAAGGACAAGATTCCTGAGGAGGGGAAGGACCTCGGCTTCGAGGTTGGCTACACCGCCACCCCGGTAAGTATTCAATAGATATATGTTCATATTCTTTTCTTTTTAAGTGAGACGGATTTCGATGAATCGATCCATTTTGTATTTGCAGAACTGGATGACGAAGGTGCAGCAGATGTCGTGCCCAACACCACTTTCGGAGGAGGAGAAATCCCCTCTGCTCACCGCGCTCCTGGCTGAGGAGCCGCACGTGGTGATCCCCAGGGCGGCGAAGCCCCAGAAGGGCAGGATGGGTCTTCGGGGGTGGGAGACCTCAGTCACCCGGTCCGAGGAGACCCACGCCTCCTCCACCCATGAAAGTCATTGGTGGGAGGACGAGGATAACCTTCCCCCAAAGGGGAAGAGGGCGGTGCCAGAAGACGCCGAGGCCGAGGCTCAACCCTCAGGCCAAAAGAGGTTGAAAGAAAACTCGGCCGGGGCGGCTGATGAGCCCCAGCCGTCGGAGAAGAACGTGTTCTCGGACGACCCCCTCGCACTGGGGAGGAAGAAGCCGGCGCCTCGAATGTATGCCGCTGTCTTTTGTCTTCTCGGTTAAATTCTTTGGCAAGGCTAATGTCATGTAAACGTTTTTCCACAGCCCGCCCAGGACACGCCTAAGCGACTCCTCCAGTGGGTTACCGCCCACCAGCGGTGTAGGAGATATGCCCTAGAGGCAATAATAAATGTTATTATTTATTCCCATGTTCCTAATTAAGTTTATATTTCGTGCTATAACTGCTATGGTTCTCGAGTTTGCAATAACCACGAGGCTCGGAGGGAAACTCATATGCACGTGTGGAATAATAAACGGTAAAATGTATTCCTAGTCTGGCCTCTAAGACTAGCTCAAGTGCTGCATGATGGTTCTGTTTTCCTGATCATGGGCCTGACTATGCCGGCAACTATGAGGGCACAATATTAGAAGAACATTTGTGTTGAATCGACCCGATTGATGTTATGCTATGAGATACATTCGTCACAAGTTAATGGTTAATAACATAGAGAAAGTTAACGTTTGCATAATTCCTTAGACCATGAGAGTATCGAGTTTCTTCATGCTTGCTTCATGAACTTTGGGGTTTGTTAAACATCATCCGTAAATGGGTGGCTATTACGGCGGCTTACGGGTTCATGGAAAAGTATGACAAGTAACTTGATAGCTCAAGATTGGGATTTGCTCCTCTGACGATGGAGAGATATCTCTGGGCCCTCTCGGTGTTACGGTATGCATCATCGTCTGGCCAGACACATTGTGATTTGATCACAGGGATGCTAGAACACGGGAACGAGAAAAGAGAACAAAAACCGGTAACGAGGTAACTGGCATAGTGGACAAGTTGTTGATCCACGGGTGAGGGTGTCCCGGACTAGGGGGTACTCGGGCTGCCGGCCTGTCTAGGGGGTACTCGCTCTCTACACATCGCTGGAAGGCCGGATTGTGGGCGACCCCGCGTATCAGAAGGAAACCTCCGTAGACTTGGCGTCTCCTCCAAAGAATAATTGGCGTGACCGGCATGTTTATCCCCTGAAGGTAACCGACCATGTGTAACCCCAGGACCCCCTGGTGTCTATATAAACCAGGAGGCTTAGTCCGTAGATGATCATATTCATTACCTAGGGTTTAGCCCAGTCGATCTCGAGGTAGATCAACTCTATAACCTTCGTACAATCACATCAATACAATCTAGCAGGACGTAGGGTATTACCTCTTCGAGAGGGCCCGAACCTGGGTAAACCATCGTCTCTACGCTCTCTGTTACCCATTGATTCCTAGATCCACAGTTCGGATCCCCTACCCGAGATCTGCCGGTTTTGGTACCGACATTGGTGCTTTCATTGAGAGTTCCGCCATGGATCACCAAGGATCAATGGCTCGCCTTCTCATCAGCGATGGAATCCGCAGCGGGGACATCTTCGTCCCTGGACAGCTCTTCACGTTCGGCAGCATTGTGCTGCACGCCGATTCGACCAGTCACCTTGACCAGGTCGGTAGCTTCGCCCCTGAGCAGGAAGTCAGGTTCGGCGGCCTTGAGTACGTCGCCGATGCTCGAGGCGATCTGGTCTTCGCTGGGTTCTCGGCTTTACCCGAGGAGCCTACCAATCCCGAGGCCTTGACCTCGGATTCCCTCCCCGTCCCTATCCCCGGGCCGGGCCTCAGTGCGGATCTGGCCTTGAGTTCAGATCCAACCCCAACGCCAGAAAACCAAGGATCACCCTTGGCCGAACACATTCACAGTATCGGCGCGCCGGAACTCGACTTCGACGGATGCCCCGACGTGAATCCGGTTGACCTCTCGTTTTTAAGTGAGATGTTAGATCGGATCCAGAGGATGAATATCGCGGATGGCCCGTCCTCGGACCAGGAGCAGGTCGGACAGGAGGCCAGCCGCGGGGAATTTCGCGTCCCACCCACCACCCACTTGGTAGCCACTGTCGAAGATTTAACCGACATGCTGGACTACGCCTCCGAGGAGGCTGACGACATGGACGAGGATATCGACGTCCCGCCCCACACGGCTCCCTCCCTTGCCACTTCCAACACCGGAAAGTGGACCGCCACCTCCACCTACGACGTTTACATGGTCGACACCCCCATGAAGGATGGTGACACATCCAAAAAGGATGGCGACGATCCCGCCGAAGAACCGCCTAGACGCCGACGATGGCGAGCCAGAGGATGAGGAAAGGGCAAGGAAAATCACACAGACACAAACGGCACCGGAGATAACGAGACTCCGGACAACTTGTGGGAGCTCGGCGACAACACACCCGAGCAGCGCCCCGATGCCCCTGAAGGGCACGAGGACCAGGGTGACCCCGAGGACCTCGAGGATTCCGAGGACAACAATTACCTCCCTCCGTCCGAGGAGGAAGATAGCCTCGGACCCGAAGACTTTATTGTCCCAGAGGATCCCCTGGAGCAAGAGAAATTCAAGAGGCAACTTATCGCCACTGCGCGAAGCTTGAAGAGGAAACAACAACAACTAAAAGCCGAACAGGATACGCTTAACGACAGATGGACGATGGTTTTAGCTGCCGAAGAAGGCCTTGACGATCAACGTCAGGGTCAATACAAGAGTTACCCACAGCGGCGCCTACTCCCAGAATTCGAGGATGAGGCCTTCGAGCCCATGCCTCCCAGACAAACTTACGCAAACCAGCCCGACCGCCCCCCTCGAGGATGGGATAGGCCAGCTATGGAAACCGAACTCCCACCCGCGCCCCCTCGAGGACGGGATAGGGCGGCCGGGGAAGCCGAATACCCACCCGCACCCCCTCGAGGACGGGATAGGGCGGCCGGGGAAGCCGAATACCCACCCGCGCCCCCTCGCCGAGCAGGCAAAGACTCGGTTCAACCAGATGACCAATACGATCTGCGCCACGACCTGAACACCAGAGGGATCCAGTCGAGATCCATCTATGGATCCACAGGATATGCACCAGCCGGAATGGACGGATACCAATCCTGGCGCAATAGAAACGACAGAGCTCGGGAGCAGCACCGTGCCCGGATGACGACCGATCTCCGAAGCGATGTGGCCAGGGCCAGGGGCGCCGCACACCCAATGTGTTTCACTGACGAGGTGATGCAGCATCAGTTCCCCGAGGGGTTCAAACCCGTCAATATAGAATCCTACGATGGGACAACTGACCCAGCCGTGTGGATTGAGGATTTTCTCCTCCAGATTCATATGGCCCGAGGAGATGATCTCCACGCTATTAAGTACTTACCATTGAAACTCAAGGGGCCAGCAAGGCATTGGCTGAACAGCCTACCCGAAAACTCCATCGGGAGCTGGGAAGAGCTCGAGGATGCATTCCGAGCTAACTTTCAAGGCACCTACGTTCGGCCACCGGACGCCGATGACCTGAGCCATGTCATTCAGCAGCCCGAAGAGTCAGCCCGGCAATTCTGGAACCGGTTTTTGACCAAGAAGAACCAGATCGTCGACTGTCCGGATGCCGAAGCAATTGCGGCATTCAAACACAGTATTTGGGATGAGTGGCTCGCCCGCCAGCTCGGCCAGGACAAGCCGAGAACAATGTCGGCCCTTACCTCCCTAATGACCCGCTTTTGCGCGGGTGAGGATAGCTGGTTAGCTCGTCGAAGCAACCACCCCGAAGACCCCGGCACTTCGGAGACCCGGGACGGGAACGGGAAACCCCGGCGCAATAGGAACAATAAGCGTCGGCACTCAAACAAAAGCGGTGAAGCTGACGACACAATAGTAAATGCCGGATTCAGCGGTTCGAAATCGGGACCGCGGAAAAAACCCTCTAAAGGGAACCGCGACGCCCCGTCTGCGCTGGATAGAATACTGGATAGGTCCTGCCAGATTCATGGCACCCCCGACAAGCCCGCTAACCACACCAACCGTAACTGTTGGGTTATTAAACAGGCTGGCAAGGTCACAGCCGAAGAACAGGGCATGGGCCCCCGTAGCGAGGACGACGACGAACCTCGCGGGCCGAACAATGGAGGCCAAAAGCAGTTCCCTCCAGAGATCAAAACCGTGAACATGATCTACGTCACGCATATACCGAAGAAGGAGCGGAAACACGCACTTCGGGATGTCTACGCCTTACAGTCGGTAGCCCCGAAATTCAACCCGTGGTCGGCTTGCCCGATCACTTTCGACCATCGAGACCATCTGACCAGTATACGCCATGGAGGAACGGCGGCTCTGGTTCTCGAACCCATCGTGGACGGATTTCACCTCACCAGAGTCCTTATGGATGGAGGCAGCAGCCTCAACCTGATTTACTCAGATACAGTGAGGAAAATGGGCATCGACCCGTCAAGGATCAAACCCAGCAATACCACCTTTAAAGGTGTAATCCCAGGTGTCGAGGCACTCTGCTCGGGATCCGTGACATTGGAAGTAGTCTTCGGCTCGCCCGATAACTTCCGCAGCGAGGACTTGATCTTCGATATTCACTACAGGAATCAGAGAATTTGCCATCAGTCCTCTCTTTGCCGTCTGCTAGCGGACGACACAGATGGTCTTTGCCGTCGGCTTCCATAAAGCAGACGGCAAAGAAAGGCCTCATGGCAAAGATGGTTTTTGCCGTCAGCCCGTTCTTTGCCGTCGGCTAGCGGACGGCAAAGAGCCTAAAAAGCGGACGGCAAAGGCAGGCGGATGGCAAATAGCAAAATAGCAGACGGCAAAGAGCCCATCTGGGCCCCACTGGAGTGCGGCGTTGGTTAGGTCAAACGGACGGCCTAGATGCCGTCCGCTAGCGGACGGCAAAGAGCAGCAGACGGCAAATATCATCAAAAAGCAGACGGCAAAGAAAAATTTCACTAACTTTGTAACGGCCGCCGTGCGCGCCCCTCTCTCTCTCACTCTCTCTCGCCGCCTCTCTCTCTCTCTCTCTCTCTCTCTCTCTCTCTCTCTCTCTCTCTCTCTCTCTCGCCGCGCCCCTCTCTGTCTCTCTCGCCACGCCCCTCCACTCCCCTCTATCTATCTCTCTCTCTCGCCGCCGACGACCCACCGCTCCACCGCCGACCCACCGCCCCACCGCGCCCGTCGCTGCCGCCGCCCCGTTGCCCCACCGCGCCCTGGTGCAGTTTCACCGCCCCGCCGCCCCACCGTCCACAGCGTTGCCGCCGCCGGCGCCCCAGTCTGGCGGCGCTCCGGCACTCCAGTGCTCCACTCCGGCGGACCCCGTTCCCCCTCCCCTCGTCCAACAAGGTGAGGACCCCATCCCCCCTCCCCTCACTGATTTTTTTTCAAATTTGCTATGGATGATGATTTTGCTATAGATGTACTAGATGAATAGAAATTGATTTGGACAGATTGTGCAAGTAGTAGTACTAGATGATTGTGCAAGTAGTTGTACTAGATGATTTTGCTATGGATGTACTAGATGATTTTGTTCTGGAAACACTTTGGGCATGCAGCAAGAACATTGATGTGATTTACCAAAAACGTCACACTAATATACTAAAATGATTTGTAGTAGAAATAAATTTGCACATAGCAGCATTGATAAGTTTATAAAAAATATTAGCAATTCTAAAGAAAAAAAATCATATACCTTGACCTGAAATTGGGTAGTTAATTTACAAAAATGCATTTGCTAGGCTAGGCTCCATGTTAGTTGTTGGACACATGTAAATATATTTGCTAGATACAACTAGTTTGTTCATATGGTATAGCAGCACACACACACACAGTGGTTAATGGAGAAGGCTAGCATGTATGAATGCTATATATATAGATGTATGGGTGGATGTACGTATGGATTTTCATTAAAAAAATTAGTTTCTTTCTTGCTTATTTTCTTTATAGGTTAGATGTTGTTGAACTGTGAGATGATGTTGATGATGTTTTTATTAGATTGTTGTGCGAGTGCTTATGTTGGTTCTGCCGGTGCTTTTCATGTGCGAGTGCTTATGTTGGTTCTGCCAGTCCATTCTTTTTTTCATTTAATTGCGTTTACTCTTTGTCATGGGAGGTGTTGAAAGATGGTGGGCGCGGGTCCAAAGCGCTCCGTGGGTACTTCTTCGGCGGCGGCCCGCACGAGGGCTACTTCCATTCCACCCCTACCTCTCCGGAGAGCGTTGATAGAGAGTATGGGGACACCGGCGGGCGCTTCTTCATCGGCGTCGTTGCCCACCGGGAGAGGAGGTCGGGGAGGGGAAGAGAGGTGGAGGACGTGGCCGCGGGAGAGGTAGGCAGACTGCTACGCCTTCCTCGCCGCCACCCCCAGCTCATTCACCCGAGCACAGGACTGCTAGGGTGGACCCGTCTGAGGTGGAGGCTACGGGGACTCCGGACCACGAGCCTCGGGTCGACGGGCCTTCGGACCACGAGACTCCGGTCCCAGAGGCTTCAGCCCACGAGACTCCGGACCAGGACGGGGATCGGGCTACGTCCAAGGAGACGTCCGGATGGGGTACCTGGCCGGATCCGTATCAGGGGCCGAGTGGCCATGCTGATGGTGGCGGGGATCAGTTTACTGATAGTGAGGGCGAGGTGGTTGAGGGGGTCACCGTGTACCAGCGTGGTAGTACACGGCTCCCGCCCCTGCCGGTGACCCGCGAGCAAAGGCCGGTGATTAGGCCTGATGGGGAGAAGTAAGTGCATTTACTCTTTTTGTACCTTTTGCCTTCACGTTTCTTCAAATATCTAATGCGTTGGCCTTGTCATACTGCAGGGGTTGGGTACACGCCAGTGGAGTCCGCAGGCCCAACAGCGTCCTTGGTGTGCTTTGCCGAC
Organism: Elymus sibiricus; assembly: GCA_039707655.1. Lineage (NCBI taxonomy): Eukaryota > Viridiplantae > Streptophyta > Magnoliopsida > Poales > Poaceae > Elymus > Elymus sibiricus. The sequence continues at coordinate 409,775,036 of CM077674.1, read as the reverse complement.
AAAATTTCTCAGGGTTTGTCACGTTGCCCGGTGAGGGTCAGCTTCCACAGCTAGGATTGAGCTGGGAGCACTACTTGGCTGCCCCGGCCCCGCCGGAGGAGATGATCGACGGTGTCTTGTGCCACACGAGGGCCGAGATGGTGATCAGAAGCTTTTGGGTAATTTCTCCTTTACACAATTAAAAATTAACAATAGCTAGTTATTGTACTAATCAGTGTTGTCTCGTTTGATTGCAGACCTTCTACAGGTGTGAGGAGGGATACTGGGAGGACGCAGCAAAGGTTATCGATCACGAGTGCAAGCGCCTACTACAAAACTTACGGCACGAGGCTCGGCCGCAGGCTGTTCGAGACTACTACGCCAAGCGTGGTATTAAGAAGGACAAGCCGTCGTGCCGGGCTAAGTTTCTGAAGAAGGATCAGTACATGAAGGTAATTACCTATTCTTAAGGCATTGTACTTAGTTTCCTTGATTTGATTCGTAGGCGTAGCGCTCAAATTTCTCTTTACTAACTTAGGTGCCCCCGAGATGGTGTGCGGATAAGATGGATTGTTGGGAGGCGTTGGTGGATGAGTGGTGCACAGGCCGCTGGCGAGCCGTCCACGACAATGCCAAGGACCGGCGTGCCCAAATGGTTGGTGTGCCACACCATCAAGGTAGCGCCAACTTATATCAGTTCGGGCGGAACTGGGTATGTGGTTTGCTTCATGATTCATGCAATTCATTCTTCATTCTAGCTTGAGCCCTTTACTAATACTTTGTTCCTCTCTTTTAGGCGCGACACAATAACACGGAGGTGCCTGAGGTGTACGACCTCTATGCCATGGCCCATACTGCCTCGTACAAGAAGGCCAAGGCATTCTCTGAGTCTGACCTCGATCATCCAGAGAATTTCACCAACATCTCCTCCCACCACAAGCTCGTGAGGTACAACAAGGAGGCGAAGGCGAGGAAAGAGGAGGACTATAACCCAAGCCAGAATCCTATTGATCCAGAGCTGGTGATGATATCTGGTGGCGGGAGGCCCCATGGCTCATTAGCCATTGGAGATGGACTGATACGTTGTCCTCTCACTCTCCCGGAGATCAAGGCGCGCCAAACGAGCTCCTGTCCTGAGATAAGGACTCGTCCACGGCCAGTCGATCTCGCCATCGAGGTTAGTTATACGGACTCAGATATCTTTCCTCCATTACATTATGTGTGCGGCCATCGATGATTACAATGCTAACGAGGAGTGGTGTTGCAGGCTGCTCTTCAGAAAGAGAGAGCGACAACCCAGGCGCTTCTGGAGGAGAGGGACCGGGTGGCATCGGAGAAGGAACTGCTGGCGGAGGAGAAGACGGCTAGGTTGTTGGAGGAGGAGAGGAATCGGAATGAGCTGGCTCACCGGGCCATGTACGAGCTCCTCGTGGTAAGTTTCTTCTGCATATTAGCCAAATCATGCACGTAATGTTCGTTTCATTACTAACTAATATGACTGACTCATCAAAACCAAATGTGCAGTCTATGTGCGAGAAGACCGGTCATACCCCTCCGCCGATGCCAGTCATTGCTCAGACGGGAACGGTGAGTTTCATTTGAATGGTCATTAGTTACTAGTCTTAACATTTGAGTGTCATCATGCTAACGAGACATTGCAAATGATCTTTGGTGCAGCATAACTCCCGAGCCGCATCGCACACCCCTTCTCCAGGGCAACCTTCTCCAGGTGATCGCGACTACCAGAGCAACCCCGGTGCTTGACCTCCGTGATGACGACGACGGTAAGTTTTCTCTAATGTTTTGCTTAACAAATGCATACTTAGCTTCGTACATGCTAGTTAGCCCTAATATGCCACATATTTAGCTTATTTTCCCCAAAAAAGACATACTTAGCTAATTATCCTCCAAAATGACAAAATTAGCTTATTTAGTTCATTTATGACATAATTAGCTTAGTTAGGTCAAAAATGGCATAATATTAACCTTGGTTAGCTCATAAATGTCATATACTTACCTTATTTTCCTCCAAAATGACATAATAAGCTAAGTTAGCTCAATAATGACCTATACTTACCTAAGTTAGCTCAAAAATGACATAATTACCTAAGTTAGCACAAAAATGACCTATACTTACCTTATTTTCCTCCAAATTGACATAATAAGCTTAGTTAGCTCAAAAATGGCATAATTACCTAGGTTAGCACAAAAATGACCTATACTTACCTTATTTTCCTCCAAATTGACATAATAAGCTTAGTTAGCTCAAAAATGGCATAATTACCTAGGTTAGCTCTAAAATGACACAAATAAGGAATAAGAAGAAGAAAAACAAGGAAGAGGAGAAAAAGAAAGAATAGAAGAAGAAAGAGAAGAAAAAGAAAGAATAAAAGAAGAACAATGAGAAGGAAAAGGATAAAAAGATAGAAGAGAAGAAGAAAGATGAGAAAAGGAGAGAAGAAGAAGAAGAAAATATATTCTTATTCTTCCTTTTTCTCCATCTTCTACTCCTTTTTCTTATTCTTATTCTTCTTCTTTCTTTCTTCTTCTTCTTCTTCTTCTAGTCTTCTTCTTCTTCTTCTTCTTCTTCTTCTTCTTCTAGTCTTCTTCTTCTTCTTCTTCTTCTTCTTCTTCTTCTTCTAGCCACCTAATGACATAATTAGCTTATTCATTTCAAAAATGGCATAATAACCTTGGTTAGCTCATAAATGTCATATACTTAGCTTATTTTCCTCCAAAATGACATAATTACCTAAGTTAGCTCTAAAATGACCTATACTTACCTAAGTTAGCTCAAAAAGGGCATAATTACCTAGGTTAGCACAAAAATGACCTATACTTACCTTATTTTCCTCCAAATTGACATAATAAGCTTAGTTAGCTCAAAAATGGCATAATTACCTAAGTTAGCTCTAAAATGACACAAATAAGGAATAAGAAGAAGAAAAACAAGGAAGAGGAGAAAAAGAAAGAATAGAAGAAGAAAGAGAAGAAAAAGAAAGAATAAAAGAAGAACAATGAGAAGGAAAAGGATAAAAAGATAGAAGAGAAGAAGAAAGATGAGAAAAGGAGAGAAGAAGAAGAAGAAAATATATTCTTATTCTTTCTTTTTCTCTTCTTTCTTTGTCTCCATCTTCTACTCCTTTTTCTTATTCTTATTCTTCTTCTTTCTTTCTTCTTCTTCTTCTTCTTCTTCTTCTTCTTCTTCTTCTTCTTCTTCTTCTTCTTCTTCTTCTTCTTATTCTTCTTCTTCTTCTAGTCTTCTTCTTCTTCTTCTAGTCTTCTTCTTCTTCTTCTTCTTCTTCTTCTTCTAGTCTTCTTCTTCTTCTTCTTCTTCTTCTTCTTCTTCTAGTCTTCTTCTTCTTCTTCTTCTTCTTCTTCTTCTTCTTCTTCTTCTAGCCACCTAATGACATAATTAGCTTATTCATTTCAAAAATGGCATAATAACCTTGGTTAGCTCATAAATGTCATATACTTAGCTTATTTTCCTCCGAAATGACATAATTACCTAAGTTAGCTCTAAAATGACCTATACTTACCTAAGTTAGCTCAAAAATGGCATAATTACCTAGGTTAGCACAAAAATGACCTATACTTACCTTATTTTCCTCCAAATTGACATAATAAGCTTACTTAGCTCAAAAATGGCATAATTACCTAAGTTAGCTCTAAAATGACACAAATAAGGAATAAGAAGAAGAAAAACAAGGAAGAGGAGAAAAAGAAAGAATAGAAGAAGAAAGAGAAGAAAAAGAAAGAATAAAAGAAGAAGAATGAGAAGGAAAAGGATAAAAAGATAGAAGAGAAGAAGAAAGATGAGAAAAGGAGAGAAGAAGAAGAAGAAAATATATTCTTATTCTTCCTTTTTCTCTTCTTTCTTTTTCTCCATCTTCTACTCCTTCTTATTCTTATTCTTTTTCTTTCTTTCTTCTTCTTTTTCTTCTTCTTCTTCTTCTTCTTCTTCTTCTTCTTCTTCTAGTCTTCTTCTTCTTCTTCTTCTTCTTCTTCTTCTTCTTCTTCTAACTTTCTTACTCCCATTTTCGCAGGTTTGATTCACTTCATGGAAGCTGGCATTGATGGACAGCTAGTGTTTAGTTTTTGTTTTGATTTGTATTGATGAACAATGTGAAACTATGTATGTATATATAGATGAACTCCGTGAAACTATGTATGTATTGGATCTTTTAATACCCTATGTGTTCTCTTGCATTGATGGACTGCTAGATGTTGGATACATGGCCTATGCATTGATGGACTGCTATATATATCATATTTGTGTTTTGAAAATGCAGGGAAATAACAGAAAACAAACAAAACAGTGGCAATACAGGCACTTTGCCGTCTGCCAGCGGACGGCAAAGCCCTTTGCCGTCGGTAGGCGGACGGCAAAGGTGCCACGTGGCAGCAACCTGTGCAACCTAGGAGCATCAGGTCTGACCATTTGGTCATTCTGCCGTCTGTTGGCAGACGGCAAAGACCAGCCCTGGCAGACGGCAAACACTAAGCATAAGTGACGGTTAGCCACGGGTCTGCTGACGTCATAGGGCTGACGGCAAAGTTTGCCGTCCGCCGCCAGACGGCAAAGTCTGCCGTTAGCCACCTAACGGGGCTAACAGCTATTCTTTGCCGTCCATGATCTTTGCCGTCAGCTTGGGCAGGAAAGCAGATGGCAAAGTTCTTTGCCGTCCGCTATCGTTAGGCAGACGGCAAACAAACTCATTACCGTAACTTTCAGTGCCGGAAGTGTTTGCCGTCCGTGGCAGACGGCAAAGCGGTTTGCCGTTGGTGTTCTTGTTCTTTGCCGTCTGCTATGGCAGACGGCAAATTAGCTGATTCCTGTAGTCATTGTCCCCTTCCGCAGCGGTTACCACGCACTCCTCGGCCGGACCGCGTTCGCCCGCTTCAACGCCGTCCCGCACTATGCATACCTGAAGCTCAAGATGCCAGGACCAAGGGGCGTTATCACCATCAACGGTAATACCGAGCGCTCGCTGCGAACAGAGGAACACAGGGCGGCTCTAGCCACCGAAGTCCAAGCCGCCGAAGAGGCGTCGCAAGCCCAGTCTACGGCAAAGACACTGGACACACGCAAGCGCTCCCGAGCTGCAGCCTCGGTCCAGGAGCACTCCCATACTCACCCCAAATAGGGGTACGCGCCCCACAGCACGGCCCACCTAATCGCGAAATACGTACCTCGAGTGCACAATTTCGCGCTCAAAATTCCATGGGCAGTTGTGGGGACACATGAAACAAAGGCCGAGAGCTCGATTCGACCGAGCAATGGCCAACAGATGTCTTCGAATCAACATCGATAACGGGCATCATCTAGGGCCTGATCAGCGTCAAACTGATATACCACGGCGACTTCTCAAAACCCTTCCCCAAGGGCTCGTCTGCCGAACAATACTATTTCCGCCGAACATTCGGTCGACAGCTCTGCTCACATGGAAGCTTCTTAAAGAGCAAAGGCACAGACGTGCAGCAGGGTGTAGTAGGGACGTCAAACCACTCATGAAGGCCCTGTGTAAACCTTTACTCTAATGTATTTATTCCTTCAAAAATATCTATCAAAGTTACTTCGGCAAATCCGGATTGTACGGTTGGACGTCACATCTTCAAAGGAAATAAAGACCAATTTGTCTCTGGTAATTGCGCAGTCATTCACGTTGCATATTCCTTTCCGCTTTTTTAGGCTGAAGTAAGCTATCACGATACGTCCCTTTTTAGTAATCGGCTAATAGACCGGGGGCTCGAACATAAATCTTGCCTCAAATTTTATTCCGACACCTACTTTTATTTTCTGTGCTCGGCGTCATGGATCTTGCACTATATGAGTCAGTTCTGAATTGCGTCTCTGGTCAATAGTTGGGTTGCCCGGCTCCTGTGTTTACCCTCTTATGTTCCGCACTGTTCGGCTAAGAGGGTAAAGGGAGAACCACTGCGATTGTACTTCTAGCTAGCCTGGTTAAGTACCTCAGTGGAGAAAGCCGAAAACTGACTGTCACAATAAGCGAGAACTGGTCGGCGATCCAATGACTCGTGTCAAACCAAAAATCGTTGGAGATTCATCTGTGCTAAACGAAGGGTCTTCTATTACAGAAACCATGTGATGATGGTATCAACCGCGGCTCGTTCGAATATCACAAACACTAGGGGCTAGTCACCAGCCCCCGCAGTCAAGCTCCTATGGCTAAGTGAAAGCACTAAAACCACATAGTCTGATTGCCTGGTTTTCCGTACATACGACTGCCTCCGGGCACCGAGACGTCGGCTAAGGGTTCACGTATTATGAGAAAACACCCCATGCAGTATCTGCAAGGGGGCCAAAGTGGACGACTGGTAACTTTCAGTTTACAAACGGCCGCACAGGAGTCAAAATTAACATAAGAGGCACTTTCTTCACAGCCAAACAACTTCCATTACAATAAAACCAAAGTTTCAACTCCTTGGCTACAAGGAAACTAAAGCTACTCATAAATTACATCTTTTGAGCATTGGGCCTACTGCCCGAGCACCATCCATCACGATGGGAAAGTATTGCTCGGGGCGCCTATGCTCCTTCCCTGGTGGCGGAGGTCCGGTGGCCATCTCGGCTGGCTTTATCTTCGGCCAATGTACCATTGTTTTGCCAAAGGCCATCCGAGCCCCCTCAATGCATGTGGAGTGCTTCCAGGCGTCGATCCGAGAAGTGGCATCGTACAGCCTCTGCACCAGACCGAAGTAGCTGCTCGGCAGCGGCTCCATCGGCCATAGCTTGACGCAGAGGTCCTTCATCACCGGCTCCGCCATCCGATGCAGCTCCATCAGCTGCTTCATTTGGTTGTTGAGGAGGGGAGGGTGTTCGGGCGCTTGAAATTGCGCCTAGAATAACCTCTGCTCGGCCCGGCCCTCCTGGGCGGCGAAGAACCTCGCCGCATCAGCCGCACTCTTCAGGAGGTCCGCAAAGGCGCCTGCGTAACGCCACACCCGCGTGAGCAACGCGAACCTGTTACCTCCAAAGACACTTTGCAGCAAATATGGCTTACCATCCGCAATAAGCTTCACTTGGCGGAGCTCCTCCTGGTAGCCGCGCGCTTCTGTCCGCGCTTCCTAGGCCACCGACCCCAGCGAGGTTAGCTCGGCGGCCTGCTCTTTGTTCTTCTGCTCGAGAACCTCACACTTTGTGATGGCATCTGCGAGCTCTTGTTGCACTTCCGCCACTCTGGCTTCGTGCTTCTAACTAGCGGTTTTCACCGAAGTCAGTTCGGCAGCTGCCTGTTCGGCTACCGACCTCTGTTCCGCCGCTTCTAGCTGAACCGTCCTCAGCGCGGCCTTGAGGTTCTCAACCTCCACGGCGGCAGTTGTAGTTATATCAGTTGATTCCGTTTAGGCTAATTTCAAACCTTACTTAACAAACATGCAATGGCCGTAAGTAAATACCGCAGTTCGGACATACCTTGCGCCTCGTCGAACCTCTTGTTCACCAGGCTGAGGTCGTCCTCGGAGCTTTTGAGCTTCCGATTCAGCTCGGCCAACTCCTCGGCGTTGGCAGCTGCTGTCGAAGACGACACCTGCACATCACTCTACACATATTAGTATCCGAGACATTCCTCTTTGATCCTCTGACCGGCTTGGATCCAGCCAGCCAGAGTCTCGGGGGCTACTGTGTATGAGGCTATACATTTATACAAAAGAAATTCTTTAAGAAAAAACATTACTTGGCTCACCTTGAAGCCTGTGAGAAGGCCATTGAAAGCCTCCTTCAGTCCGCTATCCACGGACCGAAGGCTTTGCAACACCGCGCCCATAAGGGCACGGTGCTCTTCGGCGATGGAGGAGCTGGTTAGAGCATCCTCCATCGCATTCGGCCACCCAGTCGACGCCCGCTCCGGGGCGGGTGGGGGTGGCGGGGGTACCTCGGTTGCTTCCTTCTCGAAGACCGGAGTGTCCAACTCCGGTCGCATGGACGACTCCGGAGCCGCCCCCGGAGAAAGCTCGGGCTGTCCGGGCTCCTCCTCTTTGTCTACCGGAGGGGCCCTCCCCTCCTGGTCTTCGGCGGCCGAGGTATTAGCCTCGGCCATAATGGTGTTGCCCCCTGTCCCTATGTGCGGCGCGGGAGGGGTCCTCCTTGATAGGACCTCCTCGGCCTCCTCGACGATTGGGGGAGGCGAGGCGCGTGATTCAGTCCCGCTCTCCGCCAGCGCAGCCGGTGGAGAGTCCCCCTTCGAGACTCGATCGGTGGGGAGGTCGCGCATCGGGCTGCGATGTTAGAAGTGAAGAGGCGATCAATGTCAAATCTAGTTCGGCCAATGACACTCGAACGGATATCGAAACGCGTACCTTTGAGCCCGCGGCTTGGCCCTGGGGATCCTCTGAGGAACCTCTTCGGAGGCCTCGGAGTCCTCGGCAGAGGCCGAGCTGTCGCCGGACAAAGCCACCTTGGCCTTGCACGGTCTTTTGGGGGCGGGTTGGGGCAGCTCCTCCTCGACGTCTTCGGACGCCCCCCTTTTCCCTGTTCGGGAGGAATCGTCTTCCTCCCCTTCTCCTCCCTGCTCCTTCTCCTCCTCCTGTGCGGAGGGAGCATGGGTGTCCCCGGATCTAGTGTCCGGGGGTCCTCGGGAATGGAGGCCCTCTCTGGCCTCCTTCTTCTGGTCCTTCTTCTTCTCCTTCCTCTCCGGCGCCTCGTATGGCACCACGGCCAGCATGGCTGCTAGTAGGGGCGTCCTGGGTCCCTCTGGCAGCGGCGCCGGACTGTCAATCCGCTCGGCCTTCTTCAGCCAGTTCTGCGGATGGGAAGTAAAAAGCTAAGTACCTTATCAAAAGGGAACAGTTCGGATATAAGAGCAAAATTAGTCATACCTCCCGTGGGGGATTTGCGGCGTCGAGTCCGATGTCTTCCTCCACGGCCGGCCAGTCCTTCTGCGGCTTGAACAACGCCCTCCACAGCTGAGCATGGGAGGTGCGGAAGAAGTTGCGTACGGTGGCCGGGTCTTCGGGCTTGTAGGCCCACATGGGGGAGGCCCTGTCCTGGCATGGGAGGATTCGGCGTCCGAGCATGATCTTGATCACGTTGGGCAGCTCGACGCCCTGCTCTATCATCTTGGCGATCCGGCTCTGCAGCTGCGCCACCTCCTTGTTCACCCCCTAGTCGAGGCCTTTCTTGGTCCATGAGACCAACCTCGTAGGTGGTCCGGATCGGAAGGCCGGGATCGCCCCCCAATCCGCGCTCCTGGGCTCGATGATGTAGAACCATTCCTTCTGCCAAACCTTGACGGTCTCGATGAAGGTGCCCTCTGGCCACTCCACTCGGGGGAGCTTGCTGACCATCGCACCCCCGCAGTCCGTCTGCTGGCCATCGACGATCTTTGGCTTGATATTGAAGATCTTCAGCCACAGGCCGAAGTGTGGCCAGATCCGAAGAAAGGCCTCGCAAATGATGATGAAGGCCGAGATGTGGAGGAAGGAGTTCCGCGCGAGGTCATGGAAGTCCAGTCCGTAGAAGAACAGGACGCCCCTGATGAAGGGGTGGAGGGGGAAGCCCAGACCTCGAATGAAGTGGGGCAGGAATACCACCCGCTCGCCCTGCCGCGGCGTGAGGATGACCTAGCCGGCCTCTGGGGCTCGGTGGGCGACGTTGGCGGGGAGATAGCCCGCGCCCTTTAGCTCCAGGATGGCGCTCTCAGTGACGACGGACGCCTCGCACTTGCCCTTGGACCCGGAACCCGCCATTGCTGGATTGGAACTGGCGGCCGGAGAGGTTCTTGGATGGGAAAGTGGATCTGGGCGCTGGAGCTCGAAGATGGAAAAGGCAGTGGCGAGGGCAGAGATGAGAGCGTGCGAAGGAAATGAAGGCCATTTCCCTTTTAAGGGCTGTAAAACCCACGGTCCTTTTACTGCGCCGCAGTCCTCGCCATTTCCCCATGTAACCGTGCCATTATGCGCGCGTGGGATGAGGCAGATAATTGATCATATCCCTTGAAAACAGGGCACGATCTCCATATCGATGGGACGTGCCAATGAAAAAACTGCCTTGAGCCGCGAATCAAGTTTTGTCATAAAACGACTCGGGGTCGTCGCACGTTGTGACCCTTCGGTAAAAAGTTGTCAGAGGGGGGTACTGTTCACACCGAAGTGACTAGCCTTCGGGGCTAAGTTATTGATACTCCGCGGCAACCAAAGCATATCTTGGGACGTGTACGGCTAGGCGACGCTTGAGAACTCGACTCGGAGGAGATGCAGACCGGTCATCGATATCACGGAAGGAAGGGAACTGGTCCACAAAGCCGATTGGTATTCGGCGTACACCTCGGCTTCGAAGACTAGTTTGGGGGCTAGGGGGTACTCGGGTTGTCGGCCTGTCTCTCGTAGGCCGGGCTGGTGGGCCGCTCTCTACACATCGCTGGAAGGCCGGATTGTGGGCGACCCCGCGTATTAGAAGGAAACCTCCACAGACTTGGCGTCTCCTCCAAGGAATAATTGGCGTGACCGGCATATTTATCCCCTGAAGGTAACCGACCATGTGTAACCCTAGGACCCCCTGGTGTCTATATAAACCAGGAGGCTTAGTCCGTAGATGATCATATTCATTACCTAGGGTTTAGCCCAGTCGATCTCGAGGTAGATCAACTCTGTAACCTTCGTACAATCACATCAATACAATCTAGCAGGACATAGGGTATTACCTCTTCGAGAGGGCCTGAACCTGGGTAAACCATCGTCTCTACGCTCTCTGTTACCCATTGATTCCTAGATCCACAGTTCGGATCCCCTACCCGAGATCTGCCGGTTTTGGTACTGACAACGGGGATGCCGATAAATCTCACCTCGGGTATTTGTAACATATCGCGAAGCAACAGGAATAGCACACGGCAACTGGAGGTTCACTTGAATATTTATTCGTGTGGGTATAGGGGTCAATATGGGTGTCCACGGCTCCGATGTTGATCATTGATCGGAAAGTGTTCCGGTCATGTCTATACTTCACCGAACCTATAGGGTCACACGCTTAAGGGTCATCTATCTGCTGAATTCTAGACAGGGAGTCTGAGAGAAAGTCACCGGAAAAGTTTCGGAGACAACGGAAAAGTTCCGGAGAGAGAACACCGGAATAGTTTCGGTAAAACTGAAAAGTTGTTTCAGGGTATACCATTAGGTCAAATTGGCTTCGGCACACGCCTGGAAATTCTTGGAGGGTGCCAGAATTGTTCTGGAAACTTCTGGGATTTTTCCGAAGAAAAAACCCTGAAATGTTTTGGGGCTGCCGGAACCGCTTTGGTTGCTTTTCGCAGATGAAAATCACTAATCCAGAATTGTTTTGGAACACGTCCAAAATTATTTTAGTTGGTACTGGAAATGTTCTAAGACCTACAGAAATATTTTCGGATTTAACGGTCACGGAAAATATTTTGTGAATAGTGTTATGAATAGTGGAAACACTATTGGGAGAAAATATCTCACGAATAGCGAAACACTATTATGAATAGTGGAAACACTATTGGGAGAAAATATCTCATGAATAGTGGAAACACTATTATGAATAGTGTGAAACAAATCTGAGGGCATTTTGGTATTTTGGGAGCCACCCTACCCCTTGGGTTTTCCTATAAATAGAAGTGGGGAGGCAGTCTCCACACTCACTCTTTCTCACATACACATGCCATTGCAATGATCTGGCTTCTTCTCTCCCTCCCCGCGAAATAGTTTCGTAGAGCCGAAAGGCTGTCTGGGTTTCGGTGGGAACTAGTTCTAGACGGTGAAGCCCTGCCGGATAGATGACACCGTATGTGTGCAACCCCGTAGAGAGGTCGTAGGTTCGATCTTTTTTGCTCGGGGGGCTGTTCATGAGTGTCTCCCGAAGGGCTGTCCAGGTGACCGTCCGAGTTTCGAGGGTCCTCCCGAAGGGCTGTCCGAGTGATCGTCTGAGTTTCGAGAGTCCTCCCGGAGGGCTGTCCGTGACACCGTCCGAGGGACTGTCCGACCGCCTCCCGGAGGGCTATCCAAGGGGCAGACGAGGGAGTACATCCTCGCGGTTGAGAGGTTGTAAAATCCTAGCTGCGAGGATCTGCACCGCCGATCGTCATCGACTCTACTTCCGCTGCGCTACGAATCGGTAACGAAAAGATCAAACCTTGTATGCATCTCCATAGTGATCTTGGGTGTGCGCGCTGTACCGAATTTTTTTTTCTGTCGCGTTCCCCTATAGTGGCATCAAGAGCCGTGCTATGCGTAGATGCAGGTTACGATCTAGAATACATAGAGATGTATGGGTGTTGCATAATATAATTTTGTAGTAGATAAGATCTATTGCTGAAAATTATTTATGCGGGTAGCAGATGAAATCTATTACCCGATGTTCTTGTTGCTTCCCTTGAATTTGCGTATTTCTGATCTTGATAACGGTATGGTGGAGTTTCAAAGTTCTGGCAATCCGCGATCCTGATTGATCAACGAAGTGCTAACAGTTCTTTGAGTTCCACCATAGTTAAAAGAAAGATGAAATTTCGCAGACGAAAGGGCAATGCAGATATTATCTGCACGGGAGTCATGCCTATGACGAGGTTAAGTATGGGGCTCTAGATTTTATTATCTCGTGTTTCATACACCCCGCAAAGTTAATCTAGCGACTTGGATAATCATACTTGATGATGGACGTTGGTAGCTTCGGTTTGTTTCGAAACCTTAGAAGCCACGTAAAATAAAATTTTGCATAAACCTATTAGAGGCATCTAATTTGGTTTTGCGGGATGTGCATGTGATATGGTATAGCAGTTCGCACATTAATTTGATTATGTATGAGATGACTATACAATGTAAATTAACATGACCTGTGTGTCATGATTCGGCATGATGGTTGGAGCCATATGATTGTCACTTTAATGACCTGCGTGTCAACCTTATGTAATGCACTTATTTTATTAGCTATAGAGATAGCAATATTATCTGGTGCATTGACAAGGTGGTGGCAATCTTCGCAAAGGTGAACACCGACGCGAATGCCGAAGACGAAGAAATTAAAGACTTCTCCGTCAGAAAGGGCTATAACATATCATGCTACTATGAATTGCCTGAGATGTTTATCCCTTATGATGCACCCTTCTTGATTGCGTGGTAGTCGCTTTTTATTAGGGTGATCTCTCACAAAAATATCAAGTAGTTAGTGTTCTCCCAACTGTAGCACCGTCACGGCACCTATCTTTTCGGGGTGCGTCATGTTTCCATGAGTACGAATGATTAGAGAAGTGTGAGGCGGGTGAGTTGATACCTCGCAGCGAGATCACTTGGTTGTCTTGACGTTCTGGCTTGAGAGTCCTGAGCTCGGAACACGCCCATCGAAAGATGAACAAGAGTCACATAGAGATGTGATCGACAAGTTGGCCTACCGATTGAAATTCCCGTCATCTGTGATGTTTCCATCAATGGCGTTGAATTGAAATGCGGGTCTTGTATCACTCACAATCAATTATGAGAGATATTGGTTTGAGTGGGAGCGCACTGTAGAATTAACTTGCTTAATTCTCAGTGCAATTAATTATGAACTTTGTCTAAGTGAAATTTGCATAATAGTTATAGAATAATGGCTCGCGGTTCCACCTTCCCTATTAAAATTGAATAGATGTTAAATATCTGGTTAAAACTTTACGGTTGGTAACGTAATGTGAGGATTGTCCTCAAGAGTGCCGAGAAGGATTTTGTCCTATCACATGCTTTCGGTATTCTCCCGCTAATGCTATGGATGATGTGACTCTCGTCCTTCGATCCAAAAGCTAGAATTCCGTTACGGTCAAGTTCAATATGTTTGCTTCCATGAGACCCGAACTTCAAAAGTTTGGGATAGCTATGTTATATTCATGGAATTGAAAATTAGTTTCAGATACAAACAAAGGCTAGAAGATATGGGATATCCAAAGCAATGTTTGTTTTGCAAATTATTAGTAAAGTGTTTACTTTGCATTTGACTGATAAGAGAGGGATCCAGAAGAACGCCGGCCATATGATGATGGTGAATAAAACAACAACTTAAAGAGAAAGGAAATGTCCAAAGGGTGTTAGTATGACTTACACGCCTAGGAAGTCCGGGGCTAATGCCACTCTTAAGTTGGGTGCTTCTTCTGCGAGTTGGAAAAATACTAAAAGTTAAACTGTTAGAAGTATAATGGAAAAAAGAGAGAAGACTGGAATGTCCAGCTCATGTATGAAAGTCATGCAAGTTATTGATGTATAGAAGGCTGGTCAAAGATATAATTCTTGGAAATTATGATTAAACATGTTAATCACTAATTCTTGGGTATTGTGAGTTGATCACAAAGATACCCGCTCGATTGCATTCTGCTGCGACTCGATGCAAGAACTACTATGGCCTAAAAGACTTGCCGGGAATGAGGTTTAGATACGCGTTGGGAACATAGTAAATGTTACTATACCTTCCATCGGTGTATTACCTATGTATTTATTTTCATAATTCATTTTTGGAGTTTCATACACTCTAGCCCATTGCATAAGGTATCGTGCAAAAAGGTTGTTCATAAGAGAACTTTTGATGTTCGGTGTTATGAATAACATAAGGGCCATACTTTCATTAGGAATGAGATGTATGTTATGAATATTGATAATAATACATTACCTCTGTATTTACTTTCATAATTCATTTTAGAGTTTTAAACACTCTAGCCCATTGCATAATGTTTGTTGCAAAAGGGTTGTTCATAAAAGAACAATTGTTGTTCAGTATTATGAATAACATAAAGGGCCATGCTTCCATTGAGAATGGGATGTATGTTATGAATATTGATGGTAATATGATACATCCATAACACTGACGCTGAATGTCGCAAGACTAAAAGAATACTACAAATGTGTGGCACTGCATTCGGTCACATTGGAGAAACCCGCATGGAGAAATTCCATAATGATGGATTTTGAAGTCGTTTGATTATGAATCATCTGACACTTGCAATTTTCGTCCGAAAAGTGAAGTGACTGAAATACCGTTCACAGGCCATAAGGAATGAGCAACGAACTTATTGGTGATCATACATTATGATGTGTGTAAGCCAAAAAAGGTTATTGCTAGCAGTGGATTTGTCTATCTTCAAAAATGACTCAAGTAGATATATGGATATTTGCTTGATGAGACGTAAGTCTGGATCTTTTGAAATCATTCGAAAGGTTTTCAACATGAAGTAGAAATTATTGTAACAAGGAAGATTATGTTTCTGCAAACTAGATTGCAGAAAGGAATATTTGAGTTACAAGTTTAGCGAATGTCTGATGAGTTGTGAAAAGAGTTTCATAACTTACACCTCCCGAAACACCACTGTGAGTGGAATGTCCGTTAAGATGTAATCAAACCATTTATGACATGGTAAGATCAGAGATGACATAAATCAATTTGCCATTATCCCTTTTAAAGTAATGCTTTAGAGACTGCAGGTTTTACACTGAATAGAGCGCCATCAGATCTGTTGAAATGACGCCATGGTATGGTACGCCCAACCATGTTTTGTCTTTTCTTAACATTTGGAATATGGGGCTTGTGTAAAATGTTTACAAACCTATTCCAAATCAGACAAGTGCTACTTTGTAGGTTATACCAAGTTATTGGGTATTCCCCCACCACTATACCGAGGCAAAAGGTTTTGCCACAAAAAACGGTATGATTTTGAAGAAAATGTTTCTTGCAAAAAGGTGAGTGGGAGGACAGTGCAACTCGACGAGATAATAGTATCTTCATTATCAGGTCAAAGGAAAGATACCTTGGAAGTGATTCCAGAGTTTCCTCCTGTGAGTGATACGGAAGTATCTACAATAAAATGTATGGACTTCGGTCGAACTTGCAGCTGAACCACGTAGGCAAAACTCATGCAAACCTCTCAGGTGCACATACGAGATATTGTTGTTAGACAACAGTATACCTACGATAATCAAGGAAGCGATGATGGGCCCTGACTCCAGAATTGGCTAAAAGCCAATATAATCCGAGATAGTTTCCATATAAATGATTCAAGATTATATCTTGATAAACCCTTCGGAAGACTTAGAGTCTAACGAACATTAATGGAACTATAAACTGATGTGGATAAAATGTTTTATCCATAAAGCTTGACTTGTTGCAATAACAAGTTCAAGGAGTTGACTACAATGAGGTTGTCTCACCGTAGCGATGCTTAAAGTCGGTTCGGGTTAAACTAGCAATTGATACATATTTCAATCATGAGATATGTAACATGGATGCCAAAAGGATTTCCATAAAATGGAAATGCAACCTAGGACTTGCATGTGATATAGTCCAAGGTATTTTGTCAATCCAGAGGATGCTAGTGAGTATGCAAACTTCAGAGTTCCAGCAATGGGCAGAAGAGAGCAAAATGGAGTTGGAATCTTCATTTTTGATGAAATAGTCAAAAGAGTTTGATTTCATCAATGGATAACGAAGATGCTTGTGGTTTCAAGAAAGTAAGTGGGAGCATAATAATATTTCTAAAAACCTTGTGTGCTTGACACATTGTTGATTGGAAATAATATAAATTTCTTGACACGAATTAGGACTTCATAGAAAATAGTTTTCGATGAAGTGCTTAGGCTAGGTAGCCTCGGTATTAGGCATAATTATCTACGAGATAAAATTGCCTGATAGAGCTAAAGCCAAAATACATATTGACAAGATGCTAAAACAGTTTAGCATTAAAACGCCAAGGAGTGATTCTTGCCGAAGTCACATGGAAAGGGTTTTTGCAAGACTCGGTGTCCCAAAACACTGATGAGCAAAATACATGATGGAGATTCCACACACTCTTGTGTTTGGATTAATCATGTATTCCATGGTATGTAAAACACCCAGATATGTCCGATACTCCCAAAGCTGTTGCGAGTATAGATACCAAAGTGATCAAAGTACTGATCATGGGACAACAGTGAAAAATGTCATTGAGTACTAAAGTTGCACTGATGACATGTTTTCTCGCAAGCAGAGATTATGAAGTGCTCGTTGTAAGTAATTACATCGATACAGTCTTCATCAATGCTCCATGCGATTTTCGATTTAAGTTAAGGGTTTTGTGTAATACACAATATGGTAGCACGGTAGTTGGAAATTGTTCCAAACAGGTTACCGTGGCGATTTCTATAACAAAGGCTAAGTATGTTGACACTTTGGAAGTGACAAAGAAGATGTTGAATCATATAGTTCATTCATGAACTTAGTATGGTTCCAAGATGGCTTTGGTCAATGGGACACTATTGCAGATAGTTGCTCCATAGCTCAGTCTGAGGAATCAAGGTTTGACCTGTGATTCACATATATACAAAGCCAAGTCCACACAAAATATGAATTTTGTGAAAGCGTGAAAACGCGAGGAGATGCAAACATACACATGGAGCTGAAGTTGTCAGATCCGTTGGACATCAGGCTATACCACAAGCGAAGCATATTTTACACCGGTATGCAATAGGTGTAAAGTGCATTAGCATTGACTAGATTATTTACTCTAGTGTAAGTGGGAGTCTATAGGAGATATGCCCTAGAGGCAATAATAAATGTTATTATTTATCCCCATGTTCCTAATTAAGTTTATATTCCGTGATATAACTGCTATGGTTCTCGAGTTTGCAATAACCACGAGGCTCGGAGGGAAACTCATATGCACGTGTGGAATAATAAACGGTAAAATGTATTCCTAGTCTTGCCTCTAAGACTAGCTCAAGTGTTGCATGATGGTTCTGTTTTCCTGATCATGGGCATGACTATGCCGGCAACTTTGAGGGCACAATATTAGAAGAACATTTGTGTTGAATCGACCCGATTGATGTTATGCTATGAGATAAATTCATCACGAGTTAACGGTTAATAACACAGAGAAAGTTAACGTTTGCATAATTCCTTAGACCATGAGAGTATCGAGTTTCTTCATGCTTGCTTCATGAACTTTGGGGTTTGTTAAACATCATCCGTAAATGGGTGGCTATTACGGCGGCTTACGGGTTCATGGAAAAGTATGACAAGTAACTTGATAGCTCAAGATTGGGATTTGCTCCTCCGACGATGGAGAGATATCTTTGGGCCCTCTCGGTGTTACGGTATCCATCATCGTGTGGCCAGACACATTGTGATTTGATCACAGGGATGCTAGAACACGGGAACGAGAAAAGAGAACAAAAACCGGAAACTAGGTAACTGGCATAGTGGACAAGTTATTGATCCACAGGGATGCCAATAAATCTCACCTCGGGTATTTGTAACATATCGCGAAGCAACAGGAATAGCACAAGGCAACTAGAGGTTCACTCGAATATTTATTCGTGTGGGTATACACTAGTACAAAACAGGGCTTCAGTCCCGGTTCCAGAGGGCCTTTAGTCCCGGTTCTGGAACCGGGAGAAATCAATCGGGACTAAAGCCCCCCCCCCCCCATTTAGTCCCGGTTCTGTTACGAACCAGGACTAAAGGCCCTCCACGTGGCCGCTGGCTGGGCGGGGGCTGGAGGACCTTTAGTCCCGGTTGGTGTTACCAACCGGGACTAAAGGCTCCAACTTTAGTCCCGGTTGGTAACACCAACCGGGACTAAAAGACTGCCACGCGTCAGCAGCTCGAGGCGCCCAGGCAGGAGGAACTTTAGTCCCGGTTGGTAACATCAACCAGGACTAAAAGACTGCCACGCGTCAGCAGCTCGAGGCGCTGGGTTTTTTTTTTGAAAGGAGGGGTTTAGGGGTTTAGCGGTTTCATATTGTGTTTCCCCCTTTTGTTTTTTGTGTAGACGATTCAACTCGACGTTTGCTACTACATAAAGCAATGAAGAAACCATTACACAAATTGTCATGAATTAATATAGAGAGAAGTGACCTCTCTTTCTCCGTGCTTGGTCGAACAACATGTTTTCGTATATCTATTCTATGCTACGTACTATGTCTAGTGCACGTTCATGCAAATATACAATGAATAACATCTCTTACGATCTCTAATATCTAATTACCAACAATCATCCTAATTTCTTCATGGTATTCTCCATTTTTAGCTATGACGTGATCAAGGAGGAATCCCGCCAATTCCTCTTGAATTGCTCGTAGGCGATACTCTGGTAGGAGTCCGTCCCTCTTCCGATCGATCTAATTTAAAGAAGGGGGTCAATATATATATTTATATATGAATGAAACTCAACACAGTTGATGGTAATAAAATAAATTTGTGAATATTTTTTACGTACATCAAGTTTTTCTAATATTCTGCCCTTTTCACAGGACGTCTGGCGTATGAACTCGCAGACGTAGTATCCACAGAAGTTATTCCCGGATCCCTGATGAGGGCACTTTACGAGAATTGTCAGGGATATAACCCCGCGATATAACCCGGCCGGAGTATAACCTGGCCAGGACTTGGCGATTCACTGAAGACCCGGTCACCAGCTTGGCGGTTCATAGTCAAGACCCATAAGGTGGGCCAGAAGACGGAGACCAAACCACATGGCGGGTTACCAAGTGGGCCAAGAGGAAGACAAGACATGAAGACCAGGCCATATGGCGGCTTACCAGATGGGCTGAGGTCAAGGCCCAAGAGGCAGGAGGCGACTCATGGGCCAGAAGGTATAAGCCGCCATATGATGACTTGTTCTGTAAGACTAGGGAGTTGGAGCCGGGATCGGTTACGTTGCATAACCCGACCCGGACTCTTGTAAGCCCAGGGCCTCGACCTATGTTTATAAGGGTGAGCCCCTGCGGCGAGTTAGACAAGTTAAGAAAGACAGAGAAGCCTTACGGCGAGAGACACCTTACGGCGAGAGACGCCTTACGGCGGGAGACGCCTTACGGCGAGAGAGACCAAGCAATCGAGAGTTAGGGCAAGCAAGCCGCCCCTTGTAATTGATACACCAGTTAATACAGCATAAGCAGGACGTAGGCTTTTACCTCCACCGTGAGGGGCCGAACCTGGGTAAACTCGTCTCCCTTGTCCCGTTTAACCCCTTTGAGTCCACCTCTTTAGTGATGGCCTCGAACCTAAGCCTTCGGGCATCTGCCGTGACAAAACCATGACAGTTGGCGCCCACCGTGGGGCTAGCGCTCGGTGGTGTTGAGTTCTCAAAGGGTTCTCTCTCTGGGAGCGAGGGGGACGTCAATGGTGAGATAACCAAGAGTCGCCATGGGAGACTCTACCTCGACGACGCTGGCTGGGGTCCTGAGGCCGACTCAATCGAGTACAGCTTCCGGGTCCCCTTTGGTGGAATCCACGTCTTCATCGGCAAGATCAGCGGATCTGAACCCGAGCCGGACATCTGCACCGACATCGTCGAGCCGACTCGGCGCAAGCAACTCGCCCGGAGCATGCAACCCGCCCGTGTTGACCCGGGCAAGAAGCACGTCTTCGTTGGCTTTACTCAGGGCATGGAGCTTGAAGGTTCTATGTCACAGGAGGAAACTCTTGTCTACTCAGAGGAAGGATCCTCGAGTGGAGAGACGGAATCGATCTATCAGCTTCATAATGGTTGACTTGGGGGCTACGACGAGCCTTACCCCGAGTCAGAGTATCATGAGCCGGAGGAGGATGAGCCGCCAAACCGCGCCGCCGTACTCTTTGACGGTCAATCTATATGACCCTGAACTGTCAAGAGCCGGCTTATGATTTACGTCTCTTGACGGTCAATCTATATGACCCTGAACTGTCAAGAGCCGGCTTATGATTTACGTCTCTTGACGGTCAATCTATATGACCCTGAACTGTCAAGAGCCGGCTTATGATTTACGTCTCTTGACGGTCAATCTATATGACCCTGAACTGTCAAGAGCCGGCTTATGATTTACGTCTCTTGACGGTCAATCTATATGACCCTGAACTGTCAAGAGCCGGCTTATGACTTACGTCTCTTGACGGTTAATCTATATGACCCTGAACTGTCAAGAGCCGGCTTATGACTTACGACTCTTTGACGGTCAATCTATATGACCCTGAACTGTCAAGAGCCGGCTTATGACTTACGTCTCTTGACGGTCAATCTATATGACCCTGAACTGTCAAAATCCGGCTTATGACTTACGTCTCTTGACGGTCAATCTATATGACCCTGAACTGTCAAGAGCCGGCTTATGGCTTACGTCTCTTGACGGTCAATCTATATGACCCTGAACTATCAAGAGCCGGCTTATGACTTACGTCTCTTGACGGTCAATCTATATGACCCTGAACTGTCAAGAGCCGGCTTATGACTTACGTCTCTTGACGGTCAATCTATATGACCCTGAACTGTCAAGATCCGGCTTATGACTTACGTCTCTTGACGGTCAATCTATATGACCCTGAACTGTCAAGAGCCGGCTTATGGTTTATGACTCTTTGACAATCAATCTATATGACCCTGAACTGTCAAGAGCCGGGTTATGATTTACCTCTCTTTGACAGTCAATCTATAAGACACTGAACTTGTCAAAGAGTCGGTTTTATAAATTGTTGTACTCTTAACAGTCAATCTTTAGAGACCCTGAACTTGTCTCTTGACAGTTAATCTCGTAATAAGACCCTGAGCTGGTTAAGGTTAAAATGACGAATATGTGCCATGTGAGAGCCGGCACATGAGTGGCAATCATGCCTAAGTCTTTACAAGATAAAGCCTGAGTTTTAAGCAAGTTTGTGAGAGTTAACCTCTCCGGGTTGTGCTTTTTCAAGCCGCCCGCCATATCGGGTTACATCGTAACCTCTGCAAGCATAATAAAGACACTAAATAGCCGACATGGCTGGTTATTCTTGAAGAGCCGCCCTATTGATTATAATGCCGGGTTATCTAGATCGACCGGCTCTTGGATTTCTTCAACCAGTGCTATGTAGTATACTACAGCATTCATGGATTTCTCAAGCATATATTTGCCGGGTTGCACCGCAACTACGAGCAGGGATTTCATTGTTAATACCGGGTTACAACCACGGTCAAGGAATCATATTACTCTTATACAGTCCCGAGTCGCCGCAGGCAGACAACCCGGCACTTGGGGGCTACATTATTTAAATCCGGCTTATATCAAGTACGCAAGTCCCATGTCGCTGCAAGCATGCGCCACAGCACTTGGGGGCTAATGCAAGCCGGTTTTCAAGACAGTACATTATCAAGCAAGACCCTGTTATTTCAAGGAGATGAGCCGGTTTTCTACAATCCTTCTAAGTCCCGGCCCAGTACATATTACTGACCCGGCACTCGGGGGCTACACGCTCAGATCAAATTCTCTAAAGTCCCAAGTCGCCGCAGGCATGCGACCCGGCACTTGGTGTTGGGGAACGTTGCATGGGAAACAAAAATTTTCCTACGCACACATAAGATCTATCCATGGTGATGAGCATCTACGAGAGGGAGAGTGAATCTACATACCCTTGTAGATCGCTAAGCGGAAGCGTTAATAAACGCGGTTGATGTAGTCGAACGTCTTCGCGATCCAAATCGCCGAGCGTCCCGCGATCCAATCACGATCCTTCCGATCTAGTGCCGAACGGACGGCACCTCCGCGTTCAACACACGTACGGCTTGATGACGCCTTCACCTCCTCGATCCAGCGAGCGATGATGAAGTAGTGGTTGAGTTCCAGCAGCACGACGGCGTGGTGATGGTGGTGAGGAACAATCTCTGCAGGGCTTCGCCAAGCGCTACGGAGATTATGACGGAGGAACTAGAGGGCTAGGGTTGCCGGCACACGGCTTGGGGAAATCTTGATGTGTCCCGTGTGCTAGCCCTGCCCCTCTATTTATATGTTGAGCCTTGGGGTCTAAACTTGGAGTAAAAGCCTCCTCCGGGTCGGTTTTGCCCGCACAAGGTCGGTTTGGCCCGCAGGGAAAGAGTCCAACTCGGATCCCTGCCGAACCGTGCACAGCCGCGCACAAGCGGTAGTACCGCTTCACACAAGCGGTAGTACCGCTCGGGCGGTAGTACCGCTTCACCAAGCGGTAGTACCGCTTACGCGGCAGCAAAACTACTTTTGCACTTTCCAATACCTCGTGGGCTTTATCCCTTTGGCTCATATAAAGTGTTGCTGCACCCGAACACTTCGGTAAACATCCGGAACCTCTTCCGGTGAACTTCGGAACTCTTCCGGAGATCAAAACACTATTATCACATATATCAATCTTTACCTCCGGACTATTCCGGAGATCCTCGTCATGTCCGGGATCTTATCCGGGACTCCGAACAACTTTCGGTCACCAACATAATAACTCAATTATACTAATCGTCACCAAACGTTAAGTGTGTAGACCCTGCGGGTTCGAGAACTATGTAGACATGACCGAGACACCTCTACGGCCAATAACCAATAGCGGGACCTGGATGCCCATATTGGCTCCTACATATTCTACGAAGATCTTTATCGGTCGAACCTCTATGTCAAGGATTCAGTTAATCCCGTATGCTGTTCCCTTTGTTCTTCGGTATGTTACTTGCACGAGATTCGATCGTCGGTATCACTATACCTAGTTCAATCTCGTTACCGGCAAGTCTCTTTACTCGTTCCGTAATACAAGATCTCGTGGCTAACACTTTAGTCACATTGCTTGCAAGGCTCATTGTGATGTTGTATTACCGAGTGGGCCCTGAGATACCTCTCCGTCATACGGAGTAACAAATCCCAGTCTTGATCCATGCCAACCCAACAGACACCCTCGGAGATACCTGTAGAGCACCTTTATAGTCACCCAGTTACGTTGCGACGTTTGATACACACAAGGTATTCCTCCGGTGTTAGTGAGTTGCATGATCTCATGGTCAAAGGAACAGATACTTGACATGCAGAAAACAATAGCAATAAACTGACACGATCAAATGCTATGTTTACAGTTTGGGTCTTGTCCATCACATCATTCTCCTAATGATGTGATCCCGTTTATCAAATGACATCTCATGTCAATGGCTAGGAAACCTTAACCATCTTTGATCAACGAGCTAGTCAACTAGAGGCTTACTAGGGACACAGTGTTGTCTATGTACCCACACATGTATTTGAGTTTCCAATCAATACAATTATAGCATGGATAATAAACGATTATCATGAACAAGGAAATATAATAATAACCAATTTATTATTGCCTCTAGGGCATATTTCCAACAGTCTCCCACTTGCACTAGAGTCAATAATCTAGTTCACATCACTATGTGATTTACATTGTAATGAATCGAACACCCATGCAGTTCTGGTGTTGTTCATGTTTAGCCCTTGGAAGAGGTTTAGTCATCGGATCTGCAACATTTAGATCCGTGTGTACTTTGCAAATATTTATGTCGTCCTCCTTGATGTAATCGCGGATGGAATTGAAACGTCGCTTTATGTGTCTGGTCCTCTTGTGAAATCTTGGTTCCTTGGCTAGAGCAATGGCACCAGTATTATCACAAAACAGAGTCATTGGGTTAAGCGCACTAGGCACTACTCCAAGATCTGTCATGAACTCCTTCATCCAGACACCTTCCTTCGCCGCCTCCGAGGCAGCGATGTACTCCGCTTCGCATGTAGAATCTGCTACCACGCTTTGCTTGGAACTGCACCAGCTAACCGCACCCCCATTAAGAATAAATACGTATCCGGTTTGCGACTTAGAGTCATCCGGATCAGTGTCAAAGCTTGCATCGACGTAACCCTTTACGACGAGCTCTTGATCACCTCCATAAACGAGAAACATGTCCTTAGTCCTTTTCAGGTACTTCAGGATATTCTTGACCGCCGTCCAGTGTTCCATTCCTGGATCACCTTGAAACCTTCCGACCATACTTATGGCAAGGCTGACATCGGGTCTTGTGCACAGCATTGCATACATGATAGAGCCTATGGCCGAAGCATAGGGGATGACACTCATCTTTTCTCTATCTTCTGCAGTCACTGGGCATTGAGTCTTACTCAACTTCACACCTTGCAAAACAGGCAAGAACCCCTTCTTGGACTGATCCATTTTGAACTTCTTCAAAATCTTATCAAGGTATGTGCTTTGTGAAAGTCCTATTAAGCGTCTTGATCTATCTCTATAGATCTTGATGCCTAATATGAAAGCAGCTTCTCCTAGGTCCTTCATTGAAAAACTCTTGTTCAAATATTCCTTTACGCTTTCCAGCATTTCTATATTGTTTCCAATCAGCAATATGTCATCCACATATAAGATTAGAAACGCTATAGAGCTCCCACTCACTTTCTTGTAAATACAAGCTTCTCCGTAAACTTGTATAAACTCGAACGCTTTGATCACCTCATCAAAACGAAGATTCCAACTCCGAGATGCTTGCAGCAGTCCATAAATGGATCGCTGGAGTTTGCAAACTTTGTCAGCATTCTCTGGATCGACAAAACCTTCTGGTTGCATCATATACAACTCTTCCTTAAGGTAACCGTTAAGGAACGCTGTTTTGACATCCATCTGCCAAATTTCATAATCGAAAAAGGCAGCTATTGCTAACATGATTCTGACGGACTTAAGCATCGCTACGGGTGAGAAGGTCTCATCGTAGTCAACTCCTTGAACTTGTGAAAAACCTTTTGCCACAAGTCGAGCTTTATAGACGGTGACATTACCGTCCGCGTCCGTCTTCCTCTTAAAGATCCATTTGTTCTGAATGGCCTTACGCCCTTCAGGTAATACTTCCAAAGTCCATACTTTGTTTTCATACATGGATCCCATCTCGGATTTCATGGCCTCTAACCACTTCTCGGAATCCGGGCTCATCATCGCTTCTCCATAGCTCGTAGGTTCATCGTTGTCTAACAACATGATGTCTAAGACAGGGTTGCCGTACCACTCGGGAGCAGTACGCGTCCTTGTCGACCTACGAGGTTCGATAGCAACTTGATCCAAAGCTTCATGATCATCATCATTAACTTCCTCTTCAGCTAATGTAGGCTCCACAGAAACAACTTTCTGCGCTGCGCTACTCTCAGGTTGAAGTAAAGGTTCAACAACCTCATCAAGTTCTATCTTCCTCCCACTCAATTCTTTCGAGAGAAACTCTTTCTCAAGAAATGTTCCGTTTTTAGCGACAAACACTTTGCCCTCGGATCTGAGGTAGAAGGTATACCCAATTGTCTCTTTTGGGTATCCTATGAAGACGCATTTCTCCGCTTTGGGTTCCAGCTTTTCAGGCTGAAGC
Source organism: Elymus sibiricus (assembly GCA_039707655.1). NCBI lineage: Eukaryota > Viridiplantae > Streptophyta > Magnoliopsida > Poales > Poaceae > Elymus > Elymus sibiricus. The sequence goes on along the minus strand of CM077674.1, from coordinate 409,748,997 downwards.
TTTTTGACATAAGCATCACATCCCCAAACTTTAAGAAACGACAGTTTTGGCTTCTTGCCAAACCAAAGTTCATATGGCGTCGTCTCAACGGATTTCGATGGTGCCCTATTTAAAGTGAATGCAGCTGTCTCTAATGCATAACCCCAAAACGATAGTGGCAAATCGGCAAGAGACATCATAGATCGCACCATATCCAATAAGGTTCGATTACGACGTTCGGACACACCATTACGCTGTGGTGTTCCAGGCGGTGTTAATTGTGAAACAATTCCACACTGTCTTAAGTGACTGCCAAACTCATAACTCAGATATTCTCCTCCTCGATCAGATCGTAGGAATTTAATCTTCTTGTTACGATGATTCTCAACTTCACTCTGAAATTGTTTGAACTTTTCAAATGTTTCAGACTTGTGTTTCATTAAGTAAATATACCCATATCTACTTAAGTCATCAGTGAAGGTGAGAAAGTAACGATAACCACCGCGCGCCTCAATACTCATCGGACCGCACACATCAGTATGTATGATTTCCAATAAGTCACTTGCCCGTTCCATTATTCCAGAGAACGGCGTTTTAGTCATCTTGCCCATGAGGCATGGCTCACATGTGTCAAGTGATTCAAAATCAAGTGACTCCAAAAGTCCATCAGCATGGAGCTTCCTCATGCGTTTTACGCCAATATGACCTAAACGGCAGTGCCACAAGAAAGTGGTATTATCATTATCAATTCTACATCTTTTGGCATCAATGTTATGAACATGTGTATCATTACTATCGAGATTCAATAAGAATAAACCCCTCACATCGGGTGCATGACCATAAAAGATATTACTCATATAAATAGAACAACCATTATTCTCTGATTTAAATGAGTAACCGTCTCGCAATAAACAAGATCCAGATATAATGTTCATGCTTAACGCAGGCACCAAATAACACTTATTTAGGTTCATCACTAATCCCGATGGTAATCGAAGAGCGAGCGTGCCGACGGCGATCACATCAACCTTGGAACCATTTCCCACGCGCATCGTCACTTCGTCCTTTGCCAGCCTCCGTCTATTCCGCAGTTCCTGTTTTGAGTTGCAAATATGAGCAACCGCACCGGTATCAAATACCCAGGCACTACAACGAGAGTTGGTAAGGTACACATCAATAACATGTATATCATATATACCTTGTTTGTTGTTGGCCGCCTTCTTGTCAGCCAAATACTTGGGGCAATTCCGCTTCCAGTGTCCAGTTCCCTTGCAATGAAAACACACAGTTTCTGGTTTGGGTCCAGCCTTGGGTTTCTTCACGAGAGGAGCAACTGCTTTGCCACTCTGCTTGGAGTTACCCTTCTTACCCTTGCCATTTTTCTTGAAACTAGTGGTTTTATTGACCATCAACACTTGATGCTCCTTCTGAATTTCAGACTCAGCGGCTTTCAGCATCGCAAACAGCTCGGCGACTGACTTGTTCATCCCGTGCATGTTATAGTTCAACACGAAGCTCTTGTAGCTAGGTGGCAATGATTGAAGAACTCTGTCAGTGATAGCCTCTGGCGGAAGGGGCATCCCTAACTCAGCCAGACGGGTGGAGTACCCAGACATTCTGAGTACGTGATCACTGATAGACCCGTTCTCCTCCATCTTGCAAGCATAGAACTTATCGGAGATCTCATATCTCTCGATCCGGGCATTCTTCTGAAAGATAAACTTCAACTCCTGGAACATCTCATATGCTCCATGACGTTCAAAACGTCTTTGAAGTCCCGGTTCTAAGCCATACAACATTGCACATTGAACTATTGAGTAATCATCAGAACGAGCCTGCCAGGCGTTCACAACGTCTAGAGACTCAACTGGAGCGGGTGGATCACCAAGCGGTGCATCAAGGACATAAGCCTTCTGGGAAGCCGTAAGGATAATCCTTAGATTACGGGCCCAGTCCACAAAGTTACTTCCATCATCTTTCAACTTAGCTTTCTCTAGGAACGCATTAAAATTCAGGGGTGCTACTGCGCGAGCCATGATCTACAACATAAATATTGCAAAGACAACTTAGACTATTGTTCTTAGATAATGAGTTTAGTTAATCATATTACTTAAAAACTCCCACTCAAATTGACATCCCTCCGATCATTCGAGTGTAACATGATCCAAATCCACCAACTCAAGTCCGATCATCACGTGAGTTGAGGTGGTTTCAATGGTGAACATCTTCATGTTGATCATATCTACTATATGACTCATGTTCGACCTTTCGGTCTCTTGTGTTCCGAGGCCATGTCTGTACATGCTAGGCTCGTCAAGTTTAACCCGAGTGTTCCGCACGTGTAACATGGCTTACACCCGTTGTATGCGAACGTAGAGTCTATCACACCCGATCATCACGGCGTGTCTCGAAACGACGAACTTTCGCAACGGTGCACACTTGGGGAGAACACAATTTATCTTGAAATTTAAGTGAGGGATCACCTTATAATGCTACCGTCGTCCTAAGCAAAATAAGATGCATAAAAGGATTAACATCACATGCAAATCATAAGTGACATGATATGGCCATGAACTTGTGCTTTTGATCTCCATCTCCAAAGCACCGGCATGATCTCCATCGTCACCGGCATGACACCATGATCTCCATCATCTTGATCTCCATCAACGTGTCGCCATAAGGTTGTCGCGCCGACTGTTGCTTCCACGACTATAGCTAACGTTTAGCGATAAAGTAAAGCATTACATAGCGCTTAATGATTGACACGCAGGTCATACAATAATTAAAGACAACTCTATGGCTCCTGCCAGTTGCCGTACTCATCGACATGCAAGTCGTGATATTCTATACAACACATGATCATCTCATACATCACATATATCTCATCATGTAATTGGCCATATCACATCACAACATACCCTGCAAAAACAAGTTAGACGTCCTCTAATTGTTGTTGCAAATTTTACGTGGCTGCTACGGGTTTGCAAGAACCGTTCTTACCTACGCAAAACCACAACGTGGTGTAGTGATTGCTTTTTGATCTTCTAAAAGAACCCTTTTCATTGAACCGATTCAACTAAAGTGAGAGAGACAGACACCTGCCAGTCACCTTTATGCAACAAGTGCACGCAGCGGTGAAACCAGTCTCGCGTAAGCGTACGCGTAATGTCGGTCCAGGCCGCTTCATCTCACAATACCGCGGAATCAAGCATCAACTAGTAACGGCAAGCAATATGTATACATCCACGCCCACAACTCGTTTGTGTTCTACTCGAGATCTCATCTACGCATAGACCTGGCTCATGATGCCACTGTTGGGGAACGTTGCATGGGAAACAAAAATTTTCCTACGCACACATAAGATCTATCCATGGTGATGAGCATCTACGAGAGGGAGAGTGAATCTACATACCCTTGTAGATCGCTAAGCGGAAGCGTTAATAAACGCGGTTGATGTAGTCGAACGTCTTCGCGATCCAAATCGCCGAGCGTCCCGCGATCCAATCACGATCCTTCCGATCTAGTGCCGAACGGACGGCACCTCCGCGTTCAACACACGTACGGCTTGATGACGCCTTCACCTCCTCGATCCAGCGAGCGATGATGAAGTAGTGGTTGAGTTCCAGCAGCACGACGGCGTGGTGATGGTGGTGAGGAACAATCTCTGCAGGGCTTCGCCAAGCGCTACGGAGATTATGACGGAGGAACTAGAGGGCTAGGGTTGCCGGCACACGGCTTGGGGAAATCTTGATGTGTCCCGTGTGCTAGCCCTGCCCCTCTATTTATATGTTGAGCCTTGGGGTCTAAACTTGGAGTAAAAGCCTCCTCCGGGTCGGTTTTGCCCGCACAAGGTCGGTTTGGCCCGCAGGGAAAGAGTCCAACTCGGATCCCTGCCGAACCGTGCACAGCCGCGCACAAGCGGTAGTACCGCTTCACACAAGCGGTAGTACCGCTCGGGCGGTAGTACCGCTTCACCAAGCGGTAGTACCGCTTACGCGGCAGCAAAACTACTTTTGCACTTTCCAATACCTCGTGGGCTTTATCCCTTTGGCTCATATAAAGTGTTGCTGCACCCGAACACTTCGGTAAACATCCGGAACCTCTTCCGGTGAACTTCGGAACTCTTCCGGAGATCAAAACACTATTATCACATATATCAATCTTTACCTCCGGACTATTCCGGAGATCCTCGTCATGTCCGGGATCTTATCCGGGACTCCGAACAACTTTCGGTCACCAACATAATAACTCAATTATACTAATCGTCACCAAACGTTAAGTGTGTAGACCCTGCGGGTTCGAGAACTATGTAGACATGACCGAGACACCTCTACGGCCAATAACCAATAGCGGGACCTGGATGCCCATATTGGCTCCTACATATTCTACGAAGATCTTTATCGGTCGAACCTCTATGTCAAGGATTCAGTTAATCCCGTATGCTGTTCCCTTTGTTCTTCGGTATGTTACTTGCCCGAGATTCGATCGTCGGTATCACTATACCTAGTTCAATCTCGTTACCGGCAAGTCTCTTTACTCGTTCCGTAATACAAGATCTCGTGGCTAACACTTTAGTCACATTGCTTGCAAGGCTCATTGTGATGTTGTATTACCGAGTGGGCCCTGAGATACCTCTCCGTCATACGGAGTAACAAATCCCAGTCTTGATCCATGCCAACCCAACAGACACCCTCGGAGATACCTGTAGAGCACCTTTATAGTCACCCAGTTACGTTGCGACGTTTGATACACACAAGGTATTCCTCCGGTGTTAGTGAGTTGCATGATCTCATGGTCAAAGGAACAGATACTTGACATGCAGAAAACAATAGCAATAAACTGACACGATCAAATGCTATGTTTACAGTTTGGGTCTTGTCCATCACATCATTCTCCTAATGATGTGATCCCGTTTATCAAATGACATCTCATGTCAATGGCTAGGAAACCTTAACCATCTTTGATCAACGAGCTAGTCAACTAGAGGCTTACTAGGGACACAGTGTTGTCTATGTACCCACACATGTATTTGAGTTTCCAATCAATACAATTATAGCATGGATAATAAACGATTATCATGAACAAGGAAATATAATAATAACCAATTTATTATTGCCTCTAGGGCATATTTCCAACACTTGGGGGCTACAGTATTCAGTTGTTCAAGCAGACTATAAGGTTCCCATTGAAGACCCGGCCCGTCACATACTGAAGAGCCGGCTCTTGGGGGCTACACCAGCTGAAGCTTTATAAGGTAGAAGACAGTTATAAGTCCCAGGCTGCTGCAAGCAAGACAACCTGATACTTGGGGGCTGCACAGTCAAGGATATTATTGCAAAGCGCCAAGTCATCATAGATAAACTTGGAGCTTGGGGGCTACAGGTAATAAGGATATATCAAAATTGAAAAGAGTGTTCAAGATGTCAATTCTGGAGTCTGGTTATTTGACCCGACGTCACCAACATTACATGACCCGGCGGTGATAACCCGCCGAGAGTATTGGAAGCCGACTCAATGGCGTATGGGTGTTGTATTCCCAGAATGTTACTTCGGAGGACACTGATAAGCAAGACAATGGAGAAGACGGCTCGTACACAACAAACCCGGATTTTGAAAGGAACTACTTCATTAAAGCCGGCCAGTGGAGCGAGCCGGCCACTTAACATATTTATTCTTATTTCAGGAGCTTAGCATGAATAAATTCAAGCTAACCTGGGGGCTAATGTTAGGGATATAACCCCGCGATATAACCCGCCCAGAGTATAACCCGGCCAGGACTTGGCGATTCACTGAAGACCCGGTCACCAGCTTGGCGGTTCATAGTCAAGACCCATAAGGTGGGCCAGAAGACGGAGACCAAACCACATGGCGGGTTACCAAGTGGGCCAAGAGGAAGACAAGACATGAAGACCAGGCCATATGGCGGCTTACCAGATGGGCTGAGGTCAAGGCCCAATAGGCAGGAGGCGACTCATGGGCCAGAAGGTATAAGCCGCCATAAGATGACTTGTTCTGTAAGACTAGGGAGTTGGAGCCGGGATCGGTTACGTTGCATAACCCGACCCGGACTCTTGTAAGCCCAGGGCCTCGACCTATGTATATAAGGGTGAGCCCCTGCGGCGAGTTAGACAAGTTAAGAAAGACAGAGAAGCCTTACGGCGAGAGACACCTTACGGCGAGAGACGCCTTACGGCGGGAGACGCCTTACGGCGGGAGACGCCTTATGGCGAGAGACGCCTTACGGCGAGAGAGACCAAGCAATCGAGAGTTAGGGCAAGCAAGCCGCCCCTTGTAATTGATACACCAGTTAATACAGCATAAGCAGGACGTAGGCTTTTACCTCCACCGTGAGGGGCCGGACCTGGGTAAACTCGTCTCCCTTGTCCCGTTTAACCCCTTTGAGTCCACCTCTTTAGCGATGGCCTCGAACCTAAGCCTTCGGGCATCTGCCGTGACAAAACCACGACAAGAATAGAGTTCAATCAAAATAATAATCAAGCATGATAGTGGTATTGAAACTAGAATCAAAGAGATGCGTGGGCCTAGCTAGTACTACTTACAGGGAGCAATTCATATCGCAGCTCCTTTTTCCAGGGACCCCTAACCGCCTTGGTGAACCTTGTCCAAACCCTGCCCGGCAAACAAAATGAATTAAAGAGTTATTAATTACTTGATATCAGGAAATGAACGATAGTTGCCGATATAGTGCGAAAATGATTGAAATTACTTCTGGAGAATTTTTTGCAGGGGCGCCCACTTCGAAAGGTCTTTACGTAACGAGTCCATGACTTGTATTCGACTTTCGTCAAACTGTATGATGAGCAGAATAAAGTGGAAGCTGCACACATGTAGCTCATCAATTACACTTAACATCGAGTAAGCGAAACAAAATGATGTGTATGTACAAGACAGTATATAACACTCACTCGAAGTTGTAAGGAAGTAGTATTTCTCTTTTGGTTTGTTGTTTGATAAACGCCCTTAGCAAGCAATCCTCTACATCCTTTTTGTTGTGTTGGACAGTAACTTCATGAACAATATTTGGGCTAACGAACCCAATGTCATAGATTTGGATTGGTCCTTTGTTGAATTCGAGGATCTTCTTTCTGCATAATATACATATGGTGAGGATAATTATATACATGCAATAATGAACGAGCTGAGCTAGAGACTTAATTACAGAAATGATACTTACAAACAATAGCAAGTGATGATACTTTTGTCGATCTCTTTTAGATTGTATAACTAGAATAATTCTGAAAATTCAATGTAAACCGACTCGTTTCCATTGAAGAAATGCTCATCTTTAACTGCTGCAGTGATAAAGTTCTCCCCTCGCCCGCAGGCTTCCAAGTACCATTTATGCAATGCTCGCATCCTCGTTGGTAGATTCGGGAGCTCCTCAGGTCTGACGAGAGGCTTCCCGTGCTCGAATCTAAGGCTACTACATCAGCCATTTCGGGTAACGGTATATGATCGGGTAAGTAATCACCAGGATTAGTACCGGGCGCTACCCCCTCCGGAGCATCAGGGATATCGCTAGACACCTTGAGCGGGGGGCACGATTGGTTCTCCTGCTCGCCTAGTTGGAGAATTGTTTTTTTCCCTTGATATGCACTACCGCTACTTCCCAACCGCTTCTGTGGATCTGCAAATGACTTTTCAATCTCACGGTCATAGTCTGATTGCAACTTAGGCGGTGGTTTTTCGAGGTTTTTCAGCGTACGCCTCGCTATTTCCGGATCAATTCTCTCCTTTGGAGGTGGACGTTTCGGTGCAAAATGGGCATTCACTTCGGACATTGAGATTGCCTTGTTTTCCTCTTCAGACCTATCATATGGTCTCTGTGGAAGAGGCTTGAGGCTTGGTCCATATTGAAACCTCTTCCCTCCTGTTGTTGTACTGCTAGCCGCCGGAGCGGCGGCGGCTCTCTTCCGCCGCTGTTGCTGAAGCGGCGGAGACGGCTGAAGTGGCGAAGACGGCTGACGCGGCGGAGGAGGCGGAGTTCGCTGACGCGGCGGAGGAGGCGCAGTCCGCTGACGCGCCGGAGACGGCTGACGCCCCGGAGATGGCGGAGACGGCAGACGCGCCGGAGACGGCTGAGTCTGCTGATGAGGGGCCTCCTCCGGCTCATGAGTATGCTGAGGCGGCGTGAAGTAAGGAAGCTTGATGTGTGACTTTCTCCATAGACAGGTAGTCCTTAAGGCATTTTCCAGAGAAACTTCGCCTTCACCTGTAGGATGATCAAGCTGCAGGCTCCCAAATCCGGGCGTTATTTCATCCACCATGACAACAGCATAGCCATCTGGAATCGGAGTGCAATGGAAAGTTGCATCAGGTCGAGGATGGTGGACAGAGCCTTTCGCCACCTCCAAGCTCAGGTTTCCGCAATCCGCCAACAGCACGCAATGTTCATTCTCCGTGATACCATCCACGGGGTAGCGGCGAGCCGTGATATCAGGCTGAACGTGCTCCGTGGAAGCCACGCTGCTTCTCCGCTGAGATGGTGGAGTAGCTTCCAATGAAGGATCGTGCTGCTGAGATGGTGGGCCGAGGGCTCGCTGGCTAACTGATGCCGCCTCTAGTGCCGCTAATCTTTGTTCCATCTGCTGTAGTGTGCTTGCTTCCTCTTTCTTCTTTCGCCCTCGGCTTCTATAAGTGTCTCTGCTGTTGGGAAACCCATGCACCCACGGAACGGAGCCTGGTGTGCCTCGTGTTCGTCCAGGGTGTTCAGGATTCCCGAGGGCCTTTGTCAGCACGTCCTTCTCTCTGTCGGGATGGAACCTCCCTTCCTCCACTTCCTTGATTGCTTCCTCAATCTTTTTCATGGGTATTGCAAGTTTAGGATCCGCGTAAACAACCTCCCCTGTTTCTGGGTCCAAAGCTCCCCCATTCCCGAATACCCAAGTCCTTACCCGATCTGGCCAGTTCCGTGACACTGGTTCGACCCCTTTAGCAAGTAGGTCGTTCTCCATTTTTTTCCCACTTAGGCTCGGCTTGGCTGTAGCCACCTGACCCCGTAACATGGGATACTGCTTCTTTGCAGCATTCAGCTTATTTTGCTGTGACGTTTTCCGCGCCTTCTCGGAGTTCTTGTAGGCCACAAATGCGGGCCACTGATTTTTTATCTTCTCATATATACCGGTGAAATCTGGAGTCTTGTTTTTCTTGACAAACTGTGTGTTCAAATTCTTCTTCCAGTTCTTGAACAGTTCTGCCATCTTCTTTAGAGCGTACGCCTTGACCTTTGGCTCTATAACTGGTGGGGTTGTCGGATCCTCCTCTGGCGGTAGGATGAAATTTGTCATCAGCAAGCTCCAAAGATCTTCTTTTTGTCTATCCTGGACAAAAGTAACTGAACGGTTGTCCTTCTTCTTATTCCATTGCTCGATGGTGATCGGGATGGTATCCCTAACCAGTACTCCGCACTGATATGTACATGCGTCTTTGGTCCGCTTGGGAAGAATTGGTTGGCCAGCTTCAGAGATTACGTCGATCTTGTACCTTTCCTCCTTGTCCAACCTTTTCTTCGCGCCTCGTCTCCTTGTTGACAAAGTTTGGCTCGTTCCGGAAGGCTAAAAGAAGAAAGAAGCGTTAATATATGTACATACAAAACAATTAATGCATCTAGTCAGCCGAGGCTTAATTAATATATATATATATATACCTCGCCGGACTCTGCATTAGTTAAGGCTCCCTTCTCCATATCACCGGAGCCGTCATGATCTTGTTCCTCCTCCATTCTTCCATCATCGGAGCCGTGATGATCTCCTTCCTCCTCCATTCCACCATCGTTGTCGTTGAGAAACGACAAGGCGTCCTCCTCCATTGGATTTTCTCTGGCGCGGATTATATTCTCCAACGCCTCTTCTTTTTCTAAGTCTCTGTGATCCATAGTTTCTGCAAATATTACAACATGGCAAAATACAAATCATGAGAGATGGATAGTGGCAAACATAGAGCTATAACCAGAAAAAGGAATCATATGCATATGAGCAATGGATTAGTGGCAAACATCATGCAAAGTTCACAAGTTATATATATATAGGGGCAACAATTTAGATTAAGAATACAAGATATCTCTTGTGTCCGTACATCGTCGAATATTATCACTAATACATCTCTAATAGTATCATATATATAACATCACTAATACAGCTAGAACCCTAGCGAACGACGGGTATCGGCGCGGGCGGTGGACACCCAAAGAGAAGGAACCATCACAGGATCATAGCTCCAGTGAGATCCCTGAAGAACCTGCCAGGTATTGTCGGACCTGGCCTCCAACGCAACCATGTAGCGACGGACGTGCTCGTCCTCCTCCCTGACACGGTGACGTACCACCTCCGCGGGGGACTCAAGCCTCTACACCGTCACTGGCCCACGCGACCGCCACCAAAGAAGCTCCGGGTCGACGATGGGCTGCCTCCTCACCAAGCTGCGCGCCCCGGAAGGTAGCACCTCCCAGTCCCAGCCCGGCGGAGCCCAGTCCCGGCCCCTCTGATCAAGCAGGCCTCCTCCGCCAAGTCGACGACTAGGATGCATGCCAGGCATCGTCGACGTCGAGAACAAATGCTTAATTATGAAAACAAATTTAATAAACACTTAGCAAAATTAACGTGCTTCTTCATGCATGTTTCATTTAACCATACTCGATCATCATCTATCATCATCATCATCATCATCTATCATCATCATCATCATCATCATCATCATCATCTAACAATCATCATCATCATCATCTATCTATCATCTAACTATCTAACTATCATGAAAAAAAACTGAAAAAAAAATCATCATCTATCATCATCATCATCTAACAATCATCAACATCATGAAAAAAAAACAGAAAAAAATCATCATCATCATCATCATCTAACAATCAACATCATCAAACAATCATCATCATCATCATCATCTAACAATCATCATCATCATCATCTATATATCTATCATGAAAAAAAAATGCAAAGTGTGGCGGCCGGCCGGGTCTCACCGGCGGGCGGGGCGAGGCAGTGCCGGGGCGAGGCGCGCGGGCGGCGTCGGGGCTCGGGGCCGGATGAGGCGCGGGCGGCATCGGGGCTCGGGGCCGGATGAGGCGCGGGCAGCGGGGGCGGCGACGACATCGATGAGGACGAGCAGAGGAGGTGCGCGGGCGGCGTCGGGGCTCGTGGAGGAGGCGCGGGCGGCCGGCATCGGGGGCGGCGACGACAAGGACGGGCTCGGGGGCGGCGGCGAGCTCCGGCAACCTGGCGGCGTCGGGGCAGGGCGTCGGCGTCGGGGGAGAATGGGAGAGAATTTGCTAAGTCGTGCTTATATACACAGCCCTTTAGTGACGGTTGGTGGCTCCAACCGGGACTAAAGGCCCCCCTTTAGTCCCGGTTGGAGCCACCAACCGGGACTAAAGCCCTTTGCTTCCCGCCCTTTCGACTGCTGAAAAGGAGCTTTAGTCCCGGTTGGTGGCTCCAACCGGGACTAAAGGGGGGGTCTTTAGTCCCGGTTGGAGCCACCAACCGGGACTAAAGGCCTGTGCTTCCCGTGTCCAAAGTTTAGTCCCACCTCGCTAGTTGAGAGGAGCTCGCAGCGGTTTATAAGCCCTGCCGCCGCTTCCCTGTCGAGCTCCTCTCTAAAGCAGGCTTGTGTGGGCCAAACGAACCTGTCCTGCCCTGTGGGGCCTACTGTGCCATGCGGGCCTGCATCCTAGCCCAACTAATAGTTGGGTTTCTAGTCGTATGCAGGCCGTGTTGGCCCAGTAGGCGGGCTTTTTTTTAATTTATTTATTTTTCAGTTTTTTTTTGTTTCCTGCTTTATTTATTTTCTTTTGTTTCTGAGTTGTTTTTTGCTTTATTTAGAGTTTCTGAGTGAATCTTTTTGCTTTAGGTCACAAAAATTAAAAACTTTCTGTTAGTGCCAGTACTTTTCAAATTTGAATCATTTAAATTTGAATTATTTGAAATTTGTGTGAATCACTAGTTTGTGAATAACTTTACTTTAAAAATAGATTTATCAGTGATTCTTTTTTCTGCTGTTTAATATTAGTGTGTTTTATCATTATATTCAAATTGGTAATTCTTAGGTTATTTTTTAAAATGAAATGCCTTTGTAACAGATGAGTTTTCGTCCGAAACCCTGATACTTCGAAAGAGATTGTCCATTTTGTACACGAAGTGCATCCAGTTTTTGCCGTAACCCTCTCAACTTTTTAGCACATGCTATGTGGATGAAATGATGATTTTTTTAGCACACGTGTATTAGATCAAAGTAGCACAGTACAACACGCATACACTACTCTCGAACCCTCCAGGACAGCTGTCCCGCACAAATGCACAAACAACCCCAGCAAACAGAAAAATACAGAGAAGTCCTGGATCCTTGCTTGCATAGTGCTCCATCTTCAATCTCGACCTCGTGTCCGCCATGCCTCTCTTGTTCTTCTCCCTAGCAGCAGCAGAGGGAAACGAAACCGTGTACGCCATCGCCATCGCCGGCTTTGAGCACCGCACTAGTGCCCGTCCCGTAGGGCGGGAGCTCAAATCGGGTTCCAGCACATCGGTGGGGAAAAAATCCCTGGCACCACAAGCGGCTCCTCCATCGTCACTGCACAGAAAAAGGAGCAAGAGAAACCACAAACGGATCCGACGCCGGGGAAGAAGAATGAGCAACGCCAGCCTAAGATCGCAGCCAGCTCCTGGACAGCTCCTTCCCGGACAACGCCGGCAACACATAGCCGGCCCGCTCCTGTACAGACAAAGCCTCAGACACTTCCCGTCGGCAACACATAGCGGACGGCGGAGGGGAGGAGAACCTGCGACCTCGCCGGCGGAAGAGGGGAGAAGATCGGAGAAGCTTCCTTTCGCCTCTCAGGGGAACTGTAGAGAGAGGGGAAAGGGGAACCAACGAATGTACTGGGTGAAATGATGATACCATGACAACTTTCAACCTTTTCAGGACTAAATGTCTGCTTTATTTATTTTCTTTTGTTTCTGAGTTGTTTTTTGCTTTATTAGAGTTTTTGAGTGAATCATTTGTGCTTTAGGTCACAAAAATTCTAAACTTTCTGTTAGTGCCAGTAGTTTAATATTAGTGTGTTTTATCATTATATTTAATTTGGTTATTTTTAGGTTATTTTAAATGGGTGTTTTATATAATTTTAAGTTTATAAAAGCTTTTTAGTTGATTTTTTTTCCTATTGAAGAATATTATAGTTTTGTTTTAGTTGATCATAACAAAATATTTTAATTGAGTCACCAACCGGTATCATAATTTGGCATGGTATCATAATTTCACTCACGTAGCAAGTGCTAAAAAGTTGAAAGGGTTACGGCAAAAACTGGATGCACTTCGTGTACAAACTGGACAATCTCTTTCGAAGTATCAGGGTTTCGGACGAAAACTCATCTATTGCAAAGGGATTTCATTTTTAATAACTTATTTTAACTCCAGACTTTTTGTGTGTTCAATATGCACCAATCAAAGGCACATCATCAATTTTCAACCCTTTTCTGACTTCATTTGCTATTTTTCATGCATTTAATGATTTTTTTTGAGCTAAATGACCCTGAAATTGAAAAGCACTACAAATGAAGTCTGAAAAGGTTGAAACTTGGCATGGTATCATAATTTCACCCACATAGCAAGTGCTAAAAACTTGAGAGGGTTACGGCAAAAACTGGATGCACTTCGTGTACAAACTGGGCAATCTCTTTCGAAGTATCAGGGTTTCGGACGAAAACTCATCTATTACAAAAGGGATTTCATTTGTTGACATGTAACTGCAGTGATATTCTAGATCAAAGCCATCATCAGAATAGTTGTGGAGAGAAAGTCTTCACTTTTTCTTCGCGTGTGTCCCTTGCTTATTGCGCCGTAACCATGGATAATCTTCATTGTTTAACAGGATGCTTGGGTCAGCCTTCACTTTGAAGGGAGGAATTTCATGAAACTTTTCATAATCTGCAGACATGTCTGTCTTGTCCTCCACTCCCACGATGTTTCTTTTCCCTGAAAGAACTATGTTGCGCTTTGGCTCATCGTATGATGTATTCGCTTCCTTATCTTTTCTTTTTTTATCTCGGTTTGGTAGACATGTCCTTCACATAGAAAACCTGCGCCACATCATTGGCTAGTACGAATGGTTCGTCTGTGTACCCAAGATTGTTCAGATCCACTGTTGTCATTCCGTACTGTGGGTCTACCTGTACCCCGCCTCCTGACCGATTGACCCATTTGCACCGAAACAAAGGGACCTTAAAATCATGTCCATAGTCAAGTTCCCATATGTCCACTATGTAACCATAATATGTGTCCTTTCCCCTGTTGGTTGCTGCATCAAAGCGGACACCACTATTTTGATTGATGCTCTTTTGATCTTGGGCGATCGTGTAAAATGTATTCCCATTTATCTCGTACCCTTGGTAAGTCAATACAGCCGAAGATGGTGTCCTGGCCAACGAGTACAGCTCATCTCCAAGAATGTTGTCACCCATGAGATGTGTTTGCAACCAACTGCCGAAAGTCCTGATGTGTTCACATGTAATCCAGTCGTCACACTGCTCCGGGTGTTTGGAGCGAAGAATATTCTTGTGTTCATTGACATATGGGGTCACCAAGGTAGAATTCTGTAGAACTGTGTAGTGTGCTTGAGCCCAAGAATACCCGTCCCTACATATTATTGAATCCGCTCCTAGCGTGCCTTTTCCAGTCAGTCTCCCCTCATACCGCGATTGAGGGAGACCAATCGGCTTAAGGTCAGGAATGAAGTCAACACAAAACCCAATGACCTCCTCTGTTTGCCGGCCCATGGAGATGCTTCCTTCTGGCCTAGCACGGTTACGAACATATTTCTTTAAGACTCCCATGAACCTCTCAAAGGGAAACATATTGTGTAGAAATACAGGACCCAGAATGGCAATCTCGTCGACTAGATGAACTAGGACGTGCGTCATAATATTGAAGAAGGATGGTGGGAACACCAGCTCGAAACTGACAAGACATTGCACCAAATCATTCTTTAACCTTGGTAGGATTTCTGGATCGATTACCTTCTGAGAGATTGCATTGAGGAATTCACATAGCTTCACAATGGCTAATCGAACGTTTTCCGGTAGAAGCCCCCTCAATGCAACCGGAAGCATTTGCGTCATAATCACGTGGCAGTCATGAGACTTTAGGTTCTGGAATTTTTTTCTCTGCCATGTTTATTATTCCCTTTATATTTGACGAGAAGCCAGACGGGACCTTCATACTGAGCAGGCATTCAAAGAAGATTACCTTCTCTTCTTTGGTAAGAGCGTAGCTGGCAGGACCTTCATACTGCTTTGGATGCATGCCGTCTTTTTCGTGCACATGTTGCTGGTCCTCCCGTGCCTCCGGTGTATCTTTTGTCTTCCCATACACGCCCAAGAAGCCTAGCAGGTTCACACAAAGATTCTTCGTCACGTGCATCACGTCGATTGCAGAGCGGACCTCTAGGTCTTTCCAATAGGGTAGGTCCCAAAATATAGATTTCTTCTTCCACATGGGTGTGCGTCCCTCAGCGTCATTCGAAACAGATTGTCCGCCAGGACCCTTTCCATAGATTACTTGTAAATCCTTGACCATATCAAGTATGGCATCACCAGTACGGAGGGCGGGCTTCTTCCGGTGATTTGCCTCACCTTTGAAATGCTTGCCTTTCTTTCTTAAGAGATGGTTGGTTGAAAGAAATCGACGATGTCCCAGGTACACATTCTTCCTGCATTTCTCCAAATATATACTTTCGGTATCATCTAAACAGTGCGTGCATGCGTGGTATCCCTTGTTTGTCTGTCCTGAAAGGTTACTAAGAGCAGGCCAATCATTTATGGTTACAAACAGCAACGCATGTAGGTCAAATTCCTTCTGTTTGTGCTCATCCCACACACGTACACCTTTTCCATTCCACAGCTGTAAAAGTTCTTCAACTAATGGCCTTAGGTACACATCAATGTCGTTGCCGGGTTGCTTAGGGCCTTGGATGAGCACTGGCATCATAATGAACTTCCGCTTCATGCACAACCAAGGAGGAAGGTTATAGATACATAGAGTCACCGGCCAGGTGCTATGATTGCTGCTTTGCTCCCCAAAAGAATTAATGCCATCTGCACTTAAACCAAACCATATGTTCCTTGCGTCACCTGCAAAGTCCCCCCACATTCTCTCGATTTTTCTCCACTGCGACCCGTCAGCGGGTGCTCTCAACTTCCCGTCTTTCTTACGGTCTTCCTTGTGCCATCGCATCAACTTGGCATGCTCTTTGTTTCTGAACAGACGTTTCAGCCGTGGTATTATAGGAGCATACCACATCACCTTGGCAGGAACCCTCTTCCTGGGGCGCTCGCCCTCAACATCACCAGGGTCATCTCGTCTGATCTTATACCGCAATGCATCGCATACCGGGCATGCGTTCAAATCCTCGTACTCACCGCGGTAGAGGATGCAGTCATTAGGGCATGCATGTATCTTCTGCACCTCCAATCCTAAAGGGCAGAGAACCTTCTTTGCTTCGTACGTACTGTCGGGCAATTCGTTATCCTTTGGAAGCTTCTTCTTCATTATTTTCAGTAGCGTTCCAAATCCCTTGTCAGATACACCATTGTCTGCCTTCCATTGCAGCAATTCCAGTGTGGTACCGAGCTTTGTGTTGTCATCTTCGCAATTTGGGTACAACCCTTTTTTATGATCCTCTAACATGCGCTCGAACTTCAACTTCTCCCTTTCACTTTCGCATCCTCTCTGTGCATCAACAATGACCCGATGAATATCATCATCGGGCACATCGTCTGGTGCCTCTTGATCTTCAGCTTCCCCCGTTGCAGTATCACCGTATTCAGGGGGATAGTTGTCATCATCCTCTTCTTCTTCGTTGTCTTCCATCATAACCCCTCTTTCTCCGTGCTTGGTCCAAACATTATAGTGTGGCATGAAACCCTTCTCAATCAGGTGGATGTGAAGGGTTCTCGAGTCAGAGTGAGACTTCGTATTCCCACAGACAGTACATGGACAATACATAAAACCATTCTGCTTGTTTGCCTCAGCCACTTCGAGAAAATTATGCATGCCATCAATGTACTCGGAGGTGTGTCGGTCACCGTACATCCATTGCCGGTTCATCTGCGTGCATTATATAATTAAGTGTATCAAAAACCATGACGAGGGCCGACGGGGGCGGATACCAAAGTCATGGCACTATATAATAACAAACAATAATAAAAATAAGAAAATTATACAAGTATCTATCTAAATCATACAAGTAAGAATTTTTTTCTTTTAAAAAGAAGATAAGAACAAGAGGCTCACCACGGTAGTGCCGGCGACGAGATCGGCACGGGCGATCGACGGCGGTGAGGACGGGGACGGGGACAATGGTGCACCGCCAAACCTAGACAAATCTTGGGGAAAATGAAGCTTGGAGGTCGAGCTTGGAGAGGAGAAAGCTTAAGTGTGACTCGGGCATTTCATCGAACACCTCATGTGCATAGGAGGTGAGAGCAGAGCAGCACACCGGCCGGCCAAAAAACAGAGGAGTTAGCGGGCAGGGGAGAGCATATATATAGGCATCTCTTTAGTCCCGGTTCGTGTCTGGAACCGGGACCAAAGGGGTAAGACCAAAGGGGTATCGGCCTTTAGTCCCGGTTGGTGTCTCCAACCGGGACTAAAGGTATAGACCTTTAGTCCCGGTTGGAGACACCAACCGGGACTAAAGGTTATCGGCCCCTTTAGTCCCGGTTGGTGTCTCCAACCGGGACTAAAGGTCAAAATCGAACCGGGACTGATGCCTGCCGAGCCCCGGCCGGCGTCCGATCCCCTCGAACCGGGACTAATGCTCACATTATTCCCGGTTCGTAACGCGACCGGGACTATTGCTCCGATCCGGCTGGGACCAAAGCCCTATTTTCTACTAGTGATAGGGGTCAATATGGGTGTCCACGGCTCTGACGTTGATCATTGATCGGAAAGTGTTCCGGTCATGTCTATACTTCACCGAACCTATAGGGTCACACGCTTAAGGGTCATCTATCTGCTGAATTCTAGACAGGGAGTCTGAGAGAAAGTCACCGGAAAGTTTCGGAGACAACGGAAAAGTTCCGGAGAGAGAACACCGGAATTGTTTCGGTAAAACTGAAAAGTTGTTTCAGGGTATACCATTAGGTCAAATTGGTTTCGGCACACGCCTGGAAATTCTTAGAGGGTGCCAGAATTGTTCTGGAAACTTCTCGGATTTTTCCGGAGAAAAAACCTGGAAATGTTCTGGAGCTGCCGGAACCGCTTTGGTTGCTTTTCGCAGATGAAAATCACTAGTCCGGAATTGTTTCGGAACGCGTCCAAAATTATTTTAGTGGGTACTGGAAATGTTCTAAGACCTACAGAAATATTTTGGGATTTAACGGTCACGGAAAATATTTCATGAATAGTGTTATGAATAGTGGAAACACTATTGGGAGAAAATATCTCACGAATAGTGAAATACTATTATTAATAGTGGAAACACTATTGGGAGAAAAATATCTCATGAATAGTGGAAAACACTATTGTGAATAGTGGAAACACTATTATGAATAGTGTGAAAAATATCTTAGGGCATTTTGGTATTTTGGGAGCCACCCTACCCCTTGGGTTTTCCTATAAATAAAGGTGGGGAGGCACTCTCCACACTCACTCTTTCTCACATACACATGCCATTGCAATGATCTGGCTTCTTCTCTCCCTCCCCGCGAAATAGTTTCGTAGAGCCGAAAGGCTGTCTGGGTTCCGGTGGGAACTAGTTATGGACGGTGAAGCCCTGCCGGATAGATGACACCGTATGTGTGCAACCCCGTAGAGAGGTCGTAGGTTCGATCTTTTTTGCTCGGGGGGCTGTTCATGAGTGCCTCCCGAAGGGCTGTCCGGGTGACCGTCCGAGTTTCGAGGGTCCTCCCGAAGGGCTGTCCGAGTGATCGTCTGAGTTTCGAGAGTCCTCCCGGAGGGCTGTCCGTGACACCGTCCGAGGGACTGTCCGACCGCCTCCCGGAGGGCTGTCCAAGGGAGAGACGAGGGAGTACATCCTCGCGGTTGGGAGGTTGTAAAATCCTAGCTGCGAGGATCTGCACCGTCGATCGTCATCGACTCTACTTCCGCTGCGCTACGAGTCGGTAACGAAAAGATCAAACCTTGTATGCATCTCCATAGTGATCCTGGGTGTGCTCGCTGTACCATTTTTTTTTGTTTTCTGTCGCGTTCCCCTATAAGCGGGACGCCGGACCGTGCGGCCCCGGCTCCAGAAGGGCTGGGCGAGGTGACATCGACCCCGGCACCTCAAGCTGACGCAGTGGGGGTCAAAGAGGTGGTCATGGCCGAGGTTGATACCTCGGCCCCGCAAGGCCAAGGGGACAAGGTCCCCGAGGTCGTCCAGGGAGGGCTGGGCCAAGAAACGGCCTAGCCAGAGTTTACTTCGGCTGCGCCACCGCAGCCGGAGACCCACGAATCCAGCACCCAGGTGCTGGGGCCCGAGGTCGTTCCGCCCTCACCTCCCGCTCCAGGGCGGGCTAGTGCGGGGTGGACCGAAGAGATGGAGGCAACCTTGATAGGCTCCTCCCTCAAGGAAGAGTACCGCGCTCTAGTCGGCGCGGCGCTACAAGGATTCCGGTCCGCAGAGACCGGAATGCACGAGGTCTTCAAGGGCCTCCTGACGAGCTTCCAGGTAACCCTCTGCCTTTTGAAAAAGGATCTTCTCTGCTTAGATTTAGCGATCTTTGTAATTGTCAATCGTTTTAGACAATCTGCCTAGCGAGTAGCCCCCGAGCCCAGGGCCAGTTTGAAAAAACTGGAGTTGGGCTTGAAATATAGGCTCAGAGGAAGAAGTAGCCCCCAGGACTGATGAAACAGAATGTGTGTCCGAAGTGTCCCTAAATTGATTATGGGGCTCATTTTGTATGCAGGTGTCAACCTCGGCTCCGGGCTCCGCCTCCGAAGAGATCGCGGAGATGAGCCAGAATCTCGATAGGTCCGAGAAGGACCTCGACCTGATGAACAAGCAGGTCGAGTAGTCTCAAGGTAAGCGACCGCTGCGTCATGTTTTTTGTTTCTTTGATTTTGAGCAAGGATAACTTGTTGTTTGAAAAACTGATGCCGAACTGTCTTGATTACAGCGGCGTTGGCCGAGCTTGAGGTGCTCAAGGCCGAGCTCTTGACGGCTCAACAAGAGGTCGAGCAGCAGAAGGCTGCTGCGGCCAAAGCAGAGAAAGACCTAGCCACCATAAAGGTGGCTAGGGAGAAGGACCAGGCGCGGCTCCTGGAGGTCGAGGAGACACTCAAGGGCGTGTATCTCGAACGTGATGCTCTTGAGAAGAAAGAGAAGGAGACCGGCGAGCAGCTGCGAAAGCTCCGCCTTTCTCATGCTGAGCTCCAGACCCGGGACCGGGCCGACCACCACGTGATCTAGCAAGTGGAGAGAATAGCCTCGGGTAAGCAATATTTACTGCAATGTGTATTTGGTAGCAAGGGGTGCGTCGAGCTCACCCAGCTATGGCAATCCGCAGAGATCTTCGCCGATCTCCCGAAGAGTGCAGCGGACGCCGGCCTCCATTTCGGCCAATTGGAGGGCCATGAGGTGGGAAAGGCTTTCTGGAATCAGTTCTAGGAGCCCTCGCAATCGCAGTTGCTTAATCATCGGATGAAGCAACTAGCGGAGCTTCTTCGGATGGCGAGGCCGGCGCTCCAAGACCTATGCATCAACCTGTGGCCCACGGAGGCGTTGCCGGCCAGCTTCTTCTGGCTCCTGGTGCGGCTGCAAGAAGCCGTCCCGCAAGTCAAGCGCTGGAAGCGATCCATGTGTCTGGAAGGAGCGCGGCGGGCGTATGCCTGCGTGAAAACGCACTTCCGGAAGGTGGAGGCGGAGGTTTTTGCTGCGGGGCCCCTGAAGGAAAGGCGCGCACCGCGGAGCAGTTCTTCGCCGACGTGGAGGAGGGCGCCCGTCTTACCGAGGCCATGTGCCCAAAGGCCAACTTGTATTTCTAGGTAGCACTTCGGAATGCCGAAGTGCGTGTGATGTATAACATTGCAAGTTATTTAATGAGTATGGTTGAATTTCCTCTCATATATTTATGTTTTATTTTTATTATTCCTCCTGTTTGACCGTGTTGAACTGAAAGTTGCCAGTCGTCGGCTTCGGCCCCTTCGCACAATATACGAAGGGTGTCCCTTTTAAGTGTTCATGACCTGTAGCCGACGTCTCGGTTCCCGGGGGAGGTCATGCGCACATAGGGACTAGGTAATCGGACTGTAGTAGTTTTATAACTTTCACTTGGTCGTAGGAGTTTGACGGTGGGGACTGATGACGAGCTCCAGGTGTGTGAAGTGGTCGGCCTAATGAGCCGGGGTTTAGACCCTGCCCACCTCGGCTAATTCGAGAAATAAGCCCTTCATTTAACACGGGTGATCCCTAACGACACGTTGCTTAACGCGGTCTTCGGATGGCGACCAGTTTTTGCTTACCTAGATAGTCAGTCTTCGGCTTTCTCCACTGAGGCGCCCTGCCAGTTAAACTAGCGGCACTATCGCAGTGGTTCTCCCGTTACACCCTTAGCCAAATTTGTCGGGAACGTAAGGGGTACACATAGGATCCGGGCAACCCAACTATTGACCAAAATCTAGGTTCGAAACTGATGCATATAGCGCAACATCCGAGACGCCGAGTACTTCGGACTTTTGTTTTAGGGTGCAAAAATTGAAACCCTTTAGCAATTGTATTTTAAAGATGTAGACAGTGCTTGTAAGAAAATGCGTTTGAAAACCTTTATGGGTACGATTTCTTTATTTCGAGTATCCAAGCTTTACATGCCGAATGTTTGAGTAAAGAAACTAAATAAGATACAATGCGTGTAAAGATAATGAGGGAGAAACTAAAAGAAAACAGGGCGGATCATGTCATCGGGTCTATGAGCCCGGGCCGCTTCCTGCCGCACGTCTGCGTCTCCGTGTTGTTGGCCAGCTCGTCCTCATTTATAGCGGGGGTTGATATTGTGCAGCTTCGGCCAAGCGTGTGCTTGATGCGTCCATTGGTCGATCCCTTCGAAGAGGTCTGTAGCTATTAGTTGCGTGGTTTAAGCCACATGGTTATGCTAATATGGGCTAGCTCTTTGACAGAACCCTACCGATGTGCGGGCTCGAGGCATCATCGCTGCTCGGTCTAGCCGAGCCGACGTCTCCATTGTAGTGGCTCCTCGGCGACCCAGGGAATTTTCAGTGGGAAGTTGTGCACCCTGGGGACGTAGCGCCCCATCCAAGGGAGGCGCGCGAGGAGCCCGTACCCCTACTTGGGGTGGGGAGGTGCCTGTCCGAGGTCAACTGGTGCAGCCCGCGTACGCTTTGAAGAGCTGGGGGTGCGTTTACCGCCGTGGGCGGCCTCCTCGGATGCCGGGACCTCGGCTGCGAAAGCCGTGGTCTGCTCTTCCGTCCGGAGAGAGTGTTCCGTGTTACCATTTACTGTGATAACTCCGTTGGGTCCCGACATCTTGAGCTTAAGATAAGCGTAATGTGGGACGGCATTAAAGCGGGCGAATGCAGTGCGTCCTAAGAGCGCATGGTATCCGCTGTGAAATGGTACGATGTCGAAGATTAACTCTTCGCTCTTGAAGTTCTCGGGCGATCCGAATACCACCTCTAGAGACACTGTTCCTGTGCAGCGAGCCTCGACCCCTGGTATTACACCTTTGAAGGTGGTGCTGCTAGGCTTGATCCGCAATGAGTCAATCCCCATCTTCCGTACTGTGTCCTCATAGATCAAGTTGAGGCTGCTTCCTCCGTCCATAAGGACGCGCGTCAGGTGAAAACCATCGACGATCGGGTCCAGGACAAGCGCGGCCGACCCGCCATGCCTGATGCTCGTCAGGTGGTCGTGCTTGTCAAATGTGATCAGGTAAGCCGACCACGGATTGTACTTCGGGGCCACGGGCTCTAACGCGTAGATGTCCCGAAGTACGCGTTTCCTCTCCCTCTTGGGGATGTGGGTAACGTAAATCATGTTTACTTCTGTTACCTCATTAGGAAACTTCTTTTGGCCTCGATTGTTTGGCCGCCGAGGTTCATTCTCGTCTTCGCTGCGATTTTGGGTTTTATGCTGACCCTCTGTCGCTATTTTGCTGGCCTGCTTAAAGACCCAGCAATTCCTATTAGTGTGGGTTGCTGGTTTTTCTTGGGTGCTATGAATTTGGCACGGTCGATCCAGGATGTTGTCAAGCTGGCTCGGTCCATCCTTGTTCCCTTTAAAGGGCTTTCTTTTCTGTCTGGATCGAGGTCCGGTGAAGCCTGCGTTGACTGCTGCGTCTTCTGTGTCGCTTCTGCCATTTCTATGTCTGCGCTTGTTTTTATAGCGCTTAGGCTTACCATTGGCGTCACGGGTCTCCGAGGTCCCCGCCTCACCGTCGTGTGTGTCGCGGGCCAACAAACTGTCCTCCCCCGCGCAAAAGCGGGTCATGAGCGAGGTTAGGGCTGCCATGGTCCTCGGTTTGTCCTGGCCGAGTTGGCGGGCGAGCCACTCATCTCGGATGTTGTTCTTGAATGCTGCGATGGCCTTGGCGTCTGAGCAGTCTATGATCTGGTTCTTTTTAGTAAGAAACTGGTTCCAAAATTTCTGAGCTGATTCGCCAGGTTGTTGAGTGACACGGCTGAGGTCATCGGCGTCCGGGGGTCGGACGTAGGTTCCTTGGAAATTTGCCCTAAAGGCATCTTCAATGGCTTCCCAGCTTCCAATGGAGTGGGGCGGCAAGCTATTCAGCCAGTGTCTTGCCGCCCCCTTTAGTTTGAGCGGCAGGTACTTGATGGCATGGAGGTCATCTCCATTGGCCATGTGTATATGGAGAAGAAAGTCTTCAATCCATACGGCTGGGTCCGTGGTGCCATCATACGATTCTATGTTGATGGGTTTAAACCCATCTGGGAACTGGTGTTCCATTACCCTATCTGTGAAACAGATCGGGTGGGCTGGTCCTCGGAACCGAGCGGTGTCGTACCGGGCTTCGGGAGAGAACCTTCTTTGAGTTTGATCTCAGGCGCGGCCGTTTCTGTCCAACCAGGCGTCGTAGCCGTCGTGCCCGGCCAGAGCACGTCCTCTTGATCCGTAAATGGACTGGGGTGGCGCTCGGTTTGCCTCTATCCGACGTCGAACGTCCTGAGGCTCAAGATAGTCCACATGGTCCTTGCCATAACGGCGTGGAGCTGGTTGGGTGTGGAAATCCTCCCGCGCGGGCCTGTCGCGTCCTCGAGGGGGGTGGTCAGGTGCCTCGGCGGTTAGTTCATCATCGAATTCAGGCAGTAAACGCCTGCGTGGATAAGATTTAGGTGCACTACGGCGCCGTTCTTCGAGGTCTTGCTCGGCTGAAAGTATTTTGGCCCACTTGTCGTTGAGCGTGTCCTCGTTAACCTGCAGCTGTTGCTGCTTGAGCTTCATGCTTCGGGCGGTGGCGACGAGGCGCCGTCGGAAGCGTTCTTGATTGACAGGGTCTTCGGGGACTATGAAGTCCTCGGTGCCGAGGCTTACGTCCTCCTCGGATTCTGGCATGTAATTGTCATCGGCCCCTTCAAAGAGGTCGTCGGGATCCGAGTCCCTGGGGATGCCTCCGGGGTCGACGGGGTGCTCCGGGGAGTTTTGAAGGTTCTCCCCTTGGTCCTCTGCATCGTTGGCCGCTGTATCGGCAGTAAGGTTGTTCCAGCTGGGCTCCCCATTAGTGCCCCTTCGGCGTCTTCGCCTACGCCTTGGCAGGGAATTGGGAGTGTTGACCATGTACACATCGTACGTAGATGTTGCTTTCCACCTGCCGGTGTTAGTAGGCGGCAAGGTGTCGTCAGTAGGGCTGCCGACATCTTCATCCATGTCGGTCGCCTCGTCATAGTCTAGCACGTCGATTAAATCGTCGACAGTGGCAACTAGATGGGTGGTGGGTGGGATGTAAATTTCTCGATCGTTGGCTTTAAGTCCGATCTTGTCATAAATCGAGGAGTTCGAGGTTGACAAACTTTGGATCCGGTCAAGCATCTCATTAAGGTGAGATAACTCCTTCGGGTTCATGGTCTGGCTATAAGCCAGATCGACTCGCAGTACCACGCTTGATGCGTTTTCGGTCTTGCAAGGAGGTGAGGCGGATTCGAGATCCGCCGCCGGGATCGGTTCTAAGCCTGATTTGGTGCTCCCGGCCGAACTCTGATCCATGTCGGAGTCAGGTACCACGACAAGGTCATCCGAGGAGGGAGGGGGAAGTTCCTCCATAGCCCCCGGCTGCGATGGGGGCATGATTCGTGGTCCTCAGCGGTGATCCGTTCCGAGGTCGAGCCTCTGGAGTTTGCCAGATCCGAAATCTGGCCAGGGGTCCAACCTGATAAGACAAGCTCGCCGCGGGAGTCCGCGGTGTACTCCAGACCTCCGAAGGTTACGATCTGGTCGGGAGCGTAGTTCTCGACGATGGCCAGGTGGCCTGTCGAGTCGGCGCAGAAGGTCATGCTGCCGAACACAAAGAGTTGGCCGGGGGACGTAGGTGTCCCCACAGCCATTGTCGTAGTTGATCTACAGATGAGCCATCGACCTTTCGCGATCACACAGTGGAACTCTCAATGAAAGCACCAGTGTCGGTGTAGAAACCGGCAGACCTCGGGGTAGGGGGTCCCGAGCTATGGATCTCAGACAGATGGTAACAGGAACAGGGAGACTATGTTTACCCAGGTTCGGGCCCTCTTGATGGAGGTAAGACCCTACGTCCTGCTCTTGTTTATATTGATGGAGAAGTATCAAGTACAGAGTTGATCTACCTCGAGATCGTATGATCTAGTACTAAGGCTAGGTGAATGAGATTGTGTTGAAGTCCTCTCTATGGGCTAAACCCTTCGGCTTATATACACGCTGGGTAGGTACCTAGGGTTACAAGGTAAGCGTCCAGGCGAGGAGGCGGCAGGAGGATTCTTGGAGTATGCGCCAAGTCTTCGGTAGATGCAGGCTGGTTCTTCCGGAGTCCATGTGGATAATAATGAGGGCCCACCGGCCCAGCCCGAGGAATATGGGCCGACTTGATTGGTACCCCCTAGTCCAGGACACCGTCAGGATGCGAGCATGGGATCCCATCGAACTTGACGAAGATGCGCCTTGTAGATCTAGCGAGGGGCCGAAGTAGGCGAGGCAGGGATGCGTGGGTGCGACAGATCTGGAGGTGGCGGTCCTCAGCCAACGTCGGTGCACCGGATCCAGGGCAGGGATCCAGGGGACGACGAAGGCGACCTCCAAATCGAGCAACGTTGGCAATTAAAGGAAGGGAAGTAAAATCATGGAAGGAAAAGGATGGGAAGAGGAGGGCGGGGTAGAGAGGCTCACCGGCGCCGGTGCATGGCGAAGGTGGGGCGGTAGTCTTCGATGGAATCCACGATGGCCCTCCACACCGTGTCCAGTTCTGAAGGCTGGACCAGCACAACTGCCCGGATATCGGCGTGGGGTCGATGGAGAGGAAGGCACGGGAGGAGCTCTGGGAGGAACGTGAGGCTATTGGGGGCCCTCAGGTCCCGATCTAGGCTCGGGGCCCATGTGGAAAACGGCGCATGGAGGCCTCACGTCCGTTCCATCAGACTCGATTTGTGCAGATCTAGCGCGCTGGCTGCGGGTGGCTACCTGGGGCAGCGGTCCGTAGGTGGTGTGGTGGCGGCAGCTTGGTGGCTCGGTGAAGGACAAGGAACGGCGCTGGGGCGGTTGGCTATGGAAAAAGAGGGCAGATGCTAGGGTTCACTATTTTAGTGAGGGATGCCCTTCCTTAAATAGCAGCGGTTGGGGTTGTGTTTGGCTAGGTGTTGGAGGGTTTAGGTGGGATAGATGGGCTTCTTAGAGAAGAGGAGAGTGGCTGGCCAAAGAAAATTTTATTTTGCAAAATGATTATTTATTTAACCCGACTATTAGTGTCTCCATATTCAATCGTTCGGGTATCAAGCGAACTCTGATTCAGACAAAATTTGCCGTGTAGCCTCGATGTACTATAAAAAGACCACACGCAAATTTACGACTCGTTTGAGAACATTTATTTCCCATTTACAAAAATACTTTTTAAATGGTATAACACGGTCATGTGCTAAGTATCGGTTGAGTCTCAAGTAGAAGATCAAAGCAACATGGGAACTTATGCACCTTTCCAGAGAAACATTGATATAAAATAGGGCTAGAGGCTTAACAAAACATCCGGATAGCCCGGTACGAAGTCAACGTGCTTCCAATGAAATGCGGAATATGTCATGATGATGAAACACTATGATAATAATGAATTTTATAATGTGGGAAAAACTTCGGGCCATTAAAATCGTTCCCTCTCAACAAGGATCTCGTCCCCAGATCCAGCCAAGACATGGGGTAAAGAGGAAATGCAAGCGGAGAAGATCTCTCATTAAATATTTCTCTTCTCGATCCCTCTCAACAGAATTGCACTCCGAGGAAAGGTGAGGAAAGATGATCTACTTGACGCAGTGCAATCCTGTTGACGTTGACGCCCCTTCTTTGATATCATTGTTGCACCATGAAAGAATGGAATAAAGAACTCGATACAGAAAATCATGTAGCTCGTGGTCAAGTGAGAGAAAAGTGGATGAGATGTAGATAAAGGAGAAGAAATCCAACCAACGAGATCCTAAGGTGTTGAATGACGGTGCATAATTCGGTCAATGCACTCGGTATGGTAGCGAGCGTGGCCGGAAGTACCCGAATGGAGGTCGAACAAAGAGTTTACCAAGGTTCGGGCCTCCGCTAAGGAGTAATCCACCACTTGAGAATATTAATCATACACCGCATCAAATTGACAAAGGTGTAACTTTTGTTTTACAGCACAGCCCAGTACATGTATAGTTAATTGGAGAACATAACCCCTCAAAAAAATTGGAGAATATATATAGCTCAAAGTTTATTAGTTTACTAGAAGTATTTCGCGCGCTTTTCTCCGCGGCGGCTCCCCCGACTGCTATATAGTGCATTTAGTGGGCAATAACTCGTTAATCGTTCATGGTTGCCCTCCATGGTCTAGGGCCATTTAGTGCGATTGTATGTACAATTTTCTTCTCTTATTTTTTATTCAATTTTATTTTCTGTTTTCCTTTTTATATTTTTGCTTCCCTTTTTCTTTTTTCATCGATCCTTTTCCATCTCTTTTTTTTCTTCTGTTTTTTTTCACTTTTTTAATATAAATATTTTGACAAAGACATCAACATTTTCTAATGTGTGAACTGTTTTGAAAATTACACGAACATTTTCCTTAACATGTTCAAATAATTTTAGTAAAATTACATGAAAAATTTCGTAATAATCCAAACATTTTCAAAAAATGCTAACGCCTTTTATATGAACCTTCTCTAAAATTACACGAACATTCAGCTCAAAAAAATACCAAAAATAGTTGATGGTTGAATATTTTTTTGAATCCATGAAAATTTTAGAAAATTAAATGAACAATTTTTAAAATGGTAATCACATAAAAATTTCCAAAATACGACGACACTTAAAAGAAAACTTTCACATTTTTCTGTCTTATTAGCTGATTATATAAGTATAAATGATAATTCATTTGGAGATAAAATAATAAGTTTTTTTGGACTAGATAAAATAATAAGCGAAAAAATCATAAATATTTATCGGCCACAACAAGTCCGCCAATTAGCATCGGCTATACCCGGTCCTTTCGGAGCGCCCCTATATCTCGCCAGCAGCGAGAGGGTAGGAACCCTCGCTGAATGGGAGACCGGGATGGGATGGCCCAGGAGCGCGGGAAGACACAGCCTCCTTCTTTCTGTTCTTTTTTACTCTTTCTGTTTCCTTTTTTGCTTTACTTATTTACTTTTCTTTATACTTTAAAAT
Source organism: Elymus sibiricus (assembly GCA_039707655.1). NCBI lineage: Eukaryota > Viridiplantae > Streptophyta > Magnoliopsida > Poales > Poaceae > Elymus > Elymus sibiricus. Next base: position 409,720,160 of record CM077674.1, on the reverse strand, counting down.
ATTCTAAATACATATATTACAGAAAAAAAACTCTCTATAAACATTTGAATTTTTTTATCATGTATACACAAAATGTATAAAAAATGTGAATAAAAAATTTGATCATGTATTTAAAAAATGTTAATCAAGCATTTGAAATTTCTTTGAACAAGTATTTGAAAAATGTTGATCAAGCATTTGAAATTTGTTAAATGTGTCTAGAAAAATTGTTGACCATGTATTAAAAAAATGATTAAAAAATTACCATGTATACAAAAATGTTAATCAAGAATTTGAAAAAAATGTTAAATGTGTATATAAAAAATGTTAACCATGTATTAAAAATGAAATAGTTTGATCATGTATATAAAAATGATAATCAAGCTTTTGAAAAAAAATGTTGACAAGTATTTGAAAAATGTTAAATGTGTATAGCAAACATGTTGACTATTAAAAAATGATTTTTTTGATAATTCATAGAAAAAATGTTAATTAAACATTTGAAAAAATGTTGAACAAGTATTTGAAAAATGGTGATCAAGCATTTGGAAAATGTTAAATGTGTATAGAAAAAATGTTCACCATGTGTTCAAATAATGTTAATCTTGCATTTAGAAAATATTAGCCAAGCATTTGAAAATATGTTAAATGCGCACATCAAAAATGTTGACCGTGAATTATAAGAAAAATCTTGTGTTTGAAAAATGTTAATCAAGCATTTGAAAAATATTTAAAATGTGTACCGAAAAAATATTGACCATGTATTAAAAATTGTTAAGTTTGTATTGGAAAAATGTAAAACGTGTATTAGAAAACTTTTGTTGGCTTATATAAAAAATGTAGAATGAAAAACAAAAGAAACAAAGAAAACTAAAAAATGCAAACTAAAAAAGAAACAAAATAAAATGAAGAAAAAGAAAATGTAAAATAAAACCGAAGGTTCCCAAAACCGGAATGATGGTCCAATTCTCCTAGCATTAAATGGGTCAGCCCAACTCGTTAGCTTCTACACGACGCATTGACCAATGGACCCCCCCCCCCCCCCACGCGCGCACGCGCGCGCATGGATGACCCAGTCAAAATCATGAGTAGAATCAGAAATTAGACACCAGTCAGTTGAGCTCTAAAATTAGGAAGCATATTAAATTTAAAAATTACACATCCATTCTCTTTTGTTAGAAACCAGATGGCCTCAAACTCTATTTTGTACTATCAATTTGTGGGATGTTTACCGTTGGCCAGGTCACTCCCACTCATGGTTCAAATGTTCACTGAAATTTTAGTAATATAGGTGCTATCGAAATTTTTGTAACTTTGAAAGTATAGGCAAGACTAAAACTTAGTTCAAACCAACTTTCAGTTAGGCTAAATTTCTTGCAAAATCCAAAAGAAAATTTGAAATTTTGGATATTTTGATGAGGTCCTAGATTTTTATGTTAGCGAAATTGTCAACCTTGCCCCCACATGCAAATTAACCCATACTCGGGCCATCTTAATTATGTTCACCATTCAATTTAAAGTCTAGTTTCTCCACATACCGGTCTTCTGGAGATCCATGACAGATATATATACATTTCACATTCTTAAAATAAATAAACACATTTTTGGGGTTTCATTTTTATTATCCACGTATTCCCATATAGTGGTTAATTCATGTAATCTATGTACAAACTAATATTACAAGAAGGCGAACAAATAACCTAAGTATGTGTTGTTCACACATCTTATGATAGGGAGGTGGCAGATCTGAACGGCACTGGCCATTGGGTCAACTTCGTAGTGCACCATTTTCTGCCACACTGTGTGTCTAGATGGTTTCTCTCCATGTTAAAAAGTAAATCATGTTGTCCCCCGCGAAAAAGGGACAAAACTATATATTGGGCCGCACCCAAGGCATCATGTCATCTTAAAAAAACTCCAAGCATCATGAATGAATGAATTGCAACGCTATTTCAGCGTACATAGAGCGTGCATTTTTGTTTTGTATATGTCAAACTTACACAAAATAAGCTGATGGGGAAAGGTGGGCTATGCATTTATACATCAACACTCCCCCTCACGTGTGGCTCCCTCAGGCCTAAATGTGGACCGAAAGTGGGCTGCAATTTAAATTGCGCCAGCCGGGTCTTGAACTCAAGACCTCTTGGCTCCGATACCATGTAGAAGTGCATGATCTAGCCAATGCAACCAAAAGACCGATCTGATGGAAGAGACTACGCAATACATTTATACGTCAACATTATGTCTTTTGTTTCTTGAGCAAACTTATAGAAAAAAAATCATGTACAGAACAATATACACAAAAGACATAATGAAGACTTACAATATACACAAATTTTTTGTCAAGACACAAAGGACATAATAGTACTCTTTTGTTTTGGTCGATTAAGTTTTTGTTCAAACTTACAAAAAACATAGAGTTCATTTTGTTTTATACTCCCTCCGTTTCTAAATATAAGCCCTTTTAGAGATTTCAATACGGACTACATACGGATGTATATAGACATATTTTAGAGTGTAGATTCACTTATTTTGCTCCGTATGTAGTCCCTATTGGAATCTCGAAAATGTCTTATATTTAGGAACGGAGGGAGTACATGTCAACTTTTTTTGTCTACCAATCTTGAAAAATGTTTTAAGAAGTTTCACTTTCAAACTTATACGAAACAATTTCATAGAAAGTGCATTTACTTTGTGACCATATATTGAGAAAAAATTTCAGAAGTTCCACTTGACAAATTTTAGCACACTTTGTTTTGTTCGATTAATATTTTGTTCAAAGTTACACACAAGATATCCATAGAGAGTGCATTTTATTTATTTTGAAAAGGTATCTTTTTGTAAAAGCATAATGAAGCATAAATGTGTACAACTAGTCGTCCATAAACAACTAATGTTTGACAATATTTACTGAACATGTTCAATACCCTGTAGTTTTTGCTATTTTCCAACGAACAAACAATATGAAAACTTTTGTAATATCAATCACACTTGACTGTTCTTGTCTAATCTCATTTTGTAAAAAAAAAACAGTTTAATTGATCATGTGTTTTATTTACAGTAAACCTCATGTATGGGCGATGTTTGTTTCGAGCCATTTACCGAATGCATACGTCAAGTAGAATTTGTTTTACAACCGAATTTTTGGTTTTTGTTCAACTCAGTACTATAGCATGCGTTGGCACGCAAGTCTGAAAAACCTAGAAAGTAACTTCGATGCAAGCTTGCTAGGGGCGCAACGATTCGGGGCCTGGACCCGGATGCTCAAAAATAGCAAAAAAAATCAAAAACATATCTGAAACTTTTTGGCATCCAAGATGCTCGAGTGCGCAATTTGTGCGCAAATTTTGGTGATTTTTGGACATTTGAGGGGGTCATGGAAACATAACAAAATGTGGGCCTTGCATGCTAGTCCTAATCCTACCATTAATTGCAAAAAGTGGGCCTCCCCTATCTTCCACGTTGGTCACGTGTGCATGTGACTTGCAAAAAAGGGCGACGGCGACCGAGTGAGCTTGAATCTAGTTCCATGTGATGATCACAAGCTCTGTGCGGTGGTAGTCCCTCTCGATCACCCAAAACATCTTCGGTGATCAAAAGTGTGATAGAAGCCCAGACTGGACACTCATCTTTATTCTGGCACTCGTCATGGTAAACGTTAACGACATGAGAGAGCGAGCCCTTCTTGTACAAGCTCAGCAGTTGCAGACGCATGATCGCGCAGATCGACTGCGCCATCGAGTGTGCGATGATGATGGTGTACTTGGCGACCTTCAATCCACAGTCATGCACCATCGAGAGGGGTTTGAAAGGGGAATTTACTGGTGCATATGGGTGGAACATTAGGTAGTTGCACTCCTTTTAGCCGACGAAATTAATGTCATTAATTGCAAAAGGTGGCCTCGCATATCTTCGATGTTGATCATGACGACCCTTGGACGGATGCATGTCACGAGCAAAAAAAAGAAGGGGGGTGTCGGCCGTGTGAACTTGGATCCAATTCCATTCCAGATCGCATCTCAACACAAAAAGGAAGGAAGGACAGCGACACACGGATACGGGAGTCTTGCCGGAGTGGGCGGTGGAGGTGCTGAACTTGGCCGCGAGGTCCTGGACGACTTTGCGGTGTGGGATGACATTGTTGAGGAGACGCAGGTGCTCCTCCATCTCCGCCACCTCCACGGGTGTGAAACAGAATGCGGGCCTCTTGCTGCTCGGCGGCCACTCCATCCTCCGGCGCTGCTGTTGTGCCTACCGTGTGTGGTGAGATAAGAAGATTTGACCGATAGACCGCCGGAGCATGACACTGACTGGAGATGGAGAGGGATGGGAGGGACGTACATTACCAGTTCAGACTCTTGATCGTTCTCCGCGTGATCTGTTCACTCTATCGGTCTCTCTCCTATTGTATTCCTTTGGTTGCTGTCACAAGCTTCCAGACCAGCATGGAACACAGTAGGACAGTAGGCCCACCTTTTGAAATTAATGGTAGGAGGCAAGATCGCTTTAATTAAATATTTCCAAATTTATGTGCTAGGAATGCATATTCATATTACCACCATATATACTACTGTAATACAACCGTGTGGTCCCACGTCAGGCATTGATTGATTACAAGCCGAACAGGTCGTACAAGGCACACGATAAATGTTTATCCCCCCTCTTGTCTCTCTCTCTCTCATTCTTCACCAACCACACCTTCTGACTGGTAATTAATTTCACTTTGAGTGTCATTAGTCTCCTAGAATTAGTATCATCAATTCACATTTGTTTCAGAACATAATAATTCTTTCAGATTAGTATCAAAATTCCCTAGAATTGTTATCATGAAGCTCTTGGTTTTTCAGGTAAAATGGAAAACATAAAATATCATGATGTTTCCCTCGATATTTTTTGACTAAGTACCTTCAATATTGGTTACCCTATGAACGTAATTTTGTGGAATTTGTACCATGGAACTTTTAGGAATTAATACTACCTTCCAATTCTCATTTTTACTCATTTAAGATTTTAACAATCATGAAATCCACTGCCTACATTAACAGAAATGCTAAAGTTGTTTCGTATGGCAAATTATGTGTCGCGAGCATGGCAATTCCATTCAGCGAGTATGGCAAATTCTGGCCAAAAAACTGAACATGCCAGGATTTGCCATGCTTGTTGAAGGGAACTGTCAGGCTCATGACATGTAATTTGCCATTAAAAACATTCATTTTCCCATGTAATTTTTCAGGCTCATGCGAGTATGAGATGCTTGATGAATAGTCAACATTTTGTCAAAACATTGGCCACTCATCCATATATACCTGAAAAAATGTTGTAGATTTTCAAGCATGGGAAAACAAACATTTTTGTGGCAAATTACAAGTCATGAGCCTGACAGTTCCCTTCAGCAAGCATGACAAATCCTGGCATATTCAGTGTTTTTGCCAGAATTTGCCATACTCGCTGAATGGAATTGCCATAAAAAACAATGTTAGCATTTCCGTTAATGTAAACAATGGATTTTATGATTGTTAAAATCTGAAATGAATAAAAATGATAATTCGAAGGTAGTGCTATTTCCTAAAAGTTTCATGGTACAAATTCCGCAAAATTAGGTTCATAGGATAACCAAGATTTAAGGTATTTAGTCAAAAAATATTGAGTGAAACATCATGATATTTTATGTTGCTTCATTTTAAGTAAAAAACAAAGAGCTTCATGATAACAATTCTAGGGATTTTTGTGATACTAATCTCAAGAATTATTCTCTTCTAAACACATTAGAATTTGATGATACTAATTCTAGGAGACTAATCACACTCAAGGTAAAATTAATTAACAGTCAGAAGGTGTGGTTGGTGTAGAATGAGAGAGGGGGGGGGGGGGGGGGGGATAAGCATATATCGCGTGCCTCATACGACTTGTTTGGCTTGTAATCAATCAATGCTTGACGTGGGACCACACGATTGTACTAATGTAGTAGTATATATGGTGGTACTGAATATGTATTCCTAGCACATAAATTTGGAAATCTTTAATTAAAGTGATCCAGCCACCTAGCATTAATTTCAAAAAAGTGGGCCTACTATCGTACTGTGTTCTACGCTGGTGCGGAAGTGTGTGACAGGAACAAAAGGAATACAACAGGAGTGAGACCGATAGAGTGGATAGATCATGTGGAGGCCGATCGAGAGTCTGAACTGGTAACATACATCCCTCCCATCCCTCTCCATCTCCGGTCAGTGTCATCCTACGGTGGTCTATCAGTCAAATCTTCTTATCTCATTGCGCGCGGTAGGCACAGCAGCAGCGCCGGAGGATGGAGTGGCCCCTAAGCAGTAGGAGGCCTGTGTTCTGGTTCATGCCCGCGGAGGTGGCAGAGATGGAGGAGCACCTGCGTCGCCTCAACATGTCATCCCACACCGCAACATCGTCCAGGACCTCACGGTCAAGTTCAGCGCCTCCACCGCCCGCTCCGGCAAGACCCCCGTCCAGTACAAACCCGGACGGAGGTAGTACGTATTATTCCTCCCGGGCATTTGTAAGTTCTCCTTTCAAACCCTTTCTATGTTCCTTCTCCATTTACTCATGCCAGCCAGCTCCTCGCGGGTCCGGGCAAGCCCATCCATTCGATTTGTTCTACATTTTCAGATGTTTAATATTCACACTTCCTTTTGGGTTCCGATGGCATCATTGAGTTTTGGGATCAGCTTCTATTTGGTTGCAATACATTCAAGAAACTGGTTAGGTTTTATTGGGAATCATTTTCGCCTTTACTTTGCACTCATTTTGGGTGTGATCGGCACTCGTTGTCGATCTGACAGTTCCAAAGATTACATCGAGCATTTTGAAATTGTCATCTCACTTCATCTTAGAAATCAATTCATCCTTACTATTATCTCACACAATATATGGAGGGACCCGCGCCAATATCCGAGCAGTGGTGCTGGTTCAGCCTTAGGATCTGGACATGGTGTGTTCTCTAGCGTTGCTGTGATAAGAGGTGGCGGACCTCATGTTGGGGAATGTAGTACAAATTAAAACTTTGTCTCACACCTAAAAGCATGTGAGGGAAGAGGCTGGGAGATGGGGCTACTAACCTCGGGTCGAAAGACAGCCGGTTTGTGGAGGCGGTCCACCAGGGCCGATGTGGATGGGATGAAAGCATGGGATCCCATCGAACTTGATGAAGATGCGAGGCAGCGGGCGCTAGAGATGATGCTTGGCGATGGCGGCTCACAGGTCTAGCAAGGGGGCGTAGCAGGCAAGGCAGGGACGCACAGGTGCGACAGATCTGAAGGTGGCTGTCCTCAGCAAGCGTCGGTACACCGGATCCAGGGACGGGGATCCAGGGGACGACGATGGCGACCTCCAAATCAAGCAGCAACGGCAGTTAAAGGAAGAGAAATAAAATCATGGAAGGAAAAGGAGGGGAAGAGGAGGGCGGAGCATGGAGGCTAACCGGCAAGGTGCATGGCGAAGGTGGGGCGGCGGTCTTCGACGGAATCCATGACTCGGTGGTGAGAAAGGTACGAGAGGAGCTCCGGGAGGAACGGGAGGCCGTTGGGGTCCCTCGGGTCCCGATCTAGGCTCGGGGGCCATCTGGAAGACGGATCATGGAGGCCTCGCGTCAGTTCGATCAGACACAGGCCGTGCAGATCTGGCGCGCGGTGGCTGCTGTTGGCTGCCAGGGGCAGCAGCGCAGGTGGAGTGGTGGCAGTGGCTTGGTGGCTTGGTGGAGGACAAGGGGCGGCGGTGGGATGGTTGACTGCAAAAAAAGAGGGTAGATGCTAAGGTTTCACCATTTTAGTAAGGGATGCCCTTCCTTATATAGCAGGGGTTGCGGTGGTGTTTGGCTAGGTGTTGGAGGGTTTAGGCAGGCTAGATGGCCTACTTAGAGGAGAGAAGAGTGGCTGGCCCAAAGAAATTTTTATTTTGCAAAATTATTATTTATTTAACCCCGACTATTAGTGCCTCCATATTCAATCATTCGGGTATCAAATGAAGTCCGATTTGGACAAAATTTGTCGTGTAGCCTCGATTTACTATAACAAGTCCACACACAAACGTACAACTCGTTTCAGAACATTTATTTCATATTTATAAAAATAATTTTTAAATGGTATACACGGTCATGTGCAAAGTATCGGTTGAGTCTCAAGTAGAAGGTGAAAGCAATAGGGGGACTTATACACCTTTCCAGACAAACGTCGATAGAAAATAGGGCTAAAGGTTTGACAAAAGATCTGGATAATCCAGTAAAAAGTCAACGTGCTTCCGATGCAATGCTGAAGATGTCATGATGATGGAAAACTAAGATAGCAATCAATTTTATAATTTGAGAAAAACTCCGGGCCATTACAATCGTTCCCTCTCAACAAGGATCTCGTCCCTAGATCCAACCGAGACATGGGGTAAAGGGAAAATGCAAGCGGATAAGACCTCTCATTCCATGTTTCTCTTCTCGATCCCTCTCAACAAAATTACACTCGGAAGGAGATGTGTGGGAAGACGATCTACTTGACGAAGTGCAAAACTATTCACGTTGAGGTCCCTTCTTTGATATCATTGTTGCACCATGAAAGAATGGAATGAAGAACTCGATACGAAAAACATGTAGGTCATGGACAAGTGACCGAAAAGTAGATGGGATTAGACAAAGGAGAAGGGGTCGAACCGACGAGATCCTAAGGTGCAAAATGATGGTGCATAAATCTTTCAGTGCACTCGGTTGGATATCGACTGTAGCCGGAAATACCAGAACGGAGGTCGCACAGAGAGTTTACCCAGGTTCGGGCCTCTGGGGAGGAGTAATATCCTACGTCTTGCTTTGTGTTTGTATTCATGGTGGGCATACCTCGTGCGAGGTATTTCAGTGGAGAGGTGAGAGATGCTACCGAGAGTCTAGGTCTACCCATGGGGGCTAGAGTTTTACACGAGCTAGATCAAATCTTGGCCGCCTCCGTGTACACTTGGGGGCCAAGATGGTCTCTAGATACCTATCTGATCCTCCGGGCTCCTTCGTGTCACTAGCTCCTTGGTGGGCCTTCTGGGCCCCGTGCCAGGTCTGCTGTCGGGCTCCCTTTAGAGAGGTGATCCCTGGTGTATACACCATTAGTAGCCCCTGAGCGTATCTGGAGTTGGAGTAGTTGGTCTTCGAGAACCCAGGCAAGCTCCTTATCTTCATGCGGGTTCCATGGCCTTGTCTTTAGGAGAACGACCTCGCGAATTCATGCAGGCCTGCCCCTTGTGAACGCCACCTCAGTTGTCATAAGGAATCCGGAGCTCTATGTCGTGTCTTGTTCACGACCTCGAACTCCACTCTATCTTGTGTAGCTCATTGGCCCTGTCGCGGCCCCACAATGTTGCAATGCAGCCCTTTCTTGCCTCTTCAGGTCGGACTAGTGGACCGTTGTGGGTGCCTATTAGTTTCGCACCGTAATGATCATAATGCTTGGATTCCCGCACCCACGTCTCGCAATATGAGAAACCGCAGAAGACGTGGGCCGTTTGTCACACAGCGAGGCCCTCCCATTCAGTTTAACTACGGCGACTATAAAAGGGGGAGAACGTAATATTTCCCTTCCGCTTCCTTCATCTTCATCCTCGTGCTTTCTTCCTTCTCGCCTCCTCCGCCATTACCCCTCATCCCCAACTTGCGCCCTTCTTCCTACTGCTCGAGCCCGTAGCAATGGGCTAGACCAAGACCGACCAGGGGCGGATGTGTGACCAGAGCGCCGCTCAGAGGACCACTGCCCCTGGAGCGGAAACAAAAAAGGGCGGCCGGCGGCGGCGAAAAGAAAAAGCGGGTGGCCAATGAGATCTAGGTAAAATGGTTCCCGTCAGCCACCTATGCCGAGGAGCTTCAACAACTTGTGGCGAAGTCGATGCCAGCAGATCTAAAGCGCAGACTGCCCGGAGGTGAAGCCCCGCCGCCGCCAGTCGCCGACGAGCACAAGCTCCATGACGATTTCTTCAATCAGGGACTCGGCTTCCCGCTGCACAATTTCGTGTGCGGGCTGCTCTTTTTCTTCGGATGCCAGTGACACCATTAGAGGCCAAACGGCGTTCTGCACACTGTGAACTTACACATTTGTGAGTGTTTCCTTTGAACAGCTCCCCACTTAGAGTTTTTCCGCTACTTTTTTTGGGTGCGAGCGGAGATGAATGGTGAAGCCGTCTGCGACCTCGGTGGGGCGAGTCTGCAGCTCCGGCCTACCACCAAATTCTTCCTGGTGGCCTTTCCAAAATCTGTGCAGGAATGGCCGATTATGGTCGTATTCTATGGTTACCATTCTACCAGATATGTCTTTTTGATTCCATCGAAAATCTGTTTTACGGTATAGGTGCTTATGACCTCCCCATCTATGCCTTGCGGTGTTAACTTGAGTGCATGGTTAACAAGGGCACGTATTGTGCCCTCTTTTCTCTCTTTATTTCTCAATTTTTTGGTGTTACATCATACATAGGTGCAGGACATGACTCAAACCACCTGCCTGGACAGCAAGTAGGTGATCGATTGACTTGCATCTCCACAGCAATTCACTTGTGCATCTAGGTGTAAATTAAATGTGATGCAGATTTATTCACTTGTGCATCTCCACAGCAATTCACTTAGTTACTGTCGAATATTTTATAATTGAAGCACCACCACATGATGGGCTAACTGATGACACAATTGTTAATGTCAATATGGCGGGATGTTCTACTCGCCTTATTTGGATATGAGTTACTGTCGGTTTCCAGTATTGCACGCAAAAAACTAAACCACCGGTTGTTGGCCCGTTTAGGCGGTTTGTTTGCTAAAAACTAAACTTTGGTCACTTTATAGTTCAGGTTTGCTTTCCCTCACTTGATCTTGCTCATATTTTTCTTGCGTGTACCGTGAATTTGGCCTAGCTAGCATACAAACAAATTTTTATAAAAGAGACTAAGAAAAAGCATAGGATAAAAAAGAAAGGCGATGGAAAAAGGTCGGCACGGCACTCGTACGTACGCTAGAGCTCATGGCATGCAAGCCAACCCACAGCACGTATATCTATCACTTACTCCCTCTGTAAACAAATATAAGAGCAGCATCGCTGCACACAGACTTTAGTTTGTTGTAAAAAAAAATGACTGACCCAAATTTTAAATTCAGCCACCCCCGTGTTCTCTCTTTCCTGTTTCTTGGCCCTGGCCTTCCTCCTAGAGGTGTCATTCCCGTCCCTCTGTGCTCCAGCGGCGATGACGGTGTTTCCCGGGCCGACCTGCAGCCAAGGCAACAATACATATGTCTCACCCTCTACTGGGTCCTGGGTATGGGTCGCGGGTATCACGTCACCGTCAACTTCGTAGTTACCGGTGCCACTCGGCTGCCATTCCCTCACCGTTGATCGATGTGGCGCGGCGGCGGCCGAGGTGGAACCGGAAACCACGGAGGAGACGGCGGTTATATCCTCCCTCCATGAGTGCGACGCCCGGCTGTGGCTTGCTCTCGGGCTGTGGATGACAAGAAGTTTTTGGAGAGAGAGCAAGGCGAGAAGCGCTGGAGTGAGGTTAGAGGAAGAAGAAAGGATATGTATGTATGTTCTATAGGGATTGGGAGAATGAGAAGAGAGATGACTCATCAATAACTCAACCAATCAACGCAAGGAAGGTCGTGTGACTTCACACTCTCTGTTTGCTCTCTCACTCTCAGTGTAACTGTATAGAGACGACTGCACACGTCATGTGACACTAATGATCTACTCCTACGTAGTACGTGTGGTTCAATGCTAGTACCTACCATATCTCCTAGACAACGTTTGCCTCTTTGTAGCAGATTGGAACTAGCTACTGCATGCATGCTAGGGAGGCAAATTAAGACGTTGATCTCGGTGTGTGGTCTCTCTTTTTAACTGTATAGAGACGACTGCACACGTCATGTGAGACTAATCTACTCAATGCTAGTCCCCTATACGACGTACGTGTGCCTGTGGCTGATTGGACCTAGTAGCAGCTAGAATTAAACACGCCGATTTGTCAATTTATAAATAGCACGTCTAGTATAGCTCACTTCATCTTTTGTTTCATTTTTTGCAAATAGGTCACTTCATCCTCTGGGAAGGCAATGTGTGCGACGTGATAACACACATTATGGGAAATAAATTGAGAAACTGCATGTGAATTATTCCTAGCTAGCTAGGGAGGCAAACACGTTGGGGTGTCGATCAGTGACTACTTGTACGTAGTAGTAAATAATTGATCTGCAGTTAGGGCATCTCCAAAGTGGTACCTCGAAGCTTCTGTAAAGGTCCGAGTCACGTGGTCTGGACACGTTTTGTCATCCAATACAGTCCCCTAAACGTTTGTCGACCACTTCACATGTACGTCTAGTTGGTCTAGTAGCTCACTTCATCTTCTTTTTTTTTTTTTTGTGAATAGGTCACTTCATCTTCTTCAGAAGGCAAGGCAACGTGTGGTGTGCGGTAAGTCGTGATATATAACACACACGATTGAACTGCTACAATCGTCAACTACAACTTCTAGTACTCCCTCTGTAAACAAATATAAGAGCGTTTAAATCACTAAATAGTGATTTAAACGCTCTTATATTTGTTTACGGAGGGAGTACTAGCTAAGTTGATGGGGAATAAATTGAGAAACTGCATGTGAATTACTCCTAGCTATAGCTAGGGAGGCAACGACGTTGGTGTTGGTGTTGGTGGGCTGGACGCCGGCGTACATGTCGATCGGTGACCTGACCACTTGTATGTAGTAGTAGATCTGCAGTTAGTGAGATGGATGATCAATCTAATAAGCTGTTGGTGTGGCTATGGGCCCACCTGACAGTTCGATACTCCTACGTAGTACAGTACATCATCATAATTGTAGGCCTGGCCACCATGTGCAGTGCAGTGCAAACACGTCGGAGAGGTAGAGGCAGGCGCATTCAAAGGAGCATGCATGCATGCATGTAGTACTAAAATGGAAGTGCATGAGATGATGGCCGATTGGTATGCTGAGCTTTAATGATTGCACATGGTTGAGCGGTGAAAACCATGCATGCATGTCCACCCTGTACACTTGTACGTATGTGCTAGAGTGAAGTCTGATTTAAACCTTAAAGTTGTAGAGCTCGTCCAAAATAAACCATCACTTTCAATTCTCTTAAGTGTGTACCATGTCCTTTGTAATCCTGATCGTTTTTAACCTCAAGACCGTATCCAAACGATTTCCTATGTGGCATCGAAAAAAGCCGAAATGGGTGGACTATGCAGCAAATGTGTTTGGAAAGCCGGCGGCGTGAGGACGCCGCTGCTGAGATCATCCCGGCCACCTCGAGGGAGACAAGGCCAGCGACTAAGGCTGCAACGTCAAGGCTTTGCAACAAATCAATCCGTAGCTAACTATATCTAATGGGATTTCAGAAAACAAGGCAATAACTAGAACGGGGAAAAATGTGAGAACCTTTTTTACGGCACAAATCGTTCAAAAAACTAGACTAAGCAGTGGAAATCATCGACATCCAATAGAGAACACTTATGGACATAGTGGTGCTACCGAGAAGGAAATAAATGTGTTACCATTTTGTTCGTGAGTGCAGGGGCGATCTGATCAACCGGGCCTTGCCGATTCTCACCGTTGGCATTAGAGCTTTGTGAGGGATGGGCGACGGCGGGAGGAACCAGAAAACCGTTGATGGGCAGAGCTCATCCAGCGATAAGCAACAGGCAGGCACCGCCGGTGATCTACCAGAAGCTTGATTGCAGCGAGTATGCCCTTTGGGCGATGAAGATGGTGTGTGCCCTAGAAGCCCATGAAATTTTGGGACCCGTCGATCCAGGTGGTGATCAGTACACAAAGGGGGCCCTCTATATCGCAAAGATCGTCAAGCCTTGAACACCATATTCTAAGTTGTACCCAATGACATCATGCGACATCTGTCCGGGTAAAGTACCACGGCAGAAACTTGGGAGATCATCAAGGTCCTCCATCAGGGAAGTAGTCGCGTGATGGAAGCTAATCTTTAGCTTCTAGTGAAAAAAAAAAGAGGATCTGAAGATGAGTGAAGGCGAGTCCATAGAGGGTTTTGCCCCCGATAGCTGAATTGTCAGGAGGAGCGATCAAGGATTTAAGCGAAAATTTGATGGCGCTTTCTATAGTCTGTCAGTTCCTACATGCAACAACACCAAGGTATATTCAGCTGGTGATTTCATCAAGCAATGTGTCAATCGAAGACACTCACCTTCGAAGATATTGCCAGTCGTTTCAAAGCACGCGACGAGAAAATCAAACTGAGTTTTTGTGATCCCAAGGAGAGCGAGCAGTTGTTCCTGACCAAGTCTCAGTGGACAAATTTGATGGCCGATGAGAAGAAAGGGAAGACAGGGGCAGCGGGAAGAAAGAGAAGAGGAAACTGGGCTGGGAGAAGTCCTCCTCCCAAGAAGATGAAGCTACTCCACGTCCAAAATTTGACAGGAAGAAAATCAATGCCACAATTGTGGTATATTTGGGCACTTCAAATCAGAGTGCCCCAGGCCGAAAATAGAGAATGAGAAAGCACATATTGCTAAGCAAACAAATGAGGAACCAATCTGCATGATGATGGAATTAGTTGAGCTAGCAGTTACTTGAGAGGAGGAACCCATGAGCATGGTTGTGCATACCGAAATTATGAACTTACGTCTCGAACTTTAACCAAATTATAATTAATTACAACTTCGATTAATATAAATACATATTTCCTTCTATGAGGGATGGGTGGATTATGAGGGATATTAATTACAACCTCCATTAATACTACTAGAATAACTGGTTTCCAATAGGCGCCCTATGCTATGCACATAGACGGAATACTAGACTTGCAACGGCTATGATTATCATCTAATTGTTTGTTTGTTATACTAAATAAGAAAAGATGCAACAAGCACACCCTCCAAACAAAACTGCCATCACAAATGGCAACAGAGACATACATGATCCTTCCTTCTCGACTCCGGTTTCGTGACCGACTCTTGGCAACGTCATCATCGTGTCAAAATCACCGGCTAGAATCTCATGTTCCTTTCAAAGCATCGCCGTCATCACTCGCAGTAAAGCCTGATCATCGAGTCGGCGCCAGCAGTGAACAACCATGGTTGTCTTGGGTGGAATTTGCAATCCAAAACCCCTGCACATGAAGAAAAAAGAGCAAAAACATATTATAGTTCAGATACTTGCCTTGCAACATTTGCATAAACTTGGGTGGTTATGCAAAATATCATAGCCATTTTCATTATCATTAGCAAAAATATATAACTATTGGCAACAAGTAAAGGTTACAAATCTTCAATCTGCAACAAGCAGGACCAAGTACTTAGGCTGCTCGGTTCAATGGACTGAATCTAGCTTTCTTCCTTGTGAACAATTTCAATTTAACGACACGCATGCATCTACAACATTACCGATTCAACAGATACTATTCTGTGCCTGGTTCTCAAAAATTTCCAAGCACCAAATAGACATTCAAAAGTAGGTACAGCTATTAGCAAATCTACAGTGTTTTGCAAGAAGTAACAAAAAGTACTCCATAACATATTGACGCGGCACACATATGCTTCAGTTGGTACAAGGAGTGCAGAATGCGAGTTTCAATGTAAATTATATATTACTTGCATTCTTCCGGTGAAAAAACATAATAATGTAACCGAGTTTAACCACTGCCATATAACTGCTTTGGTGAAAGTGAAAATGTCAACAAGTGCACACAAGAATCTACAAAAAAAGATGGAATATAATTTGAATTACAGAAACCATATGATGTATGACAATGTACCTCTGCTATCTGAACTCGAATGGCCACGAAGAATCTCCAACGGCACGATAAGTGGGTCCTGGTTAAGATCAGCGTAGACCATTCCGTGGAACACATAGGCTGTACAATCCTCCGACGATGAGGCGAAAAGAGGATATCTCCGGTGGAAAGTAACACTGGTTATGTCCTTCGAGTGGTTCCTGAAATAAGGAGAATGAATTAATACAAGATATATAAATTCAGACAGAACAGTATAACTAGTGGGTACTGTCCACAAAAGGATTGTATCTACTGGGATTTCAAAAAGGGAGGCAATAATTAGAACCGGGAAAAACATGGGAACCTTTTTTACGGCACAAGTCGTTCACAAAATTAGACTAAGCAGTGGAAATCATTGACATTTAGTAGAGAACACTTATGCGCATAGTGGTGCTACCGAGAAGGAAATAAATGTTCAGCACGACTTTCAAGGCGGGTGTAAAGGAGTACTCGTGGTCACATCATATACCAAGGCATGTGGATCATAATGACGATTGAGATCAACTGCCTGAAACACTATCCTTGGCAATGTATCCAAAGGAAAACCGAGACTTACTTTAACATCTTGTATGGCTTTGTAGATAGATCAGTATCAAACCAGCACAATTTACCATCTTTACTTCCCACAATAACATTATCACCTGCATGAAATAATTGCAAAGCCAATTAGTAAGGAAATCCAACAAACAGTGTTACACTGAGATGATATGAACCAACTCAAGACTTGTCAACTGGTAAATTAGCAATTTAGCATAGAGTTGATTTTATACATACCACCAGGATGGATGGAGATAGATGAAATTTCACGAAGACCTGACTCCAGCTTCTTGACTACCTCTGCCTTTTGGAGATCATAAACCTGAACAAATTTCTTGGTGGCAACAAAGAACATCTTTTGAGTTGGATGGAATACTGCTGCAACAGGGAGTCCCGGCAGTCTACGGAAAGGGTGGTGAGAGTGCTTCTTAGAGAGCTGATGCAACAGTACAGCCCTTGATTCACGTACAAAGGAATTAAGGTAGACAATCAAAGAATAGATCTTGAGAATCTGTGTACACCGTATGTTGGCGCATGCATATCTACATAACTATGAACTGAAAGCGCCCACCCCGATAAGGAAAAAAAAGTACACAGCCCCGAAACAAAGAAAATAGCAATTTTTAATGGGGCAGACACTAGAGAACCATTGCTTATAATTATGTTCATATAGTTAGAAGGTTGGGTGGCAGCTGCAAGACTGAAACTAGAGAAATTTCCTTTTGTAACATCTTGGTTATTGTGCTCATGCATCACTTATAAATTAAACACAGCAAACAAGATATGCTTAGTAAAGGATATCAGTTGGCACAACTGTGGTGAAGTAGTCTCCCTTTGAATGCCACTCCACAGTTGATGCAGCCTGAACAATAAAAACAGATGGTGACCATGCGAACAAAAAGCCTGTGCATTTAAAAGGAGAATGATAAGTACCCCTAAGTACTCCCTCTGTAAAGAAATATAAGAGCGTTTAGATCACTAAAGTAGTGATCTAAACGCTCTTATATTTTTTTACGGAGGGAGTATTATACCTTATGATGAAGCAATGTGATTCCGTCAAATTTGTCATTCTTCACCCACCTCACAGCTGGTTTTTTATCACCTGCAATAGAATAAAATATTTTAAGAACATGGTGAATAAGGTAGGCAGAAGAATTGTTTGAGCGATAGCTACTCTTACCATCATCTTCTTCAGGAGTTGGTTCCTCGACATGGAGGAGCTGCTTTGTCTTCATTTGAGTTTCCTCATCCCCCACCTCAGCGTTAAGAAGCAGAAGATCATGGCCACTGCACAAATGAGATGAATGGTGAGAATGCATAAACCTGAAAAGAAAGTATTGTTTGGATTATGGAGAAAGCGTACACAATAGCAGCCAGAATGGGCCTATCAGGTGAAGGATTCCACGAGATATGATGGACATCGCCACCAACATTAAAAACCATAAGACAGCGGCCAGTTTCAACCTCCCAAACACGAATTGTTCCGTCAGATGAACCTTCAGAAAAGAAGAATTGTAACATAAGCCAATGGCATGCTCAAGATGATGAGACCATTTCCCGCAGTATCAACAGTCTTTACCTGATGCTATCCACTGCCCTGTTGCTTCAACTGACAATGACCTCACTGGACCACTATGACCCTTGAACTCAAGGTAACAAGTTTTTGGATACGGCCTCAAATCCTTTTTACTAGGTAACTTAGGCTTGAGTGACTCAGGATCAATGTTTATCTGTGGGAATGTCAAATGATCATCATACATTACAACAGAACATCACAATAATGAGTGATAAAAAACGACAAGACTGAAACTCAAGCAATAAAGACCCGCATATAGTCATGAAAAGATAGGTCCTCCACATACCCGCTTTTTGCGAGTTCTAGGGCACAGATACAGATCTAGGCACCGGTCAAATCCTTCCCTAAGTGCCTTCTCGTAGGAAGGTACACTTCTGAGAGATTCAAATCTGCATGATCCACGACACAAAATAAAGGGGTCACACAACCAAAATTTCCCCAGATGAATCAGGCCATAGATAAGAAAAAACATAATGACAATGTAGAAGAAAATTGTACCGTCGTGGGATGAACTTTGGCCTGTCCTCCTCGTACATAAGCTGGTAGTTATCAATCTCCTCTTGCGTGGGAATATATTCAACAGAAGGATTATATGACTCTTCATGGCCTGAATAGAAGGATGGCATCACAGAATTAATACAGTATAAACTAATGAACAAAAACACCCGGTGCAAGACTATCACATAATTTTAATAGAATCGGAGGTCATCAGGTTAAATCAATTGCCAAAAAGCTTTTCAAGAAAGCATGACAGGGCTTGCAAAATGATGACATGGTACCTGGCAAATTTGGTTTAGGTGCAGGGATGTAGCTCAAGCCTTGCCGCTTATTGTCTGCTGTATCAGTGTCATCTCCCCACAAGAGATAATAGTTTGGCTCATCCTTTGGCTTGTCAAACTTGATCCATCCTTTACGAATGGCTATAACAAGTTTAACAACCTGCCAAAAACAACAATGAGGTAAGTAAATGGCAATGGCAACTAATTATTAGTCATAAATGGCAGGCAAGAAATGTGATAGCACGAATACAATTCCGAAGCAGTTTCAGAAAGAAACTAACAAATAAGTCCTGTGGCAATTGAGACTATTTGACCAGTACTAACAGCATATCATCTATGTGATTCTTACTCAACGAGAAAGCACATACAACAAGAATCCAAAGCAGTTTCAGAGAGGACCTAATAAATTAGTCGTATGGCTACTGAGTCTGTTTAAATAGTACCAACATCACATGGCCTTATTCAATGGTTGCCCACAAAAATCTAGGCAAACCAAACAACAGTGAAAGTTAAACTAGCATCGGTAATACCTTGCTGCAACATGCAATAAATTAGTACAGTGAAATCTGAAAATCTAAACAGTAAACACTCCAATGCAGCCAGCAAAAATATGAAAACTAGAAACACCTCACAATCATGTACTGAATTATTAAAGCAGGCTTCTGTGACCTGCCAAGTCACCAGTTCACTGTGGCACAAATTTCTTAGACCATTCCTTATAGAATACATTTCGATGGGGTACTTCTTTCTTAAGGAAGATAATCCAGATCTCGAAGGAACAGATTAACAAGCCATCCATGCAGTTTGTTATGTCTTAAAAGAAATTAAAGAGCATGTAGACTTTATCAAAAGCTTTAACATAATATAAAAGTGGAAGAAACTAAGAATATACCTTCTTTTGCTCCCACTTTGAGGGCACAAATCGCCTCTTTGGCTCAGGAGCGTTAGAAAGCGGATGACCTTTATCAGCATATTCAAACCAGTCAACATAATCCTAAGAGAAAAGTTTACTCAGTTACAAAATGAGCGCTTCAAACAAATGCAGGTAGATATGGCAGACACACTTACTGGATATGGATCAACATTGGCGTGAGGAGTCTTTCCCTTCAACAATCTAAGAATCATCTTAGCTTCTTCCTTGGTGATCGTCACCTCCTCGTCATTATAGATATCATAGGGCTTTATCCTATACTTGGCAACGGCAGAAAGCGAGGATGGGGTATTTAATTAGTAAGGAAATACAGAAACAGCTGAGCTAGAATCAAACAATGTATGAATGCAAGGAAAAAGTAATGGCGGGATGAAAACATTGCGTAAGAAGCTTGCAAGCTGGGGCACTGAACCATGATGTTTTCCAGAAACCTTTTTGACACCACATTGTGCAATACTTAAGGGGTGTTTAGGCAAGGCTTTCTCATATCAGTCTAGCGTGCAAATTCTAGAATCAGAACTGGGCATGAGTTAGCGAGTTTGGTCTTTTTGGAGTATGACAGGACTGAGATAATATAAAAGTACTTATAAGTCATGAAAGAAAAAACCGGTCACCAATTGTTCGGTCCAGTCCCTGTTCCCTTAAACGTAAAATAAAGGGGAACCCACGGCACAGGGATAGCTACTCCAATCCCAAAATTCTCATCAAGCACATGAGACGCTGAGGTGGCGCTTCGGTCGGGATGCGACAGTCACTATAGCAGCACTCGATTTGGAGTATGACAGGATCCAGATGATAAAAGCACTTATAGTCACTGATTGTCCGGTCCCTGTTCCCTTGGCTATAAAGGGAAGTTTTGGCACACGGATAACTAATCCAAATCATATAAACTTGTAATCGAGCGTGCGAGATGACGCTGAGGTGCCTCGGTCAGGGATGCAACAGTCACTATAGCAGCAATCGAGTTTGAGCCCCATACCAACTCTTATCGTTGTCGGCGTTCCTGAGGAAGGCCTCGATGCGGCCCTCCCTGTCCCGCTTCTTGATCTTCCTCCCGGAGATGTCGTACCCGATGTGCTCCTCGTCCTTGTACCACTCCAGCGGCACGTTGCCGACGGTGTTCCGCGGCGCAACCTGCAAGCCAGCAGTAACAATACATATGTAACCTTCAGAAGAGGAGTTGCTAATAATCTGTGAGACAGGGTGCTGGTCAGAGCAGAGCAGCTAATCACCTCGTCCTCGGAGGAGTCGCTCTCTTCTGCCGCCGCGGCATCATCGGAGTCGGCATTGTTCTCCTCCTCCTCCAGGGCGTCGGAGTCGGCGTCGGAGCCCTCGGCGCTGTCCTCGAACGACGGCGAGCCCTGCAGCAGCACGAACAGCCCGTCAGCGCTAATCCGAAGAAACGAAAGCATGATAATGGATCAGAATCGAAGTGGGAGGGAGGGGGTGGGGGCGGGGGCGGGGCACCTCCTCGTCGTCGTCCTCGGACCAGCCGCTGTCGCTCCAGGGCGAGTCGTCGGGGGAGAGGTCGGCGTTGTCTTCTCCGTCGTGGGAGATTTCAGCTTTGTGTTCTCCGTCGGAGAGCCCCATCCCGGACGAGGAGGCAAGGGGTTCAGGGCGGCGCGGTGGCGGTGGAGGAGGCGGCCGCCGCCGGAGGGGAGGGGGAGAGTGCTGGAGGAAAAGGAGAGTCTTTTTTATTTTTTGACAATCAGGAGAGTCTTTTTTTTTTTTGGACCAAGAGAGCATGCTATGCTGCTCATGCCCATTAAATCACACGGGCCGGGCCGGGCCGGGCAGGGGCAGTATTCTCCTGGGAAATTCAAACCACTTGAACGAAACCCAACTCCCGTATTGGGCTTGCACCGGCCCATCGCACCAACCTATAAGTTTGTATTTTTTATTCAGCACCAACCCTCACTCTCTCTTTAAAAAAGAAAAACCTCCATCCAAAAAAGAGAGGAAAAATCAGCACCGACCTATGTGAACTTTAAAAAAAAAATGAGACTTTCTCTTTCGACTGTAAATTAGTAGTAAAGCTCACAACAGCCAATTCGACAACTATAAACAACAACGGATGCTGGAGGCGCCTCCAACATCTAATAAGTTGCTTGCAATATCCGCGCCCACGAACATAGAAGAAAGATAAGGACAACTTGAAGTTGAGAAAAGGACAAACTTCTTGTTATAGTCACATGTTGTAAGTCGTCTTGAAAACATTTGAAATCATGCGCATGGTATTTGTATATTACAAAGTCACATGATTCAAAACCAGGCACAAATTACATCTCAAGGAGAAGAAGAAAGGAAGAAACAAAAACAAAAATGTGTGACAGTGTCAACGGGCTCATGCCACCATTTAATTTGAACTAGTTAATATCAATAATTTAATTTCTCTTTTTCTTTGGTCCAATTTGGAATCAAAATTTTGTGACATTTTGGTTTTAATTACATCGCATCTATATCTATGTAGTCAATTGTCCTCATTTTTCTCATGGTTTTGTTCATCCAAAAATTGAAATGATGCACACAAAAAATACATTTGTCACACGAACAACACAAATTCAAACAAAATGTTATTGTCCATCCGCGTGGCGAGATTCATTCGTCGTGGTCGAGCTTTGGCATGCCCTTGGCGCCGACGTTGAAGAACTCGGCGATGACCTCGAGCGGCAGGCCCTTGGTCTCGGGCACCCGAAGCGCGACGAATGCGAGCGCGACGCAGCACACGGCGGCGTAGATGGAGAAGACCCCGGCGAGACCCAGGGAGTCGAGCATCACCGGCATGCTGTAGGTGACGGCGATGTCGCTGAGCCAGAAGGAGAGGGAGCAAATGGCGATGCACATCCCACGCACCCTGGTCGGGAAGATCTCGGAGCACAAGATGCCGGGGATGGGCCCGAACCCCATGACGAACGTGCAGATGTAGACGATGACGCTCGTCGTCGACACGGCCGCGTGCAGGGTGGTGGCCAAGGGGAGCACGTCCGCCGTCACAAGGGACACCAGGGAGACGATCAGCACCGGGATCGTCCAGAGAAGGAGGCTCCGGCGGCCGGCCACGTCCATGAGCCGCATGGCGACGGCAATGGCGGGGAGCATGAGGAGCGTGGTCAGGCCGGAGATGAGGATGGCGGCTGAGTCGGAGGTCAGGCCAAGGCTGGCAAGGAGGACGCTGACGCCGGCCTGCTCAAGGATCTGCGGCGTGTAGTAAAGTATGCCGCTGATGCCAGAGAACTGTTGCAGGATCTGGAGTGTCACGCCGCACACCAGCGCGTGCCGGACGCCTGGCTCCAGCAGCTCCCGCCACCGTGGCTTCTCGGCCGTCGGAGACGACGCCGGGTGCACCATCGCTGGGCCCGCCGGGATGATCGGATCGTCTGGCTGCAGGTTGTCGTTGGTGGTGTTGTAGAGCGCCGACTGGTTAACCAGCGCCGCCGCGTGCACGTGTTGGCCGTCGCCGCCCGGCTCCTCGTGCAGGTACATCCTTTGGACGGCGCTCTGTCGCGTGCCGTCCGGCGCGACGCCCTCCGTCCACTTCCACGCCAGCTGCCACCCGCCCCCGATGCCCATGGTGCTCGTCGTCTGGCCCATGCCAATCCCGCTGCCGGTCATGCTGCTCTGCGCCCGCATGTCCAGCAGTGGCGCGCGGAGGCCCCCGTCATCTACGTCGTCTTCGCCGGCGCCACCGGCAGCAATCTTTTCGTCATCATCGCTGGGCGCGGCGTTCTCCTCGTCCCAGTCCATGCCGCCGTGGGCGCTGAGCATGCTGCCGAAGTTGGTGAAGAGCGTGTTGCCGTTGCCGTCGGCGGCGGGCTTCATGTCGTGGAGGCCGCCGAGGAGCGCGACGACGGGGTCCTGGAGGTGGTCGAGCATGCTGCCCATCCGCGACAGCCCGGCGATGCTGCCGAGCAAGCTGCCCTGCCGCGACATGCCCATGGAGAGCATGCTGCCCTGGCCGCCCAGCGGCACCGGCTGCGCCACCCACAACATCCCGCGCTCCGGCCCGTATAGCCTGACGGCGGCACCAGCCTGATCACCATCGTCTTCTTCGGGCGCCGGGCCGACGATGTACTCCTCGATGGCGGTGTCGCCGCCAGCGCCGAGGCCCTCGGCGAGGAGCGCCATCTCGCCGTCGACGTCCTCGCGGCCCCTGAGCATCCGGAGCACGACCCGGGCCTCCTTCATCCGGCCCTTGCTCACCAGCCAGCGCGGCGACTCTGGCAGGAAAAGCACGGCGACGGCGACGTAGACGAGCGACGGCAACACGAGCACCCCCATCATTACCCGCCAGTTGGGGCTAGGCGCGAGCGTCATGGCGAACACCATGCAGTAGGCCAGGAACATACCGGTCGACCCGGTGAGCTGCGGGAGCGTGCTGAGCAGCCCTCTGACCTCGGGCGGCGCGGTCTCGGAGATGTAGACGGGGACGAGCGTGACGGCGAGGCCGACGGCGAAGCCGTCGACGAGGCGGGCGAGGAGGAGCACGCCGACGGTGGGGGACCAGAGCATGAGGAGCCCCGCGAGCGCGTAGAGGAGGGAGGAGGCGACGAGCATGGGGCGGCGGCCGACGTGGTCGGAGAGCGGGCCGGAGAAGGTGGTGATGAGCGTGGCGCCGATGAGGGAGGTGGCGACGACGAGGCCCTGGAGCGCCGGCTGGCCGTGCAGGCCGAAGTCGCGCTTGATGTAGAGCAGCGAGCCGGCGATGGTGGCGTTGTCCCACCCCTGCAGCATGTTGCCCAGCGCCGCCGCCAGCGCCACCAGCGCCGCCCCCCTCATCTTTGCTGCTGCTCGATCGTCCGGCAATATGCAAAGAAAATGGCCGCTCGATGGACCGATCGGAGTTGAATTGATCGATGGATGCAGAGCGCGATGTGCTATCAGCTATATAGCTTAGAAGTCGCGGCGAGAAGAGATCGGAGGTAGGTGGGATCGGAGGTGGAAGTGACGAGGCGGGAAGTCGTCGTCGCCATGTTGTCTTGTTCACGGCCGTGCGAACAAGGTGCTACCGACTACTTTCTTCACTTGGCCGGTCGCTCTGTCACCAGCCTAGCCTAGCTAGCTACTAGTACAATTAAGCTAAGTGCAGATATAATCTTGGAAGTTTTTTTTTTTGACAAATAATACAATATATGTGCTGCTAATTATTTTCCGCTTATATAAATTTCATGCGTTTCTTATTGTGTCCATGCACACTTATCTCCTTCTTTTTCAATGTATATGGCGAAGACGATCGAGCACGAGAGGTTCGAAACGGTGGCTCCCTGCAGATTGAATTTTTTTGTTCAATGTTACAAAAATGGGGGAAATAGACATGTATATGTTTCTGTCCTTTCGAGTGCATGCACATTTTCATGGAGTAAACACAAGTAACTTGTTTTGAGGAAGTAAACACAAGTATTAATCGCGACATGTGGCAAAAGACAAACAAGTTTGGCGCTTCAGCCATAGCCTTTTTGGAGCACACTCTTTTTTTGTACCCAAATCATAAAATTATTTCATTTCTCTATGAAACTCTGCATGCAGATAGAGGACACGTAACATGTATGTGGTCAAACAAAATAGATTTACTTGAATTTCAAAATATTTACTAGCATTAGCTATAAACCGTCTTTCTTACGTTGTAGATAAAAACTTTTCGTGGCATCCCGTGGGAATTTATTTAGTTTTGAATATATTAGCTTTGCTACCCTTTTCAGATCTAATTTTCTTTCTTTCTTTTCCAACTGTCGCATCTTCGCACATTATCATTCTCTAAGTCTACATATCCGAATGCCTTTGAAATAATCAAAATTTACGAAAATGAAACGATAACCAAGAATACATGGATCATATAACTTAGAGCAACTGTAAAAGCAAATCCCAAGATATATATGCTGTTGACATAAACTAGCAGAATTATCAAACCTATGTATATAACTGACGTGGAGGCAGGATCATGATCTTACACACTCTGATTCCGCATCCATAACAGATATGCTCATAGCTAGCTAGGGTGACCATTAACTAATTCAACGTGCACTGTTTTGTAGATTAATTCATTCAAAGTGTCGCATATAAGCTAACAACATGTCTACAACTATTCAAACAGCACATTAGCAATTCCCATTATTATTATTGTTATTGGCCTCCTAATTGGATCCTCACCCTCTATATGTATGGTCAAAGCTTTGCTGGCCTCCAAATAAACAGTGATAATAATACCGGTAGATTGATACCACATCTACAATTCAAATTAACTCATCTCTTCTAAGATGGGAGGGATAAACAATGTTTTGATCTCTTGCCTGTATGTGAATTTTCATGGTAAGGAAAATCAACAGATATTTTAACATTTCCATTTTGTGCCAGCAATTGAAGTTGCCAAAACAAAAATTAAGCAGTTGTTTGGTGTCCAAAACATGCAGTCGACACGAATTAGTAAAATTATTATCAGGACTAGGCATATGTGACATCGAGGCAGGATCAAAATATTTTTCTTAATACGGTACAATCACAGATGCTCACACGTACATTCATTGGCTTAAATCTAATTAGCACATTGAACTAATCTGTAAATTAAGCACGCCCAATTTGTTAATTTAATGGCCACCCTAGGTTATAATATATGTCTGACATGGATACGGAGCGTGCAAGATTACAATCCTGCCTTTGTGTCGGCTTAGTATCTCAAACGTGCTCATAGGGTAGGATGTGTGTGTGCGCGCGCGCTCATATGAATATGTGCCATACATAAACCCATCCTTCAGCAGCTACCACTCGCTCAATTCACTGACAAATTCACATGCGCTATATATATATATTTAATATGTGCCGTTTTTTAAAAATTGGTATATATGCCATGTTCGTATATTGTGAATTTGCAATAACACGACTACACGTGTACTCACAGAAGTTGTGTAGGAATTCACATTATCGTTTTGAACTCATTCCTCATGGACCCTCCTCATGTGGTAGCGGAGTAAATTTGAAATATGCGCATGCTCGTCTATGGCACGCTGAAGCAGCGGCACATCTACAGCTATACTCACATCACAATGCCAATTCTCACATTAATTATTGTTCTTTGCCTCATTGAGAAAACAATAATATGGTGGTCACTAAATCATCATCATGCATGCGTTGGAATTTTTCCTATAAGCTGCAGTTGACCTCCCACGATCAATTCCTGCACTCATTCCACGTATATTGTTAGGGATGCACTCAATTTTATATGATAATTCTTACCCTCATATTTCTTTCCACGTCTGGTGATCACCCATCCATATATTATTTCTGGTTAATCCAGGCTTGTATTTGATGTGCACCGTTTGGGTATTGCTACTTTATAAGCTTATAGTCCAAGGATATGATCCGTAGCGCCGCGCCCTTTGAAAATATCTAAAGCGTGAAAAGGAAATAAAATCTGGATAGGGAAACATATGACTCGACGATGACTCATACATACTTGGACACGGACTAGAAATACTTTGATAATTAGATGTTTAATGATTTATTAATTCCTTGTTGTTCGCAAAAGTATTTGGCTTCCTTTTCGCGACCAAAATGTCACATTGACCCAAATGCCATGAAGAGGATAAGACATTTTTTCTTCAACGTGGTACAAAGCGAGCATCGATGGAGAGAGTGAACAACAAAAGGAGAGGAGGCAGTTGCGGCTACCGTCGATGGAGGGGGTGGGTGCCGAGAGGAAGAAGGTCGAGTAAGATGCGGTCATGAACAAAGACTAAACACAACTAAAAATCATTTGCTCAAAGTACTATCTGTAGGAGATATGCCCTAGAGGCAATAATGTATGTTATTGTTTATCTCCATGTTCATAATTATGTTTATGTTCCATGCTATAACTGCTATGGTTCTCGAGTCTGCAATAACCACGAGGCTCGGAGGAAGACTCATATGCACGTGTGGAATAATAAACGGTAAAATGTATTCCTAGTCTGGCCTCTAAGACTAGCTCAAGTGTTGCATGATGGTTCTGTTTTCCTGATCATGGGCATGACTATGCTAGCGACTTTGAGGGCACAATGTTAGGAGAACACTTGTGTTGAATCGACCCGAATTGATGTTATGCTATGAGATTCATTCGTCACAAGTTAATGGTTAATAACACAGAGAAAGTTAATGTTTGCATAATTCCTTAGACCATGAGAGTATCGAGTTTCTTCATGCTTGCTTCATGAACTTTGGGGTTTGTTAAACGTCATCCGTAACTAGGTGGCTATTACGGTGGCTTACGGGTTCATGGGAAAGTATGTCAAGGGACTTGATAGCTCAAGATTGGGATTTGCTCCTCCGACGATGGAGAGATATCTCTGGGCCCTCTCGGTGTTACGGTATCCACCATCGTCTGGCCAGACACATTGTGATTTGATCACAGGGATGCCGGAACACGGGAACGAGAAAAGAGAACAAAACCGGTAACGAGGTAACTGGCATTGTGGACAAGTGTTGATCCACGGGGATGCCGATGATTCTCACCTCGGGTATTTGTAACATATCGCGAAGCAACAGGAATAGCACACGGCAACTGAAGGTTCACTCGAATATTCATTCGTGTGGGTATAGGGTTCAATATGGGTGTCCACGGCTCCGATGTTGATCATTGATCGGAAAGTGTTCTGGGTCATGTCTATACTTCACCGAACCTATAGGGTCACACGCTTAAGGGTCATCTATCTACTGAATACTAGACAGGGAGTCTGAGAGAAAGTCACCGGAAAAGTTTCGGAGACAACGGAAACGTTCCGGAGAGAACACCGGAATAGTTTCGGCAAAACTGAAAAGTTGTTTCGGGGTATGCCATTAAGTCAAATTGGTTTCGGCACACGCCTGGAAATTCTTGGAGGGTACCAGAATTATTCTGGAAACTTCTGGGATTTTTCCGGGATAAAAACCGGAAAAGTTCCGGAGCTGCCGGAACTGGTTTGGTTGCTTTTCGCGGATGAAAATCACTAATCCGGAATTGTTTCGGAACGCGTCCAAAATCATTTTAGTGGGTACTGGAATTATTCTAAGACCCACAGAAAATTTTTCGGATTTAACGGTCGCAGAAAAATGTTTCCGTGAATAGTGAAAGTGCTTTTTGGGTGGCTTCTTGGAGAAGCCACCTTGAGGGCCTTTTGGTATTTTTCCCTTGGCTTCTTGGAGAAGCCACCCTTGGGCTTGGCCTATAAATAGGGGTGGAGGGGGCTGCCTAAAGACTCATCCCTTGCTCTCATACACATGCCATGACATTTCTGGCTTCTCTTTCCCTCCCAGCGAAATAGTTTCGTAGAGCCGAAAGGCTGTCTGGGTTCCAGCGGGAACTAGTTCTGGACGGCGAAGCCCTGCCGGATAGATGACACCGTATGTGTGCAACTCTATAGAGAGATCGTAGTTTCGGTCTTAGTTCGAGAGTGCCTCCCGAAGGGCTGTCCGAGTGACCGTCCGATTTTCGAGGGTCCTCCCGATGGGCTGTCCGAGTTACTGTCCGTGAGGCCTCCCGGAGGGCTATCCGAGGATCCGTCCGGTGGGACTATCCGAAGGACTGTCCAGAGGCCTCCCGGAGGGCTGTCCGAGGATCCGTCCGGTGGGACTATCCGAGGGACCGTCCAGAGGCCTCCCGAAGGGCTGTCCGAGGATCCGTCCGGTGGGACTATCCGAGGGACTGTCCAGAGGCCTCCCGAAGGGCTGTCAGGCGATCCGTCCGGTGAGCTGACGAGGGAGTACATCCTCGCGGTTGGGAGGTTGTAAATCCTAGCTGCGGGGATCTGCACCGCCGATCGTCATCGACTCTACTTCCGCTGCGCTACGAGTCGGTAACGAAAAGATCAAACCTTGTATGTAGTCTCCATAGTGGTCCTGGGCTGGTGCGTAGGTCGGAATTTTTTTGTTTTCTACTGCGTTCCCCTACAGTGGCATCATGAGCCGTGCTATGCGTAGATGCAAGTTACGATCTAGAATACATAGAGATGTATGGGTGTTGCACAATATAATTTGTAGTAGATGAGTTCTATTACTGAAAATTAATTATGCGGGTAGCAGATGAAATCTGTTACCCGATGTTCTTGTTGCTTCCCTGGAATCTGCATATTTCTGATCTTGATAACAGCATGGTGGAATTTCAAAGTTCTGGCAATCCGCGATCCTGATTGATCAATGAAGTGCTAACAGTTCGTTGAATTCCACCATAGTTAGAGAGAAAGATGAAATTTCGCAGACAAAAGGGCAATGCAGATATGATCTGCACGGGGGTCATGCGTATGACGAAGTTCAGTATGGGGCTCGAGATTTTATTATCTCGTGTTTCATACACCCCGTAAAGTTAATCTAGCGACTTGAATAATCATACTTGATGATGGACGTTGGTAGCTGCGGTTTGTTCGAAACCTTAGAAGCCACGTAAAATGAAATTTTGCATCAACCGATTAGAGGCGTGTAACTTGGTTTTGCAGGATGGTTTGCAAGTGCATATGATGTGGTATAGCAGTGCTCATATTAATTTGATTATGTATGAGATGACTATATGATGTAAATTAACATGACCTGCGTGTCATGATTCGGCATGATGGCTGGAGCCATATGATTGTCACTTTAATGACCCGCGTGTCAACCTTTTGTAATGCACTTATTTTATTAGCTATAGAGATAGCAATATTATCTGGTGCATCGACAAGGTGGTGGCAAACTTCGCGAAGGTGAACACCAACGCGAATGCCGAAGACGAAGAAATACAAGACTTCTCCGCCAGAAAGGGCTATACCATATCATGCTATTATGAATTGCCTGAGATGTTTATCCCTTATGATGCACCCTTCTTGATTGCGCGGTAGTCGCTTTTTATTAGGGTGATCTCTCACAAAAATATCAAGTAGTTAGTGTTCTCCCAAGTGTAGCACCGTCACGGCACCTATCTCTTCGGGGTATCACATGGATGCATGGGTACGAACGATTAGAGAAGTGTGAGGCGGGTGAGTTTAGACCTCGCAGCGAGATCACTTGGTTGTCTTGACGTTCTGGCTTGATCGTCCTGAGCTCGAAACACGCCCATTGAAAGATAAACAAGAGTCACATAGAGATGTGATTGGCAAGTTGGCCTACCGATTGCAATTCTCGTCACTTGAGATGGATGCATCCTTGGCGTTGAATTGTAATGTGGGTCTTGTATCACTCACAATCAATTATGAGAGATATTGATTTGAGTGGGAGCGCACTTTAGAATTAACTTGTTTTAATTCTCAGTGCAATTAATTATGAACTTTGTCTAAAGTGTAATTTGCATAATAGTTGTAGAATAATGGCTCGCGTTTCCACCTTCCCTGTTGAAATTGAATAAGCTGTTAAATATCTGGTTAAAAATTTACGGTTGGTAACGTAATGTGAGGATTGTCCTCAAGAGTGCCGAGAAGGACTTGGTCCTATCGCATGCTTTCAGTATTCTCCCGCTAATGCTATGGATAATGTGACTCTCGTCCTTCGATCCAAAATCTAGAATTCTGTTACGGTCAAGTGCAATATGTTTGCTTCCATGAGACCCGGACTTCAAAAGTTTGGGATAGCTATGTGATATTCATGGAACTGAAAATCATTTTCAGACACAAACAAAGGCTAAAAGATATGGGATATCCAAAGCAATGTTTGTTTTGCAAACTGTTAGTAAAAATGTTTACTATGCATTTGACTAATAACAGAGGGATCCAGAAGAACGCCTATCATATATGTGAATAAAAACAACTTAAAGAGAAAGGAAATGTCCAAAGGGTGTTAGTGTGACTTACACACCTAGGAAGTCCGGGGCTAACGCCACTCTTAAGTTGAGTGCTTCTTCTGAGAGTAGGAGAAATACAGAAAGTTAAACTGTTAGAAGTATAAAGGCAAAAAGAGAGAAGACTGGAATGTCCAGCTCATGTATGAAAGTCATACAAGTTATTGATGTATAGAAGGCTGGTCAAAGAAATAGTTCTTGGGAATTGTGATTAAATTGTTAGTCACTAATTCTTGGGTATTGGGAGTTGATCACAAAGATACCCGCTCGATTGCATTCTGCTGCGTATCGATGCAAGAACTACTACGGCCTAAAAGACTTGCCGGAGTGAGGTTTAGATATGCGCTGAGAACATAGTAAAAGTTACTATACTCGGTACATTACCTATATATTTATTTTCATAATTCATTTTAGAGTTTTTATACACTCTAGCCCATTGCATAAAGTATCTAGCAAGAAGGTTGTTCATAAGAGAACTTTTAATGTTCGGTGTTATGAATAACATAAGGGCCATGCTTCCATCATGGATGGGATGTATGTTATGAATATTGATAATAATATATTACCTATGTATTTACTTTCATAATTCGTTTTAGAGTTTTACACACTCTAGCCCATTGCATAATGTTTGTTGCAAAAGGGTTGTTCATAAAAGAACAATTGTTGTTCAGTGTTATGAATAACATAAGGGCCATACTTCCATCGTGGATGGGATGTATGTTATGAATATTGATGGTAATATTATACATCCATAATACTGACGCTAAATGTCGCAAGACTAAGAGAATACCACACATGTGTGGCACTGCATTTGGTCACATTGGAGAAACCCGCATGGAGAAATTCCATAATGATGGATTTTGAAGTCGTTTGATTGTAAATCATCTGACACTTGCAACTTTCCTCCGAAAAGTGAAGTCACGGAAATACCGTTCACAGGCCATAAGGAACGAGCAACGAACTTATTGGTGATCATACATTTTGATGTATGAAGTCCGACAAATGTTGTTGCTAGCAGTGGATTTATCTATCTTCAGAAATGACTCAAGTAGATATATGGATATTTACTTGATGACACGCAAATCTGGATCTTTTGAAGTCATTCAAAAGGTTTTTAATATGAAGTAGAAATTATTGTAACAAGAAAATTATGTTTCTGCAATTTGATTGCGGAAAGGAATATTTGAGTTACAAGTTTAGCGAATGTCTGATGAGTTGTGAAAAGAGTTTCATAACTTACACCTCACAGAGCACCACTGTGAGTGGAATATCCGTGAAGATGTAATCAAACCATTCATGACATGGTAAGATCAAAGATGACATAAATCAATTTGCCATTATCCCTTTTAAAAGTAATGCTTTAGAGACTGCGGCTTTTACACTGAAAAGAGCACCATCAGGTCTGTTGAAATGACGCCATGGTATGGTACGCCCAACCATACTTTGTATTTTCTTAACATTTGGAATATGGGGCTTGTGTAAAATATTTACAAACCTATTCCAAATCAGACAAGTACTACTTTGTAGGTTATCCCAAGTAATTGGGAATTCCTCCACCACTATACCGAGGCAAAAAGGTTTGCCACCGAGAACGGTATGCTTTTAAAGAGAATGGTTGTTGCAAAAAGGTGAGTGGGAGAACAGTGCAACTCGACGAGATAACAGTATCTTCGTCATCAGATCAAAGGAAAGAAACCTTGGAAATAATTCCAGAGTTTCCTACTGCGACTGATACGGAAGACTCTACATGAGATGTATGGACTTTGGTCGAACTTGCAACTGAACCATGTAGGCAAAACTCATGCAAACCTCTCAGGTGCGGAAGCGAGATATTGTTGTTAGACAACAGTATACCTACAATACACAAGGAAGCGTTGATGGGCCCTGACTCCGGAATTGGCTAAATGCCAATATAATCCGAGATAGTTTCCATAAATGATTCAAGATTATATCTTGATAAACCCTTCGGAAGACTTAGAGTCTAACGAACATTAATGGAACTATAAACTGATGTGGATAAAATGTTTTATCCATAAAGCTCGACTTGTTGCAATAACAAGTTCAAGGAGTTGACTACGATGAGGTTGTCTCACCATAGCGATGCTTAAAGTTAGATCGGGTTAAACTAGCAATTAATACATATTTCAATCTTGAGATATGATACATGATTGACAAAAGGATTTCCATGTGATGGAAATGCAACCTAGGACTTGCATGTGGTACAGTCCAAGGTATTTTGTCAATCCAGAGGATGCTAGTAAGTATGCAAACTTCAGAGTTCCAGCAATGGATAGAAGAGAGCAAAATGGAGTTGGAATCTTCGTTTTTGATGAAATAGTCAAAAGAGTTTGTTTTCATCAATGGATAACGAATATGCTTGTGGTTTCAAGAAAGTAAGTGGGAGCATAATAATATTTCTAAAAACTTTGTGTGCTTGACACATTGTTGATTGGAAATTTCTTGACACGAATTAGGACTTCATTAAAAAATAGTTTTTTGATGAAGTGCTTGGGCTAAATAGCCTTGATATTAGGCATATTTATCTACGAGATAGAATTACCTAATAGGCTAAGCCAAAAATACATATTGACAAGATGCTAAAACAGTTTAGCATTAAAACGCCAAGGAGTGATTCTTGCCAAAGTCACATGGAAAGGGTTTTTGCAAGACTCGGTGTCCCAAAACACTGATGAGCAAAATACATGATGGAGATTCCACACACTTTCGTGTTTGGATTAATCATGTATTCCATGATATGTAAAACAACCAGATATGTCCAGTACTCCCAAGGAGTTGCGAGTATAGATACCAAAGTGATCAAAGGACTGATCATGGGACAACAGTGAAAAATGTCATTGAGTACTGGAGTAGCACTGATGACATGTTTTCTCGCAAGCAGAGATTATGAAGTGCTCGTTGTAAGTAATTGCATCGATACAGTCTTCATCAATACTCCATGTGATTTTCAATTTAAGTTAAGGGTTTTTTGTGTAATACACGATATGGTGGCACGGTGCTTGGAAATCGTTCCAAATAGGTTACTGTGGCGAATTCTATAACTAAGGCTAAGTATGTTGCCGCTTTCAAAGCGACATAGAAGATGTTGAATCGTACAGTTCGTTCATGAACTTAGTATGGTTCCAAGATGGCTTTGGTCAATGGAACACTATTGAAGATAGTTGCTCCATAGCTCAGTCTGAGGAATCAAGGTTTGACCAGTGATTCACATATATACGAAGCCAAGTCCATACAAAATATGAATTTTGTGAAAGCGTGAAAATGCGATGATATGCAAAGATACACACGGAACTGAAGTTGACAGATCCGTTGGACATCAGGCTATACCACAAGCGAAGCATTTTTTACACCGGTATGCCATAGGTGTAAAGTGCATTAGCATTGACTAGATTATTGACTCTAGTGCAAGTGGGAGTCTGTAGGAGATATGCCCTAGAGGCAATAATGTATGTTATTGTTTATCTCCATGTTCATAATTATGTTTATGTTCCATGCTATAACTGCTATGGTTCTCGAGTCTGCAATAACCACGAGGCTCGGAGGAAGACTCATATGCACGTGTGGAATAATAAACGGTAAAATGTATTCCTAGTCTGGCCTCTAAGACTAGCTCAAGTGTTGCATGACGGTTCTGTTTTCCTGATCATGGGCATGACTATGCTAGCGACTTTGAGGGCACAATGTTAGGAGGACACTTGTGTTGAATCGACCCGAATTGATGTTATGCTATGAGATTCATTCGTCACAAGTTAATGGTTAATAACACAGAAAAAGTTAATGTTTGCATAATTCCTTAGACCATGAGAGTATCGAGTTTCTTCATGCTTGCTTCATGAACTTTGGGGTTTGTTAAACGTCATCCGTAACTGGGTGGCTATTACGGCGGCTTACGGGTTCATGGGAAAGTATATCAAGGGACTTGATAGCTCAAGATTGGGATTTGCTCCTCCGACGATGGAGAGATATCTCTGGGCCCTCTCGGTGTTACGGTATCCACCATCGTCTGGCCAGACACATTGTGATTTGATCACAGGGATGCCGGAACACGGGAACGAGAAAAGAGAACAAAACCGGTAACGAGGTAACTGGCATTGTGGACAAGTGTTGATCCACGGGGATGCCAATGATTCTCACCTCGGGTATTTGTAACATATCGCGAAGCAACAGGAATAGCACATGGCAACTGAAGGTTCACTCGAATATTCATTCGTGTGGGTATAGGGGTCAATATGGGTGTCCACAGCTCCGATGTTGATCATTGATCGGAAAGTGTTCCGGGTCATGCCTATACTTCACCGAACCTATAGGGTCACACGCTTAAGGGTCATCTATCTGCTGAATAATAGACAGGGAGTCAGAGAGAAAGTCAGCGAAAAGTTTCGGAGACAACGGAAACGTTCCGGAGAGAACACCGGAATAGTTTCGGTAAAACTGAAAAGTTGTTTCGGGGTATGCCATTAAGTCAAATTGGTTTCGGCACACGCCTGGAAATTCTTGGAGGGTGCCAGAATTATTCTGGAAACTTCTGGGATTTTTCCGGGATAAAAACCGGAAAAGTTCCGGAGCTGCCGGAACTGGTTTGGTTGCTTTTCGCAGATGAAAGCACTAATGCGGAATTATTTCGGAACGCGTCCAAAATCATTTTAGTGGGTACTGGAATTATTCTAAAACCCACAGAAATTTTTTCGGATTTAACGGTCGCCGAAAAATGTTTCCGTGAATAGTGAAAGTGCTTTTTGGGTGGCTTCTTGGAGAAGCCACCTTGAGGGCCTTTTGGTATTTTTCCCTTGGCTTTTTGGAGAAGCCACCCTTGGGCTTGGCCTATAAATAGGGGTGGAGGGGGCTGCCTAAAGACTCATCCCTTGCTCTCATACACATGCCATGACATTTCTGGCTTCTCTCTCCCTCCCAGCGAAATAGTTTCGTAGAGCCGAAAGGATGTCTGGGTTCCGGCGGGAACTAGTTCTGGATGGCGAAGCCCTGCCGGATAAATGACACCATATGTGTGCAACTCTGTAGAGAGATCGTAGTTTCGGTCTTAGTTCGAGAGTGCCTCCCGAAGGGCTGTCCGAGTGACCGTCCGATTTTCGAGGGTCCTCCCGAAGGGCTGTCCGAGTTACTGTCCGTGAGGCCTCCCGGAGGGCTGTCCGAGGATCCGTCCGGTGGGACTATCCGAAGGACTGTCCAGAGGCCTCCCGAAGGGCTGTCTGAGGATCCGTCCGGTGGGACTATCCGAGGGACCGTCCAGAGGCCTCCCGAAGGGCTGTCCGAGGATCCGTCCGGTGGGACTATCCGAGGGACTGTCCAGAGGCCTCCCGAAGGGCTGTCAGGCGATCCGTCTGGTGAGCTGACCAGGGAGTACATCCTCGCGGTTGGGAGGTTGTAAATCCTAGCTGCAGGGATCTGCACCGCCGATCGTCATCGACTCTACTTCCGCTTCGCTACGAGTCGGTAACGAAAAGATCAAACCTTGTATGCAGTCTCCATAGTGGTCCTGGGCTGGTGCGTAGGTCGGAATTTTTTTGTTTTCTACTGCGTTCCCCTACACTATCTTACAATCGTTATACCGTCTGCGGCATCAATCTCAAGCTTGTACCAAAAGTTAGTGTCTGAGGCAAAAAAAAGGAATTCTATAATTATGTCCATGTGAAAGTTTGATTACTTCTAAAATTATGTTGATGTAACTAGTTTGAAATTTATGGTAAAATTGCAGTTTACCATGCATGTCGTCCAAATAATTATGTAGTAAGTACATATTCAGAAAGTTCACCATATTCTGGAAAGAGGGCTGTAATATGATTTGTGTCTAACTATATTCCAAGAAATATGGATCCATTTCAACTTAATAACCCATCTAGTGTAATATGCTTTCGTGCAATTCAATGTTTTGTTCAAATTTCTTTCCTACTTTAAGCGCTAAAAATATTCGAGTCAGTCACAAATCATATTATGTTTTGCAGTAAATCATACCAAAATTGTTTGTAAAAGCAGTCGACGTGATTCAATCTCAAGACCTCCTCATTCAAACAGAACCGCAGTAACTAACTAAGACATCTTAACGCTTGTGCATATCTACTTCTTCTTTTTTTCCTTCTCTTCTTTCGGCAGTTCTTATTCGGTTTTTTCCAGAAGCTTCCCAAACCAGTTTCGCGATTCGCTGGTCGGTTCTTATTCTGTTCTTTCTTTTTTCCTGTTCGAAATCCACAGACTTTTTTCTCAAATTATTGATTTTTTTTAAATCAATCAACGTTTTATCCTTGCAAACTTTTTTCTCAAAATTTATGAATTTAAAAAAAATCAATAACATTTAAAAAATCTGTGGACTTTTTAAAAAATTGATGAAGGTTTTTTCGTGATTTTTTTCAAAATCTATGAACTTTTTTCAAGTTTGCGATTTTTTTTTCAAAATTGGTAAAATTTTTCAAAGTCATGTTTTTTCCTCAAAATCGATGAACTTTTTTCAAATTTGTGAACTTTTCTTCAAAATCGATGAACTTGTTTCAAAAGTGCGAATTTTTTCTACAAATCTATGATCTTTTTTTCGAATTCCATGAACTTTTTCAAAAGTTTGCACTTCTTCTGATACTCATGATTTCTTTTTGAAAGTCAACGGTGTTAGTTGTGAACGTTCTTCGTGGTCAACAGTCTTCACGGTCAAGATCAATGTGTTCAATGTCACGTTCTTTTTTCCTTTTTCTGCAAACAAGACAGCGAGCGAGAACCAGCCTGCGATCGAACTAATGGGCCGCGGCCCACAAGTTGCGTTAGCGCTAGCACGCGTAAATAACGCTTAAAGTGTTGAAGAGGGGTACTCATTGGAAGCAACGTCAGAGAAACTTGAAAATCACTAGCAGAAGCTCGTGCTTTGCTACTGGCTATAATGCATATATAAATGAATCAAACAATTGATTAAGCTCGTCTTCAAGTCAAAACTCATTGCTCCCTCATACGTCCGAGCGTGTGGAGAAAAAGGCCCTCGCGTCGCTCCCTCCCCAGGAGCGACTCGGGCGGCGATCAGATCGCTCCAACCTCCGGCTGCCTCTCCTCCCCATCCACCTCCTCGCCGTCGCCGGCGCCTCCCGCGGGCAAAGCTCGCGTGGAGCAGGCGGCGGCGGGGCCCCTTATGCGGCGGGCGGCGTCTTCCACGAGAAAGGGAACTCCTGGCGGCGCGGCGTCGGGCGGAGGGCGGCTCTGATCGGACCGGAGCGGCGTTGCGCCTCTCGCGTCTCAGGCATCGGTGACCTGCGGCTCACGCGGCACTGGCTGCTGCCCATCCTTAGGGAATCGGATCTGCGCGGATCTGGCCTCATGTGCGGCGGCCGTGCCTCGCGGGCAGGGTGGCAGCGCCTTCCCCTCCTCCCTACTCCAGCGTTGGTTCGGGGCGGTGCTGGGGCTGATCACCGTGCATCTGGTGGCTTGCCCGTGGATCCGTCGGTGGTGGTGCTCGGGCTGTGGGCAGCGCGGGCCGGCGTCCTCCGCCGTGGCGGCGATGGCGTCGGCGTGGTGGAGGCAGCGGTGTGGTGGCTGTCTTGTGCTCTTATCGCATCACGACAACGATCTGCATGATCGGTCCTCCTCGATCTGGCCGTTGACGTGTTCCGGAACTACTGCCGGAGATCTTGCCCAAGGATATCTGAATCGGATAGAATCCGGTCGTGTGCGTCCATATCAGCCTACGCTGTTTCATGAGGGCGCGACGCGAAGCTCTGCTAGTTGTTGACACCATGGGACATGTCGGTATCTCGATTTCCATGACACAGACAGCGGCGGAGAAAGTCATGATGGCTGAGATCGGAGGATCAGTAAGGCGGAGGGGGCTTTGGAGGCGATGGAGTCAGCCAGGTGTTTGATAACTTTCAGAAGTAGCAGTGACAAGTGGGGGCAACAACACTGGAGGATTTCATTTTTGGTGGTGCCTCTCGGGTGCCGAGTTGTGACTTTCAGGGTGAAAACCTAAGGTCTGGCCTTCATTGGTTGTGCCTAGCAATTGCTTTGCTGAAGGTATTGTTTTGAGAGCGCGGTCTTTCTCCAGGGTGAAAACCTATAATCTCGTATCGGGCGACAATGGCGCTTGTGCACTGTTTGCTTCTTGAAGGCGTTGCTTTTGGAGACCTTTTATGTTTTCCAGGTGTTGTCTTTGGTGGTGGTTTGTGTGCTGCGGCTGAGAGGAATTGATCACTGTGGCAAGGCCTTTGTTCTTTTTACATTTCTTTTTTGTTTTCTTTTCGGGATGTGTGCATTCTGAATGTCTTTGTGACATCTTGTTGGTGCAGAGGCTGGTTGTAATTGGTATCTTCGCGATATTAATATATTCCCCTTTTCAAAAAAAACGCCCGAGTGTGTTCGGACATCAAACGGGCGCTCTGTAGGCTCTTCAAAATTCAACCGTCTGGACAGTCTGGGCTCCCCCAAATCTAGACCATATGTGGGGGAGAAATATGGTTGTCCGGACTATCCGCCATCTTATCTCCAACACACGGCTCCAACACAAAACCCCCACCCCACGACGCACCCTTCCCTTTTCCTGTCGGACCCTCACCTTTCCGCTCGGTTTCCCGCCGTAGTGGGACATTTCTCGCTGAGCCTCTTCCTATAAAATCTGATGACGCCCATACCCACATCACCTTCACCATGCGTTGCAACAAGGATGAAAATTTTAATATTTACAATATAAAGGAGTGGGTTAACTAATACATACTACTGACACAAAACAACGAATAACTATAAAGATCATTCTCAAAGGTCCATTCAACTTTGAAATGCACACTAACGTGGGGTGGCAACCTAAATGCGTGGGATTAGCGATTTGTTGTTGAGTAATATCTGATTTTGTTTTGGAAGATTATGGAGACAAATCTCATGTTTATCTTTTAGTGTAACACCCCATGTAATTAAGCTACAGTGACCACCTTTTGATAATGCCAAGTCACCATGCTTAACAGTGCTTGATCATCATTTGCATCATATCTAATTTCAAATTCCAATTCAAATTGAAATTCAAATTTAAAGTGAAAATAAAAGTTGTTCCAATTTGAAAACTAAAATGTTCATTAATTAGAAATTAATCCATAACTAATTATGTTAAGGAAAACAACATCACCTATATTACCTAAGTGAGTCTAACATCCTAAAACAGTAGTAAAATAACAACATGTAATACCTTTTTATTTAATAAAATTGGAAATGAAATCATATTATCTCCAAACCAATTTCTGGTAGTAGTTAATATTGCATTGTAATTATTGAGCTAAGTTACATATTTTACAAAACTCAATTGGTGGCCTAACAATTTACCAAAACAGAAATGAATACAGAAAACAGAAAATGAAAAAGAAAAACGGTAAAGACTTACTGGCGCACTGGGCTTTGAGTGCATAGTGCAGCCTGGCCCGGCCCGCCTCGGCGTTTCCCTAACCTCACGCAGAGGAGGGCGAGGCCCTGGCGCCCGAGCACGCGCGCCGTCCGTGCGTCGATCCTGCTCGCTGTCGAGCATCCGCTGGTCCCCAGTGCCAGATAAAAGCACCTCCGAGCCT
This sequence comes from Elymus sibiricus, assembly GCA_039707655.1. Classification (NCBI taxonomy): domain Eukaryota; kingdom Viridiplantae; phylum Streptophyta; class Magnoliopsida; order Poales; family Poaceae; genus Elymus; species Elymus sibiricus. The sequence continues at coordinate 409,679,283 of CM077674.1, read as the reverse complement.
CTCTCTCTCTCCTGCGGAAACCTAGGAACCCCCAGATCCCCCTCTCGCCCTCTCCTCACCCGATTGCAACCACGACCGAGTGCCGCCATGGACGCCGATCGTTGAGCTCGCGACCACAAGTGCCCCGGACCACCGCACCGTGGCCGGAAGAACCGCCTGCGTCCCCTGCGTCTACTCCGGCCCGTCACTCGTCGAGGGCTGCTCCCCAACGACGGCATCGACCGCATCTTCCACGTCGGCCACCGAAGCTTCCGCCGCTCGATCCACGCCGTCCCGACCACCCCGCGCCTCACCGAGCTCGGCGTCCCCCTCTGTGAGCACGCGCGCACCTTTTCCCCTTTAGCCCGAGCTCGATTTCGAGCTCCGGCGCCGTTTGCCCCTGTTGCTTGCTCCGGCCGCCGCTAGATGAGCTCGCCGCCGGCGTGGTAGCCCTCCTCCACTCCCCCCCAGTAGCACGGTGGGATGAGGCTCTTTGCGCTGAACCGATTCCCGCCGTCCGCCGCCTCGTTTGGTCGCCGGAGCGCAGCTCCGGTGGGCCGCCGCCGCGTCGGGCCTCGCCGCCGGCCTCTCCCAGGCGCGCGCTGGTTTTAAACCAGCCGGCCGGCTCATTGACACGCGGGCCCGCCCGTTTAATTAACCCCTAACCTAATTAACCTAACCCACTAACCCACTGACATGTGGGGCCCCAGCACTATTGTTTTGGATAAGGCATACAAAGTCAGCAGCTGACTCAGCCCCACTGGACCCACCTGTCATACTCTAGGGCTAGCTGAGTCTGGGTATAAAAAGTATCTGCACTGTTCTGGATAATGTTTTGGATAATTCGAATTTAATAATTAAATTAATTCCAGAAATTCAATAAAACTTTGAAAAATCATATAAAATAAACCGTAAGTCGGATGAAAATAATTTATATATGAGAAACGATCAGAAAAATATGAAGAATCCGAATAACCTATCCACATGCCTGCCACACCCCTCTAACCTACTGAACATGGAACTTTTTGCCTGTTTCCAATAAATGAATAGTGCATGACCTTGGTAAAATAATTCCAGATAAATACCTAAATCATGTAAAATAATATGAGATGCATTATATCACCCTTGCATAGCATGTAGACATGTCATGCATCCCTGTTGCATTGTTGCCATGTATTTATTGTTTCTTCCACCTCCTTCTCTTCCGATAGCCCCCGAGACTGCCGACGACACTGCAGTGTACGACTACGTCGCCGACGACCAGACCCCTTCAGCTGAGCTTCTAGGCAAGCAAAACCCCCTTGATCATCCAGATATTGCCCATTCCTTCTCTCTTATGCTTGCATTAGAATTACTTCTGTTGTTGCTCCGATAGCTCCTATTCTGATGCATAGCCTGTTATTGTCGCCTGTTGTTGATACCTACCGGTTGTCCCATGATGCTTAGTTAGCTATGCTGTTGTTCCATCTATGGCCCTTCACCCTTGTCCGTTTGCCTTGCTTGTTACCGGGCCGTGATCACTCTGGGTGATGATCACGGAAATGTTTACATAATGCAACACTTTAAACTATTAAAGTCAGGCTGGCCCCAAGGGTGCCCGCGAGAGAATAATATTAAAGACGGGTCGGCTCCAAGAGCACCCGCGAGCCGTGAATTACCAAGTCGGAACGACAGGAACCCTGATCACCTCCGCGAGTTTGTAAATACGCCTAACGGATTTGGGTATTTGATCTGAGTGGGTCGTTGGCCCTATACGCACAACCACCACGTCGGATAATGGTTATGGGACCCTCGGTGCCATATGTATCAGCCGAAAGCTCTGTCAGACGTCCAGTTCAGCATTCTGGCCGGGTCGGATCGTGTCACCCAGCACACGGGTGGCGCTGGTATCCACCCTGCACACAACGACCCGGAGTGCACAGGGCGATGGCCCAAGACCCCTGAGCGCTTAGGATGTAGACCGGCGGGGACCTCTCTGTTGAGTTCTAGGTAGGGCTGCGGTGTGTCGATCAGCCGAGGCCGAGCATGACCCAGGAAAGTTTGTCCGTCCAGAGTTAATTGAGCGTGTTGGGTAACAGTAGTGCACCCCTGCAGGGAAGTTATCTATTCGAATAGCCGTGTCCACTGTAACAGGACGCTCAGAGTTGTATCCTGATCTACAACAACTATGAATGATTACTGTGACAATGTTAAACTGATACTACCGCTCTCGGGATCACTTTCTCGCAGGGTAGTCGAGGAAGGATCCCAGGGCATTACTAAAATATGATTGATTTTATATTATCTTGTTCTACTCTCTTCTGATGCTGCAAGATTGCTTCAAGATGCTAGTCTTCGATAGGCTAGGCCTCTCCCCCTCTGTTCTGGCATTTCTGCAGTTTAGTCCAAAGATATAGCCCCATTCCTTTGATACAAATGCATAATTAGTATAGTTCTGATGTCAGTCTTGCGAGTACTTTGGATGAGTACTGACGGTTGCTTTGCTACTTCTTTTCCCTACCCGGTTGCTGCGATCAGACGACGGAGCCCGGGAGCAGGAGATACCCGGAGGAGCCTACTATGACGTGGAGATCCCCGACGACCAGGAGTAGTTCGGAGGCCCTAGGCAGGAGGTCTTCGCCTTTTCGATCAGTGTCGCTGTTTGTGCTAGTCTTCCTAAGGCAAACTTGACTAACTATGTCTGTACCCAGATATTATGGCTTGTACGACTTATGTATTCGGGTCCTCGTGACCCCTGGTTTGTAATATGAAGATTTATGTTTAAACTTGAGTTTAGAGTTGTGTTGTGATATCTTCCCGTGAGTCTCTGATCTCGAGCGTGCACGTTTGCGTGTATGATTAGTGCACGGTCGAGCAGGGGCGTCGAAAGTTGGTATCAGAGCCGACTGCCTGTAGGAATCCCCTTTCCAACTCCTTGGCCGAAGTTGAGTCTAGTCTTTCAAAAACTGTTTTACTAACATGGCTGTGTGGCTTACGGGCCCACGTCGCCAATGGATGGGATTAGGATCTTTTATTCCTCTTCCTTACTCTGGGATTCTGCTCTCTCTTCTATTCGGGTTAACGATTTTACTGACTCTAATATTAGGTTCTCATGATCCCGTCCACCCGGAGTTCTGAAATTACCCCCCCTTCTTCGAGATGAGGGCCAGGTTCTGCTGCACAATACCCACGGACCGCAGGATCCTTTTATCGAGGGCACCCTACGTCGTCCCCTGCAGATTCCTTGCTCCAATAGTTTTCACCGACGTTGGTGTAGCCTTTGCTATGTCCCGTTGTTGTATTCCTCACCGCGTGCCTGCGCGCCGCCTAGTTTGTCTAGCTGCATGTGTTTCTGAACTCGCATTGTCCGTGAGCATTTGAAAACTGCTCAGTCTCGTCAGAAGAGCAACTATGACCGAAAACACCAGGTAATGGTCTACCAACCTGGCGAACAAGCTTACCTTCGTGTCACTCCGATGAAGGGCACTCATCGATTTGGAATCAAGGGCAAGTTAGCTCCTCGCTACATTGGTCCATTCCGTATTCTCGCAAGACGTGGAGAAGTGGCATATCAATTGGAGTTGCTGCCGAACCTTTCACAAGTTCATGATGTCTTTCATGTGTCACAACTCCGTCGCTGCTTTAAGGATCCTATCCGAGCAGTGGAACATGAAATGCTTGAATTGCGAGAAGATCTTTCTTATCAAGAGTATCCGATCCGCATTCTTGATCAAGCGGAACGTCGAACCCGTCAGAAGGCAATCAAGTTCCTTAAAGTTCAGTGGTCGAATCATTCTGAAGATGAAGCCACGTGGGAACGCGAGGATCGTCTTCGTGAAGAATACCCCGCTTTCTTTCAGCCTACCTCTTAATTCTCGGGACGATAATTTCTTTTAGAGGAGGAGAATTGTAACACCCCATGTAATTAAGCTACAGTGATCACCTTTTGATAATGCCAAGTCACCATGCTTAACAGTGCTTGATCATCATTTGCATCATATCTCATTTCAAATTCCAATTCAAATTGAAATTCAAATTTAAAGTGAAAATAAAAGTTGTTCCAATATGAAAACTAAAATGTTCATTAATTAGCAAATAATCCATAACTAATTATATTAAGGAAAACAACATCACCTAAATTCCCTAAGTGAGTCTAACATCCTAAAACAATAGTAAAACAGCAACATTTAATACCTTTTTATTTAATAAAATTGCAAATGAAATCATATTATCTCCAAACCAATTTCTGGAAGTAGTTAATATTGCATTGTAATTATTGAGCTAAGTTACATATTTTACAAAACTCAATTGGTGGCCTAACAATTTACCAAAACAGAAATGAATACAGAAAATAGAAAATGAAAAAGAAAAACGGTAAAGACTTACTGGCGCACTGGGCTTTGAGTGCATAGTGCAGCCTGGCCCGGCCCGCCTCAGCCTTTCCCTAACCTCACGCAGAGGAGGGCGAGGCCCTGGCGCCCGAGCACGCGCGCCGTCCGTGCGTCGATCCAGCTCGCTGTCGAGCATCCGCTGGTCCCCGGCGCCAGATAAAAGCACCTCCGAGCCTCTCTCTCTCTCCTGCGGAATCCTAGGAACCCCCAGATCCCCTCTCGCCCTCTCCTCTCCCGATTGCAACGACGACCGAGTGCCGCCATGGACGCCGATCGTTGAGCTCGCGACCACAAGTGCCCCGGACCACCGTACCGTGGCCGGAAGAACCGCCTGCGTCCCATGCGTCTACTCCGGCCCGTCACTCGTCGAGGGCTGCTCCACAACGACGGCATCGACCGCATCTTCCATGTCGGCCACCGGAGCATCCGACGCTCGATCCATGCCGTCCCGACCACCCCGCGCCTCACCGAGCTCGGCGTCCCCCTCTGTGAGCACGCGCGCACCTTTTCCCCTTTAGCCCGAGCTCGATTTCGAGCTCCGGCGCCGTTTGCCCCTGTTGCTTGCTCCGGCCGCCGCTAGATGAGCTCGCCGCCGGCATGGTAGCCCTCCTCCACTCCCCCCCCCAGTAGCACGGTTGGATGCGGCTCTTTGTGCTGGACCGATTCCCGCCGTCCGCCGCCTCGTTTGGTCGCCGGAGCGCAGCTCCGGTGGGCCGCCGCCGCGTCGGGCGTCGCCGCCGGCCTCTCCCAGGCGCGCGCTGGTTTTAAACCAGCGGCTGGCTCACTGACATGTTGGCCCGCCCGTTTATTTAACCCCTAACCTAATTAACCTAACCCACTGACAAGTGGGGCCCCAGCACTATTGTTTTGGATAAGGCATACATAGTCAGCAGCTGACTCAGCCCCACTGGACCCACCTGTCATACTCTAGGGCTAGCTGAGTCTGGGTATAAAAAGTATCTGCACTGTTCTGGATAATGTTTTGGATAATTCGAATTTAATAAATAAATTAATTCCAGAAATTCAATAAAACTTTGAAAAATCATATAAAATAAACTGTAAGTCGGATGAAAATAATTTATATATGAAAAACGATCAGAAAAATATGAAGAATCCGAATAACCTATCCACATGCCTGCCACACCCCTCTAACCTACTGAACATGGAACTTTTTGTCTGTTTCCAATAAATGAATAGTGCGTGACCTTGGTAAAATAATTCCAGATAAATCCCTAAATCATCTAAAATAATTTGAGATGCATTATATCACCCCTGCATAGCATGTAGACATGTCATGCATCCCTGTTGCATTGTTGCCATGTATTTATTGTTTCTTCCCCCTCCTTCTCTCCCGATAGCCCCCGAGACTGCCGACGACACTGCAGTGTATGACTACGTCGCCGACGACCAGACCCCTTCAGCTGAGCTTCCAGGCAAGCAAAACCCCCTTGATCATCCAGATATCGCCCATTCCTTCTCTCTTATGCTTGCATTAGAATTACTTCTGTTGTTGCTCCGATAGCTCCTGTTCTGATGCATAGCCTGTTATTGTCGCCTGTTGTTGATACCTACCGGTTGTCCCATGATGCTTAGTTAGCTATGCTGTTGTTCCATCTATGGCCCTTCACCCTTGTCCGTTTGCCATGCTTGTTACCGGGCCGTGATCACTCTGGGTGAAGATCAGGGAAATGTTTACATAATGCAATACTTTAGACTGTTAAAGTCGGGTTGGCCTCAAGGGTGCCCGCGAGAGAATAATATTAAAGACGGGTCGGCTCCAAGAGCACCCGCGAGCCGTGAATTACCAAGTCGGAAGAACGACAGGAACCCTGATCGTCTCCGCGAGTTTCTAAATACGCCTAACAGATTTGGGTATTTGATCTGAGTGGGTCGTTGGCCCTATACGCACTACCACCACGTTGGTTATGGTTATGGGACCCTCGGCGCCGTATGTATCAGCCGAAAGCTCTGTCAGACGTCCAGTTCAGCATTGTGGCTGGGTCGGATTGTGTCACCCAGCACACGGGTGGCGCTGGTATCCACCCTGCACACAACGACCCGGAGTGCACAGGGCCATGGCCCAAGACCCCTGAGCGCTTAGGATGTAGACCGGCGGGGACCTCTCTGTTGAGCTCTAGGTAGGGCTGCGGTGTGTCGATCAGCCGAGGCCGGGCATGGCCCAGGAAAGTGTGTCCGTCCAGAGTTAATCGAGCGTGTTGGGTAACAATAGTGCACCCCTGCAGGGAAGTTATCTATTCGAATAGCCGTGTCCACGGTAACAGGACGCTCAGAGTTGTATCCTGATCTACTACAACTATGAATGATTACTGTGACAATGTTAAACTGATACTACCGCTCTCGGGATCACTTTCTCGCAGGGTAGTCGAGGAAGGATCCCAGGGCATTACTAAAATATGATTGATTTTATATTATCTTGTTCTACTCTCTTCTGATGTTGCAAGATTGCTTCAAGATGCTAGTCTTCGATAGGCTAGGCCTCTCCCCCCTCTGTTCTGGCATTTCTGCAGTTTAGTCCAAAGATATAGCCCCATTCCTTTGATACCAATGCATAATTAGTATAGTTCTGATGTCAGTCTTGCGAGTACTTTGGATGAGTACTCACGGTTGCTTTGCTACTTCTTTTCTCCTACCCGGTTACTGCGATCAGACGACGGAGCCCGGGAGCAGGAGATCCCCGGAGGAGCCTACTACGACGTGGAGATCCCCGACGACCAGGAGTAGTTCGGAGGCCCTAGGCAGGAGGTCTTCGCCTTTTCGATCAGTGTCGCTGTTTGTGCTAGCCTTCTTAAGGCAAACTTGACTAACTATGTCTGTACCCAGATATTATGGCTTGTACGACTTATGTATTCGGGTCCTCGTGCCCCCTGGTTTGTAATATGAAGATTTATGTTTAAACTTGAGTTTAGAGTTGTGTTGTGATATCTTCCCGTGAGTCTCTGATCTCGAGCGTGCACGTTTGCGTGTATGATTAGTGCACAGTCGAGCAGGGGCGTCACATTTAGGAAGGTGATATCATGTATATGGTGTGATTTCGGAATTCTTAATTACATATTATTTACGCGATTGAATTGAATCAGCACCTGCCAAAGCAAGCACGAAACAAGATCCCCTTTAATGGGATTTGATTTTTTAATAGGAGGAAGAAAAATCCAGTGAAAGGGGATGATGAGAGGTGAGACGAAAAAACCAGATGAAAAAAACCATACCAGGCTAGCAACTCCCGCTTTAGGATATCTCTACTCCTAAAGGGGGACTTGGTAGTCTCCGTTCCACGGTCTTTTTTCGTCTCCCACTTTCGTATGGTTTTTTTTCGTCTCACCTCCCACCACCATCCGCCGCTTGGTTTTTTCGCCCCACCTTCCAATGTTCCGCTTCACCGGGTTTTTTCTTGTCGTTGTTTCGTCGAGTCGTCCAGCCCCGCTCCCCACGTCTCTCTCGATCCTCGCCCCCGATCGCATTCTGGGAGCCGGCAGCTAGGGTTAGCAATCATCAGTCGACGAACCCTCTCTCCTCAGGTGACGCCGATGGCGTCCGGCGGTCAGTATCATGCCCCATCACCGCACGTCTCTTTCCGGCGATCTCCACCACACTACTGGGACTACGGAAAGCGTCCACGGTCAGGCCCGAATGCCACGCCCATTTCACCAACTCGTGTTCCCCCACGAGTCGGAAAGAGGCGACCAGGGAAAGCGGCCGCCGTCAGCCCCAGCATCACGCCCATCTCAATCACGCCCTTCTCCCCGCCTCCCTCCGCCCATGAGCAGTCTTATCGCGGCACCCCGTGATACGTCCATTTTGCATCATGTTTGCTTACTGTTATTTATTATTGTTTTGAATCATTATTTCACTTTACGATACAATTCTTATGCCTTTTCTCTCTTATTTTGCAAGTTTCACATGAAGAGGGAGATTGGCGGCAGCTGAAATTCTGGACCGGAAAGGGGTGAAACAGAGATAGCTATTCTGCACACCTCCAAATGACCTGAAAATTTACGGAGCATTATTTTGGAATATATAAAAAATATTGGCTGAAGAAATACCAGAGGGGGACCCACCAGGAAGCGACAAGCCTAGGGGGCACGCCCCCCGAGCTTGTGGCGCCCCTGGCAGGCCTCCAGGGCCCATCTTCCACTATATGAAGCCATTTGCCCTAGAAAAAATCAGAAGAAGACTTTCGGGACAAAGCACCACCGTCTCGAGGCGGAACCTAGGCAAGAGCACTATTGCTCTCCGGCGGAGCGATTCCGCCGGGGATACTTCCCTCCGAGAGGGGAAAATCGAAGCCATCGACATCACCAACGATCCTCTCATTGTGGGAGGACCAATCTTCATCAACATCTTCACCAGCATCATGTCATCTCAAACCCTACCGATGGAAATATGCCCTAGAGGCAATAATAAAGTTGTTATTATTTTATATTTCCTTGTTCATGATAAAGGTTTATTATTCATGCTAGAATTGTATTGACAGGAAACTTAAATACATGTGTGAATACATAAACAAATACCGTGTCCCTAGTGAGCCTCTACTAGACTAGCTCGTTGATCAAAGATGGTTAACGTTTCCTAACCATAGACATGAGTTGTCATTTGATAACGGGATCACATCATTAAGAGAATGATGTGATGGACAAGACCCATCCGTTAGCTTAGCATATGATCGTTCTGTTTATTGCTACTGCTTTCTTGAATGTCAAATACATGTTCCTCAGACCATGAGATCATGCAACTCCCGGATACCGGAGGAATACCTTGTGTGCTATCAAACGTCACAACGTAACTGGGTGATCATAAAGATGCTCTACAGGTATCTCCGAAGGTGTCCGTTGAGTTGGCATGGATCAAGACTGGGATTTGTCACTCCGTGTTTCGGAGAGGTATCTCTGGGCCCTCTCGGTAATGCACATCATAAGAAGCTTGCAAGCAAAGTGACTAAGGAGTTAGTTACGGGATGATGTATTACGGAACGAGTAAAGAGACTTGCCGGTAACGAGATTGAACTTGGTATGGAGATACCGACGATCGAATCTCGGGCAAGTAACATACCGATGGACAAAGGGAATTACGTATGTTGTCATTGTGGTTCGACCCATAAGATCTTCGTGGAATATGTAGGAACCAATATGAGCATCCAGGTTGCGCTATTGGTTATTGACCGGAGAGGCGTCTCAGTCATGTCTACATCATTCCCGAACCCGTAGGGTCCGCATGCTTAACGTTCGTTGACGATATAGTGTTATATGAGTTATGTGAATTGGTAACCGAATGTTGTTCGGAGTCCCGGATGAGATCCCGGACGTCACGAGGAGTCTCGGAATGGTCGAGAGGTAAAGATTTATATATGTGAAGTCATATTTTGGGTTCCGGAAAAAGGTGTAGTTTTTTCGGTATTGTACCGGGAAGCTTCCAGAAGGTTCCGGAGGATTCCGGAAATCCACAAGTGGGTCCACCACGTCCCAAGGGCTGGCATGGGCTAAGGGGAGGCGCCCTGGTCTTATTGGGCCAGGCGCACCAAGTCCTCAAAAGCCCACGTAGCTAGGGAAGGAAAAAAGGAAGAGTCCTAGTAGGAATAGGATTGGACTTTGTAGTCCAAGTCCACGTGTGTACTATTCACGGTTACTGTTCACGTGGCACTATTCCTTCTACCCCAAGCCCTACACATATATAAATATAGGAGAGGGGGCGCCCCAAAGGATACAACATTGTCTTAGCCGTGTGCGGCACTCCCCTCCACAGTTCCGTCCCTCGGTCATATTTTCGCAGTGCTTGGGCGAAGCCCTGTGGAGATAGCATCACCATCACCGTCACCACGCCGTCGTGCTGCCGGAACTCATCCACTACCTCGCCGTCTTGCTGGATCAAGAAGTCGAGGACGTCACCGAGCTGAACGTGTGCTGAACGCGGAGGTGCCGTACGTTCGGTGCTCGGTCGGTGGATCGTGAAGTTGTTGGACGACATCAACCGCGTTGTTCTAACGCTTCCGCTTACGGTCTACGAGGGTACGTAGACACACTCCCCCTCTCGTAGCTATGCATCTCCATGGATAGATCTTGCGTGTGCGTAGAATTTTTTTGTTTTTATGCAACATTCCCCAACAGTGGCATCATGAGCCAGGTCTATGCGTAGATGATATGGACGAGTAGAACACAAAGAGTTGTGGGCAGTGATCGTCATACTGCTTACCACCAACGTCTTATTTTGATTCGGCGGTATTGTAAGATGAAGCGGCCCGGACCAACCTTACATGTCCACGTACATGAGACCGGTTCCACCAACAGACATGCAACTTGTTTTGCATAAAGGTGGCTGGCGGGTGTCTGTTTCTCCTACTTTAGTTGAATCGAATTTGACTGCGGCCGGTCCTTGTTGAAGGTTAAAATAGCAAACTTGATAAATCACCGTTGTGGTTTTGTGCCGTAGGTAAGAACGGTTCTTGCTAGAAGCCCGTAGCAGCCACATAAAACTTGCAACAACAAAGTAGAGGACGTCTAACTTGTTTTTGCAGGGTATGCTATGATGTGATATGGTCAAGACATGATGTGATATACGTTATTGTATGAGATGATCATGTTTTGTAATTTATCGGCAACCGGCAGGAGCCTTATGGTTGTCTCTTTATTGTATTAAATGCAAGCTCCATGTAATTGCTTTACTTCATCGCTATGCGTTAGCAATAGTTGGCGAGACGACCACGACACAACAATGGAGATCAAGGTGTCAAGCCGGTGACGATGGAGATCATGACGATGCTTTGGAGATGGAGATCAAAAGCACAAGATGATGGCCATATCATGTCACATATTTTGATTGCATGTGATGTTTATCCTTTATGCATCTTATTTTGCTTAGAACGACGGTAGCATTATAAGATGATCCCTTCACTAAATTTCAAGATAAAAGTGTTCTCCCCGAGTATGCACCATTGCTAAAGTTCATCGTTTCGAAGCACCTCGCGATGATCGGGTGTGATAGATTCTACGTTCACATACAACGGGTGTAAGCCAGTTTTACACAAGCAGAATATTTGGGTTAAACATGACGAGCCTAGCATGTACAGACATGGTCTCGGAACACTGTTGACCGAAAGGTCGAACATGAGTCATATAGTAGATATGATCAACATGGAGATGTTCACCATTGATGACTATCCCATCTCACGTGATGATCGGACATGGGCTAGTTGATTTGGATCATGTAACACTTAGTTAACTTGAGGGATGTTAATTTAAGTGGGAGTTCATTAGTAATTTGATTAATTGAACTTAATTTATCATGAACTTAGTCTTGATAGTTTCTTTGCATATCTATGTTGTAGATAAATGGCCCATGCTACTGTTCCGTTGAATTTTAATGCGTTCCTAGAGAAAGCTAAGTTGCAAGATGATGGTAGCAACTACACGGACTGGGTTCATAACTTGAGGATTATCCTCAGTGCTGCACAGAAGAATTATGTCCTTGATGCACCGCTAGGTGACGGACCTGCAGCAGGAGCTGCTGCAGACGTTGTGAAAGCCTGGCAGGCTCGATCTGATGACTACTCGATAGTTCAGTGTGCCATGCTCTACGGCTTAGAACCAGGACTGCAAAAGCGTTTTGAACGCCACGGAGCATATGAGATGTTCCAAGAGCTGAAATTGATATTTCAAACTAATGCCCAGGTTGAGAGATATGAAGTCTCCAACAAGTTCTTTAGCTGTAAGATGGAGGAGAACAGTCCTGTCAGTGAACACATACTCAGAATGTCTAGGTACCACAACCACTTGACTCAGCTGGGAATTGATCTTCCGGTTGAGAGTGTTATTGACAGAGTTCTTCAGTCACTGCCACCAAGCTATAAAGGCTTCGTGATGAACTATAATATGCAAGGGATGGAGAAGACAATTCCCGAGCTCTTCGTGATGCTGAAATCAGCGGAGGTAGAAATCAAGAAGGATCATCAAGTGTTGATGGTTAACAAAACCACTAGTTTCAAGAAAAAGGGCAAGGGAAATAAGGGGAACTTCAAGAAGAACGGCAAGCAAGTTGCCGCTCCCACGAAGAAACCCAAAGTTGGACCCAGGCCTGAAACAGAGTGCTTCTACTGCAAAGGGACTGGTCACTGGAAGCGGAACTGCCCCAAGTATTTGGCGGATAAGAAGGATGGCAAAGTGAGCAAAGGTATATTTGATATACATGTTATTGATGTGTTCCTCACTAATGCTCGCAGTAGCGCCTGGGTATTTGATACTGGTTCGGTAGCTCATATTTGTAACTCGAAGCAGGAGCTACGGAATAAGTGAAGATTGGCTAAGGAAGAGGTGACGATGCGCGTCGGGAATGGTTCCAAGGTTGATGTGATCGCCGTCGGCACGCTACCTCTACATCTACCTTCGGGATTAGTTTTAGACCTCAATAATTGTTATTTGGTGCCAGCGTTGAGCATGAACATTATATCTGGATCTTGTTTATTGCGAGACGGTTATTCATTTAAGTCAGAGAATAATGGTTGTTCTATTTATATGAGTAACATCTTTTATGGTCACGCACCTTTTGTGAATGGTCTATTCTTGTTGAATCTCGATCGTAGTGATACACATATTCAAAATATTGATGCCAAAAGATGCAAAGTTGATAATGATAGTGCAACATACTTGTGGCACTGCCGTTTAGGTCATATTGGTGTAAAGCGCATGAAGAAACTCCATGCGGATGGACTTTTGGAATGTCTTGATTATGAATCATTTGATACTTGCGAACCATGCCTCATGGGCAAGATGACTAAAACTCCGTTCTCCGAAAAAATGGAGTGAGCTACTGATTTGTTGGAAATAATACATACTGATGTATGCGGTCCGATGAATGTTTTAAGCACGCGGCGGGTATCGTTATTTTCTAACCTTCACAGATGATTTGAGTAGATATGGGTATATCTACTTGATGAAACACAAGTCTGAAACATTTGAAAAGTTCAAAGAATTTCAGAGTGAAGTAGAGAATCATCGTAACAAGAAAATAAAGTTTCTACGATCTAATCGCGGAGGCGAATATTTGAGTTACGAGTTTGGCCTTCATTTAAGAAAATGTGGAATTGTTTCACAACTCACGCCACCTGGAACACCACAGCGTAATGGTGTGTCCGAACGTCGTAACCGTACTTTATTGGATATGGTGCGTTCTATGATGTCTCTTACTGATTTGCCACTATCATTTTGGGGTTATGCATTAGAGACAGTTGCATTCACGTAAAATAGGGCACCGTCTAAATCCGTTGAGACGACACCATATGAACTATGGTTTGGCAAGAAACCTAAGCTGTCGTTTCTTAAAGTTTGGGGATGCGATGCTTATGTGAAAAAGCTTCAACCTGATAAGCTCGAACCCAAAGCGGAGAAGTGCGTCTTCATAGGATACCCTAAAGAAACAATTGGGTACACCTTCTACCACAGATCCGAAGGCAAGGTCTTTGTTGACAAGAATGGGTCCTTTCTAGAGAAGGAGTTTCTCTCGAAAGAAGTGAGTGGGAGCAAAGTAGAACTTGATGAGGTAATTGTACCTTCTCTCGAATTGGAAAGTAGCTCATCAGAGAAAACCGTTCCCGTGATGCCTACACCAATAAGAGAGGAAGATAATGATAAAGATCATGAAACTTCAGATCAAGTTACTACTGAACTTCGTAGGTCGACCAGAGTACGTTCCGCACCAGAGTGGTACGGTAATCCTGTTCTGGAAGTTATGTTGTTAGACAACAGCGAACCTACGAACTATGAAGAAGCTATGATAGGCCCGGATTCTGACAAATGGCTTGATGCCATGAAATCTGAGATAGGATCCATGTATGAGAACAAAGTGTGGACTTTGGTGGACTTGCCCGATGATCAGCAAGCCATTGAGAATAAATGGATTTTTAAGAGGAAGACAGATGCTGATGGTAATATCACTGTCTACAAAGCTCGACTTGTCGCGAAAGGTTTTCGACAAGTTCGAGGGGTTGACTACGATGAGACTTTCTCACCCGTAGCGATGCTTAAGTCTGTCCGAATCATGTTAGCAATTGCCACATTTTATGATTATGAAATCTGGCAAATGGATGTCAAAACTGCATTCCTTAATGGTTTTTTCAAAGAAGAGTTGTATATGATGCAACCAGAAGGTTTTGTCGATCCTAAGGGTGCTAACAAAGTGTGCAAGCTCCAGTGATCCATCTATGGACTGGTGCAAGCATCTCGGAGTTGGAATATACGCTTTGATGAGGTGATCAAAGCATATGGTTTTGTACAGACTTACGGTGAAGCCTGTATTTTCAAGAAAGTGAGTGGGAGCTCTGTAGCATTTCTAATATTATATGTGGATGACATATTGTTGATTGGAAATGATATAGAATTTCTGGATGGCATAAAGGGATACTTGAATAAGAATTTTTCAATGAAAGACCTCGGTGAAGCTGCTTATATATTGGGCATCAAGATCTATAGGGATAGATCAAGACGCTTGATAGGACTTGCACAAAGCACACACCTTGACAAAGTTTTGAAGAAGTTCAAAATTGATCAGTCAAAGAAAGGGTTCTTGCCTGTCTTGCAAGGTGTGAAGTTGAGTCAGACTCAATGCCCGACCACGGCAGAAGATATAGAGAAAATGAAAGTCATTCCCTATGCCTCAGCCATAGGTTCTATTATGTATGCCATGCTGTGTACCAGACCTGATGTGTGCCTTGCCATAAGTTTGGCAGGGAGGTACCAGAGTAATCCAGGAGTGGATCACTGGACAGCGGTCAAGAATATCCTGAAGTACCTGAAAAGGACCAAGGACATGTTTCTCGTTTATGGAGGTGACGAAGAGCTCGTCGTAAAGGGTTACGTCGATGCAAGCTTTGACACTGATCCGGATGACTCTAAGTCACAAACCGGATACGTATTTATATTAAATGGTGGAGCTGTCAGTTGGTGCAGTTCCAAGCAGAGCGTCATGGCGGGATCTACGTGTGAAGCGGAATACATAGCTGCTTCGGAAGCAGCACATGAAGGAGTCTGGATGAAGGAGTTCATATCCGATCTAGGTGTAATACCTAGTGCATCGGGTCCAATGACAATCGTTTGCGACAACACTGGAGCAATTGCCATAGCCAAGGAGCCCAGGTTTCACAAGAAGACCAAACACATCAAGAGACGCTTCAACTCCATTCGTGAATATGTCAAGGATGGAGACATAGAAATTTGCAAAGTACACACGGATCTGAATGTGGCAGACCCATTGACTAAGCCTCTTCCACGAGCAAAACATGATCAGCACCAAGACTCCATGGGTGTTAGATTCATTACTACGTAATCTAGATTATTGACTCTAGTGCAAGTGGGAGACTAATGGAAATATGCCCTAGAGGCAATAATAAAGTTGTTATTATTTTATATTTCCTTGTTCATGATAAAGGTTTATTATTCATGCTAGAATTGTATTGACCGGAAACTTAAATACATGTGTGAATACATAAACAAATACCGTGTCCCTAGTGAGCCTCTACTAGACTAGCTCGTTGATCAAAGATGGTTAAGGTTTCCTAACCATAGACATGAGTTGTCATTTGATAACGGGATCACATCATTAGGAGAATGATGTGATGGACAAGACCCATCCGTTAGCTTAGCATATGATCGTTCTGTTTATTGCTACTGCTTTCTTGAATGTCAAATACATGTTCCTCAGACCATGAGATCATGCAACTCCCGGATACCGGAGGAATACCTTGTGTGCTATCAAACGTAACAACGTAACTGGGTGATCATAAAGATGCTCTACATGTATCTCCGAAGGTGTCCGTTGAGTTGGCATGGATCGAGACTGGGATTTGTCACTCCGTGTTTCGGAGAGGTATCTCTGGGCCCTCTCGGTAATGCACATCATAAGAAGCTTGCAAGCAAAGTGACTAAGGAGTTAGTTACGGGATGATGTATTACGGAACGACTAAAGAGACTTGCCGGTAACGAGATTGAACTAGGTATGGAGATACCGACGATCGAATCTCGGGCAAGTAACATACCGATGGACAAAGGGAATTACGTATGTTGTCATTGCGGTTCGACCGATAAGATCTTCGTGGAATATGTAGGAACCAATATGAGCATCCAGGTTCCGCTATTGGTTATTGACCGGAGAGGCGTCTCAGTCATGTCTACATCATTCCCGAACCCGTAGGGTCCGCACGCTTAACGTTCGTTGACGATATAGTGTTATATGACTTATGTGAATTGGTAACCGAATGTTGTTCGGAGTCCCGGATGAGATCCCGGACATCACGAGGATTCTCGGAATGGTCGAGAGGTAAAGATTTATATATGGGGAGTCATATTTTGGGTTCCGGAAAAAGGTGCAGTTTTTTCGGTATTGTACCATGAAGCTTCCAGAAGGTTCCGGAGGATTCCGGAAGTCCACAAGTGGGTCCACCACGTCCCAAGGGCTGGCATGGGCTAAGGGGAGGCGCCCTGGCCTTATTGGGCCAGGCGCACCAAGTCCTCAAAAGCCCACGCAGCTAGGGAAGGAAAAAAGGGAGAGTCCTAGTAGGAATAGGATTGGACTTTGGAGTCCAAGTCCACGTGTGTACTATTCATGGTTACTGTTCACGTGGCACTATTCCTTCTACTCCAAGCCCCTACACATATATAAATAGAGGAGAGGGGGCGCCCCAAAGGATACAACATTGTCTTAGCCGTGTGCGGCGCCCCCCTACACAGTTCCGTCCCTCGGTCATATTTTCGTAGTGCTTGGGCGAAGCCCTGCGGAGATAGCATCACCATCACCGTCACCACGCCGTCGTGCTACCGGAACTCATCCACTACCTCGCCGTCTTGCTGGATCAAGAAGTCGAGGATGTCACCGAGCTGAACGTGTGCTGAACGCGGAGGTGCCGTACGTTCGGTGCTCGGTCGGTTGATCGTGAAGTTGTTCGACGACATCAACCACGTTGTTCTAACGTTTCCGCTTACGGTCTACGAGGGTACGTAGACACACTCCCCCTCTCGTAGCTATGCATCTCCATGGATAGATCTTGCGTGTGCATAGAAAGTTTTTGTTTTCCATGCAACGTTCCCCAACAGTGGCATCATGAGCCAGGTCTATGCGTAGATGATATGCACGAGTAGAACACAAAGAGTTGTGGGCGGTGATCGTCATACTGCTTACCACCAACGTCTTATTTTGATTCGGCGGTATTGTAAGATGAAGCGGCCCGGACCAACCTTACATGTCCACGTACATGAGACCGGTTCCACCGACAGACATGCAACTTGTTTTGCATAAAGGTGGCTGGCGGGTGTCTGTTTCTCCTACTTTAGTTGAATTGAATTTGACTGGGGCCGATCCTTGTTGAAGGTTAAAACAGCAAACTTGATAAATCACCGTTGTGGTTTTGTGCCGTAGGTAAGAACGGTTCTTGCTAGAAGCCCGTAGCAGCCATGTAAAACTTGCAACAACAAAGTAGAGGACGTCTAACTTGTTTTTGCAGGGTATGATGTGATGTGATATGGTCAAGACATGATGTGATATACGTTATTGTATGAGATGATCATGTTTTGTAATTTATCGGCAACCGGCAGGAGCCTTATGGTTGTCTCTTTATTGTATGAAATGCAAGCGCCATGTAATTGCTTTACTTTATCGCTATGCGTTAGCAATAGTTGGCGAGACGACCACGACACAACGATGGAGATCAAGGTGTCGAGCCGGTGACGATGGAGATCATGACGATGCTTTGGATATGGAGATCAAAAGCACAAGATGATGGCCATATCATGTCACATATTTTGATTGCATGTGATGTTTATCCTTTATGCATCTTATTTTGCTTAGAACGACGGTAGCATTATAAGATGATCCCTTCACTAAATTTCAAGATAAAAGTGTTCTCCCCGAGTATGCACCATTGCTAAAGTTCGTCGTTTCGAAGCACCTCGCGATGATCGGGTGTGATAGATTCTACGTTCACAAACAACGGGTGTAAGCCAGTTTTACACAAGCAGAATACTTGGGTTAAACTTGATGAGCCTAGCATGTACAGACATGGTCTCGGAACACTGGAGACCAAAAGGTCGAACATGAGTCATATAGTAGATATGATCAACATGGAGATGTTCACCATTGATGACTATCCCATCTCACGTGATGATCGGACATGGGCTAGTTCATTTGGATCATGTAACACTTAGTTAACTTGAGGGATGTTAATTTAAGTGGGAGTTCATTAGTAATTTGATTAATTGAACTTAATTTATCATGAACTTAGTCTTGATAGTTTCTTTGCATATCTATGTTGTAGATAAATGGCCCGTGCTACTGTTCCGTTGAATTTTAATGCGTTCCTAGAGAAAGCTAAGTTGAAAGATGATGGTAGCAACTACACGGACTGGGTTCGTAACTTGAGGATTATCCTCATTGCTGCACAG
This sequence comes from Elymus sibiricus, assembly GCA_039707655.1. Classification (NCBI taxonomy): domain Eukaryota; kingdom Viridiplantae; phylum Streptophyta; class Magnoliopsida; order Poales; family Poaceae; genus Elymus; species Elymus sibiricus. The sequence continues at coordinate 409,660,502 of CM077674.1, read as the reverse complement.
AAGAATTATGTCCTTGATGCACCGCTAGGTGATGGACCTGCTGCAGACGTGGTGAACGCCTGGCAGGCTCGATCTGATGACTACTCAATAGTTCAGTGTGCCATGCTCTACGGCTTAGAACCGGGACTGCAAAAGCATTTTGAACGCCACGGAGCATATGAGATGTTCCAAGAGCTGAAATTGATATTTCAAGCTAATGCCCAGGTTGAGAGATATGAAGTCTCCAACAAGTTCTTTAGCTGTAAGATGGAGGAGAACAGTTCTGTCAGTGAACACATACTCAGAATGTCTGGGTACAACAACCACTTGACTCAGCTGGGAATTGATCTTCCGGTTGAGAGTGTTACTGACCGAGTTCTTCAGTCACTGCCACCAAGCTATAAAGTCTTCGTGATGAACTATAATATGCAAGGGATGGAGAAGACAATTCCCGAGCTCTTCGCGATGCTGAAATCAGCGGAGGTAGAAATCAAGAAGGAGCATCAAGTGTTGATGGTTAACAAAACCACTAGTTTCAAGAAAAAGGGCAAGGGAAAGAAGGGGAACTTCAAGAAGAACGGCAAGCAAGTTGCCGGTCCCACGAAGAAACCCAAAGCTGGACCCAGGCCTGAAACAGAGTGCTTGTACTGGAAAGGGACTGGTCACTGGAAGCGGAACTGCCCCAAGTATTTGGCGGATAAGAAGGATGGCAAAGTGAGCAAAGGTATATTTGATATACATGTTATTGATGTGTTCCTCACTAATGCTCGCAGTAGCGCCTGGGTATTTGATAATGGTTCGGTTGCTCATATTTGTAACTCGAAGCAGGAGCTACGGAATAAGTGAAGATTGGCTAAGGACGAGGTGACGATGCGCGACGGGAATGGTTCCAAGGTTGATGTGATCGCCGTCGGCACGCTACCTCTACATCTACCTTCGGGATTAGTTTTAGACCTCAATAATTGTTATTTGGTGCCAGCGTTGAGCATGAACATTATATCTGGATCTTGTTTATTGCGAGACGGTTATTCATTTAAGTCAGAGAATAATGGTTGTTCTATTTATATGAGTAACATCTTTTATGGTCACGCACCTTTTGTGAATGGTCTATTCTTGTTGAATCTCGATCGTAGTGATACACATATTCATAATATTGATGCCAAAAGATGCAAAGTTGATAATGATAGTGCAACATACTTGTGGCACTGCCGTTTAGGTCATATTGGTGTAAAGCGCATGAAGAAACTCCATGCGGATGGACTTTTGGAATCTCTTCATTATGAATCATTTGATACTTGCGAACCATGCCTCATGGGCAAGATGACTAAAACTCCGTTCTCCGGAACAATGGAGCGAGCTACTGATTTGTTGGAAATAATACATACCGATGTATGCGGTCCGATGAATGTTGAAGCACGTGGCGGGTATCGTTATTTACTAACCTTCACAGATGATTTGAGTAGATATGGGTATATCTACTTGATGAAACACAAGTCTGAAACATTTGAAAAGTTCAAAGAATTTCAGAGTGAAGTAGAGAATCATCGTAACAAGAAAATAAAGTTTCTACGATCTAATCACGGAGGCGAATATTTGAGTTACGAGTTTGGCCTTCATTTAAGAAAATGTGGAATTGTTTCACAACTCACGCCACCTGGAACACCACAGCGTAATGGTGTGTCCGAACGTCGTAACCGTACTTTATTGGATATGGTGCGTTCTATGATGTCTCTTACCGATTTGCCACTATCATTTTGGGGTTATGCATTAGAGACAGTTGCATTCACGTTAAATGGGGCACCGTCTAAATCCGTTGAGACGACACCATATGAACTATGATTTGGCAAGAAACCTAAGCTGTCGTTTCTTAAAGTTTGGGGATGCGATGCTTATGTGAAAAAGCTTCAACCTGATAAGCTCGAACCCAAAGTGGAGAAGTGCGTCTTCATAGGATACCCTAAAGAAACAATTGGGTACACCTTCTACCACAGATCCGAAGGCAAAGTCTTTGTTGCCAAGAATGGGTCCTTTCTAGAGAAGGATTTTCTCTTGAAAGAAGTGAGTGGGAGCAAAGTAGAACTTGATGAGGTAATTGTACCTTCTCTCGAATTGTAAAGTAGCTCATCAGAGAAAACCGTCCCCGTGATGCCTACACCAATAAGAGAGGAAGATAATGATAAAGATCATGAAACTTCAGATCAAGTTACTACTGAACTTCGTAGGTCGACCAGAGTACGTTCCGCACCAGAGTGGTACGGTAATCCTGTTCTGGAAGTTATGTTGTTAGACAACAGCGAACCTACGAACTATGAAGAAGCTATGATAAGCCCGGATTCCGACAAATGGCTTGAGGCCATGAAATCTGAGATAGGATCCATGTATGAGAACAAAGTGTGGACTTTGGTGCACTTGCCCGATGATCGGCAAGCCATTGAGAATAAATGGATTTTTAAGAGGAAGACAGATGCTGATGGTAATATCACTGTCTACAAAGCTCGACTTGTCGCGAAAGGTTTTCGACAAGTTCAAGGGGTTGACTACGATGAGACTTTCTCACCCGTAGCGATGCTTAAGTCTGTCCGAATCATGTTAGCAATTACCGCATTTTATGATTATGAAATCTAGCAAATGGATGTCAAAACTGCATTCCTTAATGGTTTTCTCAAAGAAGAGTTGTATATGATGCAACCAGAAGGTTTTGTCGATCCTAAGGGTGCTAACAAAGTGTGCAAGCTCCAGTGATCCATCTATGGACTGGTGCAAGCATCTCGGAGTTGGAATATACGCTTTGATGAGGTGATCAAAGCATATGGTTTTGTACAGACTTACGATGAAGCCTGTATTTTCAAGAAAGTGAGTGGGAGCTCTGTAGCATTTCTAATATTATATGTGGATGACATATTGTTGATTGGAAATGATATAGAATTTTTGGATGGCATAAAGGGATACTTGAATAAGATTTTTTCAATGAAAGACCTCGGTGAAGCTGCTTATATATTGGGCATCAAGATCTATAGGGATAGATCAAGACGCTTGATAGGACTTTCACAAAGCACATACCTTGACAAAGTTTTGAAGAAGTTCAAAATGGATCAGTCAAAGAAAGGGTCCTTGCCTGTCTTGCAAGGTGTGAAGTTGAGTCAGACTCAATGCCCGACCACGGCAGAAGATATAGAGAAAATGAAAGTCATTCCCTATGCCTCAGCCGTAGGGTCCGCACGCTTAACGTTCGTTGACGATATAGTGTTATATGAGTTATGTGAATTGGTAACCGAATGTTGTTCGGAGTCCCGGATGAGATCCCGGACGTCACGAGGAGTCTCGGAATGGTCGAGAGGTAAAGATTTATATATGGGAAGTCATATTTTGGGTTCCGGAAAAAGGTGCAGTTATTTCGGTATTGTACCGGGAAGCTTCCAGAAGGTTCCGGAGGAGTCCGGAAGTCCACAAGTGGGTCTACCACGTCCCAAGGGCTGGCATGGGCTAAGGGGAGGCACCCTGGCCTTATTGGGCCAGGCGCACCAAGTCCTCAAAAGCCCACGCAGCTAGGGAAGGAAAAAAGGGAGAGTCCTAGTAGGAATAGGATTGGACTTTGGAGTCCAAGTCCACGTGTGTACTATTCACGGTTACTGTTCACATGGCACTATTCCTTCTACTCCAAGCCCCTACACATATATAAATAGAGGAGAGGGGGTGCCCCAAAGGATACAACATTGTCTTAGCCGTGTGCGGCGCCCCCCTCCACAGTTCCGTCCCTCGGTCATATTTTTTCGCAGTGCTTGGGCGAAGCCCTGCGGAGATAGCATCACCATCACCGTCACCATGCCGTCGTGCTGCTTGAACTCATCCACTACCTCGCCGTCTTGCTAGATCAAGAAGTTGAGGACATCACCGAGCTGAACGTGTGCTGAACGCGGAGGTGCCGTACGTTCGGTGCTCGGTCGGTTGATCGTGAAGTTGTTCGACGACATCAACCGCGTTGTTCTAACGCTTCCGCTTACGGTCTACGAGGGTACGTAGACACACTCCCCCTCTCGTAGCTATGCATCTCCATGGATAGATCTTGCGTGTGCGTAGAATTTTTTTGTTTTCCATGCAACGTTCCCCAACACCTAGTTCATCTCTTGTATTCAATCTTTGTCCCAAAACCTCAGATTGGTACCTGTGGGTTGCTAGTAGTGTTGATTACATCTTGTAGTTGATGCTAGTTGGTTTATTTGGTGGAAGATTATATGTGCAGATTGTTAATGATATTCAATACCCCTCTGATCTTGAACATAAATTTGATTTGTGAGTAGTTACTTTTGTTCTTGAGGACACGGGAGAAGTCTTGTCATAAGTAATCATGTAAATTTGGTATTCGTTCGATATTTTGATGATATGTATGTTGTTCCTTCCTTTAGTGGTGTCGTGTGAACGTCGACTACATGACACTTCACCATCTTTGGGCCTAAGGGAAGGCATTGTGGAGTAGTAATTTTATGATGGGTTGCTAGAGTGACAGAAGCTTAAACCCTAGTTTATGCGCTATTCCGTAAGGGGCTGATTTGGATCCATATGTTTCATGCTATGGTTAGATTTATCTTAATTATTCTTTCGTAGTTGCGGATGCTTGTGAGAGGGGGTAATCATAAGTGGGAGGCTTGCTCAAGTAAGAATAGCACCCAAGCACCGGTCCACCCACATATCAAATTACCAAAGTAGCGAACGCGAATCAAACAAACATGATGAAAGTGACTAGATAATTAAAAATTCCCATGTGTCCTCGAGAACTCCTTGCTTTATATAAGAGATCGTTCCGGCTTGTCCTTTGCTACAAAAAGGATTGGGCCACCTTGCTGCACTTTATTATACTTGTTACTTATTACGAATTACCTTGCTATCAAAACTATCTGTTACCGCTACTTTCAGTACTTGCAGAGAATACCTTGCTGAAAACCGCTTGTCATTTCCTTCTGCTCCTCGTTGGGTTCGACACTGTTACTTATCGAAAGGACTACGATTGATACCCTATACCTGTGGGTCATCAAGACTCTTTTCTAGCGCCGTTGCCGGGGAGTGAATCCCCTTTGGTTAGTGGAATTTGGTAAGGAAACATTTATATTATGTGCTGAAATTTATTGTCACTTGTCACTATGGAAAGTAATCCTTTGAGGGGTTTGTTCGGGGTATGTTCACCTCGAACGGAAGCATTGAGAGTTGCCCCTTAACCTACTGAACCTACTGAAAATATTTATTATTAGATTCCTTCGGGTATGATAGAGAAACTGCTGGCTAATCCTTATGCAGGAAATGGAAATGTACATCCTGATATGCACTTGATATATATAGATGAAATTTGTGGATTGTTTAAGAGCTTACAGGTTTATCTGGAGATGGAGTTAAGAAGAAGGTATTCCCTTTATCTTTGGAGGGAAATACATTGACATGGTATAGGCTATTGGATGATACTGGAACATGGGATTGGAGCTGGTTGAAGCTAGAATTTCACAACAAATTTTATCCTATGCATTTGGTTCATCGTGATCGGAATTATATATATAATTTTTGGCCTCGTGAAGGAGAAAGTATCGCTCAAGCTTGGGGGAGGCTTAAGTATATGTTGCATACATGCCCCAATCATGAGCTCTCAAGAGAAATAATTATTCAAAACTTTTATGCTCGGCTTTCTCATAATGATCAATCCATGCTCGATACTTCTTCTGCTAGTTCCTTTATGAAGAGAACTATTGAATTCAAATGGGATCTTCTGGAAAGAATTAAACGCAACTCTGAAGATTGGGAAATCGACAAAGGTAAAGAGTCAGGTATAAATCTTCAGTTTGATTGTGTTAAATCTTTTATGCTTTTCATAAATTTAGTACTAAATATGGACTTGACTCTGAGATAGTAGTTACCTTTTGTGAATCTTTTGCTGCTCATATTGATCTCCCTAAGGAGAAATGGTTTAAGTTTCATCCACCTATTGAATAAAATGAAGAACCTGTTAGTGTTAAAGAAGAAACAATTGTTTACAATGTTGATCCAGTTGTGCCTACTGCTTATATTGAGAAATCTTCTTTTCCTGTTAGGATTAGGGAACATGCTAAAGCTTCATCTGTGGTTAATAAAAGTAATATTAGAGCACCTACACCTTCTGAACAAATTAAAGTTGAACCTAACATTGCAATGGTTAAAGATCTTTTGGTTGATAATATTGATGGACATGTCATATATTTCTGTGATGAAGCAACTAGAATTGCTAAGCCAGACACTAAAGATAAGAACAAACCCGTAGTTGGCATGCCTGTTGTTTCTGTTAAAATTGGAGATCATTGCTATCATGGTTTATGTGATATTGGTGCTAGTGTGAGTGCTATTCCTTTTTCTCTTTATCAAGAAGTCATGAATGATATTGCACCTGTTGAGATTGAAGATATTGATGTCACTATTAAGCTTGCAAATAGAAATACTATTACACCACATGGGATTGTTAGAGATGTTGAAGTTTTGTGTGGTAAGATCAAATACCCTACTGATTTTCTTGTTCTTGGATCACCACAAGATGATTTTTGTGCCATTATATTCGATAGACTTTTCTTGAATACAGTTAATGCTAAGATTGATTGCAATAAAGAAACTGTCAGTGTTAATTTTGGTGATGTATCTCATGAGTTTAATTTCTCCAAGTTTCGTAGACAACCTCATGATAAAGAATTACCCCATAAATATGAAATTATTGGTCTTGCTTCTATTGCTGTACCTCCTACTGATCATTTAGAAAAATACTTGCTAGACCACGAAACTGATATGCATATGAATGAAAGGAATGAAATAGATGAGTTGTTCTTTAAGCAAGCACCTATTCTTAAACATAACTTTCTTGTTGAAACTTTTGGAGACCCTCTTCCGCCTAAGAGTGATCCTGTGTTCAAAGAAATTGTGCTCAAAGAGTTGATAAGAAATTGAATGTTATTCATTATGCTAGTAAAACTCTAGACAGTGCTCAAAGAAATTGTGCTACTACTGAGAAAGAATTTTTAGCAGTTGTGTTTGCATGTGATAAATTCAGATCTTACATTGTTGATACTAGAGTAACTATTCACACCGATCATGCTGCTATTAAATACCTTATGGAAAAGAAAGATGCTAAACCTAGACTTATTAGGTGGGTTCTTTTACTTCAAGAATTTGATTTGCATATTATTGATAGAAAGGGAGCTGAGAATCCCGTAGCTAATAATTTGTCTAGAATGGAAAATGTTCTGGATGACCCACTGCCTATTGATGATAGTTTTCCTGATGAACAATTAGCTGTTATAAATGCTTCTCGTAACACTCCTTGGTATGCAGACTATGCTAATTACATTGTTGCTAAATACATACCACCTAGTTTCACGTACCAACAAAAGAAAAAGTTCTTCTTTGATTTAAGACATTACTTTTGGGATGACCCACATTTATATAAAGGAGTAGATGGTATTATTAGACGTTGTGTACCTGAGCATGAACAGGAACAAATCCTACGGAAGTGTCACTCTGAGGCACACGGAGGACACCACGCGGCAGATAGAACTGCACACATGGTATTACAATCTGTTTTTTATTGGCCTACTCTTTTTAAAGATGCCCGTAAGTTTGTCCTATCTTGTGATGAATGTCAAAAAATTGGTAATGTTGGAAGACGTCAGGAAATGCCTATGAATTATTCACTTGTTATTGAACCATTTGATGTTTGGGGATTTGATTATATGGGACCGTTTCCTTCCTCTAATGGGTATACACATATTTTAGTTGTTGTTGATTACGTTACTAAGTGGGTAGAAGGTATTCCAACTAGTAGTGCTGATCATAACACTTCTATTAAAATGCTTAAAGAAGTTATATTTCCAAGGTTTGGAGTCCCTAGATATTTAATGACTGATGGTGGTTCACATTTTATTCATGGTGCTTTCCGTAAATTGATTGCTAAGTATGATGTTAATCATAGAATTGCATCTCCTTATCATCCTCAGTCGAGTGGTCAAGTTGAACTAACTAATAGAGAAATAAAATTAATTTTGCGAAAGACCGTTAATAGATCTAGAAAGAATTGATCTAAGAAACTTGATGATGCATTATGGGCTTACAGAACTGCTTATAAAAATCCTATGGGTATGTCTCCGTATAGAATGGTTTATGGAAAAGCATGTCATTTACCTCTTGAAGTAGAACATAAGTCATATTGGGCAATTAAAGAACTTAATTATGATTTTAAACTTGCCGGTGAAAAGAGGTTATTTGATATTAGCTCTGTAGATGAATGGAGAACCCAAGCTTATGAAAATGCCAAGTTATTTAAAGAAAAGGTTAAAAGATGGCATGATAAAAGAATCCAGAAACAGGACTTCAAAGTAGGTGATCATGTTCAATTATACAATTCTCGTTTAAGATTCTTTGCAGGAAAAATTCTCTCTAAATGGGAAGGACCATACATCATCGAAGAAGTTTATCGCTCCGGAGCCATCAAAATAAACAACTCTGAAGGCACTAATCCGAGAGTGGTTAATGTGCGAAGAATTAAAAATTATATCGCAGGTACACCCATTAATGTTGAAACTAATATTATTCAAATAATGACACCGGAAGAGCACGTAGAAGAAACCTTCTGGAACGGTCCAGAATCCTGAAAAGGAGCGGATGTGTGGTACGGTAAGTAAACGACTCCAAAAATTCCATAAAAAGTACTTTTTGTCCATTTTGGAATATATGAAAAATTAGGAAAATAATAAACAGTCCGAAAAGTGCACCAGGGAGCGACAATCCTGGGGGGTGCGCCCTACCCTCCAGGGCGCGCCTACCGAGCTTGTGGCTCCCCGTGGACTTTCCTGACTCCGTTTTTCTTCCATATTACTTGTCCTGCATGAAAAAAATTCATTATATATACTCTCGGATGTTTTGACCACCGTATCACAAGTTTCTCCTCTGTTCTTGTTTCGGGCTGTTTTTCTGACAGATCTAGATCGCCATGGCGCCTCCAAGCTCGTCCAAGGACAAGTTCTACGAGAAGGTCATCAAACCTACCGGAGGTGATGAAACACCCTCAATCCATTGAGATGCATGAGGGGGTGCTTCACATCTAGGACGTTCAAGGGCCCAAGAAGACAGGGAGCGAGAAGGCCAGGCTGGAAGCGGTGGAACATGAGATCTTCAAGTGCCAGGGGATTGTAGAGCGCGGACTCAGTGCTAACCACTCCATGATCACGGAATTCATCCGTGAGCACAAGGTGGACAGCAAGGATTTTGGGGACATCATCTTCAAGCTCAATGATCGGATGGATCACCTTCAGGCCCAGATCTATGATTTACAAAACCAAAATTTTGAGTATGAGGCCAAGTTCAAAGGTATGAGTTTAGCTGCAAATTTCAGGACTCCGGAAACACGTTCATCCTTCTATGATGGAGAGCCTATGCCTTGGAAGACGAAGGACAAGCCTATTACATCATCACCACCATCACCGAAGAAAGACACTTGAGTACACGGGTATGGGCACCACCCTAGGCTTGTGCCAAGCTTGGGGGAGGTGCCCCGGTATCGTATCACCATCACTTTTATCATCATTATCTATCTTAGTTTGATCCTTAGTTATTTCGTGATCTAGAAGAATGAAAGTTTTAGTATGATTTAGTTTCGAGTGCTTGCTTTGTGATCCATCTATCTATGTAATCGTGTGTGAAAGTTATATAATAAAGAGTAGTTTGAGTTGAGTATTTTGCTTTTGTTGATCCAATTTTAGAAATAAAATAAAGAGAATAAAAAGTAAGATCATATGCTAGTCCCATGGGGAGTGATTACTTCACATAAAAGAAGTATAATTGATAAAACTTGTTGGAAGTTGACAAACACAGCATTGGTCATTGTTGCAATTCATGAAAAAGTAATAAAGGACGAGAGGTCTCACATATAAATATACTATTTTGGACATCTTTTATGATTGTGAGCCCCCATTAAATATTCTATATCAAATAGTCGACGTTGGACAAGGAAGACAACGTAATGAGTTATGTTTGCTTATATTCACATAGAAGTTATATTGACTTGGATCCTCTAACATGTGGTGCTTGCCCCCTATCTTTTGCTAGGAAAAATTCTGTACTAAGTAGAGATACTACTTGTGCATCCAAAAATCCTTAAACCCAATTTCATGTCATGAGAGTCCACCATATCTACCTATGGATTGAATAAGATCCTTCAAGTAAGTTGTCATCGGTGCAAAAGCAATAAAAATTGGTCCTAAATATGTATGATCTTTTATTGTAAGGGAAAATAAGCTTTGTACGAACTTGTGATGGTGAAGAAATAAAAGCGACAGACTGCATAATAAAGGTTGCTACCACAAGGGGCAATATAAAGTGACGTTCCTTTACATTAAGAGTTTGCACATCCAAAGATAAAAAGCGCATGACAACCTCTACTTCCCTCTGCGAAGGGCCTATCTTTTACTTTTATGTATTTACTTTCATGCAAGAATCAATAGTATTCTCCTCTATTCCGTTTTTATTTTCTCTCTTGGCAAGCATCATGTGGTGGGGATAGATCCAGGCATATATATCCAGTTGGATATAGGTGATCATGAGTTATTATTGTTGACATTACCCTTGAGGTAAATAAGTTGGGAGGCGAAATTATAAGCCCCTATCTTTCTATGTGTCTGATTGAAACTTTTGCTCCATAAATATGCCGTGAGTGTCAGCAATCATAGAAGATTAAATGATAGTTGAGTATGTGAACTTGCTAAACAAAGCTCTTACATAGACTTCTGATAATATGATGAATTGCAATTGCTTCAGTGACTGAGATCATAGTTTGTTAGTTTTCAATACGGTTTATGGTTCATACTTTAACTTGTGAATGAATTGTCACTTTGTCATGAGAAGTTTTATGATATTATATTACTGTTATAATAAAGATAATGATGCCTTCATGTCCGTATTTTGTTTTATCGACACCTCTCTCTCTAAACATGTGGTCATGATTATCGATTTCGGTTTTTCGCTTGAGGACAAGCAAGGTCTAAGCTTGGGGGAGTTGATACGTCCATTTTGCATCATGTTTTCTTACTATTATTTATTATGTTTTGAATCATTATTTCACTTTATGATACAATTCTTATGCCTTTTCTCTCTTATTTTGCAAGTTTCACATGAACAGGGAGATTGCCGGAAGCTAGAATTCTGGACCGGAAAGGGGTGAAACAGAGATAGCTATTCTGCACACCTCCAAATGACCTTAAAATTTACGGAGATTATTTTGGAATATATAAAAAATATTGGCTAAAGAAATACCAGAGGGGGACCCACCAGGAAGCGACAAGCCTGGGGGGGCGCGCCCCCCGAGCTTGTGGCACCCCTGGCAGGCCTCCAGGGCCCATCTTTGTAGCGACCCGACCTCAAACGGTCAAGCCTCTGTGTATCTGTGCCATCCTTGGATCAGTATGCTGGCACACACAGTACATCAACGTATATATCAAAGTGCAATCACATGTACAAATAACGTAATAATAATATATACCTCATAAGTCTCAGCGGAAACAAACAAACGAGTGTGAAGTCCCATCAACGCCATCGGCAGGTTGAATGTACACTGTAACCCTACAATGAAACTCACTCGTCGTAGAAAAATCCTGCAACATGATACGTTACAGCCGTGTAGGTCAGTACATTGAATGTACTGGCAAGATCACAAATAAGAGAAACAGATGATAAAACTATTCTATATGCAATATGGCTTTGTGGCTCTGTGTCTGAGTTTTGTTTGCGTAAAAGCTGCTTTTATCTTCCCTATAACAAAGGAATAATCAGGAGTTTTCACTACGGAGTTATCTACTATGACATGGTTCCGCCAACCGATGTCTCATAGCCCAGAAGTATCATAAGTTGCCCACAATTAGTTATCAGTCCGGTGTTGAGAGTTTAGAGATAGATCCAAGTACAGAGGCTCAAATTGTCCGTAACCGGGGACACGGCTAATCGATTAGGTTTTAACTCTACAGAGTGTTGTGCACTTTACCCACAAGAATTGATCCCTCTTTTTTACGTTCTCGCACTTCCGGGTGTTTGAGAACAAGACGACCGAAACATGGTCTTCCGAAGAGTTCCTCTGACCACTGTCCGGTGCTCATCCAATCCTACCATAGTTCTACATCTGCTAGCACCGTCCCAGCCAGAGTCACAACTAAGGTCTACCAAGCCAGAGCCCATATTGACTTGTGGCTGCACATGTAAGCTTCCGGGCATGAAGTATTCTTCCGTCTCTTTGAGCCTAGGTGGAGCTTTCCGCATGATATCACAGCGCTTCTCCAGAATCACTGAGCACTGGACGCACCATATGTACCCTTCTTAACCATTCTCCACCCAGAGGTATATTGAATTCTTGTCTCGAGTCTTGATGTCTTGAGGTCTTGTAGATGTAGGCCTTGAAGATGCCATCTTGAAGTTGTCGTCATTGACGTAGAGTCCTCCTTCTCACACCACTCACGAACTCTCATACCAATCCCTGTCTACTGAAGCGTAGCATTAAAATAAATGACGTTCCCAGGCTTGGTAACAGGGGTGTGGGTTCCTACCTCATGCTTCTACTCCACTACAAGATTCAATATACTACTGGAGGAAATGGTGAAATGGTGACACTAAATGGAATAAAAACATACGTATGAAAATATGGTCAAAGTGAACTTGCCTGGTAAGTTGATGAAGATTATATCGCTCTCAGAAAACTAGAAAGAACTATTCGTCACTCTCCGTTGAAAATATATATAGTCAAACATGGCATTCACATAAGCAATCATCCTAGCAAACAATATTAGCAATCAAAATAACAATCAACAAATAAAACAACAAGGAAATCAATAATAAAAGTTCAATTAAAATCCAAATAAAATTTCAAGGAAAACCACAAAGAAAACTATAAAGAAAACACTAAAGAAACTCTAGGACTTATCTTCACAACAACAAAATAATTTTGTCCTAAGTAAAAACTTAACAACAAATAAAATGCTAAACTAATAAATTAATAAAAAAGAAACTATAAAATAACTAAGTTAAAACAAAGAGTTTAACTAAAGCTTTAACTAGCAAGAAAAATAAACACATTGAAAGCTTTTATAAAACTCAATTCATGTCCTATGCAAGTTTTACTACAAAACTAAAGAAAATAAAATTTTTAAATAAAATAAAATTGTCTACTATTATCCAACAGAAACAAAACTAAATTTGTCAAAAAAAAACATATAGGTTTTAGTTAAAAACAATTAAATACTAAGGGAAAAGAAAATAACACTAAACTATGTAAAACAGTTCTGTTTCGCCTAAAACACTAAATTAAAATAAACAAAAACTAATTTGCAAAATCCTAATGTTTAGACAAAAGATCAAGTGATCACTAGCAAAAAGAATTAACTAAATAGCTATTTTTAAACTCAAGATATTCACAAAACAAGGTTTGAAGAAAATTCATGCAAACTCAAATTTAAAATTTTCAAACATGGCCAAACTTGGTATCTACAGAAAATAGATGAAATTATTAATCCAATGCAAAACGAATCACTCAAATTGGACTTAAAACATAAAAGATCTAAGCAAAATAAAACTGAAACTATTCTGAAAAAGAAAACAGAAACAAAAATAAACAAAACGCTACGCATCGGCTAACTGACACATGGCGAAATCCTATTGGCTGGGAGGAGTGCGCTGCGGCTAAAAGCGGCGGGTAGCCGAAACTTAGGGACTTCGCGTGGCGGGCGGCTATTTAACAGAAAACGCCCAGTCCGGTTCGATCTAAACCGGATTAAACAGGACTAAAACCGATCTAGTAAAACAAAACCTAACCGTTTAGGTTTGATCTAATCTACGCCGTCGTTTTACGATCTAACGGAGATGAAAAGGCCGACGGCTTACAGTGGAGGTTGGCGGCTGCGTGGGCGTCGGTGTCGGCGGCGGCGAGGGCTCCGGTTGTCCGCGAGGTCCGGCAAGGGTACGGGCGGATGGGGCACTTCACGCCGCGTCAGCAGGTGGTGTCGGCGGTGGATGGGGTCAACGGACGGCGTCAAGGCACGGTGATAGAGGCTCGGATGAGCTGTAGCTCCGGCGAGGTTCGGGCGAGCTCGGGATGGCCTCTGTAGATGACAAGGAGGAGCAAAAACATGTCAACTCTAAGCAAGGCCTGGAGGGTAGAGGATTGATGGAGGAAAGGGGTCCCGGGGATGCTTACCGGCGTCGGAATCGGCGGCGAAGGTCCACGGCCCCGGTGAGATTGGAATGGCGCGTGCGGATGATTGAGGAGGACTCGGCAAGGGTTTTTAGGGGGCTTGAACGAGAGGAGGTCAGGGTACTTATAGGGCAACTGTTGGAAATATGCCCTAGAGGCAATTAATAAAGTGTTTATTATGATCATATTTTCCCGTTCATGATAATTGTTTATTATTCCTGCTAGAATTGTATTGACCGGAAACTAAATACATGTGTGGATAATAGACAAATACTATGTCCCTAGTATGCCTCTACTAGACTAGCTCGTTGATCAAAAGATGGTCAAGGTTTCCTGACCATGGACATGAGTTGTCATTTGATAACGGGATCACATCATTAGGAGAATGATGTGATGGACTTGACCCAACCGTCAGCATAGCATATGATCGTTCAGTTTAATGTTATTGCTTTCACTATGTCAAATACACGTTCCTCTGACCATGAGATCATGCAACTCCCGGATACCGTAGGAATACTTTGGGTGTATCAAACGTCACAACGTAACTGGGTGATTATAAAGGTGCACTACAGGTATCTCCGAAAGTGTTTGTTGAGTTGGCATGGATCAAGATTGGGATTTGTCACTCCGACTATCGGAGAGGTATCTCTGGGCCCTCTCGGTAATACAGCATCACAGAAGCCTTGCAAGCACCGTGACTAAAGAGTTAGTTGCAAGATGATGTATTACGGAACGAGTAAAGAGACTTGCCGGTAACGAGATTGAACTAGGTATTGGATACCGACGATCGAATCTCGGGCAAGTAACATACCGCCGGACAAAGGGAACAACGTATGTTGACATATGAGGTTCACCGATAAAGATCTTCGTGGAATATGTAGGAACCAATATGAGCATCCAGGTTTCGCTGTTGGTTATTGACCAGAGAGTCGTCTCGGTCATGTCTACATCATTCCCGAACCCATAGGGTCCGCACACTTAAGGTTCGATGACGATATAGTATTATATGAGTTATGTGATTGGTGACCGAATGTTGTTCGGAGTCCCGGATGAGATCACGGACATGACGAGGAGTCTCGGAATGTCCGAGAGGTAAAGATTCATATATTGGAACGCTATATTCGGACGTCGGAAAGGTTCCGAGTGATTTGGGTATTTTTCGGAGTACCGGGGAGTTATGGGAATTCACCGGGAGAAGTAATGGGCCTTATTGGGCCATACGGGAAAAGGAGAGGCAGGCCACGTGAGGAGGCGCGCGCCCCCCCTTGCCCAAACCGAATTGGACTAGGGGAGGGGGCGCAGCCCCCTCTTTCCTTTCCCTTTGCCTTCCCCCTTTCCTACTCCGTATGGGAGGTGGAATCCTATTAGGACTAAGGAGTCCTAGTAGGACTCCCCACTCTTGGCGCAGCCCCTAGGGCCAGCCTCCTCCCCTCTCCCTCCTTTATATACGGAGGAGGGGCACCCCTTGGAGACACACAATTGTCCCATAGCCGTGTGCGGTGCCCCGATCTCTGTTTTCCACCTCGGTCATATTTTCGGAGAGCTGATGTATGCCATGCTGTGTACTAGACCTGATGTATGCCTCGCTATTAGCTTGGTGGGAAGGTACCAAAGTGATCGAGGAGTAGATCACTGGACAGCGGGCAAGAATATCCTGAAGTACTTGAAAAGGACTAAGGAAGAATTTCTCGGGAATAGAGGTGATAAAGAGTTCGTCGTAAAGGGTTACGTCGATGCAAGCTTTAAACACCGATCCGGAAGACTATGAGTCTCAGACCGGATACGTAAAGTGAGACAGTCGTTTTTGGAGTAGCTCCAAGTAGAGTGTGGTAGCAGCATCTACATATGACATAGAGATTTGCCAAGAACACACGGATCTGAATATTGCAGACCCGTTGACTAAAACCTCTCTCACAAGCAAAACATGATCAGCCCTAGAACTGATTGGATGTTAATTACATGGAGATGTAAACTAGATTTTTGACTCTAGTGCAAGTGGGAGACTGTTGGAAATATGCCCTAGAGGCAATTAATAAAGTGTTTATTATTATCATATTTTCCCGTTCATGATAATGGTTTATTATTCATGCTAGAATTGTATTGACCGGAAACTAAATACATGTGTGGATAATAGACAAATACTATGTCCCTAGTATGCCTCTACTAGACTAGCTCGTTGATCAAAAGATGGTCAAGGTTTCCTGACCATGGAAATGAGTTGTCATTTGATAACGGGATCACATCATTAGGAGAATGATGTGATGGACTTGACCCAACCGTCATCATAGCATATGATCGTTCAGTTTAATGCTATTGCTTTCACTATGTCAAATACACGTTCCTCTGACCATGAGATCATGCAACTCCCAGATACCGTAGGAATACTTTGGGTGTATCAAACGTCACAACGTAACTGGGTGATTATAAAGGTGCACTACAGGTATCTCCGAAAGTGTTTGTTGAGTTGGCATGGATCAAGATTGGGATTTGTCACTCCGACTATCGGAGAGGTATCTCTGGGCCCTCTCGGTAATACAGCATCACAGAAGCCTTGCAAGCACCATGACTAAAGAGTTAGTTGCAAGATGATGTATTACGGAACGAGTAAAGAGACTTGTCGGTAACGAGATTGAACTAGGTATTGGATACCGACGATCGAATCTCGGGCAAGTAACATACCGCCGGACAAAGGGAACAACGTATGTTGACATATGAGGTTCACCGATAAAGATCTTCGTGGAATATGTAGGAACCAATATGAGCATCCAGGTTCCGCTGTTGGTTATTGACCAGAGAGTCGTCTCGGTCATGTCTACATCATTCCCGAACCCATAGGGTCCGCACACTTAAGGTTCGATGACGATATAGTATTATATGAGTTATGTGATTGGTGACCGAATGTTGTTCGGAGTCCCGGATGAGATCACGGACATGACGAGGAGTCTCAGAATGTCCGAGAGGTAAAGATTCATATATTGGAAGGCTATATTCGGACGTCGGAAAGGTTCCGAGTGATTTGGGAATTTTTCGGAGTACCGGGGAGTTACAGGAATTCACCGGGAGAAGTAATGGGCCTTATTGGGCCATACGGGAAAAGGAGAGGGGGAGGGGGCGCAGCCCCCTCTTTCCTTTCCCTCTCCCTTCCCCCTTTCCTACTCCGTATGGGAGGTGGAATCCTATTAGGACTAAGGAGTCCTAGTAGGACTCCCCACTCTTGGCGCAGCCCCTAGGGCCAGCCTCCTCCCCTCTCCCTCCTTTATATACGGAGGAGGGGCACCCCTTGGAGACACACAATTGTCCCATAGCCGTGTGCGGTGCCCCGATCTCTGTTTTCCACCTCGGTCATATTTTCGGAGAGCTTTGGTGAAGCCCTGCCGGAATCACTTCACTGTCACCGTCGCCACGCCGTCGTGCTGACGGAACTCATCTACTACCTCGACGTCTTGCTGGATCAAGAAGGCGAGGAACGTCACCGAGCTGCACGTGTGTAGAACTCGGAGGTGCCGTACGTTCGGTACTCGATTGGTGGAGCTCGAAGGATTGTTCGACTACATCATCCGCGTTGTGAGACGCTTCCTCTAACGGTCTACGAGGGTACGTAGACACACTCTCCCCTCTCGTAGCGATGCATCTCCATGGATAGATCTTGCGTGAGCGTAGGAATTTTTTTGAAATTCATGCTCCGTTCTCCAACAGTGGCATCCGAGCCAGGTCTATGCGTAGATGTGATTTGCACGAGTAGAACACAAGTGAGTTGTGGGCGTGGGTGTATACATATTGCTTGCCGTTACTAGTTGATACTTGATTCGGCGGTATTGTGAGATGAAGCGGGCCGGACCGACATTACGCGTACGCTTACGCGAGACAGGTTTCACCGCTACGTGCACTCGTTGCATAAAGGTGACTGGCGGGTGTCTGTCTCTCTCACTTTAGTTGAATCGGTTTCAATGAAGAGGGTTCTTTTAGAAGATCAAAAAGCAATCACTACACCACGTTGTGGTTTTGCGTAGGTAAGAACGGTTCTTGCAAACCCGTAGCAGCCACGTAAAACTTGCAACAACAAAGTAGAGGACGTCTAACTTGTTTTTGCAGGGTATGCTGGTGATGTGATATGGTCAAGACATGATGTGATATAAGTTGTTGTATGAGATGATCATGTTTTGTAAAGTTATCAGGCAATCGGCAGGAGCCTTATGGTTGTCTCTTTATTGTATGCAATGCCAACGCTATGTAATTGCTTTACTTTACCGCTATGAGTTAGCAGTAGTAGTAGTAGCAATAGCCGGCGAGACGACCACGACGCTGCGATGGAGATCAAGGTGTCACGACGCTACGATGGAGATCAAGGTGTCAACCCGGTGACAATGGAGATCATGACGGTGCTTTGCTGATGGAGATCAAAGGCACAAGACGTTGATGGCCATATCATGTCACATATATTGAATTGCATGTGATGTTAATCCTTTTATGCATCTTATTTTGCTTAGGACGACGGTAGTATTATAAGATGATCCCTTCACTAAATTTCAAGATAAAGTGTTCTCCCCTAGTATGCACCGTTGCGAAGGTTCGACGCTTCTAAGCACCACGTGATGATCGGGTGTGATGGATTCTTTCGTTCGCATACAACGGGTGTAAGCCAGTTTTACACACGCAGAATACTTGGGTTAAACTTGACGAGCCTAGCATATACAGATATGGCCTCGGAACACAAGAGACTGAAAAGTCGAACATGAGTCATATAGTAGATATGATCAACATGAAAGATGTTCACCATTGATAACTAATCCACCTCACGTGATGATCGGACGTGGATTAGTTTGATGTGGATCATGTTACACTTAGACAACTTGAGGGATGTTAATCTAAGTGGGAGTTCTTAAGTAATTTGATTAATTGAACTTCAATTATCATGAACATAGTCAAAAGTGTCTTAGCAAGTTTATGTTGTAGATCGATAGACCACGCTGTAGCTCCCCTGTATTTTTAATATGTTCCTAGAGAAAGTTAAGTTGAAAGTTGATGGAAGCACATATGCGGACTGGGTCCGTATTCTGAGGATTGTCCTCACTGCTGCACAGAAGGCTTATGTCTTTGATGCACCGCTCGGTGAGCAACCCCTATGGCTTTGTCTGAGGACGTTATGAATGTCTGGCAGACAAGAAAAGATGACTACTCGATAGTTCAGTGCGCCATACTTTACGGCTTAGAACCGGAGCTCCAAATATGTTTTGAGCAACACGGAGCATATGAGATGTTCCAAGAGCTGAAAATTTGTTTTTCAAAGCTCACACCCGGGTCGAGAGGTATGACACCTTCGACAAGTTCTATAGCTACAAGATGGAGGAGAACAACTCCGTTAGTGAGCATGTACTCAGAATGTCTGAGTACTTCAAACACTTGAATCAAGTGGGAGTTAGACTTCCGAATAAAGTGGTGATTGATAGAGTTCTCTAGTCACTATCACTAAGCTACTGGATCTTCGTGATGAACTATAAACATGCAAGGGATAGAAGATCCTTAAGCTATTCGCAATGCTGCAAGCTACGGATGTAGAAATCAAAAAGGGAGCATCAAGTGTTGATGGTTAATAAGACCACTAGTTTCAAGAAGGGCAAGGGAAAGAAAAGGGAACTTCAAGAAGAACGGTAAAACAGTTGCCGCTCATGCGAAGAAACCCAAGGCTGAACCAAACCCGAGACTTAGTGCTCTCATTGCAAAGGGAAATGTCATAGGGAACGGAACTTCCCCAAAGTAACTGGCAGATAATAAGACTGGCAATGTCAACAAAGATATTTGATATACATGTTATTGATGTGTACCTTACTAGTACTCGTAGGAGCACCTGGGTATTTGATACTTGTTCAGTTGCTTGCAACTTGAAACATGGAGCTTCGGAATAAACGAGGGCTAGCTAAGAACGAGGTGACGATGTGCATTGGAAGTGTCTCCAAGGTTGATGTGATCACCATCGCCACGCTCTCTCTACCTTCAGGATTAGTGATGAACCTAAATAATTGTTATTTGGTGCTTGCGTTAAGCATGAACATTATATCTGATAGTGCTTATTGCAAGATGGTTGTTCAATTTCAGAGAATAATTGTTATTCTATTTATTTAAATAATATCATTGATGATCATGCACTTAAAATGAAAGGTTTATTGAATCTTGATCGTAATAATACACATGTTCCTAACACAAATGCCAAAAGATAATGATAGTACCACATATTTGTGGCACTGCCGCTTAGGTCATATCAGTGTTAAACACATGAAGAAACTCCATGCAGATGGGTTTTTGGAATCTCTTGATTATGAATCATTTGAGACATGTGAACCGTGCCTTATTGGCAAGATGACTAGAACTCCGTTCTCCGGAACAATGGAGCGAGCAACCAACTTATTGGAAATAATACATACCGATGTATGCAATCCGATGAGTGTTGAGGCGCGTGGTGGATATCGTTATGTTCTCACGTTCACTGATGATTTGAGTAGATATGGTTATGTCTACTTAATGAAGCATAAGTCTGAAACATTTGAAAAGGTTCAAAGAATTTCAGAGTGAAGTAGAGAATCATTGTAACAAGAAAATAAAGTTCTTACGATTTGGTCGAAGAAGAGAATATTTGAGTTGCAAGTTTGGCATATACTTAAGACAATGTGAAACTGTTTCACAGTTCACGCCACCTGGAACACCACAGCGTAATGGTGTGTCCGAACGTCGTAATCGTACTCTATTGGATATGGTGCATTCTATGATGTCTCTTACCGATTTGCCACTATCGTTTTGGGGTTATGCATTAGAGACAGCTGCATTCACTTTAAATAGGGCACCGTCTAAATCCGTTGAGATGACACTGTATGAACTGTGGTTTGCAAGAAACCTAAGATGTCGTTTTTGAAAGTTTGGGGATGCGATGCTTATGTCAAAAGGCTTCAGCCAAATAAGCTCGAACCCAAAGCGGATAAGTGCGTCTTCATAGGATACCAAAAAGGATACCGTTGGGTACACCTTCTACCACAGATCCGAAGGCAAAGTATTCGTTGCTAAGAATGGATCCTTTCTAGAGAAGGAGTTTCTCTCGAAAGAAGTGAGTGGGAGGAAAGTAGAACTTGATGAGGTAATTGTACCTCCTCTGGATAGTAGTACGCCACAGAAAGAAATTTCTGTGACATTGACACAGACCAGAGAAGAAGTTAATGATGATGATCATGAAACTTCGGATCAAGTTGTTACTGAACTTCGAAGGTCAACCAGGACACGTTCCGCACCAGTGTGGTACGGAAATCCAGTTTTGGAGGTCATGTTGCTAGACAACGATGAACCTTCGAACTATGAAGAAGCGATGGCAAGCCCGGATTCCGACAAATGGCTTGAGGCCATGAAATCCGAGATTGGATCCATGTATGAGAACAAAGTGTGGACTTTGGTAGACTTGCCCGATGAACGGCGAGCTATTGAAAATAAATGGATCTTTAAGAAGAAGACGGACGCTGATGGTAATATCACTGTCTATAAAGCTCGACTTGTTGCTAAAGGTTATCGACAAGTTCAAGGAGTTGACTACGATGAGACTTTCTCACCCGTAGCGATGCTAAAGTCTGTCAGAATTATGTTAGCAATTGCCGCGTTTTATGATTATCTGGCAAATGGACGTCAAAACGGCATTCCTTAATGGATTCCTTAAGGAAGAATTGTATATGATACAGCCTGAAGGTTTTGTCGATCCTAAAGGTGCTAACAAAGTATGCAAGCTCCAGCAATCCATCTATGGACCGGTGCAAGCATCTCGGAGCTGGAATACTCGCTTTGATGAAGTGATCAAGGCGTTTGGGTTTATGCAAGTTTATGGAGAAACTTGTATTTACAAGAAAGTGAGTGGGAGCTCTATAGCATTTCTAATAGTATATGTGGATGACATATTGTTGATTGGAAATGATGTAGAATTTCTGGAAAGCATGAAGAATTAATTGAAAGGAGTTTTTCAATAAAAACCTGTTTTTGAGTTATCCACGGATTGGGCATCGAGATTTATAGAGATAGATCAAGACACCTGATAAAAGTTCACACATCTTGATAAGATTTTGAAGAAGTTCAAAATGGATCAAGTCAAAAGAAATAAGTTCTTGGCTGGTGTGAAGTGGAGTAAGACTTGAAAATCTAGGTAAAGGTTGTTTTACATGTTAGGCATCAAAATCTATAGAGATAGATTGAGACGCCTCATAGGACTTTCACGAAGCACATACCTTGACAAGATTTTGAAGAAGTTCAAAATGGATCAGTCAAAGAAAGGGTTCTTGCCTGTATTGCAAGGTGTGAGATTGAGTAAGACTCAAAGACCGACCACGGCAGAAGACAAAGAGAAGATGAGTGTCATCCCCTATGCCTCAGCCATAGGCTCTATTTTGTATGCCATGTTGTGTACTAGACCTGATGTATGCCTCGCTATTAGCTTGGTGGGAAGGTACCAAAGTGATCGAGGAGTAGATCACTGGACAGCGGGCAAGAATATCCTGAAGTACTTGAAAAGGACTAAGGAAGAATTTCTCGGGAATAGAGGTGATAAAGAGTTCGTCGTAAAGGGTTACGTCGATGCAAGCTTTAAACACCGATCCGGAAGACTATGAGTCTCAGACCGGATACGTAAAGTGAGACAGTCGTTTTTGGAGTAGCTCCAAGTAGAGTGTGGTAGCAGCATCTACATATGACATAGAGATTTGCCAAGAACACACGGATCTGAATATTGCAGACCCGTTGACTAAAACCTCTCTCACAAGCAAAACATGATCAGCCCTAGAACTGATTGGATGTTAATTACATGGAGATGTAAACTAGATTTTTGACTCTAGTGCAAGTGGGAGACTGTTGGAAATATGCCCTAGAGGCAATTAATAAAGTGTTTATTATTATCATATTTTCCCGTTCATGATAATGGTTTATTATTCGTGCTAGAATTGTATTGACCGGAAACTAAATACATGTGTGGATAATAGACAAATACTATGTCCCTAGTATGCCTCTACTAGACTAGCTCGTTGATCAAAAGATGGTCAAGGTTTCCTGACCATGGAAATGAGTTGTCATTTGATAACGGGATCACATCATTAGGAGAATGATGTGATGGACTTGACCCAACCGTTAGCATAGCATATGATCGTTCAGTTTAATGCTATTGCTTTCACTATGTCAAATACACGTTCCTCTGACCATGAGATCATGCAACTCCCGGATACCGTAGGAATACTTTGGGTGTATCAAACGTCACAACGTAACTGGGTGATTATAAAGGTGCACTACAGGTATCTCCGAAAGTGTTTGTTGAGTTGGCATGGATCAAGATTGGGATTTGTCACTCCGACTATCGGAGAGGTATCTCTGGGCCCTCTCAGTAATACAGCATCATAGAAGCCTTGCAAGCACCGTGACTAAAGAGTTAGTTGCAAGATGATGTATTACGGAACGAGTAAAGAGACTTGCCGGTAACGAGATTGAACTAGGTATTGGATACCGACGATCGAATCTCGGGCAAGTAACATACCGCCGGACAAAGGGAACAACGTATGTTGACATACGAGGTTCACCGATAAAGATCTTCGTGGAATATGTAGGAACCAATATGAGCATCCAGGTTTCGCTGTTGGTTATTGACCAGAGAGTCGTCTCGGTCATGTCTACATCATTCCCGAACCCATAGGGTCCGCACACTTAAGGTTCGATGACGATATAGTATTATATGAGTTATGTGATTGGTGACCGAATGTTGTTCGGAGTCCCGGATGAGATCACGGACATGACGAGGAGTCTCGGAATGTCCGAGAGGTAAAGATTCATATATTGGAAGGCTATATTCGGACGTCGGAAAGGTTCCGAGTGATTTGGATATTTTTCGGAGTACCGGGGAGTTACGGGAATTCACCGGGAGAAGTAATGGGCCTTATTGGGCCATACGGAAAAAGGAGAGGCAGGCCACGTGAGGAGGCGCGCGCCCCCCCCTTGCCCAAACCGAATTGGACTAGGGGAGGGGGCGCAGCCCCCTCTTTCCTTTCCCTCTCCCTTCCCCCTTTCCTACTCCGTATGGGAGGTGGAATCCTATTAGGACTAAGGAGTCCTAGTAGGACTCCCCACTCTTGGCGCAGCCCCTAGGGCCAGCCTCCTCCCCTCTCCCTCCTTTATATACGGAGGAGGGGCACCCCTTGGAGACACACAATTGTCCCATAGCCGTGTGCGGTGCCCCGATCTCTGTTTTCCACCTCGGTCATATTTTCGGAGAGCTTTGGTGAAGCCCTGCCGGAATCACTTCACCGTCACCGTCGCCACGCCGTCGTGCTGACGGAACTCATCTACTACCTCGACGTCTTGCTGGATCAAGAAGGCGAGGAACGTCACCGAGCTGCACGTGTGTAGAACTCGGAGGTGCCGTACGTTCGGTACTCGATCGGTGGAGCTCGAAGGATTGTTCGACTACATCAACCGCGTTGTGAGACGCTTCCGCTAACGGTCTACGAGGGTACGTAGACACACTCTCCCCTCTCGTAGCGATGCATCTCCATGGATAGATCTTGCGTGAGCGTAGGAAATTTTTTGAAATTCATGCTCCGTTCTCCAACAGCAACAACTTGGAGGAGGGGAAAGCTCGGGATCGAGATCCCGACGAATCCGGGATCCGGCGACGGCTCGGACGCGCTCTGGTGCGGTCTTGTGTGGGCGAGCGGAAGAAGAAAGTGACGGGGCCCGCGCGTCAGTGGGAGAGGGCGAGGGAGAGGGGGCCGGGTGCCCGATCCGTAAGGATTCGGCGCGGGGAGAGGCTCGTGGGCCGTTTCGGCTAACTGGGCCGGCGGTTAGCGCTGGCCTAGCGGCTGGGCCTTTTCTTAAAAAAAATGTTTTCCCTTTTTCTTTTTTAACAATGAATAAAAAGAGGAAAAAACAAAATAAATAAAAACTTTATATAGGCATATTATATATCAAAATTTTCATAAAAATAAATCCTAAAACATGAACTATTTTTCAAATTCAAATAAACTCCACCAAAATTTTAAAAAATGCAAACAGTGCTACTGTTGCATTTAAAAATCAAATAAAACTATTTTAGAATACCAAAATGATTTCAAATTCATTTTTCTCCACTTTTCTATTGTAGGGAATCATTTTACCCTATTTTCCATCTATTTTATTTTTGGAGAAAAATAATTTGAAAATAACTCCAAAATGGCTTTGAATTTGAATTTCAATTCTTTTCCAAATCTTTTTCTGATTTTTCCCTTGGCCAAATATTTCAAATGCCTCTGAATATTTGAAGTGTCATATTACTTCTCTCTTTTGGAATATTTCCAGAGGTTTTGAAATTTGAAAATTCAAATTACTTCAAATTGAAAGTGGGTTTCAAAATACTTCCAAATGACTTTCAATTTGATTCTTTTAAACTTCCAACTCATATTTCATATAATTTGAAGAAGTCATTTTATCCTCTCTCATGAAAATCATTGAGTTGCATAAAGTCTCTGGTTTGAAAGTATTTCAAATGAAATTCAAATCATTTTCAAATCCCTTTCATTTCTTTTAAATGGAAGAAGTCATATCATTTTGACTCTAGGGTTTTGTGTTGAAATGAATATGAATTCCCAGGGATCAAAATGCAAAGTGAAAGTTTTGGGAAAGTCCTTTTATTCCCTCTCATTAAACTTTCAAAAAGTTTCAAATTTCACTCACTTTCAGTCAATCAATCAAGCAAACAATCAATCATATTTATTTAATTAATATAACATTCCAAAATTTAGAATTTTGGGATGTTACAATCTTCCACTATATGAAGCCATTTGCCCTAGAAAAAATCAGAAGAAGACTTTCGGGATGAAGCACCGCCGTCTCGAGGGGGAACCTGGGCAGGAGCACTTTTGCTCTCCGGCGGAGCGATTTCGCCGGGGATACTTCCCTCTGGGAGGGGGAAATCGAAGCCATCGACATCACCAACGATCCTCTCATCGTGGGAGGACCAATCTTCATCAACATCTTCACCAGCACCATCTCATCTCAAACCCTAGTTCATCTCTTGTATTCAATCTTTGTCCCAAAACCTCAGATTGGTACCTGTGGGTTGCTAGTAGTGTTGATTACATCTTGTAGTTGATGCTAGTTGGTTTATTTGGTGGAAGATTATATGTTCAGATCCTTAATGATATTCAATACCCCTCTGATCTTGAACATGAATATGATTTGTGAGTAGTTACTGATACGTCTCCAACGTATCTATAATTTTAGATTGTTCCATGCCGTTATATTATCAATCTTGGATGTTTTTATATACATTTACAGCAATTATATATCATTTTTTAGGACTAACCTATTAACTTAGTGCCCAGTGCCAGTTGTTGTTTTCTGCCTGTTTTTTGTTTTACAGAATATCAATACCAAACGAAGTCCAAATGCCACGAAACTTTTTGAAGTTTTTTTTCTGGACAATACCAACACTAGAAGCTTCGGGAGAAGACCAGACGCCAGAGGAGGTGGCCACGAGCCACCAGGGCGCGCCGGGGGGGGGGGGGGCAGGCGCGCCCTGGAGCCTCGTGGGCCCACCTCAGCTCCCTTTGACCTAATTCCACCACTATAAATTCCCATAAATCTAGAAACCACCAGGGGAGTCCACAAAATTTCCGCTGCCGCAAGCTTCTGTTTTCGAGAGATCCCATCTGGAGGCCTTTTCCGGTACTCCGCCGGAGGGGGAATCGATCACGGAGGGGCTCTACATCAACCTTGCTGCCGTTTCGATGATGCGTGAGTACTTTACCACAGACCTTCGGGTCCATAGTTAGTAGCTGAATGGCTTCTTCTCTCTTTTTGATCTTCAATACAATGTTCTCCTCGTTGTTCTTGGAGTTCTATCTAATGTAATCACTTTTTGTGGTGTGTTTGTTGGGATCCGATGAATTGTGAGTTTATGATCAGATTATCCATGAATATTATTTGAGTCTTCTCTGATCTATTTTATGCATGATTATTATAGCTTCGTATTTCTTCTCCGATCTATTGATTTGGTTTGGCCAACTAGATTGATTTATCTTGCCATGGGAAGAGGTGCTTTGTAATGGGTTCGATCTAGCGGTGCTCAATCCCAGTGACAGAAAGGGACATGACACGTATGTATCGTTGCTATTAAGGGTAAAAAGATGGGGTTTATTCATGCGTGAGTTTACTTTGTCTACATCATGTCATCTTGCTTAAAGCGTTACTCCGTTCTTTATGGACTTAATACACTAGATGCATGCTGGATAGCGGTCGATGTGTGGAGTAATAGTTGTAGATGCAGGCAGGAGTCGGTCTACTTGTCTCGGACGTGATGCCTATATACAAGATCACTGCCTTGAATATCTTCATGACTATTTGCTTTTCTATCAATTGCCCAACAGTAATTTGTTTACCCACCGTATGCTATTTTCTTGAGAGAAGCCTCTAGTGAAAACTATGGCCCCCGGGTCTATCTAAATCATATAGTAAAACCCTAAAAATACTTGCTGCACTTTTTCTTTATTTATTTTATTTTGTATTTTTGTTTCAATCTATCTATCTATCACATATAATTTAATCTTGCAACTTACTGCCGAGGGATTGACAACCCCTTGTTTGCGTTAGGTGCAAGGATTTGTTGTTTGTGTGCAGGTACTGCTAACGAGGTGTTGCGTGATTCTCCTACTGGATTGATAACCTTGGTTTCATATCTGAGGGAAATACTTACCTTTACTGTGCTGCATCATCCCTTCCTCTTCGGGGAAAATACCAACGCAAACTACAAGTAGCAGGAAGAATTTCTGGCGCCGTTGCCGGGGAGACATCATCAACATCTATCAAGTACCTACGCATAAAACTCTCATCTCGTTGCATTTTCTTTATTTGCATTTGCCTCTCGTTTTCACCTCCCCCACTTCTAAAAAGTTTTTACAAAAATACAAAAATATTTTTCGTTTGCCTTTTTGTGTGTTTGCTTGCTCGTTTTATCGCTATGGCTAGTTCTTCGCTCGTTAATTTTACCCCTGAAAATGAAATACTCAATTTTAAACAAAGGGGAGGAGAGAATTTAAAAGATGCTTGTTATAGGATTTGTGATGCCCATACTAGATCAACCCGTAAACAATCCACCACTACCCTTCTTCGCAATTTTTATGTGGGTATTACTACTTGGTATAGATTCGTACTTGATACTATTACCGGAGGGAATTTCTTGATGTGTCCCTCTATGGATGCTTTCAATGCTATGGGAAATTTAGTGGGATCACCACCTATCACTGTTAATGAAACAACTTTGACTTTGGAACATGTTATGCAAAGGTTAGAAGCTATTGAAAGTAAAATGCCTACTATTGAACATCTTGAGAATTTAGATAAAAAATTTCATAATCATATCACTCAATTTGGTTCTAAGGTAGGAATTGCATTGAAAACCTTAAAGGAAAAAGAACCGGTAGTTAATGAAAGAATAGAACAAAGCCCCTTTAGAATCGATAAGATAGAAGAAATTATTAATAATTTGAGGTCGGCTTTTTCCTCCATTAAGAATATTGATAGAACTCCTCCCAATAAAAATTGCAAGTTCATATATGTTCCTAAAACCAATGGTGCTACTTCTAGTAAGGGAAATTAGGATCTTAAAATGATTAGCTTGCAACCCAATTTCATTGATATAATTAAGGAACCTATTCACAAAAGCAAAATTCTTGATTTGGTGCCTAGAAGTGTGATGATGAGAAACACCTATGTTAAATCTATTAGAAAAAATGGATGTGTGATTGAGGAGTTGGAAACCAAGGATGACAATACTTGAAACTATGCATTATGCCTAGCTAGGGGCATAAAACAATAGCGCTTCTTGGGATGCAACCCAATGAATAAAATAAATTTGTCTTTTATGTTTCTGTTATGGTGTGTTTTCATATTTATGCTACTGTTATGATTGAGTTTTTGTGTTTTAATTAGTGTTTGTGCCAAGTAAAACCTTTGGGATGATTTGGAAGATAGTATAATTGATGCTGTTTGGAAAACAGAAAGTTTTGCGTCTAGTGCTGGAATTTTGGTTATGTACTGGAGTGTCAGAAAAATCTGAAATTTGTACACAGTATTGGTATATGAATTTTCCACGTTTTCCTATTTTTTCAGAATTTTTGGAGTTACAGAAGTATGGCTTTTAAATAGATTGCTACAGACTGTTCTGTTTTTGACAGATTCTGTTTTTGATGCTTTGCTTGCTTGTTTTGATGAAACTTTGGATTGTATCGGGGGGTATAAGCCATGGAGAAGTTAGAATACAGTAGGTATAATGCAAAAATAAAATATGAATGGGTTTGCAACGGTACCTAAAGTAGTGATTTATTTTGTTATACTAACGGATCTCACGAAGGTTTTGTTGAGTTTTGTGTGATTGAAGTTTTCAAGTTTTGGGTGAGATCACGATGGATGAAGGAATAAGGAGTGGCAAGAGCCTAAGCTTGGGGATGCCCGAGGCACCCCAAGGTAATATTCAAGGAAGACTCAAGCGTCTAAGCTTGGGGATTCCCCGGAAGGCATCCCCTCTTTCTTCTACCAACCATCGGTAATTTTACTTGGAGCTATATTTTTATTCGTCACATGATATGTGTTTTGCTTGGAGCGTCGTGTATTATATGAGTCTTTGCTTTGTTTGCTTTTTAGTTTGTCACAATCATCCTTGCTGGACACGCCTATTTGAGAGAGCCACACGTTCATCATAATTTGTTAGAATACTCTATGTGCTTCACTTAAATTTTTTGAGCTAGGCAGTTGCTCTAGTGCTTCACTTAAATCTTTTTGAGCACGGCGGTGGCTATATTTTGAAGAAATAAACTCTCATGTTTCACTTATATTATTTTGAGAGTTGATAAGACTAAAATTTTGAAGAAATATTTGCACTCTCATGCTTCACTTATATCTTTTTGAGAGTTGATAATAGTAACGGTAATTTGCACAAGATATGAATTTGGTCCCAAAGTGATGAATATTCAAGAGGGATATAATAAAAACTTTCATATAGATCATTGGATATGATAAGTGTGATTCCTTGCAATAGTTTTGCGATATGGAGATGATGATATGTGAGTCATGTTAGTGAGTAATTGTGATTTAGTAAGAATATTAGTGTTAAGGTTTGTGATTCCCTATGCATGCACATTAAGTCAATAGTTATGCAAAGAAATTATATCCTACTTATGGTGCATTATTCGGTGTTAGTTATGTTCAATGCATGTTTATGACCGTTTTCGCTTTTTGGTTGGTTGCTTCTCAATCTATTTGCTAGCCTTCATTTGTACTAAGCGGAAATACTGCTTGTGCATCCAAACTCCTTAAACCCAAGTTGTGCCAAATGAGTCCACTATATCTACCTATATGCGGTACTTCCATGCCGTTCCAAGTAAATTTGCGTGTGCCAACTCTAATTTTCAAATAAATTTTCCGTTTTGTGTGCCCGTACCGCTCATGAAGCGGCAGGGGGTGGCCAATATTTTCCATGCTAGGTGTGTTATTCTCACGATGAGTGTTTATTCACTTGTCATTGCACGAGAGAGTGGCTGGTAATAGGGATGCCCAGTCCCACAATGAAATCAAAATTAATAACAACAAAATTCCTTGGAAAGTGATGGTATGGAGGGCACCCGTGGATACGGCTAGCCATGGATTGTGAAAGAATGGTGGAAAGGAAATAAACTTTACTTTCTGTTTGGGAACCGCCTATGATGTGTCTAGCATGGAAGATATTGGGAATTCTCGGTCGTTTTCGTTGACAGGAAAAGCATGCCTCTCAAAATATTTTATATCTCTAATTTAAGCTTTGAGCTCTGGCACGTTAGCAAATCTCTGCTTCCCTCTGCGAAGGGCCTATCTATTTACTTTATGCAATTTTTATTTTTACTTTGAGTTTCCATCTTCTCTTATAAAGCACCAACTAGAGAGAACTATTGTCATACTTGTGCATTGTGTGTAGCTAATATTTGAGTGTGTTTCAAGAATGGATCAATGATTGAGCATACTGGGCTAGGGATAACTTTCTTTAGCGTTGATATTTTGAAAGACATGGTTGCTTGTTAGCATGCTTGAGTATTTATATCTTCATGTCAAACTATAGACTATTGCTTTGAATCATTCAAGTCCAAATGTCCATGCTACAAAGAAAAGAATATATGATGAATATGATAGGCAGCATTCCACATCAAAAATTCTGTTTTTATCATTTACCTACTCGAGGACGAGCAGGAATTAAGCTTGGGGATGCTAATACGTCTCCAACGTATCTATAATTTTTGATTGTTCCTTGCTGTTATATTATCAATCTTGGATGTTTTTATATACATTTACAGCAATTATATATCATTTTTTGGGACTAACCTATTAACTTAGTGCCCAGTGCCAGTTGCTGTTTTCTGCTTGTTTTTTGTTTACAGAATATCACTTCCAAACGAAGTCCAAATGCCACGAAACTTTTTGGAGATTTTTTTCTGGACAATACCAACACTAGAAGCTTTGGGAGAAGACCAGACACCAGAGGAGGTGGCCACGAGCCACCAGGGCGCGCCTGGGGGGGGGGGGGGCAGGCGCGCCCTAGTGCCTCGTGGGCCCACCTCAGCTCCGTTTGATCTAATTCCACCACTATAAATTCCCATAAATCTGGAAACCACCAGGGGAGTCCACGAAATACTTTTTCCGCCGCCGCAAGCTTCTGTTCTCAAGAGATCCCATCTAGAGGCCTTTTTCGGTACTCTGCCAGAGGGGCAATCGATCACGGAGGGGCTCTACATCAACCTTGCTTCCCTTCCGATGATGCGTGAGTAGTTTACCACAGACCTTCGGGTCCATAGTTAGTAGCTAGATGGCTTCTTCTCTCTTTTTGATCTTCAATACAATGTTCTCCTAGATGTTCTTGGAGTTCTATCTGATGTAATCACTTTTTGCGGTGTGTTTGTTGGGATCCAATGAATTGTGAGTTTATGATCAGATTATCCATGAATATTATTTGAGTCTTCTCTGATCTCTTTTATGCATGATTATTATAGCTTCGTATTTCTTCTCCGATCTATTGATTTGGTTTCGCCAACTAGATTGATTTATCTTGCCATGGGAAGAGGTGCTTTGTAATGGGTTCGATCTTGCGGTGCTCAATCCCAGTGACAGAAAGGGACATGACACGTATGTATCGTTGCTATTAAGGGTAAAAAGATTGGGTGTATTCATGCGTGAGTTTACTTTGTCTACATCCTGTCATCTTGCTAAAGGCGTTACTTCGTTCTTTATGGACTCAATACACTAGGTGCATGCTGGATGGCGGTCGATGTGTGGAGTAATAGTAGTAGATGCAGGCAGGAGACGGTCTACTTGTCTCGGACGTGATGCCTATATACATGATCATTGCCTTGGATATCATGATGATTATTTGCTTTTCTATCAATTGCCCAACAGTAATTTGTTTACCCACCGTATGCTAATTTCTTAAGAGAAGCCTCTAGTGAAAAATATGGCCCCCGGGTCTATCTAAATCATATACTAAAACCCTAAAAATACTTCCTGCACTTTTTCTTTATTTATTTTATTTTGTATTTTTGTTTCAATCTATCTATCTATCACATACAATTTAATCTTGCAACTTACCGCCGAGGGATTGACAACCCCTTGTTTGCGTTGGGTGCAAGGATTTATTGTTTGTGTGCAGGTACTGCTAACGAGGTGTTGCGTGATTCTCCTACTGGATTGATAACCTTGGTTTCATAACTGAGGGAAATACTTACCTCTACTGTGCTGCATCATCCCTTCCTCTTCGGGGAAAATACCAACGCAAGTTACAAGTAGCAGTTACTTTTGTTCTTGAGGACCTGGGAGAAGTCTTGTCATAAGTAATCATGTGAATTTGGTATTCGTTCGATATTTTGATGATATGTATGTTGTTGCTTCCTTTAGTGGTGTCGTGTGAACGTCGACTACATGACACTTCACCATCTTTGGGCCTAAGGGAAGGCATTGTGAAGTAGTAATTAGATGATGGGTTGCTAGAGTGACAGAATCTTAAACCCTAGTTTATGCGCTATTCCGTAAGGGGCTGATTTGGATCCATATGTTTCATGCTATGGTTAGATTTATCTTAATTCTTCTTTCGTAGTTGCGGATGCTTGCGAGAGGGGGTAATCATAAGTGGGAGGCTTGTTCAAGTAAGAACAGCACCCAAGCACTGGTCCACCCACATATCAAATTACCAAAGTAGCGAACGTGAATCAAACAAACATGATGAAAGTGACTAGATAATTAAGAATTCCCATGTGTCATCGAGAACTCCTTGCTTTATATAAGAGATCTATCCGGCTTGTCCTTTGCTACAAAAAGGATTGGGCCACCTTGCATCACTTTATTATACTTGTTACTTGTTATGAATTACCTTGCTATCAAAACTATCTGTTGCCGCTACTTTCAGTACTTGCAGAGAATACCTTGCTGAAAACCGCTTGTCATTTCCTTCTGCTCCTCGTTGGGTTCGACACTCTTACTTATCGAAAGGACTTCGATTGATCCCCTATATTTGCGGGTTATCACCCCAGCAGCAACCTGCCCACCACGGATGGTGGCAGCGTTCATTCCGGCGATTCAAGGTCAGTATTATCAAATTGTTAATTCTGTAGTTTACTCTATATTACAGGTAAACTCGGGGTCACCTAGTGACGGGCTGTATTGCAACACGTTGGATAGCGGCGGCGCGCAATCTGCAGCTTCACGTCGGTGTCTGGCGAGGAATGGGATTGCCGGGAGCATGCATTGTGCTGTGACAGGCATTGCCTCAAGTGGAGCAAAGTGGAAGGTGCATCAGCTACGTGGCTGCACCGCATGTGGAGGCTGGAGAAGAAGTGACCAGTGCTCCCCAAGATTATGTCGCATGCCTTGTCCGTCCGTCTCTCTTGAACAACAAGCATATTTCCTGCCATGA
This sequence comes from Elymus sibiricus, assembly GCA_039707655.1. Classification (NCBI taxonomy): domain Eukaryota; kingdom Viridiplantae; phylum Streptophyta; class Magnoliopsida; order Poales; family Poaceae; genus Elymus; species Elymus sibiricus. The sequence goes on along the minus strand of CM077674.1, from coordinate 409,626,339 downwards.
GTTCTAAAACAAAGGTTGCATATTATAGCCCTTTTGTTGTGGTTTTGTCATGGCAGATATCCTCGTGAAAGGACTTAGTGGTGAGGCCATCGCAACTATGTGGAAGCTTGAACGGGGTTGATCGGAAACGAGAGACGGGGATTTACCCAGGTTCGGCCCCTCATGGTGGAGGTAAAAGCCTACTCCTGCTTTCCATCTGGGCCTTCTTTTGAGAGTCGGCCAACAAGACCCATGAGAGTCGGCCCTTCTGCCGGGTCTCGCTTTAGGACAACCACTTTGCCTTGGAAAGCCCGGTAACGATGTGACCCACTGAACTTTAAAGCCCAGGGCCGGGTCACCATCCTACCGGGTCTCATTGCTGGGAAACATCCCCAACATTAGCCCCCAGTTTAACTTGGATTTATCCATGTTAAACTCCATCCTGAAACTAAGACAAAGGAAATCATGAAAAAAGATTGTGCTCTGCCCCAAATTTTCGTCGAGTTAGCAATTTCTTTCTCCCTTTAATCCTTGTCGTCTTCTCTTACATCCAGCTTTTGCCGGGTCAACAAATTTGCCGGGCCTCATAACTTCTCCATACTTAGCAATTTCCACCTTGTTATCTTATGACGTCATCTTACTTGATTCCCAAATATGCGTGTGACATCATAACAGATCTTTGAATGAATGTGTCAAATCTTGTTGAAGCGGGAATCGAGGCAACCTTTTGGGCCTAAAATTACTGCGCCCCCTGGGGTTTCACCCCTGCCGCTTCGGGTTCCACCTTGCCTATAAGTGGGCCGGCGACCCCTTCAGCTCATTCTTTACCTCGCCCGTTCCCCACTTCGTCTCCTTCCTTCATATCTTGACACCACTGCGCCCCCTCGAGCTTGCTGCCGCCGAAGACAACAACAACACCTAGTGAAAGCATCATCGCCGGAGCTCATCGGGAACGCCGCGTCTGTGCCGGTGACCTTCGACATCTTCAATCCTCTCTTTATAGATCTGTAAGTTCCTCATTCTTCTCCTGTCTTTTACCCTCGTCGTAGTTCTTCACGAGTTCTTCGGTGTTCTTCCAAAAGCGTAGCCGTAGATCCAACTTATCCCCAACTTGCCATATATAAGATGTGATATTGCTTCCACTGCATTCTTGATATACTTTTCGATCACCTCTGTTGCCGGGATAGATCCCCTTTCACGATAACCTTATAACCACTGCTGTTGCTAGGTCATTTTATTTCCCTTTTATGGCCATTTTGTAGATCTTAAACTGCGATTGAATTTGAACAGTAAATGTTTCTGACACCTTGACCCGGACTTTGCTTCGTAGTCTTTACCGGGTTATACTTTGTCCAATATACCGGCTCTCATTCTGTAGGAAATCATTGCCGTCTGTTGTAGATTATACTAGTGCCTTTAGCTGGCTTGCAGTATTGCCGACTCTTAGATTGTAATTCATAGATTATCTCTACAGACCTCTACATATTTTGACAATCGCAACCCAGACGTTCATAGCCGCCCTGTAATTTTATTTGCAACTGCCGTAACCCGGAATACCTCCATAATTTTGCCGGCTCTTAGATTATAATGATCCATGACTGCTTCATGCTCTGCAATCATCAACTTAGTGTTCACACCCCACATGCTAAAACCGGCTTGTAATTTATTTCTTTTAATCGCTATAGTTGAATTCCTTGCTGTCTGCACCATGGCTCCCAAAGTGAGCAAGGCCGCCAATTGGGCCAAATCCTGCATGTCTGAACTGATGCTCAACGACCTGGTGACCACCGGCTTGCTTCCCACCAGAGACCAGATAGAATGGCGCGCTCCTAAAGAAGAGACCCGGCCAACTCCAAATCCCAATGAGATTGTTGTTTTTGGAGGTCATTTGGACAGGGGCTTTCGGCCGCTGGGTTCCAAATTTCCCCCCGATGTCCTTCATCATTTTGGCATCAGGCGACAGGACCTCGGCCCCAACTCGGTTCTTAATTTGAGCAACTTCCAAACTTTCTATGAAGTGTACCTCCAGGTTGAGCCTACGGTCAGTCTATTTCATGAATTCTTTTACTGCAACCGCCAGACCGAATGCAAGAACGGGTCAAGCTTGGAATGCGGCGGGGTTACCATTCAGCGTCGAAGGAACTCTTACTTCCCTAAGATGGCACTGGCGAGTCATCCCAAGTCCTGGCACAAGACTTGGTTTTATTGTAAGGATACTTCCCCAGACCAACAACATCAGCTGCTGGGTTATACACAAGATCGTCTGCCGGCTTCCAAACAATTTGACGCCTATGCTTCTGTAACACCCCCTTGTAATATGCTAGAGTGATCATCCTCTAATCATGCCAAGTCATCTTTATTTGCAGTGCTAAATCATCATTTGTTCATATCTCATTTCAAATTCCACTTTAAACCAAAAATTCAAAATGCAAGTCAAAATAAAAGTTGATCAAATTTTAAAACAAAATAGTTCACAATGTTGCAAATAATCCCAAAGCTATTGTAAAAATAAAAACAACATTAATTGAATTCCAAATTTGACCCCAACATCCAAAAACAGTAGCTAAAACCGCCTATTTAATCAATTTCATTTAATCAAAATTAAATGTGAAATCATCTTGGCACCAAACCATTTTATGGCATTACTAGATATTGCCTAGTATTTGATTTGACCAACTACATATTTTACGAAAGTCATTTTGTGGCCAAGCATTTGCATAACAGAAGGAATTAGAGGAAATCAGAAAAAAGAAAAGGAAAAATCCTAACGCCTACTGTGCCTACGGGCTCTAGTCTAACAGTGCACAGCCCAGCCCACTTAGACGCTCATCCCCTACCTCCTGCTCTCTCTCCTGCGTGTCGGACGAGCACGCGCTCAGGGCGCCGATGCACACGCGTCGGGCATCCATCGGAACCGCGGAGGAGATAAGGTCGACGCCAGGAACCCTCCTGCAAACCCTAGCCACTCTTCCTCCCTCTCTCCGCTTCTCTTCCTCGCTTGCGCCGTCGCCCGAGTTTGGCAGTTGCCGCGCCACCGTTGTCCACGCGCACCGGCACCACTCCGAGCCACCGGAGGTTGTCCAGAAGCTCCGGCATGGTCGTCTCTTTCGTCTCCAGCACCGGATCGAGGTCGAGGAGCCACATTGGCGACGCCCACGTCATCATCTCCGCCCACGGCCGCCGCAGCTATCACCATCGATCTCCACCACCGGCTCCTCCCCGACCTCCCAAGCTCGCCACCGGCCTCCTCCCTGTGAGCCACACCTGTTCCCCCCATTTTCCCCTCGATTCCATTGCCATAGGTCGCCACCACCGCCCGCCCGGAGCTCTGTTGGAGCTCGCGCTCACCGCGACCCCCTGTCGTGCCCGCGTGCCCAAGCCGCCCCGGCCGCGCACCCCCGAGCGCCCGCTCGCGCGTGGCCTCGCCCGCTGTCTACCCCTGCTCGCTTTCGCCGGGCCTGGCTGCCCTCCTTCGCGTCGTGCTTGCCGCTGCTACTTCTGCTGTCGCCGCCACCTGCAGCCGCCACGCGCGCGCCCGCCTCGCCGCTCCCGGACGAGCCCGCCTCGGCCTCGCGCCCACCTGGCCGCGCTCGCCCGGGCCGCGCCCTGCCTTGCCTCGTGCCGCTGCCGACCGTGCCGTGGCCATGGCGTCTGCCATGCGCGCGCGCGTGCACGGCCCCTAGCGGCCGGCTATGCCCTGACATGTGGGGCCGGCCCAGATAAAAAAAAGAGGCACTAACAGGTGGGCCCCATGAACAGTACCCGTTGACCAGTCAAACTTTGACTGGGTCAGCCGGACCCACGTGTCAGCCACAGATGCACATCTCTGGGTACACTCTCTATGTACCCGTAGCATTTTCCTATTTTAATTTCAAATTTAAATTAAATTCCAGAAATTCCCGAAAATGATTAAAACTTTGAAAAATCATATAAAATAAACCATAACTCGGATGAAAATATTTATATATGAAAAATGATCAGAAAAATCCAACGAATCCGAATATGTCATCTGCACTCATGTTAGAGTCCTTTAAATAGATGAACATGGAATTTTTGGCCTGTTTCTGATAGATGAATAGTGCCTGACCTCCGGTAAATAATTCCAAATAAATTCCTAAATCATATAAAATAATTAGAGATGCATTATATCACCTCTGCATATCGTTTAGGCATGTCAGGCATATCGATTGCATTTGTGTGCTTTATATTTATTGTTTCTTCCCCCTCTTCTCTCCGGTAGACCCCGAGACCGACGCTACTCAGAGGACTGCTATTCCATCGAAGACCCCTTGATCATTCCTATATCGCCCATTCTTTCTCTCCCATGCTTGCATTAGATTTTTCTACTGTAATTGATTGCTCCTATTCTGATGCATAGCCTGACTTTGTAACCTGCTGTTGATACTTTACCTGTTGACCTAAATGCTTAGTATAGGCTGGTTAGTGATCCATCACTGGCCCCACACCCTTGTCCTTGTTGCCATGCTTTTCTACCGGATGCTTCGATCAACGGGATCGATGTGCAGAGATCGAACAACACCACCGCACACCCCTAGGTTGTACGACTCTGCAGAACTACTATTGAGTGCCGAGGGTGATACCTCCTAACTCACTCCTGATGATAGTTCGGTAGCGTAGCTAGTCGGTTGTGGGTTACCGAGGGTGATTCCTCTTTCACCACCTCCAACGAAGCTTACATCGTGCAACCCCGCAAGTGAGAATACCATCGAGCACTACTAGGGAAAACCCTAGTAGTAGCGCGGGGATAGGGACTAGCAGTAGCGCGGGTGCCGGCGCTACTGCTATGGCGCTACAGCTAACATTTAGCAGTAGCGCTCGTTTCGCCGCGCTACTGCTAAGTCTGTTATCAGTAGCGCGTTCCACAGCACGCGCTACTGCTAGTTACTAGCAGCGTGCCTAGACCCCACGCTACTACTACTATTACGTATTCTATTTCTATTTTATTTTATATCGTATTTATACACCGTTATACAAGTTTTCATACTGTAGCAATTTAGAGATTGTTATATCATTATGATCATGATGGGTTATTATATCATTAGGTGAAAGAACCGCGGATTAGATTCAAGTGGATGGATCCAAAGTGACCAAGTTGGAAAATTCCAACTTGGTCACTTTGGATCCATCCACTTGAATCTAATCCGCGGTTCTTTCACCCAATGATATAATAACTCATCATCATCATCATCATCATCATAATATTAACAACCCATCATCATCATCATCATCATAGTCATATAACAACTCCTCATCATCATAACAACTCCTCATCATCATCATCATCCATGAGTCATATAACAACTCATCATTCTAACACATTGTAGCACATAATAACAACTTCTCATCATCATCATAGTCATAATCAACACTAACTAATTGTTCTTAATATCTAGGACCTACTCTCTCCTAGGTAAAATACCATAAAAGAATGGAGATCCACCTATCGCCAACTTCTGGCTTGCGCACACACATGTTGTCTCCAATCGGTTGCGTGCGCGCCTTCATTACTTTGCTCCAATCATTGATATTGAGCCTTCCATCTTTCAAAGAAATAGAGTATGCACTTCGGTAAGCCGTCGGTGGAAACGGTCGTAAGCTAACCATGTACATACTCCCTTCGGTAAGCATCATGTGAGGCACAACCTCGCTTGGGAGCTTCTGTTGAACAATATAGTAACATATATAGTTAGCAATGTAGTTTACTTAAGAAGAATGTATGCGACGAAGTTACCATCATTAACAAAATCATACCAAGTTTTTCGCAATGAGGTTACCATCAAGCAACTGATGGACTAGTGGCACGTATCCAGTATAATTTGGGCTGATAAACTGATTGGTCTTAAAATTCTCAACATCATCTATAAATGAGACAAGATATCCTTTCTCCTCACAATTAAGCTCGGAGCCATAACTGTAGTACGTCATGTCCACAGCTTTCTGAGTATTTTTTGAAGATAAGAAATAAGCTGATAATTATAAATAAACAAGTTTAGTAGCGATGAACACAAAATATTTTTAAATAAAAAATATAAATTACTTAACAAATTAGTTTGACAAACTCACATTTAGGCAAAACAGGAGGCATATCCACATCGACCCAAATGTCGATATTATCTTCAATATCTTCATCTTTGGGACGAATATCAAAAGTTATTTGCATATTCTCCTCAAATCCATAGGCCTTGCAGAAAGCTTCCCAATTAGAGCAGCCGAAATGTGAGTGATTAACCGCATTGTAGAGCTTAACCCGAAAAGCATAACCGTGTTTAGTCCTGAGGTGAGCCATCCTCGTCTCCATATTCTCAAGGTCTTGTAAACCGAGCTTCTGCAAGACAAACGGTCTTGCATGGCACGGGATGTACTAGTCGAATTGAAAAAAAAATGGAAATTACACGTTGAACCAAAGAATCACTAGTCATGATTAATTACGATGAAATACTTATCGTTGCGTACCGTACAAACATCGAAGGTCTCTTCCAACTTCACGGTGAAGAACCTACCATTTTGCAGGTGAGGCTCCCTATCGCACAAACCCCGGTCATCGCAGCAGTAGTCGCACTCCGGGATCTTATCATCGTCGGACATTTCCTGTGTTCAAAATTCAAAGATTATAAATCGACGGCAACTAACAGGAACTCAACACACAGATCATTATTATTCATCATGGGTTGACTGTCGGTCTGTCGAGTCTTTCCTTGAAAACTCTCATCTCACGTGGTGTATATGGTGGGCACTCCAACTCTGACATTTTCGACCGTCGGTGATGGTCGCTACTCCTCCTTCCCCTAGTGCATAACAAAGGTCTAGCACAAGGAGAAGAAGGAGAAACGACCCCCTCGAAAATAGTCGGCATTCTTCTTCTCTCATATATGGTGGACACTCTCCCTCATGTATGGAGCCCCGACAGAGTTAAAGTCAACCCGAAATGTCATTTAATTCTCTTTCCGGCAAATCCAGGGCACTCGATATTTCCTATATATTCTAGCACAACTCATGCTAAAATTCATGGAAAAATCCGGCATGACCTTCGCTAAAATAGGACATATCGAGCGCCTGAAATTTGCTGGAACGGAAATGAATCAACAGTCCGGCAAAACATAGGCCACTCGGATTTTCCCTGTGATACAAAGATGTCCATACACATACAAAGATGTTTAAACTTGAAATTCTATCCGGATCAATTATCATTTAAAAAAAACTAGCTTCACATTGTCACAGCTACTCATCTACTACATCTATAAAAACATCATGTTTACTCACTATAGACGATGGTTGTCGACCAGGCGCGGGTGTCGTCGGTGATCTTTTGGGCGTCGTCGACCGGCTCGTCGGTGATCTACCCCTGCGCCACATGAGCATTCACACATGAGCATTCAAACTTGGTGCTCATTGCATTTCAATGGTTCAAAATATTAACAAAAACATTTCAATATATATCTTATAATCCGAACATTTCATTGGGACAAGAAGCATAACTAAATAGGTCTCTCTCTCTCTCTCTCTCTAAATTTGGCAATGTGAGATTAACATAACTAAATACCCTAGTTCTAGAATTCAACACTTACTAAAAATTTCTATTACTATAATTGCTATACCTAAATTTTCTTACTACAAACTACTATTACTAAATGTGATACCTAAGAATTTCTCATATAGCATTCCAATACATTTCTATTACTAAATTTTCTATTCTATTACTAGTAATAATCTCTACCAAGTGTCCAATACATGTTTCTACCAACTAAATTTTTAACTAATTAAGTAAACTAGAAAGTATAAAGTAGAAACTATAAACTAATTTACTAAACTATCAACTAAACATTATTATGCTGATTCAAAAGACCTACATTTACTAAAAATTTGTATTACTAGTTTTTTTTACTAAAAATTTATATTACCAAAAATATCCTAGTTCTAACCCTAACATCTATCCATCCATCCATCTATCTATCCAAGCATTACTAAAAAGAACCTAATTGAATCCATCTGTCTATCCATCTATCTATCCAAGCATTACCGAAAAAACCTAATTTCATCCATCCATTTATGCAATGCAGGAGGGAGGGAGGGAGGGATGGAGGTTGAGGGTCCTAGGGAGAGGATCGGAGGGAGGGAGGAGGGAGAGGGTCGGAGGGAGGGAGGGAGGGATGGAGGGAGGGAGACATACCGGGGGGCGATGGCGGCAGCGGGCGACGGCAGTAGCGGGCGGCAACGGCGGGCGGCGGGGGCGGCAATGTGGGGGCGGCAGCGCGGCAGCGATGGGGGAGATGGAGATGGAAGGAGTGGAGAGGGAGAGTGAGGGCCGCAGGATGAAGATAAGTTGGATTAGCAGCAGCGCGGGATAGGAAACTACGCTACTGCTAAATTCTGTAGCAGTAGCACTGGCCTATCGACCGGCGCTGCTGCTAAGTGCGGCCCACCTGCTAGCACCGTGCACAAATAGCGGTAGCGGTGGGCCTCCGACAAGCGCTACTGCTAATCGATTAGTAGCAGCGCCAATTTTTGACCACCGCTACTACTACGGTCGGCCCCGGTGGGTGAGGATGGGTCCACTAAGCAGCAGCGTTGGTCGGCTGCCCAGCGCTACTGCTACAGGTATACCTGTAGCGCTGGCTTACTCCACGCGCTACTGCTAAATAGCAGTAGCGCCACAACCCAATCCCACGCAACTGCTAAGGTTCTATCTATAAGCTTTCTCCTAGTAGTGGAGGGTGATTCCTCCGGGTTCACCTTGACGGATATGTCGAGAGGGAAATCCAATGAGGGTGATTCCTCGGATTCCTTCTTGATGTTATGAACACACAGTTACCTGGATTATACTACAGATACTGGATAAAGACGGGTCGACCTTGAGGGGAACCCGCGAGAGATACAATAGAAAGTCGGGCGGGCCCGGAGAGCACCCGCGAGAGTTACTGTGGCGGCTGCCTATTTAGCGGTACCACCCAGGTTGTGGTGGTAGCTCCGGACTTGTCCCGATAGCTGTCACTTTAATTAATAATGCACTAACGGATTTGGGTATTGATCTAAGTTGGCCACTGGCCTATACGCACTACCACCACGTGGGATAATGGTTTAATGGGGCCCTCGGCGCCGTATGTATCAGCCGAAAGCTCTGTCAGATGTCCAGTTCAGCATTGCAGCACAGTCGGATCGCCCCATCCAGGCAGAGGTGGCGCTGGTATTCACCCTGCACACAATGACCCGGAGTGCAAAGGGCGATGGGCCCAAGACCCCTGACCACTTAGGATGTAGACCGGCGGGGACCTCTCTGCAGAGCCTAGGTAGGACTACGTCGTGTCGATCAGCCGAGGCCGGGCATGACTGAGAAAAGTGTGTCCGGCCGGAGTTAATCGAGCGTGTTGGGTAACAGTAGTGCACCCCTGCAGCGAAGATTATCTATTCGAATAGTCGTGTCCACGGTAACAGGACGCTCAGTGTTGTATCCCGATCTACTACAACTTGAACTGGATACATGTTTATTAATATGTAAGCTCCGGGATCGCTTTCTCGCAGGGAGTCGAGAAAGGATATCTAGGCTTTGCTACTACATGCTTGCTACTTTATTTATGTACTAATCTGCACTCTTCTAATGCTGCAAGATGTTGAAGATGCTAGTCTTCGATAGGCTAGGCTTTCCCCCTATTCTGGCATTTCTGCAGTCTAGTCCACAGATACAGCCTTCCTTTTGGTACCGATGCATACTTAGCATAGATCTGATGTAAGTCTTGCGAGTACTTTGGATGCGTACTCACGGTTGCTTTGCTTCCTCTTTTCCCTATACCCGATTGCTGCGACCAGATGGCGGAGCCCCGGAGCCAGCTAACCCCGTCGACAACTACTACTACCCCGATGGAGCTTACTTCTACGTGAAGACCGACGACCAGGAGTAGTTTAGGAGGCTCCCAGGCAGGAGGCCTGCACCTTTTCGATCAGAGCCGTTGTTTGTTTTTGCCTTCTTAAGGCAGTTTTGTTTAATTTTGTGTCTGTACTCAGATACTGTTGTTGCTTCCGCTAATGCTTGTATGCGAGCTTTTGTATTCGAGCCCTTCAGGCCCATGGCTTGTAATATAAAACTTGTATTATTTTTATTTGTGTTTAGAGTTGTGCTGTGATATCTTCCCGTGAGTCCTTGGGCTTGATCGTGCGCATTTGCGTGTATGATTAGTGCATGATTAAGTCGAGGGCGTCACAAGTTGGTATCAGAGCCGACTGCCTGTAGGAACCCCCTTTCCAACTCCTTGGCCGAAGTTGAGTCTAGTCTCCAAAAACTGTTTTACTAACATGGCTGTGTGGCTTACGGGCCCACGTCGCCAATGGGTGGTATTAGGTTCTTTTATTCCTCTTCCTTACTCAGGGACTCTGCTATCTCTTCTATTCGGGTTAACGATTTTTACTGACTCTGACTCTAGGTTCTCGTGATCACATCCACCCGAAGATTTTGAATCAACCTTCTTTGAATTGTGGGCCAGGTTCTGCTTCATAGTGTTCACGGACCACATGATCCTTTTATCAAGGGCACCCTGCATTGTTCCTTGCAGATTCCTCGCCCCAGTAGTTTTCTCCGACGTGATGTATCCTTTGCTATGTCCCGTTGTTGTATCTCTCCATCGCGTGCTGCGTGCCGCCTAGTTTGTCTAGCTGCGTGTGTTCCGAACACCTGCTGCCGTTTGTAACCGACTCTGTGCATGGATCTGTATGTCTTTAATGACTACTGATATGTATCTAATGCACTTCTTGTTCATTACTCATGTTACATCATGAATGACCTCTTACACATGCAGTTGTTCTTGCTAAACTGCCCCTGTTGATTTGGCAGGATGGCTGACGACCCTCCACCTCTACCTTATATTGCCGCAATGATGTAGCAGTTTGAGCTGAATCGTCAGTTTATGACTGGGGTAATGGCCCAATTTCCAACTCAGAGTGCTCAGCAACAGTCTGCACCAATAACTCTCCAAGAATTTGTGCGCCTCAGTCCGTCCACTTTCCGCAACTCGACTGATCCAATGGATGCTGATGATTGGCTCCGTGACATCACTTTTCAGATGGAGTTGGCTAATGTTCTCCCTGACAGTTACGTCACCTATGCGACGTATCACCTGAGGGGTCCAGCTGCTCAATGGTGGGAAAGCCACAGGCGTATGCTGCCTGCTGGGACAGCCACCACCTGGATAGAATTTCAGTCAGCTTTCCGTGCACGACACATTCCTCAAGGTCTTATGGACCAGAAGAAGAAGGAATTCCGCAAACTCACACTGGGCAAAATGACTGTGGATGAATATCAGAGGAAATTTCTTGATTTATCCCGCTATGCTGAGGATGACGTCTGCACTGACGCGCGCAAGCAGGAGAAATTCCGTGAAGGATTGCGTCCTGATATAAAGCTAGCACTGGTTGCCCATGATTGCGCAGACTTTGCGACGCTTGTCAGCCAAGCTTTCTGGACTGAAACTGGTCTGAATGAGTACCAGGAGTCGCTCAAGCGCACTCGTGAGGTTGGCTCATCCTCGGGTCAGCCTGCTCAGAAACGTCAAGTCTGGATTCCGCACAATGTTCATCACCGACCTGCCCCAACCCCAAGGCCGTCTTATGTCACACCTCGTCTGCCTGCGCCACCGAGACAGCTCAGAATTCAAGACGACAAACCAACTGTTATGGCTCCTGTACCCAATGATGGCTTATGCCACAAGTGTGGGCAGCCAGGACACCTTGCTATCAACTGTTGCCCGGATCAGTCTCGGGATGCACCACGTCCTCCTATTGGTCGTAAGAAGAGCAGACGAAACCGTCATTTCAGAAGCTATAAAGCCATGCCGTCCGCTATGAGTTGTGGTCAAGTCAACCATATCAAGATTGAAGAAGCTCGTGAGGCCCCAAAAATCGTATTGGGTACTCTTCGTGTTAATTCAGTGCCAGCCTCTGTTCTCTTTGATTCGGGAGCATCGCATGCCTTTGTGTCTCAACAATTTGCTCAGTTACATGAGTTGGACATGGAGAAATTACCCACTCCTTTAGCGGTTCAATCTCCAGGGTCCAAGTGGCAAACCACAATGGTCAGCCCTCGCAACCAAATCGAAATTGGAGGATTACTTTTTCTGGCTTCTCTCACTGTGCTCGGACTTTCCAACATAGATATCATTCTTAGTATGGAATGGTTGACAGCCTATAATGCTTTGATCGACTGTGCCGCCAAGACAGTCCAGCTCACACACCTTTCTGGCCAGGTGATCAACTACTCCGCCCGGATAATCCAGAATGCTGAGAGCCAGATATATTCTCTGAATGCATTGAATGCTTCACCTCTTGAAGGCATCGAGAACGTTCCAGTTGTTCGTGATTTTCAAGATGTCTTCCCAGAGGAACTTCCAGGAGTACCACCTGCTAGGGCTGTCGAATTCGTTATTGACCTGAAACCAGGCACTACTCCTATTGCCAAGCGCCCGTACAAGATGCCGCCGCATGAACTCCTTGAACTTAAGGAGGAAATTGACAAGTCACTTCGTAAGGGTTTTATCCACCCCAGTTCTTCTGCTTGGGGAGCACCTTCTCTCTTTGTCAAGAAGAAGGATGGTACGAATCGGTTGGTTCAAGATTATCGACCTATCAACCAAGCAATAATTCAGAACAAGTATTCGCTCCCCAGAATCAACGATCTGTGTGATCAACTTGCTGGTTCCTCGGTATTCTCTAAACTTGATTTGAGATTGGGATACCACCAGATCCGCGTTCGTAAAGAGGACATTCCGAAGACAGCCTTCATTACTCGCTATGGTTCTTACGAGTACACGGTCATGTCTTTTGGCTTAACCAACGCTCCAACAACTTTCTCACGGTTAATGAAGTACATCTTCATGGATTACCTCGACAAATTCGTCGTGGTTTATCTGGATGATATCCTGGTTTATTCGAAGAATGAAGAAGAACATGCCGAACATCTTCGGCTTGTACTGGAGAAGCTGCGTGAACATCAACTGTATGCCAAGTATTCCAAGTGCGAGTTCTGGTTGTCTGAAGTGACATATCTCGGCCACGTGATTTCCAAAGATGGCATTGCTGTTAACCCAGAATGAGTTCAGGCAATTCTTGAATGGACTCCACCGAAGAATGTCAAGCAAGTCAGAAGTTTTCTCGGACTCGCCAGCTATTGCCGCCGTTTTGTCGAGAACTTCTCCAAGATTGCCAAGCCTTTGACTGATCTGCTTCACAAGGGCATTAAGTTTGAGTGGACAGAAAAATGTCAGGAAAGCTTTCAGACACTCAAAGACAAGCTGACATCTGCCCTAGTGCTTGTTCCTCCGGATTCTCGCAAGGACTTCGTGATTTATTATGACGCATCCCGTCAAGGATTAGGCTGTGTCCTAATACAAGAGCGTAAGGTGATTGCTTATGGCTCTCGACAGTTGCGTCCTCATGAAGTGAACTATCCAACGCATGATCTCGAACTGGCAGCCATTATTTATGCATTGAAGTTATGGCGACATTACCTACTTGGTAATCGTTGCGAGATCTACACAGATCATCAAAGTCTGAAGTACTTGTTCACCCAGCCATCTCTGAACCTCCGTCAGCAAAGATGGATGGAGACCATTACGGACTATGATTTGGGTATTTCTTACACCCCTGGCAAGGCTAATGTAATGGCTGATGCCTTGAGCCATAAATCCTACTGTTGTGAACTTGAGGTTCAGCTACAGCAACCACTTCTGTATGAAGAGCTTTGAAAGCTGAATCTCGAGATAGTTCCTCAAGGATATCTAAATACCTTGGTTGTTGAACCAGATCTCGAGCACAACATCAAGACAAGGCAGAAGTATGATTCCGAAGTTGAGAAGATCAAGAGCTATCTCTCCAAAGGAAATTCATCGTTCTTCACTGTTTTTCTCTTGTTCTTGATGATATTGTAATGGAATGACGAACCTATTCGCCAACAAATCTGAATTATCTTGAAATATAGAAGGATAGATAAAATTCCAATGGTCATTGGACATGATTCGATCCGACGTTGAATAATCAAGAATGATGATGATGGTGCCTTGTTCTTCAGAGGCCGCCTAGTGGTCCCCAGAAAGCACAATCTGGACTTGCGTTCGGATGTCATGAAAGAAGCACATGACACACCTTTGTCTATTTATCCAGGTAGTACCAAGATGTACCAGGACATTTGTTAGCATTACTGGTGGCCTGATATGAAGCGAGACATTGCTCATTATGTTGCGGAGTGTGACGTTTGCCGTCGCATCAAAGCAGAACATCAAAGACCTACTGGAACTCTGCAACCACTTGATATTCCCGAATGGAAATGGGACAAAGTTGAAATGGATTTCATTACTGGATTTCCCAGATCACAGAAGGGTCATGATGCTATTTTTGTCGTCATTGACCGATTCTCCAAGGTTGCTCATTTCCTGCTAGTCAAGGAGACAATCACTGCTAGTCGGTTAGCAGACTTGTATGTTTCCAGAATTATGTCACTCCACGGTGTTCCGTTGGAGATCAGCTCAGACCGTGGCAGCCTCTTTACCTCAAGGTTCTGGGAAAGTTTCCAAGAAGCTATGGGAACTCATCTGTCCTTTAGCACCGCTTTTCACCCCCAGTCCCAGGGTCAAGTTGAACGAGTCCACCAAGTGCTTGAGGATATGCTTCGTGCATGTGTCATCTCCTTTGGCAAGAAATGGAAGGAATCTCTCCCGTATGCTGAATTCTCTTACAACAATAGCTATCAAGCTAGTCTGAAGATGGCACCATTTGAAGTTCTTTATGGACGTAAGTGCCGAACTCCTCTGAATTGGTCAGAAACTGGGGAACGGCCACTCTTCGGTCCGGACATTATCCAACACGCCGAAGAGCAAGTCCGCATCGTTCGGGAACATCTGAAGACTGCTCAGTCTCGACAGAAGAGCAATTATGACCGTAAGCACAAGGCAATGGTCTACCAACCTGGCGAACAGGCTTATCTTCGTGTCACCCCGATGAAGGGCACTCACCATTTCGGAATCAAGGGCAAGTTAGGTCCTCGCTACATTGGCCCATTCCGTATTCTCGCAAGACGTGGAGAAGTGGCATATCAGTTGGAACTACCGCCGAACCTTTCTCAGGTTCATGATGTTTTCCATGTGTCACAACTCCGCAGCTGCTTCAAGGATCCGATCCGGGCAGTGGATCATGAAGTGCTTGAATTGCAGGATGACCTGTCCTATAAGGAACATCCAATCTGTATTCTTGATCAAGCTGAACGTCGAACTCGTCAGAAGGAAATCAAGTTCCTTAAGGTTCAGTGGTCGAATCATTCTGAAGATGAGGCCACTTGGGAACGCGAAGATCGCCTACGGGAAGAATACCCCGACCTTTTCCCTTCTACCTCCTGAATTCTCGGGACGAGAATTTCTTTTAGAGGAGGAGAATTGTAACACCCCCTTGTAATATGCTAGCGTGATCATCCTCTAATCATGCCAAGTCATCTTTATTTGAAGTGCTAAATCATCATTTGTTCATATCTCATTTCAAATTCCACTTTAAACCAAAAATTCAAAATGCAAGTCAAAATAAAAGTTGATCAAATTTTAAAACAAAATAGTTCACAATGTTGCAAATAATCCCAAAGCTATTGTAAAAATAAAAACAACATTAATTGAATTCCAAATTTGACCCCAACATCCAAAAACAGTAGCTAAAACCGCCTATTTAATCCATTTCATTTAATCAAAATTAAATGTGAAATCATCTTGGCACCAAACCTTTTTATGGCAGTACTAGATATTGCCTAGTATTTGATTTGACCAACCACATATTTTACGAAAGTCATTTTGTGGCCAAGCATTTGCATAATAGAAGGAATTAGAGGAAATCAGAAAAAAGAAAAGGAAAAATCATAACGCCTACTGTGCCTACGAGCTCTAGTCTAACAGTGCACAGCCCAGCCCACTTAGACGCTCATCCCCTACCTCCTGCTCTCTCTCCTGCGTGTCGGACGAGCACGCGCTCAGGGCGCCGATGCACACGCGTCGGGCATCCATCGGAACCCCAGAGGAGATAAGGTCGACGCCAGGAACCCTCCTGCAAACCCTAGCCACTCTTCCTCCCTCTCCCCGCTTCTCTTCCTCGCTTGCGCCGTCGCCCGAGTTTGGCAGTTGCCGCGCCACCGTCGTCCACGCGCACCGGCACCACTCCGAGCCACCGAAGGTTGTCCAGAAGCTCCGGCGTGGTCGTCTCCTTCGTGTCCAGCACCGGATCGAGGTCGAGGAGCCACATTGGCGACGCCCACGTCATCATCTCCGCCCACGGCCGCCGCGGCTATCGTCATCATCTCCACCACCGGCTCCTCCCCGACCTCCCGAGCTCGCCACCGGCCTCCTCCCTGTGAGCCACACCTGTTCCCCCCCATTTTCCCATCGATTCCATCGCCGTAGGCCGCCACCACCGTGCGCCCGGAGCTCCGTTGGAGCTCGCACTCGCCGCGACGCCCTGCCGTGCGCGCGCGCCCAAGCCGCCCCGGCCGCGCACCCGTGAGCGCCCGCTCGCGCGTGGCCTCGCCCGCTGTCTGCCCCTGCTCGCTTTCGCCGGGCCTGGCTGCCCTCCTTCGCGATATGCTTGCCGCTGCTGCTTCTGCTGTCGCCGCCACCTGCAGCCGCCACGCGCGCGGGCGCCTCGCCGCTCCCGGGCGAGCCCACCTCGGCCTCGCGCCCGCCTGGCCGTGCTCGCCCGGTCTGCGCCCTGCCTCGCCTCGTGCCGCTGCCGGCCGTGCCGTGGCCATGGCGTCTGCCATGCGCGCGTGCATGCACGGCCCCTAGCGGCCGGCTATGCCCTGACATGTGGGGCCGGCCCAGATAAAAAAAATGAGGCACTGACAGGTGGGCCCCATGAACAGTAGCCGTTGACCAGTCAAACTTTGATTGGGTCAACTGGACCCACCTGTCAGCCACAGATGCACATCTCTGGGTACACTCTCTGTGTACCCGTAGCATTTTCCTATTTTAATTTCGAATTTAAATTAAATTCTAGAAATTCCAGAAAATGATTAAAACTTTCAAAAATCATATAAAATAAACCGTAACTCGGATGAAAATAATTTATATATGAAAAATGATCAGAAAAATCCAACGAATCCGAATATGTCATCTGCACTCATGTTAGAGTCCTTTAAATAGATGAAAATGGATTTTTTTGGCCTGTTTCTGATAGATGAATAGTGCCCGACCTCCGGTAAATAATTCCAAATAAATTCCTAAATCATCTAATATAATTAGAGATGCATTATATCACCTCTGCATATCGTTTAGGCATGTCAGGCATATCGATTGCATTTGTTTGCTTTATATTTATTGTTTCTTCCCCCTCTTCTCTCCGGTAGACCCCGAGACCGACGTTACTCCGAGGACTGCTACTCCATCGAAGACCCCTCTTTTACCGCAGAGCTTCCAGGCAAGCAAAACCCCCTTGATCATTCCTATATCACCCATTCTTTCTCTCCCATGCTTGCATTAGATTTTTCTACTGTAATAGATTGCTCCTATTCTGATGCATAGCCTGACTTTGTAACCTGCTGTTGATACTTTACCTGTTGACCTAAATGCTTAGTATAGGCTGGTTAGTGATCCATCACTGGCCCCACACCCTTGTCCTTGTTGCCATGCTTTTCTACCGGATGCTTCGATCAACGGGATCGATGTGCAGAGATCGAACAACACCACCACACACCCCTAGGTTGTACGACTCTGCAGAACTACTATCGAGTGCCGAGGGTGATACCTCCTAACTCACTCCTGATGATAGTTCGGTAGCGTAGCTAGTCGGTTGTGGGTTACCGAGGGTGATTCCTCTTTCACCACCTCCAACGAAGCTTACGTCGTGAACCCCGCAAGTGAGAATACCATCGAGGGTGATTCCTCCGGGTTCACCTTGACGGATACGTCGAGAGGGAAATCCAATGAGGGTGATTCCTCAGATTCCTTCTTGATGTTATGAACACACAGTTACCTGGATTATACTACAGATACTGGATAAAGACGGGTCGACCTTGAGGGGTACCCGCGAGAGATACAATAGAAGTCGGGCGGGCCCGGAGAGCACCCGCGAGAGTTACTGTGGCGGCTGGCTGTTTAGCGGTACCACCCAGGTTGTGGTGGTAGCTCGGACTTGTCCCGACAGCCGTGACTTAAATTAATAATGCACTAACGGATTTGGGTATTGATCTGAGTTGGCCACTGGCCTATACGCACTACCACCACGCGGGATAATGGTTTAATGGGGCCCTCGGCGCCGTATGTATCTGCCGAAAGCTCTGTCAGATGTCCAGTTCAGCATTGTGGCACGGTTAGATCGCGCCATCCAGGCAGAGGTGGTGCTGGTATTCACCCTGCACACAACGACCCGGAGTGCAAAGGGCGATGGGCCCAAGACCCCTGACCACTTAGGATGTAGACCGGCGGGGACCTCTCTACGGAGCCTAGGTAGGACTACGTCATGTCGATCAGCCGAGGCTGGGCATGACTGAGAAAAGTGTGTCCGGCCGGAGTTAATCGAGCGTGTTGGGTAACAGTAGTGCACCCCTGTAGGGAAGATTATCTATTTGAATAGCCGTGTCCATGGTAACAGGACGCTCAGTGTTGTATCCCGATCTACTACAACTTGAACTAGATACATGTTTATTAATATGTAAGCTCCGGGATCGCTTTGTCGCAGGGAGTCGACAAAGGATCTCTAGGCTTTGCTACTACATGCTTGCTACTTTATTTATGTACTAATCTGCACTCTTCTAATGCTGCAAGACGTTGAAGATGCTAGTCTTCGATAGGCTAGGCTTTCCCACTATTCTGGCATTTCTGCAGTCTCGTCCACAGATACAGCCTTCCTTTTGGTACTGATGCATACTTAGCATAGATCTGATGTAAGTCTTGTGAGTACTTTGGATGAGTACTCACGGTTGCTTTGCTTCCTCTTTTCCCCATACCCGATTGCTGCGACCAGATGACGGAGCCCCGGAGCCAGCTGACCCCATTGACGACTACTACTACCCCGATGGAGCTTACTTCTACGTGAAGACCGACGACCAGGAGTAGTTTAGGAGGCTCCCAGGTAGGAGGCCTGCGCCTTTTCGATCAGAGCCGTTGTTTGTTTTCGCCTTCTTAAGGTAGTTTAGTTTAATTTTGTGTCTGTACTCAGATACTGTTGTTGCTTCCGATAACGCTTGTATGCGAGCTTTTGTATTCGAGCCCTCGAGGCCCATGACTTGTAATATAAAACTTGTATTATTTTTATTTGTGTTTAGAGTTGTGCTGTGATATCTTCCCGTGAGTCCATGGGCTTGATCGTGCGCATTTGCGTGTATGATTAATGCACGATTAAGTCGAGGGCGTCACAGCTTCGCCCGAAGAAAGAGAGGCGTTCCAGTCTATTTATGCAAGAATCTGCGCCTTAATAGATCATGGCCTGTCTGGTGTTGATTTGACCCGGACCTGGATGGAATGGAGAATCCAACCGCTTAGTTTCAGAACTCGCCTCATGCACACCTATACAGGCGAGACAGACGACGACTTGCGCATCAGCAAGCAAAAAATTTCCAAGACAGATTTGATTAAAGCCGCCAAGAAACTTCTTGGTGAGACAAAATAGAAGATCGCCCCCGTTGGTCTCGCGCCCTTCTATGTTGGCAACCCGGCACCAGCTGCGAGTCGCCTTTTACTTTCATACTTAAAACTTTTATGCAGTCCTTATTCTTGCTTTATCTAATTTGACGGCTTATCATCTTAGGGGGGCTCTGAATGGTGGAAAACAAAGCTGGATTCTGCCACTCCTCCTAAGGACCAGAACCAGGAGGAAGATGAAGACGAGGACGAAGAGCCTGAGGTAGAAATTGACTCTCTTGGCCGTCTCTTTATTGAACTTACTGATGACGACTTGTCTCAGGACCAAATTGTGACAAGCAGAGCCGGCGCTGCAGAGATAACCTTGATTTCCTCAGACTCAGACTCTGAAATATTTGGGCAAAAGAAAACCCGGGTCGCGGTCCGTAAAGTTCCATTTTCCCATCCATCTGCTCACTTGGACCGTCATTTATCTTTGAAGAAAATGCAGCATGCTGCAAATTTGAAGCGGACGACCCGGAGCAGTTCGGGCGAGTTGTCTAACAGGTTATCTTACGAAAGATCTCCTCGTCGAGCTCGTTGTGAAGTTCCAACAAGTCCCACGCCCAGTCTCCCGCAAGCCGGCCTTTTTAAGCAGCCGCTTCCTCGGGACGACTCGGCTTATCTGGCCTCCCCCTCGTCTGATGAGTCCAGCGCCATCCAATTGCTGGTTTATCACATCAGTAAGGGGTAAGACAAATAACTTGTTTTATCTTTGACCATATCTTGTTGCATCTACTGATTATTGTTTATTTCCTTGACAGTGCCAAAGCCATCGCGAAGAAAAAAGCTGGCGCGTCTTCTGCTCCCGCTAGTGAGATTGGGGGGAGCCCTTCTCGGAATATAGTGATGGACAACCCTGAGATCCAGAACAACCCGGCTGGTCAAGATGAGCCGCCTCTTCAAGACAACCCGCCAAGTCCTATCCGTGCCTCCACTCCTCCAGTTGCGGAGGAAGAAAAAGAAACTTCGACAGCGGAGCAGCCAACAGAAAAGGCCCATGATGACGTGGTCATCACCAGTGAGACCTGGAATGTTCCTCCGGGGACTTCGACCGTCTTAGCAAAAATCATAACGAAAGACGAGTTGATACGTCCAATTTGCATCATGATTTCCTACTGTTATTTATAATGTATTTGGTCATTATTTCACTTTATTATGCAATTCTTATGTCTTTTCTCTCTTAATTTGTAAGATTTATATGAAGAGGGAGAATACCGGTAGCTGGAATTCTAGACCCGAAATAGCTACAGCAGAGATACCTATTCTATAGAGCTCTAAATGACCTAAAACTTTACAGATATTTTTTATTGAATATATAAAAAATACTGGACAAAATAAATACTAGAGGGGACCCACCAGTTGCCCACAAGGCAAAAGGGCGCCCCCCTGGACAAATAGGTATGACAATCTCTGCTTCCCTCTGCGAAGGGCCTATCTTTTATTTTTCTATATTTACTTTTATGCAAGAGTCAATAGTATTCTTCTCTATTCCGTTTTTATTTTTCTCTCTTTGCAAGCACCATGTGGTGGGTAAAGATCTAGGCATATATATCCAGATGGATATAAGCGATCATGAGTTATTATTGTTGACATTACCCTTGAGGTAAAATTGTTGGGAGGTGAAACTATAAGCCCCCATCTTTCTATGTGTCTGACTGAAGCTTTTGCTCCATAAAAATATGCCGTGAGTGTTAGCAATCATGGAAGACTAAATGATAGTTGAGTATGTGGACTTGCTAAAACAAAAAGCTCTTACATAGACTCTTCCTGAACATATGATGAATTGTAATTGTTTCATTGGCCGAGAACATAGTTTGTTGGTTTTCAAGAAAGTTTATGCCTTATACTTCAATATTGTGATGAATTATTATTACTTGTCCATGGGAAGCTTTATGATAATATATTGCTGTTATGAAATTAATCATGATGCTCTCATGTCCGTATTTTATTTTATCGACACCTCTCTCTCTAAACATGTGGTCATGATTATCGATTTCGGCTTTCGCTTGAGGACAAGCGAGGTCTAAGCTTGGGGAGTTGATACGTCCAATTTGCATCATGATTTCCTACTGTTATTTATAATGTATTTGGTCATTATTTCACTTTATGATGTAATTATTATGTCTTTTCTCTCTTAATTTGCAAGATTTATATGAAGCGGGAGAATACCGGCAGCTGGAATTCTGGACCTGAAATAGCTACAACAGAGATACCTATTCTACAGAGCTCCAAATGACCTGAAATTTTACGGAGATTTTTTATTGAATATATAAAAAATACTGGAGAAAAGAAATAGCAGAGGGGACCCACCAGTTGCCCACAAGACAATAGGGTACGGCCCCCTTAGGGCGCGCCCTGATACCTTGTGGGGCCCACAGCTAGCCTCCGGCCCCCTTCTTCTGCTACATAAGCTCATTTTCCCTAAAAAAATATAGAGAAGACTTTCGGGACAAAGCGCCGCCGTCTCGAGGCGGAACTTGGGCAGGACCACTTTTGCCCTCCGACGGAGCGATTCCGCCGGGGATGGAGGGGGAAATCGAAGCCATCGACATCACCAACGATCCTCTCATCATGGGAGGACCAATTTTCATCAACATCTTCACCAACACCATCTCAAAGCCTAGTTCATCTCTTGTATTCAATAGTTGTCCCAAAACCTCAGATTGGTACCCAAATGCATGGCATATTACCATCCCAAATATACCAATCTATCACAAACGCATGACATACGAAAAGTTCCATCGGAAATTCATGACATATTCCCATCAAAAAATTATGGATCTATCAAAAATGATTGGCATATTACCATAAAAATGGCATGAAGAATTGACATGTCTCGATGGCCAGTATCACATGGTAGGAATATGTTGCAAATAAACATCATATATTAATCACATGCAAAATCTAGCAAGTTTTTATCCAAGGATAAACAGTGATATTGCAATTGAAAAGAACAGAGGAGGGAGTGGGGGACAACCTTCATGGCCTCTATCCAGGGAGAGGGTGTCGGTGTGGAGGTCGAGAGAGGATCCATAGCCGTCGGTAAGGAGGTCACATGCCGGCATGACTAGGGAGGGAGAGAGGCCATGTCGTCCATGGAGGGGGTGTCGGCCGTTGATGGCATCCTCGATGTACGCTAGCAACGATGAAGAGATGCGGTTCGGCCTTGCTAGGGAGGCCCCCCTCCAAGATAGGGAGGGGTGGGCTTGCTCGTCGATGGGGAGGGGGAGAGCTACGGGGCCAGCCGTTGCAGCGTGGATTAGGGTGTAAGAGGCAACAGCTAAGCTCGAGACTTTGTGGAAAATTTCCACAACAAGCCTCATGTGCCGGGGGGGGTCATATACCATGGTTATAATGGCACATGCATCATTCGTAGCACCACCGGTCTTTAGGATAGTAATAAGTGGCGTCGGGGGAATATATCCATGGTAGTGGTATATTTTTGGGTTTTAGGTTTTTGAATTTTACGAAAATGTTAATGAAGTCTAATGTTTTTAAAACTTGGCATACTTTGTTGGTATGACCTTTAAAGGGTATGGTTCAAATTTCAAATAGGTATTAGAAAGTTGTGATGTACTTTACTTATAAACTTATGCATCTCGGGAAGAGAAGTGTAATTTCTGAAGGGAATGTCTGATCATTCAATGCAAACTGACGACTCAATGCAAACACATAGTTTCCTTTAGAGGTAAATACATCAGTGGTGCTTGAACTTGCCATGAATGTTCAGTTTAGTGCCTGAACTTGAAAAATACGAAGAACTGGTTCTAAAACTTGACATGAACGTGCATATACGGTGCTAATCCCATCCATATACGTAAAATGCGCTGAGGTGGCACCGTATATGCCTGACATGGCAATGACTAGTGGACCCTGCCTGTCAGGAGAATTAAAATGAAAAATAATGCATACAGGATTTGAACCCACAACCTACACCTAACTGGCAGAGTGTGCTAGCCACAACGCCGTCTTGGTTTTAATACCAATTGTAGCTACCTTTTTTTTTGTGCACAAGAATATTTGTGTTCCATGAGGTTATGACTTTTTTTAGTAAGATACCTGTACTTAATGTATTGTACTTAAAAAAAAAGCTACTTGTACTTAATCTACTGTACATAAAAAATGGTTATGGTAGTTAAATGGGCTGCACTCAGTGGGGCCCATTAAGTACACATTATTTCTTTTAAAAAACAAAAAAAGTATATAAATAATAATCATAATAATAAAAGTTAGATTCAAATATTCATGTGTTATTAATAATTACCTCTTGTTCCACAAATATCCGTGTGAACATATTATTTAAAAAAATAATCACAAACAAGGCTCCATGCCACGTTGTCGGTTATGAATATTTGTGATACATAAGTAATAACCTCATGTTTCTCAAGAAAAAAAGGTAATAGCCTCATGGTACACAAATATTCATCTGCACACAAAATAAATACATAGAGGTTTGCCATAAAATATCTTACTAAGAATGTTCCTGTAATTGTTTTTTGAAATATTAACTATTATTTATAAAATACTATTTTACTGAATATTATGAATATTCATTGGTGTATAATTTCACTCATGGCCTATATTCATTTTTTTATATAATGTAAATATAATACACGACTGAATATTCATATACACATTAATTATGAATTATAAAAATATGTGTATAATTATTCAAATGTTGGAATAACGAAAATAATATTTACAAACTGTAATATTAAAATATTCTTATTTTTTTATATTATACAAACATGGTTTTAATTCATATATATTATTTCACTTACATGAATGTTATTAAAATAATCCGTGAATATTTTTTAAAGTACATGAACATTTGTAAAAGTTGGTTATTTTAGTTTTATACAGAACCTCTATAACACATGAATAGTTGAACTTTATTTGTATTAATGTCATTATAATGCACAGACTTTTTCATTTTTTTGAGAAAAATTATCAGGTGCTAAATGGGCCGCACTAACTGCAGCCTAGTTAAGAACCATAACCCTTTCTAGTTACACTACATTAAGCCTCAGGAGCCCCAATGCAGAACAATAGTTAGTTGGCGTTGTGGTCAGCACAGGACCCGTTTAGCTTGATGTTGATGTTGCCGGTTCGAACCTGTTTTGGCCCTTGTTTTCATTTTACTTTTCCTTCTGTGCTGACAGGTGGGACCCATTAGTCATAGACATATATTTTTCTAGTAATCATGTTTCGTATTTATGAGTGGGCCCCAAGCCACGTCAGCTATATACGGTGCCACGTCGGCGCACTTTACGTATACAGATGGGATAAGCACCGTATTTGCACATTCGTGTCAAGTTTTATAACCAGTTCGGCGTATTTTTCAAGTTCAGGCACTAAACTGAACATCCATGACAAGTTGAAGCACCACTGGTGTATTTACCTCTTTCCTTTATCACTTGGAGTTGAATTTATGTATGCATTGTAGATAGAGCATTGGTGACATAATAACATTTAGCATTTTTATGGTTCATTTTTTAGGGCAATATATTCAATTTATTTATAGGTATACAATTGAAAGTTGAACTACATGTACATTAAAATTTTCCAAAATTTGGTAGAAACATCATATTTAATTAAGTTCTTAATTATAGAATCAGGTATTATGCGAGAATATTAGGAAAACTCAGACGTCTTTATGTGTGGGAGATTCGAACAATGTGTTAAGGCTTTTTACATTTAAAAAAATGTTAATTAAGTCTTTTTTAAGACTTGCATTAGCATTTGGTGTTGTTATGACCTATATAGGTTGTGGATAATATTTTGCAATTTGTAGATGTCTTGGGTACGGATCCATTTCCACTTAAATAAATTTGCAAATTGGCCCTCATTAGTGGCATACCACGAATACCAAACACCACTAGACGCCTAGTGTTGGCGTGTCTGTACGCGGCCACACCACTAGTATCTAGAAGGCACTGCACTGTTCACCTTTGTCTGGCAACCGCTCACTGTTGTGTCGGCCTGCCTCGTCAGAAAACCCATTCGCGCAATTAAATAGTCAAACCTCTGTCCCCTTAGTCTCACCCTCACTCACCCTTTTGCTCCGTCTCCCCCGGAGAAAACCCCAATCTGCGTGAGGGCCTAAGAGATCGATGTCGGCGAACCCATGGCAAGCCGCCACAACAATGCCAACCATCGTTGCTGCCTCTCTCGGCGACGCACGACATGGCTCCTTGTATGGTCAATAGAACCCTGCCGCCGGTGCGCCCATCTAGAGGTGCCGGCCCCTAGGCAACCCACCGCACCACCACGGGGCGACAACGTCGCCGGACCTTCCCGTTGTCATCCTAGTTCTCCACCGGGAGGTGAGGAACAAGCGCGACGTCGCGTCGACCTCGAGCTTGCGCTCCAACCGCCAGTCGCCCCCGCACATCGTTACCCCTCCTCACGATGACTATGAGGAGATCTCAGAGGCGGGATCCAGTCGATGAGCTGGTTGCCCAGCTCGCGCCGCGGGAGGCTGCACAAACCATCCTCACGCTCCCGCCTCCACCTACATCGTTCCACGAACCGTGCACTAACGAGGAAGAGGCGACAATGCTCGCGGCTTGGGTTGCATGCTCTGAGGTGTAGTTTGCGCCACCGTTCCCAGAACCGGCACCGGACGCGTCCGACTTCATGTCTAACAGCTTCAACGGCATGGTGCAGGCCTCAAATGATGCAGCCCTGGCCGGCAGTCTTGAGGACCCAATTGAAGACGAAGCTTGCCCGACACTCTATGTCCATGCTCACACATGGCCCTGCTACCGGCTGCCGAGCGAGGAGGGAGATGATGAGGAGCGGCACGCGTGTGGTGGGCTGTTTGCTTTCTCCTTCTACGCTCTGGAGTGCCTAGCTAGCAGCGTATTATAGGATCGCTTGCTAGCTAGGGTAACTTTTGGAGCAACGACGATGACAGCGAATCGATTGTACCTCAATCTCAAATTTGGCTTGAGCATTTTATATTGTAATGAATTAAGTTTTATGTCTATATAGGAAAGTTTAACTTCATTTTGTGCATGTGCATGTGTCAAATATCAAATTTATAATGATATATTTAATAATTGTGAGATTTGTTTAGCCAAATTGGATGTGTAATACAATAGTGGCAGCACCGGATAGAGGGCCGCTGCTACTTGCCATAGCAGTGGCATACCGAAAAGGACGCACCCAACAGAGATATTGAGTATAAACGATGGGCATGCAGCCTGGTCGAACGCCACTAGTATCCATATAACAGTGGCACTCTCATTTCCCGGCACGTTGTTGGTATTTTACCAAAGTAACAGTGGCGTGCGCTTTTTGCCGCACGCCACTAATTATGTACACATATAAGGGTTTCTGCACTTGTGTAATGAACAGATAAAAGACACCACCACCACAAAATGATATTTGCTCTCACGACATAGCTATATAGATATAGATACTGAATCCAATATCGCCAATCAAGTCAACATCGGCACATCAGAGTTACTGGACAACCATCCTTCCACGAGTGGAAGCTCATATATAGACCAACATTTTTTGGACTAGAAGTTCACAACGAAATGCACAGGGAAATGAAACAACTACGCTCCCACTTTCATATTGGCGCCTTTTCTTGCAGCTTCAACGGAGCTGCCTTTGCATTCCCCATCTTCACGCCTGCAACTGAATCGCTGTGGGTGCTATTAGCCGCGGCTAGTAATGGAGCAGCCATATTGTCAGATGGCCCTCCATGAACCACGGTGACCTCGCTAGCGTTCACATCCATCATCATGTGCGGCTTTTGGGCTTTCTGCTCAGATGGGCTGTGATCAATCACAATAACAAGCGGGACATCTGTAGACGCAGATGCTCTAGTTTCTGGTCGCCGGCATACCTTCCTCGGTGGAACAATATCCTATTAGGCGGAAAAAATGAAAAATAATAATTATTTGTGTTAACCATTATAAAAAACGTACTCGCTACTCTGATTTCTGTTATATTTGACTACATAGTAAGATAATTAGCCTAGAGCAAAAAAACATACTTTCTTCCCCATCAATCTTTCTTGAACATTTAGATTTCTTTTGTTTGGTTGCAAAAGAAATTGCAGATTGGAAATGAAACCACACAAGGAAATTCAAAAGTATGTTTGTTTGCCTACTGAAACTGGGTTGGGTTTTAATGGGTCAACAAAGGACCATGGCGAGCTACTCATCTGTTGAAGTCCAGGCATGTTATGAAGAAGAAAACCATGGCCAACTACGTATAAATAAAAGGGGTGGAGGTCTGATTTGAAAGCTCGATTTGTAGTTTTCATAAAAATGTTTGTGGAAACCCGGATAAAGCCGAAAATCCAATTCTATGTGCAGGCAAACAACCCTGGAATTAGAATTGCAACTCCAGGACCATGTGGTAACGATGGAACTAAAGTAAATGCATGAATGCTCAACAGTGTTAGACAGAAGGAGATTTACCTTAGACTGGTCATGATCATAACAAACAAGAAAGGTGCAGCGACACCCACTTATATCATGTGTGCGCCTTTCAACTTCAAGAACATGAGCATCAAAATAGAGGGCCTGCTCTTCTCCTTCCTGTTCAATTCAGCACAGAAATATTTACTATTGTGAGAAATTAACTCGGGTAAATGATAACACTACATTATAAGACAATTAAATCACATGCAAATAGATTTGTTCAACTTTCCTTCACAATGTTATTTACACCCAGTGATCAGAACTCCTTACTCAGGCCCTCAACAATACTCCAATTTGAGTACAATACTGTCTTGAACTAGAAGTAAACTCGTGTAAATTTAATCTCAATGCTCTAATTTAATGGTCCCGGTGTTTGTGCGCAACTACCAACACGAGGATTTATTAGGCAACCTTATTTGATGAAAGTTGGTTTATCCAGTTTATATATGACCAGAGATAGGTTACAGCCTCATTTTGAAAGAAAAAAAATGAGATAAAAACGAGAAGCTTTCAGGGGTCACTTTATTGATAAAGTAATAATTATATTCCTTGAATATATTCACACCCAATTTTAAATTTAAAAATAATTCTGGTACTCAAAAGTATGACATTGACTAATAAATAATCAAATCTGTGCTTCCTATTGAACCAAGTGGCATCACAGTGAAATTTTATTATATACTATATAAAATTTGACTACCAAGAATATGGAAATCCACAGTAAATAGATGTTGTACTTAAACCTATTTATTGCAACTACAATGCTGTATATAGTATACAAAATATATGCCGCCCTAGAACTAACAATTCTTAAAGAGTAAAAAAGCTATTTAATAAGTATAAGTCTACACAAACAAAAAATAGAGTCTATGAATAGCAGAACCTTGAGTGTCCACAGGGTTGAAATGTATAATCAATTACATCTCTTAAAACGGACCAAATAAATGACATGGCTCAGTAAGCAACAACAATCTGTTTGACATGTGCACCACAGTCAAAACAGAAACTTCAGAAGAGGCAACACTTTTGGCAGGTGAAACCTGTAGGAGATATGCCCTAGAGGCAATAATAAATGTTATTGATTATCTCCCTGTTCATAATTAGGTTTATGTTCCATGCTATAACTGCTATGGTTCTCAAGTCTACAATAACCACGAGGCTCGGAGGAAGACTCATATGCACGTGTGGAATAATAAACGGTAAAATGTATTCCTAGTCTGGCCTCTAAGACTAGCTCAAGTGTTGCATGATGGTTCTGTTTTCCTGATCATGGGCATGTCTATGCCAGCAACTTTGAGGGCACAATGTTAGAAGAACATTTGTGTTGAATCGACCCGCATTGATGTTATGCTATGAGATACATTCGTCACTAGTTAATGGTTTATAACACAGAGAAGTTAATGTTTGCATAATTCCTTAGACCATGAGGGTGTCGAGTTTCTTCATGCTTGCTTCATGAACTTTGGGGTTTGTTAAACGTCATCCGTAAATGGGTGGCTATTACGGCGGCTTACGGGTTCATGGAAAAGTATGTCAAGGAACTTGATAGCTCAAGATTGGGATTTGCTCCTCCGACGATGGAGAGATATCTCTGGGCCCTCTCGGTGTTACGGTATCCATCATCGTCTGGCCAGACATTTTGTGATTTGATCACGGGGATGGCGGAACACGGGAACGAGAAAAGAGAACAATACCGGTAACGAGGTAACTGGCATAGTGGACAAGTTGTTGATCCACGGGGATGCCAACATGTCTCACCTCGGGTATTTGTAACATATCGCGAAGCAACAGGAATAGCACACGGCAACTGGAGGTTCACTCGAATATTCATTCGTGTGGGTATAGGGGTCAATATGGGTGTCCACGGCTCCGATATTGATCATTGATCGGAAGGGGTTCCGGGTCATGTCTATACTTCACCGAACCTATAGGGTCACATGCTTAAGGGTCATCTATCTGCTGAATACTAGACGGGGAGTTTGAGAGAAAATCACCGAAAAAGTTTCGGACGAAACGGAAACGTTCCGGAGAGGATATCGGAATAGTTCCGGTGAAACTGAAAAGTTGTTTCAGGGTATTCCATAAAGTCAAATTGGTTTCGGCACATGCCTGGAAATTATTGGAAGGTACCAGAATTGTTCCGGTAACTTCTGAGATTTTTCAGAGACAAAAACCGGAAATGTTCCGGACTGCCGGAACCGCTTTAGTTGCTTTTCACAGATGAAAATCACTAAACCGAAAAGTTGTTTCGGAGTACACCATAAAGTCAAAATGGTTTCGGCACATGCCTGATAATTCTTGGAGGGTGCCAGAATCGTTCTGGAAACTTTCTGGAATTTTCCGAGATGAAAACCGGAAATGTTCGGGAGCTGCCGGAACCGCTTCAGATGCTTTTCGCAGATGAAAATCACTAAACCGGAATTGTTTCGGATCGCGTTGAAAATTATTTTAGTGGGTACTGGAAATGTTCTAAGCCCACATGAATATTTTCAGTTCGAACGGACGCTGAAATATGTCGTCATGAATAGTGAAAGTGCTTTTT
Source organism: Elymus sibiricus (assembly GCA_039707655.1). Lineage (NCBI taxonomy): Eukaryota > Viridiplantae > Streptophyta > Magnoliopsida > Poales > Poaceae > Elymus > Elymus sibiricus. Next base: position 409,595,728 of record CM077674.1, on the reverse strand, counting down.
GGATTACTTTTTGGAAAGCCACCTTTTTGGGCTTTTGCTCCAAAATATCTTGGAGATGACATGGATGGATGTGGCTGAAATTTCAGCCCCTCCACCCCTCCTTCTCCTATAAATAGAGGTGGAGGGGGCAGCCCAAATCTCATCCCTTCTCACATACAAGTGCCATGACATTTCTGGCTTCTCTCTCCCTCCCAGCGAAATAGTTTTGTAGAGCCGAAAGGCTGTCTGGGTTCCGGTGGGAACTAGTTCTGGACGGCGAAGCCCTGCCGGATAGATGACACCGTATGTGTGCAACTCTGTAGAGAGATCGTAGTTTCGGTCTTAGTTCGAGAGTGCCTCCCGAAGGGCTGTCCGAGTGACTGTCCGAGTTTCGATGGTCCTCCCGAAGGGCTGTCCGAGTGACTGTCCGAGTTTCGATGGTCCTTCCGAAGGGCTGTCCGTGACACCGTCCGAGGGACTGTCCGACCGCCTCCCGGAGGGCTGTCCGGGGGCGGATGAGGGTATACATCCTCGCGGTTGGGAGGTTGTAAATCCTAGCTGCGGGGATCTGCACCGCCGATCGTCATCGACTCTACTTCCGCTGCGCTACGAGTCGGTAACGAAACAGATCAAACCTTGTATGCAGTCTCCATAGTGATCCTGGGCTGGTACGTAGGTCGGAAATTTTTTGTTTTCTGCTGCGTTACCATAGAGTGGCATCAAGAGCCAGGCTATGCGTAGATGCAGGTTGTGATCTAGCATACATAGAGATGTATGGGTGTTGCACAATATAATTAGGTAGTAGATGAGATCTATTGCTGAAAATTATTTGTGCGGGTAGCAGATGAAATCTGTTACCCGATGTTCCTATTGCTTCCCCTGAATTTGCGTAGTCCTGATCTTGACGGCATGGTGGAATCTCACAAAGTTCTGGCAATCCGCGATCCATTCATGCTGCTCCTGAGTATGCTGATTGACAGATCAACGAAGTGCTAACAGTTCTTTGGGTTCCACCATAGTTGAGAAAGATGGATGTTTCGCAGACGAAAGGGCAATGCAGATGTGATCTACACGGGGGTCACGCGTATGACGAAGTTTAGTATGGGGCTCGAGATTTTATTATCTCGTGTTTCATACAGCCTGGAAAGTTAATCTAGCAACTTGGATTATCATGCTTGATGATGGACGTTGGTAGCTTCGTTTTTGTTTCGAAACCTTAGAAGCCACGAAAAACAAGTTTTTGCATGAACCGATTAGAGGCGTCTAACTTGGTTTTGCAGGATGGTTTGCATGTGCATATGATGTGGTATAGCAGTGCTCATATTAATTTGATTATGTATGAGATGACTATATGATGTAAAATTAACATGACCTGCGTGTCATGATTCGGCATGATGGCTGGAGCCATATGATTGCACTTTAATGACCTGCGTGTCAACCTTATGTAATGCACTTATTTTATTAGCTATAGAGATAGCAATATTATTTGGTGCATCGACAAGGTGGTGGCAATCTTCGCGAAGGTGAACACTGACGCGAATGCCGAAGACGAAGAAATGAAAGACTTCTCCGTCAGAAAGGGCTATACCATATCATGCTATTATGAATTGCCTGAGATGTTTATCCCTTATGATGCACCCTTCTTGATTGCGCGGTAGTCGCTTTTATTAGGGTGATCTCTCACAAAAATATCAAGTAGTTAGTGTTCTCCCAAGTGTAGCACCGTCACGGCACCTAACTTTTCGGGGTGCGCCATGTCCACATGGGTACGAACGATTAGAGAAGTGTGAGGCGGGTGAGGTCAGACCTCGCAGCGAGATCACTTGGTTGTCTTGACGTTCTGGCATGATCGTCCTGAGCTCGGAACACGCCCATCGAAAGATGAACAGGAGTCACATAGAGATGTGATCGGCATGTTTGCCCACCAATTGAAATTCTCGTCATCAGTGATGTCCACATCAATGGCGTTGAATTGAAATGTGGATCTTGTATCACTCACAATCAATTATGAGAGATATTGATTTGAGTGGGAGCGCACTGTAGAATTAACTTGTTTAATTCTCAGTGCAATTAATTTTGAACACTGTCTAAGTGTGGTTTGCATAATAGTTGTAGAATAATGGCTCGCGTTTCCACCTTCCCTATTAAAATTGAATAAGCTGTTAAATATCTAGTTAAAACTTTACGGTTGGTAACGTAATGTGAGGATTGTCCTCAAGAGTGCCGAGAAGGACTTTGTCCTGCCGCATGCTTTCGGTATTCTCCCGCTAATGCTATGGATCATGTGACTCTCGTCCTTCGATCCAAAAGCTAGAATTCCTTTTCAGTCAAAGTGCAATATGTTTGCTTCCATGAGACCCGAACTTCGAAAGTTTGGATAGTTATATGATATTCATGGAATCTGAAAATCATTTTCAGAGACGGACAAAGGCTAAAAGATATGAGATATCCAAAGCAATGTTTGTTTGCAAACTATTAGTAAAGGAGTTTACTATGCATTAGACTGATAAGAGAGGGATCCAGGAGAACGCCTGTCATATGATGAAAGGTGAATAAAACAACAACTTAAAGAGAAAGGAAGTGTCCGAAGGGTGTTAGTGAGACTTTCACGCCTAGGAAGTCCGGGGCTAACGCCACTCTTAAGTTGGATGCTTCTTCTGAGAGTAGGAGAAATACTAAAAGTTCAACTGTTAGAAGTATAATGGCAAAAGGAAAGAAGACTGGAATATCCAGCTCATGTATGAATGTCATACAGGTTTTTGATGTATAGAAGGCTGGTCAAAGATATAGTTCTTGGGAATTATGGTTAAATATGTTAATCACTAATTCTTGGGTATTGTGAGTTAATCACAAAGATACCCGCTCGATTGCATTCTGTTGCAACTCGATGTAAGAACTACTATGGCCTGAAAGACTAGCCAGGAATGAGGTTTAGATACACGCAGGGAACATAGTAAATGTTACTATGCCTTCCATAGGTATATTCCCTATGTATTTACTTTCATAATTCATTTTAGAGTTTCACACTCTAGCCCTTTGCATAAGGTATCTTGCAAGAAGGTTGTTCATAAGAGAACTTTTGATGTTCGGTGTTATGAATAACATAAGGGCCATACTTTCATTATGAATGAGACGTATGTTATGAATATTGATATTAATACATTACCTCTGGGTTTACTTTCATAATTCATTTTAGAGTTTCATACACTCTAGCCCATTGCACAATGTTTGTTGCAAAAGAGTTGTTCATAAAAACAACAGTTGTTGTTCAGTATTATGAATAACATGAAGGGCCATGCTTCCATCCTAGATGGGATGTATGTTATGAATATTGATGGAAATATGATACATCCATAACACTGACGCTTAATGTCGCAAGACTAAAAGAATACCACACAAGTGTGGCACTGCATTTGGTCACATTGGAGAAACCCGCATGGAAAATTCCATTATGATGGATTTTGAAGTCATTTGATTTTGAATCATCTAACACTTGCAACTTTCCTCTGAAAAGTGAAGTGACTGAAATACCGTTCACAGGCCATAAGGAACGAGCAAAGAACATATTTGGTGATCATACATTATGATGTGTGTAGTCCAATAAATGTTGTTGCAAGTAGTGGATTTGTCTATCTTCAGAAATGACTCAAGCAGATATATGGATATTTACTTGTTGAGACGTAAGTCTGGACCTTTTGAATTCATTCATAAGGTTTTCAAAAATGAAGTAGAAGTTATTGTAACAAGAAAATTATGTTTCTACAATTCGATTGCAGAAAGGAATATTTGAGTTACAAGTTTAGCGAATGTCTGATGAGTTATGAAAGGGGTTTCATAACATGCACCTCCCGGAACACCACTTCAAGTGGAAAGTCCGTGAAGATGTAATCGAACCATTTATGACATGGTAAGATCAAAGATGACATAAATAAATTTGCCATTATCCCTTTTAAAGTGATGCTTTAGAGACTGTGGCTTTTACACTGAAAAGAGCTCCATCGGGTCTGTTGAAATGACGTCATGGTATGGTACGCCCAACCATGTTATATCTTTTCTTAACATTTGGAATATGGGGCTTGTGTAAAAGGTTACAAACCTATTCCAAATCAGACAAGTGCTATTTTTGTAGGTTAACCCAAGTCATTGGGTATTCCCCCACCACTATACCGAGGCAAACGATTTTGCCACAAAACGGTATGCTTTTAAAAGAGAATAGTTCTTACAAAAGGTGAGTGGGAGGACAGTGCAACTCGACGAGATAACCAGTATATTCGTCATCAGGTCAAAGGAAAGGAACCTTGGAAGTGATTCCGGAGTTTCCTACTGCGACTGATACGGAAGCCTCTACATGAGATGTATGGACTTCGGTCGAACTTGCAGCTGAACCACGTAGGCAAAGCTCGTGCAAACCTATCAGGTGCGCAAACGAGATATTGTTGTTGAACAACAGTATACCTACAATACACAAGGAAGCGTTGATGGGCCCTGACTCCGGAATTGGCTAAATGCCAATACAATCCGAGATAGTTTCCATATAAGTGATTCGAGATTAAAATCTTGATACACCTTTCGGAAGACTTAGAGTCTAACGAATATTAATGGAACTAAAAACTGATACGGATAAAATGTTTTATCCATAAAGCTCGACTTGTTGCAATAACAAGTTCAAGGAGTTGACTACGATGAGATTGTCTCACCGTAGCGATGCTTGAAGTCGGTTCGGGTTGAACTAGCAATTAATATATATTTCAATCATGAGATATGAAACATGGATGACAAAAGGATTTCCATCTGATGGAAATGAAACCTAGGACTTGTATGTGATACAGTCCAAAGTAATTTGTCGATCCAGAGGATGCTAGTAAGTATGCAAACTTCAGAGTTCCAGCAATGGACAAAAGAGAGCAAAGTGGAGTTGGAATCTTCGTTTTTGATGGAATGGTCAAAGGGGTTTGACTTCATCAAATGGGTATCGAAGATGCTTGTGATTCAAGAAAGTAAGTGGGAGCATAATAATATTTCTAAAAACCTTGTGTAATTGACACATTGTTAATTGGAAATAAATTTCTTAACACGAATTAGGACTTCATTTGAAAAGGGTTTTTTCGATGAAGTGCTTGGGCTAAATAGCCTTAATATTAGGCATTATGATCTATGGAGATAGATTTACCTAATGGGGCTAAGCAATGAATAGATATTGACAAGATGCTAAAACTTTTTAGCATTTAAAACGCCAAGGAGTGATTCTTGCCGAAGTCACATGGAAAGAGTTTTTACAAGACTCGGTGTCCCAAAACACTGATGAGTAAAATACATGATGGAGATTCCACACACTCTTGTGTTTGGATTAATCATGTATTCCATGGTATGTAATAACAACCAGATATGTCCAATACTCCAAAGTTGTTGCGAGTATAGATACCATAGTGATCAAAGTACTGATCATGGGACAACATTGAAATATGTCATTGAGTACTAGAGCAGTACTGATGACATGTTTTCTCGCAAGCAGAGATTATGAAGTGCTCGTTGTAAGTAATTACATCGATACAGCCTTCATCAATGCTCCATGCGATTTTCGATTTAAGTTAAGGGTTTTGTGTAATAAACAACATGGTGGCACGGTAGTTGGAAATTGTTCCAAACAAAATATTGTGGCGAATTCTATAACAAAGGCTAAGTATGTTGACGCTTTAGAAGCGACAAAGAAGTTGTTGAATCATATAGTTCATTCATGAACTTAGTATGGTTCCAAGATGGCTTTGGTCTATGGGACACTATTGCAGATAGTTGCTCCATAGCCCAGTCTAAGGAATCAGGTTTCGACCAATGATTCACACATATGCAAAGCCAAGTCCACACAAAATATGAATTTTGTGAAAGCGTGAAAACGCAAGGATATGCTAAGTTACACACGGAGCTGAAGTCGTCAGATCCGTTGGACATCAGGCTATACCACAAGCGAAGCATATTTTACACCAGTATGCCATAGGTGTAAAGTGCATTAGCATTGACTAGATTATTGACTCTAGTGCAAGTGGGAGTCTGTAGGAGATATGCCCTAGAGGCAATAATAAATGTTATTGATTATCTCCCTGTTCATAATTAGGTTTATGTTCCATGCTATAACTGCTATGGTTCTCAAGTCTACAATAACCACGAGGCTCGGAGGAAGACTCATATGCACGTGTGGAATAATAAACGGTAAAATGTATTCCTAGTCTAGCCTCTAAGACTAGCTCAAGTGTTGCATGATGGTTCTGTTTTCCTGATCATGGGCATGTCTATGCCAGCAACTTTGAGGGCACAATGTTAGAAGAACATTTGTGTTGAATCGACCCGCATTGATGTTATGCTATGAGATACATTCGTCACTAGTTAATGGTTTATAACACAGAGAAGTTAATGTTTGCATAATTCCTTAGACCATGAGGGTGTCGAGTTTCTTCATGCTTGCTTCATGAACTTTGGGGTTTGTTAAACGTCATCCGTAAATGGGTGGCTATTACGGCGGCTTACGGGTTCATGGAAAAGTATGTCAAGGAACTTGATAGCTCAAGATTGGGATTTGCTCCTCCGACGATGGAGAGATATCTCTGGGCCCTCTCGGTGTTACGGTATCCATCATCGTCTGGCCAGACATTTTGTGATCTGATCACGGGGATGGCGGAACACGGGAACGAGAAAAGAGAACAATACCGGTAACGAGGTAACTGGCATAGTGGACATGTTGTTGATCCACGGGGATGCCAACATGTCTCACCTCGGGTATTTGTAACATATCGCGAAGCAACAGGAATAGCACACGACAACTGGAGGTTCACTCGAATATTCATTCGTGTGGGTATAGGGGTCAATATGGGTGTCCACGGCTCCGATATTGATCATTGATCGGAAGGGGTTCCGGGTCATGTCTATACTTCACCGAACCTATAGGGTCACACGCTTAAGGGTCATCTATCTGCTGAATACTAGACGGGGAGTTTGAGAGAAAATCACCGAAAAAGTTTCGAACGAAACGGAAACGTTCCGGAGAGGATATCGGAATAGTTCCGGTGAAACTGAAAAGTTGTTTCAGGGTATTCCATAAAGTCAAATTGGTTTTGGCACATGCCTGGAAATTATTGGAAGGTACCAGAATTGTTCCGGTAACTTCTGAGATTTTTCAGAGACAAAAACCGGAAATGTTTAGGACTGCCGGAACCGCTTTAGTTGCTTTTCACAGATGAAAATCACTAAACCGAAAAGTTGTTTCGGAGTACACCATAAAGTCAAAATGGTTTCGGCACATGCCTGATAATTCTTGGAGGGTGCCAGAATCGTTCTGGAAACTTTTTGGAATTTTTCGGGATGAAAACCGGAAATGTTTCGGAGCTGCCGGAACCGCTTCAGATGCTTTTCGCAGATGAAAATCACTAAACCGGAATTGTTTCGGATCGCGTTGAAAATTATTTTAGTGGGTACTGGAAATGTTCTAAGCCCACATGAATATTTTCAGTTCGAACGGACGCTGAAATATGTCGTCGTGAATAGTGAAAGTGCTTTTTGGATTACTTTTTGGAAAGCCACCTTTTTGGGCTTTTGCTCCAAAATATCTTGGAGATGACATGGATGGATGTGGCTGAAATTTCAGCCCCTCCACCCCTCCTTCTCCTATAAATAGAGGTGGAGGGGGCAGCCCAAATCTCATCCCTTCTCACATACAAGTGCCATGACATTTCTGGTTTCTCTCTCCCTCCCAGCGAAATAGTTTCGTAGAGCCGAAAGGCTGTCTGGGTTCCGGTGGGAACTAGTTCTGGACGGCGAAGCCCTGCCGGATAGATGACACCGTATGTGTGCAACTCTGTAGAGAGATCGTAGTTTCGGTCTTAGTTCGAGAGTGCCTCCCGAAGGGCTGTCCGAGTGACTGTCCGAGTTTCGAGGGTCCTCCCGAAGGGCTGTCCGAGTGACTGTCCGAGTTTCGATGGTCCTTCCGAAGGGCTGTCCGTGACACCGTCCGAGGGACTGTCCGACCGCCTCCCGGAGAGCTGTCCGGGGGCGGATGAGGGTATACATCCTCGCGGTTGGGAGGTTGTAAGTCCTAGCTGCGGGGATCTGCACCGCCGATCGTCATCGACTCTACTTCCGCTGCGCTACGAGTCGGTAACGAAACAGATCAAACCTTGTATGCAGTCTCCATAGTGATCCTGGGCTGGTACGTAGGTCGGAAATTTTTTGTTTTCTGCTGCGTTACCATACAAAACCCGACCGACATACCCATCACTCTATCAGGGGCCAACAAGTAACAAAAAATAAAATAACCACGAAATAATAAGTTAAGGAACATAATTTTGAAGTGCATAACTAAAGGTAAATTGGAACAACTGCCAGGTATTGGATATATACCATACATATTATATGGATAAAATAAATTTCCTTAGTAATTCCAAAGGATTACTTAAAAGTTTCATAAAGACATGAATTATCAAGTTGTGACATGCCAACTTGCGAAGTCAGGTCAAGAGAAGTCGTTTGATGACTACCTGATAACAAAGAATGAGATCCCCAGGCAGCACATCAGCACATTCTGCGGCTTCACATGGAAGAGAACGCAGTCTCACACATTTACGAACATTAATCCATTGATCCCCTAAAATGGTTTTCATAGTAACCTTTGCCATGTTGGCAGCGAAATCAACGAACTTTGTGAATGTTAGTAGCAACTTGACAGGCCACGTCAAGTCGTCAACGTATCAGCTTATATTTGTTTCTCTACTTACCTCTCTTCTCAACCCATAATCAATTCGGCACTTGCGCAACACCAACCATATGCATCACTTAGGATTCGATGGTTTGTGCAACGCCGCACCAACCCTTGGGTGTCCGTCAAACATGTGATTTCCATACTATGGCTGTGACCTCTTCCTTTGGTGCGGCTACTCCTGTTTTCTTGTTTATCTCTGGTCTTCTTTGAAAGAGGACCTCCTCATCACCTTGTATATATTTGACTGTGTTGCTTTGTAGATAAAGCGGGGCGAAAGCCTTTTTCGGTAATTTGGAAATTAACCCATCATGGATTCATATGCTTTGCAATTTGAATGCGCGCGCATGAGTCTAAGTCTTTTATTTTCTGAACAAGTTTCTAGAGTGTGTGTATGATTATTTCGCCACACTTTATAGAAAGACATGAGAACCACTATTGTAGTTCCTACACCACAAGCGTGTAAATATATAGCCTGGTAGTTCAAGGTTTAAATTAAATTACTACTCATGATAATTAAAGGTGTTGAACTAACTTATTCATTTTTAAAACTCTGACATGTCTACACTGGTATATAATCTTTAAAAGAAACATTCAATCTATATATTTTGTTTTACATGTCAAAACAAAGAGATGGTAAAACGTAAGTTTTATACCATCTAGTATCAGCTTCCCATATAAGCCTAAAGTAGCAAATACACAATGTTCTTAAAGTCGTGTTAGCTGATCAGTACTTTATTATTACGGTCTTGTAAAAGTGTAGAGAAGGATGAAGTGATACCGCCTGGCAAATACACTGAGATTTTTTAAATTTTGAATGAATTATTGGACAAACTTTATCCATATTCAAAATTCACGCCCGGTAGTTCATGGTTACCGTGGTAACGAATTCGGTGTCCAACACACATGACTTCTTCAACACAAAGTCAGACAAGACATGTCTTCAAAATGTTTGAACAAAAATATTGTTCCTGCTATAAGTGTTGGGGCATTCTACACACAATGCCATCCAATTATAAAAAGACGAGAACCGGAATCATCTTTAGTGCTAGCAAAGTGCTTGAATAAAGAATGGAAAAAATGAATTTAGTAACATCAGTAATATTTAGTTGAAAGTTATATGGTAATTACCTGGTCCCCCGTTTCGGAGAACCTGCGGGATAGAAAGGCAGCAACATCGTACCTGTAACAACAAAGATTCGTCATGGATGCAATATTAAAAGGACCCAGCCAAACTCACAAGGAAAATTAAATCACATTCACAAAAACAGACCATGCACCATTTCTAGTTGACATCAAACGACTCAAAAGAAGAAAGGATGAAATATGTATATATCTGCATACCATGCGCCATTTCTAGCTGACTTTGCTTCAAACTCGACCTGGCCACCATCCGAAGTACTATTCCCTGATTTGTAACGACAGTATCAATAATCCATAATCAACATGATACATGGTTCATGGCTGGTCGGTAACAAAACTAAAATCTTCTAAACGATGAACACTTAACATCGTGTCATGTGCCCTATAGTTCTAAATAAAGTAATAGGCGCACGAACCATGTGTCCTGCAATTACTGAAATGAGCTTGAATGACCGAGACAGCAAAACGACAAGCATTGATGGGCCCACAAAGTTCTACAGGCCTATGAAATCCTAAAACCCGCAAAAATGAAATTTAGTTGGCAATTTTGTGTGCAGTTGTGATTAAAAGTAAAGGGCGCACAAACCACGTGTGCTGCAATTGCCGAAATGAACTTTAACGACTGAGACAGCGTGACGACAAGCTTTGATATGGGCCCACAAAGAACTACAGGGTAGGTCATAAATTCCTAAAACCCGACAAAATTAATTTGAGTTGAATATTGTGCCTGCAGTTCTGTATACAAGTAACGGGCGCGCAGGAACCACGTGTCCCGCAATTACCGGAATGAGCTTCAACGACTCAGACAAGCTTTGATAAGACCACAGGGAACTACAGGCTATATGCTATGAAGTCCATAAAAACAATGATGACACCACAAGGGACTACACGCAAAACCTAGCAGCAGCATAACATAAGCCCCTTACACTGACAAAGGTACCCCTACACCCAACATAAATTCTGCACCAAGAAAGCATAGATCAGTGGAATTATTCGAGCGGCACCTGAGTTGGAAGCAGAGGAAGACGACTGTGCCCTGTACTGCTGCGTGTACTTCCGGTTCTGAAACCAGGTCCGCACCTGTATGCGCCGCCCCAAAAACCCACATATGCAGGTCGGAATGAGACTGACGTATCCCCAGGAAGGAAATAGGATGGAAAGCCTACCTGTTTGTACTCGACGGGGGTCTTGCCGGAGCGGGCGCTGGAGGCGGTGAACTTTTCAGCGAGGTACTGGACGACATTGCGGTCCCCCGTCATTAAAGATTAAAGATTTCCAAATTTATGTGCTATAACTATGAATACATATTCATTAATTTCGACCATATATACTATACTTTAGTACAACCGTGTGGTCCCCCGTCAGGCATTGTTGCAAGTCAAATACTCCCTCTATCCATATATATAGTGCCTAATGCGTTTTTCAAAGCTAACTTTGACCACATGTTAGAGCAATAATATATGACATGCAAGTTATACAAAGCATACCGTCAAATTCGTACGTGAAAGGAGATTTCAATGATATAATTTTCGCATTATACATCTTATATACTATTAATCTTATCAATAGTGTAAGACAGTCTCGAAAAACGCATTAGGCCCTATATATGTGGATGGAGGGAGTAGGTTGTACGCGTCACACGATATATGCTTATCTCTCTCTCTCTCCCTCTCTCCCCCTCTCTCTCTCTCTCTCTTTATTCACCAACCGCACCTTCTGACCGGTAATTAATTTCACTTTTGAGTGTCATTAGTCTCCTAGAACTAGTATCATTGAATTCTTATTTGTTTTAGAAGAGAATAATACTTGAGATTAGTATCACAAAATTCTCTTGAGTTGTTACAATGGAGCTCTTGCTTTTTCACTTAAAATGAAAAACAACATAAAATATCATGAAGTTTCACTTGATATTGTTTGACTAAGTACCTTAAATCTTGGTTTCCCTATGAACGTAATTTCGTGGAATTTGTACCATGGAACTTTTAGGAAATAGTACTACCTTCGAATTCTCATTTTTATTCATTTAAGATTTTAACAATCATGAAATCCACTGTTTACGTTAATGGAAAAAATTTATCTCGCCAAAAAAAAGGAAATGCATTTTAAGCATGGCAAATCAAACATTTTTTATGGCAAATTACATGTCGTGAGCATGGCAATTCCATTCAGCAAATATGGCAAATCCTGACAAAAAAACTCAACATTTCAGGATTTGCCATGCTTGTAGAAGGGAGTGTCAGGCTCATGACATGTAATTTGTCATAAACAAATGTTCATCTTGCCATGCTTAAAAATCTGATGTCCGAATTGTAGCCGTGTCCTTACTTTAATTATCCCAGGTTGATTCTCCGTTTTTATATAGGTCACCATGTTCACTGATCGGATAACGATTAAATTTGTAGTTTACATGTTCATCTTTTTAGGATCAAACTCTTTGTGGCCGTACCATGGCTGTTAGTTTCCTAGGCCTTGTAAAAACCTATGACTGTAAAAAAAATAAGACAGGGAGATGAATATGCCGTACTTTTTGTAAAAGACTTGACAACTTTATTTTTATTTATTTTTGAGATACCTAGCAGCTTTATTGGTCACATACCAGAAACACACTTTAGTAAAGAGGTAATATCATCGGGAAGCATAGAACTTGCGCTCGATGATCAGTTTGATGCTAAAACTTTAAAAATACGGATTTGTGATCATTCAACTTGCGTTCTCTTGCAAATACGGTCACTTTGCTCGTATTCAGACGTATCCCACGCTTATGTGGCACGCCAGCGTGGCTATGGCCCACTGTTAGTGACTGAAACAGCTCGGTGCGTTTTTTTCTTTGCAGAAGCACCCTTGCTCTGTATTTAATTAATTTAATTAAGCATAAGCCCCTCTGTGGGTCCCACTTGTCAGCACGAGGTGGTGGGAGAAATGAGAATAAAAAGGGCACGCGCAGGGATTCGATCTCCAGACCTCGGGTACATGCATGCACAAGCAAACCACTCCACCACTACATATTGCTGCCTATAAAGAGGTACACCTGATTTTATATTAGACGCAGTTTTTTTTTTCCTAGATTCCCTTTTTTCCCGGGTTCGGCCAGAAAAACTGGATACCGGAAAATCTCGCCTTTTTCGCCAAAAAAAAATCAAATTAAAAAAACCGTGTCAAAATGTATAATGTTTAACCCATAACGTACAAAACTTTGTCATGAGCAAGAATTTTTTTTTATTCCATTTTTATTCCGAGAGGGGCCGGAAAATCCGGGTTTCAAAATATCTTGGCAATTCCAGTTTTTTATCGACTAAAATTTCGAAATGAATTTTGAATTAAAATCTTTTTAACGTCTAAATATATTTAGTTTAGCAAAAAAATTAAATAAGTGCTTCCTGTTACAGTGGTCAGCTCGACTCCTCTCTTATATAGAAGTTCGCATGTTCAATTCATTGTTACAGTACAGAGACCATTTTTTTAAATGAGCATGAATAAAGAAAAAAAAATCACAATAGAGGGAATAGAACCACGGACCTGCCACTAAGCTAACTGCGGCGTTCAGATATTGTATGCATAGGAAAGTTATTATATTTGACATAGTTTCTGTCGTTTAAATTCAAAATTTTCGGGTGATAACATTTTTTTCCGGGGACCACCGAATTTTCTGGGGACCGATCGGTTATCGAAAATTCGGTCCGAGAGAAAAAGAACCTGAATACGAGTAGTTGTCGTGGCCAATATATAAAATTTGGCGTTTCTCTTTATAGACATTGATAGGTACTTAGTGTAGCGGTTAGCTCCTGCGCTTCCATGCTCGGGGTTTAGAGATTGAATCCGTCGGGCCACTTTTTTCTGCAAAATTATCAATGCGCCCGGGTTAAGAACTCCTGGTTGACCCACTGACAGGTGGGTCCATTTATCTGATTGACCTTGACAGCAGCGCAGGATCCACCTGTCATTCACTTTGCACTGGGGCTTCTGTTTGTGATTAAATGAATTTTCTTTGATCATGTTAAACGTCAATCGGCACTGGTGGGATGGTGTATGACGAACTATTTTATTAACAGGTCGCAGGTTCGAACCCCATTTGCGCCATCTTTTTTTCATTATATTTGAGGGCTTTGTGCGTAATTAAATAAATTGCGAGGGGGTTCTCTGTAAAAAATCCGGCGTGCTATGGTCACCTAACGCCTTGTGCACTCCCAACCACTGCTAGGTGGGCCTCCACCAGGCTGGCACGCCACGTGGACAGGCCATACGGCTGGATACGAGAGGAAGCACCGTATTTGCACGCGGGGACAAGTTATGTGACCACAAATCCGTATTTTCAAAGTTTTAGCACCAAACTGAATATCGAGCCCAAGTTCTATGACTCCCGGTGATATTACCTCTTTAGTAAAAAAAGACCCAAAAGCATGGCGATGCTAGTTGGTTGTTTTTTTTTTGGGGGGAAAAACGTTTGATCTATTCATCTTCAATCATGGTAGTACAACGAACGCTAGAAATAATAAAAATTACATCCAGATCCGTAGACCGTCTAGCGACGACTACAAGCATTGAAGCGAGCCGAAGGCGCCCCGCTGTCATCACCCCTCCCTCGCCGAAGGCGGGAAAAACTTGTTGTAGTAGACAGTCGGGAAGTCGTCGTGCTAAGGCCCCATAGGACCAACTCACCAGATCAGCAACTGCCGTCAATGAAGAGTAGCATAGATCAGAAGGATCCAACCTGAAAACACATGAATATAGACGAACGACGACCAAATCCGAGCAAATCCACCAAAGATAGATCCGCCGGAGACACACCTCCACACGCCCATCGATGATGCTAGACGCACCACCGGAACGGGGGCTAGGCGGGGAGACCTTTATTCCATCTTCAGGGAGCCGCCGCCGTTTTGCCTTCCTGAGTAGGACACAAACCCTAACAAAACTCGAAGAAAGATCTAAAAATGGAGTCCTCCCACAGGCAAGAGACGGGATCCACTCCGCCCCCATGGCCCTAAGGCCACCGGAGACGAGGCAGACCGGCTGCGGCGTCGGCGGGAGGCATGGGAACCCTAGCTTTTGGCCTAAATGGTTGTGGCCGTATTAGTTGGTTGCTGGGCCTACTAATTGTTGTGGTTCAAATATAGTAGGTGGTCAGTCATATGATTCTAAAAAAAAGGGTGGTCAGTCATATATAGCTAGTATTTCTTCCATCTGTACAGTAACCATGCCAAGGTGACTTGGTTAGTGGGATTAGCCTTGTCCAAAGCCTCAAGGGTACGAAGCTGGTAAGCAACACTTTTTGTGCACCACACGTGAAAAGCCAACTACTTCTAGAGTTCCTCCGCCTCCCGCCGGTGCCGTCGCCGGTCCGCCTCGTCTCTGGTGGCCTTAGGGCCATGGGGGTGCGGTGGATCCCGACCCTTGCCGGTGGGCGGGCTCCGTGTTTAGATGTGTTTTCGAGTTTTTTGAGGGTTTGAGACGGTGGCGGCTCCTTGATGATGGAATAAACTTCTCCCCGCCTAGTCCCTGTTCTGGTGGTGCATCTAGCATTGTCGATGGGCATGTGGAGGTGTGTCTCCGACGGATCTGTCTATCATTGATTTGCTCGGATCTGTTCGTCGTTCGTCTACGTTCCTGTGATCCTTCCAATCTATGTTATTCTTCATCGGCGGCGGTTGTTGTTCTGGTGCGCTGGTCCTATGGGGCCTTAGCACGACGACTTCCCGACTGTCAACTACAACAAATTTTGCCCGTCTTTGGTGAGGGAGGGGCGATGACGGCGGCGCGCCTTCGGCTCGCTTCAGTGCTTGTAGTCGTCGCTAGGTGGTCTATGAATCTGGATGTAATTTTTATTATTTCTGGTGTTCGTTGTACTGCCATTATTGAAGATGAATAGATCGGATGTTTTCTCGCAAAAAAAAAAAAGCCAACTACTTCTATAAACGGAAAGGGACCCGGTCAGCAAGCGAATCATGCCAGGTATCAAGCGAATGAATCGGGAGGCATCGAATCACACGAGCCAGTGAATCATTCGGGAGTAGATCGACCGCAATCAATGCATTCAGTACTATCACTAAAAGTGGATGGTTCCAATTTAACTTTTCCGTTCAAAACAATGTTTGTGACATTTAAAAACATGTTCATGCGTGACTTAGTTTAACAAAAAAATAGTTTTCATACCATTCAAAAAATGTTCAATGCATGTTTAAAAATTTAAAATATATGTGTAAAAACTATTCAAATATGTATTTGAAAAATGGTTATCATGTTTAGAGAAATGTTCAACGAGTATCAAAAAAATGTTACATATGTATATGAAAAATGTATAATGTGAATTAAAGAAAGTCGACTTGTTGAAAAAAGGAAAAAAAAAAGAAAAAAGAACACAGAAATAAAAACGCATGAAGGTTTCTAAAAGTGTTCCTAACCGTTCTATAGAATCTTGCATAAAGCACTTAGAATGGATGCGCCGACGCACTAAAGGCGTGGGCGCTACTGCACCAGAGACGAGGCGACGAGAGGTCTCGCAATAGGCAAGAAATATTACTAAAATTACGCCTTAAATTAAGCTATACAAAATAGCTTTGCGCCTTAAATTAAGCTATTAGCGAGACATTGTACAATGGTTTATCTAGCGAGACAATTCTCTACACTTTATAGCGTGCTATTAGCGGCATGCTATTTTTTTTGTTTGAGTCTAAACACACTTTTTTTTACATCAAGAGTCTAAACACACTTTATTTAAAGATCATAGTCCAAATACATTGAGATATAATTAAGGTCCAGAGGTTCGAGGGCGTGCTATTTTTTTCAGTGTTGAAATTACACATGTCTCGGTGCATAGACCTACCTGGCTTGATATTGGGCCGAGAGAAAGGATTTCCAGTCCGTGCTAACTACCCACCAGCTCGCTTGTCAAAAGGGAAAAAGGAAAAACCACCCGCGGGGACTATTTATCGCTTTCAGCTATTCTAAATAGGAAGTCTCGCGTCGAGATTTGACGGTCGTCGTTGTTACTGGACCGGCCCATTTTCGCGAACTGTTAATTAAAAAGAGAAGGAAAAGGGGAGCTTGAGGGATCGAACCCTCGTCGCAGCAAATAAAGCTAGCGCTACTAGCGACCTTGCCATCCTACAATTCGTGCTAAGTAAAGGGGCGCGCACTACTTGAAGCAGGTCGAGCCGTATTTTTCTTTTTTCGTCTTCGTTTTCTTTCTTTTCTTTTCTCTTCTCCATTTTTGCCATTCTGTTTGCATTTGTTTCTTCGTTTTTTTTCTCTTTTTTTCCTTTGGTTTATTTTGTTTCTTTTTTTTCTTTTTGTTTTTTGACAGGGCTTTTCTTCATTTTTCCTTCGTTTTTTGTTTGGTCTTTTTTTCTTCTTCTCCATTTTTTTTCTTTTGTTTTCAATGCTTTTTTTTCGTTTTCTTTTGCTTTTTTTCTTTTCTTTTTTCTTCTCTGGTTTTTGTTTTTGTTTGTTTCTTTTTGGTTTTCACTCTACATTTTCATACATGTCAAAAACATTTTTTTGTAACAAGTGATCAACACTTTTTGTATACACATTCAACATTGTCCCAACGCTATTTCAACATTTTTCAAATATTTTTTCAACATTAAATACTTGTTCCACATTTTTCATATACCTATTTCAACATTTTTCAAATACTTGTTCATCATTTTTAATACTTATTCAACATTTTAGTTTTCATTTTTTGTGTTTTTCTTTTGTTTCTTTTGTTTTTCACTCTACATTTTCGTACATGTCAAAAACATTTTTTGTAACAAGTGATCAACACTTTTTGTATACACATTCAACATTGTCCCAACGCTATTTCAACATTTTTCAAATACTTTTTCAACATTTTAATAGTTATTCAACATTTTTCCAAATACTTGTTCAACATTTTTAATACTTATTCAACATTTTTAAATACTTGTTCAACATTTTTCATATACCTATTTCAACATTTTTCAAATACTTGTTCAACATTTTTAATACTTATTCAACATTTTCACTTATTCAACATTTTTCAAAATTCTTATTCAACATTTTTAAATACTTGTTCAATATTTTTCATATACTCGTTCAACATTTTTCATATACTCGTTCAACATTTTTTAATACCTGTTCAACATTTTTTCAAATACTTGTTCAACATTTTTAGTACTTATTCAACATTTTTAAATACTTGTTCAACATTTTTCAAATTCTTGTTCAACATTTTTTAATACTTATTCAACATCTTTTCAAATGTATCTTTGAAGAGTGTTTTTTGTAATATATACATATATATATATATGAAGAATATTTTAAATCATAAGCAAAAGTAAAAAAAAAAAGCAAAATAGATAACAGAAAGAAAAAAAACAAAAAAGAAGGCGGGAGCTTCGCGTGCGGCTGGGCCGCGGCCCGTGTAGAGCTCCCCGACGCGAGAGGCTGTCCACGGCTCGCGTCAGGCGAGGAATAGTAGCGCCCAAAACCACCCACCGACCTAAAGCACCGCGCTGCAGTTAGAGTTTGAGACGACGAAGTAAAAGGAGTTCCTCTTCATCGTCATCATCGATTATGTTCGTCCACTAACACGGGGAAGTTGGACGGATGAGGCGGCCGCCAATCAGCTGAGGAGATTGATTGGAGTTGGTGCTGTCCTTACAAATTACAATCCAAACGGAGGTAAAAAATCCCTCTTTCTTTTGCTAGTAGAAAACTAGAAAAGAAAGAGATTCCAAATAAACAGCCGAGTCGGTGTTGGCCTCAACTCAACATCCGAACGATTTATTAATTTTCTTTTCGGAAATGATAAATTTCGAACGTTCGGATTTTAAGCATGGCAACTCGAACGTTTTTCATGAAAACTTTAGTTTACACGAGGTTGGCAAACATGGCAATATTTTGACAAAAAACTAACCGGGACAAAGTTGTCATGTTTTAACAACTAAAGTTGACACCTCACATCAACTAAAGTTGCCATGAAAAAAACGTTCGGAATGACATGATTAAAATCCGAACGTTCAGGATTTATCGGGGTCTTTTTTTTTTCTTAGCTAATCACGCATCTAATCACCTTCTTACTAGCCATAATCGCGTCCGTGGTCGAAGGACCACATGCAGGCATGTGTTGACTACTTAATTCATGCATGCATGCAAACTAAAAGACAAAACAGATGATGTCAACAAAATATTCTTCTTGTTTCGAAACTTTAAAATGTTTTGTATCTCAAACCGTCGCTCGGAATCAAAATCCTTTTTCACGTAAAAAATTCGTCGCGACGAGATCTTCGAAACTAGATCCGGTATGTTTCGACGACTTTTTTTCTTGTCAAATGTTACCATGCATGGACCATGTAAACTATCACACCTATAGTACGTAACTTATCATGGTGTTAACACTGAAGTTACCGGTGTATGTTCAACCAATTTTTTGCTTGAGTCGAAATTTACCATGGTATTGTAAGTAAATTATCAGGTGTGCAATACCCACCGTCAACCATCAATGTCGTGCCTGGGCCATGAGATGGCATCCCATTAGCACGGCGCCTACAGGTTCACCTTGATCACCAGTGCCCAGTCACTATAGTTGGTGCGGGTGAGCATCGGGAATGAGAGGTTGGTGCTCCTACCACCACCGGTCTCACGCATGACCTCCCTTACCATGATCTAAGTGCCCGCAATGCGACATTTCCTAATGCGCCCGCGGCTCTGCAAGCGAGGCCGCTAGTGCCACGGCGGCGTCTTGGAGCCGCCGGACGCTAACGCTCCCGCGGTGGCATCTTGGAGCCGCCAGAGGCTGACCGCTGCTGTGCTCCTCCGCTCGACATGGTCGCCTGAATAACGCTTGGATGCCAATTGTTAGCCGCACTACTATGCTCAGGGCCCAAACTGGGAGTGCTCGGGAGCACTTTCGTTAGCTGGCTCAGCGTGTACTACTACGTGAAGCTCTTCTCCCAAACTGGGAGTGCTCGGGAGCACTTTCGTTAGCTGGCTCAGCGTGTACTACTACGTGAAGCTCTTCTAATTGAACTGGGATGCTTTCTCTCTTGAATTCGCTTGCTTACGATGAAGAAATACAAGTCCTTTTATAGGACAAAAAATAAACCGACTCAATGAGGCTGATGATGTCAGTGCTTATGTCATGTCCTAGATGACATCACCGCCGACCTCATGTCCTAGAATGACATCATGGCTGACCTCACTATTTTAGACATGGTTTAATCCTACACGAACCATACGCCTAACAATGGCGAAGGGATACGACATCAATCGGCAAGGCTCGCGAGGAGGGGCGGGCCAGATTTGCGTCAGTGGATGGCCCACGGTCGGGCGCATCGAGGGCAAGTCGCTGGGGCTGGGCAGCTGCAACTGCCTGAGGGCTAGGTGCGGTGACGGTGACCATGATGTGACCCCTTTCGGCAAATCGTAAATCCTAATATGGTGAATGGCTTGCTAGGGACGGGGTGAATCGATGCAAGTAATCTCAACGCCATAGTATACGCCGCAGCAACCTACTGACTCGGCTCTACACCACGCGGCCCGTAGCACATTGGACCCCAAAACACCTGACAGGAACGGGGTCCTTGCCTTGGGTAGGTAAGCTGAAGTCATTGTCTGGGGCTGGACTTGCACAAATCCTGACCGGAATTGGCACCTCCTGTATTTGTTTTATCCGGGGGAATTAATGCGATTAATTGCACTACATTAATTGCAAAAGTTGGTCGCTTGCGTGTGAGGAGGAGGGTGCCTTGTGATCGAGCTTGGACACACACAACCTGCTCAACTGGTAACGTACGCTTCTCCTTCCTCCCTCCCTCCCCTCTCCATCTCCATCTCCGACGAA
Organism: Elymus sibiricus; assembly: GCA_039707655.1. NCBI lineage: Eukaryota > Viridiplantae > Streptophyta > Magnoliopsida > Poales > Poaceae > Elymus > Elymus sibiricus. The sequence continues at coordinate 409,575,065 of CM077674.1, read as the reverse complement.
TCTGCTCATTCATCTCACCGCGGTAGGCAGCTGCAGCAGCCAGGGGCCGGACAAGTATGACGACGGGGCAGGCGCCAAGGCCCGTGTTCCGGTTCACCCAGGGGGAGGTCGCCAAGATGGAGGAGGTCCTCCATGACCTCGACGCCATGCCCAAGCGTCCTGTCATCCAGGCCCTAACCGACGACTTCAACACCTCCCCGGACAGCTCCGGCGACGGCAAGGTCCCCGTCCAGTACAATCAGGTATACTGGTTTTCCCTCCCCGTACGTTGCCCTAGATCGGCTCCGCCCTATCTCCTATTCGGATCTATACATGTTGATTTGTGCTGGGTGGTCGCAGGTGAGAAATTGGTTCCAGAACAGGAGGTCTGCGCTGTCCGGTGGCCGAGGAACACCACCCAGTGGCCGTATCCTACTCAGGTGCTGCTGGAATCCCCATTTTAACTTAATAAGCTGTTTTTTCCCACATACTCAGATGTAATAAAATAATTCGACTGATAGTTCATTTGCTAGGATGATACACGATGGTCTATTTCTAAAGCTCTGGTGGTGGAGAATTTATGCATATCACTGCTGTGCTCCTTAAATATGTTGTGTGCAGGGGTACCTCTCTCGGTGGCTAGGGCTCCTTAAAGGTTTTGCATGGCGTGAAGCTTGTTGTCGTGCTGTCTCGATTAGTCGTTGACGCCATTTCGCAAATTGCACGACACGTGGTTCGTGCGCCCATTACATTTATGCACAACTGGAGGCAAAAAATGGCAATCGAGTTAATTTTGGCAGGTTTTTTGATTTCATATAGCCTAGCCTGTACTTTTTTGTGGGCACATCAAAACATGCCGGCCCATTGCCTCGGCCGTGGAAACTCCTTTGGTATATTCCAGGACACATGGTTGTTTGTGGGCCCATTACTTTTATTCAGAACGGCGGGCAAAATTTTCAACTCAATTTAATGTTGGCGGGTTCTGAGACTTTATAGCCTAGCATGTACTTCTTTGTATTTGTGGGCCCTTCAAAGCTTGTCGTCGCGCTGTCTCAGCCATTGAGGCTTATTCCGGCAATTGGAGGGCACGCGGTTTGTGCGCCCTTTACTTTTATTCATAACTCTTGGCCACATGGCACGATTTTTGTGTTTGTCGTTTAGAAGATTTTAGTTTTGTACCCAACCAAACACATACAATGTATCATGTCGATTATGGATTATTGATACTGTCGTTACCAATCAGGGGATATTTCTTCGGATGGTGGCCAGGTCCAGTTTGAAGCAAAGTCGGCTACAAATGGCGCATGGTATGATCACATATACGTCTTTCGTGTCCTTTGATGTCACATGTGGTCTGTTTTTGTGCATGTGATTTAATTTTTGCGTGAGTGTGTGGGTTTGTTTGGGGTGGGAGGGTAACTTGCGTGAACCTTTCAGTTTCACATCCTTGACCAATTCTTGTTGCTACAGGTACGATGTTGCTGCCTTTCTGTCCCACAGGTTCACTGAAACAAAGGACCCGGTAATGACCATAGAACTTTTTGTTAGATAGGATTGATGTTACTAAATTCATTTCTGCCATTCTTTATTCAAGCACTTTGCTAGCACTAAAGCTAGAGATGATTCCGGTTCTTGTCTATTTATAGTTTGATGACAGTATTGATGTTATAACATTTTGAGCACCTGTCTTATCTAACTTTATGTTGTACGAGTCCTGTGTGTTGGGGAAGTATCACTACAAGATAGTACTAATAATATAGTGAACAGTTAAGAAGACATAAAGAACCTTGAGTATTTGCTACTTTAGGCTCATCTGGAAAGCTGATACTTGGTGGTATAAAACTTACTTTCACAATCTCTGTGTTTCGTCATGTAAAACAAAATATAAATTGAATGTTTCTTTCAACGATTATATTGCTGTGTAGACGTGTCAGAGTTTTAAAAAGGAAAAAGTTAGTCCACACCCTTCAGTTATCATGAGAAGCAATTTTAAACCTTTAACCACAGTGCTATTACACCCTTGAGTTGTAGAAACTGAAGAGAATCAAACTACAATGGTGGTTTTCAGCTGCATTGCCACCATGGAACCCCACTCACCCATTCTACCAATCCCATGATCTATTGTCAGCATAGGGAAAATATTAAATTATGTATATGGTGCGAACGTGCAATATAACATCCTAACGCGCGACACAATGTGCACCACCTGACCGCCCATTCCTTGTCGTGATCATGATGTCATGATCCGATCATCAATGACGACATGACGTGGCCCTGATAACAGCCATCACACAGTAGTGTCCTCCAAAATGGATTATTAAGTTAAATTTTGGTCTGCTCCACAGGACTTTGTCATCGTCCCTGCAAGGTCAATTCATAATCAAGTCCTGGCTGCTCCTCTTCCGCATAGCCAGCAGCAGTACTATTTCTGTTGCCTCCTTCTAGGTTAAAAACGAGCCAGAGACCAATCACTGGAACAAACAAACCTGCCTAGCTAGGTTCTTGTATTGTACATTTCCTTAAGGAAAGAGGCAACAGAAATAGTACTGCTAGTTTGCTAGATTGCATTTTGGGTATTTTAATATACCAGTTTTGAGACACTAGATTGCTGTTTTATTTGTCTTCTGATATTTTATCCTAGATGAAGAAGGGCGTTAATTGTTAGATGATATTGCCACATTACTATTTTATCAATATTATGAGTATATGGTCGTTTTCAAAAACATAGTATCACTAACGAGGGTTCCTTGTATTCACTCTTTTACGGGGAAAATGAAACCCAAAGAAGCGAATGGGGATTTTGTTTTATCAACCCTTTCTTCATAAGGGAAGAAAGGGTTGATAAAATGTGCGGCAAAGCAAGCAACAACATATATAATACAACAAATGTGCAGCAACTTAGCAACAACATTCTGTAACAATATCATTGCATAAGAGTTTTTTTTCCAGTGAATAACCAGGTGCAATTTTTCAATGAATAACCAGGCGCAAATTCCAGACCCAGACTCATACTCATTCAAACTGTAAAGCATATGCATCCATGCTGTGTTAATTTCCAAATTAACTAACATCCATGCTGTGTTAATTTCCAAATTAACTAACTGATCCATCGAACTCTGTGCTTAGTACCTGTCATCCACAGCATGGCGGTACTAGCTGCCAAAGCTTTGTTTCTTGATGTGTCTGCCCAAGTTGGATGATTTGCCATAATTCTAGTATTTGTTTCTTCCAGTTATCTATGGAGAATCACAACAGCAGTAGTATTATTGTTTTAGACTCTTAGTTGCCTCCACACACACCAAAAGAAGAAGTCACAGCCATAGTACGGAAAGAAGTTTGTATCATGTAGGTGTAGTGTATGTAGCAAGCGCGGAAGGCAAACTTGTTTGACGGACACCAATGGGCTGGTGGGGAGTTGCAAAAACCGTAGAGTCCTAAGTGGTACATGTGGTTAGGAGTGATTTGCGCTTCTTTTCACAGTCAAGGGTGAAAACTACACTCGATCATTTTTCCAAGAATTATGCAATACCCATGTTCCTCTAGTGTTTAATCACTCTCCACAGCGGATTCAATACGTGTGCATTACGCCAACTGTGTTTGCACTTATTTATTTATTTTGTTTCAGGAAAAGTACTAGTTCGATTTTCTTGGCTTGGACCCGAGGAGGATGAATGGATTGATGTTCAGAAATGTGTGAGACTGCGTTCTCTTCAATGTGTTGCTGTGCTGCCTGGGGATCTCATTCTTTGTTTTAAGGTTGCCATCTTAAACGACTTCTCTTCACCTGACTTGGCAAGTTAGCATCTCAGAACTTGATAATTCATGTCTTCATGAAACTTTAAGTTACCCTTTGGAATACTAAGCCAGTTTATTTTAGCCACAGAATATGTATTCAATTCTTTCTGTTACTTGTTGGCGTATGATAGAGTAGTGATGGGTATGTTGTCTGGGTTTCACCTGCCAAGAGTATTTCAAAGTTTCTGTTTTGACACTCTGCACATGACAAAGAAATTGATGTTCCTTCTTGACACTCCATGTTCTGCAGTTTATATAGGCTCTATTTCTTGTTTGTATGTACTTCTAAAAGTTGTTATTCCAGTTTTTGAGTTTTCAAACAATTGTGGTTGACAACACTTATTAAACGGCTTTACTATAATAATCTTTAAGAATTGTAAGTTTCAGTATTCTATGGATTAAATAAGACATGTGTTTCCTGTGTCTTTCCATATTCTTGGTAATAATATTACATAGTGAATCACTGTGAAATCAATGCATTTTATTAGTCATGGCGCGAATGGCCAAACGACTGTAAAATCAATGCATTTTATTATGTCATACTTTTGAGTACCAAAACTGATTTTTAATTTAAAATTGGGTGTGAATTTATCCAATAAATATTATTATTACTTTATTATTAAATTGAGCACTGAAAGCTTCTTTTTCGTTTTTCGAAATGAAGTCTGTAACCTATCTATGGTCATTTATAAAGTGGATAAACCAACTTTCATCAAATAAGGTTGTCTAATAAATCCTCATGTTGGTAGTTGCGCACAAACACTGGCATTGAGAGGAAATGTGCACAAACACCGGTATTTCAAGACAGTATTATATACTCAAATTAGAGTATTTTTGAGGGTCTGATTAAGGAGTTTTGGTCGCTGGGTGTAAATAACACAGTGAAGGAAAGTTGATTAAAGACACAACCTATTTTCATGTGATTTAGCTATCTCATAATGTAGTGTAATCATTTACTCAAGTTGATTTCTGTGCTGAATTGAACAGGAAGGCAAAGAGCAGGCCCTCTATTTTGATGCGCAAGTTCTTCAAGTTCAAAGGCGCAGGCATGACGTAAGGGGGTGCCGCTGCAGGTTTCTTGTTTGTTATGATCATGATCACTCTGAGGTAATTCTCCTTCTGTCTACACTGTTGAGTGTTCATGCATTTACTCTGGTTCCATTGTTACACCATGGTTGGATGTCGGAATTATATAACTGAGGCTTGGGTCCAGGAGTTGCAGTTCTGTTTATAGGGCTGTTTGCCTGATAATAGAAATGGATTTTGGACTTCATCCTGGACTCCACGAAAATTATTATGACAACTAGAACCCGAGTTGCCAAATCAGAGCTCCACCCCTATGATTTATATGTAGTTGCTATGGTTTTCTTCTTCATAATGTGCCTGGACACCAATAAACAAGTAGCTCGCCACGGTCTTTTCTCTACCCATTAAAATCCATCCTAGTTTCTATAGGAAACCAAAAACTTACTTTGAAATTTCCATGTGATTTCATTTCCAATCTGCAATTTTGTTGGCGACCAAACAAAAGAAATCTAGTGATCTTACTATGTAGTCAAATAAAACAGAAAGCAGAGTAATGAGTTTAGTTTGTTTTATGATGTTTATACCAAATAATTTATTTTTGCATTTCTTTTCACGTGACAGGAGTTTGTTCCACTGAGCAAGGTATGTCGTCGACCAGTGCACCAGAAAGCCCAGAAGCCACACAAGATGATGGATGTCAACACTGACGATGTGACCGGGGGCGGGGTTCCCATTCCACCAGATCAAGGAGGAACATCTGACAAGCTGGTTGCTCCCTTACTAGATGCACCTACTAGCACCCGCAGCAATTCAGTAGCAAATGTTGAGATGGGGGATGCGGATGCTACCCCAAACGACGAAGCTGCAAATGAAGCACATGGCGACAAGATGAATGTGGCAGCGTCGTTCTTTCGCTCCCCTGTGCGTTTCGTTGTGAACTTTTTAGTCAAAAAAATGTTCGGCTAAAAACTTCCAATCGAGGAAGGATGGTTGGTTGCCAAATAACTGTAATGTGCATATGTTGACTGGATTGCTTGTGTGGTGCACAAAGTGTTGGATTGGGTATCTATATCTATATAGCTATGTCGTCAGAGAAGATATTGTTTTGTGGTGGTATTGTCTTTTGGGGTGTGGGTTGTGCTTCAGTACACCCCCCCTTAAATAAAATATTGGCGAATCTCAAAACAAAATATTGGCAGTTCTGTCATTGCCTGTAATTAGAATTAGCAATGGGTAATTTTATCCCACGGAAGGCCCTCCAAATACATGATCCGTCTATACATCTCGTGAAATAATGGATCTCTATATAGATCGCCCTTTGTCCTCTTCCCCTACCTGGACATCTAACGCTCTCCTTTCATCTGCTAATTAATGGCTGCTGCGCCTAACATCTGCACCAATTCCTTTCCTTGTTGTCTTTCTTTTTATCAGTTCTCATTCGATCGGTTTTGCACCAGTGGCTGACTCCTCCCATTTCCGAAGCTGATGGAGAAGCTAGTATTGCCCTTCCAATTGACAACTAATGACAGTTTTTGATCTGATGTAACACCATGCATGTATTGGCACCATCGAGGAAGCAGATACATGGAGGAGGCAGATGGTATATTGAGGATGTCCTCCAAAACCTAAACTCTATGACATCGCAACATTGCTAGATGGGATGGGCACTCCTTCATCAGAATAATGGCGGCGTTGGAATGTATGATCCCTTTTTATGAATCAGATTTGCCAGTGTTGCAAACAAACATGATTTTTTTTTTGGATAAAGGACAAAGACAAGAAAAAACTATTTAGTATAACACGATTTTCAATTGCTTTAACATGGCGATTTTCATCACCATTCCCCACCTAATTTCAGAAAAGAAGAGATACAGAAATTGGAAGTACAATCATATTTGCAATTGTGTTTAGTATATCAGAACTAAGTTTCTGCTCACGTTTCCTGGGTTGCTCCTGTGACTCACGGGGCGAATGCCGCCGCCGGCCCAACCAACTTCTCCTTCGCTCTCCCGTCCCTCACCGCCGACAGCCTCCGGCCGGCCCGCGGCGGTGGCGAGGCACCTCCTCCACCTCCTTCTTTTCCCCCCTGCTACCCGGGCGTGCTCCCTGTCTCTCACACGGCGAGGTATGGATCTCACCCCTGCGTCTCGACCAGCCGTGTCCTGCTTCGTGCCGGCGCAGCCCTCGTCGGGCATGGGTGTGATGCGGGAAACTACCACCGGTCATGTTGGCACAACTACTCACGGCTTGGCGGCGGTCGTTGAGGGGGTTCCTGGCCGCCGCTGGAGGCTTGATCCGCCAGATCCAATAGGCTCCTGATCCGAGCCAATAGCTTCCTTCGGCATGGCCCTCACCTAGTAGGTGCCCTTGTGGCTACTTCTGGGCGCTCGGTAACCCAGAGCTAGGGTTCATTTCCGTTCGGGTGCAAGCTGCAAGCTGTGGGAGTAGTGGGTGGTGGAGTTGCGCTAGTGCGGCAGCTGGGGCGGACGGATGCGTGCTTGTGGTCTACCGCAAGGTGGGTGGTGGGTGAAGGTGGATCCCCTTGGTAGCCAGAGTGGAGGCTCCGGATGATGGGCACGGCCACACCATTTCGGCGGGTCTTGTGTTCTAATTTTTTGGTCGATGGGATCCTCTGTTCCAATCTTTTAATGTACCTTTAGGTGTTTCGGTGAAAGTAATATAAAATTTAGCAGCGTGAACCCTACACGTCGTACTGGTAGATCATCCACTACCCGCATTCCCTCCATGGCTTCACGCTTCTACTAGTAAATTACTATTTTAGGATTTTAAGCACAATTTTAAAATGAGGTAAACGCTGTCTAAAAAATGTGATAATTTAAAATGTGGTTCAAATTTCAAAGTGTTACATGAAAGTTATGTGATAGGTTGCTTACAAACCGAATGGATCGAGATATCCAGGGGGGAGATATATACACCAGCTCGCTGATTTTTTTTATTTTAAAATATTTAAATCATTGTTCATTAGAAGCTAATTTAGAACATGTCTGCAGCACGCAACATGTGCACATGATGCTAATCTGTATGCGTTGCAAGTTGTTTGAAGCCACAAAGGTGGGCCTGCAAATGTGGTATGCAAGTATCGTTAGTGGCATTTGCTGCGGCCCGCACGCTGCTAAATTTTAGGGCACTAGCGGCGCTCTCCCTCTATCTACGCGTTGCTGGTAGTTCAGGCCGTGAAGGCTCCCTTTGTGTACCATAGTACAGGTGTGTGATTTTACCGCACGCCTCTAGTCTTGACGCAGCAGTAGCGCCCCCTTTCTTTCTGCACGCGGCTGGTATTTAGCCAATTTAGCGGCATCGTCTGGTTTTACCTGAATGCTGGTAGTAGCAAAATCCTATAAGGGTTCCTGCACTAGTGTTGTAAAGACCAAGTGGATATCGTCACGCGAACAAGTGAACAAAACAATGATATATCAACCCATGAAGTTCGGTATATGTGCAAGCATGAAGGAGAAAATTACTTACATGAGACGGTATGGTACAAGTATGTTGCCTTCTCCTTATATGCAAGCGTGCCATTCCAAAGGTAGTATATCATGATTTCCTTGCTTTCTTGCTCTTGTGGATGTGATAAGGATCAAGTATGACGACGATGTTACAGTTCAGACGTGTGGCCTTCATGGCATTATAAAGTGCCCAAAGCCTTGTGAAGCATACATCAATAATGAAAAGGCTGACCATTTTGAAAACCCCTGCATAGCGCAGGCTGATTTTATCCGTCGGGTAAGCTTCGATGAATTTGATACCCTATTGCACCTTGACTGTGTAAAATGTGGCTTGTTGTTCAACTTCCAAGATTCGAACGACCTCATGGAGAGGCTTTAGTTCCCTTGCGAGGTCGTTGTACTTATCCACCGGTACCGTCGGTTGAGAAACGATATGATAGTATCGACACTGGCGGCGTATCATAAAATATACCTCCACAATCAAGGTCCGCAATGTCCGCAAGGGTGGAAAGGGGATCAAGGTCTGCAAATGTCCGATCATCACGAGCAGCTGAGGCAAGCTAATCATCACCATGCATCAGCGATGGCGGGGGTGTTGACGCTCAAAAGTGGCATGATCCTATGAGTGGCTTGAAGCTATAGAAAGATGAAGTCAAATTTATGGCATTGGATGGCCCCTCACTGTGAATATCAATATAAATATGGGGATGGTCGAAAATGGAGCCTAAATACGAAAGTTATGACCATTTGAGATATGCATGTGTTGACAGGAGATTATCGCATGGAAGAAAACACAATTAATATGACTTCAAATGGAAAAAGTTTTCAACATAAAACATCTTCTTACGATTGAAATGAACAACTTTGAATTTTGGATCATGTCAATCCGAGGTCGTATACGAATTGTACGGCCAAAATAGTACATCGCTATAGGAAAATCTGGAGATGGTCGGAAAATCCGGAAGTTTGGACCAGACTGTCCGTTCCAGGCCGCAAAATTTGGACGTCAATTCTGCATTTCACAATGGAGATCTAGAGGAGGAGGTGTATGTGAAGCAGCCTACTGGGTTTGGACAAACGACGAAGCCAGCAACAATACACGACGAAGGAACCACATGCGCTGAGACCAACGACGGACCATGAGCTACGTTGGGAACGGCGGCCACCATCGTTGCAGTGGCGTTCCCCGCAGCCGGAGTTGCCACACCTTTAAGGTGTGACTTCTTGTTATTGGAGCTCTTTGGCAGAGCCCAGGAGGCGAATGGCGGTGCGAACGATGGAGTAGCGGCGGGGTGCCCTAGGCCCCCATGGGAACCCGAATTGCCTCGCATCCTGCAGCTCAGATGCATCGGGAGCTTGGCGCGTGGGAACATCGAAGACCATCGGCCCTTCACTCGGGCAGAAACCGGGGAAGGATGCGAGAGCGACTGGCGGCGTGACCCTTCTCCGCGGGAGGGGCCCCTTCCAGGGACGGGCCCGCACTGCGTCCCCGCAAGTTGCTCGGCAACGGCCCGGCGTCGACACCCCCCGGCGATAACGTGCGTCCTGAAGACAATCTGTCATAGTAAACTGAACCTCAGCTTGCCTTACTCGAAGATGACATTGGCGATGATGAACTCCGCCGTTCCTAAAAGCCCGAAGCCATCGAAGGGACGCCAACGTCCTCTCGGAATTCTTGCACTACTTCCTCCTTAATCTTCATCTTTCTCGGCTGCACCATAGACGAAAGGTCATCATCCTCAGCATGCTCATCGCCGGAGAAGACCACGTTTGCGGCATGCACAGCGGCATTGTCCTGAACAGCATGCACCTTATCCCCATCACAGGCGGCCAACGCTTTGAACCTGGAACCAGATCCTGGTGCTCCCGTGGCTGGTGCAAGGGCACCAGGAGACATGAGCACGCGGTGGCCAACGCGCACAATGCAAACCACCATTGCGTCGCCGGCATGGTCCTCTCTCCCTGGCGCAAATGGCGGCCTGCCTCTATCTTGCGGTGGCCGTTTCGAAGGAAGAAAAAGTGGAAGGGTGATCGAGGTACACGGTTCCGGGACGCCATGCCAAACTGCCATTACAACTTGAGTGGCGGGGGGCGGATCCAACGAGAGTGGCAGTCTTGGGGTCAGAGCAGTGTTTCTTGTCTTTGTCTTTGCCAATATTTGTCCTAAAACATGCGCAACTACACCAGTAGTACATCCGTGACCTCAATGCCATGCCCAAGCGTCCTGTCATCCAGGGACTTGTTGAGAAGTTCAACGCCTCCGCCGCAAGAATGCCAAGGCGCTCTGACTCGCCCTCGAGTTGTTGGAGCGCGAGGCCAAGGCGAAGGCGGCCCGCCATGCGAAGGAGCAGGACCACATGATCCGGAGGCTCTCGGGGAAAGCGTGCTCTAAGGACTCCGACCTGACGGACGACTCCACCTCCAGCTCCAACGATGACGCACCGCCGCACGCCGATGCCTACATGGAGGAGGGGCACAGCTGCGCCGACAACCGGAAGAGCAAGGAGCCGGCGAGGAAATGGTGATTTCCTCTGCCCTTCCCCGTTTTATTTATATTTTATCTATGTTTTAAGGAGTTTGTAGTATGGATTTGCACTGTCCGCCGATGAACTCCGATGAACTATGGTCCTTTTGTCCAGCGATGAAATGGTGATCCGATGAACTGCGTGTTGATCGTGTTTATACGTAGCGTTCATGGGCTATGTAAGCTAACATATGAGGCGTGACCGGTCAGTGCCCACGGACGCGTCCGGGCGTGTCCGCGGGCGTTTGAGGGCCCGAATTTGCTGTCCATGGCTGTAGATGCTCTTATAGGATAAATATAAACTAACTCAATGAGGCTGATGACCTCACTGCTTATGTCATATCCTAGATGGCATCAATGCTGATCTCATGTCCTAGGATGACATCATGGCTGACCTCACTATTTTAGACAGGTTTATTCGTACACTAACCATACATGTAACAATGACGAAGGGATGGGACGTCTACCAGCGAGGTTCACGGAGGAGGGACGGGTCGATTTGTGTCCGCGCATGGCTCACAGTTGGGCGCAATGATGGCAAGTCACTGAGGCTGGGCAGTTGCGACTGCTCGCGGGCTAGGTGCGGTCATGGGCGACCATGATTTGACCCCTTTCGGTAAGTCGTAAATCACAATATGGTGAATGGCTTGCTAGGGACGGGATGAATCGATGCGAGTAAGCTCAGCGCCATAGTATACGCCGCACCTCCTGGCGTTCAATGTGCACACTGAACCTACACGGCTCATTTTCTCGGGCTGGGCTTGAACAAATTCTGACCGAAATTGGCACCCCCATTTACCCAAGGGAATTAATGGGATTAATTGTACTCCATTAATTAATTGCAAAAATATGCCAAAGGAGGGTGCGTCGGCCGCATGATCGAGAGGCATAGCGGCTGGTAACACACAACCTCCTGAACTGGTAACGTACGCTTCTCCTTCCCACCCCTCCCCATCTCCATCTCCATCTCCATCTCCATCTCCATCTCCGACGAATCTGCTCAGTCATCTCACCGCGGCAGGCAGGTGCAGCAGCCAGGGGCCGGACAAGTATGACGGGGCAGGCGCCAAGGCTCGTGTTCCGGTTCACCCACACGGAGGTCGCCAAGATGGCGGAGGTCCTCCGTGACCTCAACGCCATGCCCAAGCGTCCTGTCATCCAGGGACTCACCGACGACTTCAACGCCTCCCCGGACCGCTCCGGCGACGGCAAGGTCCCCGTCCAGTACAATCAGGTACTAGGTTTTCCCTCCCCGTACGTTGCCCAAGATACAGTACAAGCAGGTCCGCCGTATTTTCTAATTCCGATCTGCGTTGGTCCACTAGGTAAGGACCTGGTTCCAGAACCGGAGGTACACGGAGCAGCGGTCCACCAGGGGCGCCGCGCAAGGCAAGATGCTGCCCACGGGGGCCGAGGCACAACACCCAGCTTCCTACAGGGCTCAGTCGTCTTCCTCTTCCAACTCCGAATCCCACTCAGGTGCTGCGCTCTTCATTTCCATAGCTTGCAATTCCGCTGATATCTCTTGGTAGGCTGTGGTGCAGAATTTATGCATCTGTGCTAGGGCTTTGCATCGCGTGGAAGGGCGCGTCAGGGTTTATTACCTTTCATGCAAAATTGGTTAATTTTCGCGGGTTTTAGGACTTCATAGCTTAGCCTCTGGCTCTTTGTGGGGCCATCAAAGCTTGCCATCGTTCTGTCTCGGTCGCTGTCGGTAATTGCAGGACACGTGGTACATGCGCCCGTTACTTTTATTCAGAATTGCAGGCCACATGGCACAATTTTATTGTTTCTTGTTTCAAAGATCTCTAAATTTTTGTAACCGACCGAACACATACCATGTATCATGTCAATTATGGATTATTGATACTGTCGTTACCAATCAGGGAATACCTCTTCGGATGGTGGCCTGGTCCAGCTTGAAGCAAAGTCACCAAGAAATGGTGCATGGTACGCAGATATACATATTTCTTGCTTTCTTTTTTCTTTTGTGCCGATCGATGTCACATTTGGTCCGTTTTTGTGTATGTCATTTAACTTTTATCATGAGTGTGGGTGGGTCTGTTAGGTGTGTCGGTGTGCGGTGGGTGGGTTACTTGCATGAACCTTTAAATTTTACATGCATGACCAATCATTGTTGTTACAGGTACGATGTTGCTGCCATTCTGTCCTGCAGGTTTTCTGAAACTGGGGACCAGGTAAATTCACTTCCTAGCTCTAAATTCTTGAAACAGGGAACTTTTTATTAAATATGATTTATGTTACTGAATTCATTTCTGCCATTCTTTGTTCAAGCATTTTGCTAAAGCTAGAGATGATTCCCTCTTTTTTTTATAGATGGATGGCATTGTGTGATAGATTGCCCTAACACTTACAGAAGGGACAGTATTGGGGTCCAAATATTTTCAACACACCTGTCTTATGTACTCCTCCGTCCTATAATATAACATGTTGTTACAATCAATGTACTCATAATTTGGTTGTAATAACATCTTATATTAACATCTTATATTATGGGACGGAGGGAGTAACTTTGTGTTATAGAAGTCCTGTATGTTGGACAAGTATCACCCCATCCTTCTCTACACTTATACAAGATGGTACTAAAGTACTGATCAGTTAACACAACCTTAAGAAGCTTGTGTGTATGCTACTTTAGGCTTATATGGGAACCTTGTGTATGTTACAAGATGGTAAAAAAGTTACTTTTCACCATCTCTCTGTTTCGGCATGTACAACAACAAAATATATATATTGAATATTTCAAACAAATAATTTAGGTCACTCCATTTAATTATCATGAGAAGCGGGTTTAAACCGCGAGCCACAGTACTATTTACACTTGAGCTCTAGGAACTGAAGCGAACCAAACTACAATGGCAGTTTTCATGTCAATTATGTATAGCATTTCTTTCTTCCAGATATTAATGGAGAATTACAGCAGAAATAGTAGTATTGTTTTAGAAATCACTTTGCATCCTTGTAGGTGTAGTCTTTAGTGTATGTAGCAACCATGGAAGGCAAACATGCTTGACGGGCACAAACCCGTCGGGTCCTAAGTGAACATGTGATTCGTGTTGTGCAACTGGCTGTGGCCTTGTGATTCGACTTGAGAATGGGTTGACAAGAGATCTACGTAGAGAAATAAAGAGAAGCAGATTTGTTGATCTCGCTGCCAACATGGCAAAGATTACTGTCAAAACCAGTTCAGGGTGATTTGCGCTTCTTTTCACAATTGAGGGTGAAAACTAGGCTCGATCATTTTCTGAGAATTATATAATGCTCATGTGCTGTAGTGTTTAATCACACTCCACAGCGGGTTCACTACCTGTGCATTATGCCAACTGTGCTTACACTAATTTATTTTGTTCTGTTTCAGGAAGTACAAGTTTGGTTTTCTGGATTTGGGGCTGAGGAGGAAGAATGGATTAATGTTTGTAAATCTGTGAGACAGCGTTCTCTCCCATGTGTAGCCACAGAATGTGTTGATGTGCTTCCTGGGGATCTTATTCTTTGTTATCAGGTAGTCATCTTAAACGACTTCTCTTAACCTGACTTAGCAAGTTTGCATGGCACAACTGATAATTCATGTCTTCATGAAGCTTTAATTTATCCTTCGGGATTACTAAGCTGGTTTATTTTAGCCACGGAATATTTATCTAATCCCTGGTAGCTGTTACAATTTTGCTTTTTGTATGCGCTTGAAAATTATGTTCGTTAACTTACTATTCAACCGTTATTTTCTTTCTGTTACTTGTTGGCCCGTGAAAGAGTGTTGGGTATGTCGGTCGGGTCTCACCTGCGAAAAGTGCTGAGCCTTCTGAACTGCGGTGCACATGACAAACAGAATGTTGTTGCTTAGTTAGCCAAAGCATTATATATTTGATTATATATTTCAACTCTGTTGACACTCAAGGTTCTTCAATTCATAGGCTCCATTCCTTGTTTGTTTAGACTTTAAAAGTAGTGCTTAAGAATTGTGCTTGCCAATAATTATTAAATCCATTTTTTTAATCCTTATGAATTGTATGTTACACTGCTGCATGCATTTTATATGCTATGTACAGCGTGGTACTTGCAGTAAATAGGACATTTAATTAAGTACAACATATGTTTCCTGTGACTATCCATATCTTGGTAATCATATTTCATAATAGAATTTTACTGTGATGCCACTTGGTCAAACCGGCAGCACAGATTTGACCACTTATTATTCGTGTGAATGACCAAATGACTGTAACATCACCACATTTTATTAATAATAACATACTTTTGAGTATTAGAATTGATTTTAATCTAAAATTGGGTGTGAATTTATTCTATGAATATTATTATTACTTTATTATTAAAGTGAGCGCTGAAAAGCTTCTTTTTTCCTTTTTTAATTTATAAATTGGATATTCCAACTTTAATCAAATAAGGCTGCCTAATAAATACTAATGTTGGTAGTTGCGCACAAACAGCGGGGCTGATAAATTAGAGTGTTGAGATTAATTTTTCATGAATTTACTTCTAGTTCAAGACAATATCATACTCAAATTGGAGTATTATAGAGAGCCAGAGTAAGGAGTTTTGGTCACTGGGAGTAAAAGAAAATTGTGAAGGAAAGTTGAACAAAGGGCCAATCTATTTATCATGCGATTTAGTTGTCTTGTAATGTGGTGTTATCATTAATTTATTCGAGTTGATTTCTCACTGGAATAAACATTTCTGTGCTAAATTGAACAGGAAGGAAAAGAGCAGGCCCTCTATTTTGATGCTCATGTTCTTGAAGTTGAAAGGCGCACACATGATTTAAGGGGTTGCCGCTGCAGTTTTCTTGTTCGTTATGATCACGATCACTCTGAGGTAACTCTCCTTCTTTCTAACACTGTTGTGTGTCCATGCATTTACTCTAGTTACAGTGTTACACTGTGCTTGGATCTCATAATTGGGGCTAGGGTTGTTTGCCTGCACATAGAGTTATATTTTGGACTTTATCCTGGATTTGAGAAAGAACTTGATGACAACTACTACCCGAGCTGCCAAATCAGATCTCCATCCATATGTTTTATACGTAGTTGGCTATGGATTTCTTCTTCATAACATGCCTGGACATCAATAGATGAGTAGTTCGCCATGGTCCTTTGTCGACCCATCAAAACCCATCCTAGTTTTTGAAGGAAACCAAACTTACTTTGGAATTTTCTTGTGATTTCATCTCCAATCTGCAATTTCTTTGGCAACCATACAATATAAATCTGAATGTTCAAGGAAGATATATATATATATATATGGGGAAGAATAACAGTGCAAAATACTACGATTTTTTGTTCTCTGCTAATTATCTTACTATGTAGTCAAATAAAACGGAAAGCGCAGAGTGATGAGTTTAGTTTGTTTATATGATGTTTAGCATGAATAAATATATTTTTGGAAAAGTTGTGCCTTGATTTTTTATTTATTTTCATGTGACAGGAGATTGTTCCACTGAGGAAGGTATGTCGTCGACCATCTGCTGATGTTAAGATTGATATTGTAATTGATTATAGCCTAGCTGAGCAGAAAGCTCAAAAGTCGCACAAGAGGATGGATATGAACCCTGATGAGGTCACCGTGGTTCCCAGCCCACCACATCAAGGAGGGCCATCCGACAAGCTGGCTGCTCCCTTACTTATCACGCCTGATAGCACCCACAGAGATTCAGTAGCAGATGTGCAGATGGGGTATATCGAGGCTGCTCCAAAAGGTGAAGCTACAAGCAAAGCACATGGTGACAAGATGAACGTCGGAGCGTAGTTGTTTCACTTCCCTGTGCATTTCTTTGTGAACTTTTAGTACAAAAATGTTGGTCTATGAACCTCCAACGGGGAAGGATGGTTGCCTGGTAACTATAGTGTGCCGATGTTGACTTGATTGGTGTTGTGGTGTACTTCCAAAATTCTGTTGGCTTTGGTATCTATATCTATATAACTATGTCGTGGGAGAACATGTCGTTTTGTGGTGGTGGTGTATTTTATCTGTTCGTTAAGGTCTAGACACGCACAATTTCTAAAACAAAGAACGTGCACACGCACCAGAAGATTTCTTGCACAAAGCCAATTGTGGTCACACATCTTCATTTATGGTACATAACTTTTTTTTCAGAACATTTATGGTACATAACTTAAACACCAAAGGTTGACCTTCATAAAGCGGTATGTTGCATTGACCTTATGACCAATACATGGCATCTAGGAAAGGACAAGTCACGGTCGCTGGGGCTAGGCTGCTGACACTACCCGTGGGCTTGGTGCGGTTAAGTCGACCATGATGTGACCCCTTTCGGTAAATCGTCAATCCCAATATGGTAAATCGCTTGCTACAAACAGGGTGAATCGGTGCAAGTAAGCTCGGCGCCATAGTATTCGCCACAGCAACCTACTGACTCGGCTCGCCTCACAGAACTCGTCGGCGCGCTGGTGAAATGACCCAGTGATGAGGCACACTGGACGTCCAGGGTGAAATGAAAGCTTGTACAGGTGATTCGGTGCATGTGTTACTTTGATGAGAAGGCGGTTGAGCTGATTGCGCACAGTGAGCACCTCACGGCGATTGCTGATATCATACCAATTCTCGTCTAGCTGGCTGAGCCCGACGACGCTGATCTGTAGGACCAGGATGAAGAACGCATCCATGCGCCCGGTTGTCTCCCCTATCGATGGCAAAGACGACAGTCCCGTGGCTGTGGATCCCAACAAGAGATCCGTTCATGAACTGTACCTTGCCGGAGATCAATCGATCCAGCTTGGCGAACGCGTCAGCCGATCTGGTCATGTGGTTTGTCGCGCCCTTGTCAAGGAACTACACCTCGCATCGGTTGTCGCCATTATCCGTGGGCATGATCATCATCTTCTCCGCATTGAGGAAAACGTGGCCACCCGTGTGCGCCGGTGGTCGGACCGTGCTCGCGGTTTCGACCGAGCTTGGGTTCGCGACCTAGGAGCTAGTACAAAGAGACGTCGAGTCCTCCTTGACTGACTCAACACAGGCCATCACCAGACCTTGTCCCTCATCTTCCTCAGTCTGGATGACACCGCCCCGTAACGCTGCTTCTTGCAGCACTCGCAGGCCAAGTGGCCCTTATTGCCGAAATACTGACATATGTTCCAGTCTTCACTATTTCCGGGAGCGGTGCTAGCCCTCCCTATTGATGGGTCTATCCTAGCTTCTGCGCACGATTTCCGCTGCCTCGACGCCTGCAGCCACGGCCACCACCTTTGCTCGGGGCTCTGCCGCCACGCGACTGCCCCTTCTTCGCCTCCCACTCCTTCTGAGTGAGAATGAGACGTCCGCCACTAGGGCTTCCCCTACTATCATCCAGACAGTCCTCGACAACCCAGAGCTGACCCGTAAGCTCCTCGATGGAGATCATGCACAAAACAATCAGAGTCTCGATGAAGATTGCCACTTGCGCAAAACTGGAAGAGACGATGCAAAGAAATTTTTGGACTATCTTGGTCGTCGACGTCGTTGTCGAGGGAGCCGAGCAAGGTGGCGAGGCTGGTGATCCTCATAGTGTAGCCGTCGACTCGCTCGGCGTCCTTGAAGACGATGGACTCGATCTCCGCCCACAAACCTATATGCTTTCGCCTCACACACGCGATCGCTGCCAAGGCGCTGGTTTTTAACAAACCGCATGCCTCCTTGACGCTCACCTTCCACGCGAGCATGTTGTGCATCTTGGCGGGAAGCGCGTGGGGGGGGGGGGGGGGGGGGGTGGAGCAGCACCGCCAGTGCCTGCCTGCCGTGTCTCTATGCAAGATGGTGTCATCCTTAATAGCGTTCCATAGGCATGGCCCCTGCAGGTTCACTTTGATCACCAGTGCCCAGTCACAGTAGTTGGTGCGGGTGAGCATCGGGAAGGAGAGGTTGGTACCGGTCTCGCGCATGATCTTTACTATGATCTCAGCGCCCGAAGCGCGGCATGACCAAATGCGCCCGAAGCTCTGAGAGCAATGTCGCTACTACCCCGGCGGCGTCTTGGAACCGCCGAACACTAACGCTGCCGTGGTGGCATCTTTGAGCCACCAGAGGCTAACCGCTGTTGTCCTCCTCCGCTCGACATGGTCGCCTGAATAAGGCTCTGATGCCAATTGTTTGCCGCAACTACTGTTCTCAGGGCCCAAACTGTGAGGGCTCGGGAGCACTTTCAGTAGCTGGCTCAGCATGTGCTACTACTCGAAGCTCGAGTGATTGAAGCCGAATGCTTTCTCTCATGAATTTTTTTGCATAAGTTGAAGAAATACTAGTCCTTTAATAGGACAAATAAACCGCTCAATGAGGCCGATGACCTCATTGCTTATGTCATGTTCTAGATGACATCACTGCTGACCTCATGCCCTAGGATGACATCATGGATGACCTCACTATTTTAGACATGGTTTAATCCTACACTAACCATACGCCTAACAATGGCGAAGGGATGGGACATCAATCGGCGAGGTTCGCCAGGAAGGGTGGGTCGATTTGCGTCGGTGCATGGCCCACGGTCGGGCGCATCGAGGGCAAGTCGCTGGGGCTGGGCAGCTCCATCTGCTCGCGGGCTAGGTGCGGTGACGGCGACCATGATGTGACCCCTTTCGGCAAATCATAAATCCCAATATGGTGAATCGCTTTGCAGGGACGGGGTGCATCGATGCAAGTAAGCTCAGCGCCGTAGTATACGCCGCAGTAACCTAGCTAGTGACTCAGCTCTACACCACCTGGCGTTCAATGTGCACACTGAACCTACACGCCATCAACAACAAGTCGCGGCCACTGGGGCTAGGCAGCTGAGACTACCCGCAGGCTAGGTGCGGTTATGGCGACCATGATGTGACCCATTTTGGTAAATCGTAAATCCCAATACGGTAATCCCTTGCTAGGGACAGGGTGAATCGATGCAAGTAAGCTCAACGGCATAGTATATGCCACAACAACCTATTGACTCGGCACGCCTCACAGAGCTTGTCATCGTGCTGGTGAAATGACCCATGATGAGCCACACTGGACGAAATGACCCATGATGAGCCACACTGGACGACTAAGGTGAAATAAAAGCTTGACAGGTGATTCGGTGCATGTTACCGTGATTAGGAGGCGGTTGCACTCATTGCACATGGTGAGCACCTCACGACAAATGGCGATATCCTACCAATTCTCGTCTAGTTGCTTGAGGTTGACGACGCTGATCTTTAGCGCCAAGATGAAGAAGACATCCTTGAATGCCCGGTGGTCTGCCCTATCGATGGCAAAGATGAGAGTCCCACGGTTTTGGACTCGATGACCGATCCGTCCACTTCTCCTTAGAGAGAATAAGATGTCCGCTGCCAGGGCTTTCCCTGTTGTCGTCTAGGCGGTCCTCGACCACCCGAAGCCGCCCTGTAAGCTCCTCGATGCCTCAAATCAAGCAGAGTTTCAATGCAGATTGCCACTTGCACAAAACTAAACGGGGTGATGCACTAATTTTTTTGGACTATCTTGGTCATCGACGTCATCATCGATTTAGCGGAGCGAGGTGGCGAGGCTGGTGATCCTCAGAGCAAAGTCGTCGACTCGCTCGGTGTCCTTGAAGATGATGGACTTGAACTCCGCCCGCAACAGCTATGCTTTCGCCTCGCGGACACGAACATTGCCTGGGCATTGGGATTTTATCGAATCCCATGCCTCCTTGGCGCTCACCTTCCCCGCGAGCATGTTGTGCATCTCCGGAGGGAGGGGGAGAGCGGACCAGCGCCGCTAGTGCCTGTCGTGTCTGAGCACAAGATAGTGTCATCCTTAATGGGATCCCATAGGCACGGTGCCTGCAGGTTCACCACGATCACCAGCGCCCAGTCACTATAGTTGGTGTGGGTGAGCATCGCGAAGGAGAGGTTGGTGCCGCTACCACCACCAGTCTTGCACACGACCTCACTTACCATGATCTTAGCGCCCGCAACACGATGTTTCTTAGTGCGCCCAGCGGCTCTACAAGCGATGTCGCTACTGCCGCGGCAGCGTCTTGGAGCTGCCGGACACTAACCCTGCCGCAGTGACATCTTGGAGCCGCCTAAGGCTTGCCGCTGTTGTGCTTCTCCGCTCGACATGGTTGCCTAAATAATGCTCTGATGCCAGTTGTTAGCCGCAAGTACTGTGCTCGGGACCCAAACTGGGAGTGCTCGGGAGCCCTTTCAGTAGCTGGCTAAATGTGTACTACTACTTGAAGCTCTACTGGTTGGAGCTGAATGTTTTCTCTCTTGAATTGGCTAGCTTACGATGAAAGAATACAAGTGCTTTAATAGGATAAATAAACCGACTCAATGAGGCTGATGACCTCATTGCTTATGTCATGTCCTATATGACATCACCTCCAATGTCATGTCCTAGGTTGACATCATGGCTGACCTCACTATTCTGGACATGACGTGGCCCTGATGACAGCCATCGCACAGCAGTCTCCTCGAAAATGGATTATTAAGTTAAATTCTGGTCTGCTCCACAGGACTTTGTCATTGTCCCTGTAAGGTCAATTGATAATCAAGTCCTGAGCTGCTCCTCTTCCGCATAGCCAGCAACAAGGACCGGCATCTCTGAGCCAAAGTTGCCTCCTTCTAGGTTAAAAACGAGTCAGACACCAATCACTGGAACAAACAAACCTGCCTAGCTAGGTTCTTGTATTGTACATTTCCTTATGGAAAGAGGCAACAGAAATAGTACTGCTAGTTAGCTAGCTAGATTGCAGTTTGGGTATTTTAATCTACCAGTTTTGAGACAGTAGATTGCTCGATTGATGTTTTATTTGTCTTCTGATTTATTATCCTAGATGAAGAAGGGCGTTAATTGTTAGATGATATTGCCACATTACTATTTTATTAATATTATGGGTATATGGTCATTTTCAAAAACATAGTATCACTAAAGAGGGCTCCTTGTATTCACTCTTTTAAGGGGAAAATGAAACCCAAAGAAGCGAATGGAGATTTTGTTTTAGCAACCCTTTCTTCATAAGGGAAGAAAGGGTTGATAAAATGTGCAGCAAAGCTAGCACATATATAATACAACAAATGTGCAGGAACTTAGCAAACATAAAATGGTTATGTTATATAACAAAAAAAGATTTTAATTGGCCCCGCACCGCGATCGCGCCAAGCGACCAAAGTCTAGTCGTGAATATACACGCGCCATGTGTGTGTGCGCTTGTATCACAAGCCTCCATGTGACTCTAGCATTTAGAGAGCAATCGAAGGCCTCCCTTATATGTTGGTCATACCCTTCCTCCCTTAAGTATGGGACTAAATTTTCAATGCCTAGACACACATGGTTGCATGCAAGAAAGATGGGAAAAGAGCAGGTGGTCCTCACAGCTATGCATGCACACACAGCAGCGGAGAAAAGGTAGTGGTCCTCGATGTTGCATGCTTGGTTTGGCTACGTAAATTTCCATCATACTGCATGCCTGCATTTGGACTGCTCACCTTAGTTTCCATGACAAAGGGAAAAATAGCAAGCATTCAAACTTCTTTAGATATATCTCCGTTGCATAAACGTAACTTATAATTGTGGGCATGTCAAGTTAGTTTCTAAATTAATCATGCAATGTGCTATCTAAATTTGCATTTGTGCACAGCGTGTGAATATACTAGCAGTTTCGACGTGCGACCCTCTCGTGCCTTAGTTTACGTGAAACAATATATGGTGGTCGGTGCCATTCCAGCCACTGGAATACTCTATAGGAGTCTAGGTGGTTACTTTTTTGGCGTAGTAACGTATGATGAACCTTTATTAATTAATTGGTTTGCAGATACAAAGCTACACACAGGAACCTGTCGTATCATGTTTCCCGACTCTATATAAAACCATCTAGCCAGTCCGGCCGTATCCATATGTGTGCTAACTACTAAGCCTCCCGTCCAAACAAAACGCCTCATTTGACCTCTCTTAACGGTCGATGATGTAATAAACCATCGTCAAATTTTCTTTGCGGGTGGTTGCTAATAACTAAAACATCTCAGGGTTGCTCCTCTACCCTTGCGGATGCTAATCTCCGTTTAGAGCGGTGTGGAGGCACAATGCTCCCCAAAATGCCACTAGGGCCACCATTGTTAGAAGGGATAGAGAAGGATTGGTGGAATCGTTGTTTATTGCTTGAGCCTCATGGGCATATATATAGAAGTATAAAGACAAACTTGGAGTACAAGACAAGGCAGGACCAAATCCTAGTCTATCCTATACTTCCTAATAATCACTATACTCAACATCCCCCCGTAGTCACAACGGTAGCGACGCAGACGGTGAGACTAGAGAAGAATCCTAAGGTAAGCCGACGGACACCCCCCACAGTCGTAATGGTCGATGCATCGCGGAAGTCGTGGCTGGAGTGGAACCGACGAGGTTGCTCAAGCAAGGCGGTAGCCCTTTGTGCCGATGTCGATGTAGCCGAGAGCGTAGGGTGGTGTAGCCGTGGTCGAGGTAGCCGTGCGAAGAACTCCGTGGTCGATGTCGAGTCGGGGTAGCCGGTGCCGAGGATGTCGCCGTGGAGCCGCGGGCGCAAGGAGGTGCCGAGTTAGTCATCGGCGCAGTGGTGTCGAAGTAGTGGTGCGCCGGGAAGAAGACGTTGACGAGGCGTCGCGCCGGGTTTGCCAAACCCAGGGACACGTTGTAGACGAAGGCACGCGTCGGTGTTGTCACCACCGGGCATGCGTAGACGAACGAAGACGAAGTTGACGAAGCGCCGACTAGGCTTGCCAGGCCCGGGGACACGTCGTGGACGAAGGCACGCATCGGTGTTGCCAGCACCGGGCATGCGTAGACGAGGGACCTGCACGAGCTGTACGACATGTCGAGGAGTCGGAGGGGCCAGCAGAAGGAGACTCGATGACAGTTGTGGCATCAATCGGCGTGGGGCTGATGTCACCAACGGTGGTCGGAGTAGACGAAGTGGTCGGGGAAGATGACGGCGACAGTGGCGACAAGCTGCTGGTGGACGAAGACGAAAGGGGTGGACGGGTGGCGGCGGCTATGGGGGTAGCGGCGGCGACCGAAGAAGAGCAGCGGCGGCTAGGTTAGGAGTGTGGCGGCGGTGCTCGAAGTAGGCGAGGAACCCGACATCATGACGAAGACCGGCGCGGACGGTGGTGTTCCCACGCCAAGGTAGGCGGCGCGGCGCATACCACGGGAGGTCAACGCGCGGGGACGGCGGAGTGGACCGCGGGCCGCGGCGACGGCCCGAAGGGGCGACGCAGCGGCAGCAGGCTGGTCGGGGCGACGGCGGGAAGACCTCGGAGCGGCGGCGGAGCCCGCGGGCCGCGGCGCTACGGCCCGAAGGGCGGCACAGCGGCAGAGTGCGGGTCGGTGCAACCACAGGGACGGCCTCAGGGCGGCGGCGGGGACCGCATGTCGCGGCACTATGGCCCGAAGAGGCGACGCAGCGGCGACGCGCGAGTCGGTGCAGCCGCGGGGAGAACCACGGGGCGGCGGCACTGCAGCCCGACGGGGCAACGCAACGGCAGCCCGATGCTTGATCGGTGTAGGGGCGCGCTGTACTCGGGACGGTCTTCACGGGACCTGCGGAGGCACGCGCAACCGACGGGCCAGGTCGGTCGCACGGCGTAGATGAGGCGGATCGCGGCGGCGGGCGGGTGATCAATCCGATCGCGCGCGACGTCGGGGACGCCGCTCAGTGGAGGCGGGGTGGTGGCGGAGTCCAAGCTGAAGCCGAAGGCGACGACCGGCGTAGGACGACGTGCGGACGAGTGCGTCAGCGGCGACGCGCGGGCGGCCAACATAGCGCTGGCACCCGGGCAGCGACTCCCGAGCGGCCAACGCAACAGCGCTACCCGAGCGGCCAGGCCCGAAGCGGCGAACGCAATAGCGTGCGGACGCGGCCGTACATACGCGGCGGAGGCGGATCGGAGCGATGCAGGAGTCCTGGTCAGAGCAGGGCGGCGACGGCCGGTGTAGATCGACGGGCGGGCCGGAGCACGAACGGCGGCTGTGATGGGCTGCCGCATCGCGCGAGGCCGTCGGGATAGCTGCCTCCATGCATTGCCAGAAGCTCATACTCTTCGACGGAATCCTTTTGGATCACCGCTCCATACGAGAATTTGGCGACGTATCGACTGTATCAAATATCCGGGAATAAGAGCAGTTCAAAGGAATTAGAGGTTGCGAAACAATGTACCGAGAACTTACTCGATGTACGGCCGCACTTCTGTTAGGTTGTTCAAGATATACAACGTAATGGTCCGCCATTCGTCGACATCCAGCGATAAGGAAGTATAAGCACCGGCTGGTGCGAGCTTCCCTTTGAATAGGCTGAGGTTGGATCCACCCTTTTTAGGGTCGCCAGCATTGTACCGAGGCTTCGGATTATGCAAATGATGATTTTTGGCTTCGTAGTGTGCTGTCACGAAGTTTGCCGCCTCCTCAGTAATGAATGCCTCGGCCATCGATGCTTCAATTCGACGTTTATTTTTACATTTTTCTCGAAGCGTCTTCTGCATCCTCTCAGTTGCGTAGCACCAACGATTCTGCACGGGCCCCCCCAATCGTGCCTCGGTCGGGAGATGCAAAATCAAATGCTGCATTGGATTAAAGAAGCCCGGTGGAAAGATCTTCTCTAACTTGCAGATCAACTCCGGCGCCAACTCTTCCAGTTCTTCTAGCAAGCCAGGCGATAGTTCTTTCGCACAAAGAACACGGAAGAAATAGCTCAGCTGTGCCAGTACTAGCCATTCATCCTCAGGGATAAAGCCACGCAACATCACCGGCATTACCCGCTCAAGCCATATGTGCCAATCATGACTCTTGAGACCAAATATTTTCAATTTTTCAAGGCTCGCTTCCCTCTTTAGATTCGCTGCATACCCATCGGGGAACATCAACTCCTTTTTCACCCACAGGATAATTTCCCTCATAGCTGGCCTTCCAAGATTGAACCATGCCTTTGGCTTCGTCCAGTTCTGCTTTCCTTTCAGTTGTCGCATATTTTGTAGCGGTCTATCACATAGAGCCTCCTGATCAACTCTAGCCTTAGGATTATCCTTTGTTTTCCCCTCTATGCCGAACAATGTACCAAAGAGGGCCTCGCCGACATTCTTTTCAGTGTGCATCACGTCGATGTTGTGTGGGCAAAGGAGGTCTTTGAAGTAAGGCAGATCCCACAAGCATGTCTTGTGAGTCCAGGCGTGTTCGGAATTATACCCCTTGAAATACCCTGGACGCTCCGGATCCGGCTCGAGAGAGTTGAACTGATCCAGGGTCTGTTGGCCTGTTAACGCACGTGGTGCAGAGTTTTTGACAACTCTACCTTTGATGAAGTTCTTCTTGTCTTTTCTGAACTTATGGCGAGGATCCAGGAACTGTCTATGCATGTCGAAGCAAGAAAACTTGCCACCCGCCTGCAGCCGACGAAACTCAAGAGCTGCCTTGCATGTGGGGCACGGGAACCTTCCATGCACACACCAGCCAACGAATAGCGCATACGCCGGCAAGTCATGCATCGAGTACATGTACCACGCACGCATTAGGAAGTTTTTTTTTTGTAGCGGCGTCGTATGTCTTGATCCCATTATCCCAAGCTTCTTGCAGTTCATCCTTTAGCGGCTGCATGTACACATTCATATTCTTCCCCGGATAGTTGGGCCCCAGAATTATCAACGTCAGGAAAATGTTCTTTCTTTGCATAATCTGTCCGGGGGGGAGATTGAGTGGAATGACAAATACAGGCCAACAACTGTATTGAGCTGCCATCATACCAAACACATTGAACCCATCCGTGCTTATGGCGATTCGAGGATGCCTTGGATCTGCCGCTTTAGCATGATGTATTGCATCGAAGCGCTTCCACGCAAAAGCGTCCGATGTGTGTACCAACATCGGCTCCCCATCTGCATCTAGTTCGGTTCTTTTGCCCAATTTGTGCCATGTCATCTGTCTGGCCGTCTCTTCGACCATGAAAAGACGTTGAAGTCTTGGTATGATTGGCATATACCGAAGAACATTAACTGGGATTTTTGTCTGACTTCTCACCCATACCGTTGTCGACCTCAACATACCTGGAAGACTGGCAAACGGGACAATACTTCAAGTCCGCATACTCAAGCCTAAATAAGGCACATCCTTTCTCACAGGCATCTATCTTCTCATAGGGCATCTTAAGTGCACGGAGGATTTTGTCCGACTGGTACAGGTTTGCAGGCATTACATGGCCTTTGGGTAGAAAGCGTCCAAATAGTGTCATCATCGCGTCGTAGCATTCTCTGCCCAAGTTGAATTGAGCCTTCAGAGCCATTACTTGTGCGATGGCATCCAGCTGACAAAGCTCAGTGTGCTCGTGGAGAGGACGTTTTGAAGACTCCAACATATCATTGAAGGCCTTTGCAGATTCCTCCATCTCATCGTCCGAATCCCGAGCATCATCAAAGTCTTCCACCATGTCTTCCATCCCGGTACCATGCTCGTCGGTGCGACGACGGCCCTCCTCAGCTCTGGCACGTTGGGCAAACTCACCATGAAATGTCCAGACCGTATAATCAGGCGTAAAACCCAACTTCTGCAGGTGTTTGATCATTTCAAACTCGGACTTCTTATGAAAGTTGTCCCAGTCGACACAGGGGCACCAGTTTGTTTCCTGTCCATTTGCAAATGCGGCTCTCACAAACCCCTTGGTTTTTCTTAGCCATTCATGGGTCATGTCTTTCTGACTAGTGTGACCGGTGTACATCCACGCACGATCACTCATCTTGCCTAGCTACTGGACACACAAGAAATATATACATAATTCAGCAAACCATATTCATCAGTTAATAGAGTTTGTCAGTTTTATTACGTCCATGCAACCTAGACGCTAGTAGGTAAAGATAGGTCCTAATCCCACCCGAGTATGTGTAGATTGGGTTCGTTTTCCCATGCTCTGCTCCGGATCCGATGCAAAATTTCGGCAGCACCTCCCCGCTGTTCTCCTGATACACGTCTCGGCAATAAGCAGAGAGGATGTGTACCCGGAGAACAACAGGGAGGCACTGACGAAATTCTGCATCGGATCCGGAGCAGAGCATATGGGAAAACGAACCCAATCTACACATACTCGGGCTGTCCATGGATAACGTTGGACAATTTGAAAGAATCACGGTTATAAATATGCAAATGCATGCATATTTATAGATGTAACCCTTTCGAACGGGAGACGCATAGTGGTCACGCATACTGATGATTGACACCTATAGCTAGCAAGTTTCATCGGCACGAAGACCGGAACAGAGCAAATGAAGGGGGGAGGAGGAGATGTCATTTGTGCTCACCCACGAACGCAGGGGCGGAGCTCGTCGAACGCACGGGGAGGTCGTCGAACACCAGACCCTCGCAGCCCCGAAAGAACTGCACATTTAAATCCACCCGATCAACACAAATATATATGATGTTTTTCTTAACAAAATCGGGAAATATACTTCCTAACTCATAATTCACAAATATATGACCCCATCGGCCTCTGGAAGGCCGAAGAGCACCTTTTCGGTCAACAGGAGGCCGAAGAGGTGTCGGGGATCGGGGGTGTCGTGTCTGGGTGGCGTGGTGTCGGGGTGTCGTGGTGTCGGGGTGTCGGGGTGTCGTGTCGGGGTCGGGGTGTCGGGGGGTGTCGTGTCTGGGTGTCGTGGTGTCGGGGTGTCAGGGGTGTCGGGGTGTCGGGGTCGGGGTCGGGGTCGGGGTGTCGGGGGGTGTCGTGTCTGGGTGTCGTGGTGTCGCGGTGTCAGGGGTGTCGGGGTGTCGGGGTCGGGGTGCCGTGTCGGGGTCGGGGTGTCGGGTCGGGGTGTCGGGTCGGTGTCGGGTCTGGGTCGGGGTCGGGGTGCCGTGCCGGGGTCGGGGTCGGGGTCGGGGTGTCGGGGTCGGGGTGTCGGGTCGGGGTCGGGTTGTCGGGTCGGGGTCGGGGTCGGGATCGAGGTCGGGGTGTCGGGGTCGGGGTGTCGGGTCGGGGTCGGGTTGTCGGGTCGGGGTCGAGGTGCCGTGTCGGGGTCGGGTTTTTTTCTCTTTTTTTCTTTTCTTCTTCTTCCTCTTCTTTCTTTTCTTCCTTTTCTTCCTTTTTTTCCCTTCTTCTTCTTCTTCTTCCTCCTTTCCTTTTTCCTCTTCTTCTTCTCCTCCTCTCCTCTTTTTTCTTCTTCTTCTTCCTCTTCTTCTTTTTTCTTCTCCTCCTCCTCCTCTTCTTCTTCTTCCTTTCCTTTTTTCCTCTTCTTCTTCTCCTCCTCTCCTCTTTTTTTCTTCTTCTTCTTCTTCTTCTTTTTTCTTCTCCTCCTCCTCTTCTTCTGTTTCTTCTTATTATTATTATTTTTTGTTCTTTTTCTTTTTTATTTTTCCTTTTTTTTCATCTTCTTTTTTTTCTTCTAGGTTTTTTTTCTACCTAAATGTCTAAATATTTTTTCCTATTTACCCAAACACCTAAACAACTATTTGCAAAACATCTAAAAACAGAAAACTAAAAATCTAATTAGAAAAACAGAAAAAAAAAATTAAAAGGGGGGCAGGGGAAGCTCACCAGAGAGGGGCAGGGGGCAGGGCGGCCGGCGGCGAGGAGAGGAGGCCGGCGGCGAGGAGAGGAGGCCGCCGGGGAGGGGGCGGCGGCGGCAGGAGGGCCGTGAGGAGGGGGCGGCGCCGCGGTGGTGGAGGTGCGCCACGGGGAGGGGGGCAGGCGGTGGTGGAGGGCGGGGAGGGGGCGGGCGGCGGCGGTGAGAGAGGGGGGAGGGGGCGGCGGCGAGAGGGCGGGGAGGGGGCGGCGAGAGGGCGGGGAGGGGGCGGCGGCGGCGGCGGCGGTGAGAGAGGGGAACGGGCGCGGGTGTGAGAGAGAGAGAGGTGAGAGAAAGAGAGAGAGGCGGGAGGCGCGGCCGGGGGGATGGCGAAAATTAAGCGCCCTCTTTGCCGTCTGCTGGCAGACGGCAAAGTTCTTTGCCGTCTGCCAGCAGACGGCACTTTGCCATCAGCATGTTCTTTGTCGTCTGCTTTATAAAAGCAGACGGCAAATATCCTCTTTGCCATATGCCAGCAGACGGCAAAGAGCTGGCAGATGGCAAAGTCCCTGATTCCAGTAGTGGGAGGAGGCCGGGTGGTCGCGTCGGTGTCGGAGTAGAGGCGCGCGGGTGTCGACGCAAACCGATCTTAGATCAGAAAACCAAAGAGTAAACGCCGATCAAAGCGACCGGCCAGAGAGAGAAAAACCCGGATCAAAGGATCGGGGAAAAGACTCTCTAGGGCAGCTGGTCAACACGACCGGCGGACGAACCTAGGTACGGGCGGTCCGGCCCCCAGCGACGGTCATGGAGGCCAACCGCCTTGGGGGCAGCGCGGAGCGGAAGTGGCGGGCGACGGCTAGGATTGGATCGGTTAGGCTGATACCATGTTAGAAGAGATAGAGAAAGATTGGTGGAATCGATTTTTATTGCTTGAGCCTCGTGAGCATATATATAGGAGTACAAAAACAAACTTGGAGTACAAGACAAGGCAGGACCAAATCCTAGTCTATCCTATACTTCCTAACAATCATTATACTCAACAACCATAATCTCCTCACGCCCTCACACAATGCAAGATGCCGTGATTCCACTAAGGGACCTTTGAGGGCGGTCACCGAACCCGTACAAATGGCAACCCTTGGGGGCGGTCACCGGAACCTGTACAAATTGTTTGGGGCAATCTCCACAACTTAATTGGAGACCCCGAGGATTGTCCCGGAGCTTTCCACCACAATGATTGAACTCCGCGACACGACAAACCGACTAGGGCACCCAAGCACCCAAGAGGCACAAGCTCTAGGGTGACCAAACACCCAAGAGTAATAAGCTTCTCAACTTTCACTTCCACGTATCACCATGGAGAACTCAAACCGATCCAACTAATGCAATGGCAAGAACACATGAAGTGGTCAAGTCCCTCACTCTCAAATCCCACCACAAAACAAAAGCTATGGAGGAATATGAGAGGAAGAACAAGGAGAACACCAAGAACTCTAAGATCTAGATCCAAGGGGTTCCCCTCACTTAGAGGAGAAAGTGAATGATGAAAATGTGGATCTAGATCCCCTCTCTCTTTTCCCTCAAGAACTAGCAAGAATAATTGGAGGGATTGAGAGATAGCAAGCTCAAAGAAGGACAACAATGGGGGGTAAACACGAGCTCAAAGGATAAGGTCCATTGGGGAAGAACACCCCCTTTTATAGGTGGGGACAAATCCAATCGTTATGTGTTCAGACCGCACACAAGCGGTACTACCGCTCGGGCGGTAGTTCCCGGAATATAGTGCAATGGCGAAGCACCCCAAGGCGGCAGTGCCGCCGGAGCTGTACTACCGCTAGCCCTAGCGGTACTACCGTTGGGGTTGTAGTACACAGGGGAGAAGCGGAGGGAGGGCAGAGTACGGCGGCTGTACCGCAGCGGTGGTACTACCGCGTCTTACTGCCGCCCTATAATCGCGGAGAGGCAAACGAGACCAGAGGCTAAAATATAAGCGGAAGTAGCAGCGGAAGTAGCTGGACGGTAGTACCGCTTTTAAGCGGTAGTACCGCTTATACTGCCGCCGAAGCAAAAAAGAGTCTAGTAGCCCAAAAACAAGCGGTAGTGCCCGCGGCACTGAACCGCGGAAGTACCGCGCAAGCGGTACTACCGCTGCCCAGGGTGGTACTACCGCTAGAGTGCTACAAAATAGCCCTAGCAAAATAGATGGATGCAAGAAGACCAGAACTGCCATAACTTCTTCAAATGAGCTCCGAAACCAGCAAACTCAAGCTTGTTGGATAGATGACGACAAGTACTATCCAACAGCGACCGGTTATAATAAGAAGTGACAGTAGAAAAATGCCTAATGATATAGAGGTGTGAAACCTCCATCAGTGAAGAACCGGCATAAACTCCATCATCGAAAACATCATAAAAGATGCAAACGAAGTCTGTTGTCGATGATCTTGAGCTTGTCAGGAAGAAGACCACAAGCTCAAAAACTCACTCAAAGAAAAATCAAACAAGAATCAAGAAAGATGATCCAAGGGTGCAATGGTTTGAGCTCTCTACGGACGATACGATCAAGCTACTCATTTGAGAGCCCCCCCCCTTGATAGTACGACAATCGAACCTATAACCCGGTCTCCCAACTACCACCATGAGACCGGTAAAATAGAAAACCTATCAAAGGCAAACCTCTGCCTTGCACATAGTCCACTTGAGCTAGATGATGACGATCTTGACTTCCTCAAGTTGGACCGCCTTTCTTGATTGTGTTGGCTCAATGAAGACTAGTTGATTGCTCCCCCATACTCCACTATGGGTGAGCCACTCTTCGGCACATCTTCACAAGTCCATTGTCACCACAATGGACGGCAAGCTACAAGCACTTGATCTCTTCGTGATTCTCCACTTGAACTTGCACACCGCAACCTTGATGACGATCACCACTTGATGTCATCCTCCATGGGTTATATGATATCTTCCTTTTGATGCACGCCCATGGAAACATACCTAACCCCACATAGAACTCTCACATAGACCCTGGGTTAGTACACAAAGTGTAATGGACAATGCTTACCATACCAAGAGGTCACTTGATCCCTCGGTACATCTTCTACGCTTTGTGAGTTGATCAACTTGATTCACTCTTTGACTTAGTCTTGAGCTCTTGATCAACCTTGTATCATGTTTTCTCTATGACCAATCTTTGGATAATTCCTTGAGTAGTACCTTGGTCATCTCATAATCTCCTTGAAACCAACAAATGGACTTCAAGAAATGTCTATGGACAAACCCTTCAAATATAGTTCAAGGCAACCATTAGTCCATAGGGATTGTCATCAATTACCAAAACCAACCATGGGGGCACCATGCTCTTTCACACCAGATCTGGCAAGCTACCATCCCACACGACCGAAGCAGGCTCATGGCCCCTCCCTGACCCGCATCCCCACAGATCAGGTAGAAGCGCCACACCACCAAGGGGAAGGTCACAGAAGGAAGGAAGCAGCTTGCAACTCGCGTCGTCGTGGAAAGCCTGGGGACCAGACAAAGGGGAGGGCGGCAGATGAGAGAGGGAGGAGGAGGGGACGCCTTGCCGCCACCATGGGCCGCCACCGATGGCGGTGACAAGGGAGACGAGGCCGGGGGGGAGGGGCTGTTGGGTGGTGGTGAGATGCGCCGTGTGAGTCGCAAGAGCGACCCACGAGATGAGAAGGGAGGACTCGACTCGGTCAGTTCAAACCGCGATCGACCAATTTCCGACATTATTCGCTTGATCTTGGAGATGATGATGACGAGAGGCATCGTGTGGACAGCTGGAGTAGTACCACACCGGTCTAGAGTTTACCCAGTCTAGAGCATGTTTAACGGTTATAGTGAAATAATGTAGTTTCTTTCAATGGAGACAAAATATTTTCCTTGTCTCAGAAAACATGAGGAAGTTATAAGGAAGTTACTCTTTGGACATAATTATACTCATGATTACTCCTCACAGCGGACCTATTTTGAATGTCAATCTTGAACTTGGAGATGACGATGACGATGACGATGAGAGGCATCATGGTGACATCTGCGAGAAATGTCAATGTTCCTCCCGTTCCACAACTTCGATGAGGTAAGATCAGTAATGGTAAAAGCTATTCTTCGGACAAATTGCACTCATATACTTATCCCCCGCAACCAACCAAATTTTGACGTCGTTCTTGATCTTGGAGATGATGATGACGATGAGGGGCATCATGGTTGTTAGAGATACGATACGAAAACCAACTCGACGAAGAACGAAAACAAATAGGGGACACAAGATTTAACGTGAAAACCCCTCCAACACGAATGGGAGAAAACCACGGGCGCCAGCCAGCCAAACTTCACTATATCGGGGGAGGTTACAAACGCCGTGGATTTACAACTGATCAACTTATCTCGCTACGCTCCGCTTCAGCCCAAGCCTCCCGGCGACGGGCCTCGCTCCGCTCGCTCGTCAGAAGTTAGCCTTTCTCGTTATACTTGAATTTGGAGCATAACATAACAATGGTGACAACTGCCAGAAACGTCAATGTTCCTCCCGTTCGACAACTCCCATGAGGTTTTATAAATGATCTTTTCCAGTGCTTATAAATGTTCCTCAGCATCAGGGGTAGTATGGTCTTTTCCAGTGCTTATAAATGGAAAAGGAAAAAAGAAAATCAATAAAAGGAGGGAAGTGGCATGGTGATCAAGGAACCAACGAGTAGAGTGGCAAATTTACGAAGCCAATCTTGAAAATGACAATTTTGAGAAGCCACGTATTGAAAGTGTCAAATATCCAATTTTCTCCGCAGGTCCACCCCCTCCCTGCCCGTCGGACGCCAACAGTAGACCCGGGGACGCCGGCCTCCAGGGGGCGGCCCAGCCCCACTCCGGCTGCCTCGACCTGCAGCTCCGACACACGGTGCACTCTGGCTGAAAGGGAAGATGACCGGTGGCGGAGTAGGCAACGGAACTGGACATTGCCACATCCTCCTATTGAGATCTAGCGAGATACGACCCGACAGGAAACTAGGTAGAAGAGGAACAAGATCGACTAGGCACTCGTTTATTTGTATGTTCGCTGTCCTTGTCGTTCAGACTTTGATTGAGATCCACCTTTCTGTATGTTGCTGTTTTATTTGCTCGCCCACTGCATCAATATTATCAGAGACATCTTAATTAGTTTATGTAATCCTCGGGGAAAAAATGTATGCCCCGGTGACGACTCCCACCCGGCCCTCCATTTGCTCCTACGGCATCCTCGATCTGTCTCTAAGAGCATCTATAGTCGAGCGCCCCAAACCTGCCTCAAACGTCCCGTTGGCCCGTTCGGTCACTGACCGGTCACAAAAATCTGACCCAGCCAGGCGCCTCAAATGGGCTTCAAACGCCCGGGCTGACCGGCACCCCTCCTATCCAGCCCAAATATGTGGTGGATATGGGGGCGCACGGGTGCGCCCGGGTGCGTCCGCCGACCCTGCTGCAGGTCGTGGCGATTCCACCTGCAGCGACTGAAACTTCGTCCTCTCTCGTCGGGGCACCAAAATTTTAGTCCCACATCGCCGGGCGAGGCGGACGCTGGCCGGCTTAAATAGCCGCGCCGACGCATGGCGGCAAGCTTCTCTGTTGTTGTGTAGGTCTATCAATTATCGTTGCATGAGCGAGATAACTTGACACTAGACTGCATTTCATTAGTTGATGATTGTTCGTCGAGTGTCAAGTTCGTCTCGTTCATGTACGTTGATACCCCTACTACAGTGACAGTAGATTTTTTATTTTGTTCATTGATTTTTTGTTGACAAATTATGATTCATAAAAAGCAGTATGGACATGAATGTTTTCCTAGTAAAGGAGATAAACCCTGACAACATAGAAGATTCATAGTAACTGTCTATCTTCTTTGCAAAGGATCTAATAATGTCAGAAGCTTATCGCTTCTGCACCACCCGGATATTTAAGCCGGTTGACTAGCTCGTCACGCAGCGAGGTGGAACTAATACGAGTGTGAAAATCTTAACTATGAGCAATTTTCGGTGTGTTTTGACAGCCCAGCCGGCCCAAGACGGATGGGATGATCGTCGTGCATGGCGCTGCATGTAATAATTGTTTCAGAAATAGGGTATGTGATTGCAAATGGTAAATTTTGAGGCCCGCCCGGTCACTGTCCGCCGGCGCGTCCGCGGACTTTTGAGGGCCCAGATTTACAGCCTGCAGCTGTAGATGCTCTAAAAACCCGACGTCTTGCGACCAAAACAAATCCTCCAAGCGTCCTCCGCCATGTGAAGCTTGTTTCCATCAGGTAGGCTGACCTCGTGCTTGCCACTGTCGACCAGCAGCAAGGCTGCAAGTTCATTTATATGTGAATAGATCTACTTTTTTTATTTTAGTTTTTCTATCAATTCATTGTACTTTTTTTTTTATTTTACTTTTTTTAATTGTGGAGGAGAATCTTGACATTGTACTTTAGATTATATGTATTAAGATAGGACAACACTGCTTTGCCGGGTTTTTTTTCTGAACTCTCGTCTTTTTACTGATTAAACTAGTACCTCAATTTAAAGTCGATCTTACACATAGCTTTCTCATTGTTCGCTCCCAAATTATTGGCGTATGCAGATGCTTGATAAAAAGCCTATGAGAATATCCTGATAGAATAAGATGTTCACTGTTCTTAACACATTTTTCTTTTTCATGCAGTTAATAATGCTCGTATATCAACTATCAAATCACCTTCATCCCCCTCCCCTCCCATAACTAAAATTAAGAGCTTGGCGCCCACGTTCTAACATTTCTTAGAATTAACATGCCTTCTACTATAAAGGGAGAGATCAACTCATACATGCAGTTTCTCATCTGCAGAAACTTTTCTCATGTTGTTTGATAATAAAGAGCAGCGTGGTGGATATATTATCATGTTTGGTAAGATTTAATCATATGTGATAATGTAAACATCTGGGTCACATGTGTTGCACTATGTCTAGAGCAGGTAAATGGTATCATGCTCGCTTATGTAGATATTGTGTTAGACTGAAGATTATTAATATGAACTGCCATGAGAATTCAGTATTTGTATGGTAACCCGTCCCCTTAATAAGTTGAGCTAGTATTAAGGCTTAGAGATT
Organism: Elymus sibiricus; assembly: GCA_039707655.1. Classification (NCBI taxonomy): domain Eukaryota; kingdom Viridiplantae; phylum Streptophyta; class Magnoliopsida; order Poales; family Poaceae; genus Elymus; species Elymus sibiricus. The sequence continues at coordinate 409,538,683 of CM077674.1, read as the reverse complement.
ATTAGTGTCAACAACCTTTAGAATTCAGTCCTTGTATGTTAAACTGCTGTTATTTCTTTACATATATATGCTTCTTATGGTAAAATACTTACTTAGTTAATTGTTATTTTTCTAACAAATACACTTCAAGCATTCTCATCTTGGCCAATCCATCGATGACATAACGATTTTTCTTCTTTTTACAGTATGTCTCTATACTTCATGTGGGCACATGAAATCTACACGGCTAGATTGAACTTCTGCAGCGCATGTTTACTCGATGTGGTACGTAATACCATTCTTCTCTATTCTTATGGCTGTATGTTCAGCAAACGAAAACTTACTGATAGAAGTTCCAATAAATTTATTTATATCTCATTTGGCTTTCTTCGCAGAAAAACTTCTATGTGCGGATTTTGAAGGCAGTTGCCACAAGGATAAACTAGAGAAGCAGATAAAACAAGGAGCCATTGTTCCGAAAAGTCTAATGTGAGGACGAGCTCACATGCTCCCTTTGCTACAGTGCACACACAAAAAATATTTAAAAAGTTCAAAAAAATCTGAAATTTTTTGTCAAGAAACTTTGATGTTTTTTCTACACGCGTGCAAAATTTCGTGACAAAATGACATTCACGCAGGTCTCGGCAAAAAAAACAAAATCGATGCTCCAAAATGCTTCCAAAAACAGTTTTTTTGGAGCATAATTTTGTTTTTTTTGCCGGGACCTCCACAAATGTCATTTCATCACGAAAATTGGCACGCATGTAGAAAAAACATCAAAGTTTCTTGACAAAAAATTTCAGATTTTTTTGAACTTTTTAAATATTTTTTGTGTGCACTGTAGCAACGGGTGCATGTGAGCCCGAGCTCACATGCTCCACTTCCCCATTGTTCCATTATCAGCATGTAGAAACTAAAAATCATATAGATATGTTTCACCTAGTTTGTGACATATGTAATTGTTTATAGGTAATGTGTATAATTGAGTCTGTAAACTACTACTACTACTACTACTCTGTAATACAATGTTATTATTTCGTACCATGCAATACAACTTTCGAATATTTTCTGATATGTAAATGAGAGTAAGAGGATTGATTAAAAACATTTTATACAATAGGAAGAGGATATATGCAATTGCATGTAGCAAGAATTTATCAAAGCGTCCCTAGGGGCATAAAGATGCTCTGAAAATGTTTCATATCCATGTTGACACGCTTTGTTAGGACGCTCTTAAAACGTCTCATATCCATGTTGACACGCTTTGTAAGGATGCTCTTAAAACGTCTCATTTCCATGTAGACACGCTTCCTCAGCGTCTCAACGGTCTTTGAGACAGTACGTGGGGAGTGGGGAGACGCTCCTAGGACACTTTAATAAGCGCCTTTAAAATCTGCTAGAGATGATTTAATGCGCCTTTAACACCTACATTTAGTGCCTCTGTGTGGCATTTGTTGTAGTATCATAGATGATTGTATTTATTAGCTTGTAGACTCAATTTTTCTTGAGAAGCGCTACGTGATGGTAACATAATATGTTACCACAAACACATCTCTCATTAAATACATGCCACATAAGAGCACGGTTAATAGTATAGCCAACATCCGACTATATGAAGTTGCCACATCATCTAGAGCCAACCTAATAGCATGCTAGTACAATAGTTAGTCATACTAGTATAATATATACCATTACTGTGTGGCCCACTTTTTGTCTCACAAAGTATGTTGGAGCTCGTGCTACAGCCGGCTACAAGCTTACAGCACGCTCCTCTTCTCTCTCCTCCAACTAAGCACAAATACTATATTTAAATCCTTATAGCCTGCTTATGTCACCTTATTGTACTTGTTCTAAGCAAAATTGTCTTGAAACGGGTTATCTTACTAGCTAACCCGTTGAGCACGAATTATCGAACCTGACGTCAGGGCCGTCTCCAGAAATTCGGGACCCCGGTGCGAAATGCAAATTGGGACCCTAAAATTTCTAGAATACACATTTTTTTTTATAAAAGAAAATAAATAAATTCAAACACTAAATAAATTATAGGCTTGTCAAGATACTAAAACATAAAAAGGACTGAACCTGAATTTAAAATGAGCAACTATCTTGGAAATCTTGGTGTGTGACAATTTGATCAACTAGCCTACTATAGATCTTTCCGAAATAATTTGATTGATGAACTGATGCATATGAACACAACATACTCACTAATATAATTATTCAACAGAACAAAGTAGTCTAAATTAAATAAGGATTTAGTTTGAGCGCACCTGGTGGATAGATGGGTAGTGCTTATAGCGTAGAAAAACTAGCAGTCTACACTGCCGAAACTTGGCTTTAAGCAACCTCTCGAAGAAACCTGCCAGATGAGTTACCCAAACGTCCATTCACCATGACCCTTGTAATAGAAGAAGAGAGGACCAGAGCCGTGCATCGAATCCAATTGTTCTCAAAACCGAAACGCTGCACCTTCCCTGATGCTCAAACTTGATATAGCTCGTGCTTGTAATAGAATTTCAACGAGGAACGACCATCCAATAGAGTCAAAAGCACGAGCTATATCAAGTTTGAGCATCAGGGAAGGCACCTTCTTGCGATGCAGTTCCCGGACGGCTTGCTGTACCATAAGGAAATTCTTCATGCGAGCAGGGCTATGGGCAGGAAACGAAGCGATCAAAGGAGACAACGCCGCTAGCCTCCGTCTCCATGCGGCGGCGGCGCACTTCCATCAGTTCATCTTGGGAAGATCGATAAATCGATCGATCGGCAGGGTTGTGTCGATCCGGACTCGGGAAAGGCTCATTCGGGAAATTGAGGAGCAGGCCCAGTTCGGGAGAGCCATGGGCCTGCGCTAGCTATCAAAAATGGCCCAAAACGAAAAAGCAATACTTGACATTGGCCCAAAAAAGGGCCCCCCCTGGAATTTTGGGGCCCTGTGCGGTCGCACAGGCCCATGGACGGCCCTGCCTGACGTGTGTAGAGGCAGGAGGTTGACCCAAAATGCATACGTACACATCACACAACGAATGCATTCGACGTGGCCGCTCTTCTTTTTTTTCCTATTGATTGATTGACAACGTCCTGCCGCTGTTCAAACGTGCTCTGCACATGAGCCTCGGAACGTGCACCGTCTTTTCTCGATGTGCGCTCATCCCTTCTCCTCAAGGAGCTTGCCCTGCACCAGTCCTAGTCATCTTCCTCGACTCCGACCACCTTCATCACCCGTGGCGTCTCCACACCTCCACCAACACGCGGTCCCACGGATTAGATGACGCCTCCGCGCTGCCCCGACGCCTGCCACAACTTCCAACATGGCAGTAGCCATTTAGTGCACGGTGTCACTACCTCCACTCCGGGCCACCCCAACAGCGAAGCAGCAGCGACAACTCCAGCACATCAGGGAAGGGCTTACAGACGCCATGGCCATCCATGCAAAACCATTGGGCGGGGTCCACCCAAATGTGGCCTGGTCCGCCTCTGCGCCCATCCCTTCTTGGCCCGCCCAGACAGTTCTCATAGCCACCTCCATGTCCCTATCGTGCTTCGTCGCCCATGTCGTGGCCACCAGGAGCGCCTCTGCCAACCATCTCATGGCCTCCTGGAGTGCCACCGTCCGCTCCACCTACACCGAGATATGCTTCTTTGTCTCCGTCCCTCGACCAAGGACCCCTCATGAAGGCTTTCAACACCATGTCCCTGACACCGCCATCTTCGAATGAGTGGTACATGGATTCAGGCGCTTCCGCTCACATGACCGGCAATCAGTGTAATCCTTTTGAAGCTCTCTATGGCTACAAACCTCCCCAAATCTGTGAATTTTCTATACCAAATACAGTATCACCTGAAGCCAAAAATCACTCTGGAGAGCAGGGAACAAATGATACAGAAACTCAAGGAAAACTTGTTGCAAGCTCAGAATAGAATCAAGTACTACGCAGACATGAAAAGGACAGAGAGAAATTTTGAAGTGGGAGATGGTTTACTTAAAAGTGCAGCCCTATCGGCAAAATGCTTTTGGATTGAGAGGATCACTAAAGCTTCGATCGAAATTCTATGGCCCTTTTAAAGTGCTCCAAAAAGTAGGAAATGTCTCTTACAAGCTGCACCTACCAGATGGAGCTGACATTCATCCAGTATTCCATGTCAGTCAATTGAAAAAACATATTGGTCATCGAGCTATACCACTTCCTCATGTGCCTTTAGTTACCCCAGAAGGTTATATCAAGACTTACCCAGAGGCCGTTCTTGACAGAAGGATAATTCAAAGGAACAAACAGCCCATAGGCCAATGCCTAGTGCAATGGGAAAGTCTTGCCCCAGATGACGCTACATGGGAAGATGCTTCTTTTCTGAATAATCATTTTCCAGGTCACAAGCTTTTTCACCTCGAGGACAAGGTGATTATCAAGAGGGCGGCATTGTCGGGGCCTCGACCTCGTCTGACTGACGACGGGTATAGAACTACAGAAGACTGAAGCCTCATCTCTGAAGAAGCGACAGCAGCAACATCTTGAGAAGAAGAGCGGCCAGGATCGTCCACTGTAATATAAGTTTATCATCAAGCTCTTGTCATTTGTGGGTTTAACTTAACCCACTGTAATTCTCCGCAGTGAAGCTCTGTAATATAAGTTTATCATCAGGCTCTTGTCATTTGTGGGTTGTAATTCTCCGCAGCGAAGCTCTGCGCGTGAGTAGGTCGGAAGAAAGAATCATTAGCTCGTCTCTAGTTTAGTCTAGCTAGGGTTCGTTCTCCCCTTTGTATCAGACCTAAATCGGGGTATCCGCCGGTGTAATTCCTCATAGTTCGAGTTGATCCACCATTTCTGCGTTCCCAATTGATCGATCCCCATCCCGGGCCTCACATGGCACCACGGCGACGGCGACGGGGACGATGCGGCGACGGCGACGGCGACGGGGACGATGCGGCGACGGCAACGGCGACGGTGACGAAGACGACGCGATGCTCCGCCTGCGCGGGAGCCCCAGCGCTGCGGCCTCCTCCCCCGCCTCCGCCTCCGTCACGGCGCCCGCCGGGGCCTCCTCCTCCTACCCCGCCTCCGCCTCCGTCGCGGCGGCCGCCAGGGCCTCCTCCTCCTCCCCCGCGGCACCGGCCGCGGGCCGGCCGCTGCAGCCCGTCTACTGCGACGACAAGGTGATGGACCCGGAGGCGGTCGTCTCCGTCGGCGGCCGCGCGCGCCAGAACCAGGTACCGCCGTTGCCCATAGCTGTAAGGTATCTGCTGTTGTGTTCTAGGGTTAGGGTTACCTCTTATGCTGCCTCCACGCCTTGTCAAATCTCAAGGGGGCCATTGTCAAATCCCAGCTAGGATCGGTGACACAGAACAGAGAAATAGCACAAATCGGAACTGAATTTAACTCCCGAGCACGGAGACCCAGCTATGAATTTGGGATTTCTACGGTAGCAACTAGATAAGCTAGGGTTTGGTAGTTTGGGGATACAATGATTGATGCCCATCCACGCGCAAACAGTTAACTGAGTCCCCTGGACAGTACTGCAGATAACTTAAGATAACTGCAGTTAATCTTGGGACACTATTAACTTAGTATTGCTACCAAGCAGGAACATGCTATCTACTATATTGGGACACTATTAACTTAGTATTACTACCCAGCAGGAACATGCTATCTACTATATTAGGCAAAGCAGTTAACAATGGTGTGAAAAATAGATAGTATGATCAGCCTTTTTTTAGAAAAAGAGGATCACCGCTGGCATGATAGTATCATCAGCTAGAGCATCATTAGGGATATCTTGTTAATACATCAGTAGAGAAAGAGAAGATCTTATTGTGTGCAGGCAAGGTGAGCGTACTATTTCCTCGCATGTTATATTGGGTGCCTCAAATGTCATATAGTCTGAATGCAACTGCGAGAAAAAAAATCGTTCAGATGTGTGCAGATACTTTGCATAAGTCTTTTGTTTTTATTCTCTAGAGGGCACAATCTGAACTTCATAAAACAAACCTCTCCAATTCAGAAAGAACATTTTGAATATTGTGCAGATAGTTTGTATTTCGTTTCTATTCTTTAACTAAGAAATTGCATATGGGAAGTCCTCTTTACAGAAAGGTAGGGTCTGAATTTCTCTTGCATCACCTTAATTTCCTCGCCTCTAACTGCCGATGTTAGTTTTCTGAGGAATTTTGTAAACCTCCAATTGTTAACCTTTATCAGAAAGCTTGACATTATAAATGAGATATTCCGTATTACCCTTTGACCTATTCACATGTGCATTCTGCTAAGACATTTGCTATATTGTAAGGAGGGGTATTTATTTTAACCTGCAAAAAAAAATACGCCATCAGGTTTACACTTCTGAAGGCATATAGAAGTTAAACTAAACTAAAAACACTCATTTTAGTGGCTTCTGATGGATTGGTTCCACATTTAACACAGAAGCCAGACAAAAGTAGTAGATAATATCATTGAGGGCCCCTCACATTCCAGAAAATAGCTATCATTTAATAATAAAGTCAATTTTCCTTCTACCTCTACTATTTCTTTTAGATAAGACCTCATTCCAGGGAAGATCAGGATCCCTATCCACATTCAAATGTGACTCAGGGCTATCCTCTGATCTTTCCCCAGGATTGAGGGGACAGGTATTGAACTCCTCTCCAGTGATATCAATATCAGGAGGGAGGAAGAGATCTGGGTTATTTTCATGGAAAGCAACTAATCTTTTTTTCTCCACATCTTTAATAGTATCAATATTTAAAGAGGTGGAGTTAGTGCTTCCCAGATTAACACCAGACCCAACAACAACATCAATTAGGTGCTCATTATCTAAGCAAGCAAAAGAATTGTGAATACCTCTGATATCCTTGAGTTTGGGGATCTCCAAATCTTTTTTTTGTTTCAACTCCTGTGCTTTTTGGAGGGCAGGTCTCCCATCCCCCTTGATCCTGTCACTCATTCTGGTAGCAACAATAGGACCCCACTTCATCTTTTTAGGGTTAGGAACAGCAGTATGGAAGACCTGATGGCCATTCACAGCACACACCTCACTTGCAGCATTAAATTCAGGCAGCAGATGAACCCCAATATTATCAACAGGTGTTCTCTTAACCACCTCCACAAAGCTTTTGGTCAGAGGTGTCCCTTGGATTTTAGAGAAAGTTGATCCCTCCACTCCACCATTCTGACTAGGTGTACACCCACTAGAGGTGTTCCTGTTCTTCGAACCACTTGGGGCAGCAGAGGGTCTAGGAGTGTTGGTATTTTTACTAGCACTGTTATCATTGCTAGTATCCATATCTTCACCCAAAAGGTCATCATCATGTAAGTCACCATCACTACCCTGTACAGGGTCTTTTCCACCTTTTTTGGGGTCAGATGGGTCATCAGCACTGTTAACAGCTGGTACATCTTCCTCAACAGTAAACTTCAGCAGGTATAGTTCATGATTGATTTCTACCACTCTATCAGCAGGGATTCTTTTGGGGTCTCTCACAGCAACCTGAACTCTCACTGTTTCATAAAAGCTTCTGAAGATGAGATGCCAGTCAACATTGACCAGAACTCCAAGGACAGTAGCCACTTGAGCAAACACACTCCAGGCATACCATTTTGGGGGTAATCCCTCAATTACCACCCAGGTTTCAGTTAAAGAGTCATAAGGCGGCACTTCTCCAAACCAGTTTTCGAAGGAAATAGTAACACCCTTCTTTTTCAGGTTGATGGATGGGTACTCCACAAGCTCAGTGATCTTGTTTGGAGGGAACCTCACCAGGAATTGATTCTTGTTGAATGGCCTTATTTGCCATGGCCAGTTAGTTTTCCACATTTCAGTAAAGCATTGACCCAGCTCTACAGCAGAAATGTCTCCCTCCTCAACAATCACCAAGCCCACATTACCCAGATTTAACCATTCACTGTTACTGGGGTCACCAGCCTCCACATGAAAGAACCCCAGTCATGTGTTAGCACTTCCCCAATAATGAGCAGCAGGATAAGTTTTGTACCAAGATGGGCAGACATCCATATGATGCCCAGGGGTCTTGCACATGAAACACACTTTAGGCACAGAGCACATCCCAACAAAGTGACCTGGCAACCCACAGTTATAGCAAATGGCTCCAATGAACTTGGGATCAACATAGAAAGAGCTGGCTTCCTCAGAAGTATGTCCAGCTTGAGTCACACCAGCATTAGACTCCACATTCTTCTGACTTTTGGCTCCAGGATTTTTCTGCAAATTCTTAGACTTGCTTGTATTAAGCTGACCAGATTGACTGCTCCCTCCAGTCTGACCATTGCTGCTGAAAGTAGCTTGTTGTTGGTAATTCACAGGCATACTAGCAGCAGGTGGGATGAACTGATAAGGGAACTGCATCTGCTGTGGCCACTGTGGAATCTGGTGGAATTGATTGTTCCAGCCCCCAGTTGGGTACCCAGCAAACATATGACCAGGAGGAACTAGGTTAGCTCCAGTAGCCATAGGAACAAGTGGAGGCCTGGAGTAGATAGATATGGGGGTCGGGGTGGGGGGGATTGGGGCGGAGGCAGGAGGTCTAGCTTGCTGCAGGGCAGGAGCAGCACTCTGGACCGGGGCAGGAGGTCTCCCCGTTTCGTTTCTTCCCCTCCCTGCAGCATATCTTCCACCTCCCCGCGAGCTCTCTCGGCCGCCACCACCCGCCATGCTTCTCACTACAGCGGCAAACGGGATCTGCCCGGCTTTCCTAGCTCAGTGATCCCTCGAGAAGCTAAATTGCTTCGGCTGATGTAAACGATCTGAGGCACCCACAAGATAGCAATCCTCAGCAGTAAATTCCCCACTCACCAATAGATCCTTCCTGATCCAGACAAGGTTTGGGGGAACCTCTATGTGGCGGCGAACCCTAGCTCTAGGTATAATCCCCTCCACTGACTTGGATCTGCCTTTAGAAGGCGCATTCCCCGTATGCGCAACCACAGTCGGGGCCCAGCCAGCTTCAACGGCCACGATCGCACCAGGTGGCATTCCATCCCCCCGTTCAATCCCTCGGCCAACTAGCTGCAGAGACCTCTTGGCCGTAGTGGACCCAACTCCGTTGACCTTCCTGGCTGGCGAGGTCATCACTAATGGCGGCGGCGAGGACATCCTCCGCGTAGCGGCGGAGCGGATCACATACCCTGGCGACCCCGGGGGAGTAGAAACAACCTCCACCACACCTTCGAAGGTTGGAGGCATCACATGCGCACCCACCCCTCGAATCCATGGCGAAGCCAGAGTCACTCCTCCCTGTACATGATCCATCTCCTTCTCTGACCTCGAGATTGAGGTTCTGCTTCTCTCGCTGCCCAATACAGGATCCTCTCTGCAGTCAATTCCTCTCCACTCACAAACAGCCATTGTCTCTCCTCCTCGTTCGTTCTCGACATCGTCCGTAGCGCCAAAGTACGGCGAGCGTCCCGAACGGCCTGCGCCGCCCGCAGCACCTCCCTCTCCAATCTCTCCAACTCCGATATCAGGCCAACAATTTCCCAGTCTGGCACCCCTTCGCCCCTCGACCCCATCAGCGGATCTGACCAGATCAGCCCAGGATGACGCCAGATTCGTAGGGGATGGTCGTCGCGGGGCGCTCACCAGCAGGGCAAAGGTTCGCACGAACGCACGGTTGCCTCCGCCGGAATTTGGTGGACTATTGAGCTCTAGGATGCGTTGGAGGGGAGGGGTCGCCGGTGGGGAGCGGTGGGCATGAGAGCGGGGGAGCTAAACCATGTCTTCTACGGAGTATGTAGTCCATGTTGAAATCTCTAAAAAGACTTATATTTAGGAACGGATGGAGTATTTGTTTTGTCCATCTGACTCCACCAGTAGTTCACAATCATTGCACTTAAGTTCTCACAAAAGGATTGGTCAGATCGAAGCATGCCATTGTATATAAAATATCCTGCAATATGCTCCCTTGAGGGGTCCTTCTCCCTCCACCCAACTACTATCTTCTCTCTTTGGTCTTCGAATAGTGTTTTTTCTTTTTCTTTCTGAGGCAAAGGCATGGAAGAAAGCTGTGTTTTTGTCGCCCGGAAGCAGCCACGCGACATGTGCGCGTTGCTTCCAGTCAGTGTTCTTTTAATGTTCCAGTCTGTCAAGTTTCTCCCTCAAGTAAAGTTCCCTTGTGACATTCTCTTGATTTATGGCTCCTCTTATAGTTTCCTCCAGTTCAATTTTTGTGTGTCTAATTCACCAAGAACATTATGGTCCCAATCCTTTAAGTCTCGTGCCACTGCATGTATCTTGCTAGATGCATTATTTTCTCCTCTCGGACTCACAGCAGCCCAAGCATTTTCTACAACATTTTTGCATTCTTCTTCTTGGAGCCATCTTGCTTCAAACCTGAATGCACTTATGTGTTTTCCTGTGCCTTCCACCCATATGGTGACCGGACGGTGGTCTGAGGGCCTCGGGTCTCCATTAGTTATCTTATATGAGGGGAAGCGTTGACACCATCTTTGCTTACCCACTGCTCTGTCTAGTCTTTCTTTGACATATTTCTTTGCTATATATGTGACTATGGTTTCGCCAAGTGAACTTATCTCCCGTGTAGCCCAAGTCCCGGAGACCGCACTCAGCTAGTGCCAATCTGAATTTCTCCATGGCTGATTGCGGTCTGCCTGGCCCTCCTTTCTTTCGTTGGAGGTAAAGTATCTCGTTGAAGCCACCTGCACATGGCCATGGTAGGCAGAGCTGCTGGTTTAGGATGCTTAACCATTTCCATGTTATATTTCTTCTCTCGCTTGCTGGTTCTCCATATATTCCCATAAATCTCCATCTAAAGTCATCTGCCTCGACTACCTCCACATCGATGTGGTATCTGGAGTAATTGTGGAGCTCTACCTTATTTCTTTTTTCTATAGAAATGCTAACCCGCCACTTTTTCCTTCACAATCCCTTGTCACCATGCTACTCATTCCCAGCTGCCATTTGAGACTTTGCATTCTCCTTTTAACAAGTTTGGTTTCTGATAGGAAGAGAATATAGGGATTGTCCTGCTTCTGCAAATCTAGAGGCCCTCTCACTGCCGGACTGTTCCTCAATCCCCGGCAGTTCCACACCGTTATCTTCATTGGGCCCCGCGGGATTGGTCTGTGGGATTGGTCCGCCAATCCCGCTTCTGCAATTAGTTTTGGCTCTTCCGCCTTGGTATTTGTTTCCTCACGGCCCTCCTCGGTAACATTCGCAGCTGTCTCCACGTACATCCTCATCTTGTTTTCACGTTCCAGCTCCTCGTCGATCTCCACATCATCTGCAGATCGTTTATTTTTCTTTGTAGTTGTCTTGGATTTTTTATCCCTTTTCAGCCTGTAATGTTTAATTATTTTAACCACCATTCCTTCTTTTTTTTGGGAGTATTTCCTTCACTTGTACATCTCCTCAAATCCTTTGGTTTCACCCCCGCTTCCTCCACCTTCTTCGTTATATCTTTGTTTGCAAGATCATTCATCATCGGCTCTATTATATTTTGGTTGACCTCACCCTCTCCTGTCTTTTGCGAACCTACCTTTTAAATTTTGTCCACCACCTGACTGACCACGGCCTCCTCTAGTACCCCCTCCAGCAAAATTGCCCCTAGGGCCTGTAGGAACATACATCGGTGCCAGCATCCATTCTCCCCAATCCATATCCTTTTCCTCATGTTTACCATTGCCATGCTCAAGATGGGTGTGACCCAACAGACCACACACATAACAAAATTTAGGGATCTTCTCATAGAAAACTTGATAGAAAACTCTCTTACTATCCTTTGTAATGCACAGGAATCTAGTTAGGGGCTTATTAACATCCAGCCTAACTCTTATGCGGACAGATTTCCCGTCACCTCTAGGTGACAAATTCACAAACAGAACCTTACCAACCCGCTTGCACAGGGATTTCATCACCTCTTCTTTCCTGTAACCTGGTGGTAAATTATGAATCTGGACCCAAACTGTGAGCCTATCCAGCACCACCTCATCCAGCTTTGTGAAACCATGTCACATGGTTCGATCAAGACGCCCTGATCACGAAAGATCCAAGGTCCCTGCTCGGTAACTCTTTTCCAGACGCCAAGGCAATTCACCATCAAGACATAGAGGTTCTCGCCCACCGGTTTGAACAGCACATCCTATGCCATGCTCCATGCAATCCTCATCGACGTATAGAACACCTCCTCAGAGTACGGCTTGGACGTATGCACTCTACAGATCGCCATAAATTCAGTTTCCGGTCCAAGATCCGGGAATTCCTCATCAAAATTTAACTCATCCTCCTCTTCCTCTTGGAGTTCCAGCCTCTTGAGGAGATCGTCAATGGGGGTCTTCCCCCTGTGGTCCCCTGAAACCCTGCTTTGTTCGCTTCTGCCCAATTTGTCGCTCGCCATGATCACTCCCTGAACCTGCCAACCGAGAGATTGCACCGAAACCCTAAACCCACAAGTCGCCATGGCCGGGAAGGTAGGCTACCTACCCCCTTTATAGGCCCCAGCGACGATCTGTAGGCTACGGTAAAGGTTGAAGGAAACCGAGTCGAACTCCGGTAGATCACCAGAGGAGTCAAAACCCTAGGCGCGCCGCCAAGGGAACCTTCTTGAGAAGGGCATCAAGTTCACACAGATATTCCTTTCTGTCAATAGGCTTTAAGTTCAAATTCTCTGGAATCCATGGGTCATCCCAGGGTTTTATAGTTGATCCATCTCCCACCCTTTTGATCAACCCTACATGCAGTGCATCCCTTGTAACATGGCTCTCCAAATCTGTGAACTCCCTCTCTTTTTCTTTGCCTCCATGAATTCAACGTTGCTCAAGTGGTGTGTGCTAGCCGCTCATTTGCAGCAGGTAATATTTGGAGCAAATGGTGTGTGCTTTATATCCGCTGGATTTTTATGTCATTATAAATTATCCCTTGGTGATTATGATGTTACGGATAGCATGCTATGAATTTATCACTTACCTTACATAATTGCTTAGTGGAGTACCTCCATAGACGGAAGCTCTTGTCCGTTGAACTGGAGTGGAGCTATTTAAGAGTTCTGCCTTATCGTCAGACCTCTCACTCATTTTCTTGAATAACTTATCTGTAGTTTTTCCATCAGACAATCTTGACATTTAAAAATGTGATATGCCATGTATTAGTATCAACTCTGTCTCTGCGTTTTGTCCTATATATAGGCTCCTATGCGACGCCCACTCCCATCCGGAACTCTTTCCAGGCTGAAGCCCACCGCACGCGTGGGGACAGAGGCCCGCGGTGTTCGGTGGGAAAAGTCCGGCAGGTACTCGGCGCACGTCAAACATAAAGGAAAGCAGATCATGGTGGGAACTTTTGATACCATAGAAGAAGCCATCCAAGCCCGAAAGGACAAGATACGCAAGCTTGAAGGTTTGAAGGCAAGGAAGCAGGCTCACAGAGGCGAACTTCAAAAGGTCAAACAGATGGTGAGTGTTTATGCTTGAGCGAATTGTTCATATTAAATTAGATTATTTATGAATCAGTTTGAACATTATGTTACATGCTTATCACTGTTAAATATGCAGCAGAATCTGGTGAAAGAACCTGAGAAGCAACAGAATGAGCTACTCTGGACTGAAGGAATGCTTCAGAGGGTCGACCGCCTCTTGAAGGAGTTGCAGGAGGTGAAGTTGCCACCGCCTTGCGCGTGGGAGGGGCCGCAGCACCACCGCATCCTGAGTAGCTCGGACTCGGCCAACGAGCGGGTCCCCAGCTCCCTCTTCGCCGCTGCGCCCCCGGAGGCCACCAACAACAAGAAGAGGAAAGCGGAGGACAGCAGACTGCAGGGCGACGAGCTGAGGTCGAAGAAGATCCCGGCGCGGCCGTCGACGTCAGCGTCTTCGTGGGCACTGGTTCCCGGTTCCAGGGTCAGCAGGCAGAAGCAGCCGGCGGCAGCAAGACCAGGGCCTGGGTGATGTAGACAGAGGCTGGGGCTGCGTGTTAAGTGTGTGTGTGTGTCTGTTGTAGTAGACTGGCTTCTGTTGTTGTTACATTACACTAGCACGACGAAAGGCATATATACGATGCGATGTGAGTACAGCTTATCCTTTGCAAGTAAAGTTTTGTCTGCATGGGGTCTAGCAAGATACAGTAGATACTTCCATGACTGAACTTTGACTGTTTGTTAGTGTGGTGTTTACCTACTTGTATCTTTGATTGCAAAATATATATTTGCTTGTTAGCTTCATCTGGGTGAAATTGAAGCTCCAGGATTATCAACATTAGGAGATACTAGAAGTGGACGCGCGCCGTTCTTCTTTGTGGGACTTAATTTTTCTGTTTTTGTTTATTATCGGTTGGCAATTGATCTTTGTGGTCTTTTTTTCTTCAGCCTTGTTATTAAGCTTGACATCTACTCCCTCCGTAAAGAGCGTTTAGATCACTACTTAGTGATCTAAACGCTCTTATATTTCTTTACAGAGGGAGTATGTTTTTTCGTGAAATTTGGAGAGGGGTGACTGCTTGGTTTATGGCTCTTACTAAGTAGGTCCACCAAACACAAAGCAAGGACAGCACTTCATCACTTCTAAGGAGCTAAGTCGTATCTTTGGACTCACAACAAGGGGGCGGGCTACGGAGTTGCATGAGCTGGTGGGCTTGCATCAAAGTGCGTTTGTGCGGGGACGCATCCTGCACGATAATTTCATGCTCGTTCAGGGGACGGCGAGGCACCTGCTCGCCCTGGGCCAGCCGGCGTGCTTGATGAAGTTGGACATATCAAAGGCGTTTAATACCATCGATTGGTCCTTCCTATTGCAAGTTCTAAGGCAGATGGGGTTTGCTAACATGTGGATCACATGGGTTTGCGGCCTCCTTTCAACGTCATCTATGAGGGTCCTAATAAACGGGACGCCCGGCATGGAGATTATGATCGCTTGCGGACTAACGCAAGGCGATCCGCTCTCGCCCTTGTTGTTCATCCTGGTGATGGAGGCCCTGCATCACATGTTCCAATATGCGGATTCTCGGGCCATGCTTACCCAGTTGGCTAGGAGGGGCTTGCGGCACCGCCTATCGTTCTTCGCCGATGATGGTCATGCTTTTCCTGAAGCCTTGCGTGCTCGATGTGGCGGTCTGCTCGGCCATTCTCGAGGATTTTGGGGCCATCTCGGGCCTTCGGATAAACCCAGAGAAGTGTGTCGCCATACCCATTAAGTGCTCAGCGGAGGACGTGGATAGATTGGGCTTGGGCCTGGGCTGCCCAATTGGCGCATTCCCTCCCACTAACAATAAGAAAGCCCATAGTGGCGCAATATCAGGAAGTTGTGGACGGGATTGCACGGAAGTTACCAACCTGGAGGGCAGCGCACATGGACAAATCTGGCAGGCTGCTCCTTGTTCAGTCCGTGCTATGTGCCATGCCAATTCACACGATGATGGCCTTGGATGTGCCTCCGGAGGTGTTAGCGAGCATAAACTAGATCTGCAGAGGGTTCTTTTGGGCCTACCAATGTCGGCCCGGACCTGAGCGCGCCCGAGCTAAACGAGTATCTGAATCTTTGGGAACTGACAACAGACGTGGTGTTGACAGCGGGCGTGGAAGACAATGTGAGATGGGCATGTGAGCCCTCCGGACAGTTCTCTGCCCGGTCTGCCCACGCGAGTCGTTTTTTTGGACGCGAGTACGATGCGGCAGCCGGTTCGTCTGGGAGTCAAGGGGCCGCTATGCTATAGATTGTTCGCCTAGCTAGCCCATAAGAACAGATTGTGGACCTCGGATCGTCTGGCAAGCCGAGGTCTCCCGCACCAAGCCGCGTGCTCGCTTTGCTGCCAGATGCCAGAGACTATCGATCATCTCTTGGTGGCCTGCGTGTTTGCGCGCTCGGTTTGGCACCCGGTGCTTGAGGCCTGGGGGAATGAGAGTTGGGTGCCCACAGCGGAGGATAGGCTTTTGCCTTGGTGCACGTCGTTGGAGCCCCAAGAGGTGGCAAGAAAGGATCTCCACACCATCGTACTGCTTGTGTGCTGGGAGATATGGAAGCACCGTAATGCTATAGTGTTTGACAACGCCTCGCCGTCGATACCGGTCCTCCTACGTAAGATTTACGAGGAGGGCATGCAAGATGTGGAAGCTAGCGGGACTCCTTCGTGGAGATGTGTCATCTTTCTTTCATAAGTTGTATCGGTGGGTATCTAGCGAGTAGTCGCATGTAATTTGGGCCGTAGGCCGACGTTGTAACTTTGTGGATGGGATTCTCTCCCTTTCTTCTATGAATATATGATACGCACGCTTGTGCGTATTCTAGAAAAAAAAATATTACCAATGGAGAGAAGACAAAAGATATCGTGTAACTGAAGTGATATCTTAGCCTTCTCTCAATTACAGATGCTAAATGTATCTGTGGGTAGAACATTAACCTTCCATGGATCAGCTAACATTCAGATCCTCACTTCAACAAATAACCAAGTGCTTACTCCATCAGGAAACTTGCATTCCCTTATAGAAGCACTGACCCAGTGGCGGAGCTACAGTCATTTGTCTGGGCGGGCCAAAACATATTGGAGTAAGAAATACCATTGAAATTTTGCTCTTACGGCACAGATTGTACCCTAATCTTGACTGAAATCTTGCGCGGCTGGGCGGGCCATGGCCTGGTTTGGCCCAGCCGTAGCTCCGCCACTGCACTGACCCTTCTCTGAACATCAATTGTAAGGAACTATATTTGGCAAAAACGGAGCACAAAGAAAGTACACACAAGCAAACCAAAGCAACTAGTCAGCAAAATGAACACGAAAGGAAAACTTGCAGTGTGTGTTGTCATCAGCACCAAGTGCAGAATTTGGCACATCGACAACAACAAACACATAGACATAAGATATTAATAGCAGCAGAGTGGTGGCATCAACGGTTATTGTTAGCAACAATACTATAGATTATAGAACATCATGTAGTGCATCAATCATACTATCATAGTGAACTAAGATCAAGTAGAAGAAGTAAAAACCATCATTATTGACAAAATTCCATAATCTGCATACATCTCAGCAGACTACAACACTTCCTGACCAGAGCAATATCAAGCATGTTCCGCACCAAACCAACAAAAACCAAAGTAGGGACTAATTTATTGTTGTAACGAAAATGAGCATAACATGAGCACATCTAAAATCTCTCTCCTTGTGTGTATATATTTGAGAGAAGTCAGTTCTAGCTGGTGCTCTTTAGGTACACGAAAGAAAGATTACATCTACATATCTAAATTATGTTCAATATTTCTAAATTATGTTCAGTTGCGTTGAGCACATTGATGTTGTTTATGTAACAGTATAACACAACTATAATAGGATCCCATGCATGGAGGTGTAGAGAAAAATGTAACAGTGTCCAGCAACATAACAACATGAGAAATTTTTATCACAAGCAGAAGCAAGAAGTTGCTCCTTACTCCATGCAACGTGAGGCGGATAAGCAAAGCCACCAATCTGGCACACACAAGCTCATCTTCACCATGCTCATTAGATCAGCCCTCCATGCCAAGTGTTGGAGCCTCCCCACGGGTGAGCCATTGTCCCGCTGATAATGGCACATATACATGATAATCCCCGGCGAAGAAAAATGTTTCAATCACACATAAATGATCTATAGTTGCTACTCATCGCATCAATGATATGATGGCTAGCTTAGAGAATAACAAAGTAGTACATAGAACAAAACATGGGACTACTGCAGTATAGAGTCTAAGAAGAGATACCATTCTGCAATTTAGATACAGTATTGGACTAATTAAAAGGAGTGACGTGCACTTTAGTGTAAGACGGAAAGGTCCAAAAATATTGCAAGAAACTAAAAGTAATGGTAATGCAGATAACCGAAAAAGGGTTTCCCCCACTTTATAATATAAAGCAACCATCACCGATTACAACCGAGAGACCGTTACAAATATACACCACCACCGCACACATAAAAAAAAAATTGCAGACACATTAAACAGAAACATAACATATCATACTTGTGGATAACATGACTAGGTGGTATAGTCCCACCCCAAAAGTGGAGGAAGTTTTGGACCCCTTTATGGGGATCCTCTTCTACCTGCTATTGGAGCTTGAGAAGAGGAGTGGTTCCAGCGCATTGCTCCTCCGCCGCTCGCGCGTCATGTTTCGTGATTGTGCCGAACTCAGACCTATGTAATGCATGCACTTATTTTTGCCGGTCAAGAATGGATAATTAATTGGCCATTAATTATGAGTCACTAACGGACGCGCCACGAACCTGAGATGTCAGATCATGAGACAGTAGCTCGGCTCGCCTACATGTAACCCATAGTGGGCCGGACTAGTAATATGGGTTCGTCACACAGTTTTTGTTACTTTTTATATTTTGAAAAATACTAAAAATACATATATCACAAAAAATTAGCTAACTTTTTAAAACTGTTCATCACACATTTAAAAATGTTCATGCAATGTAAAAAATTATCCAGTTAACTTTTAGAAAATGTTTGTACCATTCAAAAATGTAAGTGACATTTCAAAAATGTTCACGCATTCATTAAAAATTATCCAGTTAACTTTTAGAAAATGTTTGTACCATTCATAAAAACATCGTGACAATGTTTACAAAATTTACAAAATCTAAATTTTTAATTTAATTGAAGAAAACTGTTTCGTACCATTCGGAAAAATAGGCGTTACATGTTAAAAAAAACACATGTAATATGTCTGTGACATTTTCAAAAAATGAGTATCGAATGTAAATAAAAGTTCTGTAGCATTCACAAAAATGTTTAAACGTGTATTCGAAAAATGTTAGACACGTATTCAAAAACATCTATTTGCAAATTTTTTAATCATGTATTTCAAAAATATTAATTGTGTATTAAAAAATAGGTGTATTTGAAAATTACAATGTGTATGAAATAATGTTAATCATTTTTTTAAATTAAATGTGCATAAAAAGTATTCCTTATAATTACAAAACATATACAATGTGTATGATTTTTTTTATATGTGTTGACAAAAAAAGAAAAAGGTAAAAAAATAAAGAAAAAGAAGAAAACCTATTAATAATCGAAGAAAGAAAAAAAAAGAAAAAAGAAAAAAAAGTGAAAAAATTCAAAGAAAACTAGAGAAAAACTGAAGAAAACCGATGGAAAACAGTGAAGATCCGATAACGAAAACAACTGAAAAAAAATTCAGACACAGTACTGGGCCAGCCCAGTAGTACCGCCCCAGAGGCAAACACATACTTACGTCTCACAACGAATGGGAAATAGTACCCGCGGCCCTTTATCTCGTATACTCTCTCTGTGCCAAATTACATGTCTTATATTTGTCTAGATATGGATGTGTCTATGAAGAAATTGATGTATGACTGTTAATTAGGCCGGTCAAAAAGGCGCATCTCATTTCCCACACAGGTCGTGGAATAGTTAGGTACCACATAACCCAAGGAGCGCCCAAGCATTATTACGGCCGCCCATATTTGGGCTTTAGCGAGCCTTTCTTCCCTGAACCACTTTTTTTCTTTTTTCTTTTGTTTTTTGGTTACTTTTTTCTTTTGTTTCTATTTTATCCTTTTCTTTTTCTTTTACCTTTTTTCTAATTTAATGAACATTGGAAAAAAAATTGAAATCCCGGAATATTTTTTGAAATATGGGATTTTTTCAATTATTATACTTTTGTTGAAATTCTGGAAAATTTTCAAACTCATGAAAAAATATTAAAAGGCAGATTTTTTTTCAAATTCTTGAATAGTTTTTGACTTATGGGAACATTTTCAAATACGTCAATATTTTGTGAAATACGTGAACACTTTTGAAATTCATAGAAACTTCTTCAAATCCGGAGATTTTTTTTTCATATTTGTGAATATTTTTTAAATCAGGAACATTTTTTGAAATGTGAAAAAAATCTAAATTAATTTACTTTTTTGGAATTCGGGAAAAAAATCAAATTCATGAAAACAATAAATCTGTTAATAATTTTCAAATGCATGAACATTTTTCGAAACTCGAAGTGTTTTTTGAAATACAAAACAATTTTCAAAATCATGAACATTTTTTGAATCCGTGAACACTTTCTGAAATTCAAAATATTTTTCTTAATCCAAAAATATTGTTAAAAAATCATTAAAAAAAGAAATTTTAAATATTTTTCAAATTCACGAAAAAATAAATATTAAGAATATTTTTTGGAAATCCTGAACGATTTTTTAAACGCAACTAAAAAATAAAAGTAAAATTAACAAAAAAACAAAAAGCCCGAAAGAAGAAAAACTGGGGCGCGCCGCCCCGCAATGGGCCAGCTCAAGGCACGTGGGGGGTGTGGGGAAAAATTCTTATGCACCGTGGCTGACAGTTGGCAAAATAGATCTCAAAGCAATTAAGCCAAATCACGGATCAAGGATCACGGGTTAGTGAGAGGTTGGCCAGAACCCTAGACTTGTTTGTGGGATTAGGAATGGCCGTCGGTTGATGGGAATCGGGATGAAGTTGGAGTCGATGGTAACACGTCCTCCCACTAAATGCGCATCGTCGGGAATTCTGAAATAAATCCAGAATAAATGCGAGCACCAGGACTTGAACCCTGGTGGGCTCGGGATACCACTGTCCAGCTAACCATCCAACCACTGGTTGGTTCGCAGTGGGTTAGCTTGGTGGAACGTACAACCTGGTCACGGAAGATATTTTTTTTTCGAGGGGCGCGTGTTTGCTCGCTTTTCCCCGCACAGGTCGGGGAATAGGATCCCCGCTTTTGGGCTAAAAGGCCAAGGTCGACTAGCCAACTGGTGAGCAATGGGCCGATGGAGGAATACATGTATAGTACTTTTGTGAAGCCCGGCTGGGAAATAGTACATCCGTGTCGACGACGGAGACGAGGATGCACGACGTTGCGTGGATTGGAGGAGAGGGCCAACTGCAGCTAGCTAGCTAGCTTTTCGGCACGAACGTGGTGTCGCACCTACTAATTAATGTCGAGCGGCACGGCATGCACGTAGTCGCCGTCGCGGTGCACTGCACGTCCGGCCAGCAGGGCAGCGGCGGTGCACCGCACGACGCTCGACATGCCATGCATGCATGCACGAGCCGGGCGAGCTCAAATTAGGAGGGACATGCGCCCCGAAACAATGGAGAGGAGAGGTCGTCGTCCGTCGTCGTCCCTGCTTAGCCTACCACCGCTCCCCACCGGTACCGCTCCACCTTCGTCTTCCCGCCCTCCTGCGCGCTAGCTGCATCCATGCCCACCGTCCGCCATTGACGATCCGTCGACGACGACGATGCATGGGCAACTCCTGCCACGGCTCCATCGTTCCCGCCTACGCGCCCTCCGCCGGCGGTGACGGCCGCTACCACTACCGCACCAGCTGCAGCAGCTCCGACTGGGACTCCGACTCCTCCTCCTCCGTCCTCGACCGCGCGCCGCACCGCAACACCATCATGGGCCGCGGCAGCGGCGGCGCCGGCCACCAGCACCAGCTCTCGTCCCCGACGGCCGTGCTGGGCCACCACACCCCGCCCCTGCGCGACCTCTACTCCCTCGGCCGCAAGCTCGGGCAGGGCCAGTTCGGCACCACCTACCTCTGCACGGAGGTCGCCACGGGCATCGCCTTCGCCTGCAAGTCCATCGCCAAGCGCAAGCTGCTGACCCCCGAGGACGTGGAGGACGTGCGGCGCGAGATCCAGATCATGCACCACCTGGCCGGGCACGCCAGCGTGGTCACCATCAAGGGCGCGTACGAGGACGCGCAGTACGTGCACATCGTCATGGAGCTCTGCGAGGGCGGCGAGCTCTTCGACCGCATCGTCCAGCGCGGATACTTCTCGGAGCGCCGCGCCGCCGAGATCGCCCGCGTCATCGTCGGCGTCGTCGAGGCCTGCCACTCGCTCGGCGTCATGCACCGCGACCTCAAGCCCGAGAACTTTCTATTGAAAGACAAGGAGGATAATAACAATGGCTCCGGCAATAATGAACCGGGCGAGAAGATCAACCTCAAGGCCATCGACTTCGGTCTCTCCGTCTTCTTCAAGCCCGGCCAGATCTTCAGCGACGTGGTGGGCAGCCCCTACTATGTGGCGCCCGAGGTGCTATGCAAGCACTACGGCCCGGAGGCGGACGTGTGGACCGCCGGGGTCATCGTCTACATCCTGCTGTCCGGCGTGCCCCCATTCTGGGCGGAGACGCAGCAGGGCATCTTCGACGCGGTGCTCAAGGGTGCCATCGACTTCGATTCTGACCCGTGGCCGAACATCTCCGACGGCGCCAAGGACCTCATCAGAAAGATGCTCAAGTCGCCGCCGGCGGAGCGGCTCACGGCGCACCAGGTGTTGTGCCACCCGTGGATCATCGAGAACGGCGAGGCCCCCGACGCGCCGCTGGACCCGGCCGTGCTCTCCCGGCTCAAGCAGTTCTCGGCCATGAACCGGCTGAAGAAGATGGCGCTGCGGGTGATCGCGCGCGGCCTGTCGGAGGAGGAGCTGGCTGGGCTCAAGGAGATGTTCAAGACCATGGACTCAGACGGCAGCGGCGCCATCACCTTCGAGGAGCTCCGGGAGGGGCTGCGGCGGTACGGGTCCACGGAGCTGCGGGACTCGGAGGTGCGGGACCTTATGGAGGCCGCCGACGTGGACCGCAGCGGCACCATCGACTACGACGAGTTCATCGCCGCCACCGTGCATATGAACAAGCTGGACCGCGAGGAGCACCTCATGGCGGCCTTCTCCTACTTCGACAAGGACGGCAGCGGGTACATCACCGTCGACGAGCTCGAGGTGGCCTGCCGAGACCACAACATGGCCGACGTCGGCATCGACGACATCATCAGGGAGGTCGACCAGGACAACGTGAGTACTCGATTTTCTCTTTATTTACCCATGATTACAAATTTGAATTGAAATTTGAATGGCCGAAATGTAGGATGGTCGGATCGACTACGGGGAGTTCGTGGCCATGATGAAGAAGGGGATCATCGGCAACGGCAGGCTTACCATGAGGCACACCTCCGACGGTAGCGTCCTCCACGGAGCAGGCAGCGGCCTCAGCAGCTACCCAGCATAGCTCCACCGGCCATCCATCGATCGATCGCCATGGTTGTGCCAATTACATTATACTTAAGTTTAATCGAAGAAGAAGAAGAAGAGAAAGATGAAGAAGCTGAAAATTATAATATATACAAGCTCCACGAATGTGATTCGATTCATTTACCGTGGATTTGAAGACCGAGTAGTGGTATCGATCGATCGTTGGTTCTAGTGTACTACTTGTACTTAACTAGCAGAGTGGCCCGCGCATTTGCGCGGGCCGCATTGTTCTTGGAAATGGATTAAGCATAGTGGATATTGTTAAAACCTTTGTTTGTTATAATCATGTGTTTTAAAGGGGTGCCATATTTTATATTTTATAAGGATATGCTTTAACATAGATTGCCTCTGAAATTTTAATAATTGTATATACCTAACCATTATTTTGATTTTGTCTAGATCGTATAAGAACATCATCATGTGGTAAATTCAAAAATTTAATAGTATACATTTGAAAGGAACTGATTCCAGTGAATCCAACTCAAATTGTTTCGATAAAAAAATCTTAATTTAAATAAGTTATATTTAATTGACCTTGAAGAAGAAGAAGAAGAAGAAGAAGAAGAAGAAGAAGAAGAAGAAGATTATAATATATACAAGCTCCACGCATGTGATTCGATTCATTTACCATGGACTTGACGAGCTAGTAGTTGTATCGATCAATCGTTGGTTCTAGTGTACTGCTTGTACTTAATTTGTTGGTGGCAGGAAGTAATTAAATGTACCTGATCAATCGATTTTCAAGCAGAGGCACATATGGTTCGTTCAAACATGCATGTTTTTCATCAAGTCTACTATCTCCATAAAAGAACGGGATCGGAAGGTCCAAATTCTCCCATTGTTAAACACAAATCGTGTTGGGCGCACTGAGAAGCCACTAATCCCACCAATCAAAAACAAATCACTATGTACTGGTTCGTCCCCCATTCTTGAGCAGTTTACAAAAAAAACTTTCCTGGGCGCCCACGCCGCCCTTCTTGTTGTCTGCATCTTCGCTCCTCCCCGCCCCTCGCATCACGATGGCCGCACAAGCCTACCTCCCATAACAATATTACCAAATATTAAAAATTTATATTTATGTAAACTTATTTATATAATACCACAATATTAAAACTTATAATTCGTATTAATTAGTTGGCATAGCTAAACACATAACAATATTACCAAATATTAACTAGTTATACAACTGGAATGTATATCACTAAACAATTTCTTCCTGTTAAATACAAATTGCGCATTTTAACAAAAGTTCCTTTTGAATATATTTTTAACAATTGCATAAACATATGTTGCATATGTCCTTATTTTTGTTCATTCATTTTTTGTTAATAGTGAATATAATGTTGAAGATCTCTATAGTGTAATGTCTGGTTGATGTGTTAGCGGGGTTTCTAGTGTGTTGTTAATTAAGCATATTTACAGAAACTTCTAGAGCATAAATTGAATTGTTCGTGAATGTGTTGGAAGTTGGGTTCATACATAAGGTGACACAATGTGCATGCTTTGTACTTGTTATTTTAGTACCATTGTCGATAAGCATGAATATGGTTGATTAAGTTTTGTGCAAATACAATTTGTTCATTCGATATGTCCATCTGGAATGCACTTGATTTCACTATTGTACACAAGAGGTCTAGCCAGTTTCCAAAAGTGGAAGATTCTGCATGAAATTAAACACTGATTTTCAACACAACCCACGGGACATCAATCACATATAGGCTAGTAGGATAATTGAACTCATTGATGCCAATGAGACTGGTTTCATTCTACGTGTTACATGGTGTTATTGTTAGGGAAGGAGACAAAATTCTGGCATCATTGGGGTTGCGAAGGGGCGGTGCCTTCCATCTCATCATAGAGGGGCTAAATGTTCTTTAGCTTCCTTAAGAGAGTGATCGCCTAGACACTACTAGGGAAAACCCTATAGGTAGACGCTTAGCAGTAGCGTGGTGTAATAGGCCGGTGCTAATGGTACTTAGCAGCAGCGTGGGGCCGAGCCCCGCGCTATAGCTAATCGTATAACAGTAGCGTGGGCCCTCCAACCCACGCTGCTGCTAAGTGGTCCCCACCGTACCCCTTGGGGCTATCTGTAGTAGCAGCGGTGCGTATAAGCCCCCCACTACTGCTATCATCTTAGCAGTAGTGCGTGTCTTGTACCCGCTGCTGCAACTATGGAAACACATGGCCAGCTGGTGGGCCCCACTTAGTAGCAGCGCGGGCTGCATACCCCTCGCTATAGCTACTGCTCTTAGTTGTAGCACGTGCCCTTCCCTCGCGCTGCTGCTAAGCCAGCCTTATCCTCCCTCCACCTCACTCTCACTCTCCCACTCCCTCTCCTCACTCTCTCTCCTTCTTTCTCACGGTCGCGAACGTCCTCCTCCCGCCGTCGCCACATTGCCTCCGTCCCCCGAGCCCTGGCGCCCTCCGTGAGCTCCTCCTCTGCCTCGCGTCACTCGAGCCCCGGCGCCCCTGCCTCGCCGTCGCCAGAGTCTCGACGCCGACGCCGACCTCCTTCACGCCTCCGCTGCACCTTTGCCTCTCCGACCTCCTCCTCCTCCACGCCTCCGCCGACGCCCAAGGTGACCACGCCTCCACCGACCCCCCCCCCCCCCCCCCCCCCGAATCTCCTCCCCTCTCCTTAAGTCTGCCTAGGGTTCATCCGAAATTGGGGGATCAATTTTAATTAACCAAACATAATTGTGAGCTTTAATTCTTAACAGAGGATTGTAACTAACACTATATAAAATTCAGTTAAGACAATGTCAAAAAAATTCTGTTAAGACAATGTCAAAAAAATTATGTTAAGACAATGTCGAAAAATTCAGTTAAGACAATGTCAAAAAAAAATCAGTTAACTCGCTGTCAAAATTTTTTTAGACAAATTTAAAAAAATGTCATGTATTTGTTAATATGAATGTGCTATTCAGAATTGGTAGCAAGTGTATGTGAGGATCATGGTATATTTTCAAATATATTTCAGCAATCAAACTCTAAGTTATATTGTGAAATATATATAGAAGACAATAGGTAAAAAGAATTTATGTACTAGCAGCAATCATTTTCAACTATATATAGAAGACAATAGGTAAAAAAAATTAGGGCATTTTTCTAGGGTTCAACAAGTAGACACTAGGAATCAAATTGTAGACAGTAGAAATTTTTATTAGGAATCAAATTGGATATTCTCATAGGTTGATGTTAACTAGCCATTTGGTGATTTGGATAGCATATCAAGCATAGCTCACATAGTTATTTTATTTGTGTGCAGGGAAGATCACCGACGTGCCGCTCGACGACACCCGCATCCTCGACATCCATCTAGTGAGCATCCCAACCCACACTATAGCATTCTCTGTATGGACAGCGGCAATTTTGAGAATCATTTGGAAGATCTTATACTGCTCTCGATGGCGACTTTGTATCATTTGTATCATGTGTGTGATGTCAAAGCAAGTGGCCACTTTGTATCTTTGTAGGAAACTGATCTGAGTGACCTATGTTTTGCCAGAATGTTGATTCATTTCCGTTCCGGCAAGTTTCAGGCGCTCGATATGTCCTGTTTTTAGCAAAGGTCATGCCAAAAATTTCCATGAATTTTGGCATGACTTGTGCTAGAAAGTAGGAAATATCGAGTGCCCGTGATTTGCCAAAACGGGAGTTAAACAACATTCCGGCAAAACATATGCCATTTTTATGTCATTACTCCATATATGTAACGG
Organism: Elymus sibiricus; assembly: GCA_039707655.1. NCBI lineage: Eukaryota > Viridiplantae > Streptophyta > Magnoliopsida > Poales > Poaceae > Elymus > Elymus sibiricus. The sequence continues at coordinate 409,511,976 of CM077674.1, read as the reverse complement.
GTTGACTTTCAGTCTGTTGGGGCTCCTTGTGTGACTTTCAGAGAGGAAGAATCCCGACTGTTGTCGTGGGGGTCGCTTCCTCCTCTTCTCCTCGTGATAGACCTTGATAATGCAAGAGGGAAGGGGGGATGCGACCATCACTGACGGTCGATATATCAGAGAGGAAGAATCCCGATTGTTGTCATGGGGGTCGCTTTCTTCTCTTCTCCTCGTGATAGACCATGGTAATGCACGAGGGAAGGAGGGATGCGACCATCACCGACGGTCGATATATTAGAGAGGAAGAATCCCGACTGTTGTCGTGGGGGTCGCTTCTCCTTCTTTCCCGTGTGCTAGACATTTTGGTGTAATGCACTCGGGAACGAAGGGAGGAGCGACCATCACCAACGGTCGAAAAATCAGAGAGGGAGTGCCCTCCATATACACCACGAGAGATGAGAGTTTTTCAAGGAAGACTCGACAGACCGAAAGTCAACCCGTGTTGAATAGTGATCTGTGTGTTGAGTTCCTGGTATTTGCCGTCGATTTGTAATCTTTGAATTATGAACACAGGAAATGTCTGATGACGATAGGATCCCCGAGTGCGATTACTGCACCGACGACGGGGGTATGTGCGACAGGCCTCACCTGGATAATGGTAGGTGCTTCACCTTCACGCTGAAGGAGACCTTCAAAGTTTTTACGGTATGTAACAACGGCATGTATTTTTTCGTAATTAAGCATGACTTGTGCTTTTTTTTAACGCCTCCACCGACAGATTTCAGGAGGATATGAAAATAAACCTTCGATCTTGGTGATTCTGAAGATGATCATGAAGATAACATCGACATTTGGGTGGATGTTGACATGATTCCAGTTCTACCTCTATGTGAGTTTGTCAAACAAATTTGTTAAGTAATTTATATTGTTTATTTAAAAATAGTTGGTATTCATCCCTACTAAGCTTGTTTATTTATAATTGACAGCTTATTTCTTTTCTCCAAGAAATACTCGGAAGGTTGTAGACAAGACCTACTACAGTTATGGCTCCGAGCTAACTTGGGAGGAGAAAAATTCTCTTGTCTCATTTATTAATGATGTTGAGACTTTTAAGATCAAATATAAAATTGCCAAAAATTATAGTGGATACGTGCCATTAGTCCATGAGTTGCATGAGGGTAACAACAGTGCAAATAGAATGGTAAGATTTTATTGACTATGGTTGCATACATTCTTCTTAAGTAAACTACATTGCTAACTATGTTATTATTATATTCTTCAACAGAAGCTCCCGAAGGAAGTTGTGCCTGACCTGATGTATATCGAAGGTCATATGAGTATGGTTAGCTTACGGCCAGATCCGCCGCTGGCTTTCCACAGTGCATACTCGATTTCTCTAAAGGATGAAAGGCTCGATATCAAAGAATGGAGCAAAGTAATGAATGGACGCATGCAACCAATTGGAGACAACATGAATGTGCACATGCCACAAGTTGGAGACAGGTGGTTCTCTATTCTCCATTATGGAGATGGAGGGGTTTACCTGTTTTATGATATTTTACCTAAGAGAGAGGAGTACGTCCTAGGTAGTACTTGTCGTGCTAGAATGATGATGAATTATTTACCTAGGATGACTACCCTTAGCTAGTGTTGGTTAACTTGTCATGTGCTATATTGATGGTCAATTATTATATGACTACGGATGATGATCGAGTTGGTATATGACTAAAATGATCATGATGATGAGCTTGTACTACTTCTCATGTGCTAGAATGATGATGAGTTATTCTATATATGACTACGGATGATGAGTTATTATATGACTATGAATGGTGATGATGAGTTATTATTATATGACTACGGATGATGAGTTGTTATATTATTGAGGTGGAAGAAACACGAATTTAGATTAAAGTGGATGGATGGATCCAAGTGAGAAAGTTGAATTAGTGGGACGATGTGATGTTGGGACGGCACACATGTGTCGAATTCCATCCACTTTAATCTAATCCGTATTTCTTCCACAACCTTTTCATTGCTACTATATAAAAATTGTATAACGATGCATAAATACAGTATAAATATAAAGAAATGAAATACGCTATAATAGTAGTGGCGATGGGCAGGAACACGCACTACTGCTAATAGCAGTAGCGCGGGTCAAACCAAACACTACTGCTAACACCAGTAGCAGTAACGTGGGGTCTTACCCGCGCTACTACTAAAAGTTAGCTGTAGCGCCCTAGCAGTAGCGCGGGCACCCGCGCTACTGCTAGCTCTTAAACCCGCGCTACGACTAGGGCTTTCCTTAGTAGTGAGAAGGTGGCTTTGGGTTGATCCTTGTATTCATTTTATCAGGCTCTGATGAATAATTAATAAAGATGGATGTGTGCATCATGATGATGCAGAGGCCGGGGGTAATCCTCCATTTCGAAAAAAAAGAGCATGGATAATATCAAGTATATAGAGAAACCAACATTGTTGATCTCCTCATGGTTACTGCAAGCAAATATATATTTAATTAAATAATGCCGTATAACAACAAATATATTCTCACAATCATTTGGATCTCCGCTGAAACACGCGAAGGGGCGCTGGTACATGCGTGTTGCACATGGAGGGAGGGAGATGCGGTTAGTGAGTGATACGTTCGAGCTGGACCGGGACATTTAGTTCTCTTACTCCCTCCATTTCTGTATATAAGGCCACTTCGTTTTTCATGTCAAACTTTAACATATGATTTTGGTCAATGGAATATCGGTTGTATGTCATCAAAAACTTCTTTGAAATGTGCATCCAGTGACATACTTTTTGTGGCATATAACTCACTTTTTCTAATGATCATAGTTAGACATACAAATATGAAGTGACCTTGTATACAGAAATGAAGGGAGTACTTATGATTGATCATCGATCGAGACAACAATAAGAGCTAGGGATCATGCTTGATAACCAAATCGACTTGCTTGGTGTAATGGTATTTGAAAAATTATTGGGAAATACCAGTCCCGACTTTGTCTTGTAACCGAATCAATATGGACCCATCTTCTCAAGGGCTTGTCACCATCCACAGTGACTCTAGCCCCCAGGAACCCTCCAATGGGGTCGATCTACAAAGTTGAATCATCCTTGTCACTGTGTTGAGCGGGCATGAGTCCTAAATATCATTCCTTGGATTAAAGGATAAATTGATGACCCTGACCCACATTTGCAGTTTATCAAGCTTCAACTCAGATGGAAGCATGTGGTTCACAAGATTCTTGCTGATGTGCCATGGTGCCCCATCGTTAACGCGGTCTTGTTCTCTCTGAGTCTCGAAATCCACAACAAACATATTCTCTGCAACGAAATGAAACACAAACCCCCTAGGGTTACCCCATGCAGGGCGTAAAGCATGTGTGATCGTCTGGACATGGAAGGTATTGCGATATATGATTTGCGCTGCAAGTGACCACTTTCGTACAACACCCTCTTTCTCACTGCCGTCAATCACCAGTAGAGTAGCTTCCTCCTCTGTGATATCTAGTTTGCCTAGAGCTTCATCCATTTATTCCCTCTCCGGCCACTGATCATCCCACGGGCGAATCGTTGTTTAAGCACGAAAATGGAATAATAAAGTAAGTTCTGATATCGTAGTGCTCGCGCGCCTACGTGTACTACTAACGGATTCAAGAACCGGTGCTCCCTCCGAGAGTGAGTCACTCCAGTGGAATCAGCAGATAGGCCGTCTCTTAGTCACCCCGAACACAGTCTACGAGAGAGGAAGCTGAGCGAGAGGTGGAGGCAGGCCCGAATCCGGTCTCAAGAAGAATCACCGCTCCCTGTGGAAGAAATCAAGATGCGCCGCCAAAACTTCACACGAACCCTAATTGCCTCTCTTGGGAGGTCATAGGTTTCCGGACCCAAAAAAAAGATTCATACATACAAGCTCCATGCATGATGTGTGCACTGGGCATATGTACGTAGGCAATGCAAGGTTTTGTAGCCCTATGTACTATGGTGACAAAAGGTAAAGGTAAATTCATGCGCCTGACGCAGTTCTACTTACAGAGCATGATTAGCTGGAGTGATCGGAGTTGATTAATTATTAGTCCCACACCGCTGACCGTGCATCGCAAAGACCGGCACAAATACGCGAGTCTCAGCGACCGCATCGGCCGGGCGCGGTGGTGAGCGCTCGTGGCTCCAGCCTGAGGAGGGCCAATGGGTTGGCACGGTTTGGTTGGTGGGCTCGTAGCCCACGTAAGGGTGCAACTTTGGCCCCTTGCAAGCGCGCAACTCGCGCTTTGGGCATCCGCGCTCGAGTGTCACTCGGCCGAAAGCCCTTTCTCTATAAGCCTGTGGGTTTCCTCCCATGTGGAGCGTGGGTTCGTCCATCAATTAAATTGTGCCAACCTTTTTTTTTTTAATGTTTTTTGGTCTTGCTAAGTTCATAATAAAAGTTGTATCAAAGCTTTTAGGTAAATGATTCCATACGGCCGGCCGGCAGAACTATCAGCCAGTCGCCTGTGAATCGTTGGATCGGGGTGGCATCCCATGTAACAAGCGCGCACTCGGTTTCGCGTGTGTCTCCGCCGCCACCACGCATGTCGGAGACGTGGCTGTGGGGGCCACCCATCGCGCACCTGCCTTATCCCCTCAATCATGTTCTTCTCTTCTCCATCCTCAAGACAAGAGCCTACGTTTTTGCCCCCAACGCTCACGGTCGAGCGCCACCCCACCTCACATGCCATCCATGGCCGTACATTGCCGTGTCTTTTATTCTCTGCAGAAGTCATCCACCATCTCCATCGTGGACGGCGACCCCCCTCCCGAGCTCTTATTCATGATCTGGCGTGATGCTGGAACGGCGGTGCCTACAAATGTTGGGACCGTAGTCAGCGTTTGCTGGAACCGGGATCGACGTTTTGCCATGACCCAACCAGCATTTGCTGGAACTGGCATCGGCATTTGCTGCAACCGTAGTCAGCGGCGTGTTGGAACCAGTGTACACCGGTCCTGGAATCGGACGCGCCCCTCACAGCCGACTTTTTTTGCTGGAACCAACATTATGTTTTGCTAGAACATACTAGTTTTTCCTACAACCATTTTTTGTAGTTTGTTGTTGTGGTTTTTTTTGTTGCTATCGGTGTTAATTTTAGATGGAACTGACAAAATGTTTTGCTTCAACTAACCATTGGAGGTTTTCCTACTGACATTCTTTTCTTCCTCTATTTTTTCCATTTGTTATTTTTTCTTTTGTTTTATTTTCGAAAATATTCTAAATACATAAATTCAAAAACATAAAAAAATTTAAAACAATTAATCCTAAACTCTAAAAAATGTTAACATAATTTAGAAACTTGTTAGCTTAATTCAAGAAAAAATGTTGGTAGCACAAAACAAATTAAGACATATAAAAACAAATGTGCACGTGTTCCAATAAAACATGACATTATAAAAATGTAATCATGTATTTAAAAAATGTTAAAAATGTTCCTTATTTATAAAAAAATGTATAGTTCTGTATGAAAAGGTAAACATTTAAAACATGTATCTAAAAAATTCGTAATCATGTAGAAATGTTAAACCTGTACAAAAATTGTTCCTTATGTATATAAAAATGTACAAGTGTTTGACTAAAATGTATGTGACATTATAAAAAATGTTAATAATGTATTTGAAAATGTTAAACGTGTATAAGAAAAATGTTCTTTATTTATACAAAAATGCACAAATGTGAATAAAAAAGGTAGACATAAAAACCATATATTTGATAAAAATGTTAATAGTGTATTTAATTTTTTTTATTATGGATATCAAAATGTACAATGTGTATTAAAAAATTACATTTTGAAAACAAATTAGATAAAAATTAATCATGTATTTGGAAAATGTTAAATATGTATAAAATAATGTTCCTAGCGTGTACAAAAAATGGTGAGCAACAGACTAATCAGATAGAGGGGGCACTGCTCAGATGAAGGATGAGAGGGCACCTAGGCTCTCCTCAGCAACTGACTTTCAAAGGGCAATAGAGGAGGAGAGATAGGAAAGGGGCCATAAGGAAACGCGGGTGGTCGTGTGTGGCATAGGCAAGCCACCCTACCCCGTCCTTTTGCACTTCCAAGCTTCGTTATCATGTGCCCTCACAACATGGCCTTGTTCAATATCATCAGCAGCCACATCATACTCATCCAGCACATACTCATCAAGGCCAAACCCTAAGATCCAGTTATGAATGCAACTTGCAAGAACAAACTTAACTTCGGTGGAGAAAGGGCGGAATGATTCTGATCAAGGGTCTTAAATCTATTCTTCAAAACACCAAATGCCCTCTCAACCGTACCTCTAAGGCTAGAGTGCCTGAGATTGAACAATTCCATGGCAGTCTTAGAAAAATTCCTTGCAGAGAACTCATTAAGATGGTGCCTGGTTTTCTTGAAGGGTGGAAGAACCCCATGCTGACATGCATATCCAGTATCGCCTTGGTAGAAGTTACCATCGGGGTTATTGATCTCATCAGTTTGAGCCATGCTATCAGCAAGAATGTTTGCATCATGGGCTGATGCTTCCCAACCAGCTAACACATATGTGAAGTTGAGATCGAAATGAACAACAACAAACACATTTTGGCTGGTGTAGTGATTTCTACCATTGTATGTTGCAGCCTGTGACCTCGACTCTCTAGTAGTCGCATGAGTAGCATCAATTGCATCAATACAATTCTATGATGGGATGAACAACCTGTTATGATTCACAACAATACAATCATGTCATGACACAAACTAATAGTTAGTATTGATAACCTTAAAATATAGATGCCATCTACGGCCCGAAACAAACAACTATAACACTAGGTCTTGTTGTGGGAGCTTTTGTTAGGTCCGTTTGGCGGTTTGCGCCACCTGATTCAAATGGCTCTTTTTTCGTCAAAAGACAAAAGATTTAAATGGGTTTCATGTGTTGGAATGGAAATTGGGGGCAGGCGGGCCCTTGGGTAAGAAATAAAAGTTTTTGTTCTGGGAGGCTTATTCCTCCTTGATCTTCTGTCGGTATCATCTCCAGCCTCGATCTTTCTGACACGTTAGATATGAAACGATGTCGCTACTACAATGTCGGTACTGTGACACATGTGAGAGACAATTCTCCTACTTGTTTTGTGCCGAAGCCCAACATACCCGATTGTGACACTCGGGCCTCGACACAAGATAATTTGCTATAAGTGCATGCATTATGTTACCGTGAGCAAAATGTGATGTGATTAACCAAACAGAGGTGGATTGAGATGCATGCATGCATGGACAGATTGAAATCATTTGACCGTAACCAACAAGCTAGGCTGCTGCATATGGTCCTGCAACTGTTGCATATAATCGTACGCATACTCCTGTTGGCCAAAGCTAGGTAGCTACCTAGCGTTGTCAGTGCACTTAAGAGAGCGAGATCGGTCGGCTAGAACATGGAGTGCAATTATTAATTTGTACACACGTGCATGAGATCGACTATTCGTCTATTCCTCTTATATATGGGCCTCTAGCTTCCCTGCCACGTTGCTTGCAAACAATAGAGATTGTCATTTCCAGCTCAACCACGAACGTTTCTTCCTTCCATTTTTTTTCTTTCATGAAAAACACAGACGCAGACGCAGTGATGCCGAAGGCGTGTTGCACATCATGTGAGATTAATGATATGCGCTGTTGAGCTGGACTTACACATCTCTAAATTATGATCGATCGAGACGGCAGTGATGCGGTGGTTAATTGACCAACTAAGGGGGGGGGGGGGGGGGAGGGAGAAAGGCAAGGAGCTACAGGGATGCAAATAATTCATGCATGTCCATCCATGATGGATGTGTACATGGACACTGAATTGATGATCCTCTCTCTCTCTCTCTCTCTCTCTCTCTCTCTCTCTCTCTCTCTCTCTCACACACACACACACACACACACACACACACACACACACACACACACATCTACGTGGTTCCTCTCTTAATTTCAGCTGCACGCTTTAACCAGCTCGTGAAAAAGTACATATTTCACTGAGAAGATTGGAAAATGGTACGAAAAGTATATTTATCGAGCCGTTCATTCCAGATACTCCACATTAGCTTTGACCGCTCTTAGCTTAGATCACTGGCTTGCGTTTCAATTTAGCCGGTTGCTAAAATGTGATGTGATTTACTTATTCTTTTTATATAATTCGATGTGAAAAATTGGCACCAAAGTAGATAAAAGTGAGGGAAAGAAACACTAAAATAGGAAACGAGAAAGGAGGTAACCGGAGTCCATCGCAATGCCAAATGAAGCCTTAGGTACAGGAATGTGATATTGAACCACACACTAAAGAGTAATGTGCGTATAACAACAAATGAACCAACCAAAGCCACCGTAGCTAACTAACAAGCAAGCAAGCTAGGCTGTTTCTGCATGTGGCCTACTATCATTCTCAATAAGTACAATTATTACGAGAGAAGATAGCGAGATCGATCAGGTAGAATGCAACAATTATTGTGTAATCTCATCCACTACGACATTATTTCCGGACTCCATGGACAATGAACGGGTCGTCATTCTCAGCTCACCAGCTATATATGCTTGTTTTTAGTCCATCCATGGACAATGTACGGCATGTCAAATTATAGGACCACAGCAAGTTTTAAATACTTTTTTTAACATCCATGGTTAATTTCTGATATGAGAGGACTACATTCTTTTCATAAATTCAGAGCATGGCATTTCAAAATTTAGTTTTTTATAAGAAAATACTTTTTTGGTTCATGGTATTTTAAAAAAAAAAAGACAGTTAACTCGGCCTTTTGGGTCAATCGGGATCGCCCTGGCTCCCCTCCAGCAAACAATCGGAAACTATTGCTCCACTAGGTAACGGATCGTTCGATCGGCCGTCATCTCTAGAGGTCAAGCGCCAGCTATTGGGGTCCTTATTTTTAATTGGGCTATTGGGTTCCTTGTACTACTGGAAATGTACATATTCTTTTCGTCAACTTATAGCAATTCTATGCAAGTGAAAGCTGGAAGATGGAGCATCTTGTGCTGGGTTTGTGGTTGGAGGCTGACAATTCTGGTTTCCTCCTCCGACGTCGTCGTCATGCGGGGGTGTCAGTTCTGAAGTTCGATAGCGTGTCCGGCGACTTGTTGCCCCGGTTTGATTCTTTCAACGGCAATGGTTTTGCTTCTGACAAACTACTTTGGAGGTCCGTAAAGATGTTGATCAGCGATGGAGCCGCGTCGAGCTTGGGTGAAGAGGTGATCTGTCTTCTTTCCCTTTGGTGGCCGTTTCGGTGGTGTCGAAGGAAAGGAACAGACGCTGATATTTTGTATTGGTTTTTTTTTCCCAGTCATGTAAGGTCGGTATTTATGTGCCTTGTAACTTAATTTTTATTCTATAAATGAGACACGTATTACCATGCAAAAAAGAACTTATAGCAATTCTAAATTTCTAAATTGTGAAAAGGTACTATTGGAGTACTAATTATGGGCTACGTACAATTACTAGTAACTTTTTCCCTGAGAATTATGGTCTGTCGAAACGAACTATTTATTATGGGCTAGGAACTATGGGCTGGCCCATGTCCGCAAAGACACACATACGTAGTAACACCGATCGAGAGTATGACCTAGTAGTAGCAGCCGCTTCGTAGACCGCCGACGTCGTCGGCGTCGCCGTGGCTTCATCGGACAGTAGATCGATGAAGGCACGGCAGTTCTTGAACGTGCTGATGCACAACCGCAGTGGAGGATCACTGATTAGCCGCATCGTCAACCCCGGGAAGCACCTCTTCTACCCGTCCACGGCCGAAGCGCAGCGGCATGTGCAGATCCAACACGAAGCGGCAATGACGACGGAGGAGGACGACGAGAGCATGTGGGAGGCGTCGCCGGAGGAGGAGTTGGAGGAAGAGGTCTACGACGGCTTGCTGCCGCTGCCCCCGCCCAAGATCGGATTCATGCCTTCCTCCAAGCCGGGTTCGGGGCTCGGCTTCTTTCCCTTCTACGGCGGCGCCGCCGCCGGGGGCGAGAATAGGATCCTCTGCATAGACCACGCCAGCATGGCGTCACTATTCGACGCCGACACCTGCACCGTCCAGATGCTGCCCGGCCTCACCGAGACAAAGGGGGGTTGGCACCTCCTGCACTGTTTCGCTCTGTGTCACTGATGCAGCCGGCGCGGCCAACGACCTCGGCTACCTCAAGGACCCCGACGTGCTCTACGTCATGGATAGCGCGGGCCGCAACTTCCAGGCCCTCGCGTATGGCGACCCCGACCAGCCGATGTCCCGCCGACACATGGGCTGGCGGAACGTTTGGCACTGGCGCCAGCTCCCTTTGCCGCCGGTCATCGTCAGCGACCGCGACGCCAACTCTGTCTGGTGCAGCTACGCGGTGCTACATGGCCACGGCCACGGCAGCGAGGACGCTTCCAGCAGCACCATTCTCGTCTCGTTCAGCCGTTCCTTCTGCCTTGGAAGAGCTCGGTGTCCATTGGCACGTACTGCTTCGATACCGGCAATGGCAAGTGGGCCAAGGCTGGGGACTGGGCGCTGCCCTTCAGGTCCCGTGGCTTGCACGTTCCAGAGCTCGGCGACGGCCTTCTGTTCGGCGTAGACAACAAGCACTTCTTGGCCATGGAAGTCTTTGGTGACGTCAAGACGAACAAATGGGCCCCGGCATTGCGGCATGGGTGGGTCGACATGGACATCGACGATCTGTTGGACTGGAGGCTGTAGTACTACGGCGTGGCATACCTTGGGGACGGCAGGTTCTGCATCCATAGGAGTTTTGACGTCATGGAAACAGACGGATGGGGCAGTAGTGAGGAGCGTGTCGACACCGTGGTCCTGCTCACCGGTGTGGAGGTGGTGCGAGATGGATCCGGGCTCCAGATGATCAAGCACAAGTCCAAACATCTCGACTCCAACATCTACGACGTGCTCTGAAACACTTAATTTTGCCGACATGTCGGAGCTGACAAGGCTATTTTAGGATTAACCATATATATCTCTGTTGTTAACACACGTCTATGACCCGATGAGCAGAGATATATCAGCAAAAAGAATAATCGATGGACCATAACAAGACCGATAAAAAAAGGATATTCTCAAATTGTAGAATGGTGAGATTTTGATTAAATCGTATGAAAAAATTTGTTTGCAAAAGTATACGCCCCTCACCAATAGGATCCCCTCTCCCCGACACCGTCTCCTTCCAGCGCACTGCAGACATTGAGTTCGCCGCCCCAGATGGGAAGAGGGTTAGAAACCATGACCGCATAAACAGCCCCACTCCCTCGCAGGCGCACCATGTTCTGAACAACACTGTCGGCGCCCCGACAACCCACTCCATGTGGACACCACATCTTGGCACAATGCTGGTGCCTAGGCTAAATTTAGGTAATGCATCCAAATTTTACAGGACCCGCGTTCACGCCAGTCCCTAATCACGACAACCTCCTGCCGTTGTGGACGGAGCCGCCGCTTTAGAGTCCGACCGGTGAGCGTTGAGAACATCAATCGTTATGGCTGCCGCAGGATGAAACTCCCGATTCGCAACGTCCAGGTGATCTCCACATTCCTAATTCTCATCAATCGTATCATCTAATAAGGTTATATGTTACTTCCACTTGTACTACTTTTAGCATTTCTTGTCTCCTACTTGCTGCTTATCACCTTGTCCATGAATTGGAGATGCGTTTCAAGATTCCTCCATGTAGTCTTGGTCTATTATTGTAATAAAGGATACGATACAAGATGCAGCGAAGCTTAAGTGTTTGTGTTCCTTCTCTGTTCAGTATTTACAAGTTGCCATCTGAGAAGAGAAACTTAGAATCAGTACACGTTTAACTTGTCCTTCTTGGAGCTGTGTGCCATCTCTTTACAAGTTTTCAACTTAGAAGAGAAACATCAAATTTGTACATATTTAGATTATCATTCATAGAGTTGTGAGGTGAAATATTATCAGAATCGTAAGTCCTTTGCTCGTTACCTTGTTTGGACATCTTCTAATTAATCCATTTCCTCACGAGCATCCGTAGTGTGAAAAGAATTTTCTAGCTATGAAAACAGTACCCGCTGTGATTGTACATGCAACACAACAAAGCCTTTACTTTGGAGACTGTAGTTCACAGAATGGATTTCATATTGTGCATCCTGCATTTTTTTTTACTTTTTCATACTTTTTTTTAACACAGTACAGACGCAAGCGCTCATATACACTCATCCCTATGAACGCACACACGCACACCCTACCCCTATGAGCACCTCCGAGAGACTGAGCCAGCATATCATCTTGAAATTTACGAAGTCACCGTAGGCACCTCGTCGTCAACGGAACGTCTCCTCCCACTGAATGCGCATCGCCGGAAATCCTGAAATAATTCCAGGAATAAATGCGAGCACCAGGATTTGAACCCTGGTGGGCTGGGGATACCACAGTCCCTCTAACCATCCAACCACAGGTTGGTTCGCTACTTTTTCATACTTGGTTCTTGCATAACATGAATTTAACCATCCTTTGAGTGTGTCGTCCTGATTCATGATCACTTCCATTATTCAATTGAGAGGAAGTACATGGAAGGTTTTTTTTCCCTGAGTGTAAGGCTTTGGTGTTTCTCTGTTCAAATTTTGCTTGTTCTGATGTTAGCATGTAAAGAACCAAAACATAAAATAAAAAAAACAAGAAGAGAAAAAATGGACGCTTGTCTCTCTTTCTCGCTGCCCAATTTTGTACCTGAATCTTTGTCCCCTCTGTGACTGAATCTTCATTTCCTTTTTGTTGTTGGAGATGATTAGGTCGGTGTGTTGGCATGCTGCAAACTCTACATGACAGAGAGACACTACTGGAATCGTCACAGACGCCGAGTGCCAGAAACACTCGGCAAAGGGCCTAAAACCCTCGGCAAAGCCTTTGCCGAGAGTTGCACTCGGCAAAGGCCACCCGGAGTACACCTCTCAGACAAACAGGAATTTGCCGAGAGCCATCCGTCGGACACTCGGCAAACACTTTGCCAAGAGCTAAATTGCCCCTCTCGGCAAAATAAAGTAACTTCACGGCCGCTGGTTCCATCAGCTCTTTGCCGAGAGCCACTCTCGGCATAACTGCCATAGCCAAGGTCCAGAACCTCCCAGCGCATGACCCTTTGCCGAGAGCGGCTCTCGGTAATGTTTCCTTCCCAGTTCTGATTCAGCAGCTTTTCGCTCGGATCGCTGCAGCAAAAACAAATATACAATACACAAACTTGCATTTGAAGTCACAAAGGTTAACAACAAACTCACATAAGCATTATATAAATAATTCACACAAGCTTCATTTGAAATCACAAAGTAGCTCTTTAGTACAAGTGCCTACTTACTAAACAACAAAGTGTTCAATGCATGTCTACATGCGACCACATGATAAAAGCAACACCACAATTATGACAAACTGAAAGAGAATTATCAAGTTCTTCAATCCACTGAACCCGATAAGCCGTTTTTGGCTTGCACCATTGCCTAATTCAGTTTTTCTCTTCAGGTTAAGCACATACTGATTGTAATGATACTCTGCCTTCTCTCTGCTATTGAACGAGTCGTGGGAGCTGCCTTCGTAACGAAGCACTTGTTCATTGCATTCAGACCATGAATCGTAGACTCCTGGCACCTATCTCTGAACACCGCATACCACTTCATCTACAAAGAAAGAAAAAGAGGCAGAGAAATAATGCAAGGTTAAAGAGCACATCATACATAATCCACGTAAGCATTCATCACTTATACAATCAAAAGCATCGCAAGTGGCCATCCAAGTCCATATTAGCAGCTACACAACTATATCACTAAATCAACGTCAAACTATCTAGGTGACTACTCCGAGGTGTAGTCGGTGAAACCAGTGATCGTGGAGTCAGAGCACGTGGGGGCATCCCCCGCAGTGGAGGACCAAGCGTCGTCGGGAATGATGGTCGGTGGACTCAATGGCACCGGGTTGTCACTCTCCTTACGTGGTGGGGCGTTGCCCTCCTTAGCTCGCGGATTCTTCTTGGCCAGATCCTCAAAATTCCTTATTAGGATCAGCTGTGGGTTCTTCTCAATGAGCGCCGCCAAGCGGTCCTCGGCGCGCTTCTCCTTGACCGTGGAGTCAACCCCTAATGGAAGCTGCGTCGTCGGAGGAAGCCATAGCCACGAAATCGATCAGTGCTAACACCTTTCATCACACAATGAAAAATAACATAAGAATCAAATATCAAAGATTACTTCTAAGCAAATTAATCATGGTGGACACTCTAACGGATATTTTGACTTTCGGTGGTGGTCGAGCTGGGCCAGTCCATCGTGCGTGACAAAGGTATATCACAGGAGGAACTAGCCCAGATCGACCGCCATCGTCAAAAGTCGATTTTCTTCCTCCAAGAACAACTCTCATCGACACTCTCTCACATATATATGGTGGACACTCTCTCTGGTGGTGGTATATATATGGTGGACACTCTCTCACGGGTATTTCGACTTTTGGTGATGGTCGAGCTGGGCCAGTCCATCGTGCATGACAAAGGTATATCACAGGACGAACTGGCCCATATCGACCGCCATCGTCAAAAGTCGATTTTCTTCCTCCAAGAACAACTCTTATCGACTGTTGGTGATGGTCGCTCTTCATCTGCTCCTCCTGCTATACAAAGATCACAGAGGAGGAGCAGAGGAAGCGCGACCCCCTACGGCAACAGTCGGTACCATTCCTCTGAAAACATCTCTTATCTGTCAAATATGATCGACAATCGCTCAACATAAAAACTAATATATACACACTACTACCAAAATAAATACATTCATCCATATCACCCATCTAGCATACATACAAACTACTACCAAAATACTACATAAAAACTTGTACATAAACTACTACATAGAAACTACTAAATAAAAACAACTACAAAAAATTAATACATTCATCCATATAGCACCCATATAGCATTCATCCATAGCAACAATCTAGCATACATATATCCATCTAGCATTCATCCATACATATATCCATCTAGCATTCATCCATATAGCATTCATATAGCATTCATCCATATAGCATTCATATAGCATTCATCCAAGCACTCATATAGGATTCATCCATTCATTGGGGAGGGGAAAGCTCACCAAGTTGGGAGGGGGGGGGGGAGGGGGCACCGGTGGGATGAGGGAGCCGGCGGGATGGGGGCGACCGCGGGGTGGGGGGCGCCGGCGGGGTGGGGACCGGTGAGGGGGGCGTCGGCGGGGTGCGGGCCGGTGAGGGGGGCACCGGCGGGGTGCGGGCCGGTGAGGGGGGTGCCAGCGGGGTGGGGACAGCGGGGAGAAGAGAGGGGGTGAAATGAGAAGAAGCGGCGGAGGCATGCCACTTAAGTGTCCCGCGAACCTTTCCCGAGAGCCTGTCGGTTGCTACTTATAGCTTGCGTTGGTATTTCCCTGAAAAGGAAGGGATGATGCAGCACAGTAGAGATAAGTATTTCCCTCAGTTATTAAACCAAGGTTATCGAACCAGTAGGAGAATCACGCAACAACTCGTTAGCAGCACCTGCACACAAACAACAAATCCTTGCACCCAACACAAACGAGGGGTTGTCAATCCCTCGGCGGTTAATTGCAAGATTAAATTGTATGTGAAAGATAGATAAATTGAAACAAAAATACAAAATAAAATAAATAAAAGAAAATGTCAGCAATATTTTTAGAGTTTTAGTAATATGATTTAGATAGACCCGGGGGCCATAGATTTCACTAGAGGCTTCTCTCAAGAAAATAGCATTCGGTGGGTAGACAAATTACTGTTGGGCAATTGATAGAAAAGCAAATAATCATGACGATATCCAAGGCAATGATCATGTATATAGGCATCACGTCCAAAATAAGTAGACCAACTCCTGCGTGCATCTACTACTATTACTCCACACATCGACCGCTATCCAGCATGCATCTAGTGTATTAAGTCCATAAGAACGGAGTAATGCCTTAAGAACGATAACATGATGTAGACAAGATAAACTCACGTATGAATAAACCCCATCTTTTTACCCTTAGTAGCAATGATACATACGTGTCATGTCCCTTTCTGTCACTGGGATTGAGCACCGCAAGATCGAACCCACTACAAAGCACCTCTTCTCATGGCAAGATAAATCAATCTAGTTGGCCAAACCAAATCAATAGATCGGAGAAGAAATACGAGGCTATAATAATCATGCATAAAAGAGTGCAGCAAAGACTCAAATAATTTCATGGATAATCTGATCATAAACTCACAATTCATCGGATCCCAACAAACACACCGCAAAAAGTGATTACATCGGATAGAACTCCAAGAACATCGAGGAGAACATTGTATTGAAGATCAAAAAGAGAGAAGAAACCATCTAGCTACTACCTATGGACCCGAAGGTCTGTGGTAAACTGCTCACGCATCATCGGAAGGGCAGGAAGGTTGATGTAGAACCCCTCCGTGATCGATTCCCCCTCCGGCAGATTACCGGAGAAGGACCCCAGATGGGATCTCTCTGGAATAGAAACTTGCGGCGGCGGAAAAAGTATTTCGTGGACTCTCCTGAGGGTTTCTGATTTTTTTCTGAATTTATAGTGGAAGAATTAGGTCAAACGGAGCTGGGTGGGCCCCACGAGGTACCAGGGCGCGCCACCCCCCTGGGGCACGCTCTGGTGCCTCGTGGCCCACTCCTTCATCTTCTGGCCCTGTCCCAAAGCTTCTAGTGTTTATCTTGTCCAATAAAAAATCTCCAAAAAGTTTCGTCGCATTTGGACTTCGTTTGGTATTGATTTTCTATGAAACAAAAACAGGGCAGAAAACAGCAACTGGCACTGGGCACTAGGTTAATAGGTTAGTCTCCAAAATGATATATAATTGATGTAAATGATTATAAAAACATCCAAGATTCTTAATATAACAGCATGGAACAATAAAAAATTATAGATATGTTGGAGACGTATCAGCATCCCCAAGCTTAATTCCTGCTCGTCCTCGAGTAGGTAAATGATAAAAACAGATTTTTTCATGTGGAATGCTGCCTAACATATTCATCACATATTCTTTTCTTTTGTAGCATGGACATTGGACTTGAATTATTCAAAGCAATAGTCTATAATTTGACATGAACATATAAATACTCAAGCATGCTAACAAGCAACCATGTCTTTCAAAATATCAACGCTAAAGAAAGTTATCCCTAGCCCATTATGCTCAATCATTGATCCATTCATGAAACACACTCAAATATTAGCTACGTCCAATGCACAAGTATGACAATAGTGCTCCCTAATTGGTGCTTTTGTAAGAGAAGATGGAGACTTAAAAAATAAAAATTGCATAAAAGTAAATAGATAGGCCCTTCGCAGAGGGAAGCAGAGATTTGTCAAATGTGCCAGAGCTCAAAGATGAAATTAAAGAGATAAAAATATTTTGAGAGGCATGCTTTTCCTGTCAACGAAAACAACCGAGAATTCCCAATATTTTCCATCCTAGACACATCATAGGTGGTTCCCAAACAGAAAGTAAAGTTTATTCCCTTTCCACCATTCTTTCACAATCCATGGCTAGCCGTATCCACGGGTGCCCTCCATAGCAACACTTTCCAAGGAATTTTGTTGTTTTTAATTTGATTTCATGTGGCACTGGGCATCCCTATTACCAACCATTCTCTCGTGCAATGACAAGTGAATAAACACTCATCGTGAGAATAACACACCTAGCATGGAAAATAATGGCCACCCCCTGCCGCTTCATGAGCGGTACGGGCACACAAAACGGAAAAATTATTTTGAAAATTAGAGTTGGCACACACAAATTTACTTGGAACGGCATTGAAATACCGCATATAGGTAGATATAGTGGACTCATTTGGCACAACTTGGGTTTAAGGAGTTTGGATGCACAAGCAGTATTTCCGCTTAGTACAAATGAAGGCTAGCAAATAGATTGAGAAGCAACCAACCAAAAAAACGAAAACGGTCATAAACATGCATTGAAAACAACTAACACCGAATAATGCACCATAAGTAGGATATAATTTCATTGCATAACTATTGACTTAACGTGCATGCATAGGGAATCACAAACATTAACACTAATATTCTTACTAAATCACAATTACTCACTAACATGACTCACATATTATCATATCCATATCGCAAAACTATTGCAAGGAATCACACTTATCATATCCAATGATCTATATGAAAGTTTTTATTATATCCCTCTTGAATATTCATCACTTTGAGACCAACTTCATATCTTGTGCAAATTACCGTTACTATCATCAACTCTCAAAAATATTTAAGTGAAGCATGAGAGTGCAAATATTTCTTCAAAATTTCAATCTTATCAATTCTCAAAATAATATAAGTGAAGCATGAGAATTCATTTCTTCAAAATTTTAATCTTGTCAATTCTCAAAATAATATAAGTGAAGCATGAGAATTCATTTCTTCAAAATTTTAATCAACTCTGAAAATAATATAAGTGAAGCATAAGAGTTTATTTCTTCAAAATATAACCACCACCGTGCTAAAAAAGATTTAAGTGAAGCACTAGAGCAACTGCCTAGCTCAAAAAATTTAAGTGAAGTACATAGAATATTCTAACAAATGATGATAAACGTGTGGCCCTCTCAAGATAGGTGTGTTCAACAAAGATGATTGTGACAAACTAAAAAGCAAACAAAGCAAAGACTCATAAAATACAAGACGCTCCAAGCAAAACTCATATCATGTGACGAATAAAAATATATCTCCAAGTAAAATTACCGATGGTTGGTAGAAGAAAGAGGGGTTGCCTTCCGGGGCATCCCCAAGCTTAGACGCTTGAGTCTTCCTTGAATATTACCTTGGGGTGCCTCGGGCATCCCCAAGCTTAGGCTTTTACTACTCCTTATTCCTTCATCCATCGTGATCTCACCCAAAACTTGAAAACTTCAATCACACAAAACTCAACAAAACCTTCGTGAGATCCGTTAGTATAACAAAATAAATCACTACTATAAGTACTGTTACAAACCCATTCATATTTTATTTTTGCATTATACCTACTGTACTCTAACTTCACCATGGCTTATACCCCCCGATACAATCCATAGATTCATCAAAACAAGCAAGTAGTGCATTAAAAACAGAATCTGGCAAAAAAAGAACAGTCTGTAGAAATCTATTTAAAATGCATACTTCTGTAATTCCAAAAATTCTGAAAAATTAGGAAAACATGGGAAATTCATATACCAATACTGTGTAAAACTTTCAGATTTTTTTGACACTCCAGTACAGAAACAAAATTCGGGCACTGTATGCAAAACTTTCTGTTTTCCAAACAGCATCAATTATATTATCTTCCAAATCATTCTAAAGGCTTTACTTGGCACAAACACTAATTAAAAACACAAAAACACAATCATACCAGTAGCATGACAGTGAAAACACACAATAACAGAAAAAAATTATTTTATTCATTGGGTTGCCTCCCAACAAGCGCTATTGTTTTATGCTCCTAACTAGGCATAATGCATAGTTTCAAGTGTTGTCATCTTTCAAGTTGATTCCATAAGTGGCCCTCATAATTGATTCATATGGTGCTTTAATTCTTTTCCTAGGGATATGCTCCATACCCTTCTTTAATGGAAACTAAAATTTTATATTCCCTTCTTTTATATCAATAACGGCACCTATAGTTCGTAAGAACGGTCTACCAAGTATTATGGGGCAAGAAGAATTGCATTCAATATCAAGAACAATAAAATCAACGGGCACATAGTTCCTATTTGCAAGAATAAGAACATCATTAATTCTACCCAAAGGCTTATTAATAGTAGAATCTGCCAAGTGCAAATTAAGAGAACACTCATCTATATTGGTGAGACCTAGCACATCACATAAAGATTTTGAAATTGTGGAAACGCTAGCACCCAAATCACATAAAGCATTGCACTCATAATTTTTAATTTTAACTTTAATGGTGGGTTCCCATTCATCATATAATTTTCTAGGAATTGAAAGTTCTAGTTCTAGCTTTTCTTTTAACGCTTTCATCATTGCTTCTACGATGTGTATAGTAAAAGCCTTATTTTGCTCATAAGCATTGGGTGAATTTAACATGGATTGTAAGAAAGAAATGAACTCAATCAAAGAACAATTATCATAATTAAAATCTTTGTAATCCAAGAGAGTGGGCACATCGCTATTTAAAGTTTTTACCTCTCCAAACCCACTTTTAGCAATTTTTTCATTAAGATTTTCACCCTCCGAATTATGGGGACACCTACTAGCTAAAGTTAACTCTTCTTCAGTCCCCTTTTCATCAAGTTTTATATTGCTAAACAAAGAATCAATAGATGAAACACCAATCATTTTAATATCCTCATCATTACTACGATGAAAACCGGGAGGAATCGCTTTTTCTAAAAATTCTCGTTTAGCTTTTAGCATGGCGGTTCTTTTCTTACTCTCATCCATGGAGACATATAAAGCTTTAATTGATTCACTAATATCAATTTTGGGTGGCAAAATTTTAGTCTTAAGATTTTCCACATCATGAATAATTATATCAATGTTCCTAGACATATCATCAATTTTACTCATTTTTTCTTCTATCGTAGTGTTGAAAACTTTTTGAGAATTAATAAATTCTTTAATATTACTTTCAAGATCAGAGGGCATCCTATTATTATTATAATAATTACCGTAGGGATTGCCATAATTATTAGAGGAATTTCTAGGAAACGGTCTAGCATTGAAATTGCCTCTATAAGCATTATTATTAAAATTGTTTCGCGAGACAAAATTCACATCTACGGGGTCATTATTTTGCTCAATCAAAGTGGACAAAGGCACATCATTAGGATCAATAGGAGCATTTTTGCTAGCAACCAATTTCATAAGCGCATCAACTTTATCACTCAAAGTATTAATTTCTTCAATAGAATTCACCTTTTTACTAGTAGGAGTTCTTTCAGTATGCCATTGTGAATAATTTGCCATAATATTATCAAGCAATTTAGTAGCTTCACCCAAAGTAATTTCCATCAAAGTACCACCCGCGGCGGAATCTAAAAGATTTCTAGAGACAAAATTAAATCCCGCATAAATTTTTTGTATGATCATCCATAAATTTAAACCATGAGTAGGGCAATTTCTTATCATTAATTTCATCCTCTCCCAAGATTGGACAACATGTTCATGATCAAGTTGCTCGAAATTCATAATTTGATTTCTAAGAGAAATAATTTTCGCGGGAGGTAAATACTTGGTAATAAAAGCATCTTTACACCTATCCCAAGAATCGATACTATTTCGTGGTAAAGATGAAAACCAAATTTTTGCACGATCCCGTAATGAGAATGGGAATAATTTTAATTTCACAATATCATTATCCACATCTTTTTTCTTTTGCATGTCACACAATTCTACGAAAGTGTTAAGATGGGATGCGACATCTTCATTAGGACTACCGGAAAATTGATCTTTCATGACAAGATTTAGCAAAGCGGCATTAATATCACAAGTCTCCGCACTAGCGGCGGGAGGAGCAATCGGAGTACTAATAAAATCATTATTATTAGTATTGGAAAAATCACACAATTTTGTATTTTCTTGAGACATCGTGACTACGCAAACAAAATAGCAAACAAGCAAACAAGCGAACAAGAAAAAGGCAAATGAAAAATATTTTTGTATTTTTGTAAAAACGTTTTAGAAGTGGGGGAGATGAAAACGAGAGGCAAATGGCAAATAAAGTAAATGCAAGGAGATGAGAGTTTATGCAAAGGTACTTGATAGATGTTGATGATGTCTCCCCGGCAACGGCGCCAGAAATTATTCCTGCTACTTATAGCTTGCGTTGGTATTTCCCCGAAGAGGAAGGGATGATGCAGCACATTAGAGATAAGTATTTCCCTTAGTTATGAAACCAAGGTTGTCGGACTAGTAGGAGAATCACGCAACACCTCGTTAGCAGCACTTGCACAAACAACAAATCCTTGTACCCAACGCAAACGAGGGGTTGCCAATCCCTCGGCGGTTAATTGCAAGATTAAATTGTATGTGATAGATAGATAGATTGAAACAAAAAATACAAAATAAAATAAATAAAAGAAAATGGCAGCAATATTTTTAGGGTTTTAGTAATATGATTTAAATAGACCCGGGGTCCATAGATTTCACTAGAGGGTTCTCTCAAGAAAATAGCATACGGTGGGTAGACAAATTACTGCTGGGCAATTGATAGAAAAGCAAATAATCATGACGATATCCAAGGCAATGATCATGTATATAGGCATCACATCCAAAATAAGTAGACCGACTCCTGCCTGCATCTACTACTATTACTCTACACATCGAACGCTATCCAGCATGCATCTAGTGTATTAAGTCCCCTATTTAAGAATTCGTCCGATTAACCAGTTAACTTGCTGATTAATCCCTACTCATAGGGTCATCGAGTAGCTGTTAAACTGATAAATCATCCGATTAACTGATTAAATGGACAATTAACTTGCCGATTAGCCTATTAATCCCCTACTCGCCAGCCAACCGAGCAGCTACGAGTTAACGATTTCCTTAACAATGATTAAGTCCATAAGAATGGAGTAATGCCTTAAGAACAATGACATGATGTAGACAAGATAAACTCACGTATGAATAAACCCCATCTTTTTACCCTTAGTAGCAACGATACATATGTGTCATGTCCCTTTCTGTCACTGGGATTGAGCACCGCAAGATCGAACCCACTACAAAGCACCTCTTCCCATGGCAAGATAAATCAATCTAGTTGGCCAAACAAAATCAATATATCGGAGAAGAAATACGAGGCTATAATAATCATGCATAAAAGAGTGCAGCAAAGACTCAAATAATTTCATGGATAATCTGATCATAAACTAACAATTCATCGGATCCCAACAAACACACCGCAAAAAGTGATTACATCGGATAGAACTCCAAGAATATCGAGGAGAACATTGTATTGAAGATCAAAAAGAGAGAAGAAGCCATCTAGCTACTGCCTATGGACCCGAAGGTCTGTGGTAAACTACTCACGCATCATCGGAAGGTCAGCAAGGTTGATGTAGAACCCCTCCGTGATCGATTCCCCCTCCGGCAGATTACCGGAGAAGGACCCCAGATGGGATCTCTCTGGAACAGAAACTTGAGGTGGCGGAAAAAGTATTTCGTGGACTCTCCTGAGGGTTTCTAATTTTTTCTGAATTTATAGTGGAAGAATTAGGTCAAACGGATCTGGGTGGGCCCCACGAGGTACCGAGGCGCGCCAACCCCCCTGGGGCGCGCCCTGGTGCCTCGTGGCCCACTCCTTCATCTTCTGGCCCTCTCCCGAATCTTCTAGTGTTTATCTTGTCCAATAAAGATCTCCAAAAAGTTTCATGGCATTTGAACTTCGTTTGGTATTGATTTTCTGTAAAACAAAAACAGGGCAGAAAACAACAACTGGCACTGGGCACTAGGTTAATAGGTTAGTCTCCAAAACTGAAATATAATTGATGTAAATGATTATAAAAACATCCAAGATTGATAATATAACAGCATGGAACAATCAAAAATTATAGATACGTTGGAGACGTATCATCGGTGCAGCACTCGGTAAAGGTCCTAACTTAGATCTAGGGGAGGCTTATCCGAAACGCGTCCAAATCTTTACCACACCCTACAGGGGCCGTGTGATGACACCGTGCCAGCTCTCTAGGAATTCTGGCATCGTACGATTTTCCGAGGATTTAAACGGTTGCATCAGGCATGCCACCGAGGTACTTTCGCCCCCTGGTGGCAGGGCATGCCCCTCCCTCATCTGCACAAGGCCTACGCATGCCGCAAGGACATCACAAAGAATTTTCCGTGCCGCTTCTCGGCATGATTTCATGTGCCGCTTGCTCTGCAATTTTCGGCGATAAAACCCTAGCAGAGCAATAAATTTCTCGAATATTGCATGCAGGTCCGAAAAATACAGGGGCGTGGCACGTGTCATGCGATGGCCTCCTTTGAGAGCACGAGAAGTTTCGAGGCCAACGAAGCAATAGGACCCGCACTTCCTACACAAACCGGACACTTTCCCTCTCGATACCTAGAGATTAGCTCAGAGATGGTGCGATTTACAAGCGGGCTCAGGGGAGGCTTATTCGAAATGCGCCCAAACTTTTACCACACCCTACAGGGGACATGTGATGACACCGTGCCAGCTCCCGAGGAATTCCGGCATCGTACGATTTTCCGAGGTGATGACACCGGAGTGACTTCCTGCGGTTTTGGTGCTGCGTGAATATTACTGAACACCCGGAGGGTGATAAAATCATGAATTTTTTACATGGTGCAGACACATGTGATATAGGATGTGTGGTAATTTTTCAAATTTTTCAGAGATGCAGAAGTATGTGCAAAACTCCCCCGCTACGAATTGTTCTTCGCATGTCTACGAGTGTGGTCGCGGGCCTTCGGGGGTAGCCATGCCACCAAATCTTGCACTGGGCCCTCATACATGTCTGGAAATGTGGTGGCAGGTGCAAACACCCCGGCACGCCGCTCCGGAGTGTGACCCCCTTCACGGACGGCGCTGCCGCCGGCACTTGGAGGTGGGAAACGGCCACGTCGGGTCGACACGGAGGGAATCTTGTGGTGGGTTTGGCCCAGACCTTGTTCTGAAGTGTTCGTATGGGCTGGCCTATCAGAATCAGGTGAAAACATCCATTGGTCAAAGCCCGTCTAGAAAAAGTCAAAGTTGTAGATCTCCGGGTCGACACGGACGGTGAGACGGAAGACTAAAAAAATTGAATTAATAAACAACGCCGGCATCCATCATTAGGAAGATGGCCTACCAAAGTGAATCTTCTTTGCCCGAAATAGGTGAAGATTCAAAGTGATAGTCCATCTTCTTAAGAAGAGTGTAATGAAGACCGACGCTTACTGCATCTGGACTATCCGACTATTTAAACAGGTGTTGTTGCCTGTCCATGAGCGAGGTGGGACTAAAGTGTGCTTAATCTTTGCCGAGTGTCGCTCTCGGTAAAGATATGCTGCCGAGTGTCGCTCTCGGCAAACCTGTGCAACCGTGACGGTGCCGTTATTCGCCGCCGGATGTGCCACGTGGCAAAACTTTGCCGTGCCACTAGTGAAAAATGGGGCTTTAGTCCCGGTTGGCAACGGCCTTTAATCCCGGGTCACCAACCGGGACAACGAAATTGGGTCTAAAGGCCCCCACCCTTTAGTCCCGGTTGGCCACAACCCGGGACTAAAGTCCCTCCACATGGCCGCGAGCGTGCGTTGGTGGCTGGAGGACCTTTAGTCCCGGTTGGTGACACCAACCGGGACTAAGGTCCCTCCACGTGGCCGCGAGCTAGCGCCGGGGGCTGGAGGACCGGGGGCTGGAGGACCTTTAGTCCCGGTTGGTGACACCAACCGGGACTAAGGATTTTGTGTTGGGGTTTAGGATTTTAGGGTTTATGGTTTATTTTTCCTTTTCATTTTGTGTTTTCCATTCAGTTCTTTTTCATTTCAAACATATTTTACGCTACTACATACTGTACACGTTATGCATATATAATATAATTTCTCGTACGACCATACATACATCATATAATTTCTCGTACGACCATACATATATATATATATACAATTTGGTATATATATAATTTCTCCTACAATTTGGAGATCATTACATGCAGGCATTAGCGGCAATGGTATTCTCCGCTTTCAGATATGACATCCGTAAGCAAAAATCCCGCAATTTCCTCTTGAATTGCTCGTATGCGGTTCTCTGGTAGGAGCTTCTCCCGCATCTCTTCCATCTTTAAAGAAGGGGATCAATATGAATATATTAGTTGTGTGTATATATATTAGATCATCATAAAAAAATTGTGAATAGTGTTTACGTACCTAGAGTTGTCTTACATCTCTGCGCCATTCGGTCGTCATGCGAATGTTCTCGCAAATGTAGTATGCACATAAATTAGTCCCCTGTTTCTGCCTCATGCACTTTGTGAGAATAGAATTCAATCAGATAATAATCAAGCATGATAATGGTATTGAAACTAGAATTATCGAGATGCGCGGACCTAGCTAGTACTACTTAATTACCTTGGGCCGTCGCCAACGCAGCTCCGCTTTCCATTCACCGACAACATCATTGATGACCCGTTTCCAAACCCTGCCCGGCAAAGAAAATGAATAAAGGAGTTATTAATTACTTGATATCAGGAAATGAACGAAAGAGTCCGATATAGTGCGATAATGATTGACATTACCTGTCGAGCATCCTAAATACGCTGGTGTATTCTCGAGGGTCTTTACCTAGTGAGTCCAGGGTTTCAACAGTTCCAGCGTCAACTTTAATGGTTAGCAGGATCCAATGGTACCTGCGCACACGTTTATATAAGCAGGCATGCATAACTCATCAACTACACTTAACATCGAGTAAGCAAAATAGAATTTGTAGTACAAGACAGTAACACTCACTTGAAGTTGTAAGGAAATAGTATTTCTGTTCTGGTATTTTGTACCTTCATAAACCTTAGCAAGTTAGCCTCTGAGTCTTTGGGGTGGTCTTGTATCATTTTTTCATTAATGATATATGGGTCAACGAACCCAATGTCATAGATTCCATCTCTTTTGCATTCAAGAATCTTCATTCTGCATAATAGCATACAAAAGAATATAGTGAGGATAATTATAGGCAATGAACGAGCTGAGCTAGAGACTTAAATTACAGAAAGAAATCACTTACAGACAATAGCAACTGACGATAGATTTGTCGAGTGAGTCTTCATTGTATAACTGAAAAATTTCTGGAAATTCAATGCATAGCTCGTTTTCATAGAAGTAATGCTCTTCCTTGACTTTCACCATGAGCATCTCTCGCCCGTTCTTTACTTCTTTCATGTACCACTCATGCAATCTTCGCATTTGTGTTGATAGATGCGGGACCTACTCAGGTCCGACCAGAGTTTTCCTGGGGGCATATTGCCATGCTACATCAGCCATGGGGACTTCCTCGGTGCCTAGGAGTTGATCAACACTGATACCAATGTCTCTAGCAGCGTCAGTTACCTTATCGGTAATCACCTTGAGTGGGTGGATCGATTGCATTGCCTGTTCTCCGAGCTGGGGAACAGTTTTCTCACTTTTATTACTACTTCTGCGTCTCGACTGCTGCATTTGTTCATATGACTTCCTAATAGAGCGGTCATAGTCTGATGGCCTATTCTCCACATGTCCCAGTTGTCGCTCAAGAAAGTCCACAAGTGCTTTACGGTTTTCGTAGGTATTATCTCCTTTGGCGGCGGGGGCGGTTTCGGTGCAAAATGGGACTTCACTTCGGAAACCACGACCGTTTTGATTTAATCATCAGTCATATCGTAAGCTAACTTCTTTTTGGCAGGAGGCTCGTCGTTGGCTTTCTTCTTAGCTTTCTTCCGCTTTTGGCCCTGCTGGGATATAGGGGGTGGAGTCGGCTGACGCGGCGGAGATCGATATGGACTCGCGCTGGGCTCCCTCTCGAGGTGGGGTGGACTTAGAGGCTACTCGGAAGAGTCGGTGGCCTTGGCGCCGAGTTTGGAAACACGATGCATTCCTTTCTCCATACAATGACACCATGTATGACTTCTCCCAGTGTCTGCTCCCCTTCACCTCCAGGAATGTCAAGCTCTAGTGAGTCATATCTTGGCAGAACTTCATCCACCCCGACACGAGCATAGCCAGCTGGAATCGGATTGCCATGGATGGTTGCTTCAGGTGCATTCGGTAAAGCAACGCCGACTGCCACCTTCATGGATATGTTCTTCATTTTTTGGTGTAGCTCACAATTTGTCCTCTCTTTGATATCATCCACGGGGTAGCGAGCCAGCAGTGCATCATCGGCCCGGACCCCCGTGGAACCCACGCTGCTTTTCCGCATAGATGGGACGGTACTATCCAATGCTGGATCTGCTTGCTCCTGCCGCGGAGATGCCCTTTGCTGGCTAATTGTGTCCAGTTGCTCCTGCTGCCGCTTTAACATGCGTTCCAACTCCTCGTTCTTTGTTTCTATCTTCTGAAGCCGGTCTGCATCCTGCTTCTTTTTTCTCTTACGGCTTCTATAAGTGCCGTTCCACTCCGAAAACCCCTGAACCCATGGAACAACGCCTTTGCCTCGTGTTCGTCCTCTGTGTTCAAGATTCTTGAGGGCGCGTGTAAGCACGTCGTTCTCTCTCTCAGGCTAGAACAACCCCTTTCGAGCATCTTCTATTGCTTGAAGTAAAGCGTCTGAGGCTGTTTTAAGATCTGCCTTTTCAATAATCTGCCCTGTCGCTGGGTCCAACTGTCCCCCATGCGCATAAAACCAATGCTTGGACCTCTGGGGCCAATCCGTTGTAGCTGGAATGACCCCTTCAGCAAGCATCTTGGCCTCAGCTGCTCCCCACTTAGGCACGGCTCTCTTGTAGCCACCTGTCCCCAGAACATGGTGATACTCTTTTTTCTCAGCATTTATCTTATTTTTTCTTGACCTTTCTAGAGCTTCATCCGATTCCTTGTACTCCACAAATGCATCCCAGTGATCTTTTAACTTGTCTAGTGCTCTAGTGAATTCTGGAGTCTTCTTTTTTTGCCTTGATGTAGTCGTTGTATAATCTTTTCTTCCAGCTTTGGAATTGTGTGGCCATCTTCTTAAGAGCAAACTGCTTGACTTTCAACCGTTTGCCATCTGTGAGACCCTTTGGTAGGCTGAAATGTGACATGAGCGTATCCCAAAGCAAATTTTTCGATCTTTCGTCGACATAACTAACTCCTTGATCTACCTTTGGCTTATTCCATTCTGGAATGGTGATCGGGATGTTGTCCCTAACAATAACTCCGCATTGATTTATAAATTTACGGGCATTCTGTTCAGGAGCAATCGGTTCGCCATCTTCTGCGACTTCATCGATGTTGAACTTTATGTCATCGCCCAACTTTTTGGCCCGACCTCATACCCTTCTAGGAGATTGGCTTGATCTGGAGGGCTAAAAGAAGAAAGATTCGTTAATATATATATATACAAATCAATCAATACTTCTAATGATCACCAGAGGCCTAATATATATATACCTCGCCGGACTTTGTTAATTGTCTAACATTTTCTTCGCCATCATTGTTTGTTTGCTCTTCGTCTCTTGGTTCTTGCTCAAGTCCCTCATCGGAGTCGTTCAGAAATTGTGAGCCGTCATCTGGTTCATTCTCTTGGTTTTGGGAGGAGCGTATGATGTTGAAGATATCCTCTTCATGGTATCTGCCGCTATCGTCCATAGCTTAACTAATCCAGAAGAAAGATAAAACAATTTAGTATTTAAATTAGAATGCATTCAATAAGCAAAAACTGAATCATAGTATCGAGAAGAACAATACCGGAGATGCAATCAATACACAGCAATGCAACAATATGATGCATGATCATGACATGGAGATATGATGTGGTTTGAGCTTATGCAACTAACATCAATTTGGACGAAGTCCATTTGAACCGAGAGGGAACAACCACCGGCAAACAAGAGGGAACATAATCAATGCAATGCAACAATATGATGCATGATCATGACATGGCAATATAATATGATTTGGGCT
This sequence comes from Elymus sibiricus, assembly GCA_039707655.1. NCBI lineage: Eukaryota > Viridiplantae > Streptophyta > Magnoliopsida > Poales > Poaceae > Elymus > Elymus sibiricus. Next base: position 409,482,404 of record CM077674.1, on the reverse strand, counting down.
AATGTAACTAGCAACAATTTAAATGGAGTTGGTTTGAACACAAGATTCAAATTCAAACTCCACACAAGGCATTTCAAATGCCATTTATTCAAATTGTCTTATACAGCAGTTTAAGTTGTTCAAACATGCATGGAAATGCCATAAACAGATTCTTCATATTTTTCTGATAATTTTTCATATATAATTTATTTCCATTGGAGTTATAGATTATTTTCTATGATTTTTAGAAGTTTAGGGATTTTTCTGAAAATAAACAAATCATTTAAGACTTATTTAAAATCCAGAAATCATTACTGCGTTAGCTGACATCATCAGTTGACTAGTCAAAGTCAAACCTGACAGTGGGGTTCCACATGTCATAGGCACGAGGTTAACAGCGGGTTATTTAGTTTAAACAGCGCCATTAACGGTGGGGGTCCCACATGTCATACACCCAGGGGTTAGTCAAAGGGGTAATTAGCACTAAGCTAATCACCTGACTAGCCGGGTCCACCGGTCAGTGACCCAGGCCGACGAGGTCATCGCCGGTGACCTCTGGACGCGGCGGAGTCCGCCCTAGGGACCACGGCAGCGGCAGCAGAGGCTACCAACGCATAGCCCGCGCCGATGCGCATCCAGGGGAGGCAGCAATGGGTCGCGGGGTGGCCAGAGTCGACGGCAGCGACGACCAGCGCGGCGGCCGGTGTTCGGCCCTCGAAGGAAACGTCGCTACGGCGTGCGCGTGAGCGAACTAATGCGCTAGGGATGCTTCACTTGGTGCGGTGAACATAATGGGCACACGCACTGGACCAATCGGTCACCAGAGCTCGCCGGCAACAAGCTCGTGCGGCGGCGCACTTTCGGTCCTCGACGAATCGACGGCTACGGCGTGCGATAGACGTGGGGAAGAGGGGGATTCAAGGCGGGGGCTCACTGCGAGGTCGAGGCGATGCTCAGCGGGCTCGGTGAAATCCGGCAGCCTGGCGGCGCGTGGTTCTGTTCCTTCTCCCGGGCGGTGGCTGAAATCGGGACACCAGTTATATACCCGCGACCTTTAGTCCCGGCTCCAACCACGAACCGGGACTAATGGCCAACCTTTTCGGCGGCCAAAATTCCGCGCGGGAGCTGAAACCTTTAGTCCCGGCTGTTGGTTGCAACCAGAACTAAAGGTGTCTTTCAATTAATTTTCATTTTGAAGAAATTATTTGACAGATTCAATTTTACAGATTGAAATTAATTCTTGTAAAATGCATAACAATTTGAAAACTAAACCAAATGAGTTGATTAAAATTTCTGTGGATTCATCTTGAAGATTTCTATCAACTAGTATCATTTTGACAGGAAGTTGCATAATTAATTTTGCACTTATTAATTAAATACAGTAATCGAAGACATTATTTTAAACTTTAAAAAAATCATATCTTCAGTTCTGTTAAGCCAAATGGAGCAAATAAGATGTCAAATTGTTTGTCTTAACATAACCTACACATTCATATTTTGTTTGGACGTAATTGCATTGACTAAATCCTCTGTATAATTAAAATACTAAAAGGACAGGAATAATTGAAAATTCATAACTTAATAAATAATTATTCAAAAATCATGTTTCAAATGCCAAAATAACCTAGCTTTTTGGTTGGATTCCGACGCTCCGGAGTCCACCTAGGAACACCCAAAACACATATATACCCTAACTCTTACAAAGATTCCCTCCGGTTTGTCCGAAGTGGGACTTTCCAGCTATAAGTCCGGAAACTCACTAGAGAGAAAGTGATGACGGTGAAGCCGGTCACATCCCAGAGTGGGATCTTGGGGTATAAAACTTTTTCGTCCCGTATGTCCCTTGCTTATGATTGCGCTGTAACCATGGAGAATCTTCATCATTTAACAGGATGATTGGGTCAGTCTTCACTGTAAAGGGAGGAATTTCATCAAACTTATTATAATCTTCTGACATGTCTGTCTTGTCCTCCACTCCCACGATGTTTCTTTTCCCTGAAAGAACTATGTGGCGCTTTGGCTCATCATATGATGTATTCGCTTCCTTATCTTTTCTTTTTCTCGGTTTGGTAGACATGTCCTTCATATAGAAAACCTAGCCACATCATTGGCTAGGATGAATGGTTCGTCTGTGTACCCAAGATTGTTGAGATCCACTGTTGTCATTCCATACTGCGGGTCTACCTTTACCCCGCCTCCTGTCAGATTGACCCATTTGCACCGAAACAAAGGGACCTTAAAAGAAGGTCCATAGTCAAGTTCCCATATCTCCTCTATGTAACCATAATATGTGTCCTTTTTCCTATTGTTGTTTGTTGCATCAAAGCGGACACCACTGTTTTGGTTGGTGCTCTTTTTATCTTGGGCGATCGTGTAAAATGTATTCCCATTTATCCCGTACCCTTTGAAAGTGAATATAGTCGAAGATGGTGACTTGGCCAACAAGTACAGCTCATCTCCAACAGTGGTGTTATTCACGAGATGTGTTTGCAACCAACCACCGAACGTCGTCATGTGTGTACGTTTAATCCAGGAGTCAGACTGCTCCGGGTTCTTGGAGCGTACAATATCCATGTGTTCCTCGATATACGGAGCCACCAAGGTGGAATTTTGTAGAACTGTGTAGTGTGCTTGAGTGAAAGAATGCCCGTCCATACTTCTTACTGCTTTCTTTACTAGCGTGCCTTTTCCACTCAGTCTCCCCTCATGCCGCGATTGAGGAACACCAATCGGCTTAAGGTCAGGAATAAAGTCAACACAAAACTCAATAACCTCCTCTGTTCCATAGCCCTTGGAGATGCTTCCTTCTGGCCTAGCATGGTTATGAACATATTTCTTTAAGACTCCCATGAACCTCTCAAAGGGGAACATATTGTGTAGAAATACAGGACCCAGAATGGTAATCTCTTCGACTAGGTGAACTAGGACGTGCGTCATAATATTGAAGAAGGATGGTGGGAACACCAACTCGGAACTGACAAGACATTGGACCAAATCATTCTGTAACCTTGGTAGGATTTCTGGATCGATTACCTTCAGAGAAATTGCATTGAGGAATGCACATAGCTTCACAATGGCTAATCGAACATTTTCCGGTAGAAGCCCCCTCAATGCAAACGGAAGTAATTATGTCATAATCACGTGGCAATCATGAGAGTTTAGGTTTTGGAATTTTTTCTCTGCCATATTTATTATAACCTTTATATTCAACGAGAAGCCAGACGGGACCTTCATACTGCTCAAGCATGAAAAAAAGATTTCCTTCTCTTCTTTGGTAAGAGCGTAGCTGGCAGGACCTTGATACTGCTTTGGATGCATGCCGCCTTTTTCGTTCATACGTTGTCGGTCCTCCCATGCCTCCGGTGTATCTTTTGTCTTCCCATACACGCCCAAGAAGCCTAGCAGGTTCACGCAAAGATTCTTCGTCACGTGCATCACGTCGATTGCAGAGCGGACCTCTAGGACTTTCCAATAGGGTAGCTCCCAAAATATAGATTTCTTCTTCCACATGGTGCATATCCGTTAGCGTCATTCAGAACAGATTGTCCGCCAGGACCCTTTGCAAAGATTACTTTTAAATCCTTGACCATATCAAATATATCATCACCAGTACGGTGGCCGGGCTTCTTCCGGTGATCTACCTCACCTTTGAAATGCTTGCCTTTCTTTCTTAAGAGATGCCTGATCGGAAGAAATCGACGATGTCCTGGATACACATTCTTCTTACATTTATCCAAATATATGCTTTCACTCTCATCTAAACAGTGCGTGCATGCATGGTATCCCTTGTTTGTCTATCCTGAAAGGTTACTAAGAGCAGGCCAATCATTGATGGTTACAAATAGCAACACTCGTAGGTCAAATTCCTCCTGTTTGTGCTCATCCCACACACGTACACCTTTTATATCCCACAACTGTAAAAGTTCTTCAACTAATGGCCTTAGTGTAGGAGATATGCCCTAGAGGCAGTAATAACAGTTATTTTGTATCTCCGAGTTTGTAATGAATGTTTATGATCCATGCTATAACTGCAATGATTCTCGAGTCTACAATAACCACGAGGCTTGGAGGGAAACTCATGTGCACGTGTGGTATAATAAACGGTAAATTTTATTCCTAGTCTTGCCTCTAAGACTGGCTCAAGTATTGCAGGATAATCCTGTTTTCCTGATCATGGGCATGGCTATGCCGGCAATTTTGAGGGCACGATGTTGGTAGAACACTTGTGTTGAATCAACCCAAATTGATGTTATGCTATGAGATTCATTCGTCACAAGTTAATGGTCAATAACACAGAGATAGTTAATGTTTGCATAATTCCTTAGACCATGAGAGTATCGAGTTCCTTCGTGCTTGCTTCGTGAACTTTGGGGTTTGTTAAACGTCATCCGTTACTGGGTGGCTATTACGGCGGCTTACGGGTTCACGGAAAAGTATGGCAAGTAACTTGATAGCTCAAGATTGGGATTTGCTCCTCCGACGATGGAGAGATATTCTCGGGCCCTCTCGGTGTTACGGTATCCATCATCGTCTGGCCAGACACAGTGTGATTTGATCATAGGGATGCCGGAACACGAAAACGAGAAAAGAGAACAAAACCGGTAACGAGGTAACTTGCATAGTGGACAAGTTGTTGATCCACGGGGATGCAGAAAATCTCACCTCGGGTGTTTGTGAAATATCGCGAAGCAACAGGAATAGCACACGGAAACTGAAGGTTCACTCGACTATTCATTCGTGTGGGTATAGGGGTCAATATGGGTGTCCACGGCTCCGATGTTGATCATTGATCGGAAGGGGTTTCGGGTCATGTCTATGCTTCACCGAACCTATAGGGTCACACGCTTAAGGGTCATCTATCTGCTGAATACTAGACAGGGAGTCTGAGAGAAAATCACCGAAAAAGTTTCGGACACCGGAAAAGTTTCGGACACCGGAAAAGTTCCGCAGAGAGAACACCGGAACAGTTTCGGTAAAACTGAAAAGTTGTTTCAGGGGATACCATTAAGTCAAATTGGTTTCGGCACATGCCTGATAATTCTTGGAGGGTGCCAGAATCATTCTGGAAACTTCTGGGAATTTTCCGGAAGAAAAACCGGAAATGTTCCGGAGCTGCCGGAACCACTTCAGATGCTTTTCGCAGATGAAAATCACTAATCTAGAATTGTTCCGGACCACATTGAAAATTATTTTAGTGGGTACTGGAAATGTTCTAAGCCCACATAAATATTTTCAGTTCGATCAGACGCTGAAAAATGTCGTCGTGAATAGTGAAAGTGCTTTTTGGATATTTTTGGGAAAGCACCTTTTTGGATATTTCCAAAAAGGTTTCTAGAAGAACTTGGGAGCCAAGGAAGCCCCCCTTGGGGGCCCCCCATGAGGGCTTGGCCGGCCACATGTGGGCTCCATGGTGGAGCCCCACTTGCTCCATTAGTTCCCTAAAATGCCCTTGTGGAAGTGTTCCTTCATGGGTATTTTTGGGTTTTTGGAATGGCAACTTTGCCCCTTGGTTTTCCTATAAATAGGAGGTGAGGGGGCTGCCCCAAAGCTCATGCTTGCTCTCATACACATGCCATAGACATTTCTGGCTTCTCTCTCCCTCCCAGCAAAATAGTTTTGTAGAGCCGAAAGGCTGTCTGGGTTCCGGTGGGAACTAGTTCTGGACGGCGAAGCCCTGCCGGATAGATGACACCGTATGTGTGCAACTCTGTAGAGAGATCGTAGTTTCGGTCTTAGTTTGAGAGGTCCTCCCGAAGGGCTGTCCGAGTGATCGTCTTAGTTTGAGAAGTCCTCCCGAAGGGCTGTCCGAGTGACCGTCCGAGTTTCGAAGGTCCTCCCGAAGGGCTGTCCGTGACATCGTCCGAGGGACTGTCCGACCGCCTCCCGAAGGGCTGTCCGACGAGGGAGTACATCCTCGCGGTTGGGAGGTTGTAAAATCCTAGCTGCGGGGATCTGCACCAACGATCTCCACCGACTCTTCTTCCGCTGTGCTTCGAGTCGGTACGGATCAGATCAAACCTTGTATGCAGTCTCCATAGTGGTCCTGGGCGTGCTCGCTATACCGGAAATTTTTGTTTTCTGTCACGTTCCCCAACAGTGGCATCAAGAGCCAGGCTATGCGTAGATGCATGTTATGATCTAGAGTACATGAGATGTATGGGTATTTTATAGTATAATTTTGTAGTAGATGAGATCTATTACTGAAAATTATTTGCGCGGGTAGCAGATGAAATCTGTTACCCGATGTTCCTGTTGCTTCCCGTGAATTTGCGTAGTCCTGATCTTGACGGCATGGTGGAATCTCACAAAGTTCTGGCAATCCGCGATCCTTTCATGCTGCTCCTGAGTATGCTGATTGACAGATCAACGAAGTGCTAACAGTTCTTTGGGTTCCACCATAGTTAAAGAAAGATGGATGTTTCGCAGACGAAAGGGCAATGCAGATATGATCTGCACGGGGGTCACGCGTATGACGAAGTTTAGTATGGGGCTCGAGATTTTACTGTCTCGTGTTTCATACACCCTGGAAAGTTAATCTAGCAACTTGAATTATCATACTTGATGATGAGCGTTGGTAGCTGCGGTTTGAGTCAAAACCTTAGAAGCCACGTAAATAAAATTTTGTATAAACCGATTAGAGGCGTCTAACTTGGTTTTGCAGGATGGTTTGCATGTGATGTGGTATAGCAAGTCTCATATTAATTTGATTATGTATGAGATGACTATATAATGTAATTAACATGACCTGTGTGTCATGATTCGGCATGATGGCTGGAGCCATATGATTGCACTTTAATGACCTACGTGTCAACCTTATGTAATGCACTTATTTTATTAGCTATAGAGATAGCAATATTATCTGGTGCATCGACAAGGTGGTGGCAATCCTCGCAAAGGTGAACACCGACGCGAATGCCGAAGACGAAGAAATACTTGACTTCTCCGTCAGAAGGGGCTATACCATATCATGCTATTATGAATTGCCTGAGATGTTTATCCCTCTTGATGCACCCTTCTTGATTGCGCGTTAGTCGCTTTTTATTAGGGTGATCTCTCACAAAAATATCAAGTAGTTAGTGTTCTCCCAAGTGTAGCACCGTCACGGCACCAATCTCTTCGGGGCATCACATGATCTCCATGTGTGCGAACGATTAGAGAAGTGTGAGGCGGGTGAGTTGAGACCTCGCAGCAAGATCACTTGGTTGTCTTGACGTTCAGGCAGGACAGTCCTGAGCTCGGAACACACGCATCGAAAGATGAACAAGAATCGCATGGAGATGTGATCGGCAAGTTTGCCTACCGATTGAAATTCACGCCATTTGAGTTCATCTCGAACCGTGACGATGAATGGAAATGCGGGTCTTGAATCACTCATAATCAATTTTGAGAGATATTGATTTGAGTGGGAGCGCACCTTAGAATAAAATCTGTTTATTCACTAGTGCAAATATCATTATGAACAAAGTCTAAGTGAACTTGTGTTTTCCGTTGTAGATCAATGGCTCGCAATAGCGCGTTCAACTTAGGCCGGATGTTAGAGAAAGAGAAGTTAGCTGCGAATGGAAACAACTATGCGGACTGGGTCCGTACCCTGAGGATTGTCCTCAGGAGTGCTAAGAAAGTGTACGTGCTTGACGGACCTCTTCCACCTAAGCCGGCGGGAACAGCCGCGGCAGATATACAAAATGTCTGGGCCACTAAGGATGATGACTTCAACTTAGTGCAGTGCCTCATGCTGTCTTGCATGAGTTCAGAGCTTCAAAAACGTTTTGAATTCCATGACTCCTTTGATATGATCAAGGAACTGGATGCTCTGTACAATTTTAATGCACGGTCTGAACGTTTTGATATCGTCAAGACCATGTCGGAGACCAAGATGGCTGAGGGCAGTTCAGTTGGCGAACACGTGGTCAATATGATTGGCCACGCTGAGAGGCTTAAAACCCTGGAATTTCCACTTGCAGAAGAGCATGTTATGGACATGTTGCTCGGTTCACTCCCCCCTTCTTACGAAGGTTTTGTCATGAACTACAACATGAATGGGATGGACAAAACACCTAATGAGGTGCTTGCCATGTTGAAAACTGCTGAAGGAGGACTGCGGAAAAATCGCAAGCAAGTGTTGCTTGTGAATAAAACTGCCAGTTTCAAAAGGGGCAAGCCAAAGAAGGGCAAGGGCGCCGGTAAGACCGGCTTCCAACGCAAATCTAAGGGCAAAGCCAAGAATGAAACTGAGTGCTTCTACTGCAAGGGCACAGAACACTGGAAGAGAAACTGCAAGAAGTATCTAGAAGATAAGAAGTCCGGGAAAACCGGAAAAGGTATAATTGTTATACAAGTTAATGTCATTGACGTTTTGCTTGCTAGCGAAAATTCTAAGTCTTGGGTATTTGATACCGGATCGGTTGCACACATTTGCAACTCGATACAGGGGCTTCAGAAGGTGCGCAAGCTGGCAAAGAATGAAGTCGTGATGCGTGTCGGGAACGGCGCTGGGATCGCCGCTCAAGCCGTCGGCATTATGCCTCTACGTATCCCTTCGGGATTTATCTTAGAACTAAGTAACTGTTATTTTGTTCCACTGTTGTGTAGAAACATTATCTCCGGATCATGTTTAGTTCACGATGGGTATTCGTACAAGTCTGAGAACAATGGTTGTTCACTTTATTGTATGGATATGTTTTATGGATTTGCACCCATTGTTGGCGGCCTTTTCATTCTAAATCTTGAATGTGGAAATGATGTCTTTAACGTGAATGCTAAACGCCTTAAGAAGGCTGACACCACCACCACTTTCATGTGGCACTGTCGGCTTGGCCACATCGGAAAGAAACGCATGCAAAGACTCCATAAAGATGGAGTTTTACCGTCCCTTGATTTTGAATCATTTGACACATGTGAAGCTTGCTTGATGGGAAAAATGACCAAGACGCCGTTCACGGGTCATCCTGAACGGGCGAGTGAATTATTGGAAATAATACATAGTGATGTATGTGGTCCAATGAGCACAATCGCACGGGGTGGGTATTTCTACTTCGTGACTTTTACTGATGATTTAAGTAGGTATGGATATATCTACTTGATGAAGCATAAGTCGGAAACCTTTGAAAAGTTTAAAGAATTTCAGAATGAGGTGGAAAATCATCGTAACAAAAAGATTAAGTTTCTCCGGTCTGATCGCGGAGGCGAATATCTTAGTCACGAGTTTGGCCAACATCTGAGTGACCGTGGAATCATTTCACAGCTTACGCCTCCCGGAACTCCACAGCGAAACGGAGTGTCGGAACGACGTAACCGAACCCTGTTAGACATGGTAAGGTCGATGATGTCTCTTACAGATCTACCGATATCTTTTTGGGGTCACGCACTACTTACTGCCGCTCACACACTTAACAAAGCACCGTCTAAGTCAGTTGAGACGACACCATTTGAATTATGGTATGGGAAGAAACCCAGTGTGTCGCATCTCAGGGTTTGGGGTTGTGAAGCTTATGTAAAATATTTACAACCAAGCAAACTTGATCCCAGATCAGACAAATGTTACTTTGTAGGTTATCCAAAAGACACCATTGGGTATTCCTTCTACAACCAGTCCGAGGGCAAAGTGTTTGTCGCAAGGTTTGGACATTTTCTCGAGAAAGAGTTTCTCGCTAAGGAATTGAGTGGGAGGACAGTACAACTTGATGAGATTAGTGAATCTTCGGCAACCGTTGATATGGTTAAGGAACCGGAAGTAATTCCGCAAATTATCCCTATAACCGAGCCGGAAGTTGTCGCATGCGATGCGGAAACTTCAAACAATGTTGTAACTGAACCGCGCAGATCAGGTAGGGCTATCCAGCCACCTGAGTGGTTTCATAACGAAATCTTCATTCTTGAAGACGATGAACCTGCGCACTACAAGGAAGCGATGGCGGGGCCTAGCTCAAGGGAATGGCACAAGGCCATGAAATCCGAAATGAAATCCATGTACGAAAACCAAGTTTGGAACTTGGAAGAACTTCCAGATGGCGTAAAACCCATTGGTTGTAAATGGATATTCAAAAGAAAGACGGACGCGGATGGTAACATTACTATCCACAAAGCTAGACTTGTTGCGAAAGGGTTCACGCAAGTTCTAGGGGTAGACTACGACGAGACTTTCTCGCCCGTAGCTATGCTTAGGTCTGTTCGGATATTACTAGCAATTGCTGCTTATTTCGATTATGAAATATGGCAGATGGATGTCAAAACGGCTTTCCTAAATGGAAACCTTGAAAAGGATGTATACATGATACAGCCAGAAGGTTTTGTCGATCCTAAGAATGCTGGAAAGGTATGTAAGCTTCAGAAAGCCATTTATGGTCTGAAGCAAGCATCAAGGAGCTGGAACATTCATTTTGATGAAGTGGTCAAAGAGTTTGGCTTCATCAGGAACGATGAAGAATCTTGTGTTTACAAGAAGTTTAGTGGGAGCGCAAAAGCATTTCTAATCTTGTATGTGGACGACATATTGTTGATTGGAAATGACGTGAATTTTCTTAGCGAAATAAAAGACTCATTGAAGAAGAGTTTTTCAATGAAAGACTTAGGCGAAGCGGCATATGTATTGGGCATCAGAATCTATAGAGATAGATCAAGACGCCTGATAGCGCTTAGCCAAAGCACGTACATTGACAAGGTGTTGAAAAGGTTCAACATGGAGAACTCCAAGAAAGGCCTACTCCCCATGTCACCTGGCACAGTGCTTTGCAAGAATCAGTGTCCTCGGACCCTCGATGAGCGAGTACAAATGAATGATATTCCATATGCTTCGGCAGTTGGTTCTATTATGTATGCCATGCTATGTACAAGACCGGATGTTTCCTATGCGCTAAGTGTTAGCAGCCGGTACCAAGGTGATCCAGGATTGGAACACTGGGCCGCAGTCAAGGGTATTCTTAAGTACCTCAGAAGGACCAAGGATTTACTCCTTGTGTACGGAGGTGATGAAGAGCTCATTGTAAGTTGTTACACTGATGCAGGCTTCATGACTGACCCAGATGACTTTAAATCTCAATCTGGCTATGTTTTCATATTGAACGGCGGCGCAGTTGATTGGAAAAGTTCCAAACAAAAGACTGTGGCGGATTCTACAACGGAGGCGGAATATGTTGCTGCTTCAGAAGCCTCCAAGCAGGCTGTCGGAATCAAGCAATTTCTTGAAGACCTTGGTGTGGTTCCAAGTGCTCTGGACCCGGTGGAGATCTATTGTGATAATAGTGGCGCCGTGGCTCAGGCAAGGGAGCCATGTTCGCACCATAAGACAATGCATATTCAACGCAAATATAAACTCATTCGACATCATGTCGAAGAAGGTTTTGTGAAAGTACGCAAAGTTCACACGGATCTGAATGTGTCAGACCCGATGACAAAGCCTCTACCACGAGCAAAGCATGAGCAACACCGGATAGCCATTGGTGTTAGGGAAGCCATGTAACTGGATTATGACTCTAGTGCAAGTGGGAGACTGTAGGAGATATGCCCTAGAGGCAGTAATAACAGTTATTTTGTATCTCCGAGTTTGTAATGAATGTTTATGATCCATGCTATAACTGCAATGATTCTCGAGTCTACAATAACCACGAGGCTTGGAGGGAAACTCATGTGCACGTGTGGTATAATAAACGGTAAATTGTATTCCTAGTCTTGCCTCTAAGACTGGCTCAAGTATTGCAGGATGATCCTGTTTTCCTGATCATGGGCATGGCTATGCCGGCAATTTTGAGGGCACGATGTTGGTAGAACACTTGTGTTGAATCAACCCAAATTGATTGTATGCTATGAGATTCATTCGTCACAAGTTAATGGTCAATAACACAGAGATAGTTAATGTTTGCATAATTCCTTAGACCATGAGAGTATCGAGTTCCTTCGTGCTTGCTTCGTGAACTTTGGGGTTTGTTAAAAGTCATCCGTTACTGGGTGGCTATTACGGCGGCTTACGGGTTCACGGAAAAGTATGGCAAGTAACTTGATAGCTCAAGATTGGGATTTGCTCCTCCGATGATGAAGAGATATTCTCGGGCCCTCTCGGTGTTACGGTATCCATCATCGTCTGGCCAGACACAGTGTGATTTGATCACAGGGATGCCGGAACACGAAAACGAGAAAAGAGAACAAAACCGGTAACGAGGTAACTTGCATAGTGGACAAGTTGTTGATCCACGGGGATGCAGAAAATCTCACCTCGGGTGTTTGTGAAATATCGCGAAGCAACAGGAATAGCACACGGCAACTGAAGGTTCACTCGAATATTCATTCGTGTGGGTATAGGGGTCAATATGGGTGTCCACGGCTCCGATGTTGATCATTGATCGGAAGGGGTTCCGGGTCATGTCTATGCTTCACCGAACCTATAGGGTCACACGCTTAAGGTTCATCTATCTGCTGAATACTAGACAGGGAGTCTGAGAGAAAATCACCGAAAAAGTTTCGGACACCGGAAAAGTTTCGGACACCGGAAAAGTTCCGCAGAGAGAACACCGGAACAGTTTCGGTAAAACTGAAAAGTTGTTTTAGGGGATACCATTAAGTCAAATTGGTTTCGGCACATGTCTGATAATTCTTGGAGGGTGCCAGAATCATTCTGGAAACTTCTGGGAATTTTCCGGAAGAAAAACCAGAAATGTTCCGGAGCTGCCGGAACCACTTCAGATGCTTTTCGCAGATGAAAATCACTAATCCAGAATTGTTCCGGACCACATTGAAAATTATTTTAGTGGGTACTGGAAATGTTCTAAGCCCACATAAATATTTTCAGTTCGATCAGACGCTGAAAAATGTCGTCGTGAATAGTGAAAGTGTTTTTTGGATATTTTTGGGAAAGCACCTTTTTGGATATTTCCAAAAAGGTTTCTAGAAGAACTTGGGAGCCAAGGAAGCCCCCCTTGGGGGCCCCCCCATGAGGGCTTGGCCGGCCACATGTGGGCTCCATGGTGGAGCCCCACTTGCTCCATTAGTTCCCTAAAATGCCCTTGTGGAAGTGTTCCTTCATGGGTATTTTTGGGTTTTTGGAATGGCAACTTTGCCCCTTGGTTTTCCTATAAATAGGAGGTGAGGGGCCTGCCCCAAACCTCATGCTTGCTCTCATACACATGCCATAGACATTTCTGGCTTCTCTCTCCCTCCCAGCAAAATAGTTTTGTAGAGCCGAAAGGCTGTCTGGGTTCCGGTGGGAACTAGTTCTGGACGGCGAAGCCCTGCCGGATAGATGACACCGTATGTGTGCAACTCTGTAGAGAAATCGTAGTTTCGGTCTTAGTTTGAGAGGTCCTCCCGAAGGGCTGTCCGAGTGATCGTTTTGTTTGAGAGGTCCTCCCGAAGGGCTGTCCGAGTGACCGTCCGAGTTTCGAAGGTCCTCCCGAAGGGCTGTCCGTGACATCGTCCGAGGGACTGTCCGACCGCCTCCCGAAGGGCTGTCCGACGAGGGAGTACATCCTCACGGTTGGGAGGTTGTAAAATCCTAGCTGCGGGGATCTGCACCAACGATCTCCACCGACTCTTCTTCCGCTGCGCTTCGAGTCGGTACGGATCAGATCAAACCTTGTATGCAGTCTCCATAGTGGTCCTGGGCGTGCTCGCTATACCGGAAATTTTTGTTTTCTGTCGCGTTCCCCAACACTTAGGTACACATCAATGTCATTGCCGGGTTGCTTAGGGCCTTGGATGAGCACTGGCATCATAATGAACTTCTGCTTCATGCACAACCAAGGAGGAAGGTTATAGATACATAGAGTCACAGGCCAGGTGCTATGACTGCAGCTCTGCTCCCCAAAAGGATTCATGCCATCTGTACTTAGACCAAACCATAAGTTCCTTGCGTCATCTGCAAAGTCCAGCCACTTTCTCTCGATTTTTCTCCACTGCGACCCATCAGCGGGTTGTCTCAACATCGCGTCTTTCTTACGGTCTTCTTTGTGCCATCGCAACAACTTGGCATGCTCTTTGTTTTGGAACAAACGTTTCAACCGTGGTATTATAGGAGCATACCACATCACCTTGGCAGGAACCCTCTTCCGGGGGCGCTCGCCCTCAACATCACCAGGGTCATCGCGGCTGATCTTATAGCGCAATGCACCGCATACCGGGCATGTATTCAAATTCTCGTACTCCTCACCGCGGTAGAGAATGCAGTCATTAGGGCTTGCATGTATCTTCTGCACCTCTAATCCTAGAGGGCAGACAACCTTCTTTGCTTCGTACATACTGTCGGGCAATTCGTTATCCTTTGGAATCGTCTTCTTTATCATTTTCAGCAACTTTTCAAATCCCTTGTCACATACACCATTCTCTGCCTTCCATTGCAGCAATTCCAGTGTGGTACCCAGCTTTTTCTTATCATCTTCGCAATTTGGGTACAACAATTTTTTGTGATCCTCTAACATGCGCTCCAACTTCAACCTCTCCTTTTCACTTTCGCAGTTTCTCTTTGCATCAACAATGGGCCGACCAAGATCATCAACGGGCTCATCTGATGCCTCTTCTTCAGCTTCCCCCATTGTAGTACCATCGTATTCAGGGAACCTAGGATAGTTGTCATCATCCTCTTCTTCTTCATTGTCTTCCATTATAACCCCTCTTTCTCCGTGCTTGGTCCAACAATTATAGCCGGACATGAAACCGAACTGAAGCAGGTGGCTGTGAAGGATTTGTGAGGGAGAGTAATCCTTATTATTCTTACAGACACCACATGGACAACACATAAAACCATTCCGCTTGTTTGCCTCAGCCATACGCATAAAATTATGCAGGCCATTAATGAACTCGGGAGACCGTCGGTCATCGTACATCCATTGCCGGCTCATCTTCATTACACAACATCGAAGTGACCAAATTAATACAAGTTCATCACATTAAAACCAAAGTAGAGTAGTGACCAAATGTTATTACTGCAAAAATATATACATAAAGTTCATACATACTTCTCATAAAACAACATACAACTATCTAAAGCATTTAAATGCAACAACAAATGCGATCAAAATCGCAACTAAGATAATAATTGATCCAACAACATAATGATACCAAGCCTCTTTATTAATGGCATATTTTCTAATCTTTTTAATCTTCAAGCGCATTGCATCCATCTTGATCTAGTGATCATCGACGACATCGGCAATATACAACTCCAATTTTATCTTTTCTTCTTCAATTCTTTTCAATTTTTCTTTCAAATAATCGTTTTCTTTTTCAACTAAATTTAACTTCTCGACAAGAGGGTCGGTTGCAATTTCCGGTTCACATACCTTCTAGATAAAAATATTTATGTCAACTTGATGGGCATAATTGTCATAAACACGAAATGAAATAAATAGTTATAAAAGATAATATACCACATCCGAATCATAAACCGGACGAGGGCCGATGGGGACGGATATCAAAACCATGGCACTATATATAACAAACAATCATACAAGTAAGAAAATTATACAATTAACTATCTAAATCATACAAATAATTTTTTTTACAAAAAGGATAAGAACAAGAGGCTCACCAAGGTGGTGCCGGCGACGGGACGGCGCGGGCAATCGACGGCGGTGAGGACGGGGACGGGAAGGCACTAAGTAAACCACACCTACACATATGCAAACTAAGAAGTTAATTTGAGCTCAAATTGCATATAAATCAAATAAACTCTCACATAATTACTCCCAAACTAAAATCCACAAATCACTATACTTATAGAGCATGAAACGAGCTAAACTAGCAATGAGAGATGAAAGGATGAATTTGCTAACCTTTTAGAACCCTTGGATAGATGGGGTGCCTCCAATCTTGACAAATCTTGGCAAAAATGGAGGACGAACTCGAGCTTGAGGAAGGAAACAGAGAGGAGAGAAAGCTTGGACTCGGGCTGGATGAAGCAGCTTTATATAGGGAAGACTTTAGTCCCGGTTGGTGATACCAACCGGGACTAAAGGTCTATCTTTAATCCCGGTGGGTGATACCAATCGGGACTAAAGGGGCTCGCAGGGGCCCCAGCCTGCCGCAACCCCTTTAGTCCCGGTTGGTATCACCAACCGGGACTAGAGGTCCCATTTGAACCGGGACTAATCCTGGCTGTTCCCCCGTCTGCTCCTAGCCGTTGGAACCTCACATTAGTCCCGGGCCCAAACCCGGCCCGGACTAGTGCTCCGGATGAAAGGTCAGTTTTCTACTAGTGTGCGGCGCTAATTGGCTCTCGGCAAATAGTTACTTTGCCGAGTGTTGCAGTTTTGCTGAGATGCACTCTCGGCAAAATATCCTGTTTGCCGAGATGCCGCTTTTGCCGAGAGTAGCTCTCGGCGTATGTTACTTTGCCGAGTGTCCGTGATTTGGCGCTCGGCGAAGAGCCGAACACCCGGCGTATAGGAAAATTCCAGTAGTGAGATTTCATCCTCGACAATGCCTTGATGCATCCAATAGGACACTGCCGCGGCACACCATGCTCCAGCGACAATAGAGGCCATCGACCTTGGCGCGCAAGCTGGCACACATCCGTGGCTCGGCGATGTTGACCATGTCTGCTTCCACACCCGCACGGGCGGTGCTCGATGCAGATCGATGTGGAGCAAGTGATGTATAGGAAGATAGCACCTGGTCAGAGAGGCCCCCAGATTATAGGTTCTTTGTGTTGGTCCATAGAGTGATGCGGTGTTGCTACATCGCTATGCGTGGATACCTCGTAGGCCCTTTATTCTTTGACGCTAGATCATCGCAACGAGAAAACTCTCGCGACTTGAAAGTATAACCTAGCTGTGGGAATCGGAGGACTTCATCGATCTGGTTAACATCTCCACCGTGCTGACGAATCGTTGATGATATGATCTTGTTACCTGAATCTCGATAGTTATCTTTGGTTGGATTGTGCACGGTAAAAAAAGAGTTTACGTAGCACGTCCCCCTACAATTTGGACACCTTCCTCTGTCGATATAAATCCATTGTATCTTCAACCCGGCTATTTTAGGAGTTCGTAATTATATCACCGGATGCACTTATATCTTTATTACCAACACATGTCCTATAATTTTTTTTTTGCTTAAAAACAGTACTCTAGTATTTGAAAGGACGAATGAGCTGAGATATATAACAAGAAAAACAATAATCGGCACAGACTACAACTAGTCCCAGAAGAAAAACAAGAAGATATTCTCAAATTGGAGAACCATTTCTCCAAGCTATCTCACCGGCTTGATGGCAAAAGTAAAAAAAGTGACCACATTTTCATATTTAAACCATTTTGATAAAAATAATCAAGCATGTACATGTACAAGTGCTTCTCCTATATGCGAAATTTCCTTAACATATTTGAAAATCTTTTAGCGACATAAAACAAATATGTAGTGAATTATAGGTCCACGTATTTGTCATTTCTATGTAGTCCACAAATAATCACGTACTGAAACATGCCTAGTGGATGCCCGGCTCCAGGGAGCCTGGTATTAAAATTTAGTATTTGTACATCCCAAAAAGAATTAAAAAAATTATGAATAGACATACACATGTATACTACTCCCTCAGTCCCATAATATAAGAGCGTTTTTGACACTAAGAGCGTTTTTGACACTACACTAGTGTCAAAAACGCTCTTATAATATGGGACGGAGGGAGTACATACTAGAGAAATTTTATAACAATATACTTTCACATGTGGCGTACAAAAAAGTCAAATGTGTATTTCATAATGGGCTGGATTGTGCTTTTGTTGTTCGGCCGGAATATTTGTTTTTCTGTGTAGCTTACAAATCACATTATTTAAACAAAATTTCACTCTTTCGTAATGAACACATAAAGTGTTTTGAATTCTTCTTTGGAACTTTTGAATATGATTTTTGATTTTGTTTCAAAATAGGTGACTCCTGGAGCTCGTCAGCCATAAATCCGCACCCTTAGTGACCATCTATATACCCTTCAAGAAACCTTTGATTTTTTTTCAAAACTCCAAAACGTGTTTTAGTTTTTTTTTAGGGTCTGTCCAAAACGTGTTTTAGCTTTTTTTTTTTTTTGAAAAAGAACCGAGGCCGGCCCATGCTCATAATATGCTACTTAGTTAGTTATGGGCCGGTCCATGCACATATGCTCCTACGTGCAGTCCATTCGTGACACCGATCGAGAGTATGACCTAGCCGCCGCGTGGCTGGTTGCTTCGACGATCGATCGCCGGGAAAGATGAAGGCACGACGGTTCTTGAACGTGGTGACGGAGAGATGCCGCGACGGATGGTCGCTGAGCCGCATCCTCAACCCCACCAAGCACCTCTTCTACCCGTCCATGGCGCAGGCGCAGCAGCACCAAGCGGCCACGACGGAGGAGGACTACTACGACAACGACGACTTGTGGCTGCCCACGCCTAGCCTAGCCCGGGCTACTGCGGCATCATGAGCTTCGACATCTTGCCCTTCTACAGCGGCGCTGGCTGGGGCGGAGGCGAGGAGAGGATCGTCGGCGTCAACGCCTAACCTCAGGTTCAACCCCTCCCCCAGCCCGGCAACGGCAAGGCCGTGCTCTACAACGCCGAAACTGGCAGCGCCGAGATTATGCCCAGCCTCAACAAGCCCAAGGGGTATTTCCCTATCTCCGTCTGCGCCACCCACCCTGTCCAAGACCTCACCACGGCTCATCCCGACGCACTCTATATCATGGACCGCGAGGGCTGCAGTTTCGAGACCCTCGTCTACGGAGATCCCAACCTGCCGCCGCTATGCGAGTCCATGAACCCCATGGATACAGATAGGTGCATGTGGCACTGGCGCCCACTCTCTCCGCCGCCCAACGTGTTCGACGATGGCTACTACGGCAGAGGCGATGGCGATGGCTACTACGGCAGAGGCGATGGCGATGGCTCCATCTTCGCCCAGACCTACGCGCTACTCCACGGCCACGGTGGTGACGAGGACGCCTCAAACAGCAGCACCACCATTTGTGTCTCGTTCCGCATCAAATCCCATGGTGAATGGTCGGGGCGTGAGCCTGACCCGATCGGCATCACCTAATGCTTTGACACCGGCACGCGCGAGTGGGCCAAGGCTGGTGACTGGATGCTGCCATTCTGGACCCACGCTCTGCATGTCCCCGAGCTTGGCGACAACCTTGTGAGAATATTAGGTTAGAAGCATATGCTCTATGCAGGGATGCGTGCGTGTTTATATCAGGCACTTGGCCGAGAGGTTACAAAGGAGATCGAGGAGAGGTTAGGATCGATCCAATCTACAGAGAATAAACAGGAGGAGATCGATCCTAACGTCATATCCTCAACAACTAAACCCACGCACACCTACGACGTGATACACATGGTTTATACAAGTACCGTGGGTACACAGGACACAATACAATGTCTAACACTCCCCCTCAATCACAACTTATCTAAGTTGAGATTGCGACGAAAAACTTCTAACTGTCGAACCGTGAGAGGTTTAGTAAACCCATCTGCCACTTGATCACCAGTAGGAATGAACCGGATATTTAACAATTTATGAGCAACCCGTTCACGCACAAAATGGTAATCAATTTCGATGTGCTTCGTCCGAGCATGGAAGATAGGATTAGCAGACAAGTAGGTGGCACCCAGATTATCACACCAGAGAGAAGCTGACTTGGGATGAGGAATACCCAACTCAGTCAAAAGATTTTGCACCCAAATAATCTCCGCAGTGGCATTGGCAAGCGCTTTATATTCAGCCTCTGTACTAGAACGGGACACGGTGGGTTGTTTACGAGCAGTCCAAGACACCAAGTTACTACCAACAAAAACTGCAAAACCACCGGTGGATTTTCTGTCATCAGGGCAACCTGCCCAATCAGCATCTGAAAAAGCACTCACCAACATCGAGGGAGACTTGGAAATGCGAAGGCCATGAGTCACAGTTCCTTGCAAATAACGAAGAATGCGCTTGACTGCAGTCCAGTGAACAGAAGTAGGAGCATGCAAAAACTGACAAACTTTGTTGACTGAGAACGAGATATCAGGACGAGTTAGAGTCAGATATTGCAAGGCACCTACAATGCTGCGGTACTGAGTAGAATCCTCTCCTCCAAGAGGATGGCCATCAAACAAAGACAATTTTTCTGAAGTGGACAATGGTGTACTAACCGGTTTGCAACCAGTCATGCCCACACGTTGAATTAGATCAAGCAAATATTTTCCTTGGGATAAAACAATGCCATCATTAACAGGAGTTACCTCAATACCAAGGAAATAATGCAGAGTACCAAGGTCCTTGAGAGCAAAGTCCAAGCGAAGATCAGTGAGAAGGGCTTCAACTGCCTGAGCGGAAGAACTGGTGACAATAATATCATCAACATAAATGAGCATGAAAATGGTTACTCCAGATCGAGAGTAAAAGAAAAGTGAGGTATCGCCCTTGGAAGGCGAAAAACCAAGTGACTGCAGCTTGAAGGATAATCGAGAGTACCATGCTCGGGGTGCCTGTTTCAGACCATACAACGCTTTATCAAGTTTACAAATCAAGTGTGGTGACCTTGGATCCTCATACCCAGGTGGTTGTCTCATGAAGACATCCTCTTCCAGAACACCATGCAAAAACGCGTTCTTAACGTCCAACTGTCGCATGCACCAATTTCTAGAGACAGCTACAGAAAGAATCAATCGGATGGTGGCAGCTTTGACAACAGGACTAAACGTATCCTCATAATCAATACCATACCGTTGCTTGAAACCTTTGGCCACTAAACGTGCTTTGTAACGATCAATACTGCCATCAGATTTGCGTTTTATCTTATAAACCCACTTGCAGTCAATAATATTTGTACCTTTCCTTGGGGAAACCAAGTGCCAAGTTTTGTTCTCCATGAGTGCACGATACTCCTCATTCATGGCTTCTTTCCATTTAGGATGAGCAAGGGCCTCCTTCAGATTCTGCGGTTCACCTGTAGCACAAAACGAACCCCAACGAATGCAACCATCTTTAAATTCTTTGGGTTGAAAAATACCACTTCGGGACCGTGTATGAGCATGGGCTGGAGGAGGGGGTGGCGGTGGTGGAAGAAGATGTTGTTGAAGCTGTTGCACCGCAGGAGAATCAGAGGAAGCATCAGATCCAGAGGATTCAGCAGTATCCACATGCAGCGAATCAGAGGCGGACACTTGGCCAGACAGATCCGCATCAGGTGAGGCAGGCGAGGAAACAACCTGCGGCTCCAATGCCCGAGCGGACAGCGACTCGCTATCGCTAGCGATCGTGGGGGACAGCGCCTGGCCCGAAGCGCCAGCGCCATCGAGGGACCGAGCCTGGCCCGAGGAGAAGAGCCCATCTGGAGACCGCACCGGGCCCGAGGAGGAGGCATCCTGGCGGGGAGGAGTCGGCTGGTGTGGTTGGCGCACGGATCCCGCTGTCGTGGGAACAAGCCTGACAGTAGAAGGTAGGGGTACGAATGGAGAGGGCAGAGTCCTAGCTACGGCGAGGTTGTACACACAGATGTATGAGTTCAGGCCCCTCTCGTGGAGGTAACAGCCCTACGTCTCAGTGCTCCGGAGAGCTCTCTACTCTGTCGAGTGAAATATGTGTGTTGTATTACAAAAGGTTGCGAACCCTTCTACCAGCGGGGAGGGGTGGCTTATATAGAGTGCGCTGCCCCTCATAACGTCCGGCATTAAGGGGTTTAATCGTGGTCATAAAGAGGTGTACGTTACTGGTAACGTACACCATAAATGCTGTTAATGATCTTGATGACTGCTTGCCCGTTAGCCTCCTTGGGGTGACTTCTGGACTCCTGCGGTCGACTGTCTTCAGACTCTTCCGAGTGAAAGATAACCGTCGAGTGAAAGGCATCTCCGAGTGTATATTGTCGAGTGATTTATGCTTCTTCGCTATTTCAGTCGGAGACTTCCTTGTGGCCCTTAAGCTTTCTGGGGCAGTGTCCTTGGGTAGGATATGTAGGTCAGGCCTATAACCCTACCCTAGGTACGTATCCCCATCATTAGCCCCCGAATGGATCGGGGTTCGAGGGTAAAAGGTGTCAATGCAAGTTCAAACGAGACACCAAAACTCCGAGTGTATTTTGAGGCTTCCTCGAAATCTGCGTCGATTGAAACCTTAACCGTTTGCCCTGATCAATTCCGTCTTGAAGTTATCCGAGTAAAACTGAGCTTGAAAACCGGTCCGAGTAAAACTGGTTCGAGAGTCCGAGTAAAACTGAACTTGAAAACAGGTCCGAGTGATCTGGAAAACCTTCTGACGAAATAGTTTGCTCCACCGGGTCCGAGCCTCGCGGGCTTCGAAATTTGGATAAGAGCGCGCGCGCACGCAGCGGAGATGGCGTAACTGCTAAGGCAAGTGCGGGAACGACGCCTCGATTATCGCGCCGCCCAAATCGTCACGTACCGCTCCTCCTCTAATTTCGGGATATTCAGAGATCCGGCGGGCCCGCAGGTCAGTGGCTCACTTGAGTGCATATAAGAGGCGACGACGCCGGTGCTGGCACAGTATTTTTCTCCCAAATCCACTCCTGTCCTCTTCTTCCTCCGCCCTGCTCTGCTTCGTTGACCGCCGCCGCCATGACGAAGGGCAAGACGGAGAAGCTCGAGCGCGCCCAGAGGGGAGGCGCCAAGGCGAAGAAGCCGTCGGGAGCTCGGTCGACGGTGCCGCCGGGGTGGATCCAGGGGGATTTTCTCCAATCGACGGTCACTGCGGAAGATGTGGACAAACTCGTCGTCGACGGGTTGATAGCTGCCGATTCATGGCGGTTGCCGAAGGGGGAGATCGAGCCGGAGCCACGCGACGGCGAGCGAGTTCTGCTTCTCACCCACATCGAGCGAGGTTTCTCCATGCCTCCCCATCCGTTCATCCGCGCTTTCTTGAACTATTTTGGAGCGCAACTCCACCACCTTCCTCCGAATGCGGTTGCATATCTTTCCTGCTTCGTAACTTTGTGCGAATGTTTCCTGGGCTGTCCCCCACATTGGGGTTTGTTCAAGCACATATTCTCTGTCCGATCCCAAGCTGTCAAGAAAGCCAATCCCAAAGATAGCAAAACCAATGTGATCCAACTGTGTGGTGGCTTAGGGATTCAGAAGAGAGGTAGGAGTGGGTTCCCCTCTATGACCTTTCCCGATTCTGTTCGGGGATGGCAGTCGACCTGGTTTTACTGCAAAGATGCCGCATCGCCAAATATGTCGACTGGGCTTCCTCCCTTCACCTTGGATCGACCTGTTACTCCCAAACCTCTGTACGTGACAAAGGTAGAGAAAATCCAGGTAGGGATCTTAGTGAACGCCATATCCGAACTGATCCGCGGTGGAGTGACTGGTCTGGACCTCCTTGAAACGTTTCTGAGTCGGCGAATTCAGCCTCTCCAAGCTCGGGATCACACCATGTGGCATTATTCGGGCCCTGAGGATACCACTCGGACTCATCCTGAGGAAGTTTCCGATCAGACTGTTTCTCAGTGGCTCAGGAGCATCACTGGAGCCTGTGATAATCCGGAAGGATCCAAACGAATTCCGCCTTTCTCCGCTTTGAACCCGCCAAAGAACTTGGTGAGTCACATATTTGTCGATTGTTTTAATACTTTGCCGAGTAACTGAATCTTCAGTCGACTGAATTTGAAGCTTGAACCTCGCAGGAATTTACGAACATGTACTCGCCCATACCCAATGGAGAACATCCTGATGAAGAGGAAGGAAGCGTCGACGGCAGCGCAGACGGTGACTATGCTGATGACACCGAGAGCAGTGATGACGACCTGGATGAGGATGAGGTGGAGGCCCCTGTCCCTTCGCGCACCGAGCGTCGAGCCAGGCAGCAGAACGACCCGGAGGTCACCCCGAGCAAAACAGTGGCGTCGAGCACAAGGAACCCGAAACGTGACCGTGTCGCGGCATCGGGGTCGACTGAAAAGGCTGCGAAACAGCTCAAGCCAGACGTGCCAAAGCCTCGGAAGGCCCTGCCTCGAATCAAGATAGCCGTGCCTGTTGCCTCCACGTGAGTGTTCGTTCTCCTTATTCTGCTGTTGAAGAACTTTATGTTGACGTTGACCGAGTGAAATATATTTGCCAGAGCCGCTACCTCCGTAACGTCGCCCCATCGGGATGATGGAGACCATATGGAAGTAGACACTCCTGATGCGGCCACCTCCCTACGAGGTATGACAATCCCACACTTTACTCTGCTTGCTGAAGAATAATTGTCGAGTGTCGAATGCAGCTGACGAAGTCATCGAACTGGAAGATGATGAGGAGCCGCGGCGGGGAGCAGAGGATGAAGCTGTGCTTCCGGAGGCTCCACGCGTGGACACTCGGGGACCACCGTCTGTCCAGACGCCCCGTGGGACGAGTGCTGCGACGCCTCTAAGCCTTGTAATTCCGCTGTCGAGTGCTCCGCCGGCCACTTCTACTCTGGTGGCTTCGACGCAGATCGGACAATCCCAAGCACCTCCAGCTGCTCCATTGACTACACCAATTCACTCGACGCCTGCATACCCTTTGTACCACGTCCCGGAGGACCAAACCGGAGCTGCCAAGGAAGCCATGATCCAGGCTGGGCAGATGATGCTACGAACAAAGGAGGCGTATGAAGCCAGCAAGTTAGCCTATGATGCCAGCTCAGCGCTTCAGGCCAACGTCCGAGTAAGTGGTATTGTAAGTTCATTTCCGATTGAATTCCTGTCCGTCTTGATTTTACACCCACTGGGGTGTTTTTCTTCGCCAGTAGACCAAATAGTTTCTGGTCCAGTGGGGGCACGCTGAGTGCACCCACTGGGTGTAGTCCCCGAGACCGCTGTCGACTAACGAAGGCTTCGGCGGGGGTCTTAATATTGTTTCCATTCGACAGGGCAGTGGGGGCACGCTGAGTGCACCCACTGGGTGTAGTCCCCGAGGCCGCCGTCGAGTGTTTGCTTCGGCGGTGGTCTGATAGAGACGATGTTCGGTTGCTTGCTTCTTTCTTTTATACTCGGACAGGCCAGACCTGGTCGAGTATTTTCGTTTCCAGTGGGGGCACGCTGAGTGCACCCACTGGGTGTAGTCCCCGAGACTACTGTCGATCGTTGACGATGGGCGGTAGTCTTTAGAACCATTCTGCAGGTTTCATGGACATCATTTCCATCAACCATGGTATGATGCTTGTATAGGGTTGTGAGGTGGGGTGGCGGGCCGTCTTTCAGTCGAGTGCAATTGACCTTTTCCACTCGGGAGTAGAGAAATGGTTATGTCGACTGAACCCCTATTTCTGCTGATTTCAGAAAGCCTGTGGGCTCGGGACCAAGTACGTCGAGCTGGAGAAGGAAAAGAACCGACTTCTGCTGGATCTGGAACTGACGAACAACAACCTGGACCGTGCACAGACCGAACTGAAGACTTTGGGAGGTAATCTTTGTTGATCAATTGTATTATCACTTTCAATTTCCATCTTTTGAACCGAGTGAATCCACTCGAACAGACGTACGTGATGAAAACCGTCGTCTCCGAGTGCGCCTCAACAATGCTATTTCTTTAGATACCATGAAGAAAGCGCTCGAGGACAAGGACAAATCACTTGCTGATGCTCAGAAGGAAGCGAAGGAGAAGACTGCAGCTGCTGAGAAGAAACTTGCAGCAGCCAGTAAACTGGAAGAGGAGAACGCCAAGCTCAAGCAGGAACGATCCGAGTGGATCAAAAAACTCGAAGAGCAGACCAAGAGTAGGACCGCTCTGGAGAAACACTTGGGCGACTTTGCGAAGAAAATGTTCAGCATGCTCGAAGGTAACCCTCATTTGTCGAATGAATTTCCCCGGTTTTTCCAGAATGGTATTATGATCACCCTTTCACTTTCTCTTCATGTAGAATTCTGTCGAGACTTCGAAAAAGAAACTGAAGAAATTGAACCCAATCTGGGCCCCACAAAGTCTCTCGTCGGAGACGCCGTGGCCATGGATATGTTTCGTCTCGAAGCTCGTCTTAAGAGCGTCCAAGGATTCATCACTCGGCTGAGAGCTGCATTTGAGAAGGTCGACAAGGAACTGTGGCCTGAAGATCTTCTCCAGACTGACCTCGAGTCAATGATAACTCGGCTCAATGAGATTCCCAATCGAGTGCAATCGTGGAAGAAATCTGCTGCCCGCTGTGGAGCTGACGTGGCACTTTCACTCGTCAGGGTTCATTGCAAGGAAGCTAGAGAGGACAAACTAAAGGATCTCCGAGTGACCAACACGAAGAAACTCAAATTTGAAGATTTCATGGAGACTTTCATCGATGCTGCCACTCGGATCGCCGACGGAATCGACCTGGATACCTTTGTTGAGCCTTCAAGTCCTGCTGGAGCTTAAGTTGGTATTTTGCTTATGGTAAAAACTTTATTTGCCTCGGTATGCCGAGTGTTGGTGTAACCGAGTAAACTTCGTTCAGACTTTAAGCCTGAGAACTTCCCTTTTGCGCGAACAAGTTCCTGCTGCGCCGGAGATTTTAGTCTTACTCGCATTTCGCTTTCTGACATTTAGCTTGGCCGAATTTATTTGATTCTCGAGTGAAACGGGTGTTCTGCACTCGAAAGAATTCGGGACTTAGACGAGGACTGGCTCGCAGCTAAGCTTCCGAGTGTATTGTATGTAATACACTCGGAAAGGTTTTAAACTTAGGCGAAACGGATTCGCAGCTAAGCCCCCGAGAGAGAGGATTGCTCTTCACTCGGAGTAATTTTTGAACTTAGACGAGGTCTGGCTCGCAGCTAAGTCTCCGAGTGTATTGAATGTAATACACTCGGAAAAGTTTTAAACTTAGTCGAAACGGATTCGCAGCTAAGCCCCCGAGAGAGAGAATTGCTCGTCACTCGGAGTAATTTTTGAACTTAGACGAGACTGGCTCGCAGCTAAGTCTCCGAGTGTATTGAATGTTGAAAGATCGTGGATGTCGCCTAGAGGGGGGGGGGTGAATAGGCGCTTTAAAATAATTACGGTTTAGGATTGAACAAATGCGGAATAAACCTAGCGGTTAATTTGACAAGCACAAAACCTAAATCGACTAGGCTCACCTATGTGCACCAACAACTTATGCTAAGCAAGATAAACAACTAAGTGATAGCAAGATATATAACAAGAAACAATATGGCTATCACAAAGTAAAGTGCATAAGTAAAGGGGTCGGGTAAGAGATAACCGAGGCACGCGGAGACGACGATGTATCCCGAAGTTCACACCCTTGCGGATGCTAATCTCCGTTAGAGCGGTGTGGAGGCACAATGCTCCCCAACAATGCCACTAGGGCCACCGTATTCTCCTCACGCCCTCGCACAATGCAAGGTGCCGTGATTCCACTAAGGGACCCTTGAGGGCGGTCACCGAACCCGTACAAATGGCAACCCTTGAGGGCGGTCACCGAACCCGTACACTTTGGCAACCCTTGGGGGCGGTCACCGGTACCCGTCAAATTGCTCGGGGCGATCTCCACAACCTAATTGGAGACCCCGACGCTTGCCCGGAGCTTTACACCACAATGATTGAGCTCCGAGGCACCACCAAGCCACCAAGCCGTCTAGGGCGCCAAGGCACCCAAGAGGAACAAGCTCTAGGGTGCCCAAACACCCAAGAGTAATAAGCTTCTCAACTACTAACTTCCACGTATCACCGTGGAGAACTCAAACCGATGCAACTAATGCAATGGCAAGGGCACACGGAGTGCCCAAGTCCTCCTCTCTCAAATCCCACCAAAGCAACAAAAGCTATGGAGGAAAATGAGAGGAAGAACGAAGAAGAACACGAAGAACTCCAAGAACTAGATCCAAGGGGTTCCCCTCACTTAGAGGAGAAAGTGATTGGTGGAAATGTGGATCTAGATCTCCTCTCTCTTTTCCCCCAAAAACTAGCAAGAAACCATGGAGGGATTGAGAGTTAGCAAAGCTCTAGAAGGTCAACAATGGGAGGAGAGAGAGCTGCAATGGATAAGAAAACCGTTGGGGAAGAAGACCCCTTTTATAGGGCCACCCCAAATCCAACCGTTACCTGTCTCAGCCCGCACAGAGCGGTACTACCGCTCCACAGAGCGGTACTATCGCTCGGGCGGTAGTAATTCAAAAAGCAGCAGGCAACAACAAGAAACTGGAGCGGTAGTGCCGCACCAAGCGGTACTACCGCTCAACTTAAGCGGTACTACCGCTTAAGCTTTCGCAGGACAGAGGAAACAGAGGAAGTGGGGTAGCACTGGAACGGCAGTACCGCAACAAGCGGTACTACCGCTCCACTACCGCCCCACTACCGCTTAGGGAAAAATAACACCAGAAGAAAACACGGTAGTGCAGCGGTAGTAGGGGCGGTAGTACCGTGTCAAGCGGTACTACCGCTCCACTACCGCTTTACTACCGCTAAACGAAAAAGAATGCCAGTAGAAATCACGGTAGTGCAACGGTAGTAGGGGCGGTAGTACCGTGTCAAGCGGTACTACCGTGGTCCCGAGCGGTACTACCGCTTTGGTGACAGGTAAACTGCCCAGACAAACAATAAACCCTGAACTGCCATAACTTCTGCAAATGAGCTCCGAATTGAGAAAACTCAAGCTTGTTGGATAGAGGACGACAAATACTATCCAACATCGAAAACATCATAGAAGATGCAGTAGAGAAAATACCAATGATATAGAGATGAGAAACCTCTATGAATGAAGAACCGGCATAAACTCCAACATCGAAAACATCATAGAAGATGCATATATGAACTCCGTTTTCGATGACCTCGAGCTTGTCATGAAGATGACCAAAAGCTCAAAGACTCACAAAGAGAAATACCAAACACAAACCAAGAAATATGATGCAAGGATGCAATGGTTTGAGCTCTCTACGAAGATATGATAAAGCTACTCACTTGAGAGCCCCCCTTGATAGTACGGCTATCGATCCTATAACCCGGTCTCCCAACTACTACCATGAGACCGGTAAAATAGAAAACCTATCAAGGGCAAACCTTTGCCTTGCGCAAAGTCCACTTGAGCTAGATGATGACGATCTTGACCTCCTCAAGTTGGACCACCTTTCTTGATTGCGCCGGCTCGATGAAGACTAGCTGATTGCTCCCCCATACTCCACTATGGGTGAGCCGCTCTTCGGCACATCTTCACAAGTCCATTATCACTTGAACTTGCACACCGCATCTTGATGACGATCACCACTTGATGTCATCCTCCATGGGTTGAATGAGATCTTCCTCTTGACGCAAGCCCATGAAAACATACCTAACCCCACATAGAACTCTCACATAGAACATGGGTTAGTACACAAAGCGTAATGGACAATGCTTACCATACCATGAGATCACTTGATCTCGCTTGGTACATCTTCTACGCTTTGTGTGTTGATCAACTTGAATCACTCTTCGTATTTAGTCTTGATCAACATGACCAATCTTTGGATAAATCCTTGAATAGCACCTTGGTTACCACATATTCTTCTTCAAATCACCTTGAGACCAACAAATGGTCTACAAGCAAATCCTATGGACAAACCCTTCAAATATAACTCAAGGCAACCATTAGTCCATAGAGATTGTCATCAATTACCAAAACCAAACATGGGGGCAGCACATGTTCTTTCAAATGTAATACACTTGGAAAAGTTTTGAACTTAGGCGAAACGGATTCGCATCTAAGCCCCCGAGAGAGAGGATTGCTCTTCACTCGGAGTAATTTTTGAACTTAGACAAGACTGGCTCGCAGCTAAGTCTCCGAGTGTATTGAATGTAATACACTCGAAAAAGTTTTGAACTTAGGCGAAACGGATTCGCAGCTAAGCCCCCGAGAGAGAGGATTGCTCGTCACTCGGAGTAATTTTTGAACTTAGACGAGGACTGGCTCGCAGCTAAGTCTCCGAGTGTATTGAATGTAATACACTCGGAAAAGTTTTGAACTTAGGCGAAACGGATTCGCATCTAAGCCCCCGAGAGAGAGGATTGCTCTTCACTCGGAGTAATTTTTGAACTTAGACGAGACTGGCTCGCAGCTAAGTCTCCGAGTGTATTGAATGTAATACACTCGGAAAAGTTTTGAACTTAGGCGAAACGGATTCGCATCTAAGCCCCCGAGAGAGAGGATTGCTCTTCACTCGGAGTAATTTTTGAACTTAGACGAGACTGGCTCGCAGCTAAGTCTCCGAGTGTATTGAATGTAATACACTCGGAAAAGTTTTGAACTTAGGCGAAACGGATTCGCAGCTAAGCCCCCGAGAGAGAGGATTGCTCTTCACTCGGAGTAATTTTTGAACTTAGACGAGACTGGCTCGCAGCTAAGTCTCCGAGTGTATTGAATGTAATACACTCGGAAAAGTTTTGAACTTAGGCGAAACGGATTCGCAGCTAAGCCCCCGAGAGAGAGGACTGCTCTTCACTCGGAGTAATTTTGAATGTAAATCTGTGCGATCGGAATCGACAATAGACTGCGGGAGTCTTCATTCAATCCATAACATCATCTGGGATACTCTTATTACATCAAAACAACTCTGTTATCAAGAATAAAAACGTCGAAGTAGGTCCGCATTCCAGGCGCGTGGCTCGTCAATATTCTTCTTCAAGTTGAAAAGATGGTACGCCCCGTTGTTAAGCACCTTGGTAATGACGAATGGTCCTTCCCAGGCTGGGGCCAATTTATGAGGTCGCTGCTGATCCACTCGGAGCACCAAATCCCCTTCGTGGAATGAACGGCTCTTGACATGTCTTGCATGGAAGCGGCGAAGGTCTTGTTGATATGCAGTTGATCGGATCAGGGCCATCTCACGCTCCTCCTCCAGGAGATCCACTCCGTCCTGTCTTGCTTGTTCAGCCTCGTCTTCAGAGTAAAGATCCACTCGAGGAGAATTGTGAAGGATGTCACTTGGCAATACGGCTTCGGCTCCATATACAAGGAAGAAAGGAGTTCGTCCAGTCGACCGGTTGGGAGTTGTCCTCAAGCCCCACAGAACAGACGGTAACTCAGTGACCCAAGCTCCGGCAGCATGATCAAGATCTCGCATGAGCCGAGGCTTCAATCCTTGGAGGATAAGGCCATTCGCTCGCTCAGCTTGACCGTTTGACTGGGGGTGCGCAACAGATGCGTAATCCACCCGAGTGCCTTGAGAAGAGCAATAGTACCTGAACTCTTCCGAGTCAAAGTTAGAACCATTGTCTGTAATGATATTGTGAGGGACCCCATACCGGAACGTTATCTCTCTTATGAATTTGATAGCAGTGCGGGCGTTCAGCTTCCTGATGGGTTTAGCTTCGATTCACTTAGTGAACTTGTCGACTGCAACCAGTAAATGAGTAAACCCGCTCTGACCTGTTCTAAGGGGTCCAACCATATCCAAGCCCCACACAGCAAACGGCCAGACGAGTGGAATGGTCTTCAAGGCAGACGCAGGTTTGTGTGACAGATTCGAGTAAAACTGACATCCTTCGCAGTGATCGACAATATCTTTAGCCATCTCATTGGCGCGTGGCCAGAAGAAACCAGCTCGATAAGCTTTGGCAACAATCGTCCTAGAGGACGCATGATGGCCACAAGTTCCCGAGTGAATCTCCTCCAGAATCAGTCGACCTTCTTCAGGAGAAATGCACCGCTGAGCTACGCCAGTCACACTTTCTCTGTAGAGTTGTTCATTGATCACAGTGAAAGCCTTGGACCTGCGGACTATCTGCCGAGCCTCATCTTCATCAACTGGGAGTTCTCTTCTGAGAATGTACGCAATATATGGTACAGTCCAGTCGGGTGTGATTACCAAAATCTCCATGACCAGATCAATGACAGCTGGGACATCAACTTCAGTCGGATCAGAAGCACTCTTTGCTTGCGGGGGCTCTTCAGTGAAAAGATCTTCTTGCACCGAAGAAGAATGAATGTGTTCGAGAAATACATTGCTGGGGACAGGTTTCCGAGTGGATCCAATCTTTGCCAACTCATCAGCTGCTTGATTCTTCACTCGGGGAACATGATGGAGTTCCAAACCTTCAAATTTCTTCTCAAGTTTTCTTACTGCATTGCAGTATCCAGTCATAGCGGGGTTCCTGACATCCCACTCTCTCATCACTTGATTAACCACCAAATCAGAATCGCCATATACCATCAGGCGACGGACGCCGAGTGAAATGGCCATACGCAATCCATACAAAAGTGCTTCATATTCAGCTTCATTGTTGGAGGAATCAAAGTGAATCTGTAAGACATAACTGAGCTTATCACCTTTTGGGGATACCAGAACGACGCCAGCACCAGACCCATTCAACATCTTTGAACCATCAAAGAACATGGTCCAGTGTGCCGAGTGAAGTTGGATTGGCTGCTGTTGCTCAATCCACTCGGCGAGGAAATCAGCCAGCGCTTGAGATTTGATTGCTTTCTTCGCCTCAAACTTGATATCAAGATGAAGGAGCTCGATAGCCCATTTGGCCACTCGACCAGTCGCGTCTCGATTATTGAGAATTTCAGACAACGGAGCATCACTGACGACTGAAATGGAGTGATCCTGAAAATAGTGTGCTACCTTCTTTGCAGTCAGATATATACCATATACGAGCTTCTGGTAATGTGGATATCTTTGCTTCGACGGAGTCAACACTTCAGAAATATAATAGACCGGGCGTTGAACTTTGTAAGCCTTGCCTTCCTCTTCCCGCTCGACAGTTAGTACTGTACTGACGACCTGATTAGTGGCCGCGATGTACAATAACAATGGCTCTTTGCTGTGCGGAGCAGCAAGCACCGGCTGGGTGGTAAGCAGGGCTTTGAGCTCGACAAACGCTGCTTCAGCTTCTGGAGTCCACTCAAATGTATCAGACTTTTTCATCAGTCGGTATAAAGGCAGTGCCTTCTCACCGAGACGAGAAATGAATCGACTCAATGCTGCCAAGCAACCTGTGAGCTTCTGGACATCGTGCACACGCTCAGGGCTTTTCATTCGGACGATGGCACCGATCTTTTCAGGGTTGACGTCGATTCCTTTCTCGGAAACGAGGAAACCGAGTAATTTGCCACCAGGAACGCCGAAAGTGCATTTAGTCGGATTTAACTTAATATCATATCTCCT
Organism: Elymus sibiricus; assembly: GCA_039707655.1. Classification (NCBI taxonomy): domain Eukaryota; kingdom Viridiplantae; phylum Streptophyta; class Magnoliopsida; order Poales; family Poaceae; genus Elymus; species Elymus sibiricus. Next base: position 409,449,457 of record CM077674.1, on the reverse strand, counting down.
CAAATTGGCGAATGTTTCAGCCAAGTCAGACAACAGGTCGGAACCTTTGCGAGACTTGACCACGATATCATCCATATAAGCTTCGATGTTCCGAGGGATCTGATCGAGCAAACACTTCTGAATCATGCGCATGAAAGTAGCACCAGCATTCTTCAAACCAAAAGGCATGGTGATATAACAGAAACACCCGAAAGGGGTGATGAAGGCTGTCTTTATTTCATCTGGACCAAACAGACGGATCTGATGGTAGCCAGAATAAGCATCAAGAAAAGATAAACGCTCGCATCCCGCAGTTGAGTCGACAATCTGATCAATGCGGGGGAGCGGGAAATGATCTTTCGGGCAGACCCGATTGATATGTTTGAAATCAATACACATGCGAAGAGACTTGTCTTTCTTAGGGACCATGACAACGTTTGATAACCACTCGGAGTGGTAAATCTCACGTATAAACTTGGCCGTCAAGAGACGAGCCACCTCTTCGCCGATTGCTTTTCGCTTCTCTGTTGCTGACCGACGCAAATGTTCCTTCACAGGCTTGGCCTTCGGATCAACTCTCAAACGGTGCTCAGCCAGTTCCCTGGGTACACCAGGCATGTCAACGGGCTTCCATGCGAAGATGTCCCAGTTCTCACGGAGGAACTGGATGAGCTCGGCTTCCTATTTGCTGTCGAGTGTTGTTGAGATGTTGGTCGGGGCAGCAGTCGGATCTGTCGGGTGAATGTGCACCTTCTTCACCTCTCCTGCCGACTGAAAAGCTGACTCAGAAGCGGGCTTCTTAGCACGCAACAGGTCGGCAGGATCAGCATTTTTCTTGTATTCCTCCAACTCAACCATAGCCATCTGCTGGTCGGCGATCTTGGAGCCCTGCTGGAGGCACTCCTCAGCCCTTTGTCGATTGCCAGTGACTGTGATCACACCTTTTGGTCCAGGCATCTTCAGCTTGAGATACACGTAACATGGTCGGGCCATGAAACGGGCATAAGCTGGTCGACCAAGGATGGCGTGGTAGGCACTCTGGAAATCTACCACTTCAAACGTCAGTTTTTCCTTGCGAAAGTGCTTGTCATCACCAAACACCACATCCAATGCTATCTGGCCGAGTGAACGGGCCTTCTTCCCAGGGATTACTCCATGAAACTGCATGTTGCTTTCACTGAGCCGGGACATCGGAATGCCCATTGCCTTAAGGGTATCAGCATACAGGATGTTCAGACCGCTCCCGCCATCCATCAAAACTTTGCGGAGTCGAGTGCCCCCCACAACTGGGTCTACCACCAGCGCTTGCCGCCCGGGGGTAGCAATGTGCGCAGGGTGATCTGACTGACTGAAAGTGACAGCAGTTTGAGACCACTTGAGATATGTGGGGGTAGAAGGAACCGCCATGTTAACCTCCCTGTTGATAACTTTCAGTCGACTCTTACTCTCAACATCAGCAAAAATCAACAAGGTGGCATTGACTTCAGGGAACTCTTCTTTTTCTTCTTCATCTTCTTTCTCAGGGTCTTTCTCACTCGACTGGTTCTCTTTGAATGACTGGATCAACAAACGGCACTGTCGAGTGGTATGCTTCGGCAATATCAAATTGCCCTCTTCATCTTTCCTCGTGTGGATTGCACACGGTAAATCCAAAACATCGGTACCCGACTGATTCTTTGACTTCTTTGGGGTGAACTTAGCCTTGGGCTTTCCCTTATTCTTGCCTTGTGCCGCCAGGGCGGCCGCTTCTGCCTGAGCAGGGGGATCAGCTTTGCGCTTTTGTTTCCGACTGGAATTCCCACCTGCATCATTGTCGACTATTTTGGCTTTACCGCTTCGGAGGCGGTCTTCTTCTTCTCCATTGGCGTACCGAGTGGCAATCTCCATCATCTTGCTCATAGAAATGTCACCGGTGCGACCAAACTTCAGATAGAGCTCTCTGTATCTAACCCCAGCCTTGAAGGCACAAACAGCTTGATGCTCGGAAACATTCTCCACCGTGTGATGCAAGGTGGACCAACGCTGAATGTAATCTCGCAAGATTTCATTGGGCTTCTGGACACAGTGCTGCAAATCAGTCAAACCAGCTGGACGTTTACAAGTGCCTTCAAAAGTTCTGATAAACACTCGGGCCAAATCTTCCCAGCAATAGATGCTAGAGGGAGCCAAACGATTTAACCAAGCTCTGGCCGAACCATCCAACATCAAGGACAGATGCTTCATGGCTATGTTGTCGTTACCTCCACCAATCTGTACAGCCACTCGGTAATCATCCAACCAGGTTTCAGGCTTTGACTCGCCAGAAAACTTGCCGATCCCGGCCGCCAACCTGAAGTTGGGGGGAATCTCTGCAGAGCGAATGGCTCTGCTAAAACACTCGGGCCCAGAAACAACAGCACTGCTTCCACTCGGATAATCTCTGTTATGACCATCTCTGTGGGCTCTGCCTCTGTCGACCCTCCTTTGAGCAAGGACATCCCTTGCGTCAAATCCGGGATTCCGCTCATCACCGAACGGGCGCCTATCATCATTGTGCCGGGACACATAAGAACCATTCCGCGGAGGAGAAAACATTCGACGGCGGTCATCACGGTGATAACGGGGAGCAGACTGATCTCGCCCCTGATCTCTGTACCGGTCTTCACGGTATTCTCCGCCTCTGCGACGCGAAGGTGACCCAGGACTGTGAGCCGACTGAACTGTTTCTGCCCTGGTAGAATTGCCATGTAACCTGTTCTGCGACTGAGAAACAGCTGCATTCTGGTGCTGCGCCGCCTCAAGCAATGCCTTGATCTGCTGCAGACCTCTACCAGCCTCTGATCGTGACGGTTGAATAGACTCTGCAATTCTAGCAGCTGCTGCAACATTTAAAACTGGAGTACGAAATACCTCGACGTTATTTCGAGATCTACTCGGAAACAACTGTCGCTGCTGTCGATTGGGACGTGGTGGACGCTGCCCAGCACGCTCGTCGAGTGCCTCCTGCATCTCTATGAGCCGAAGGCGTGTAGCCTCCATGGCCTGGGCCTCAGCGGTCGTACCGACGATGGGAGTACGGAGAACATCCTCATCCCGGCGCTGCTGATCATTCGACATTCCACCAATCTCACGCCTGGAGTGGTCGAAGCCAGGCGGCGGACTCTGATGAGGGCCAGCCATGAAAACTTCCGCCGTAGGGTCGCAGCTCTCGCACTCGGAAGGGATGTCGGACCGATCCGACGCCGAGTCGAACACGCCGTGAAGTGACTCGGCGGGCTCGATGGCCGCAATCTGCGGGGACGAAACCTGGCGTGCCGCCGCGTGCCGCACCCAACGCTGTAGCCGCGAGCGACCGGATCGCTTGCGACGATGAACAGCAGGGAGGGCCGATACACACGGAGTCGACGACTGAAGGAGAAGAACGCCGCAGGAGCTTGCACAGAAGTGCGTCGCCCCGCGAATCGGGAGCGCTTCCACATCCAAAGGCGCTTCCTGGAGCCATGCCGAATCGTCGGCGATGAAGGTGAGCGCTCCGAGACGGATCTCGCGGCCCAGGAACAAATCACCACCGGAAGACATGACGAAGGAGAAAAAATGCAAACTCGCCGGAAGCCGCTTAGACGCCTGCCCCACGGTGGGCGCCAACTGTCGTGGGAACAAGCCTGACAGTAGAAGGTAGGGGTACGAATGGAGAGGGCAGAGTCCTAGCTACGGCGAGGTTGTACACACAGATGTATGAGTTCAGGCCCCTCTCGTGGAGGTAACAGCCCTACGTCTCAGTGCTCCGGAGAGCTCTCTACTCTGTCGAGTGAAATATGTGTGTTGTATTACAAAAGGTTGCGAACCCTTCTACCAGCGGGGAGGGGTGGCTTATATAGAGTGCGCTGCCCCTCATAACGTCCGGCATTAAGGGGTTTAATCGTGGTCATAAAGAGGTGTACGTTACTGGTAACGTACACCATAAATGTTGTTAATGATCTTGATGACTGCTTGCCCGTTAGCCTCCCTGGGGTGACTTCTGGACTCCTGCGGTCGACTGTCTTCAGACTCTTCCGAGTGAAAGATAACCGTCGAGTGAAAGGCATCTCCGAGTGTATATTGTCGAGTGATTTATGCTTCTTCGCTATTTCAGTCGGAGACTTCCTTGTGGCCCTTAAGCTTTCTGGGGCAGTGTCCTTGGGTAGGATATGTAGGTCAGGCCTATAACCCTACCCTAGGTACGTATCCCCATCACCCGCCGCAGATCCGTCTGGCTCCAGCGATCCTGAGGCAGAGGGACCAGGGGAATCAGCCCAGGATAGCGCACCGCCCGGATTTTCTGTGGCTGCCGAACCTGCACCACCGGTTGCCTGTATAAAATCATGGCTGTTTTCTGCACTATTTTCATCAGTTTCCTGCACACTTGCACCAACCGTATTAGAAATTGACACATTATCAGTATGCACTTCCTCCTGTGGATGAAAACATGACTGATTGAGGAGAACCGGAGGAAGGAGGGTAAGCTCCGCACGAAGTTGGGCACCGGCATTAGGATGTAGGGCAGCAAAAGGAAAAATATGTTCATCAAAGATAACATCACGAGAGACGTAAACGCGGCCCGTGGAGACATCAAGGCATTTATATCCTTTGTGGAGGGTGATGTAGCCAAGAAAAACACATTGCTTAGAACGGTACTCGAGTTTATGTTTGTTAAAGGGACGCAAATTAGGCCATACCGCACACCCAAAAATACGGAGTGAGGAGTAGTCTGGTGTGGTGCCAAAAAGACGTTCTAAGGGAGTTTGGTTGTGTATGACGCGGCTAGGAACACGATTAATGAGGTAGACAGCCGTGAGGAACGCCTCATCCCAAAATTTGAGAGGCATGGATGCATGTGCTAAAAGCGAGAGACCAACTTCCACGATATGTCGGTGCTTGCGTTCAGCAGAACCGTTCTGTTGATGTGCATAGGGACAGGAAACATGGTGAGTAATCCCAATGCGTTCAAAAAATTGATTTAACTTTTGGTATTCGCCACCCCAATCAGTTTGCAGAGCAATAATTTTTCGATCAAACAAACGCTCAACTAGTGCTTGGAAGATATGGAACTTCTGAAACACATCAGATTTATTTTTGATAAGATAGATCCAACTGAATTACTAAAATCATCAATAAAACTGACATAATATTTTTGTCTACCCACGGAAAGAGGACCGGGGCCCCATACATCGGAAAAAATAAGCTCTAAAGGAGCTTGAGACACACTAGTTGAACGAGGATAAGGTAATTGGTGGCTTTTAGCCATTCGACATGCATCACAAACAAGATGATGATCGGTTTTATTAGACACGGGAAGACTATGATTGCGAAGAATTTGCTGCACCACCGGTAGCGATGGATGACCTAGGCGCCTATGCCACCTAGAAGTAGATGGCTTGATGACTCCAAGAATTTGACGTTCATGCGCAACCGATCGGCCAGCAATGGGATATAGGCCATGCCTACTTGGACAGTGAAGGATTGTTCTCCCCGTTTCCTGATCGTGCACAGAAAAGAACTCTGGGTAAACAACAAGATATGCATGATTATCCTTAGTGAGTTGATGACCAGAAAGAAGACTTTTTGATGCGGTAGGAACATGCAATATGTTGTTTAATTTGAGGGATTCATGAGGAGTAGGAAGAAGTGCATGACCAACATGTGTAATTTCCATACCTTGACCACTAGCGTTGTGGATTTGTTCCGGTCCGGTGTAGCGATCACGCACGGTGAGCTTCTCCAACTCACCGGTTACGTGATCTGTCGCCCCGGTGTCAAGATACCAATTAGTATCAACACCGTAGGAGGCAGCCGCCGTGTTTGCAGACTTGGCACGGCGCTTGGGGTTGTTGTTGAAGGACTTGTCGAAGCGCTTTTTGCAGGACCATGCCCCATGACCTTCAAGCTTGCAAAGTTGGCACACAAGAGGACCTTCTGGATGGGATGCAGCGCCTCCTCCTGGTTGTGGCGCACCACCAAAACCAAACCGAGAGGCACTGCCTCCAGCAGCAGAGTTGGAAGAATTGCCGCGGCCGCTGCCCCTGGATGCGAGGTTGAGGGAGTGGGTATGGCTGCTGTTTTGTGCCTCGATCCGGGCCTCTGCTGAGAGCAACAGGGAAAAGAGCTCCCCAAGGCCGATGGGATTGTCAGCCGCCGCCCGAGTGGAGATAGCGGACACAAAAGAGTTGTAGTCCGAATCCAATCCATGGAGGATGTGGGACACAACCTCGTCTTCATCAACCGGTTTCCCGATCGCAGCAAGCTCGTCGGCGATGCCTTTCATCTTGGTGTAGTATGCAGCAGCGGACATGGCATCTTTGCGGGTGGTGGAGAGCTGGCCACGAAGCTGCATCGTGCGCCCTCGGGATTGGGACGCAAACAGCTGAAGGATCATCTGCCAAACGCCGGTGGAGGAGGTGATGTCGTGAACTTGCAGCAGCACCTCCCGAGAGAGAGAGGCCAGCAAGAAGGTGAGGACTTGCTGATCTTGGGTGTACCACACGGCGTGAGCAGGGTTGGGAGTCGAGGTGGACTCCTTCTTCCCGGAGACCTCCGTCTCCGTGAGCAGGACGGCAGGGGGCGCCGTGGTAGTACCATCAAGGTACCCCATCAGACCGGCAGCCCTGATGTGGGGAAGGACCTGGGCCTTCCACACCAAAAAATTATCTCGGGATAGCTTCTCTGAGATGGTATGACCGATGGCAGCAAGAGAGGGCGAGTAGTTCATGGCGGCGGTGGAGGAGGAAGGGTTGGACATAGATGGAAGAGGGAGGCTTGATACCATGTGAGAATATTAGGTTAGAAGCATATGCTCTATGCAGGGATGCGTGCGTGTTTATATCAGGCACTTGGCCGAGAGGTTACAAAGGAGATCGAGGAGAGGTTAGGATCGATCCAATCTACAGAGAATAAACAGGAGGAGATCGATCCTAACGTCATATCCTCAACAACTAAACCCACGCACACCTACGACGTGATACACACGGTTTATACAAGTACCGTGGGTACACAGGACACAATACAATGTCTAACAAACCTCCTGTTTGGCTTCGAGAATACGGGCTTATACCTACACTCACGCCTCTTCAGTGCCGTGGACGTCTCTGGCGCTGTGAGGATGGACGGGTCGGCTCCGGCACTGCGGCACGCATGGGTCAATATAGACCCACCGTCGAGATGGCACGAGCATGACCTAAACGTTGTGTACCTCGGGGATGGCAGGTTTTGCATCCACAGAAGCTTCGAGATCATGCAAACAGACGGATGGGGTAGCGGCCAGGAGTGTGTTGACACATTGGACCTGCTCACCGGCATCGAGCTGGTGCGAGAAGGACCCAGCCTGCAGATGATCAAGCACAGGTCCAGACGTCTCGACTCCTGCATCAACTATGTGTTGTAAATTATATATTGCACTTCCTGCCAGCATCGGCATCTGCACGCACCTTAATCAAAGTAGTAATAGCTCATTTATTTATTTTTATACAATAATTACTTGTTAGTTGCAACTTAGGGGATCTAATAGTAGTTGTATGATCTATGAACGCCTTTCTCGAAATAAATTCATCATTGTATCTTATCTTGGCTATTTTAGCAATTCTTACTTCTTTTTTATTGACACATTTCTAGTATTTGAATGCCCCAAGGAGAAGAGATATAACACGAAAAACTAATGGCGACGACCACAATTAAACGGATCCAAAGAAGAAAGAGATATTCACAAATTGGAGAACGATGAGATTTTGATTCATTTATATGACAATTCTGTTTACAGAAAATTCCCATGTAGGGGTCTGATACTACATGCTGCACAACTCCCCCGTCCCGCTGGGGTATTCCCTTCATGATCTTTGAAATCACCATGTCAAATTATTTATACTGAACATTAATACTTGTTTATAAATTATTTATGTTAAATCACAAATAATGAATCATGATAATTTGAAATCTATTTTGTAAAGTTATGTATTTCAATATATTGTATCTTACTCCCTCCGTTCCATAATGTAGTGCATATAGATTTTTCGGAAAGTCAAACTATACAAACTTTGACCAAGTTTATAGAGAAAACTAATTATATCTACAATACCAAATATATACAATACGAAAGTATGGCTTGTGATGTATCTAAGGATATGTATTTGGTATTCCAGATGTATATGTTTTTTCTCTACAAACTTGGTCAAAATTTATAAAGTTTGACTTTTTCAAAAATCTATATGCACTACATTATGGAACGAAGGGAGTAAAACCTAAGTGATCCAAATTCAAATGTAATACGAAATGGCAAATCACATGCTTCTTGAATAATTTGTTACACTTCCATAAATATACTGCATATGAGTTTTGCATATTCTTAAATATATTAGTAGACAACTCAAAAACAAATTAGTAGAGACTCTAACGGTGAAGGGTATACGAAATATCATGATAGTGATCTATAATTAGACATGGACGCAAATGAAAAAATCTAGTGTATATGGAAGGGTTGGGAATCTTCCAAACGAATGATGTCTTATTAGGATGTAAGGAAGTTGGGCCCCCAAGTGTAGGAGTTTGTAACAAGAAACAAATTTCCAATGAGAACTAAGTATCAATCTGAGGAGGTAGAGGTTTCCTACACCTATAACTAATTTCGCAATACAAAAAAACTTTATTTGTGCCCCCCCCCCCCCCCCCCCCCCCAAAACAACTGCAGCAGGGGTGTCAACTTTTCTAGCTTTGCTAATTGTACAAGATATATAATTGATAAAGTGGGAATAAGTATTTTTGTATTTTTGTAATAAATAATAACTTTAAAGTACATATCCATGTTACCCTAGTTGATTTTGATGATTTATGACAAAATCGTTGAGATGAGTAATGTTCGGTTACTTGGAATATTCAGGCATCATTAGGGATGTCCTTTATCAGCTCCAACTCAGAAAAAGTTCTGCATTACGCAGACCACTAAGATTCTACACTTATTTTTTAGGCACATTAACATCTTCTGTGCTTGGAAACACTCTAATCAATGATTTTAGCATCATCGATATTTATGAATTTCTCTTGCCCGTTTTGGCACACTGTAGTGATATAGCTTCTATTGTCCCGTTCTTAAGGTGCCTGCACCCTCGGATTGGATCACGGTGTTGTGTTTCGATTTAACCGGTTGCTATAATGTGGTGTGATGTACTTATTTTATATAGTTCAATAGTGAAAAATCGTCACCAAAGTAGATAAAAGTGAGACAAAGAGTTGCTTCTGCATGGGATTCCATATGTACTTACTCCAGCTAGCCCTAGCTACCTAGCTAACCTAAGCTAGCGTTCTCAGTCAGTACACTTATTACGAGAGAAGAGAGCGAGACCGATCTTTTTTTTTTTTGACAATCGAGAGCGAGACCGACCTGGTTAAAATGCACATAAGAACGCGTGCTGCATGAGATCGACCAATCGACCAGCCAACTGCAATCGGCCCCAGTCTCCTCCTCGGCAGCTTGTAATTGAAATATGGATCACATGCGTGGAAAGTCCCCAACTGCTCGCGAGCTCAAATGAGCTCGCATCAACAGTAAATTCAAAAAAAATGAAAAAGTATTCAAAAAATTCTGAAATTTTTGTGTGGTAAACTTTAAGAAATGTTTTAAGAGCCTGCAAATTTTCACTTTGAAATGACATTCGTGGAAGTCGTAGCAAAAAAAGATCAGCACTACAAAATGCTTTTGAAAATGGCTTTTTTTTAGAATCGATTTTGTTATTTTTAGCCACCACTTCCACAAATGTGATTCATGATGAAATTTTGCAAGCACTCAGATCATTTGTCACTGGTTCGCACACAAAAAAAAACATATTCTTTTGATTTGTTTTCAATTTTTTATGATTGTACTGTTCATACGGGCTCATTTGAGCACCAGCTATATATTCTTGTTTTTATACCTATTTTATCCGCGATGTTCCTTTCATTATTAGTTCCTATTTTTGTTGAAAGCGCCACATACGTTCGTATATGAATCAACCAAAATATTACTGAACCGTCGATTGCATGAGAACAATCAGTGCATCGATGCAAATAATTCATGTCGATTCGAGAAGTGGTAGAGATGCAAATAATTAATCCACCCGTTTGTAACAAAGGCACCCTTGTTTTTACATGCTTGTCCGTGATGAGGGATACACATGCAAATATGCACAACGGAACAGCAGTTCGTGCCATCCACCCTCCGTAAACTTTACGATCCGTGCGCCCTGCTAGCATTTTTCTTCTTCGACACACTACATAAACTAAAGTGTACACCGGCCATTCTCAGAAATACGCGTAAAATGTTCAATTAACATTATATCAATGAATTTTTAAATATTTTTCAAAAACCTTCAGAAAAATCAAAATATTTTTGAAATACAAGTTCCTTATTTTCCAAAATAATAATTGAATTGTTGTGAAATCACGTGTGGAATATTGTTTGAATGCTATAATTGAAATATGTCTTTGAAATTATTGTGAAATTATGTGCAGAATATTCCGTGGAGGAGGAAGAAGAGGTGCTTGAGGAGGGGGGATGACTGACGGTTTTTTTTTTCAGGTCACCAGATGAATACTCTCCCTAATTTACAGCTTCATGAGACAATAGCTACTGCCTGCCTGCCGGCCTAGTTATAGTACTACATGATCAAAGCACGTAGTACACCACTCAAGATGTGAAGGACGATTCGCATATGCGCGGTCGTTGTTGTCATGAGATGAATCATGCATGCATGCATACATGGTTGGTCAATCTGAATCTCATGTCCATGAATCAACTAACCTGAAAAGAAGCAGGAGCACATGATGTAGTACGTTGAGTATGTATGATGAACATGCCCCTGCCGGCCTGCAACCTTCTTCACCGGTATGCACATAAGTAGTCTACGGTCATGTATAGTCCATGGAGACATGGTTAATGATACAATAATATTGGGCTAAGGCATCTCTTAATCATGGTAGAGCACCCTTATCAAGTGTAGAACTTGAACTCGATCGGGTGGACGTAGGATCCACCATAAGAAAACTCAGCTATCTTTTTCTAAAAGAAACGCATTTAAGAGTATATCGATTAGCCAATATCCCTGCAATTATTTTTTGGCGTTTTTTTTTCATTTCCTTCTTGAGTATATAGTCCACTCAACGAACCAAACGAAAACGCTCATCCACCACTCGTCTGTTGCACGAGCAACTAGAGCAAATTGAGTAGGGAGATGCGATTAATGATACACATGCTGTGGAGTTGGACTAACACGTCTCTTAATTATGATTGATCGAACCGCGAACACTCTAGTTGGCCCTAGCTAGCGTTGTCAGCGGGACAATTAATTAAGAGAGACCGGGATCATCTAGAATGATGGAGTGCAATACATATACACGCACATGCATGAGATTGGCCAGCCGACTACAACTTCTCAAAATAGTAATTCGCCTCGCTTTATAAATAAAGCAAACAACTGCCGATCAAATCAACACAAGAAAATCTTATTACTAAGCAGGTCAAAAGAAAACTTCGACCGAGCAAACAGCGAAATTTTAACGAACTCAATGCCGAGCAAGAATACAGGAAAACCACCCCCAACTATGTACAAATAAGAGCACCACTAGGACTGAAAGCACACGCCATCAATTGACGACTTTTTTTTTCAATGAAGCCGCCACGTATATTGATCAACCAAGATATTCTTACAACGGATGGTTTGCACAAATCATGATAATTATTGGCTAATGAACGATACGGTTGAGCTGGTATAGACATGTTTTGTCGATTTTCAATGGATCGATACGGCGGCGGTGAGGTGCATGCTTGCGCGCGCTGACCGGATAGAGGGAATGGACCTGCTAGCTGCTTGGTATATGGAGTTGTGGTGCCTGCATGGCAACACGCACCCATGCATGCATGATACTCTCTTCGTTTCTAAATATAAATCTTTTTAGAGATTTTAATATGAACTATATATGGAGCAAAATGGGTGAATCTACACTTTAAAATACATCTATATTCATTCGTATGTAGTCCATATTCAAATCTCTAAAAAGACTTATATTTAGAACTGAGGGAGTATTACTGTGATCAAATACATACATACAGATTCCCTGCAAACAAAAAATACATACATACATACAGACGGAATTAAAGGCAGTTTACGATAGATTAACCAACCAACCACAGGTGGACCTATGGAGTTGTTGCATTGCATGCATGGACCAAAACGAAAATCATTTGATCGATCGTAACGAACAAGTCGTGCAACTGTTGCATATTACTCCTCCAGTTGAGTTGGCCCCAGCTAGCTAGCTATGTAGAGAGCGTTCTCACGGCAATCTTTTTTTTTTTGCATGGTAATATGTGTTTCATTCATATCATAAAGATCAAAGTACAAGTCACGTAAGGACCGACATGACAAAACTGGAAAGATAGCAGAACATCTCTGAGCTTGACACTAACGTCCGTCACCTGCCTCCGGCATCACCACAGCAGCCACCGAAAAAAAGAATGACGGTTCACCTCCTCACCCGAGCTCGACGCGGCTCCATCACTGATATGCAGCTTTGCGGAACTCCAAGGTGGCTCACCAAAAGTGAAGTCCTTGCCGTTGAACGAATCAGATCGGGGCAACACCCCGGACATGCCATCGAACTCCAGATCTGGCATCCCACCATGACTAAGACGCCGAAAGAGGAAACCATACCTGCCATCCACGAACCAAGAACCCAGCACACGTTCCGTCTTTCAGATGTCGTCGATGCAGACCACAATCTGCATCCGCTCCTGGACTACCTCTCAAGCTCCGCGCTGACGCTGGAGCGAACGCCGTCGCAACGGTGGAGCCCGAGGACACAGGTCCACCACGAGGATGCCGCCGCCGCCACGCCATCCTTGCTTGAACAGACTGGTTTCCAAATCCATCCCTAACCATAGGACCGATGGCCTCGTTAGGGAAGGATCCGAAATTTTATTCAGCGGCGTCATCGCCGCCGCCGAAGCCAAGATGATGAACAGCCTAAAAACTTAGACTACGAGGGAGTAAAAACGATCCATACGCATGGATCCGGCAACCCCCTCACCACCGACGACCGAGGTCGCCGGCGGAGGGGAGCCGCCGGAGGACGGCGCTGGAAGATTAGCCTCTTCTGGCGGCGGCTAGGGTTCCAGCCGCCAGGGACGAGAGGAAAAACAGCGAAGGAAACGTTACGGTGAAACAATGCCTGTTCTCACGGCAATCAAGAGACTGGGCGAGATCCGGTCGAACGTGGCCGGGGGAGTGCATGCATGAGATGGACAATTATGCATGCATGGGCCTCTGGGTTACCTGCCACGTACGTTGCGAAACAGTAGAGACACGTACCTACACCTCTTCTTTCCAAGACAAGATCCGTGGACGGACGATGGATCATTTTCAGCTCACCAGCTGCTTGCTTTCACTCCTCCTTTCCTTACATTATCAGTTAAGCCATAGTCGTCGATCTTACAGTCGTTTTTGGCGTCTTGTAGTTTCTTTTCTGTGGGGTACGTAGTCATCACTTCCGGCTATAGCATTTTTTTCTTGGAAACAACGAGCACGCCTCGTCGATTTCCCTTGAGGAAACCGCCAGTGTTTACAGAGCAACACAACACGAAACGAGACCATATCATCAGTTCCGGCTAGCATGCAGCTGGGAGCTAATATAATTTAAGTGTAAAGGGATCGAGATGCGATGGGACAGATGATACGGTCATGAGACGAATCATGCATATGTGGTTGGTCGATCTGAATCTCATGTCCATCTAACGAATCACTTAACCCGAAAAGAAGCAGGCGCACATGATGTCGTGCATGCAGTATGCATGTATGACCATGCATGCCCCGGCCGGCCCCGTCTCACCTTTTCTTCACCGCTACTCTGCACACGAAGAGTCGACGGTCATATACAGTACCTGAAAACACGGTTGACACATGAATATGTTGTGGACTAAGACATGATCGAGCACCCAGTCCCTGCGAGCACCTATGTCAAGTCTAAAACTTAAACCTATGAGGATAGATTCCACCACAAAGAAAACTCACTTCACAATTTCTTTCCTGTTCTGAGAACAAAACGTATCAATCAATTAACCAATTTTCCAACAATCCTTTGTGGTGGTCCTGCATTTTGTTCCTGAATATATGGTCCACTCGATGATCCAAACGTGAACGTGCATCCAACACCTGTCGTGTCGTACGAGCAGGGAGAGAAAATTGACTAGGGAGATGCACTTAATGATTAAGGAAAGCTTGATTATGATGGATCGAGACAGCAGTGAATGCCAGTGATGCGGTGGTTAATTGACCATTTAAGGGAGGGAAGGAGGCGATGAGACACATGGTGCAAATAATTCATGCATGTCCATCCATGATGTGGAAGGGTAATTGATCGATGATCTCCCGAGAGTGATTTATCTACCGTGCACGGGATATCCCGTGCATGGATCCACCATACATGATTGTTTTAAGATTTGCACTACTTTTTGTTGTTGTTGTCAAAATTCATCTAGTTTTAAAATGTACCAGTCGGTATTTTTTTTCTTATTTCACCGTGTATCATCATGTTTCATTGTGTACCAATAAAAAAGAATGCACTTGCTTCGGATCAAGGTTTGGTAATACACTATGATACACCATCAAACATTAATTTGATACACTTTGGAACGTTCTGGACCGGCGAGTCCGGAGTGTAAACATGTGGATGGATTTCTTTACCTAGCTTCTTTAATATATGATACACATGCTTATGCTTATCCTTAAAAAGAAAATACATTTTGGAACGAAAATAAAAACCCAATGTAAGGTTTTGAAACAAGACACTAATGCACTTAACAGCTCCCATATTATGTATGCCCCCCTCCGCTGCCCACCCCTTCGCCTTGGCTGGCTTCACCACCCGGGGTGGTTCTCGGTACTTCTGACCACGGAGTAGTAATGACGTAGCAACAAATTAACCAACCTACAGATGGATCGAGATGCATGCACGACATGAAATTATTTGATCGTAAGCAACAAGCTAGCTTGGCTAGGCTACTGCATATGCGGTCCTGCAACTGTTGCATAGTACTCCAGTTGGCCTTAGCTAGCTAGCTACTACCTAGCGTTCTCATTGCAATCAAGGTATAGAGCAAGATTGATCGGGTCGAACATGGAGTGCAATTATTATTTGTAGCACACTCGTACGTGCATGTGATCGGCCAACAGCCGACCACCACCACTACTACTATATGTGGACCTCAATTAAGCTCCTTGCCACGTTCCATGGAAATAAATACTTCTTCCATTCCCTTATACAAGGTCACTTCATATTTTTATGTGTAACTTTGACCATTAATTTTATCAACTAAAAATGAGTTATATGCCACAAAAAGTATTTCACTGGATTCGCCGGTTGCCGCGGACTGCGGCATGGGCGTGACTGTCATCGTCGCGACGGACTCCGGCATATTTCTCCAACCTCCAGCTTGAAGTCCAGTCCTCTCCACGGATGCGCGTCCTCGCACAGCGACTCTAGTTTGATCAGAGACTTGGAGTAGCCTACTCCACACACAGCGTCTGCAGTTTGGAAGACAAAGGATGGAAGAATCCTACTATCTCGTTCAAATGTTTGCCATAGAATCCATGATCCATCCAAATTAGCATGTCAGCCTCTCTCTCTCTAAAAATTAGAACGAACAACATCCCACTTCTGAGAGGGAGCGGCAGAAGCAGCAGTAGCGGCAACAGCTAGGAGCGGATGCTTGCTGTTGATAGATCGCACTAGCTAGCTAGTTCCCAATGAATTTCCCTTTGGAAGATAGGTTCTGATTTGGATCGGGACTGTACAGATGGATCTACCGCTCCCTGATTAGCCGGCTAGCTGCCCAACAGATCTTGATTAAAACAAAGGATGGACAAAAATACCCTTTTCTAGTTTTTTTAGGGGGGTGTACCGAACCGAAGCATTCCTCGTGTTTGTTTTGATCCATCGCCAACGTTTCTTTCTTGATGAAATGAAGCACGTACGTACGCGTATTAGTTGAGAAATAATAATTGTAATTACAGTCGTTTTTGGCGTCCTCTCACTTTCTTGTGGGCCGGGGTTGAGTCTTTTGCATGGTAATACGTGTCGCATTCATATCATAAAGATCAAAGTACAAGTCACGTAAGGACCGACATGACAAAACTGAAAAGATAGCAGAACATCTCTGAGCTTGACACCAACGCCCGTCACCTGCCTCCGGCACCACCATAGCAGCCACTGATGAAAAGAATGACGGATCACCTCCTCACCCGAGCTCGACGCGGCTCCATCACTGATATGCAGTTTTGCGGACCTCCAAGGTGGCTCACCAAAAGTGAAGCCATTGCCGTTGAACGAATCAGACTGGGGCAGCACCCCGGACACGCCATCGAACTCCAGATCTGGCACGAGAAGGGCCGGGATACAGTTGTGTTGGAGTAAGACATTGCATGACCTTCTAATTAATTTTCGTGATGGATCTAATGATAGAAATTTGGTATGGTAGAACGTGCACATGTTTTGAATTTTGAAAAACTTGGTCGAACGTGCACATGTTTGATTTTTGAAAAAACTAATACACCTTATATTTTGAAACGGAGGGCGTAATGAAGTACTCCCTCTGTAGTGATCTAAAAGGAATTATATTTCATTACAGAGGGAGTAGTATGACTCAAGACAGTGATGGATGGATGCCGTTGTGGTCAATACGCTGATTAAAAGGGATGAAATTAAGGAGACACCGATGCATGAATGGTCGGATGGAAGATGGATGGATGCAAATGATTCATGCGCGCATGCCCAATTGCCCATCGTCCATCGATGATGGATGGGTATGTACGTAGCCTAGACATTGAACTATAATTCATGATCGGTCTCTGTCTCTGCCTCTCTCGCCGGACAAGCATCAATTGTTGCATCTCCACTACATCTCTGGCTACGTAAGTCCATCAACCTGTTTGTGACACTACGTGGTTCTTTTCAATTTGTATACGTACATGTCTGTCTGTGGCGAGGGGACATGCTGCGTAGTTCCTTCCCATGCAACGGCCCGGGCAACCAAGCTGATCGATCGAGATGAAACAACAGCTTGTGCTACTGGTTACCCGATACAAATCATCATTCACGCCTACATATGCTTGCATATACTGTATACGGTTTGTGTTCTTTCATTTTCTTCCATTCCATAACCCAGAAGAAAACGATCGGCGATCATACGTGTTGCACGAGGAAATTGAATTGGGTGATGTGACTGATCAATGATACACACAGCAGCAGCACAGTTGGACCAAGACACCATTTTTTTTTTTAACACAGTACAACCACAGTTGCTCACATACACGCACATACACTCATCTCTATGAAGGCATGCATGCCCACCTATCCCTATGAGTACCTCCGAGATACTGAGGTGACCAACATTTGACCCTGGTGGGCTGAATCCAGCACAAGGAACCTAACAATCTGAGCTACACTCAGTTCGCAAGACATGATCTTTTAATAATTATGTGGGCACTCACAATTAATGCATCGACTCTTAACTCGTTGGTACTAGTAGATTTTTAGAGATAACCATCTCAATGCATACTCCCTCCTTTCCGGTTTAGAGGGTTTATCTCAATTTTTTTGTTTTTTCGATTTAAAGGGCTCATCTCCATCTTCTATTGAGATTACGAGGCACATTAAATCTTTGCATGCAAGAATACCAATGCATGTAATGTTCCTACTCATCTAGTGGCCAAGCATGCATGCAATGCAATTAATCCAAATTAATGCATCAGTTTAATTTGGATAGTTTTGTAAAGTACGAGATACATTCCTCCACTCACCATCTGCCTTGGTTGATGAGATTTCAGATTTAAGCCCTGTAAACCGGAAATGAGGGAGTAGTTTCTTAAGTCTTGTATCTACATGATGTCCATTTAATCGGTTTATTAAGTGTTTCTTAAGTGTTGTATCATATGGTTCACAATGCATTGTTTCTTAAGTGTTGTATCCAAATGATGTTACATTTATTTATTTATTTTGTTATAAATCATGTAAGTGCATCTCAAGATTGTGGTCTAGTTGTGGAAAGAAGGGCGCATGCTAGCAGGAAAAGGCTTTGGGGAAAACGCACATCTTAGGCGATCAGCTCGTATGGGAAGTCACACAGATTAGAGCATTAATTATGGGGAAACGTTTATTTTTCACCGGATGATTTTTCTCTCCCTTAAGCCGCGTGTTACGGATGCCACGCGTCCTGGTGGGGGCCCGCCCATCACCTGCCCGGCCTTATCTCTTTAGCTGGAGCGAGAACCAGTCAAAATCAAACGAGCTCGATCCCCTTCGCCATGGCCTCCCGTCCAAGTCCCCGTCCGCCATGGCCTGCTTTCCAAGCTCCACCTGCTGCTGCTCAAGATCCACACGCCGGCGCCGTGACACAGTGATTTTTGTTGACGACAGCCAGTGCTGCAACGCAGCCCTCGTCGTTGACTCGGATGCTGCCGGTGCTGCGACCCGACGACTCGACGGTGCTGCCAGCGTTGCAACGCGACGCTCGTCGGCGCCGGTGCTGCGAGCCGGCACTCGCCAGTGCTGCAACGCAGCACTGAGAGGCTGGGCTGCTAGCCGCCGGTGTTGCAACGCAACACGGAGGCCGGAGTGCAGCCGCTCGCCGCCGATGATGGAGTGCAGCACGCGGAGCTGCACTGAAGCGCCACTCGCTGCCGACGGAGTTGCAATGGAGCGCCGCTCGCCGCCGGTGATGCAGTGCAGCACGCGGAGCTGCACTGAAGCGTCGCTCGCCGCCGACGGAGTTGCAACGGAGCGCTGCCTGTGCTGCACTGAAGCGCCGCCGGAGCTGCACTGAAGCCGCCGGAGGCGTCGTCTGTGCTGCCGCCCTAATTTTCTAGGAGAAATCAGTCGACTAATTTGTAGCAGCCGCCCTAATTACATCATGTGAAGAGACGGCTAAGAGGCTTTGCCTGCTCCCTCCCTATGCTCCCATCCGTGCTCCCTCTTCATCCTACGGCTGCATCCTACGGTTCCCCTCTCTTTCTTCCGTAATTGATCTGTCACGTCACCATTTTACCTATGAACCAGCAGTGCTAAGAGACAAACAGTGCGCTGGTCAATCGAGACAAACAGTGACCAAGGGAGGGAAGGAGTCAATGAGCTACATGGAGGCAAATAATTCATGCATACCCACCATGATACTGTTGCCATGATGGATGGGTACGTAGACACTGAATTGATGAACTCTCTCTCTTCCTCTCTACATCTACTGTGGTTCCTCTCTTAATTTCAACTGCACACTTTAACCGGCTCGTGAAAAAGTACATAAGAAGATCGGAAGGCCATTACTATTTTTTGTGATACAAGTTCCATAGTTTCCAAAAATTTGTACTTTTTTTTCTTTCTGATTGGCTTAATTGGTTTTTGCAGGGCAAGGTGGCGCTGATGTCGGCAGGCAGCATGCATGCACCAGCTGCACATATTCATCTTCGTGCTCGCGGTGTTCCATGTCACCTACATCGTCATGCATTATGATGGGTCTAAGCCGTCTGAAAGTGAGTTTTTTCTTTTATTTTTTACCGCACGTCTGTCAGGCGTAGCATACCTGTTCATCAGGTATCAGTAAAACTGCTATTAATCCTTAATCTGCTCCGGCATATTGTTCTCTCGCGCAGATGAGAACATGGAAGAAATGGGAATCAGAGACCGCCTCGTTGGAGTACCAGTTCGCAAATGGTCAGGATTCACCGGGCTTTTCTACACCTACGTAATTATTCTACGTAAACCAACGTGAAAGCTGGTTTGGGGTGATTTGATTGGAAGAAAAAAATGGCCCGGGCCCCACCCCGTGAAATTCAGGGTGGGGGGGGGGGGGGGGGGGGGAAGAGAAGTAGATTAGGAAGTTCAGGTAAGTTTACGTAGCTGGTTACGTAGATGTAGGATTATTGGGATTCACCACTCTGCATGCATTTTCTTTCTGAAACCTGCTGCATTTACAAACGCACGCATGATCAGAGTTGACTGATATATATATGTTTGATCCTTGCAGATCCTTCGCGGTTCCGTTTCACGCACCAGACGTCGTTCGTGAAGCGGCACTTGGGCCTCTCGAGCACCCCATGCATGCGGTTGTACTCACTTGTGGAAACCGCACACTAAAGCGCGCTATTATGATCCCAGACAGCCCCATATATAATACTGAGTTCCGCCATTGTCTTCAACCTTTCGATCGATTTCCCCCACAACCCTAGAACTGCACCCACGTAAACACTGCGGATACAGATCGAGAGGATCGAGGCTTCTCCAATGGCGATCCCGGCGTACGAGCAGTTCAGGAATCACATAATTGTGAGGTCCCACGGCACCACCGACCTCACGGTGTTGTACACCAACGAGCCAGAGTTGGTGGAGCGCTCCATCACCATGTTCGAGTTCAAACAGTTCTCGAGGGAGGACAAGTACAAGGTTGTCGGGCACGCCCTCGAGTACACCCATGCGCGTCCCGGGTATGATCAGAAGGTCGTCTTCTCCCAGTTGTGCGTGCGCCAGCACGTTCTCCTCTACCACTACCACAGGGTCACAAGGCCTTGTGCAAATTTCGCCTGGTTCCTCAATAGCCCGGATTACAAATTCACTATGGTGGACACCACCAATGATGCAAAGGTGCTACGTAATTCGGCCTTCTCATGTCCGAATCTCGTCGACATCCAGAAGCAATACAAGATCGTATACAACGGGAAGCAGAAGTACTCCCTGGTTGACCTTGCTACGGCCGTCATCGACCCCTACTATGCCGGCATGAAGGAAGGCATCGACAAGCGTCACCAACACTCGATCTGGGAGGAAGATCTGAGTCCATGGCCAGTGCACATCACGTACGCGGCCAAGGATGCCTACATGAGCTATGACATGTATAGACGGATTGTTGACATGAGGACGTGCCTCCTTCCCGTAACTGCAGAGGACGCCGAGGGGTCACGCCGTAGCAGCCGCATCGCTAGCAAGCGTGCCAAGAAGAACTCTAGATGATGATCAATTAATCGTTTTATATTATGCATAGTCTCTATATATGTTTTAAATATTTCGTGTAATTAAGAACCTATGAAACTATGTTCCTTTATCATTTATTGTTTTTATGCATGTTTCAAATATTTCGTGCAGCCAAGAAAACTATCGATTATTGAAATCGTGTGAACATCATCATGCACGACTTCTTAGGCGTAACTGTCTACAATGGTAAACATATCTCACACGATTTGTCAGAATGAACCGGCTGTTCTAAATCGCACATGATACATGCAAAAGTTATGTGTGGGATGGTTCGTGTCATCACAGACAATTTTTTAAATACAATCATGTGCCTAACCATGTGTGATAGTTTAATACATCGCACATGCTTCTTTCTGTAGAACTGTGTGCAACCAATCGTGCGCAATGTGTTGGCCATCGGACACGTTTCACTTTCAGGCACATGATTTTATTTTTGTAACGTGTGCGATGCCTTAATCGCACATGTGCACTAGTGAACGACGCATATAAATCACTTGGCATACTATATGTGAGATGATATTTTTTTAAGTCGTGCCCCTTAGGACTCCGATTCATTAAAAAAGCAGAAGAGAGTTGACGGTTAATTTGCGGAAACCCGGGTGAAAACCCTTACAACACGCCCACAAGATAGAGCACATCCACCGACTTAGCTACCCACAAGACCCACACACCGCCGAGGAGAGGACACCGTCGAGTTTGCCTACAATGTCATCGTCATCACTTCTCCCCGAGCAAGCAACTCCGACTCCACCACAGATGAGCCCTCAAGGACTCTCTGAACAACGACACATGAGAACCCTGTCGGCCTGTTCCAAACAGCCGGCCAAACGTGTCGAGGACCAGGCAGCTCCGACTTCGAGAACGAGCATCGCAGGAGAAAGAAGCATGCCTTGCACCAACATAGCCCGACTTGCCCATCACATCGCCCCGTGTCACTGCAGCTCCGACTTCACGCTCAGGGACATTGCAGACGGTCGACGACGAAGACATGCCGCGACCCAGCTCCTCTCGCTACCACCATCGTTGCCGCACCCACATCGCCTGCCAGACACCAGCCGACCGCGATGACGTGCGTGCCCAGCCCCTCGAATACTGTTTTACGTACTAATCTATCAGTGTGCAAAAGCATATTGATAACTGTCTCACATAATAGTACTAAAAAACTCTTCTCGTGTTTCACCCGGTTCTCCACGAGAAAAGGATAGTTAAGTCCGTGATAATTATTGCCAGGTAATAAGACGTACACCACCAATCCATCTTCATCGCCAAACTTTGCGAGATGTACTATCTCTGTCTTGATGACCAAGACGCCGGCAAAAATCTTGGACAAGGTCTCCGTCTCCCTCACCAAGAAGACCATCGGCAACACCGTCGTCAAGCGATGTCCACCTACGCCGCTTGGATGGATGACGACAAATGGCCTCCAAGCTAGCCAAAAATGATCAAGGTGGACTGATTCCATCAAGGTGGTGCCTACTGCCTAGTGCATCCACGACTCGCCACTGTTGCCAACTGCCCCCAAATGTGTCGTTTTCATTATGATGAGAGAGAGCCATGACGTACGTGCATTGAACCTGCTGACGGAGCCAGGAATTGAGGATAGAGGGGGCAAGAAGAGGAGACACTAAAATCATAGATGACATTGCATATTGAATACTATAAAATCCATGTGATTAAAATATGCACATTGTACTATGATACAAAAGATTATTAGATAAATATCTATTAACTTATCCTCTTATGAGTACGAGGACCAAATGTTTCAATATTTACGTCCCAATTGAACTTCGTTGTTAGTTTCTTCTCAAGAATTTCTTTGAAATTGAACTAACCCAACGATCCGCTGTTCCACGAATCTACCTAAATAATTGTAGACGTTTCTAATTCCACGATCCTACTTCTATAGTTTTAAAGACAAACTAATCTAATGTTGATGTTAACTGACCTTTCCATCCTGTCTCGTCGCTGCTCGTCGGTGCGGCCGGCCGGCCGGCGAGAGACGCCAGTGGTCCGCGGAGCACTGCCCGCCCACCTCCTTCCCTACACCGCTGCAGGCGGCCATGAGGCGTAGCTACGATCACAGGAGGCGGCGGCTAGGAAACAAAGCCATTAACGACCTGATCTGTACGTGCGTACGTGCTAGCCTAGCTGCTTTGTCTTTGTTAGTGGGCTTTCTTTCTTTTGTTTCCTTGATTTTGGGCTATCGGCCTGCAGTTCGCTCCACATGGACCTAGGGTTGGAGCCTTGAAGACCTCATACTTGCGTACAGAGGGACAGGGGGGGCGAATGCGTCTTGCGCACCAGCAAAATTAGCCAAAAGTTGATCGCTATTAGGGGAGGACACGATTGTCAGGGGGGGTCTCGCCCCCCTCGTCCCCCCTTGAATCCGTCCCTGCCTGCTAGATGGAACGTTAAATATATTAATATCCACCTCGCGCTGCACGCGGTGCTGATCAATTATAGAGGCTCGAGATCAATTATAGAGGCTCGAGATAGTAGAGGCTCGAGATAGTACGTACATGCATGACCGATGCACACTATTTAAACCGAGGCCGGTTGCAATGCATGCCACACACTACCTCAGCAATACATACTAAATTGATGAACTCTCTCTCTTCCTCTCTACATCTAAGTGGTTCCTCTCTTATTTTCAACTGCACACTTTAACTGGCTCGTGAAAAGGTACATAAGAAGATCGGAAGGTCATGAGTATTTTTCATGATACAAGTTCCACAGTTTCCAAAAATATGTTTGGAAAAAGTTGAAATTGTTATGAATTCACATGTGGATTATTTTTTGAAATTGATTGAAATATTTAAAATATGTCCGATTTATTTTGAAACTGAAGTGAAATTAAGTTTAAAATATTTTCAAAATTTATTGATATATTTGAAATATGTGTGATGTAACTGAAATGTAAGTGGAAAAACTACAATTTAAAAATTGACAGGCAGGGCGGCGCGTAGCGACACCGTTGAGGATGAAGAAGAGGCGCGCAGAGAGATAGAGGGATGACCGACATATTTTTTTTTCAGGTCACCTAATGAGTAGTCGCTCATTAAATATATTTTTCTGCTGAAAAAGTCGCTCCATAATTTACAGCTACATGAGATAATAGCTAGTGTTTGCGTGCCTAGTTAATTAGAACTACATGATCAAAGAACACACACTAGTAGAAAACAGGGCATTAGTCCCGGTTCGTAAGGGCCTTTAGTCCCGGTTCTGCAACCGGGACTAACGAATCGGGACTAAAGGCCCTCACATTTAGTCCCGGTCGTGTTACGAACCGGGACTAAAGGGGCTCCACGTGGCCGCTGCGCAGCGCTCAGGCAGGAGGACCTTTAGTCCCGGTTGGTAACACCAACCGGGACTAAAGGGGCTCCACGTGGCCGCTGCGCAGCGCTCAGGCAGGAGGACCTTTAGTCCCGGTTGGTAACACCAACCGGGACTAAAAGGCCGCCACGCGTCAGCCCCTGCCAAGCGCTGTTTTTTTTTTTGAAAGGAGGGGTTTAGGGTTTTGGAGGGTTTAGGGGTTTAGGGGTTTTGGAGGGTTTAGGGGTTTCATTTTTATTTTATGTTTTTCATTCAACTCGACGCTAGCTACTAATAGCAATGAAGGAACCGTTACACAACATCGTCATGAATATAGAGAAGTGACCTCTTTCTCCGTGCTTGGTCGAACAACAAGTTTTCGTATATATGTTCGACGCTACTACATATAGTACACGTTCATGCATATATACAAAATAACATCTCTTACGATCCCTAATATCTAATTACCAACATTCACTACCAATTTCCGATGGTATTCTCCGGTTATAGCTATGACCTCTTTAAGGAAGAATCCCGCCAATTCCTCTTGAATTGCCTTTACGCGATCCTTTGGTAGGAGATCGTCCCGCATCCGTTGGATCTAATTTAAAGAAGGGGGTCAATATATATGAATGAAACTCAACACAATTGATGGTAATAAAATAAAATTGTGAATATTGTTTACGTACTTCAAGTTGTTGTAAATTTCTGCCAGTCTCACTGATCGTCATGCGAATGAACTCGCAAACATAGTATCCACATAAATTAGTCCCCCTTTCCTGCCTCAAGCACTTTACGATAGTAGAGTTCAATCAAAATAATAATCAAGCATGATAATGGTATTGAAATTAACTAGAATCAAAGAGATGCGTGGACCTAGCTAGTACTACTTACAGTGAGTTGTCAAAATTGCAGCTCCTCTTTCCATTCAACCCTAGCCTTCTTGGTGAACCGTTTCCAAACCCTGCCCGGCAAAGAAAATAAATAAAGGAGTTATTAATTACTTGATATCAGGAAATGAACGAAAGTTGCCGATATAGTGCGATAATGATTGAAATTATCTCTGGAGCATAAATAAATACATAAAGTTCATACATAGTTCTCATAAAACAACATACAACTATCTAGAGCATCTAATTAAAACACACATTGAAACTAACATACAACTATGTAATACATTTAAATGCAACAACAACTGCGATCAAAATCGCAACTAAGATAACAATTGATCCAACAGCATAATGATACCAAGCCTCTTTATCAATGGCATATTTTCTAATCTTTCTAATCTTCAAGCGCATTGCATCCATCTGGATCTTGTGTAGATCGACGACATCGGCAACATGCAACTCCAATTTCATCTTCTCTTCTTCAATTCTTTTCAATTTTTCTTTCAAATAATTGTTTTCTTTTTCAACTAAATTTAACCTCTCGACAAGAGGGTCGGTTGGAATTTCCGGTTCACATACCTCCTAGATAAAAACATCTATGTCAAGTTGGTCGGCATAATTGTCATAAACACTAAATGAAACAAATAGTTATAAAAAATAATATACCACATCCGAATCATAGACCGAACGAGAGCCGACGGGGGCGGATATCAAAACCATGGCACTATATAATAACAAACAATAATACAAGTAAGAAAATTATACAAGTAGCTATCTAAATCATACAAGTAAAAAAAATTCTTTTTAAAAAAAGATAAGAACAAGAGGCTCACCACGGTGGTGCCGGCGACGAGATCGGTGCGGGCGATCGACGGCGGTGAGGACGGGGACGGGGACGGACTTGGAGGAAGAACAGAGAAGAAGAAAGAGGAGAAAGCTTAAGTGTGGCTCGGGCACCTCATATCATGTTTGTTTTGTGTGAACTCATGCTCTCAGGCATTTCATCGAACACCTCTTGTGCATAGGAAGGGAGAACAAAGTAGCACACACCTCCCACCTTATGTGAGGAAAAAACAGACGAGAGGGCGGGCAGTGTGACACCCTGGTTTTCGCTCCTTGTTTTTTTTTTCCTTTGCGGGATTTGACTCCCGTCTTTTTTTTCGATATTGTCGGATTTTCTCTTGCCTCTGGGTATATGAAGATGGTCATTTAGTCTTGCCTTTCCTATCCAATCAGAGACTCTCTCCAGCCCAACCTTGCCACCCAAGATTTATTCTCAGGACTTTGCCACTGAAACCCTACTCTCCGATCTACCGGAAGGGAAACCCTAATTCCTTCCGTTACAAAGGAACCCCAATTTCCTTTGATCTGTTGCTTCCCAAATTTTTTCCCAGCGATCATCCTATCTTTTTAAACCCTGGATATGCAAAAATATTGCCAAGTCATTTGCAATATTTTTCATTTAAAATTAATTCCTTTTTCTGCCAGTTAAAGGAATTAAATCCGGGAAAATATCTATACATCTCCAAATTTCATGAAAACTTGTGGAGATATTCTTTGTGATCAGATTGAGCTCCCATAAAAATATTGGCCATAATTAAATATAGGAAAAATCCAATATTGCAATTTGGGCACTTTCCAAAGGAGCTACCATTTTGGTAGCCAGGAAAAATCCCAAATAATTTGTGGAGCTTCTCCTATCCATATCTTCACCATTTCCATCAAGATCCCAAGTTCCACATATCAAATTTTGAGAGCATCATCCAATTCTTGTTTCTGGATTTATTTTGAGGTTGTGAAGCAACTATATTTTATATTGCTTCAGAAATTCTCAAATTAATCCAGGACCTCACATTCATATATGATGTGAGTATGCAAAAATTCACATCATTTTATCTAGCCAATTTCTCCCAAAAATTCCATCTAGTTTCTGTCCAGATCCAAGCTCTGTGAAGGAAGTACCATTTTGGTATATCCAAATGAGCTGAAAATTTTCCAGTATCTCCATACACCCAAATAACTGCCCTACACAAAAATTCAGCTCATTTCACTAATCCATTTGAGCACAGCTTCAAAGTCCAGTTTCTGGATCAAAACTTGCATTACAAGGGAAGTATATGCAAACTTGGTTCAAATGACCTCAACTTTTGCCAGCATCTAGTCCTTCCTACCCTATCTCATTGTGACAAGGATTTAGCTCCCCTCTCTCATCCATTTCTCCACAAGGATCTGTCCAAGTTTTTGGTCAGAACCTTTGTGAGCTCTAATCAGTCAATTCCTGCCTCCACCTCCATCCAAAATCATCATATGTCAACTCACTGACCTCTGATCTATCTAGTTGACATGATTTGAGGTCGCTACAATGCCCTGGACGCGTGGTGCCAGTGGTGACCACGAGTTTAGTCGGCAGCCGGCGCGAACTGTGGCAACAGTCGTCGTCCGGTCCCCTCTGGTTGTCCCAGCTCGCCGCCCAGCTCCCCTTTCTCGCCCACGTCGCCTGCTCCTCTGCTCCACCTCGTCCCCTAGCTCCCTGGCCGGGCGTGCCGACAGGAGGTGCTCTGCCCAAGCGCCGCCACGGCATCGAGCCGTCCACCGTAGATGGGCAGCCGTCGTCGCGGCCTTCCTCGGCCCCGTCAGCCGGCTCCCACTGGTGCGGCCTGGCCCGCGGTTCCGTCCCGCTCGCCGGCAGCTCCAGACGGGCAGCGAGGCGCCGGCGGCAAGCAAGGCCCAAGCGGCCGCAGCCCCCTCCTGTGCAGCGTCGGGAGGAAGGAGAGAAGGAAGGAGAGAGAGAAGGAGATAGGGTGGGCCCCCTCTGTAAGCCACTCAGCGTTGACCAGGCCGGGCCCGCGCGTCAGATTAAGTGGAAGCGTCTTTCTGAAATACGCTTTCCCGTGGTCAAAGCGTAATCAACCGTAGCGTAGGAGAGAAATACGCTTTCTCTGCGGGAAGGCGCATTCCCAGAAAGCCGCTTTCATTTTCTCAGCCGCCGGCCGAAATGGCTATATGGTGAACGTTCACCCGTTAAGAGCGAAAGTGGACAGTATTCTGTCTGCTTTTCTGCTTAACGAACGAACGGCCGTTTCTCTTTAACCGTAACTCCGATCGAGGTGATTCCAAAGCTCACTTCTTCAGTTCGTCGAGCCCGTTCCGATGATGTCACTTTCACCATGTTGACACTCTCTGAAAATGCCCATTTTTCCCCTGCCCTATATCCAGCCTTTCCGAGAGGGAACCCTTTCCGGCAATTTTTCCGCGAGGCGATCGCACTTCTTCCCGGAGTATTCCTTCACCCCCTAGGCAAGCCGGCCATCTGATATGTGCCCTAAAGCATTGCTCTGTGTTATTCTTGTGTGTTTAAATTAATATGCTTATGCTTGTATGCGTAGTGGCGAGCTGTATGTGACGCCAGTGAACCCTTGTTTGCCTTTCTTTGGTGAAGGCACCACGCCTGTGTTCTGAGCTGCTTCCGGCCGTCCGGGGTGGATGCCGACTTTTTGTTCTCTTTTCAACAACTGGCCCGTGTTCTGAGCTGCTTTTCGGCCGTCTCGGACAGCTGTTGAATTTCTTTCTGTAGCGGTGACTCTATGTTCTGAGCTGCTTTTCGGCCGTCTTAGGGAACCGCTACACTCTTTTTATCAACACCGTCTCATGCTCTAAGCTGCTTTTCAGCCGTCTTGAGCCGGGGTTGAGTTTTTCCGGTAACGTCCCAGATCTGAGTTGTAAAGACCGTTCTGGTGGCTACTGGTTTATTTGTCGGTTTCATGCAAGGGTTCAGATGGTCGTCACTTACAGCTAGAACTTGTAAAGTGATAACTTGCCATTTAAATATTGTTTCACTAATGACTCGTTGTGATATTGTATGGAGATAGGTTGTTATGTTTTCATAATTGTTACCTCATGCATGGTTACTGTTATTGCAATATTATGAAATGTGACTTAATGACAACAACCTCCTCCGTCGACTGGATCGAGTCATAGTGTCACCTATCCGGACTTACCCGTGCAGCCACATTTGCCGGTATGGGACGGCCCTAGCTTGGTCTATTGTCTTGCCTCTTGTCGGTACCACCAAATAGGGAAGGTTATGCGTGCGCGCTACCCTGGCCCGGTAGGCGGCAATAACCTTGTGAGCCCAGTTTATGGTTATGTGCGCACGTCCCCGTTTGGGACAGTTTTGTTTGGCCACGACGGTGGCAAGTGTCACGGGGTGACACAGGGGCCACCCAGGACATGACCCTGGGAGGGTATGATTGTCGGTGGGACCGTAAGAGTGCCGGGCAATAGACAAGGTTTTTTTGGAGCAGCACTCATCCACCTGAATGGGAACATGTACT
Organism: Elymus sibiricus; assembly: GCA_039707655.1. NCBI lineage: Eukaryota > Viridiplantae > Streptophyta > Magnoliopsida > Poales > Poaceae > Elymus > Elymus sibiricus. Next base: position 409,419,897 of record CM077674.1, on the reverse strand, counting down.
AAAGTACGAGGCCAGGCGCTCCATGGTGTGGGTAAAGTGCGCAACCTCTGCAGAGTGTAAATCTATTTGAATAGCCGCGTCCTCGGTCATGGACAGTTCGTATAGGCCCCTATTTGGTCTGTGTCGAGTCTGGAGGAACAAACCATATGATGTTAATAATGAACCAGAATAAGGTATGATTTGTCAAGACTTGCAGTACAGATGCATGGACATCAGATGATGTCAGAGGTATGATTGCTAGCCATGTGATGGCTATGAGATGAGCGGTTGAATGACCGCAAAGTTTGGATCGGACTTGGATCGTGAAAATACTCGGAGTATGAATTATTTACTTGATATGCTTTACTTTACTGTATTTACTCCAATAGTCATTATGATAGATAATCCTGCTATGACATGATGATTAATGCTGCTAGATGATTAATATTGCTAGATAGGTATATTATGCCATGATAATTAATGTTGCTCTAATAGTGAATGCATGCTTGAATGCCATGGATTGCATTGGTTGGTGTATATGTTGGTTTGGTTTGCTTGCGAGTACATTCAAAAGTACTCAGCGGCCTTCAATGTGGCCAGGTTCACCTAAGGATTCGACGTCCCCTAGCGAGGAGCCGGAGTGTTCGCGGGCTAGAAGAGTAACCTAGTCAGATCCCTATGGATTGGGGCCGCACCAAGACCATGCTGCCTTAGATAGAGCCTTTCCGCTGCCACCACCCTTGTAATATATCATGTAAGACTGATATATTTCATTAATAGAAATGTCTGTGTTCATGATACTTGTTGTAAACGCGCACGCCAGAGTGATCTCCTGGGCTGGCGTGTGCGGCGACCGTCTGGCTACAGTGGTATTCAGGTGGGGCGCCACAACGGATGGTATCAGAGCCAGGCTGACTGTAGGTTACCCTAGCCAAATTTCATTGCCTCTCGATCAGTAGAAAGCCCAGATGGATTTCAGCCATCTTTGCCAGACAGGCACGGCTACTATTGATCATAAGGCAAACCCCATAGGTTTTTGGCTCCATCAGACCCCAACTCTCGTGGCCTTTGCCTCCGGTGGGAAATGTCCGCACCAGGCAACGACCCGTGAGCCCTGAACCCCTAGGTAAACCAGATATCCCCACCTTGCTTGCTAACCATGGCATTTCTCTCCTCAAATCCAGTTTCCTTTGGGAAACGCCGATAAATTCCATCTCTTCCCGACAACCTTAGGATCGTTGACTAAGCCACTTTGGCTATGGTCGTGCGTCGAGGTGGATGTTCCCTAAGGAAGTAGTAGGAGCTCGACACCAATTGCTACCAGGAGCATTGTGTGGTTTTGCTTCTAAATCCTTAGAGGTACATCGAGTGCGCTATATTAGTTGTACTAGTGGATCTTCGGCCACATGTGTAAGGTCCGCAAAATTTGACCTTTATTTGCTTTTTGGTTTTTCGCGGTTTTGCTTCTGTTGTCGGTTCCGTTCTTTCGCTCCGACTGGATCCATCCGCAAGTGCTGTCAAGAAGACCAACACACAACTTGGATAATGCCCAATAATCCAAATTCAGTAAGAGCCAAGTCAAGCCAATTACCCGATATTCGGAGCATTATCACCAGATCTGTCAAGAATGAAGAATGTGTCAGAAGCAGACTCTGAGTGCAACCGACAATGCCAGATTATACCTGAGAGATGTTGCTTCAGAATTGATCACACCAAAGGAACAGCGAGATGAGCTATCAGTAATGGACACCAACAGGGACAAATTATTCCGTCCTCGGCACAAGGAATTATTTTAGCCAGTGGGGTGAACCTTGAGTCTTTTCTCAATGGGCTCAAGAATCATTTATTACCCCCGGAAGCCATATTTCAAGAATGTGAAGGTGCCGAGAGCAACAACAGAACTCGGGTATGTGGATACAAATTTCAAAGCATATTCTGGAATTTTTCAATGCATATACAAATTTTCTGGGCATGATGGACAAAGCCTGCGAGAAATATGGATGAGTTCATGGCTGCCCAGAATCAATGAGGACTCCAAACACCTGGAAGCTCAGCTAAACCGAATGGAATTATCTGTCAACTGCTCACTACCAGCAACCCTTGGTTTGAGTGTAAAGGGTATTCCAAATTAATTAACGACATGAAGTCTGCATCAGTAGTGCAACCTCTACAGCAACAATGATCAGACCAACAAAAGAATTAGCGGTATGCATTACCAACAGGACATTTACAGACAAGGGCTTCTGATATAAGCAACCCAACCTTCCTCCGCAAGCTATCGGAAGAAGCTTACAATGCAAGACTCCCAACCTTTCTCGCTACACCCCTTGGTGAGAAAATCTTCTGGAGTACGGTACTCCAATCTTCCTCAGCATGCTATCGCAGAAAGCTTCCGGCATAAGGCACCTGACCTTCCCCAGTAAGCAACCTGAGGGGAAACTTCTGAGGTACGACACCCAGCCTTCTTCGACACACTACCCTGGCAAAAGCTTCGAGCATAAGGAAATCAACCTTCTTCAGCACGCCAACGTGCCCACAACAATCCTGTCAGAAGCATGAACTAGTTCGGACACACATCCGCCTCAGAACTTGGTGGTTATAAAAAGATTTATCCTACTTTGCATATGAGCATGCAGTCCAGGGGATCAGTTCATGCGAGCCACTCGTACACGGGAATGACTGTGGTCAAGAGAAACGTCGGCCCCATACTTCAAAGAAGGATGTGAACACAGCAATCCCTACGAGATATGCAAGAGTAAATTGTGAATACAAGCCCAACAAGCTGGGATATGACCAAGGAGCCTTGTTGGCAGGTCATGACAAGCCTACAAAAGGAACCCTCGGCAACAAGGAAGTCTTGAGTAAACCATCTCCGTGACGGTCAATGAAGTAAAGCTTCACAGACAAGGCGATATTGCCAATTCTTGTCAGACTATTGCATATACGGCCACAACAATGCAGCAGGCATGTTGTACTCCTCATAAGCATGGGCCATCAACCAAGATAAGAGGCTATGCTCCGTAAGACACACCGGATGATAGCCATACTATGTCAGCTCAGTGAGGACCACAGAGGCTATACAGGGCAGAGCCACCTCAGAGATTACCGTCTATGATTACTTTGTGATCGTGCCCGACATTTCAGTGGGAATCACCTCAGGACGAAGTCAGAATGCAAGAGACAGAAGGAAACATCAGTATAGAACCCACAGCCAGATTGAGCATTCTGACAAGGCAAAAAGAGAGCCACTCCAAGCCACTCCAGGCCATACGAGCACGTGAGTCCGGTACCCAGAAAGAATGTCTCGCCTTGGCAGTCAGTGTACGAAGTATCACAATAAAACCCGAAGCAGCTAGTCCCAGGACATGGAAACCAGACTATTTGTCGATACTCGGAGCTACCCACCAACCCCAGCCAGCAAACTACTAGGACAAATAGTTTTCCTGACAGAAAAGAGAAGGATTCAATGCAGCCGTCTGAAAAAGACAACACCTGAGCCATCAAAAGAGGCAGTTAGAAAATCAGTAAACAAATGAAGACAAGATAGCTGATGGATCCAAGTCGCACACAGGTAAGTCCCCCTTGCCGGGAGGTAAGCCCGGAAATCTCGAGGATGAGATTTTCTTAAGAGGGGTAGGTTTGTGACACCCTGGTTTTCGCTCCTTGTTTTTTTTCCTTTGCGGGATTTGACTCCCGTCTTTTTTTCCGATGTTGTCGGATTTTCTCTTGCCTCTGGGTATATGAAGATGGTCATTTAGTCTTGCCTTTCCTATCCAATCAGAGACTCTCTCCATCCCAACGTTGCCACCCAAGATTTATTCTCAGGACTTTGCCACTGAAACCCTACTCTCCGATCTACCGGACGGGAAACCCTAATTCCTTCCGTTACAAAGGAACCCCAATTTCCTTTGATCTGTTGCTTCCCAAATTTTTTCCCAGCGATCATCCTATCTTTTTAAACACTGGATATGCAAAAATATTGCCAAGTCATTTGCAATATTTTTCATTTAAAATTAATTCCTTTTTCTGCCATTTAAAGGAATTAAATCTGGGAAAATATCTATCCATCTCCAAAGTTCATGAAAACTTGTGGAGATATTCTTTGTGATCATATTGAGCTCCCATAAAAATATTGGCCATAATTAAATAAGGGAAATTGCCTTTTCCTATTTAAAGCCAATATTGCAATTTGGGCACTTTCCAAAGGAGCTACCATTTTGGTAGCCAGGAAAAATCCCAAATAATTTGTGGAGCTTCTCCTATCCATATCTTCACCATTTCCATCAAGATCCCAAGTTCCACAGATCAAATTTTGAGAGCATCATCCAATTCTCGTTTCTGGATTTATTTTGAGGTTGTGAAGAACCTATATTTTATATTGCTTCAGAAATTCTCAAATTAATCCAGGACCTCACATTCCATATATGATGTGAGTATGCAAAAATTCACATCATTTTATCTAGCCAATTTCTCCCAAAAATTCCATCTAGTTTCTGTCCAGATCCAAGCTCTCTGAAGGAAGTACCATTTTGGTATATCCAAATGACACTACTAGAAAAAAGCACATTAGTGGCGCACCACTTTTGGGTATTAATGGCGCACCATAGGTGCGCCACTATTACCACGCCACTAATAAGAAATACTAATGGCGCACCTCTGGTGCGCCATTAGTATTGCAGGTAACAGTGGCGCACCTCTGGTGCGCCATTACTATTGCTACAGGTGCGCCACTGGTAAATTTTTTTTTAATTTTTTTTTTATTTTTTTTGAATTTTGAAGGCGGGAAAATAGTAGTGGCGCACCGTCTAACCCCCACCGTGCGCCATTGCTATTTTTGAATTTTGAATTTGGATCTGGCTCATTTTTTTGGCTCGTTTTTTTTGGTTAATTTTTTTTCAAATTTCGTTCTCGACCTGGTTAAATTTTTTTGCCTCGTTTTTTTTGGTTAAATTTTTTTCAAATTTTTGGCTCCACATGTGGCCGGAAGTAGAGGAGGAGGGAGGAGAGACCGTGAGGAGGAGAGGAGGGAGGAGGAGGTCGCCGGAGAGGAGGAGGAGGAGGAGGTCACCGGAGAAGGAGGAGGAGGTCGCCGGAGAGGAGGAGGAGGACCGTGAGCAGGAGAGGAAGGAGCACCATGAGGAGGAGAGGAGGGAGGAGGAGGAGCACCGTGAGGAGGAGAGGAGGGAGGAGGAGGTCGCCGGAGGAGGAGCACCGGCCGTGAGGAGGATGTCACCGGAGGAGGAGCACCTTGAGGAGGAGGAGGTCGCCGGAGAGGAGGAGATGGAGTGGAGGAGAGGAGGAGAGGAGGAGATGGAGTGGAGGAGAGGAGGAGATGGAGTGGAGGAGAGGAGGAGAAGAATGAAGGGGAAGGGAGGAAGAAGGGGAAGGGAGACGGGGAAGGAGAAGGGAGGAGGAGGGAGGGGGATGGGGATAAGGAGAGAGGAAGGAGAGGGGTGGGTGGGTGCGCACGTGGTGGGGCTGTGACATAGTAATGGCGCACCATGGGGTGGTGCACCATTGCTATGGTACATAGTAATGGCGCACCTAGGTGTGGTGCGCCATTACTATGTACCATAGCAATGGCGCACCACCCCATGGTGCGCCATTACTATTTTTTAATTTTTTTGAATTTGGAAGGCGGGAAAGTTAGCAGTGGCGCACTATGCATTGGTGCGCCACTGCTAACTTTTTTTAATTTTTTTGCCTGCAGATCTTAAAATGGCTGTAACTTATTTTCTGTTAGGTTTTTGAGGATTCTAAAAAATCGATAACGGGCGTAGCTGGTCAAATTCGGATGTAGCTTTTCGAGTAGTATCTTTTTCATATAAAAAACTTTTTCATCGGAGGTCGTATGCAAAAGTTACGGCCATTTTACCGAAACACGGCGGTTTTTTTTTGCAAAAAAATTCAAAATTCATCTTTGTTAATTTTCGTAACAACTAGAACACATAACACATCGGCATCTATTTTTTTGAATATTTTTGAATCATTTATCATTTTCTTTTATTTTTTTTTAAACTGAAAAGGCGATCCACGGGGGGGGGGGGGGGGGGGGTGTCTGTGTGTGTGGTGGGGTGTGTGTCTGTGTGTGTGAGACATAGTAATGGCGCACCCTCCCTGGTGCGCCATTGCTAACCCTAGCAATGGCGCACCAGGGAGGGTGCGCCATTACTATGTCTCACACACACAGACACACACCCCCCCACCAGACATAGTAATGGCGCACCCTCCCTGGTGCGCCATTGCTAACCCTAGCAATGGCGCACCAGGGAGGGTGCGCCATTACTATGTCTCACACACACAGACACACACCCCCCCACCAGACATAGCAATGGCGCACCACACCAAGGTGCGCCATTACTAAGGTGCATAGTAATGGCGCACCTAGGTGTGGTGCGCCATTGCTATGTCTGGTGGGGTGGGGGGGTGGGCAAAAAAAATAGCAATGGCGCACTGCTCAGGTGGTGCGCCACTACTAAAAAAATAACAATGGCGCACCTGTTTCTGGTGCGCCATTGCTATATAGCAGTGGCGCACCACCACCATGGTGCGCCACTAATAGGGATATTGGCTATAGCCAGTTTTCTAGTAGTGTGAGCTGAAAATTTTCCAAAGCTCACTTCTTCAGTTCGTCGAGCCCGTTCCGATGATGTCACTTTCACCATGTTGACACTCTCTGAAAATGCCCATTTTGCCCCTGCCCTATATCCAGCCTTTCCGAGAGGGAACCCTTTCCGGCAATTTTTCCGCAAGGCGATCGCACTTCTTCCCGGAGTATTCCTTCACCCCCCAGGCAAGCCGGCCATCTGATATGTGCCCTAAAGCATTGCTCTGTGTTATTCTTGTGTGTTTAAATTAATATGCTTATGCTTGTATGCGTAGTGGCGAGCTGTATGTGACGCCAGTGAACCCTTGTTTGCCTTTCTTTGGTGAAGGCACCACGCCTGTGTTCTGAGCTGCTTCCGGCCGTCCGGGGTGGATGCCGACTTTTTGTTCTCTTTTCAACAACTGGCCCGTGTTCTGAGCTGCTTTTCGGCCGTCTCGCACAGCTGTTGAATTTCTTTCTATAGCGGTGACTCTATGCTCTGAGCTGCTTTTCGGCCGTCTTAGGGAACCGCTACACTCTTTTTATCAACACCGTCTCATGCTCTGAGCTGCTTTTCAGCCGTCTTGAGCCGGGGTTGAGTTTTTCCGGTAACGTCCCAGATCTGAGTTGTAAAGACCGTTCTGGTGGCTACTGGTTTATTTGTCGGTATCATGCAAGGGTTCAGATGGTCGTCACTTACAGCTAGAACTTGTAAAGTGATAACTTGCCATTTAAATATTGTTTCACTAATGACTCGTTGTGATATTGTATGGAGATAGGTTGTTATGTTTTCATAATTGTTACCTCATGCATGGTTACTATTATTGCAATATTATGAAATGTGACTTAATGACAACAACCTCCTCCGTCGACTGGATCGAGTCATAGTGTCACCTATCCGGACTTACCCGTGCAGCCACATTTGCCGGTATGGGACGGCCCTAGCTTGGTCTATTGTCTTGCATCTTGTCGGTACCACCAAATAGGGAAGGTTATGCGTGCGCGCTACCCTGGCCCGGTAGGCGGCGATAACCTTGTGAGCCCAGTTTATGGTTATGTACGCACGTCCCCGTTTGGGACAGTTTTGTTTGGCCACGACGGTGGCAGGTGTCACGGGGTGACACAGGGGCCACCCAGGACATGACCCTGGGAGGGTATGATTGTCGGTGGGACCGTAAGATTGCCGGGCAATAGACAAGGTTTTGTTGGAGCAGCACTCATCCACCTGAATGGGAACATGTACTAAAGTACGAGGCCAGGCGCTCCATGGTGTGGGTAAAGTGCGCAACCTCTGCAGAGTGTAAATCTATTCGAATAGCCGCGTCCTCGGTCATGGACAGTTCGTATAGGCCCCTATTTGGTCTGTGTCGAGTCTGGAGGAACAAACCATATGATGTTAATAATGAACCAGAATAAGGTATGATTTGTCAAGACTTGCAGTACAGATGCATGGACATCAGATGATGTCAGAGGTATGATTGCTAGCCATGTGATGGCTATGAGATGAGCGGTTGAATGACCGCAAAGTTTGGATCGGACTTGGATCGTGAAAATACTCGGAGTATGAATTATTTACTTGATATGCTTTACTTTACTGTATTTACTTCAATAGTCATTATGATAGATAATCCTGCTATGACATGATGATTAATGCTGCTAGATGATTAATATTGCTAGATAGGTATATTATGCCATGATAATTAATGTTGCTCTAATAGTGAATGCATGCTTGAATGCCATGGATTGCATTGCTTGGTGTATATGTTGGTTTGGTTTGCTTGCGAGTACATTCAAAAGTACTCAGCGGCCTTCAATGTGGCCAGGTTCACCTAAGGATTCGACGTCCCCTAGCGAGGAGCCGGAGTGTTCGCGGGCTAGAAGAGTAACCCAGTCAGATCCCTGTGGATTGGGGCCGCACCAAGACCATGCTGCCTTAGATAGAGCCTTTCCGCTGCCACCACCCTTGTAATATATCATGTAAGACTGATATATTTCATTAATAGAAATGTCTGTGTTCATGATACTTGTTGTAAACGCGCACGCCAGAGTGATCTCCTGGGCTGGCGTGTGCGGCGACCGTCTGGCTACAGTGGTATTCAGGCGGGGCGCCACAGGCAGGGGCGGGGGTATATATAGGCAAATTTGTAGTCCCGCTTGGTGTCTAAAACTGGGACTGAAGACAGACCTTTAGTCCCGGTTGGAGACACCAACCGGGACTAAAGGGGTACGATGCCCTTTAGTCCCGGTTGGTGTCTCACGATGCCCTTTAGTCCCGGTTGGTGTCTCCAACCGGGACTAAAGGTCCCATTTGAACCGGGACTGCTGCCTGCCGAGCCCCGACCGGCGCCCTAGCCGCTCGAACCGGAACTAATGCTCGCATTAGTCCCGGTTCGTAATGCGACCAGGACTAATGTGTAGATCGAGCTTGAACCAAAGCCCTGTTTTCTACCAGTGACAGTACACCGCTCACGATCGATGTGAAGGATGACTCGCATATGGGCAATGGTTGACGTCATGAGATGAATCGTGCATGCACATATGGTTGGGCGATCTGCATCTCATTTCCATCAAATCACTTAACCAATCAATCATAACCTGAAAAGAAGCCGGTGCACATGATGTAGTATGATCATGCCCGGGCCGGCCAGCAACCTTCTTCACTGGCACACACGAGGAGCCGACGGTCATGTATAGGCTGATTCCACGGCAAAGAACCTAACCAACTGAGCTATGTCTAGATCGTATTTTTTTTCCTTTCCCTTTATAGAAGCACCATGTATGAACATATCAATTGCCTTTGGCGTTATTTTTCCTTCCACCTTGGGTATATAGTCCACTCGATGATCCATGAGAAGACGCTCATCCAGCACTCTGAGAGCAAATTGACTAGGGAGATATGATTAATGATACACGCGGTTGAGTTGGACTAACCCATCTCTTAATTATGATCGATCGAGACAGCAGTGATTTGGTGGTTAATTAACCAAATATGGAAAAGAATTCAATGATGCATGGAGCTCCAGGGATGCAAATAATTCATTCATGCCCATTCATGATGGATGGGTACATGGATACTAATGATGATCTCTCTCTATATATATATATATATACCCATCTATGTGGTTCCTTCCTTAATTTCAGCAGCACGTTTTAACTGGCTGATGAAAAAAAATACTCTCTCTGTTTCTAAATATAAATCTTTTTAGAGATTTCAATACAAACTACATACGGATGTATATAGACATATTTTAGAGTGTAGATCACTCATTTTGCTCCGTATGTAGTCCCTTATTGGAATCTCTAAAAAGACTTATATTTAGGAACGGAGGGAGTACATAACTGACTAAGAAGATTTGAAGCTGGTAAGAAGATACTCATCGAGCCTCTCATTCCCACAGTCATGATATAGCTTCTAGCTTTCACCCTCGACTTGAATGGTCGACTTGTGTTTCGATTTAACTGGTTGCTAAAATGTGATGTGGCACTAATCTCAAAGTGATGATGGACGGTGGATGCACGCATGGAATATCCTGTGCACGGTAGAAAAACCATTCTTACTCTATAGGAGTCTAGGTACATTATCTACGTGCACCCTGTAATATATTGGTGTATTGTGCTCTGCTGCCTTTAATTTCGACTACACTATGTTGTAACTAATTATGGACGTGAGGTCGATCAGTTGGCCCACGATCGCAGACATGCAATGCAGCACTCACGATCACAGGCGGAGGAGCCGGTAGGGCGAGGTTGGGCGCCTGCCCTACCTTGATTTTCGGCAAAACACTTTGTACAGCTATATGCTGCGTATGTATACTCCCTCAGTTCCTAAATATAAGTCTTTTTAGATATTTCAATATGGACTACATACGGAGCAAAATGAGTGAATCTATACTCTAAAATATGTCTATATACATCCGTACGTAGTTCGTATTGAAAACTCTAAAAAGACTTATATTTAGGAACGGAGGGAGTATATTGTTTCAGAGACAGTACTTGGATTGTAGATCGTATATTTAGATTTTTCTCAAGATGTGCATTCATACTTGTAATAATTGAGAAATCATCTGGCTCTGATCATTCATCTCATATTTTTATGTTTAGATCACATAAATATATTAGTATTAGTATGCACCGTTTGTGTGCAGCACAATGTTTTGCATCAAACTTTTTTATGATTTAGGTTAGAGTTCGCCCTACCTCAAATTTTTTTCGTCCTCCGCCACTGCTCACGATCGGTGTCAAGGCCGATTCATGGTAGTTCATGAGATGAATCATGCTGGCGTGCACATATGGTTGGTCCATCTGAGTCTGATGTAGATTCGATCTAATGATTCCACGAATCAATTTTAAGCTGAAAAGAAACACGCCAATTGCACATGACATACTTACGTGGGCTACATATGACCATACCTTGGCCGTCTGGACTACACATAACCGACATTGCATGAAGAAAGAGGCGGCATGCATGTCATCTATTCATAAGCAAGCCCGCAAGCCGGCCTTGTTGATCATAATTTGTGTTTTGTCGCTCTCACTAGTAGAAAACAGGGCTTTGATCCTGGCCAGATCAGAGCTTTAGACCCGGTCGAGTTACGAACCGGGACTAATGGGCTTCGGCGGGCATCAGTCCCGGTTCGTCTGGGACCTTTAGTCCAGGTTCCAGCTACCAACCGGGACTAAAGGTCCTGGCTCATGGCGCAACCCCTTTAGTCCCGGTTCGTGTCTGGAACCGGGACTAAAGGTCTGTCTTCAGTCCCGGTTCTAGCCACGAACCGGGACTAATAAAATGCCTATATATACCCCGCCCCCGCCGCTCACTCCTCTGTTTTTTGGCCGGCCAGCGTGTGCAGGGTGTGTGCTACTCTCTGTTCTCACCTCCTATGCACATGAGGTGTTCGATGAAATGCCCGAGCAACACTTAAGCTTTCTCTCCTCTCCAAGCTCGACCTCCAAGCTCCATTTTGCCCAAGATTTCTCTAGGTTTGGCGATGCACCAACTATCCAAGTGTTCTAAAAAGGTTAGCAACTTCATCGCTTCATCTCTCACTGCTAGTTTAGCTCATTTCAAATGCTCTAGAAGTAGAGTGGTTTGTGGGTTTTAGTGGAGGAGTGTATGTGGAAGTTCTTTTGATTTAGATGCACAATTTGAGCTGAAATTAACTTCTTAGAGTCTGCACATGTGTAGGGTGCCGTCCCCGTCCCCGTCCTCACCGCCGTCGATCGCCCGCGCCGATCTCGTCGCCGGCACCACCGTGGTGAGCCTCTTGTTCTTATCTTCTTTTTAAAAGAAAAAAAATTCTTACTTGTATGATTTAGATAGATACTTGTATAATTTTCTTACTTTTATTATTGTTTGTTATTATATAGTGCCATGACTTTGGTATCCGCCCCCGTCGGCCCTCGTCCTGTCTATGATTCGGATGTGGTATATTATCTTTTATTATGATTTGTTTCATTTAGTGTTTATGACAATTATGCCGACCAACGTGACATATATGTTTTTATCTAGGAGGTATGTGAACCGGAAATTCCAACCGACCCTCTTGTCGAGAGGTTAAATTTAGTTGAAAAAGAAAACAATTACTTGAAGAAAAAATTGAAAAGAATTGAGGAGGAGAAGATGGAATTGGAGTTGCATATTGCCGATGTCGTCGATGATCACAAGATCAAGATGGATGCAATGCGCTTGAAGATTAGAAAGATTAGAAAATATGCCATTCATAATGAGGCTTGGTATCATTATGCCGTTGGATCAATTGTTACCTTAGTTGCGATTATGATCGCATTTTTTGTTGTTTTTCATAGTTTCAATGTATGTTTTAATTAGATGCTATAGAGAACTATATGTTGTTCTATGAGAACTATATATGTACGAACTTTATGTATTTATTTTTTCAGTAATAACATTTGATCACTACTGTACTTTGGTTTTAATGTGATGATGAACTTGTATTAATTTAGTTACTTCTCTATTCATGATGTTCTGTAATGGTTTTTGATACACTTAATTATATAATGCACGCAGATGAACCGGCAATGGATGTACGGTGACCGACGCATCTCCGAGTATCTTGAGGGCCTGCATAAATTTCTCGAAGTGGCTGAGGCAAACGAGCAGAATGGTTTTATGTATTGTCCATGCCTTGTCTGTGAGAATACGAAGGATTACTCTAACTTGAAAACCCTTCACATCCACCTGCTTGAGAAGGGTTTCATGCCACACTATAATGTTTGGACTAAGCACGGAGAAAGAGGGGTTATGATGGAAGACAACGAAGAGGAAGAGGATGATGACAACTATCCCCCTGAATACGGTGATACTGCAACGGGGGAAGCTGAAGATCAAGAGGAACCAGACGATGTGCCCGATGATGATCTTCGCCGGGTCATTGTTGATGCAAAGAGACAATGCCAAAGTGAAAGGGAGAAGTTGAAGTTCGATCGCATGTTAGAGGATCACAAAAAAGGGTTGTACCCAAATTGCGAAGATGACAACACAAAGCTCGGTACCACACTGGAATTGTTGAAATGGAAGGCAAACAATGGTGTATCTGACAACGGATTTGGGAAGCTACTGAAAATAATGAAGAAGAAGCTTCCAAAGGATAACGAATTGCCCGACAGTACGTACGAAGCAAAGAAGGTTCTATGCCCTCTAGGATTGGAGGTGCAGAAGATACATGCATGCCCTAATGACTGCATCCTCTACCGCGGTGAGTACGAGGATTTGAACGCATACCCGGTATGCGGTGCATTGCGGTATAAGATTAGACGAGATGACCCTGGTGATGTTGAGGGCGAGCGCCCCAAGAAGAGGGTTCCTGCCAAGGTGATGTGGTATGCTCCTATAATACCACGGCTGAAACGTCTGTTCAGAAACAAAGAGCATGCCAAGTTGATGCGATGGCACAAAGAAGACCGTAAGAAAGACGGGAAGTTGAGAGCACCCGCTGACGGGTCGCAGTGGAGAAAAATCGAGAGAAGGTGGGGGGACTTTGCAGGTGACGCAAGGAACGTATGGTTTGGTTTAAGTGCAGATGGCATTAATCCTTTTGGGGAGCAGAGCAGCAATCATAGCACCTGGCCCGTGACTCTATGTATCTATAACCTTCCTCCTTGGTTGTGCATGAAGCAGAAGTTCATTATGATGCCAGTGCTCATCCAAGGCCCTAAGCAACCCGGCAACGACATTGATGTGTACCTAAGGCCATTAGTTGAAGAACTTTTGCAACTGTGGAATGGAGAAGGTGTACGTGTGTGGGATGAGCACAAACAGGAGGAATTTGACCTACATGCGTTGCTGTTTGTAACCATCAATGATTGGCCTGCTCTTAGTAACCTTTCAGGACAGACAAACAAGGGATACCACGCATGCACGCACTATTTAGATGACACCGAAAGTATATATTTGGAGAAATGCAGGAAGAATGTGTACCTGGGACATCGTCGATTTCTTCCGACCAACCATCAATGTCGAAAGAAAGGCAAGCATTTCAAAGGTGAGGCAGATCACCGGAAGAAGCCCGCCCTCCGTACTGGTGATCACATACTTGATATGGTCAAGGATTTACAAGTAATCTTTGGAAAGGGTCCTAGCGGACAATCTGCTCCGAATGACGCTGAGGGACGCGCACCCATGTGGAAGAAGAAATCTATATTTTGGGACCTACCCTATTGGAAAGACCTAGAGGTCCGCTCTGCAATCGACGTGATGCACGTGACGAAGAATCTTTGCGTGAACCAGCTAGGCTTCTTGGGCGTGTATGGGAAGACAAAAGATACACCGGAGGCACGGGAGGACCAGCAACGTGTGCACGAAAAAGACGGCATGCATCCAAAGCAGTATGAAGGTCCTGCCAGCTACGCTCTTACCAAAGAAGAGAAGGAAATCTTCTTTGAATGCCTGCTCAGTATGAAGGTCCCGTCTGGCTTCTCGTCGAATATAAAGGGAATAATAAATATGGCAGAGAAAAAGTTTCAGAACCTAAAGTCTCATGACTGCCACGTGATTATGATGCAACTACTTCCGGTTGCATTGAGGGGGCTTCTACCGGAAAACGTTCGATTAGCCATTGTGAAGCTATGTGCATTCCTCAATGCAATCTCTCAGAAGGTAATCGATCCAGATATCCTACCAAGGTTAAAGAATGATTTGATGCAATGTCTTGTCAGTTTCGAGCTGGTGTTCCCACCATCCTTCTTCAATATCATGACGCACGTCCTAGTTCATCTAGTCGACGAGATTGCCATTATGGGTCCTGTATTTCTACACAATATGTTCTCCTTTGAGAGGTTCATGGGAGTCTTAAAGAAATATGTTCGTAACCGTGCTTGGCCAGAAGGAAGCATCTCCATGGGCCATCAAACAGAGGAGGTCATTGGGTTTTGTGTTGACTTTATTCCTGACCTTAAGCCGATTGGTCTCCCTCAATCGCGGTATGAGGGGAGACTGACTGGAAAAGGCACGCTAGGAGCGGATGCAATAATATGTAGGGACAGGCATTCTTGGGCTCAATCACACTACACAGTTCTACAGAATTCTACCTTGGTGACCCCGTATGTCAATGAACACAAGAATTTTCTGCGCTCCAAACATCCGGAGCAGTGTGACGACTGGATTACATGTGAACACATCAGGACTTTCGGCAGTTGGTTGCAAACACATCTCATGGGTAACAACATTGTTGGAGATGAGCTGTACTCGTTGGCCAGGACACCATCTTCGACTGTATTGACTTACCAAGGGTACGAGATAAATGGGAATACATTTTACACGATCGCCCAAGATCAAAAGAGCAACAACCAAAAAAGTGGTGTCTGCTTTGATGCAGCAACCAACAGGGGAAAGGACACATATTATGGTTACATAGTGGACATATGGGAACTTGACTATGGACATGATTTTAAGGTCCCTTTGTTTCGGTGCAAATGGGTCAATCGGTCAGGAGGCGGGGTACAGGTAGACCCGCAGTACGGAATGACAACAGTGGATCTCAACAATCTTGAGTACACAGACGAACCATTCGTCCTAGCCAATGATGTGGCGCAGGTTTTCTATGTGAAGGACATGTCTACCAAACCGAGAAAAAGAAAAGATAAGGAAGCAAATACATCATACGATGAGCCAAAGCGCCACATAGTTCTTTCAGAGAAAAGAGACATCGTGGGAGTGGAGGGCAAGACAGACATATCTGAAGATTACGAAAAGTTTCATGAAATTCCTCCCTTCAAAGTGAAGGCTGACCCAAGCACCCTGTTAAACGATGAAGATTATCCATGGTTACGGCGCAATAAGCAAGGGACACGCGCGAAGAAAAAGTGAAGACTTTCTCTCCACAACTATTCTGATGATGGCTTTGATCTAGAATATCACTGCAGTTACATGTCAAGAAATGAAATGCCTTTTGTAACATATGAGTTTTCGTCCTTTTCAGAGTTCATTTGTACTGCTTTTCAATTTCAGGGTCCATTTTGTACACGAAGTGCATCCAGTTTTTTCCATAACCCTCTCAACTTTTTAGCACATGCTATGTGGGTGAAATGATGATACCATGCCAACTTTCAACCTTTTCAGAGTTCATTTGTAGTGCTTTTCAATTTCAGGGTCATTTAGCTCAAAAAAAGATTAAATGCATGAAAAGAATGAACTAAAAAGCTTTTATAAAACTCTAATAGCAAAACGAATGAACTAAAAAGAATCAATTAATTTTTTTTGTTATGATCAACTAAAACAAAACTATAATATTCTTCAAGAGCAAAAAGAATCAACTAAAAAGCTTTTATAAACCTCTAGTTATTATAAAAGTATTTTTGAAACTAAAATTATATAAAATTTATGCAACTAAAATTATCAAAGTATTTTTTGTTCAAAACTTTAATAGCAAAAATAATTTTTCATAAAGTATTTTTTGTTAGAAACTTTAATAGCAAACTAAAATAACAAAATCTGTTTTTGATTAAAACACCCATTTAAAATAACCTAAAAATTACCAAATTGAATATAATGATAAAACACACTAATATTAAACAGCAGGAAAAAGAATCACTCAAAAATCTATTTTTAAAGTAAAGTTATTCACAAACTAGTGATTCACACAAATTTCAAAGAATTCAAATTTAAACTATTCAAATTTGAAAACTACTGGCACTAACAAAAAGTTTATAATTTTTTGTGACCTAAAGCAAAAAGAATCACTCAAAAACTCTAAGTATTTAGCTGTAAGTAGAAACAAAAGAAAATAAATAAAGCAAAAAACAAAAAAAAATACTGGAAAAGACCTTTAGTCCCGGTTGCTACCACAAACCGGGACTAAAAAGTAAAAAAAAAATGCCGCCTACTGGGCCACCATGGCCTGCATACGACTAGAAACCCAACACGCTAGTTGGGCCAGGATGCAGGCCCGCAGCAGGCCCAGTAGGCTCACAGGCAGAGGTAGTTCGTTTAGGCCCGCAGGCCTGCACAAGAGAGGAGCTCGACAGGGCTGGCGCAACCGCGCTTATAAACCACTATCGAGGCCTCTCAGCTAGCGAGGTGGGACTAAACATCCACCCGCCCGACGCCGTGCCAGCCGCAGCCCTTTAGTCCCGGTTGGTGGCACCAACCGGGACTAAAGGCCCCCCTTTAGTCCCGGTCCGAGCCACCAACCGGGACTAAAGGGCTGTGCTTCCCGCCCTTTCGCCTGGCGAAATTGACCTTTAGTCCCGGTTGGTGGCTCGCACCGGGACTAAAGGGGGGACTTTAGTCCCGGTTTGAGCCACCAATCGGGACTAAAGGTGGGGGTATATAACTAGGACTTGGGAAATTTTCCAAAGTCATCTGCTCCCCGACGCCCACACACCCACGACGCCGCCAGGCTGCCGGATCGCCGCCGCCCCCAAGCCCGTCCTCGTCGTCGCCGCCCCCGACGCCGGCCGCCCACGCCTCCTCCCCGGCGACCTCGACCTCGCCGTCGACCTCGCCGGCGCCCTCGACCTCGACCTCAACCTCGACCTCACCGTCGACCTCGCCCTCGACCTCGCCGTCGCCTCGACGTCGCCGCCGAGCCCGTGCTGTGAGCCTCCTCCCTCTCCCCCCTCTCTTCTCCCGATCGAAACCCCTCCCCGAGCCCACCCCCCACCTCGCCGGCCGCCCCTCCCCGAGCCCATCCCCCACCTAGCCGGCCGCCCCTCCCCGGTGCTGTAGATTGAACACACACACACACACACACACACACACATTCTTCTGTTCCTTTTTTTAGAGTGCACAATTATAGGTTATTAGTTAACAGAATATTCCATTTTGTAAAATCCATTGTAAATGATCTGTGCATCATATGAACTTGTGCCAATGGAGTATTTGAAGATTGCTATGTCTACTACATGCTCATGTCAGTTTCATAAATTGTAAAATTGTTCTGCTTGCTGTTATGTGCCTCCCAAGTCAGCATCATGATGTTGTTGTCAGCATGCCCAGTTTTTCACTAAGTCTAAAATCTGTTATATCTTCTTGCCATGTCCTATTGATGCTACCATCATATCCATGACTCTTCTGAACATGATCAGTAACCATGTTTTGTGGTTTATGTTATGCTCTATCATGCCATACCTTTTGATGCCATGTTCTTGCCCTGTAGCATATTTAATTCTTGCCTCCAAGTGTGCATCTTAAATCTGTTTCTGCCACACTGTGAATTACACTAAATCTGAGAATCTGTTTTAACTTTGCAACTTGCCTTGACGAATCCGTGGAGTTGCCTAGGTTTTACTAGGTTTACTAGGTTTTACTAGGTTTACTAGGTTTTTTTGCCATGCAAGCGCTACTATATATACTTGGGTTTTGCCTAATGTTTTTTCAATCGGTAGAATTATTACAGGTTGTGGTGTTGCATCTCCGTGGAGTTGGCCCTGATCGTCCCTCCGCTGTTCGACAAAAGGTGTCCATTTGTTGTATGTTGAGTTTTGTTCATAGGATGATGCATGGTTGGTTCATTTGTTGAGTTGTGTATTCATCCATGTGTATAAATCTTGTATTCATTTTGTATTCATCTTTTATATAAATCTTGTATTCATCTTGTCGTTAAAACATAACCCCGATATATAACCCCGATATATATGTATGTAGATGTATATGTATGTATGTATACTTTAGTATGTAGATGTATATGTATATCATAGCAAAAAAAAAGATGTATTCCCGGATGTTATCCCCCTTCACCTATATCGTGTAGTGCCGCGTTAGAACACCCCTAACTCTCTCGGGAATTCAACATATTCCCGATAACTTCGACATGAGGGGGGGTCGTTAAAACATAACCCCGATAACTTCGACATGAGGGGGCCGGGGGGGTGGTTCGTTAAAACATAACCCCCTAGAAGAAAGAGCGTTGTCGATCTACCCCCTCCCGCCCCTACCCGTAATTGTTATGTATAATACTATATATTGGCGTCTAATTCACCGGTCTTACCTCAGTGAGCCGAAGGGACTTTATTTATTCGGTAGGCGGCCGGCATAGGTCAATGTGGTAGAATGGATAGTTCGATCTCCTGCATAGCGATTATTTTTTGTAAAGTGTCCTCTCCTAAAAGTATAACCCCGATAACTTCAACATGAGGAGGGACGTCGGACATGCATGAGAGAGGCAGTCCGCAAAGTATAACCCCCGATAACTTTGCATGATGTTTGCGACTAATCCATTGCTCAAATATGCATATGATTCCTTGTTGTGATTAGCTAGGTCTATGTTTGCCACTAATCCATCTCTCATGGTTGTATATTGCCATGTTGTAACATTTGCAGAAACTATGGACAGAGACTTAGAAAAAGAAGAGTTGTTGGGTGATCCCTTGTCGTTTCTCAATGACACCGATGGTGAGGAAGGAGATCATGACGGCTCCGGTGATCGAGTGGAGGAGGAAGGAGATCATGACGGCTCCGGTGACCGAACGGAGGAGCAAGGAGATCATGACGGCTCCGGTGACCGAACGGAGGAGGGAGCCTTAACTGTTGCAAAGTCCGGCGAGGTATATATACATATATTAATTAAGCCACTGCTGACTTGATGCATTAATTGTTTTGTATGTACATATATTAACGCTTCTTTCTTCTTTTAATTAGCCCTCCGGATCGAGCCAAACTTCCGTAAGGAGACGAGGCCCGAAGAAAAGGTTGCGCCAGGATGAAAGGTTCACGATCGAAGAAGTCGGTCGAGATGGCCAACCGATTGCTCCCAAGCGAAGCAGGGACACATTTATACATCAGTGCGGAGTGGTTGTTAGGGACCGCGTCCCGATCAGCATCCAAGAATGGAATAAGAAGAAGGACCCTGAAGTTTCTTATGTCTAGGATAGACAGAAAGATGATCTTTGGACCTCGCTGATGACAAATTTCAGCCTACCGCCAGAGGCGGATCCGAATAAGGTCAAGGCGTTTGCTCTTAAGAAGATGGCAGAACTATTCAAGAACTGGAAGAAAGATTTGAACAAAAAGTTTGTCCAGAAAGACAAGACTCCAGAATTCACCGGTGCATATGAGAAGATAAAAGATCACTGGCCCGCATTTGTGGCCTACAAGAAATCGGACAAGGGCAAGCAAAGGTCAGCGACAAATAACCTAAATGCTGCAAAGAAGAAGTATCACCATGTTACGGGGTCAGGTGGCTACAGCAAAGCCCGGCCTACGTGGGACAAAGCTGAGCAAGACCTGCTTGCTAAAGGGGTCCAACCAGCGACATTGCACTGGCCAGATCGGTCAAGGACTTGGTTCTTCGGGGTTGGGGGAACTTTGGACCCAGACACAGGGGAGTGTGTTTGGACGAAAGCTCAACTTGCAATACCCGTCAAGAAGCTTCAGGAAGCAATCCAGGCAGCGCAGGAAGGGAGGTTACATCCCGACAGAGAGAATGACGAGCTGACACATGCCCTCGGGAATCCTGAACACCCTGGACGAACACGAGGCACATCAGGCTTCGTTCCGTGGAAGGATGGGTTTCCCGACGGCGATGGTTATAGAAGCCGACAGAGAAAGAAGAAAGCGGAAGCAAGCGAAATGCAGAAGATCAATGCAAGATTAGCGAAACTAGAGGAACTTGAGAGCCAGCGAGCTACCGGCCAACCATCTCAGCGGCACGAAGATCCTTCCTTCGACACTGCCCCAGAAGCTACCCCACCATCTCAGCGGAGAAGCAGCGTGGCTTCCACGGAGCTCCTTCAGCCTGATATCACGGCTCCTCGCTACCCCGTGGATAGTATCATGGAGACTGAACATTGTGTGCTAATGGCGAAATGCCAGAACCTGACCTTGAAGGCGGCGGTCGGCTCTGTTTTACCTCCTCGAACTGAGGGAACTTTCCATTGCCGTCCGATTCCACATGGCTATGCTATTGTCACGGTGGATGAGATAATGGCGGGATTTGAGGGGCTGGAGCTTGACTACCCTACAGGTGAAGGGGAGGATCTTCTGGAAAATGCCTTAAGGAGTACATGTCTATGGAGAAAGGAGTACATCAAGCTTCCAAACTGGACGCCGCCTCAGCAGACGCAGCCGGATCCTCAGCAGACTCCTCCTCAAAGTCCAGTTGTGCTATCTCCGCTGCCTGAGTCGTCTTCGGCGCGTCATCCGTATCCGCCGCCTCAGTGGACTCTAACGGAGGAGGCCCCTCAACAGAATCCTCCTCCGCCTCAGCTGTCTCCGGCACGTCAGCCGTCTCCGTCGCCACAGCTGCCTCCGCCGCGTCAGCGAACTCCGCCTTGTCAGCAACAGCGGAAGAGAGCCGCCGCCGCTCCGGCGGCTAGCAGTACAAAAGGCGGGAAGAAATTCAAATCTGGTCCAAGCCTCAGGGTTCCTCCAAAGTTACCATATGAGAGGACTGACGAGGAAAACAAGGACATTAGTGCTGCCGAAGTGCAGGCCCATTTTGCACGGAAAGTTCCACCTCCGAAGGAAAAAATAGATCCGGTAAAGGCGAATCGCACTCTGGATGCTCTTACGCGACCACCTCCGCCTCCGCTGCTATCAAACTATGACCGCACTATTGCAAAGACATATGACAAAGCTAAGAGTCGGTCGAGAAGTAGCAGTACTGGTGCAAGAAGTGGGAAAACAATTCCCCAGCTCGGCGAACAGGAAAAGCAATCGTGCCCCCCGCTCAAGGTGTTTACCGATACCCCGGGGTAGCGGCCGTTGCTCCTGGTTTCAATCCTGGTGATTACCTAGGCGTACATTTTGAAATCGCTAAGCCGGTAGACACCTTTAAATACCAGCACGGGAAGCGTCTCGTCAGAAGTGATGATCTGGAACAAGATCTACCAACAATGATGCGAACATTACATAAATGGTACTTGGAAACCTGCAAGGATGGGACGGGCAGTATCTTGGTGGGAATTAAGGATGAGCACGAGTTCGTTGGAGTCGACTCGATCTTCGTTGAATTTGACGAACTCTTTCAGTTATACAATCAAGCCGCCCTCGACAAAAGTCTCGTGGCTTGTTATTGTCTGTAAGTATTATTTTTGTAATTAAGTCTCTAGCTCAGCTCATTCATTGCATGTATATAATTATCCTCACTATATTATGTAGATTGAAGATCGTCGAATTTAAAAAAGGACAAATCTATGACATTGGGTTCATTAACCCAAATATCGTAAATGAATGGTGGGTACAGAAGATCCCCGAGGAGACTGAGAAAATCTTGCTCAGCTCGTTCCTTCGACACCAAAACAAAAGGGAAATACTCTTTCCTTACAACTTCAAGTGAGTGTTACTGTCTTCTGCATATTTTGTTTCGCTGACTCGAGGTTAAGTGTAATTGATGAGTTATGCGCGCGCAGGTTCCACTTTATTCTGCTAGCCATTCAGCTTGACGAGGGAGCAGTAACTGTCTTGGACTCGAGACGTAAAGAGGCTACGAAGTATGCGGACATGATTGAAATGCTCCAGAAGAAAGTTCAATCATTATCGCACTATATCGGCAACTTTCGTTCATTTCCTGATATCAAGTAATCATTTTCTTTGCCGGGCAGGGTTTGGAAAAAGTTCATCTCGCAGGTTCAGGGTGAATGGAGACCGGAGCTGCGATTTAAACAACCCAGAGTAAGTAGTACTAGCTAGTTCCGCGCATCTCTCATTGACTCTAGTTTCAATACCATTATCATGGTTGATTATCATTTTGATTGAACTCTATTCTCGTAAAGTGCATGTGGCAGGAACCCGGAACTGAGTTATGTGGATACTACGTTTGCGAGTTCATTCACCAAAAGACCACCGAGAGGGGCTTCAATAAACAACAATTTGAAGTACGTAAACAATATTCATAATTTTATTTTATCACCATCAATTGTGTTGATTTCATTCATATATATATATATATATTGACCCCCCTTCTTTAAATTAGACCATGCAGAAGTGGAACGTACTCCTACCAGCTGATCGCCTACGCGCAATTCAAGAGGAGTTGGCGGGATTCTTTGTTGACCACGTCATTCCTAAAGACGGAAAATGCCATCGGGAATTGCAAACCTGTTGAATAGATATATGCATCAACGTGTACTATCTGTAGTAGCGTCGAATAGATATACGAAAAATTGTTGTTCGACCAACAAGCACGGAGAAAGAGAAGTCACTTCTCTCTATATATTGATCATGCATGACGATGTTGTGTAATTAATGGTTCCTTCATTGCTTACTAGCTAGCGTCGAGTTCTCTCTATATGTAGTAGCTAGCATCGACCAAGCACGGAGAAAGAGAGGTCATTTCTCTCTATTAGCTAGCTAACACAATATGAAACCCCTAAACCTTGCAAAACCCCTAAACCCCCCCTTTCAAAAAAAAAAAAAAAACCCCAGCGCCTGCGAGCTGCTGACGCGTGGCTGCCTTTTGGTCCCGGTTGGTGTTACCAACCGGGACTAAAAGGTCCTCCTGCCTGAGTGCTGCGCAGCGACCACGTGGAGACCCTTTAGTCCCGGTTGGTGTTACCAACCGGGACTAAAGGTCCTCCTGCCTGAATGCTGCGCAGCGGCCCGGGACTAAAGGTCCTCCTGCCTGCGCGCCCCACAGCGACCACGTGGAGCACCTTTGGTCCCGGTTCGTAGGCCAACCGGGACTAAAGGTTTTAGGCATTTGTCCCGATCGTTTTGTCCCGGTTCCAGAACCGGGATTAAAGACCCTCTGGAACCGGGACTAATGCCCTGTTTTCTACTAGTGTCTCTTTAGTTTTCTTTTCATTTGCTTGGGAGAGATATTGTCTGATTCTTTTTCTGTTGATTATTTTACGATCGAGATGTACGGATCCATGTCTTAACATAGCCACATGTTTTTTATCGATTAATGAAAATGTGTGGAACCTCTATATGCCTCTGTCATTCTGTGAGCCGCTTCCTATTTGTGTATCCCCCGGCATCGCCCGCCCCTTCGCCGTCGCTGCGAGGGGGAAGGGGGCGCCTTGCCCTTCCCCTAGTAATTCCACCTAGCTTTGGTCCGTTTGTGTCCTTAATGTCGCGTTTAGGGTGCTCGTGCAAGATTTTCGTCTACTTTCTAGTTCTGGCCACGGATTAGCGATGACCAACCAAAAGATGGATCGTGATGCAATCATGAACGGCAATGATACGATCGTAACCAACAAGCTAGTTAGCGAGGGACGCTGCTTCGGTGCTTTAAGGCACCTGCCTTTGGGTCTATGACAGGTGGGCCCAACAGATGGCTGGCCCACCTGTCATAGACCCAAAGGCAGGTGCCTTTACGGCACCGAAGCTCAGTCCGTTAGCGAGAGAGGCTACTGCATATGCGGTCCTGCAACTGTTGCCTATTACTGGCCTTCAGTTGGATGGCCCTAGCTAACTACTCACCTAGCGTTGTCATTGCCATCAAGGTAGATCCAGTGGAACGTGGAGGTGCAATTATTATTTGATTTGAACACACGTGCATGAGATCGGCCAGCCGATCGATCACTACCACCATGGACCTCAAGGTCGTGGCCACGTTGTTGCGTGGAAACGAACAGAGATTATTATTTCCAAGATCATCCGTCCGTGGACAATTGCTCATTTTCATCTCACCAACATATGTTTATATGTAGGTACGCATATATCAGTTGAGTAATCACGGTCGGATTTGGCGTCCTTTCACTTTCTTCTGCTCTGGGGTTGACTCGTGTTGCACGAGTAGGGAGCTAACTAATTAATTAGGGAGATTCGATTGATTGATGATACGGTTGGGTTGGAGCATTCAATGGTCAATTAACCAATTAAGGGAAAATGATCGGCCGACCATGGCGTTGGTTTGTACTGTGCTGTCATGAGATCGATGGATGGATGGGTACGTGGACACTGAATTCATGATCAGTCTCTGTCTCTGTTACCCCTCTAGCACACCAGCAGCACTGCGTGGTGTACAGCTGATCAGCCGTACGATCGATGGCGCGCTGCACATCTACGAATAACCCGACACAAGAGTTGCGGTAGTGTGTGAGGAGAGGTATAGTCTCCATGACATGCATCGTAGTGTCCTGTTTAGAGGGCTCTTTAATTCTACAAATCCAAAGAGTAAACTCTGCTACAATAATGTTCCTAATGGTTGTGGAGGCGGAGTGGTCTTCGTTGCGGAAGACATGGGCGTTCCGAGAGTTCCAAATTTACCAAGAGATGGAAAGAGCAACCGAGTGCCAGAGGTCGTTGTCGAGGCCGTTCGGACTGTGAACATCCCAAATGAAGTCGATGGAGCGGGTGGTGGGCATCCAAACCCGTTCCACATGAGGGCACTGGCGGAAAATATGCACGACATCCTCACAAGGAGCATCACATCGAGGGCAGGCAGAAGAGGTTGTTCTTGGAGCTAAGCCGGTCCTTGAAGAGTAGCCATCCGAACATCTTAAGCTTGATAGGAACGAAAGATCCCCAAATGGCATTAAAATATAAAGACAAATACGAGTGTGCATCAACCTAATCACCCACAAATCATGAGTTTACAGAGGATTTCAGAGAAGGCTTACCATAGACAGGGGTTGGGTCGCCTTCCGCTCGGCGACGCCGAGATACAAGCCAAAACTGTATGTACTCATTGGGCATTTCCCCCCCTTCTGGCTTTGACCGCTCTAAAGGAGCCCGCATTTACTCTCGGCTTGAATCATCGACTTGTGCTCCGATTTAACCAGTTGATAAAATGTAATGTGTGGTGGTCCCGCAGAATTGGGCTTTCGCCAACCGCTTGTAATCTCTGCATCTTGCATGCGGCTATACTTTGACTATCCTTCACCATGTGCACCACGGTGCAATCAAATGTTTAAGTGGGCGGTTTTTCGCCTCTCCTCCACCTTTCAAAAAAGAAAACAGTGCATAAATTATTACAGATAAGAGTTTTTGCGCCACGGTTTTTTAGAGACACGGTACAAACACGAACGCTCGCAAACACATACATACGCTCACCCCTATGAACGCGCACACTCATAACCTACCCCTACGAGCGTCTCGCTATCGATGGAAAAACGCTTTTCTAACCCTTTGATGGAGCAGTACACACCATGCATATGCGGCACAGGAGTAGGCGTACGTGACTGTCTCTCGCATGCATGGATCGAATCATTAGTGCATATGCATGGTTGGCCGATCTGAATCTGATGATGGCGCCAACAACCACACCATGATCAACCACAACCGAATCGGTCCATGAATGGAGTATAAATGGCCATCGATGCATTGCCACCTCCTCTTCACTCTACCTACTAGGCACTAGCTAGCTAGATAGAGTCACCCGTTGATCGAGGGAGGGACGGAGGGAGGAACCATGGGGTTCGTGTCGCTGCTGGCGGTGGCGTCGACGCCGGTGGTGGAGGTGCTCCTCGTCGCGCTCCTCGGCGCCTACCTTGCCTCCCCCCGCTGCGGCCTCCTGGCCCCCTCCGCCCGCGCCGACATCAACCGCGTCGTCTACGCCGTCTTCACCCCGGCGCTCCTGCTCGCCAGCCTCGCCTCCACCGTCACGCTCCAGGACGCCCTCTCATGGTCTCCCTCTTTTCCACTCTACTCTCTTTCATCCACTTGCTCCACTAGAAAAAAACTCTAGTTAGCTAACCATCACTCGATCGAATTCAGGTGGTTCATGCCGGTGAACATCGGCATCGTCTTCTTCGCCGGCGGGGTCCTGGGGTGGCTGGCGGTGCTCATCCTCAGGCCGCCGCCGCACCTCCGCGGGCTTGTCGTCGCGTCCTGCTCCGCCGCCAACTTCGGCAACCTGCTCCTCATCGTCATCCCCGCGGTGTGCCGCGAGGACGGCAACCCCTTCGGCGGCGACTGCACCAGCCGCGGCCTCTCCTACACCTCCTTCTCCATGGCGCTCGGGGGGCTGTACATCTGGACGCACACCTACAGCGTCATGAAGCGGTCCAGCGAGGTATGCCGGAGGATGGTCGCCGACCAGGAGGCTGCTAAAGCTCATGAGCATACCGAGAAAGACTCTGTCAGTGTCACTATCAGCTTCAGGACAGAGGAGAAAGAAGAAGGAGACGAAGAAGACGACGAGGAGCCCAGCTGGAACGACGGCGACGGCAAGGAGGACGACGGGCTTGTCTCGCTGCCCTCCTCGTCGTCGAACCAACACCAGCAACAAGCAGTAAGAGCATCAACAGCGATAAATTCAGGCTGCACCGTCAGGAAAGGATCGATATCTCTGAATTTTTTCTTCCATTTTTGCCAGGCGCTGATGCCGCTGCTGTCTAGCTACCATGGACATTCCACCGGCAAGATGAGCAGCGACAGCATGTGGGAGAAGCTGAAGCAGGGCGCGCACCAGATCGTCGAGGAGCTCATGGCGCCGCCGACAGTCGGGGCGGTGAGTTAGTTAGAACATCACTATGCTGCTCGGTGTCTTCTTCTTCAGAAGAAGAAATGTGGTCCATGGAGCAGATCAGCTGAAATGAGTTACTACTTGTTTGGCTGCCATGGCAGGTTCTAGGCTTCACCGTCGGCACGGTGCCGTGGCTGAGATCCGCCTTCATCGGTGATGGCGCCCCGCTGCGAGTCGTCCAGGACTCCCTCAAGCTGCTTGGGTAATATGCAGATGCAAACAGTGCATCTCCTGTTCAGTTCAGTTTACAGTGCATTTTTAACTGAAAATTGGTGCCATTGTTTGGTGCAGAGATGGCACCATCCCCTGTGTCACCCTCATCCTTGGAGGAAACCTCACCAAAGGTAAAAATGAACCTCTCTTGTTAAAGGACCTGAATGTCTGAATCTATCTCTGTCAGTTAGACAGTCCCAGGTGTTTGTCTCTTTGGTGTGACAATCTGAAAAATGAAAAATGGTGTGGCAGGCCTGCGCAAGACGATGATGTCTCGGTGGGTGATCGCGGCCATCATCTGCGTGCGGTACATGATCCTGCCGGTGGTCGGGGTGGCGGTGGTGAAGACGGCGAGGGAGCTCGGCTTCCTGCCGCCCGACCCGCTGTACCAGTATGTGCTCATGCTCCAGTTCGCGCTGCCGCCTGCAATGAGCATCGGCACCATGGCGCAGCTCTACAACGTCGCCCAGGAGGAATGCTCCGTCGTCTTCCTCTGGACCTACCTCGTCGCCGCCCTCGCCCTCACCGCCTGGTCCACCGTCTTCATGTCCATCCTCGCCGCAGCCTAGACAACATTCCAACTTGAGCTTCAACCTGCCATGCCGCCGCCATCATACGTACACCACATCCCCCTTTCGAGAGAGCAGTAGCAGCAGCAACAGCAAATTGGGTTTGGTGATGGACAGGTGGCATGAGCATCTTCTGTGTATGTATATAACACAGTATAGGCTTGCTAGTATATTGCTAGCGCTTCATCAATTTTGATTGATTGCTATATATGTATAAGTAGTATTCATTCAAGTGAGCTTCAGAGAAATATTATGTTCAGTAATACCCAAAAGAATGAACAGGTAATGGTCAGGATGTACCTCAAATCAACTGCATTTTATTCATTCAGTGTGCGAAATTAACTCAGATTACAACAAGACAGGATTGGATGCCAACAATCATGCCAAATGAGGCTCTATTCAACTACATCACACCAGCTTATTGGGATCAATGGGGCCACAAGCCCAGCAGTTTGCTAGTACATGGGAAAACACAACTCAGGGGAGAGGCTAGTACACACCGTCAGGCCGATAAACAAATGGGAACGGAGCACCGGAATCTGCAGATAAAAGAAACAGGGTGTAAGCAGATATTTCACATGAGTCGGAAATGATATCTTCTCCAAGAGAAAGAGAGAATAAATTCATTATTCATCAAACGCCACATGTTCCGTAAGGGAGCTATCATAATCATGTAATGATGAACAATAGACAGGATGAATAGACAACTATCCACAGAATAACTCGAAATGCAAATATCCTATAAATGTACTCCCAAAGGCTAACCTTTTGTTTCTAAACCATTTTTGGTTTCATTATAGGCGAGGAAATTCACAGCCAAGGAAAAGTTTCACACTTATTAACACCAGAACAGGTAGGCAACATCACCAACAGTGAGCAAACATGTGTGGACAACTGGTCGTCTTTCAGCAATAGGTGCTCGATGACACATCCAATCACTAAATCGCTAAAGTGATCCTAGTGTAAGTACCATTATTGTATTGCACACATGTGAATGCTGTACCAACAAGCATAAAAGCTCAAGCTATTGTTAGCTGATGGTAGATTCTGTTGCACATCGAAATCAGCATTTGATACATGATAGCGAAGCAGAACTGCAGTCTCCCTCCACGCAGCTGTACACAAGAAAAACTTGTGCTGGTTCAAGTATCCAAGCCCCTAAACTAGCTGATCTCTCTACATATTGTTGTCATTTTCACAGAATTCTTCTTTTTATCTAAATTTTGGCATGTTTATCCTCTGGAAACTTGAAATGTTGCATACAAAATGCCACAAACGAGCTATGTTACAGTGCTACTCTGTTTTTTGTATGTTTGCGCGAAAAGGCGCCAAAATCCATCAAAAACCAAGCACTTGAGAAACTGGACCTGTTTACACTCCAAGAAAAGGAGCAAGAGTGCAAATGAAAGAATGAGGGAACATCTTGCGCGTTAAACCAAGTATTTGGGGGACTAAACGGGAAAAAGTGGGGGGGGAGATCAGATCAGGAGGAGAAAGAAAAAGGCAATTGGACGGCAGCTAGACAGAGGGGGGCAGAACGAGAGAGAAGAGGGAGGGAAGGCGGTAAGGAGAGGACGATGGCCGTCGGTGAGATCTCAAGCGAGTTCGTCCCCAACTATCTCCATCCCCAAGATCTCCTTCAAAGGCCCCTTACCGATTCAAGCCTTCAACCTGTAACACTCAGTTCTGAACTCTTCTTCCCTCTAAAAATCACTGCAGCTTCCTGTAATTTGTGTAACTGCCTGAATCCATAGCTTCAGAACATCGCGTGCTTGTTGCTTGATAATACTTCGCTAAGACCTGTGTATGTTACTGCTCGTCTTGTTAGTCCTTGATTACTGATAAAAAATTGTTGGATACTAGTGCTGTGTCTAATCTTCAAACTCTACTGCTGGAGATCATTTTGTTTTTTCTGACTCATCCTTTGCTTGGTACTTGCGTGTTTATTTTCTTGTGCAGTGTTGAAACCAGTTTACTAGTTTTATCCTCTAGGTTCTGTTGATCTAGTCCTTTGAGAAATTTGAAAGTTCTTGTACACCTTTCCCTGTGGAGAATACGATAAATTCACACTAATTCTACTCTGATCACTAGCACCTCCTTGGACTGGACACAACTTGCAACAAATCCTCAAGTATCACCAAGGATATGTCATAGTGTTCACTAAGATAAATACAAGGAGAAGCTAAAGATCCCATGTATTTACATTCATAAAAAGTTTGAACTATCCATGAAAAACAAATGACAGAACATTTCAAGCAGAGAACGATAAAAATAGCCATGTTGCTATGAAGCTGCTGTCCAAGACAGACAAGGATCGATAATATGAACGCAAGTTCACATTAAATCGACCTCCATATGTTACTTTCACGCATTCAGAATTTTAACAAAATGGAACCGAGAACCAAATGATAACAGACTAATTTGGCGTTGAGCTCGCAAACATCTACGGCACTAGAATCATGAAGAACATGTTCAATCAATGCAATGCACAAACAAAGAGACAAGAAGGCACCTTTCTAGTTTCTACTCCAAACTTGAGGTGGCGATAACCCTCGCGCCAGCTCTGTCTAGCTGTGCGACGGTGGCGGTCGCTTTCAGCTTGCCGACCGACAGGAAGGCGTCAATCATCCTCCTGGCGATCTCCTCCCCTTTCTCCTCTCCCTCAATGACGGCCACTGCGGTCGGGCCTGCTCCACTGATGGTACACCCCAGCGCTCCGGCTTCGAGAGCAGCAGCCTTCACCGCGGCCATGCCCGGTATCAGGGGCGCCCTGGTGGGCTCGACGATGAAGTCGGACGACATCGCGGAGCCGATGAGGGCGGCGTCGCCCTGCAGCACGCCGGCGACGAGCGCGGCGGCCTGGCTGGAGTTGCGGACGTGGTGGCCCATGGCGACGTTCTTCGGCAGCGCGGCGCGCATCTTGCTGGTCGGCGCCTCGAACTCAGGGGTGACCAGCACGAAGCAGAGGCGGAGCGCCGGCGGGCAGGGCAGCGACACCAGGCAGAATGGGTCGTAGCTTCGCACCATTACGAATCCGCCGAGGATGGCCGGCGCGATGTTGTCGGCGTGGAAGCCGCTGACGGCCTTCTCGGACTCGAGCCCGGCGAGCACGAGGCCGTCGCGGGGGAGCAGGGACCCGAAGAGCGCGTCGACGGCCTTGGTGGCGGCGGCTGCGGACGCGGCCGAGGATCCGAGCCCGGAGCCGAGCGGCAGGCCCTTGGCGAGGCTGAGCGAGACGCCGTGCGAGCGGACGCCGAGGGCCCGCATCGCGGCGACGGCGGCGATGCCCGCGCAGTTGCGGAGCGGGTCGCGGGAGAGCCGGTCGGCGAGGCGGGGGCGGGACGGGGACGTGATGGCGGAGATGGCGACCGTGCCGGCGGGCAGCGAGGGGTCGAGCGTGGCGGTCACGGTGTCCCCGAGGGACAGGGAGGCGTCGGCGACGGCACAGCCCAGGAAGTCGAACCCCGGGCCGAGGTTCGCCACCGTCGCCGGCGCGAACGCCGTGACGGACCTGAAGGCCGAGGGCGGGTCGGCCGACGCCGATGCCGCCGCGGCGGTGGCTCTGAGCTTGCTCGAGACGCGGAAGGAGAGGAGCGTCGGTTTGTGCACGCGGGCGGAGGGGAAGGAGGAGGGCGCGGTGGCCGGAGACGCCGCCGCGGCCGCCGCCATTGTGGGGGGTGGCTGGTGCGCGCGTGGGTGGGTGGGGTTTGGGGAAAAGGTTTGACCTTTGCGGGCGCGCACGGGACGGGGCGGGCTTGGGCTTTGGGAACACCACCTCCAAGAGTGGCTGACAGGTGTGGCCCGTCCAGCAATCTCCACCACCAGCAGCACCAACCGGCGATGGCGATGGGGACGGCGACGGCCGTGCTGCTCGTCGTGCTCCTCCTGCTCGCCGGGGGCTCCGCGGGCGCGTCAAAGCCGCCGCCGCCGCCGTGCAGCCGGTCGTGCGCGACCCTCAACTGCGACTGTGAGCCTCCTCGTCCTCCCCTGATCCGGTCGATTTCTTTCTGATCTGAGCATGCTCTGACCGTGGATGGGTGGCAGCGGTGGGGATCCGGTACGGCAAGTTCTGCGGCGTGGGATGGAGCGGGTGCGAGGGGGAGGAGCCCTGCGACGACCTCGACGCCTGCTGCCGCGACCACGACAACTGCGTCGAAAACAAAGGTACTACAGACATCATTCCCTTGTAGCTTCAGAAAGAAGAGAATGGCATCTTGATCCATGGCCGCCATGAACAACCATACCACATCACACTGCATTGTTTGGACCTCTGAATTCAAATGGTAGTAAAGATTGATAAAGATTGCCGTGGGTGAAGTGGCTAGACAGTTTCATAATTTAGATTTTCAGTTTCAGACTACAATAAAACAGGGTCTCTGTTCACTCCTATGAAACAGGGTCTCTGTTGATTTGTTGCTGAGTGGAAAATCGTGCCAGGTTGATTAACTAGGTCAACTCAGCCCACCATGAACAATGATACTACATCACACTGCATTGTTTGGACCTCTGAATTCAACTACCAACGATTAGTAAGATGGGTGCAATGGCTAGAGATTTTCAGCCGTTGCTTCGACGCTCCCTTGTCGTCAATGTGTGATGCACATCTATCTGGTTAAACGAGTGCAGTGCAAAATCTTCATTGGAAGTACCCTATATGAACCGATGTTTTTTTATCCATCTGTTGCTCAGTCGTAAATTCCACCATGTGGTTAATTTGCTAGATAGACTGCACATCTCTGTAGCATGTTCACCTGAATGCATCTGGACGACCGTACAAGCTACATTTTCAGTCAGCCGTTTCCTTTCAGTCTATGTTCTCCAGCAATTCCCTTTGAGTCGTACAGCCGCATGGATAGGACAATATGTTTTGCGGTTTGGGTTCAATGTGGTAAATATAGAACATTTGTATGAACTAGCGAGGACCTCAAGTTCACATGGGTCGCGCATTTGTTATCTTCAAACGACAGGCGACACCCAGCAGATCAATTAGGGCCATCTCCACATTCCTATCATTATATTGCTTTGTTTATCTTGATTAGTGCCACTGGGGCATGGTTACAAAGGGTTGCTTTCGATGCGGAAGACAAGTTATCTTTCTAAATATCTGTACTCTGAATCCTGCATCTAAATATGAACTGAACAGGTCTGATGAGTATCAAATGCCATGAGAAGTTCAAGAACTGCATGAGGAAAGTGAAGAAGGCCGGCAAGGTCGGCTTCTCCAAGAAATGCCCATACGAGCTGGCTATGGCGACGATGACTCAGGGGATGGACATGGCGATCATGCTCAGCCAGTTGGGCAGCCAGAAGTTGGAACTGTAGCTTTGGCCTTGGAGAGATACTCGCCGCATCGCATGGTTGATTGAAGATTGACTTCCTTTGATGATTATACTGTAATTTTACTTGTGTTGGTAAAATCGCATTGTTTTGGGCAGCCATAGAGATAATTTTAGGTTGTTGCGCTATCTGCAGCACATAGCACATAGTATCAGATCCCCTGCCTGGGCATTTTTTGTAAACAAAGTTGTCATACAATTGAATTGAAATCTTATCATTCTCCAATTCGAGAATATCTCTTTCTTCTTGGTATCGTCTAATTGTGGTCTGCTTGGATTATTGTTTTTCTTGTTATATCTCTGCTCCTTGGGTCATTCAAATACATAAGAATTGCTAAAATAGCAAAGATGAAGATACCCAATAATGAATTTATATCGAGGAAGGAAGGTATTCATAGATCATTCAGTTATTATTACTCCCATAATTTCAAACAAACAAATAATTATTGCACCAAAAAAATAAATAAATAAAAAGAGGTTCTAGTACTCTGAATGAATTAAACCGCATGCATATGATGCCACCAAGAAATGTATACTACTCCTACATTTTAGAGGATAGAGTCTATGCGGGCGTCAAGATGTTTGGATTTGTGCTTGACCATCCGGAGCCTGGATCCTTCTCGCACCACCTCCACGCCGGTGAGCAGGACCACCGTGTCGACACACTCGGTGCCACTCCCCCATCCGTCCATTTCCATGATGTCGAAGCTCCTGTGGATGTAGAACTTGCCGTCCCCAAGATACACCATGCTGCGGTACTGCTCGTGCCATCCCGGTGGTGGGTCCATTTCGACACACGCGTGCCGCAGCGCCCATGGCCTGGGATGCACCTATGCGCGCACAAGCGTCTTTTCATGTGCACGCGTGCCGCAGAAGGTCAACCAGCAGGCATGACGTCGTGCCTGCTGGTTGACCTTCTCGCCATTTTGAGTCGACGTACGATAGCCGGAAACGGAAACCCGATACTGATAATGTCAGTGAGCAGGGCATACTGCGAGTGAGGCCGCGTCATGCTTGGACGGTGGACACACCACACGCTGAAGCGGTTGATAATTGAAGAGGGCAGACGTACTTTGTTTTTTTTTTAGGGGAGAGGGCAGACGTACTTGACGCGGCGGAGCACATGTCGATACAACATGTTGAGGGCAGGGCCGGCCCTAGGCCATGGCAAAAGGTGCGGCGGCCTAGGGCCCATCTTAAATAAGGGCCCAATATATCTACAAACTTAAATAAATTACAATAAAAATTGATTTGCAGAAAAAAAACAACATGGACGGGGCATATGTCCCCCTCCTCAGTGCACTTCACCACGTTGTATATATAATCATTATTTGCATCATATAATCACATATAGATGGTGTATTGAGACTTTATTTGCCGGCTAATTTTTTTTTTATGTTTATGCCTTTATATTTTCATGATATATATTGCTAAAAGTATATATGTTAGTCTGTTAATGTTCATTGTGCCTCAATCGCACTAGGGCCTCCATAATGCTAGGGCCGGCCCTTGTTGAGGGTACTTGACCTAGAAGATTGCAAGGCCCTGAAAGACAAGCACACGAGAGATGTCTGCCGCTTGTATCTTCTCAGGTTCTTGAGCTTGAGGGGTACAGACATCTCAGTGATGCCTCGCGAAGTTGGTAATCCACCCCGTTCCTTGCTTGTAATCCCCGGCCGCACCTGTTTATTTATGCATCCGTCCTTGCACAGTTTGGTTTGGTTTGGTTTGATCCGCCCCCTCCCAAGGAAAGCGTGATGATGATCTTGATTCTTTTCTGATTTCTCCATGCGCTTCTGTTTCTTTTGCCCTTTATATATTGGTTCCATGATTGGATGGATGGATGCATCTGTTGTCTCTGCTGCTTTGATGGTTTGCTCATCCGCCGCTTTAGCTTCCCTTTTTTTGTCATCACCAAACAAGTGAAAAAGCAGCAGCTTGAATCGAATCGAAAAGAAACAACAGCAAAAGAAAAGAGCGCGTGAGTTTGGGTGATTTCGCAGCTCGCCTTAATTGATTCGATTCGATTCGACGCGTACGGAACGAGCGTGTGATCGAGCGATACTACAAGAGACGACGTGCTCCATCGATCCAAGAAGCAGCAGCCCACCGAGCAAGACACGTGCGTACATGATTAAGTAAGTTTTCAGCCAGCCCAGCCGGCTTCTCCATGTGTGGACGGGAAGAGGTCACCACACGGTTGCGTACGACAAGAAAGGTACTCCCTTCGTAAAGAAATATAAGAGCGTTTATATCACTAAAGTAGTGATCTAAACGCTCTTATATTTCTTTACCAAGGGAGTACATCGTCATCCCCTAGCTTTATCACAAAGGAAAAAATGACATTAAGGCTGCTCGACCATCGGCGAGGGGAATTGCTTAGGATCGCCTGGGTGTAGCTCCGAGAATGCATGGGGGGCTGCTGCTACTTATTTTGCGATCGGTCATGTGCTAGCCTTGTTTCCCCTCATGTATGTATCCGTAGATGATAAAAAAGACTTGTAATCTGTCTATTTCTGCTGCAGGTAGGCTTTAGCTTGCGCCGAGAACTTGTAAGCTGTTATGGGCGCGTTGGTTTCTGCCTTGGCTTAATAAAGTTGGGGCGGGGGGAAACCCCTTTCATTTCAAAAAAGAAAAAGGAAAAAATGGCATCTGGATCCATGGCCGCCATGAACAACCATACCATATCACTCTGCATTGTTTGGACCTGGGAATTCAAATGGTAGTAAAGA
Organism: Elymus sibiricus; assembly: GCA_039707655.1. NCBI lineage: Eukaryota > Viridiplantae > Streptophyta > Magnoliopsida > Poales > Poaceae > Elymus > Elymus sibiricus. The sequence goes on along the minus strand of CM077674.1, from coordinate 409,383,675 downwards.
TTGATAAGATGAGCCAGCTCTACTCTACTCTACTCTGTTGTTAGAGAGTTTCAGAATTCAGATTTTCAGTTGCTGCAAGCTCTACTCTGCTTTGTCATTTCGTAATGGCAATGCAGCGGCAGTTTGGTTCACAATTGCGATACGAAATCTCCACCACAAGTGCCTATATGACCTGATGTTCTTTTGCCCATCTGTTGCTCACTCATAAATTCTAGTATGTGGTTAATTTACTAGATAAACTGCGCCGACAGCAATGGCGCTAATTGACTAGCTACATACATATCCCCTACCTAGGTTCAGAACCAACGGCGTCCAGAATTCTGGATCGGTCAAACCAGACCGCCATGAACAACCACTGCACTGTTAGGACTTGTGAGTTCAGATGGTACTTACGATTAATAAGATTAGCCACCCTTGGATGCAAAGGCTAGAGAGATTAAGAATTCAGACTTTCTGACGTTGGCCCGTTGCTAGCTCTACTCTGCTCTGTCATTTGGTTCACGGTTTACAGATTCTTCATTGCAAGTACCTATACGAACTGATGTTTTTCGCCCATGTGTTGCCCAGTGATGATAATTTATGTGTGGTTAATTTACTAGATAAACTGCACAACTCAGTAGCATGCACACCTTCCTAGCTTCAGAAACAATGGCGCCTGGATTGGTCAGCCCAGGCCGCCATGAACAACAATACTACATCACACTGCATTGTTTGGATTCAAATGGTACTCACGATTGATAACATGAGCCAGCTCTACTCTGCTCTGTTGCCGAGAGATTTTCAGAATTCAGACTTTCAGTTGCTACCCGCAAAAAAAAAAAAAGACTTTCAGTTGCTGCTAGTTCTGCTCTGCTCTGTCATCTTGTAACGGCAATGGAGCGGCTGTGTGGTTTACAATTTACAGAATCTGCATTGCAAGCACAGAATCTTCATTGTTAGTAACTATATGAACTGATGTTCTTCTGCCCATCTGTTGCTCAGTGATGAATTCTAGTGTGTGGTTAATTTATTACTAAAAGATAAACTGCACAGCTCTGTAGCATGCGCACCTGAATGCACTCCAGCAAGTTACAATACTTCCCTTCTACAATATTTTGTCATCCGTTTCCTGTCAGTTTATGGCTTTGCTCTTCAGCAATTTCCCTTCTGAATTCCAGTGTCAGGTACTTTTGAGTCGTAGAACCGCAATTCCCTTCTAAATTCCAATGTTATGTGCTGTCGAGTCATAGAGCCGCATGGATTGGACGATATGTACTGCTTTTTGGGTTCAAGGGGGCAAATTGTTGACATGGGTCGCACTTTTTTACCTTCAAACGACAGATAACACCCACCAGATTGATTAGTGTCATCTCCACATTCCTATAATTGCATTTTTTTCATTTACCTTAATTAGTTTCACTGGGGCATCCTCCTAGCTTCAGAAACAATGGCATCTGAATCCTCTGCACTGCAATGTTTTGACATGGATTTCAAATGGTAATCACGATTGATAAGATGAGCTAGCCGTGGTTGCAGTGAGAGTTTTAGAATTCAGTTGCTGCTAGCTCTACCCGGCTTTGTCATTTGGTAATGGCAATACAGAGGCTGTTTGGCTCACGCTTGCAATACCATACTACCATACCTTCAATACAAGTAATTCACTCCTATGAAACAGGGTCTCTGTTCGATCAAAAAAACAAACAGTGTCACTGTTGATTTATTGCTGAGTGGTAAATCGTACCAGGTTGATTTACTAGATAAATCCATGACCAACGGAACAACTTAGTCTGAATGAATCGGGACAATCCACAGCTTGCAGTTCCCTGTTAAATTCCATATGTTATGGAGTACAGTATAGTTGAAGCGACACATGGATTGGCAGTTACTGAACACTGCATCAAGGGCCTCACTTCGGTGGCACTTTTTTCACCTTGAAATAGCAGATTAATCAGTGCATTCCCCACATTCCTATCATTACGTTGCTTCATTTGTTTTCTTCAGTTTTACTGGGAAATGCATGCATGAAACATATAGCAACAATCACATAAGGACTTCATATGGTCGGCATTTTTTTACCAACAAATTGCTTCATTGTATTGCTTCATTTATCTTGACCAGGTTCGCTGTTACATGCATGCATGAAACATAACGAAATGTGATGCTTTGGCGGTGCCCAAGCCATTTATCTGACGATCTGTACTCTGAATCGTCAATCTCATGTTTTTTCTTTTCTTTTTGCATAAATGTAAATTCATCAGGTCTGATGAGTATCAAATGCCACGAGAAGTTCAAGAATCGCATGAGAAAAGTGAAGAAGACTGGGAAGGTCGGCTTCTCCAAGAAATGCCCATATGAATTGGCTATGGCGACGATGACTCAGGGGATGGACATGGCGATCATGCTCAGCTAGTTGGGCAGCCAGAAGTTGGAACTGTAGCTTTGGCCTTGCAGAAGTACTCGCCGCATTGCTTGGTTGATTGAAGATTGACTTCCGTTGATGATTATACTTTAATTTTACCTGTGTTGGTAAAGTCGCATTGGTTTGGGTAGCCATAGAGATAGTTTTAGGTTGCTGTGCCATTTGCAGCACATAGTGCCCGATAATCTGCCTGGGCATTTTTTTTATTGTAAACAGAGCTGCCATATAATAGAATTGAAATCTCATCATTCTCCAATTTGAGAATATCTCATACTTCTTGGTATCCGACTAATTTTGGTCCGCTTCGATTGTTGTTTTTCTTGCTATATCTCTGCTCCTTCGGTCATTCAAATACTAGAGGAATGTGTTAAAAACACAGATACCTGAATTGCTAAAAAAAGCCAAGTTGGAGATACAATGATAAATTTATACCGAGGAGGTGTTTCATAGTTCATACAGTTATTATTAGCCCTCAAATTTCAAACATACAAATAATTATTGCAAAAAACAAACAAATAAAAAGGGGTGCTAGCGCTCCGAATTAAACTGCATGCATATGAAGCCACCCATTTTAGAGGATAGAGTCTATGTCGGTGTCAAGACGTTTGGACTTGTGCTTGACCATCCGGAGTCTCGATCCTTCTCGCACCACCTTCACGCCGGTGAGCAGGACCACCGTGTCGACACACTCTGTGCCACTGCCCCATCCGTCCGTTTCCATGATGTTGAAGCCCCTGTGGATGCAGAACTTGCCGTCCCCGAGATGCACCATGCTGCGATACTGCTCGTGCCATCCCGGTGGTGGGTCTATTTCGACCCAAGCGTGCCGCAGTGCGGGGGCCGACCCGTCCATTCTCATAGCGCTCGAGACGTCCACGGCGGTGAAGCATGAGTGTATGGGGAAGCCTGTATTCTTGAAGCCGAACAGGAGGCCATTACCGAGCTCGGGGAGGTGCAAGGCGCGGGACGAGAATGGCAACTTCCAGTCGCCGGCCTTGGTCCACTCACCGGTTCCCGTGTCGAAGCAGTAGGTGCCGGCGGTGGGGTTGGGCTCTGGCCATTCCTCATGGGAAGAGGTGCTGAAGGAGACGCATATGGTGTTACGGCTGCTAGAGGCATCCTCCTCGCCGCCATGGCCGTGGACCAGCGCATAGGACTCAACGGATATGGCGCCACAACGTCTACGGTATTTGTTGGCCTCGTCGACGACAATGGGCGGCGGAGGGAGCTCGCGCCAATGCCACACGCAAATGTCCCTATGAATGCGCTCGCGGTACCACTTATCCAAGAACTTGCTTGGCGATGGCGGGTTGGGGTCGCCGTAGACGAAGGCCTCGAACCTGTGGCCCTTGTAGTCCATGACGTAGAGCGCGTCCGGGCGGGCAGGGTCATGGACCGCATCGGGGCAGGAGGGATCGTCCTCGGCGGCGGCAGTGGTGTGGGTGACGCAGAGGGAGATGGGGTTCCACCATCGATCTGGCTTGTGGCTGAGGCTGGGCATCATCTCGACCGCGGAGGCCTCGATGTCGTAGAGCGAGGCCATGCCATTGCCGTCGACGCAGAGGATTTTTTCCTCGCCCTCACCGGTTCCGGTGCCGCAGTAGAAAGGCAAGAAGTCGAAGTTAGTGACGGCGCCGCCCATTTGACGGGAGGTCTTGAACCTGAGTTTGGGCGTGGGCAGCCGCAGGACGCCGTCATAGTAGTCCTCCGCCGTGCTCTCGTCCTCCTCTGGCGTGCCCACCTTCTCCTTATCCTCCGTATTGGCCGCCGGCGTGCTCTCCTTCGCCTTGGCCTTCGCCGCCGCGACCGCTCGTTGGATCTAGTGCTGCTGCGCTTCGGCCGTGGTGGGGTAGAAGAGGTGCTTCCTGGGGTTGACGATGCGGCTCAGCGACCCTCCGCCGTATTTGTCTGCAGTTCCCGGGGCTCATGGCCAACAACCGGACATGGAGAACGGGCGCCGACGGACAATTACTGCGTTTGGAGTATGGTTTAACTGAAATAGGTCAAAACTTGCTCCGATTTAGATGAAAAACATCCGGTATCATGTAAAAATTATCCAAATATGAATGAATATCGTTAAATATGCATCAAATCTGTTCACTTACATTAATTTTTTTATGAAATGTAACCGGACATCATTTTCTGCGGACTGGTCTCCCTGGGTCTGCTGACGGATGCGGTGTCCGGTTTGAAGGTCAGCGTTGAAAATGCCCTAACATAATGCTGATAACCAGTAGGCACAAATTAAACTTTTTTGCAAACCGTGCTTGCACATATATTTTTATTAAACTTGAGTTCATTTTAGTTTTCTCTCCCGTTGCAACGCACGTTGCAACGGGCACGGTGGGAGTAAGAGAAGCTGGATATGGCCCCACCATGAAGGGGGAAAGGACTGCTATGTGACGCAGCACAGAGTTAAAGAAGCTAAGCTAGATTGAGGACGGATGCACACGGGCGTGAGCAATGAAACCAGCAGCCAAGGGCTCGTCAGTCGTCACCACGTCACGCCGGCGCCACCTCTGCCCGTCGCATTCCCGCCGGCAATGACATCTGAAACAAACTACAAATCCGAATGTGTATACTAGCAAACATCTGAAAGTCTCAGAGTACATCGGTATACATCTAAACGTACAAGTGTTCGCATCTGTCCGCCAAACACTAGCAGGCGGTCGTGGACGTGGCTGATGTTAATCCTCCACTTGCATTGTACTAGGAAGCTGAATCACCATACACAAGAGATAGCTAAAATCCATACAAATTATTTTACCATTTGGTCTTTAGATACAGACGGACATGCATTAGATTAAATATATAGTTGGCAGAGTCTTTAGAGTTAGGGAGAAACCCAAGATGGTTGACACATCTTTTTGCACAATTTAGAATTTAAAATTAAAGAATTCACTTCGGCAAGAAAAACCGTATCCAAAGAATAGTCTGGTATTGATTGTGAGACACTGTGCGTGTGTTGCAAACGACTGGATGAAGACGGAGCTCACCTCTTCTTACGGTGCAAAAAGGTCAAAGAAGTGTGGAGAGCACTGCAGTTGGAGAGGCTCCGTCAGTATGTGCGATTGCAAGGATGCACAAGAGCTCATGCAAGTAGTGCTTGGACTGCCGGAGTATCAAAGGATCCTGATTACCTGTCTGCTTTGGAGATGGTGGACATGGCGTAATAAACTAAATGCTGGAGAGAAGGTTGGACCAGTGCAACACCTATCTTCAGAAATCAGTCACCTTGCAACGGACTCTCTGAATATGTGTGGTAACACTCATACAGAGAGTACAACAAAAAAGGAGATGGTCTGGCAGAAACCGGCGGGCGATCGGATGAAACTGAATTGCGATGGGGCTTTTGATGCGAATGCAGGCACTGACGGCTGGGGATTCGTGATACGAGATAGCACTGGAGATGTCCGAGGATCAGGTGCAGGTCGGCTGCCTAATGTTGCAACAGCGACTCGTGCTGAGGCGGAAGCGTGTGCTGCGGGTCTTCAAGCGGCTAGTGACTGGGGCATGACAAATGTGGATGTGGAATCTTTTTTTTTTTTGCGAAAAGGTCCCTGGAATTATATAGAAGATTCACCTGCAGTACAAAGGACCCCAACAGTAAAAGAAATTACAGAAAGGTCCTTTGACCAGCAAACAACAGAAACCACCGCTGAAACGAGACGCAGTCGCGCCGCCGCCGCCGCCGCCGCTTCGCACCCGAAGCTGCCATGACCTTGTGGTGAGCGGGTTATCTTGCGGACGGGAAGACTCCGATCTAAGGTCTGCAAAGACCAGCGCAGCAACAATGGATCCATCGCCGGTGAAGCTTCAGAACACCCCAGGCACCACGAGATCCTGTACATGCTGCAGAGCAAGCCGACGACGAGCGCCAGCGCACCACAGCAGCACCCCCAGAACCTCCATGGCGAGAACAGAGCCCAACTCACCACGGCGAAGATGGAGACGGGGGACCAAAACTCCAACAGCACGACGACGCCTCCGCCACGACCGCCGCGCCTGGAGTACACCAGCTGACACCAACCCGACGATGCCGACCACAGAGGAATCGACGACGCAGGACAACCTCCGCCGGATCCGCAGCTCCCTCCAACGCCAGACGCCGAAGCAAGCCGCCCAAATCCGCGGCACCAAAAGACCCCACCGGATCGACGGATCCGAGAGGCGACCAAGCTACCCACACACCAGCCAGCAGATCGACGACGCCACCATGGGAAGTAGCCTCGAGGTGAGGAGATCCGCAGCCACCTTATTCTCCAGCACGACGCCGCCGCCCACTTCCGACCAGCGCCGTGGAGAACTACACCCCTACTATTCACATATCCAGATCGAGGCACCGGAGTCCACCCACCCTCCCGCCGCCAGAGCGGCCGGCGGAGGGGGAGAGGACTCACCGGCCTGACCGGATCTGAGCGAGGGGACGAACTCTTCTCCCTTTTCGCCTGGCTATCGCGAGAGGATAAGGGAGAGGGGAGCAGGGGGTGTGGATGTGGAATCTGACTGCCAGGTTCTCATTAATGCAATCCAGGGAAAGGTGTCCGGTCGAGCAGCTGAAGGAGTGATCTTCAGAGACATCCTGGAGTTTGCCCGGTTAAACTTTACTAGCGTTTCTTTCTCTTTTGCCCCCAGGGCGTGTAATAAGTTAGCACACTCCATAGCTGCCTTTGGTGCACGCTGTGATGCGAGGTGGCAGATTTGGTCCGAGGACCTGCCTGACGATGTAAACGTCCGGGTGGCCAGCGGTGTAGCTGAGCCGGTGTGATTTATGGAATCGGGAGTGTTCCATCTCAAAAAAAAAAAAAAAAAGTCTGGTATGCCATTGTTGCACTGTTGAGCATAGACATTTATGTTGAGAAAAAACTAAAATTTTCTATAGTCACATCATAATTGAGTAGCTTAATATTTTCGTAGAAGATCCTAATTAAGCATTCATGTCATCGCCAGTGTCCATTTTAATGTTAATTACAATTAAATAATGTTCAATACAATCAGTGCCTCCACCCAGTTGGAAAACTCCGCATAACTTCCGTCACTTATGATTGAACTATTTGTGAACGTTGGAACAAGAAAATTTTGTGTTGCAGAGAAAAGAGAGCACAAATGAAGGATTGGCTAATAAAGATATACATATGAGATATCACAGGGTGAAGTAGGAGATTGATAGATGAATGTCTTACTCCGGTTGCGGGCATGTTTGCTATAGATACATATGCTAATACGTGTTATGATATTGGTTCAGAGTCAACTGTAACATTTGTAATGTTGAAATAGATTTTGAGTTTGGTACATGCAAAAATGTTTACAGCCTATAAAAATGTTTACCGTCCATGATTTCATCATAGGTCCGAGCCGGACGCTTGCTCTTCTGTCCCCCCTTGCGGTTCTCCTTTTTTGCGGGGCCACCTCCCTTGCGACGGGCATCGAGGTCAGCCATGGAAACAAGGTCCGAGTCTGGCTCGACGTCCTTGCACTTGCGATTCTTATTTCGCCGTGAGCATTCACCCTGCATATTGGATTTCTCGGGTTGTTCTTGGTTGGTAGCGACCTTCCGACTCGCGCGCACGGACTCCTCACCGGTCGCGTAGTCGTTGGCAATTTCCATGAGCTCAGCCATGGTTTTGATCACGGACCTGCTGAGTTTGTGGCGGTGGTATGGCTCCTGCACGCCGTTCTTGAATGCCTGAATGGCTTGCTTGTCGGAGACATCGGTCAGAGAATTTCTCTTCTTCAGCCAGCACAAAATGAACTAGTGGATGGTCATCTTGTTCCCTTGGATGTAGTTGTTGAGGTCCTAAGCGCTGCCCGGCCTCTGATATGTGCCCTCGAAGTTAGCCATGAAGGCATCCTTGAAGTCAAGCCACTCGTGGATTGAGTTTTCAGGTAGGCCATTCAGCCATGTCCTTGTCGAGCCTGCAAGGCAAAGGGGAACATAGCGAAGTGCGTGCCACTCGTCGCCATCGCCATGTCGACGGCAATGAGGTAGTCATTCGGCAAATGGTCCGGCCTGGTGTCGCTGGTGTACTTGTTGATACCTCGTACCTGGAACTTCTTGGGGAACGGACACGTGATCACATCGTAGCTGAAGCAGGGCGGGCTAGTGGTTGCCGCCAGAGGCGGGCGTGCTGTGCTGCACACCTCTGGGTCCATCCTGTGTTGGGGGTCTTTCCCGGAGGGCTCAGATGTAGTTCCGCGCATCTGGCCGATCTCCAATTCTGTCATGAACTGTGAGGGGCTGGTTAGGGCGACGACGGGCTTCCGCCCAAAGCTTGGTCATCCTCAGCTCCTCGGCACCATCATCAGGCCGGTTGGTCGGTCGGGATGGCACGATCGGATGGCGATTAGGCCGCGAAGTGTTGGACTCTGTTAGCATGTCATTGGTGTTCCCCAGCCGGCCACGGGAGCTGGTGACTTCCTGCTGCACCACTACCGCCTTCAGCAGGTTCCTGGTGGAGTTGAAGATCTCTGCATCCGGATGATCCGGATCGATCTGGATGCGGTCGGCTAGGGCAACTGCCACCGTCAAGTTGCAGTCAGCAGTGTGAAACACCCCCGCGTCGTCGGGTTTGCCACCCAAGATGGAGTTACGGGCCACTCGGCCCTGGAGTGCCAAGCTCGCAACCTCGGCGGCGGGCGGGCGGTTGCTAAGCGGGCGCTAGTGCTCGTGCTCGATGGTTTCGATCCACCTTGCCTGCCTTGCGGTGATCGCATCCTTCTCCTTCTGCAGGCGAAGCTGTTCCGCGGCTAGGGCTTTGCGTTGGGCCTCCAAGGCCTTATTTTTTGGATCGTCGCCCTGGATGGGTGTCTGCAAGTGAGCGAGCTCATCTAGAGTGGTTGCGGTCGCCGCGGGGTTCCGACTAGACGAGTGGTGTTGTCGTTGGCCGACTGGGTGCTGACAACATGGCCGCCGATGTTGACCATGAGGACTTCCTCCAGCGCGATCGCCGAAGGGCAGCTATCCGAGCTCTCCTCCTCCTCGGACTCAGATTCGTGCAAGATGGGGAGGATGGATTCCACCAGCTACGAAGCCGGGGCGGGTAGGTGGGTTGCTGATGCAGATTACAGGCGATGCTTGGGCGCCGACTCCTGAGCCGGCGTGGTGCCGGATTGAGGAGGCGGGTTCCGCCGAATTGGTCGGTGACGAATTTCAAGCTCCCGAAGATGAGAACTTGGCCCTCGGAGAGGGGAACGACGAGGTTGAGTTGCCTTGTCATGTTGGCGACAAAGCTCAGGGCACCAAAGGTAAACCTCTAGCCCGGAGCGTAGACGCCGACTTGAACGAGAGGTCCCATCTGGATCGGGTTACCGGCCAGCTTAGCCCGTGCCTGGAGCGCCAATTGTCGATGCATGATATCGGCAGTAGTCCCGATAGGGCATCGCGCGTAGCCGAAAGTACAGACGGGAGGCCACACGAAGCGTTTACCCAGGTTCTGGCCCTCACGGTATAGGTAACCTGATAGAATAAGTTTTTCATGAATTGCAACAAAGTTTCATGAAATGCGAGCTACAGGCACACTCCTGAAGGCCTAACAACGAATAAAATGAAAATAAAACATGGGATCCTATTAGCAGAGGAAATGCAAAGATCACCGTTTTTTTGGGTTTTTTTTTTTGAACTTCGGCGACCTTTATTAAATAAAAATTAAATCAGTTACAAGGAAGGGGAGTAAGAAATCAGGAGGTTTATCTCGCCACTCTCCAGAAAAATTCCCTCTGTAACTAGCTCTAGCAAGCCCATGCGCAGCCGCATTTCCTTCCCGAGCACAATGAACAATGGCAATAGTCGCCCTGCCGAAAGTACTCAACAACTTTCGACAGTCATCCGTAACAACCGCCGCGGAAGCACGGTAATCTGATGGGGTTGCTTTTGCATGGGTTACCTACTCTTTATGTTCGTTGCAGAGAACACCAATTATTGGTGTAACTACTTGCAGTCCGATCTAATCCAGCGTTTAGCGTTATTGATAGGAATTCTGATGGGTGGGTCCCTTGATTGACAGAACTCAAAAAAACGTAAAAATCATAGGGAAAAAAAATATTCATCCAAAATTTATGAAATTTTTTGTGGATACAATTCGGGCAGTAATTGACCCATTATTCTATGAAACATCGATGTTTAATAAAAATGTGTGGTCGGTTTATTTTTTTCGCGAACCAAAAACTCAATAAACACTAAAAATATCATAGAAACTCAATAAACACTAAAGAAATCATAGAAACCTAATTGTTTGTCCAAAAATTATAATTTGTGCTCTTGTTCCAGGACGCGTGTTCCTCTGGTTGTTTCGCGTGGGTTCGCGTGAGTGTTGTGCTGTAATCTGCCTTTTGTGATATACACGCCGAACTCTTTCTAAAAAGAAGAGATAGTGTGGTGTGGGCCCCCCACGTACCACTCCCCTGCACTCTCTTTCTTCACTCTCAGTCGGTCACTCTTCTTCCACTTTCCCCTCCCTTCTTCGAGTTCGAGTCCCTCCTCCCGATCCAGGTAAATCCTCCTCCTTCTAATCCCCACACCCATCCAACAACAGCTAGCTAGTAATCTCGATTCTTTTCTGATTTCTCCATGTTTTCCTTTTTCTTTCTTGGTTCAACTCCAGACGAGCATCGCCATTTGCGCTCTTCCTCGTCCAACCAAGCAAACCACCATCGTGATTAGGAGCGCTCCGTCGAGAATGGAGAGTACGGCACAGTCCATCGTGAGCACGTTCGGGCAGGTGCTGGTGGAGGAGCTCCAGGACATCCGCGGCATCGGCGACAAGGTCGTCCACCTGCGGGACGAGCTGGCGACCATGAACGCCGTCCTCCGCGACATCTCCGAGGCGGACCAGAGCTCCATCGACCACAGCGTCCGGGAGTGGGAGAAGCAGGTGAACGACCTCGCCTGTGATGCCGAGGACTGCATCAACGTCTACTCGCTCGGCATCAACCGCCCCGCCCCACTCCCGCCAGCGGATGACGTCGTCGGCACGTCGCTCATCTTCTCCTGGGCCGGATACCTGCTTGCCCGCGCCAAGCGCGTTGCCAGGTACCCGTACGAGAAGCTTGTGCTGCAGCGCACCCTCGCCGCTGACATCAAGGCCCTCCTGGCCCGTACCACCATCGTCAGCGAGCGCCGCGCTCGCTACGGCATCGACCGGGCGGTGCTGCCAAGAGCCGCCTGCTTCGCCCCTGTCTCGGCGGCGTCTATATCCGGGAATGCCCTCCGCCGTGCCGACGACCCTGGTCAGTTTGTCGGCATCACGGAACAGGCCAACGCCCTGGCCGAGAAGATCAAAGCAGCGGCGGTTCATGAGGGTCTGAATGTGTTCTCCATTGTGGGGTTTGGAGGGCTGGGGAAGACAACCCTGGCCATGGAGTTGTGCCGGCAGCTGGACGCGGACTTCCCCCGCCAGGTCCTGGTGTCCGTGTCACAAGCGTTCGATGCCGGGAAGGACATCAAGGGACTGCTGGGACGAGTGCTCCAGCAGATCCTCAAGGAGAAACAACCAGATGGTAAGCAAACCATCACGGAAGAGGAGGCCGTGGGTACAAGTACAACCCATGTCAACCAACTTCAAATCGACCGGATGGATGTGGATGACCTGTCCAAGAAGATCAAGGAGCTCCTCAATCACAATAGGTATAGATCACTACCGTCCCCAAATACAATTTTCAACTCTGCTCAACATCATCTATAATAGAAGATTGCGATTAAAATTAAATCTAATATCAATATCATCTTTATAAATATTACAAACTCAGGGATCAGCTTCTCAAGGAGCTAGTAATTCTACTAGTCTCCAGCACATGCACACGCAGGCTAGCCGATCTACACATAAGCACTAACAAGTTTTCCCATTTTTAGTAAATTTGCTACATGTGAGAAATTGCCAATGGCTGGTCAGAACAGCGCTGAATTGGGATTTCCTATTTTGTGCGGTGATGGAGTATCTTTCAATTGCTTGTTGCAAAATTGTGAAATAAAAATCAGTGACCACCATACTGTTATGTGTCTATGTTGCACGTACACAAATTTTCCAACTCCATGCATGTATATGTCCAATTAAACCAGGTGTCTCATTTGTGGTCGATGATGTATGGAGCCTACCAGCCTGGGAAGCTATCTATATTAGATTGCTAGAAAAAAATTGTGGCAGCAGAATCATTGTGACAACCCGGATAGAGGCGGTGGCCAAGGCAGCTAGTGTCTCAGAGTACTTCGCACTGAAAAAAATAGCACGCTATAGCGCCGCTAATAGCACGCTATAGCGTGTAGAGATTTGGCTCGCTAAATTGATCAGTGTACAATGTCTCGCTAATAGCACGCTAATAGCATATTTTTAGAGGCCACGTTATTTTGTATAGCGCGCTATTTTTTTCCTTGGTACTTCGTCCATCATATGAAGCCCCTTGAACTAAAGGCTGGTAAGCAACTATTTGTCAAAAGAGTGTTTGGCTCCACAGAGCAGGGTACTTGCCCCGCGGAACTTGAAGATACCATGGACACAATCTTGAAAAAATGTGGTGGGATGCCGTTGGCCATCATTAGCATCGCCAGCCTTCTGGCAAGTTATAGGTCGGTTGAGGGCATAGAGATGTGGAAAAGAGTTTCTAGATCAATTGGTTCTCAGATGGAGATCCACCCTACCCTCGAGGGGATGAGGCAGTTGATTACACTCAGCTATGACTACCTGCCTTATCATCTCAAGACTTGCATGATGTATCTGAGCATTTTCCCGGAGGATTATGTGATTGCCAAGGATAGGCTGCTATACAGATGGATTGCTGAAGGGTTGGTCACTGAGAAGCGGGGATTGTCTTTGTTGGAGGTTGCAGAAGAATACTTGAATGAGCTGATTAGTAGGAACATGATTCAACTAGACAAGTTTGTGTCAAGGGGAGTGGAGGTAGAGGGGTGTCGGGTGCATGACATGATCCTAGAGGTCATGGTGTCCAAATCTCAGGAGTCCAACTTTGTTAGCTTGGTTGGGCGGCAATACGGAGGAATGCCACATGGACATGGCAAGGTCCGCCGCCTCTCCATCCATGATAACGACCATGGCGAGCAGGGGCCCAAGAAAGTTCTGCAGCATCATGCAAGGCATGGCATTGAGGCGATGAAGCTACAGCATGTCCGGTCACTGACCACATTTCTGGAAAATCACGATTATGTTGGCCTGGACAAGCTGTTGGATCGTCTAGGCGAGTTCAAATTGCTGAGGGTACTTGACCTGGAAGATTGTGAGGCCCTGCGAGACAGGCACATGAGAGATGTCTGCCGACTGTATCTTCTAAGGTTCTTGAACTTGAGGGGTACAAACATCAGCATGATGCCTGACAAAATTGGCAATCTAGAGCACTTGGAGACTCTTGATGTAAAATACACGGACATTTGCGGGAAGAAGCTGCCGCGAACTGTGACAAAGCTGAGCAAACTAGAGCGCCTAAGGTCCGATGACTGGCTTCTGAAACGGGGACTAGGGAACATGAAGGCACTGCGTGAGGTGGACAATGGAGTTCTCACATGCGATGATGTTGAGGCTGCCCAAGAGATTGGTGAGCTGCCACAGTTGCAGGTGCTAAGGATCCGAATAATGAGGGGAGGGAGGTGGGGTCAAAGAGGAGTTATTGTGTGCGCTTGCCTCCTCCCTGAGCAAGACATGCGCTCTCTGATCGCTCCATCTGCAATGCAAGTCGAGCAGTTTGGACTTTCTCCGTGACGTCTCCCCACCGCCACTCCTCCAATGCCTTAGTCTGTATGGCCTGATTAGCCAACTGCCCGACTGGATCTCATCACTCACACACTTCACAAAGTTTAAAGTGGGATGGGCAGAACTGGATGGTGACCAGTTACTTCGCGTCTTGTGTAAGTTGCCCAACCTGCAAAGCGTCCAACTGTGGGAAATGAAGTACAAAGACGGAGAACTTGTTGCACACCCTGAACACAGCTTCCCAGCGCTGAGGATCCTGGAGGTGGTCAGATGTCCTACGGTGCTCACATTCGAGAAAGGATCAATGACAAAGCTCGAGACGCTTGAGTTGTGGTTTGGTCGCACGGAAGACATGAGCGTTGTCGGTGTCGAGAACTTGGAGAGCCTTAAGGAGGTCAATCTCCATGGTCGGAAAGGCAACCCGGCAATGGAACGTGCAGTGGAGCAGCTCAAGACTCTCCCCACTGAGTCCAATCAGATCAAAGTTGTAGTGGACTGGAACTGGAACTGAGGTGCGCATCTTAACTGGGAGCTGCTGCTCCTGTACGTTTTCTACGACCTTAATTAGTGTGCTTTTCCTTTCAACTGCATGTGTGTGCATTATGTGTGTGAATTGGAGTACCAAATAAAACAGGCTGTATATATGTTGTAACGTGAGCGCAATTGTTCAAGTACATCGCAAAATTTACTGCTATTGTTTCATTTGTTGCTGTTACCCGTGATGATGGGCTCCTGCGCGAGCATCTCCTTTCTTACTTCTTCTTGGCTGGGACTTGGAGTCTGTCGGTTAAGCCCAGCTTATGCATTTCGTGGATGATATGTTGTAGCTGGTAACCCCAGCGGATGGCTGCGGCTGCGCACACAGATTAGTCTCTACGTGCTCCTCCCTTACAGGAACGCAGCCAGTGTTTCCATGGTGCGTCCCTGCCTCCCCCTCGCGAGCAACCTCTGCCTCATGCCCAGGTAGAGCTGAGCTGCCACTTCCTCCACCTATTCTGCAATCACGTTGAGTTGAGCAACCTCTGCCTCATTACAACAAACACGTTGAGTTATATTTTGTTTGACCAACTCGTTCTCATGTATCAGCAATCCCCCTTCTTCCCTCTCCTCGTTTCTAGATTGATTGTTAGATGCGTTAGTTAGTGATTTTGCTCTTTTTTATCATAGGATGGGATTTCTGTTTGGCCTCGGTGGAGGTGGCACTGCATATAGATTTGCGCACCACATGTTTGTGGGCTTGTTGTAATGTCTTACTCAAAATGAGATTTATTTTTTTTACTTTGGATGAATTTGCTACTCCCTCCGATCCATTTAATTGACTATGCTTTACTACAACTTTAGTACAAAGTTGTACTAAAGCAGCGTCAATTAATATGGATGGATGGAGTATCTTTTTTCTCTGGACGCATAAAGTTATTTAAGATGATAGATTGCCTCAAACGATTTAAAATTAGAGTTCCACTCCAAGATTTTGGGATGATAGATTGCCTGAAATGATTCAAATTTACACTTGGGCTCTAAGATATATGTGCTGGCGATTTTTTTTTATTTAGCCGCTTTGTGGATGTTGATGTGTGACCAGGAATGGTTTGCTTTGGTGGCAGGAATGACTCTAGAGAGATGGAAACAAAAACAGCAGAGTGAACTCTTTTTCCTCGCTTAAGTTATTAATTCAGATGGTATCTCATCCTGTTAATCCGATTTTATACCCTTATGTTCTTGCCAAAAGTTACAATATTTCGTTCTTAGCTTACCAAAACTCAGAACTACTTTATCTTGCTCATACATTTTAATTGATTTTCTGCAGACTGACATAATACCGAGGCTCAAACCGGAGCTGGACGTCTCATCTCTAAACATCAGAAATAGAGATCAGTCCATGGAAGCTCATTCTACTGTGAATTCTGAGTTCCTTTGCTTCCAGGATAAGCTCAGGTTTAGTGGTATAAAAAGGATATAGCATTTCTTTTTTCGATAAAGGGTGAATTTTATTGGCTCAAAAAGCAGCATCAAGAGGATTCAAAACCAAAGAGCACACACCCGGCCTCTGTATAGATAGGCACACAGGCAACACCAACACACGCATAAAAAAACACGCTGGAAAATAGCAAGGCACTACTAGAATTTCAGCACACACCGAGTATTTGGCTCTTCGCCAAGGGCCAAACCACGGGCACTCGGCAAACAGATATACGCCGAGAGTAGTACTCGGCAAAGACAAGGGCACGTCAATGAGATGTTGCCGAGCAGAAGACACAGGGAAGAAGGCACAGTCGGCAAACGCCACAGACGCCGAGAGCACCACACGGCAAAGAGATGCCACGTGGCATGTCCGTTTGCATCTGACGACTCCATGACTTGCAGTTGTCTTTACCGAGAGCTAAACCGGGGAACTCCGCAACCCACCTGTCACCGAAACATTCTGACCTGACAGGTCGACCCATTGGACCCACCTGTCACTGAAACATTTCAAATTATTTGATAAATTTTTAAAAGAAATAATATGAATCCAGAAACGTTTTCTTTGCCGAGATCTATACAGGCCCGCTCGGCATCCCATTGTTATTTTGACCTGACAGGTAGGCCCGTGGGACCCACCTGACAGGGCATGCTCTCGAAAAAAAATGGCACTACTGGAGTGCTACCTTTACCGAGTGGCGCCTGCTCTCGGAAAAGAATGGTTACTGGAGTGCTACCTTTGTCGAGAGGTGCTCTCGAAAAAGTCTGTCTTATCGCTCAGGTGACCCCTCTTCTGAGCATGAGCTCTCGGCAAAGCGTGTATTTTCGAGTGTTGTTATCGGAAATATGTCCCATTGCTTCTGTTGTCAAGTTGTTTCTTCTGTAATCCCTGCAATTGAAAACAAATACATACATTTTCTGCCTATAACTTCACTGCAGAACAGCACATCTCATATCAAATGAATATGGGAGCTCCTAGCTCCTACAAATTCGTCGAGCACATCATATACAAGTTCACATAGCTAGGTTTAATTCATACAAGTTCCTAGACCACATCACATGCAAAATCAAAGTTTGTAGCCGCACATCACATGCAAGTTCATATCCGTGGACATCACATGCAAGTTCCTAGAGCACATCACATGCAAAATAAAAGTTTGTAGCCGCACATCACGTAGCACACATCCATGGACACGTTCTCTAGTCTTGTGGAGGAGGAGGAGGAGGAGGGGCACCATTTCCAGCCGCTTGCATAAAGGCCTATATATAAGAGGGCAAGAGTCATGTTAGCATTGTCCATCGATATATAGTGAATGGTGGCTATATTAAGAGAAAATTCTACCTCAAGCTTTTCCTCGAGCATCTTCAACCTTTCGTTTGTAGCTGCTTGTTTCCTCGCCCTTGCCTCCTGTTCAGCCTGCCGCCATTGCTCCTCTTCAGCAGTCCGCTGCTCCAATAAAGCCTGTAATATGGCATTAGTCTCATATAGGTTGCAACGGTTCTATTTTGAGGCATCGACATATATGGATGGTAATGGTGCGAACCTTGAGACGCGTGACCTCACGCGACGTGGCGTTCGGCGACTCCGTATGGACGGAGTTGAGCTTGTGCTCGACGCGCGGATCTCAGAGAGCCAGCGATGCGAGGAGGTGGCAACCGCCCCATTGCAAATGAGCTGGCGGCCTGCTCTCTTTCCCTCACCAGCAATGACGACCAACTCTGGATCTAATGGCTGGGACATAGGTTTGCCGTCCTTCCCGTGCGCCTCCTTGAATACGGTTCTGAAGGTTTCATACTTCTCCTACGCCGACTCGCTGTAGAACTCCTTGCCATCCTTTCCCTTGTGACCTTCTTTCCACGCATCTAGGATGTGGACCGGGCCACCACGCTCCATCTCCTGGTAAAGGAACCATCAAGCTCAATAAATGGAGATGCACCGTGAGGCAAAGTTTACCATCATATTGCACATACCATATGTTGCTTGAGAGTTGTCAGGTTGCGGCTCCCCTGGACGTGTGCCAGGCCTGGCATTTTCGCTCGATCGTTACTTTTCTCAATGTCTTGCGCTTGCCATGTTGGGTCACACTAGAGATCAACCAACGCCTCCCAACAATCTTGTTTCATCCATGGTTGCCTCGCCTAGTCAGACATAATCAAATCATTGAGTAATGCATGGAACAAGTGGTGGCTGACTCAAAGTAGAAGCAAGCAATGTTGTTACTTACCACCGACAAGTACTCGTCTCCTCCAAATTGGTCTGGCAAGCTTTGTCATCTTTTGCCCCTTGTCATCGAGTTCCCGAGCCGTCAACACGGCATTGAACCGCAGCGTGTGCTTTGTGTCGGAAAGTATCTTCCTGGCAACTTTCACCAGGGCTTTTTTCGCCTGCTCTTCTTCCCCATCCACGCAAGAATATTGTTGCTACAACAATGCATATGGCAGTTAATTACCAAGCGTTGGATATGGAATGCATATGGCAGTTAATTACCAAGCGTCGGATATGGAACAATGAAGTGCCAAAGGTACTTACATAGAAACCTTCGATGACCCGGGCGGCCATGGTGACATCGTGCTCATCCTTGTTGTACTGGTAATGCTCCCAGGTGAAAATTGGCGACGGCGGGTCGTCAGCACTCGGCTTGGCCAAGCCGGGGAAGTACTTCCTCACAAGGGAGCCGATGAGGTGGTTCGGCAATCGCGCGTTCTTAGGCTTGCAAGGGATGAATTCCCAATGACTGCACGATGAAAAAGAAAATCATATGTGAGTGTTCAATTATGGTATGCAAAATAACTTGTAAGATCCAATGTTTACATGTCTCCCGTCGGTTTTATGACAGGACGGTAGTCGGCAGCCGTTGGTTCCGGGAGCTTCCCCAGACCACGCCCGGAGTGCTTCCTCTTGGTAGTGTTGCTGGACGTAGACCCCGAGCTGTCCAAGCCCAACATGTCGACCGACTCGGTAGTGAGTGCATCCTCTCCGAGATCATCATCCTCTCCGAGATCGTCATCCGATGTCGACTCCTCGTCCTCGATACCACGGTCCTCCATGTGGGAGACGGACGACCCAGTCAAGGAAGAGTGGCCAACGTCGGTGCTCTTAACACTCACGACTTTTTGGAACTTCTTCATGTCTTCCGAGGAATCTAAAAAGAAAAGAAAATATAAATAACTAAAACAGAGAGTAATCTGAAAATAAAATAAAATAAAAATAAAAATAACTATAACATGTGCAAGAAGCACTACCAATTTTATCTAAAATTATAACCATACCACTAATTCTCATTCTCTTCTTGTGTTCAAATGGTGATAGCAGTAATCTCTCTTCAAAATGGTGATAGCACAAAAAATTTACCTAGGCAAAATACATGTATGAAACTACTTGGAACTACGATTAGCAATGAACCACCTAGGAGCTCTAGCTAGGTCCTTATTACTGAAATATGATTGCTTTTGTTGGCAAGGAATCCATAAAAAAAGTTGCATATAGAAGTAGTGCTTTCTGAAATTCCTCTTGTTCGTTTGCAGAGAGCCACTGCAATTCCCAAGTGGTTTTTCTTTACAACATGGACCAACAAAGGAGTCTCCAGTTTAGTATTTTTTGGTTACTTCAGATTGTACCATAATTAAGCGCTTCTTGCATTGCAGTTAAGTAAAGTCTCTTCCTTTTGCAAATATGGTAACACCAGCACCATGTCTTAGTTTGTTTATTATAATCTATGTATTTCTAATTAAACTTTACCTAAATTTTTTACCTAAGCAAACTACATGTATGAAACAGAGCATTGTAAACTAAACCAAAATTACCTAGGCATCCAATCAAACCATAGCAGTAATTTCTCCAACCACCACTCCTAACAACATAGAACTAATTAACCTAGGCATCCAATCAAACAGAGAACTAATTAACCTAAACCTAAACCTAAACAGTAGGCCACAGCATGGGGGTGGCGGGGGGGGGGGGGGGCGTGGGGGGTGGGACGGGGGAGTTACCTGACTCCAATCAAAGCTGGCGAGCCACCGGTTGCTGGCGGTCGCGGCCCTTAGCCACCTTTGAAGAATGGCGTCGCTGGCCGTCGACCATGAAGGCGGCGGTGGCAGAAGGCCGTGGTGGCGGATGGCAGCAGTGGCGGGTGGCGGCGGTGGCGGCTAGCGGCGGTGGGCGAGCCCGAGTGGGCGATTTCAGCGGCGGCGGCACCGGAAGAGAGAAGCGAGAGAGAAGTGAGCAAGAGAGAAAGAAAGGGGATCCGGCGGTTCAGCCTAATATAGGGCATTACCGAGCGTCGATAATAAGCTCTCGGAAAAGCCTGCCAGATCTAGGGCTAGGACCTTTACCGAGAGGAGCTCTCGGAAATGTTAAACTTTTCCGAGAGCCGATTATCGGGGCTCGTAAAAGATTGTGTCAAATCCTATTGTTCTGTTTTGAATTGTGTTTATTTGGCCCTCTCTTTTTGTGTCTAATATTTCATACCTTTTTATGACCAATGTTTCAAAATGCCATAACTTTTTGTGACTCATGTTTTGGATTAGATTTTTTTCAAATCCCAACTATAAGCACTATAAGGTAAAAAAATAAAAACAATGACCTACCGTAACACAGATAAATAGGTATTCACCGTGGTCTACCCCCTCTCGGTGCCGGTCAACACCGTAGACCGCCTGGGCCACCGGATGGGCGCATGGTCGGAAACGGAACGAGGGGGATCGGGTAACCACCCCGACATGCGTGTGGCCCAAATATATGTATGAAAGGGTGGTGTGGTGTTTAAATACCCAATGCACATCTCCGACGTGGCAGATGCCTCACAAACCGGACAACCGTGCGGGAAGGTCCAGGACTTGGTGTGTTCGTCCCCCAGTTCGAGCCGACGGGAGGGAATCAAGTGAGAGCATGGGCTCAAACTTGCTCTGGCATCTCACAAGGACCTACCGTAACACAGAGAAATAGGAATTCACCGTGGTCTACCCCCTCTCGGTTCCGGTCAATGCCGTAGACCGCCCGGGCCACCGAATGGGCGCACGGTCAAAAAACGGAACGAGGGGGGGGGTCGGGTAACCATCCCGACATGCGTGTGGCCCAAATATATGTATGAAAGGGTGGTGTGGTGTTTAAATACCCAATGCACATCTCCGACGTGGTAGATGCCTCACAAACCGGACGGCCGTGCGGGAAGGTCCAGGACTTGGTGTGTTCGTCCCCTAGTTCGAGCTAACGGGAGGGAATCAAGTGAGAGCATGGGCTCAAACTTGCTCTGGCATCTCACAATGACCTACCATAACACAGAGAAATAGGTATTCACCGTGGTCTACCCCCTCTCGGTTTCGGTCAACGCCGTAGACCACCTGGGCCACCGGATGGGTGCACGGTCGAAAAACGGAATGAGGGGGGTCGGGTAACCTCGCCGACATGCGGGTGGCCCAAATAGTCGCGTAACCTAGGCGTCTCCCATTCGAAAGGGTTATATTTATAAATATGCAATGTATGAACGGGCGTGATAGCGATGATGACAGTCCTGATCCAAATGTTGCACCTAATACTGACCCCTATTTGTAAGAACTCCATGTATTCGTGTGACAACTCTATGTATTCGTGTGACAATATATTCGTGTAACAACTCTATGTATTCGTGTGTGTAACAACTCTATGTATTATTGTGACAACTCCGTGTATTCTTGATATGTGATATATTTAATGTATTTACATCAAGTTGTATCATCTGTACTAATTGGTTTGTTCTTTCTCGTATCAGGTGATTGAAACATGATAGGTGGCAACAAGAATCCAAAGGAATGTTTGAAAGATGTGGCTGCTCTATACACTGACCAGCTTGCTCGACCGGTGAAATAGGTGGCCGCTCCTGCATCGGTTGCCACAGCCGCCAAGAAGGCCAAACGACCGGCGGGTGTAGAACCATCCACCCAGAAAGGCCGGGCGAAACGAGGTCGAGTAGGACGCGGGGGAGGAGGAGGTGGACGAGGAGGAGAGGAGGCGGCTCGAGGAGGCAGACGAGGAGGAGGAGGAGAGGAGGCAGCTGCAGGAGGTGGACGAGGAGGACGAGGAAAGGATGCAGCTGGAGGAGGCGAACGAGGAGGACGAGGAGGGAAGGAGGTGGCTGGAGGAGGCGGACGAGGAGGACGAGGAGGCCAAGGAGGAGGAGGAGGAGGAGGAGGAGGAGTGGAGGTGGATGGAGGAGACAAACACTTAGGAGAGGAGACGGCTGGAGGAGGCGGACGAGGAGGAACATCCTTACGTTGAACAGCCCGGGGTAGAGCACCCCATTCCTTCTCCTGGACCCTCCGTTGCAGTGGTTCGTCAGCCTCAGGAGGAGGATGCACGATGGCTGGAGGCGGATGCCCGACAGCTGGAGGAGGAGGACACAGAGGCGGGGGAGGAGGCGGGTGAGGAGGAGGAGGAGGAGGGTGAGAATGAGGAGGAGGTGGAGGCGGAGGACGATGATGCCGAGAGGCAGCTGGTTGTTCATCAGGTTTCGCAGGGTGGGTATGGACCCTCACGAGTGATGGAGAACCACGATGTGCCCATCTCACAGCAGGGCGGTTCGACTATCAGCACTACTTCGACAACAAAAGTGTGACTGTGTGGTCCATCAAAGCTTCCCCGTCGACCATATGTGCATAAACACGTGTTGATTAAACCAATGGGAGAGAAGTAAGTGGTTATATCGACTCTTATGAATTACTAACGTCCATCCCATATAAAGTGTACCTTTATCATTTCAACACATATAAAATGATTTGGCTTTTCATTTTGCAGGAGCTTAATAAAAGCTGGTGTGAGGCGTCCGCCAAGTCCGCCGAACGGCATCATTGGGTGTCTTTGTAGGTTAAATTATCCTGGACTAGTCACTTTGCCGGATGGTACCATTGAGCCAGCTTGGTCATGGGAGCACCACAAACACACTCCGGATTTCCTGGACCCACAAGGGAGGGTTTACGATACCAGAGCCTTGCGGGTGGTCAACGATTTCTGGGTAAGTCCTTTGAAACACCGCAATGTCAATACCAAAAGGTTTAAAATTGCTATAGTCATGATCTTACCATTCTCCCATGTATGCATGTTTGTAGGATTTCTTTACCTGCGCCAAGGGTCAGCAGGATCGCGCAAATGTGGTGATTGAGAATATTGCCAAGAAACTTGTCCACGACATGCACTATGAGGAGCGCGTCTGGTTAGTGGTCAAGTATGAAGCGGTGTATCTCAATCTCAAGATTTCAAAAAAGGATGCTCGAGAGAAGCATCTTACACGGCAAGAATACTTCAAGGCAAGTGACGACCGTTGCTTATTATTCCCTACATGACCGCAAATTAGATTCCTTCCTAAGATGTTTTTCTTTACTTATTACAGGTGGTTCCTTGGTGGTGCGCCGACAAACTTCCGTGCTGGGGGAAGATCGTCGATCGGTGGACAGATCCAGTGTGGCAGGCTGAACACAAGGTAATATCGACTCGCCCTAAGGTGATGGGTTGTCCAGGACATCGTCAAGGCAACCTCAGTATCCCTGGTGTCGTCGACAAACATGTAAGCAACAACATCCTTTTCTTTTCATCAAGTTCTCTTTCATTTGTGAGCGTTCCCTTGATTGTTCGGATCGCTTTCTTTTGTAGAAAGAAGATACTGGCGAGGATATCTCTTACTTTACGGCGTGGACCAACAAACGTACCAAAGACGACAAGAACAAGGACCCTCTCCACCCGGAGAATGACTGGATCAACCCTAAAGCCCAGTCAAATGGGGTGAAATACACCACCATATTCAAGGAGACGTATGGGGAAGATGCTAATCCTCACGTGGGGGACTTTGACCCTAAGGTGGCCATTGTCGCGGCAGGCGGCAGACCGAATGGCCGGATGTTGGTTCACGTCGATTCCGTTATAACCTCCTCCCTTCCGAGAGTCTCCACGCTCCGTGCTATGAGTACTAGCTCTAGTCCTACCATAGAGCCTCGCGTACCACATTCTGTGGCCATGTTTGAGGAAATTCATGTCAGTGCTTTTTCATTGATCCTTCATGGTCCTGCATGTTTGCGTTTCAACATGGATGACATTTGCATTGTCATATTGTAAACCCGGTTGAATGACACCTAGAAAAAATGAGATGAAGACCGGGCTAAGCTGAAGGCACAAAATGATCTAGTGAAGTCTTTAAAGCATATGGTGGCCAATCCTTATTCTATGCAGGGCAAACCAGTGCCAGACATGCCAGCAGCGCAAGAGTGGAACATTGTGAGTTCCGTTCGAACTATTTCTATCACCATTTTCGTCATTACTATATGCATTCATCTTATTGTCTCAAAATTCTTACAGCTCAATCATTCACAAGGGTCGAACAATGTTCCGATAATTCCACTTCAAGTTGGTGGAGTTGGGCAAGCAAACAAAATGACTCCTTGTGATGTTGACGTTCCCACTCCGATATCCAAAACCACGTGAACTTCATGTTATGTTGATGTTTGAACTCTTCCTTGTGTGTGCTTGAGAACTAGTGCTTGAGACTTGTGAACTTGTGGTAGTGTGCTTGAGAACTATTGCTTTTATGTTGCGGAACGGTGAATTGGATATGATGTTGCACCTTTTGGAGCTATTGCTTTTATGTGAGATGTGCTTGGGAACTATTGCTTTTATGTGGGATGTTGCTCAAGAACTATTGCTTTTATGTGGGATGTGCTGCGGGCATAATTGAAAAATAAACAAAAAAGGCAGCTGGACAAAACTTTACCGAGAGTAACACTCGGCAACAAAACCTATACCGAGGGCAACACTCGGCAAATGTTATTGAACTGGAGCAGGCTGCTAAATTTACCGAGGGCAACTGTTGGCAAGGGCTGTCGACCTGTAGACCCTGACAGCTTTGCCGAGAAATACAAATAGGTCTCGGCAAATAGCATCTCCTTTGCCGAGCGGGGCTCTCGGTAAAGATTAATCTCGGCAGTATTGGTGGGACCCAACTGTCAGGCGGCTGACACGTGGCGGCTTCCTATTCGCTATTGTTGCCGAGTGTAACTCTCGGCAAAGAAGGAACACGGCATTAGTTCCCGGGCCCGCATGTCAGGTGGTGGACACGTGGCGGCTTTATAGGCGCTGTTCTTTGCCGAGCGTCGCACTCGGCAAAGAAAACACTCAGCTTAGGCCGTGGGACCAGCCTGTCAGGTGGCAGACACGTGGCAATGTCCTATTTGTTTGTTCTGCCGAGAGTGGCTCTCGGCAAAGACAAACCTCAGCATTAGGCTTGGGTCCCGCCTGTCAGGTGGTGGACACGTGGCGGCGTCGTAATCCTTGATGTTTGCCGAGAGCCATTCTCTGGCTCTCGGCAAAGCTGCACCACGTGGCAACCGCCGTCTCCGTCTTGTGTCCGTGAAGACGCTTTATTTTGCCGAGGGCACTGTTTGACTCTCGGCAAACAGTTTGCCGAGTGCCCGACGTTTGGTTCTCGGCAAAATTCTGCTTGCCTGAGAGGTATACGCCGAGTACTCTTTGCCGAGAACTTTGCCGAGTTTATTTGGCCCTTCTCCGAGAAACAATTTCTGGCACTCGACATAGTGTGAAATTCCAGTAGTGAAGTCATATAAGACCAAAGCTATATATAGGTGAGGAAAAAAGGAAAAACCCAAAGCGATCATATCCGTGATCGTCAAATTACAGCAATGACCATCTCCGCACCAACCATCTCATGACATTACACAAATGACGAGGTTCTTCAACAGCAACGTCTTCAAGAAGGGAGCGACACTCAAGCGCCGCCATCACAGGATTCAACCATCAAGGCTAGAATTTAGGTAACGACGTAAAAACATCGCTATTGACAGGTATAACCAGCTCGTGCCAGACCTAGGCTTTCACCCCGGAGCTCGTGATTGGATGCTCGAGTGGCACCACCATCGAAGTCACTCAAGTACGCCACCACTTTTCCGTGATCCCAGCAGTTACATGCGATGCGGCTATCGCCACTGTTCAATCATCCCTCTGCGTCAAGTTGTCGTCCATAATTTGCATCTCACCGCTAAAGTCAACCACCGGATCATCAGAGATGAACACTCCCGAAGATCTTTCGGTGACCCTCGCCGTCGTGGAGCCGTAAGAGGTAGCTGCAGCATAGTCTACAGTCACCCCCACTCGGTCGACCGGATCTGAATGACCACCACCATGCCGTGGACCATAGCGCCGTCGGCCGGTCACCGTGCACGCGGAAGTTCAGCACCTTGCCGCCATGGTCCACCTCTCAGTAGAGAGCCGGGCGCACGTCCCGTCCCGGCCGGATGCCGCACCCGCCGCCTGCCTTCACTAGTCGCAAGAAGCAGCCGGCGGTCTGTGGATGACTTGATGCAGACGGGCGCATGCGGTTACCGATCCAGATTTTCCGGACCTCAGGTCTAGCCGCGAGATCCGCCGCTGCATGCCGCATCCATGGCTTCAGCGAGCCAGATCCACGCGCGCTCCGCAAACGAGCCGCCCTTAGCGCACGAATGCACCGGCAGCCCGCGCCATCCGACGGGACAGAGCCGCAATGCAGCACCACCGGAAGGCAGTCGAGATATAGCATTCCTGGGTTTTTCTTCTCAACTTTTGCATTGTTTCATCACATCCTGTTCCTTACGGTCTGCCACTTTTGCACGCTCTTTCTGTGCTCATGCATTTCACAGTCTTCCTTGCAGGACCCAACTGAGCCTTCCAAAGAAAGTACACCTCCATAAAAATGTTTATATTTTACCTAAAAATTTGTTGTCTTCTACAGGGTTAGTGTTCGTGCTTTTGCCATGGCATACAATTTGCTGTGCGATTGTAGAGTTGCAGAGGAGGCAACTGCTAATTGTCTTGCCTAACCTTACCAAGAGGGATCTGGAGCGGAAGAAAGCCAAGCAGTAGGCGAGGTGCAGGACTACAGCCTTTTAGCTAGCCATGTGTTGTTTGACATTTTGTATCTGCTTATCATACACTAATTCATAGCCCAACACTACCTATATGTTTCAGCTATTACCTCTGAGGCCACCTATTGCAACATTCTGCCAGTATGCCTATAGTAATGAAGTACTAGTTTTCTTGTATTAAGGCCCTCACCGTCGATGCCCGAGATGCGGAATTCGTGCTTGTTTTCCTATTCCGTTACAGGTGTTCATAAAGTAATTCTCTCATCTTAGGACCTGTGATTTTGGAAATAGTCTATGTTGGAAATATATGTTTTGGTCATTATTTCAATTAAGCTGCAGATTCTGATGCCCTAGCCTGTTTGTTTTAGTTTCTCGTTTTGTTAGCTCATTTTTTATTGGAGGGAAAGGTGCCTGGTCTAGATGAACAGGTTCATTATACTTCATATGCACATTCATTTTCCTATGAACACGGGTGTGTGCTCCGTGCTACACCTACTGGTTTTACTTTTGTTTGGTTTGTTTTCTCGCTGAAACTGATTTTTAACTTTTTATATCTTATCAGGTTATGCCCATCCAGCCATTTCTTCAGAGCTTGGCCAATTACGTGCAAAGACAGAGAACTGGTTGCACGCCCTGAATTTGTTCAGATGTCCCACCGTGCTCACATTCCAGAAAGAATCAATGACAAACTGGTTTGATTACATGGTTCAGATGCTTGTGTTGTGGTTTGATTACACGGAGGAGATGAGCTTTGTCGGCCTCGAGAACTTGGAGAACCTTAAAGAAGTCAAGCTCTGTGGTAGGGAAGGCGACCCGGCAATGGAAGGCGTAGTGGAGCAGCTCAAGGCTCATCCCAAGTCCAATCAGATCAAAGTCGTAGCGGACTGGTCGACCTGGTAGCTGAGGTGCGCATCTTAATTAGGAACTGCTGCTCATGTACGTTTTGTACGCCCTTGATTAGTGCGCTTTTCCTTTCAACTGCATGCGTGTGTGTCTCCTAGCTAAATTCTGCTCAGACTCGATCGAGCATTTGGTTGTACTACTATCATTTTTTATGTGTGTGAACCGGAGTGCCAAATAAAACAGCTTGTATATATGTTATAACGTGAGTGCAATTGTGCAAGTATGTCGCAAAATTCACTGCTATTTTTTCATCTTTTGCTGTTACTTGTGTTGATGTGCTCCTGGGCGAAAAGATGCGAGTATTCCCCGGAAAAAAGAAGATGTGAGTACACGTGCGCGTGAGTACCTCACTATCCTGGCCGTTCGTTTTCCATGGGATAGGCAGAGTCGTCACGATGCCATTCACCTGCCTGTGATCCACCGACGGCCGATAGGCTACTGTTCCTCCTCCCCGATAGCCTGCTCCGTTTGGGAATCTAGCAGGCCGCAGACTATGCTAGTGGCCCCCAACCAGCCGGGATCTTCTGTGAGCACTTGCGCATTTCTGCTGCGTAAATCCGGTACAGAAAATCCGGCTACATGTAAAGCTGAATCTGGATAGGGGCGTATCCTATCGGGAGCAACTTTTACAGCCACCCGTGTGGGTCCTCCTCTTGTTAGAGATGATCACTGCAGCTTTTCTTGGGCTCTATCTATCTATAATAACGCCTGTCGTAGTCGAATAATTTTTTGATAGAGATGGAGATAGAATTTGGTGCCCACCCCGCTAGATAGCTTTTGATGTGGTGTGTGGCTCACACTGCAATAATTGTCTGGGACGCAGGAGCTTAGTGTAACCACCTGCCAAATTATTGTAACGCATGCATTACCAATTGAATGAAAAGCTTTGCCGATGTCTAAGCTTGAGCGAAAGCGTACATGTTTTTGTTGACGAATACGCTGAGTCGATGATGACATGAGAATTAGGGTGCTAACGTTGTTTCGGTATCTCACCTAGAGATTTTCACATGAGAATTAGGGTGCTAACTCCCATTCCCTCTTTGTCTCAGCGAGGCCGGGTATCATCTCGACGGTGCAGGCGTCGGCGTCGTAGCGTGAGGCCATGCTGGCGTGGTCGATGCAGACGATCCTGCTCTCCCCTGTCGGTTCCGCCATAGAAGGGAAAGAAGCTGAGTCCCCCAGCTGCCACCTGCCGCAGCACGCCGCGGTAATCCTCCTCCTCCTCCGGCGACGCCTCCGACGTGCTCTCTAAATGAAAGTTAATCTTTCACTGAAGAAATATAAAAGAAGAACCTTAAAGTGTTTATTCTCTATTGCAAACTTGAAACCATCCCATGTTTGAATCTAACTTATGTTAACATAACTACACAATTTCGCCAGTTCAAAAAAAAAATACACAATTTCGTGTTTGAAATTCAAAGTCAATAACTGTAATAGCTCAGGACCAACACTTTCTTAGAAATTGATTGTGCATCATGTTCACCTCATAAGCATTGCATTAGCATCATATCGCATTTAAATTTAATTTGAAATGAGGATTTAATTCAACCCTCAATTTTTCTTAAAGGGCTAAAACCCTAAATTGTGCCAATTGTCCAAATTTCCCCTCCTAAACCCTAAATATTTTGGTAAGAGCCTCAAAATTCATTATGTAGGCCCTCCCAAATTTTTAGGGATTAAAAGGAATTATTTTGGATTTTTAGATAAACCCTAAACATTAATTTAATTGGGTTTATTTTCCAAGAAAATATAAAAATGTCCCCAAATATTATGATTATTTTTGTGTGGCCTTGTTATAGTCCAGAGAGGCTTCACCTAAATTTTCATAAAATTTGGAGGTCATTTGATGCCCCAATTAATTATAAAACAGCACCAATTATTTATTAAAAAGGATTAATTGGAGAGAGTAAGTCGATGTTCACATGCCGGCCCATTAGCGCAGTTTAATATGTAGCACTTAGTGAGCGCGGCATACTAAACAGCACCCACAGGCCAGACCAGCAGGGCGGCCCAAAAGCCCACCTGGCCTTTCTCTATATAAAGGCCCACACAGCCCCTGGAGGAAACCCTACCCAGCCTCGTCCCGATCGGGATCCGGACACACCCACCGCTGCCATAGGAGCTCGACTCCGCGGAGCCACCTCGCTGCCGCCGCCGGCGAGCCGTGCAACCGCGCCGCCCCTTTCCTCCTCCTCCCTCTCCCTTCCCCTCATGGCGCCCCCTTCATGCCTGGCCCCGAGCTCACCCGCAGCCATGCCGGCCTCCGCCGTCGGTGCAGCGCACCACCGCCTCGCGCGCCACGCCTGCCCCGCCGCCGGGAGCGCTGCCTGTAGGGGAACGTGCTATGCAACAAAAATTTATACCACGCACAGTCACACCCAGGAACACTATGAAGAGGCGGGTAACGATCAAACTCACCAAGTAGCAGAGTAGTGGAAGTAGTGAAGAAGTTGGTGAAGCACGACGACTCCCGCAGCCAGGTGATACCTCCCAGCCGCGAGAATTTCTCTGAGACGATTCGCTGATCTACAGTAGAAGTAGATGACCCCTCCGAGGTATCCACGCATTCCGAAGTAGTAATCCGACAGCACTCTGTCGTCTAGAAGAAGGGCTCCTGGAAAACTAGAAAGAGAGATTAGCCTAGCGGCGATCTCGTCTAATTAGGAGTCTAATTCAATTAGACCAATTAGACCAGGAGAGATTAGAGCGTAGCTATGCGGGGGGGGGGGGGCACCTCCAAAGCCCCCCCCCCCCGGCACATATATAGGTGTAGGAGGGCCAAGGGGCAGCCGACCAGGAGGAGGAGACCTTCCCTGGTTCGGCTGAACTAGGTAGAGGAGGACTCCTCTTTCCCTCCTAATTCGGCCAGCCCCTGCCTTATATAGTTTCTAGACTTTCCAGGAACCTTCTGTATATAGACCGAAACTTTTCCGGACACTCCCAGTACACTACTGACACCTCCGGGACGCTCCCGGGACCTTTCGAAACACTTCCGAAACTATCCAAAACACTTTCGGGGCTCAATTCTCATTCTCTGTTGATCTCCTAGTTCTCATAAATATTACTAGTCGTTAAGCGTGTGACCCTGCAGGTTCAGAAATAAGTTGACATGACCCGGAACACATTCCGGTCAATAGTTAACAGCGGGATCTGGACATCCTTGTTAACTCCCACATATTCACGAAGATCTTTATCGAGTGAACCTTTTTGTTCCCTCATACTATTCCCTTTGCTTCGCGATATTTTACACAACCCGAGGCGAGATAGTATCGCTATCCCTGTGATGAACACCTTGATCACTATACCGGTTATCCTCATTACCGGTTTTATTCTTTTTACTCGTTTTCGTATTCCAGTATCCTTGTGATCTCTATCGCATGTGTCGGGCCAGACGTTATGATACCATAATACTGAGTGAGCCCGAAGGGTATCTCTCCATCGTCGGAGGAGCAAATCCCAGTTTTGAACTACCAAGACATACGTTTCCGGTATACCAGTAAGTTACTTTTATTATCACCCAGTTACGGTGTGATGTTTGGCAACCCCAAAGTAATCATCTGGTATGTTGGCATATGATATTCTCATGGTCTAAGGATGTAAGTAAATGTTAACATTTTATATGAAATTACCGACAACTAAGTAACGATGTGATCTCGTAGTAATTCATAAGTTGGGTCTATCCAACACCATTGTTCTGATAACAATGTGTTCTCATTATTGATAGCATCCTTGTTACTCTTAACAATGCTCATGATCAGGAAAACAAGATCATCATCAATACATGAGCTAGTCCTAGGGGCATAAATAGGGATTCATTTGGTGTTTATGTTTCCACACATGCAATTGAGTTTTCCTCTGCATCTCATATTCAAGAACTAATGCAATTATAGAACAGAAATATAAACTCAATTATGAACATGAAAATATAATAATACATTTATTATTGCCTCTAGGGCATATTTCCAACACCGCCGCACCGCCCTCCGCGCTCCTCTTCTCCTCCCCTGCCTTCCCTCTCCCGCGACCGAGCTTGCCTGCTCGCGAGGCGCCACCCGCCGTCCATGGTGCTCCGCTGCCAACCACGCCTGCCTCCGCCGCCCGCCTTTGCACCGGCCGCCGACCACACCGTCACGCCGGCCTCCTCTCCGCCTGGTGCTGCCTCGCCGTTGCCGTTGCCGTGGCCGTGGCCACCACCCACCGCTCGGGGCCGACCCAGCACCCACGCGCGCACGACCCACCGGCGGCAATGGCCGCTACCACGACCCGAACCCCAAAGGCCGCAACCCCGACACCTCACCGATCCCCTCCGGTAACCCTCCGACAAGACCGATGATGCCCCGCATGATCGCTGCCAAGTTCCCCGACCACCTTCGACGCCCGGTACCATGACGACCCCAAAGACACCGTAGGCTCCGGATACGACCGCGAATGACGATGCCCCATCCGGAGACCCGTCAAGTTCCGTGACCGATGCCCCGAACGACTACCGCTTCCATGGACTCAAGCCAAGTCCGACGAACCCCGACCCGCAAGTTCCCTGACGCCCTCTAGAACCCGATCCGCATCGGCTCACACTCGACGAAGGTAACGTCTTTGAGACGGCCATCGAGCCATGACATGTGGGCCCGAGGCCGGAAACGTTCCCCGTAGACGCACACGACACCTTGCACCGCATGGTAGTACGATGACGCGTAGATCTACGTAGGCGATTTGACGATGCATGTGATGTATGAGATGCACCTCCTGTATGTACCGTATATGACTTGATAGATGTAGGTACCTCGTTATGCCATGACACCGACACGTGGGACCCCCAATGCCGGGGTCACTCCCCATCACTAAGCACGACACGCACACACCCACACACTTGAGACTTTGCGCCGGAATCTCCTTCGGATACAGGAACCCAGAAGAACCCTGTCGTGGAGGTGCCGCCGTGTCACCAAAATTAAAAAAGCCTATAATAAGTCAAATTGTTCAGAAAATTGCATAGAACATGTTTATGTCATTCTCATGCATCATAACAACATTTAAAATTGTTGTTTATTCTTAAGCATGTTTGAACCTATTCTTTATTAATGGGGATTTTGGAATTGCTATATATAATTCATTCCTTTCTCATTTAACTTGCTTAGCTCATCCCTAGCTTAT
This sequence comes from Elymus sibiricus, assembly GCA_039707655.1. Classification (NCBI taxonomy): domain Eukaryota; kingdom Viridiplantae; phylum Streptophyta; class Magnoliopsida; order Poales; family Poaceae; genus Elymus; species Elymus sibiricus. The sequence continues at coordinate 409,350,693 of CM077674.1, read as the reverse complement.
ATCCAACATCATCCTTGCAATGTCATGCATTGCATATCATAGGCATGCTGGATCTTTGCCGTAGTAGTAAGATTGCATCCGTTGTTCCTTTTCTAGTGTTTTCTGCTTCTTCTCGGATAGGACTCGAAGATGATGTGAGCAACGAGTAAGGTCTGAGAATGTACCAAGCGTGGATTCCAGGCAAGCAAAGCATCCTTGAACATTCCGACACACCCTATGATTTCTCCCTTATTCATGCATTAGAGTAACGATGCTATAGTGAGTCCTCGATGCCTATTCTTATGCATAGCCTATTTATTGTCACATGATATTGCCTTATCTACTTTCCAAACATAACTGGTTACTTGCTTGTTATTGCCTTGTTATCCCAGCTTTGTCGTAGTATGCATGCTTAGGGTTTTGCTTTAGTATTGTATATCTATCTCCTGTTGTTCGTGGGTAGCTTTAACCTAGCTCTGATACATTCATGTTGTGCTATGGAGTTGATTATGTAAATATCTGAAGTATGATAGTAAGATAGGAAGGTAAAGGTGGGAGGCCATGCATTCGAGGATGCATCGGTGTTTTGTTCCACTTGGGCTGACACTAGGACCCGAGTTCTTGCTATCTTGATCCGAGACTGAGCATGCTAACCACTCGTGGGAGGTTTTATGGGATCCCCCTCGGCCTACTACCTTACCTCAGACATGTCCAGGGGCCACTTTAGTTCGGGCTTTCCATTTGGCATACGCATAGTTGCATCTTGCATGGTCTTCAACGGTAAGTATATGATGATGTCACCTTTACTTTTGGGAGGCTTTCCCGTTGTACTCCATGCATATAGGAATGTGGCGCGGCCAAGTGGGTATCCTGCTAGGCTCTATCCATCTTGGACCCCGCACACAATGGTTGGGTCCGTCTCGGAGCTTTGGCCGGACTCTCGATTCGGGTAAACTCAGTTGGAGTGGCTCCTTGGACTTGTTTGTAATGAGAGGAAAGTGTTGAGTCGATCACCCTCTAACGGCACACCCTTTTGAAGTGTACTACTCACAAGCATTAAGAGATGACCGAACATGTATGGGTAACTTGGTGCACCATTGAAGGGTTAAATCTATTTGAATAGCCATGTCCGCGGTTATGGACGACTTGGAGATGGTTTACTTGATCATAGAATAACTTAAACAATAATTATAAAACTTGCCAACTTAGGTGTGAGTGCCATGGATTTACTTCCTCATGGGTGGATGCGAGGGAGGATTCATGGTGTGGTGTTCTGACTGACGATAGGATAGATGGCTCAGATATGGGCGCAGTTCACCAGGGGTTACCTGTGTACCTGCATTGCGCAATGATGTCTACTACGCAACTTTATTCTTGTAGACTCTATTGGGCCTCCAAGCGCAGAGTTTTGTAGGACAGTAGCAAATTTCCCTCAAGTGGATGACCTAAGGTTTATCAATCAGTGGGAGGCGTAGGATGAAGATGGTCTCTCTCAAACAACCCTGCAATCAAATACAAAGAATCTCTTGTGTCCCCAACACACCCAATACAATGGCAAATTGTATAGGTGCACTAGTTCGGCGAAGAGATGGTGATACAAGTGTAGTATGGATAGTAGATATAGGTTTTTGTAATCTGAAATAATAAAAACAGCAAGGTAGCAAGTGATAAAAGTGAGCACAAACGGTATTGCAATGCTTAGAAACAAGGCCTAGGGTTCATACTTTCACTAATGCAATCTCTCAACAGTGCTAACATAGTTGAATCATATAACAATCCCTCAACGTGTGATAAAGAATCACTCCAAAGTTCCTATTAGCGGAAAACATAAGATGAAATTGTTGTAGGTTACGAAACCACCTCAAAGTTATCCTTTCCAATCAATCTATTGAGTCATTCCTATAAGTGTCACAAACAGCCCTAGAGTTCGTACTAAAATAACACCATATGATACCAATCAACCAACTCTAATGTCACCTAGATACTCCAATGTCACCACAAGTATCCGTGATTTGATTATTTGATATGCATCAAACAACTTCAGATTCATAATATTCAATCCACACAAAGAACTTCAAAGAGTACCCCAAAGTTTCTATCGGAGAAAGGAAGATGAAAACGTGTACCAACCCATATGCCTAGATCCCCCAAGGTCACGGGAATCTGCGACTTGATTACCAAAAAATACATCAAGTGACTCAATAGAATACCCCATTGTCACCACGGGTATCCCATGCAAGACATGCATCAAGTGTTCTCAAATCCAAAGGATTCAATCCGACAATAACGAAACCTCAAAGGGAAAGACTCAATTCATCACAAGAAGATAGAGAGGGAAGAAACACCATATGATCCAACTATATTAACAATGCTCGCGGTACATCAAGATCGTGCCAAATCAAGAACACGAGAGAGAGAGATCAAACACATAGCTACTGGTACATACCCTCAGCCCCGAGGGTGAACTACTCCCTCCTCGTCATGGAGACCGCCGGGATGATGAAGATGGCCTCCGGTGATGATTTCCCCCCTCCGGCAGAGTGTCAAAACAGGGCTCCGGATGAGATCACTTCGGTACAGAGGCTTGCGGCGGCGGCGTGGAAGTTCTAGGTTTCTTTCTGGGGTTTTCTATATTTATAGGAATATTTGGCGTTGGATTCATGTCAGGGAAGTGCTCGAGGGGCCCACAAGCTCGGGAGGCGCGCCCTAGGGGGGGCGCCCCCCAGGCTTGTGGCGCCCTCGGCCACTTCCTCGTCCAGATCCGGTGCTCCTTGGGTCTCTTTTGGTCCACAAAAAATCACCGTAAATTTTGGGCCCATTCCGAAAACTTTTATTTCTGCACAAAAAACAATACCACGGTAGTTCTGCTGAAAACAGCGTCAGTCCGGGTTAGTTCTAATCAAATCATACCAAAACCATATAAAATTGTTGTAAACATGGCATGAATACTTCATAAATTATAGATACGTTGGAGACGTATCAGCATCCCCAAGCTTAATTCCTGCTCGTCCTCGAGTAGGTAAATGATAAAAGAAATAATTTATGAAGTGTGAATGCTAGCATAGTGCATAAGTTTGATTAATGATAATTCCAATCACTTTTTCCAGCATCATTATATATCATAAATAGTAGCTCATCTCATAAAACTTCTCATGATCAAGTAGCAAGCTATTCACATATTAAAGTATATACCATAAACTTTCTTGAAAACTAACAAACTATGTTCTCAGTCATCAAACAATTGCAATTCATCTTATTTTCAGGAAGGGTCTATGTAAGAGCTTTTGATTTAGCAAATTCCACATACTCAACTATCATATAGTCTTCCTTGATTGCTGACACTCAAAGCATATTTTTAGAACAAACCGTTTCAGGCAAACACATAGGAAGATAGGGGCCTCATGTTTTGCCTCCCAACTTATTTATCTCAGGGATAATGTCAACAATAATAACTCATGATCACCTATATTCAACTGGATATATATGCCTGGATCTTTCCCCACCACATGATGCTTGCCAAGAGAGAAAATAAAAACGGAATAGAGAAGAACACTATTGACTCTTGCATAAAAGTAAATACATAAAGTAAAGGATAGGCCCTTCGCAGAGGGAAGCAGAGGTTGTCATGCGCTTTTTATTTTTGGATGTGCAAGCTCTTAATGCAAAGGAACGTCACTTTATATTGCCCCTTGTGATAGCACCCTTTATTATGCAGTCCGTCGCTTTTATTTCTTCACCATCACAAGTTCGTACAAAGCTTATTTTCCCTTACAATAAAAGATCATACATATTTAGGAGCAATTTTTATTGCTTTTGCACCGATGACAACTTACTTGAAGGATCTTATTCAATCCATAGGTAGATATAGTGGACTCTCATGGCAAGAAACTGGGTTTAAGGGTTTTTAGATGCACAAGTAGTATCTCTACTTAGTACGAAATTTTGGCTAGCAAAAGATTATGGTCAAGCACCACATGTTAGAGGATCCATGACAATATAACTTCTATGTGAATATAAACAAACATAACTCATTACGTTGTCTTCCTTGTCCAACATCAACTACTTGATTAATCTTGAAAATAATTAATGGGGGCTCACAATCATAGAAGATGTCCAAGATAGTATATTTATATGTGAAATCTCTCTTCCTTCAATATTCTTTCATGAATTGTTCAAGTGACCAATGTTGTGTTTGCTAACTTTCAATAAATTTTACAACTTATACTTCTTATATGTGAAGGCACTACTCCCCATGGGACAAGCATATGAAGCACATATAATTTCATATTTATGATATTCAATTCATTCCAACATTTTCTCTTAGGATATAAGTGAAGCACGGGAATGAATGACAAACTACTCCAAAAGATATAAGTGAAGATCAATGAGTAGTTAAACAATTAAATAGCTATGTGAAGACTCTCTCCAAATAAAGATTTCATATCCAAGAATTTTATTCAAACAGCAAGCAAAATGAAAATAAAAGGACACACCAAGGATAGCACACATCGTTTGAAGAAGCCAAAACTTAGGCTCAACCGAGACTAACCGATACTTGTTGATGAAGAAAGGTGGGATGCCTACCGGGGCATCCCCAAGCTTAGATGCTTGAGACTACTTGGAATATTAACTTGGGATGCGTTGGGCATCCCCAAGCTTGAGCTCTTGTGTCTCCTTAATTCCTCTCATATCATGGTTTCTCTAAATCTTAAGAACTTCATCCACATAAAACTCAACAAGAACTCGTGAGATAAGTTAGTATAAATCCATGCAAAACCTTATCATTCTCTACTGTAACAAATTACAAAAATTATAATTAAACATTGCATACTAAATGCCTCTGCATATTTAATACTCCTATCCTCAAATAGAATCATTAAACAAGCAAACATATGCAAACAATGCAAATATAACGGCAATCTGTCTAAACAGGACAGTCTGTAAAGTATGAAGAAGGATTCATACTTATTTAACTCCAAAAATTCTGAAAATTTACCACACTGTATAGAATTTATAATAGCTTACTATGTAAAAGTTTCAATATTTTATCATGTTCTGACTATTCAGGAATATTCAAGACTAACAGCAAACTTTCTGTTTTCAAACAGCAACATATAGACTTGCAAGCTAAGCATGGTAAGGCTATCCTTGACACTTTTATTGGAGTAAAAGATGCAAAACATTATTCTAAATAACATCAAGCAAATATCAACAAAAGAAAATGATGCTCCAAGCAAGACACATATCATGTGACGAATAAAAATATAGTCCCAAGTGAGGTTGTCGATAATGTTGAAGACGAAAGAGGGGATGCCTTCCGGGGCATCCCCAAGCTTAGTTGCTTGGGTATTCCTTGGATATTACCTTGGGGTGCCTTGGGCATCCCCAAGCTTAGGGTCTTGCCACTCCTTATTCTCCACATATCGATATCTCACCCAAAACTTTGAAAACTTCAATCACATAAAACTTAACGGAACTTCGTGAGATGGGTTAGTATGATAATGGATAAATCATTCACTTTGGTACTGTCAAGATAAGATTCATAATTGTTATCACATAATTCCTACTGTAATATATCATTTCCACAATTTATATTAACCAATATAAGACATAGAAACTATAAATCAAGCAAACTATGCATCGAAAACAAAATCTGTCAAAAACAGAATAGTCTGTAATGATCTGAACAAACACCATACTTCTGCAACTCCAAAAATTCTGAAAAATGAGGAAAACGTAGGAAATTTGTATATAAATCATTTTTAAAAATTTCAGAAGGTTTTGACGCTCCAGTAAATTATACGAATTTCTGCACTGGACGCAAAAGTTTCTGTTTTTGCACAGAATCAAGTCAACTATCATCCACACTATCCCAAAGGCTTTACTTGGCACATTATTGAAACAAAAGCTATAAAACATGATTACTACAGTAGCTTAATAATGTGAACACTCAAAAAGAGTAGGTATAAATATTGGGTTGTCTCCCAACAAGCGCTTTTCTTTAATGTTTTTTAGCTAGGCATGATGATTCCAATGATGCTCACATAAAAGTAAAGAATTGAAACATAACGGGAGTATCATGAAGCATATGACTAGCACCTTTAAGTCTAACCCACTTCCTATGCATAGGTATTTTGTGAGCAAACAATTTGTGGGAGCAAGAATCAACTAGCATAGGAAGGCAAGACAAACATGACTTCAAAACTTTCAACATATAGAGAGGAAACTTGATATTATTGAGAAGCCTACAAGCATATGTTCCTCTCTCATAATAATTTTCAGTAGCATCATGAATGAATTAAACAATATAACTATCACATAAAGCATTCTTCTCATAATCTACAAGCATAGAATTTTTATTACTCTCCACATAAGCAATTTTCTTCTCATCAATAGTAGTGGGAGAAAACTCAACAAAATAACTATCATGAGATACTTGATTGACATAATCAAATTGAAAATTAAAATCATGATGACAAGTTTCATAGTTATCATTATTCTTTATAGCATACATGTCATCACCATAATCATCATAGATAGCAACTTTGTTGTCATAATCAATTGAAACCTCTTCCGAAATAGTGGAATCATCATTAAATAAAGTCATGACCTCTCCAAATCCACTTTCATAATTATTACAATAAGATTCAACACCCTCCAAATTAGTGGGATCATTAGTACCTAGAGTTGACACTCTTCCAAACCCACTTTCATCAATATAATCATCATAAATAGGAGGCTTGCTTTCATCATAATAAATTTGCTCATCAAAACTTGGGGGACTAAAAATATCATCTTCATCAAACATAGCATACCCAAGCTTATGGCTTTGCATATCATTAGCATCATGAATATTTATAGAAAGCATACTAACAACATTGTAATCATGCTCATCATTCAAAGGACTCACATTAAACATTTTATTAAATTCTTCCTCTAGCAATTGAGCACAATTATCGGAATCCTTATTTTCAAGAAAGACATCATAAAGGTAAAGCATTTGATGCAACTTAAATTCCATTTTTTTTGTAGTTTTTTTTTATAAAACCAAACTAGCGAATAAACAAGAAACTAAAAGATTCAATTGCAAGATCTAAAGATATACCTTCAAGCACTCACCTCCCCGGCAACGGCGCTAGAAAAGAGCTTGATGTCTACTACGCAACTTTATTCTTGTAGACTCTGTTGGGCCTCCAAGCGCAGAGTTTTGTAGGACAGTAGCAAATTTCCCTCAAGTGGATGACCTAAGGTTTATCAATCCGTGGGAGGCGTAGGATGAAGATGGTCTCTCTCAAACAACCCTACAATCAAATACAAAGAATCTCTTGTGTCCCCAACACAGCCAATACAATGGCAAATTGTATAGGTGCACTAGTTCGGCGAAGAGATGGTGATACAAGTGTAGTATGGATAGTAGATATAGGTTTTTGTAATCTGAAATAATAAAAACAGCAAGGTAGCAAGTGATAAAAGTGAGCACAAATGGTATTGCAATGCTTAGAAACAAGGCCTAGGGTTCATACTTTCACTAATGCAATCTCTCAACAGTGCTAACATAGTTGAATCATATAACAATCTCTCAACGTGCCATAAAGAATCACTCCAAAGTTCCTATCAGCGGAGAACATAAGATGAAATTGTTGTACGGTACGAAACCACCTCAAAGTTATCCTTTCCGATCAATCTATTGAGCCATTCCTATAAGTGTCACAAACAGTCCTAGAGTTCGTACTAAAATAACATCATATGATACGCATCAACCAACTCTAATGTCACCTAGATACTCCAATGTCACCACAAGTATCCATGAGTTGATTATTCGATATGCATCAAACAACTTCAGATTCATAATATTCAATCCACACAAAGAACTTCAAAGAGTACCCCAAAGTTTTCATCGGAGAAAGGAAGATGAAAACGTGTACCAACCCATATGCCTAGATCCCCCAAGGTCACGGGAATCCACGAGTTGATTACCAAAACATACATCAAGTGACTCAATAGAATACCCCATTGTCACCACGGGTATCCCATGCAAGACATACATCAAGTGTTCGCAAATCCAAAGTATTCAATCTGACAATAACGAAACCTCAAAGGGAAAGACTCAATTCATCACAAGAAGATAGAGAGGGAAGAAACACCATATGATCCAACTATATTAACAAAGCTCGCGGTACATCAAGATCGTGCCAAATCAAGAACACGAGAGAGAGAGAGAGATCAAACACATAGCTACTGGTACATACCCTCAACCCCGAGGGTGAACTACTCCCTCCTCATCATGGAGACCGCCGGGATGATGAAGATGGCCTCCGGTGATGATTTCCCCCCTCCGGCAGAGTGTCGGAACAGGGCTCCGGATGAGATCGCTTCGGTACAGAGGCTTGCGGCGGCGGCGTGGAAGTTCTAGGTTTCTTTCTGGGGTTTTCTATATTTATAGGAATATTTGGCGTTGGATTCACGTCAGGGAAGTGCTCGAGGGGCCCACAAGCTCGGGAGGCACGCCCTAGGGGGGCGCCCCCCAGGCTTGTGCCGCCCTCAGCCACTTCCTGGTCCAGCTCCGGTGCTCCTTGGGTCTCTTTTGGTCCATAAAAAATCACCGTAAATTTTGGGCCCATTCTGAAAACTTTTATTTCTGCACAAAAAACAACACCACGGTAGTTCTGCTAAAAACAGCGTCAGTCCGGGTTAGTTCTAATCAAATCATACCAAATCCATATAAAATTGTTGTAAACATGGCATGAATACTTCATAAATTATAGATACGTTGGAGACGTATCACGCAACGTGTAGTTTAGTTCGCTCTTATACGCCCTCTTACCTTATCTCTATTAGACACAAGTTGTAGCGTGTCTCTATAGGATGCTTAGTGCTTGCTACCGCTCAAACCATATACCCATTTCCTTAAGAATGATACATATGTAGATAGATCTGATGTAAGTCTCGCGAGTATAGTTGAGTATTTACCTTGCTTTATTTATTCTTTTGACCCGCATTCTGCAAATCAGATAGTAGCATTTGGGAAATAGGTATGGTGAAGGACAACGTTAGCTATGATTATCCCAGGCAGTGGTCTGGGCAGAGATGGACGCCATTTGCTTTCTTTAAAGCCTTCTTAAGACATTTCTTAAACTTTACCTGTCGAAGGTATATTCTCACTTCTGTTGTGAGTTGTAATTTGGTCGAAAGGCCCTTGTTGTATTCATTCGTTAAATTTGACTCGTTGGAGTCATCGTATATGTATATTGTTGCAGTTGTGTTGAGAAATTATGTTGTGATACTTACCGTTCCACCGGCATAGCGTGTATGTTGTGACGTGCACGTTGTGTTTGGTGGGCATCCTAGGATTGATATTATGCGGATGCTAGCGGAGGTGCTGGATCTGCATAGTGCCGGTCCAGGGGCGTTACAATAACTGTGTATTATTTCTTGATAATAGATCAATATTGTTTTCTTGTGGGGCATTCGTATTTTTGAATTTCATGCTCTCATGCCCAAATTGGTGAACTTCACACATGTGAGAAGAGGGTTCATGTCGGTATTTTGTTTTTCTTAAATCATTCTTTTCCATGGTATTATTTGTATTCCTCTGATTATTGGAGCCATGAATTAGATTATGTATGTAATCAGCGGTGCGAGTTTGTGTAACAATGCGTTGTTGATGGGAATGTGGGGAGCCATTTAAGATATCTCATTTTTATGCAATAGTTAAAGAGCTAAGTGGAAATGTGTGTGTGTGGGGGGGGGGAACCATTTAAGATATCTCTTTTTTATACAATAGTTAGAGATGTTATGATTGTGTGCGTTCACTCTGAAATCTGAGGGGCGGTGCGGATGGTTTTTTGTGTGTGCGAAAAGGACCCAGATCTATTATAAAGATTCACCAGAAGTACAAAACACCTCAAACATAATAAAAATTACATCGAGGTCTATGGACCACCGAACAACCACTGCCGCCACCAGAACGAGCCGCTGACGCGCCGTTGTCGCCGCTCCCATACCGGAGCTGGCCTGACCTTGTCGATGACAGCCGGGAAGTTTTCGTGCACATGCCCCTAAGGACCAGCACCCTGGAGCCGCAGTTGTCGCCGTTGAGCCCTTGAATCGATATGAAGAACCTGTCACCAAATCTCGCCGTCGCGTACACATGACGAGAAACCCTAACCTCGCCGCCCCGAGGAGCTGGCAGGAATCTACACCGGAGCTCCGTCTAATCCGTCCTGACGGACGAACTTGAGGAGGAACGGAGCCCGGAACACTGACTCAAAGAAAAAGCTCCACCATCCGTCCGAGCGCCGCCTCTGTGAGGACTAAAACCCTAACCTATCTACTAGTCGGAGCCGAGGCACCTGGATTCTCCTACCCGCCACCGGCCGCCGGAGCGGCAGGCAGAGGGAGGCTAATCCATGGGCTCGTGGGTGGAGATCGAGGGGAGGAAAGCTTTGCCCTAGTCGCCTTGCAAGAGGGGAAAGAAAAACACGTCCGGTGCGGATGGTGTTGGTTGGGTGGGTTGGTGGGTGTGTGTGGGGGGCGGGGGGGAGGGGGGCCTAAAGGTATGTATATTGAGCTGGCGGACCTACCGTCCCTCCTCCTTGGGCCTCCCAGCTGCATGCATCACGCGCCAGCTTCTTGGGTCGTGCCCCGCACCCACCCTCCTGGGCTATGTAACCCTCTATTGGGCCTCCCTGACCATGAGCTTCCCAGGCTTCGAGGAATTCCTAGGTCCACCACTGGTAAATATTGGACACATATGATGTGGCACCGCTAGAATGTTTATGTCTCCGTGGCAACGCACGGGCAATTAACTGGTTGGACTAAAGAGAGCTCGGCCTTCTTCCCTCTGATAAATGACCGCATTTGTTGTGTTTTCTGTTCGAAGGGTTTCTTGTTTCTTGTTTTTTTGTCATCATTTCTCTACTTATTTGGGACTTTGATCCTTATGTATTCTGTTGTCCAGTACTGCATTTGACAATGTGTTCATAAATCCAATGGATCAAAATTGGATGCTAAATGGGATGGATGAGCATGTTAGTGTGGGCAGCACAACAATGTGTTTAGCTGGACATCCTCCTTGTATGAGTGAATCGTGTTCAAAGAGTGTAATACACCACCAAACATTTATAAAAATCTCTCGTATATCTAGCAAAAAGAAACATTCAAATTGCTATTTTGGTAAACATTCAAATTACATAACTTTTCACACTAGTTGCTACAGGGCCCAACCCGTGCAGACAAGGGAAGTTCACCCTCGAGAATCATGATAGACAAGGAAAGTTTATCTTATAGAACATCTAGAAGAATCTTACAATAGTTTTCAGCTTCATAAAAATTCCTGAAGTCATAGATTGTTCTTGATCCTTCTGTTATAGATAGTAGCTTCTGTTGAGATCAATGACTTTGCCATACCCAGACAGAAAGAAAGAGGTGAAAAACAAAACAACATGATAAATAAGATATTCTGACTAGCCCATAAAATTATTAATGACAAATAAGTAATATAGCACAACACCAAATTTGTGGGAAGTTGAGGAAATCAAATGCAGCAGGAGCTTATTTGATGTTCCACTTTTTGCTGGTTTCTTCAAAGCCAGCATCCACAACCAAAGACTATATATGAATTCACGCTTGAATTTTGTCACGCCTTCTTGGTCTTGGGCTCAGGTGCTGGTGGTAGGAACACCACCCTGAAGATCCATCCAGCAAGCATGGCCCCAATAAAGGGGCATATCCAGTATACATACAGCTGCTCCCAAGTGTTGTGACAATTGTTAACATATGCCCAACCAAATGCCTGTTCAAGATAATTAACCGAAACACAAATAATTACATGGTAACAAGGAAACCAAGATAGCATTAATACTTGTTTTCCAACAAAGTGCATAACTAAAAACGGATATGAACATATCTCAGAGCTACTCAAAAGGAGAAGTAACTTAAAATCAGTTAACAACACACTCAGAATTTAATACGTGAAGCATACTGAACTCTGATAGAAACCCAACTTTTCTTACCATGAAGACAACTATGAAATATGCTTTCATAATGCGATCGAAAAAAATAACCTGTGCCTATGTTGTAAGCAAATTGGCGATGATTTCTTCGGACTAAGAATCACCCTGGGCTTCATTTCAACAAATTACTTCTAGTTCTCCTCTCTTCAGTGTGGCGAGTAAAATATAAACTTGAATTATGAATAATGCTATGTCAGCTTATGGAAAGTTATAGGGTGCAGAAGAAGGATCTACATATGGTTTTCATCGACTTGGAGAAGGCATATGACAAGATCCCAAGAACGGTCATGTGGTGGGTGCTAGAGAAACAGAAAGTCACAACAAACTACATTACTCTCATCAAGGATATGTATGATAATGTTATGACAAGTGTTCGGGCAGGTCATAGTGAGACCGATACCTTCCCAATTATGATACACTACATCAAGGATTAGCCTTGAGCCCATACATTTTTGCCTTAGTGATGGACGAGGTCACAAATGATATACAAGGAGATATCCTTTGGTGTATGCTATTTGCTGATAATGTGGTTCTAGTTGACGAGACTAGGTTGGGCGTCAATAGGAAACTAGAGTTGTGGAGATAGACTTTAGAGTCCAAGGGGTTCAGGCTTAGTAGGACTAAGACCGAGTATATGAGGTGTGACTTTAGTGGTGTTAGGTGCGAGGAAGGAGAGGTTAGTTTAGAGGGACATATAGTGCCTAAGAGGGACACCTTCCGATACTTGGGATCAATGCTACAAAGCAATGGTGGTATCGATGAGGATGTTAGCCACATAATCAAAGCAGGGTGGATGAAGTGGCGGCAAGCATCTGGCATCCTCTATGACAAGAAGGTCCCACAAAAGCTTAAAGGAAAGTTCTATAGGACGGCGATCAGACCTGCGATGCTATAGGAGCAGTGTTGGCCTACTAAGAGACAACACATCCAACAAATGAGTGTCACTGAGATGCGTATGCTAAGGTGGATGTGTGGCCATACAATAAAGGACCGAATTAGGAATGAGGGGATACGTGATAAGGTAGGGGTTGCACCAATTGAAGAGAAGCTTGTCCAACATCGACTAAGGTGGTTTGGACATATCCAACGGGGGCCTGCAGAAGCACCAGTGAATAGCGGTATTCTAAAGAGTAGCAAAAATACTAGGAGGGGTAGAGGGCGACCAAAGTTGACATGGGAGGAGGCAGTAAATAGAGACTTGAAGGATTGGAATGTACCCCAGGATTTGGTTCTTGATAGGACTGCACGGAAATCAGCAATCCATGTACCAGAACCTTAATTTACTTTCGTTCACTTTGTTTACTTGTACTCTCTCTTCTTTTTGGGTTCTCACAAGTTTCTGTTAGGTTTCATCTCTAGCCTAGCCCAACTTGCTTGGGGCAAAAGGCTTTGTTGTTGTTCTTGTTGTTGATGAATAATAGGTATACATAAGAGCTAAAAACTTTAAATCATACCGCTGCAGCTGCTTTCTTGAGTATTTTAGTGCTTGTACTTGAGTCAATTCAGTTTACAGCATGGAGGGTTGAGTTGTCGAGCTTTAGTCTGACCAATTGGCCCAACAACCAAACTAACAAAGCAGGGCGAGAATCAAATATGCTATAGCCCAACTCAAAGAAACTAAGCTATAAGGGCCAAAACACAACTAGATAATAGTGATCAGCTGATTGCTAACTAAAAAGCACTTGCTGGTGGGGCATATTGCCCTAAGGCCTTCTCAAAGACGACGAGCTCCATTGTCAAAATAGTACTCCTTCCAACACAAATACTTGATGTTTTGGTTAAGATTTTGTCAATTTTTTATAAATGGCCTGTTTGTAACTTTTGAAAATATTCATATTATAAACATAAAAATTTTATGTGTTTTGTTCATGCTCTCAAGGATATAAATTTGCCCATTAGCTTTCTAATGTTATATCAATATAACAGTAATTAATATTATAATATTATGAAATTATTTTCCATGACAAAACTAGTAATATAGAGTTCATCTAGTCGGACCCATATATAAAAGGGCCAAACTTAAAACTAAATTGCAGTCTGCACTTTCCCGCAAAAAAAAATGCAGTCTGCACTATCTTTTTTTACAAAAAAAGTATAATAGATATCAACAAGAATTTAATTTGGTTGTCACAGAAAGCTGACACCATGTTGATAACATGGTCTTGTTCCTTTGATAAAAAAAGGGGGTACAAGAAAGGAATCCATACTGTTTTGCAAGCAGTACTCTTTGACTGCCCATACGCAGATGGACAAATCAAAGGGGGTAATAACGAATTAGCAACTATTGCGGCACAGACATAAGAGAAGTTTTTCTCCACATAAAAGATTACTAAAATGGAGGTAGTGGCAATAAATAAAAATAATTACTTTGAACTACCAAATATGGAAACCCATATTCTGATAGTATGTTTTTCCTCAACAAAAAGCTTCTCTGATGAGTACTTGAGATAGAAACTTGGCGTCTGAAGCTGCGAGTTTTGAATTTTTGGCATATCGGACCACCTGACGAACGTTTTTGACAGAAAAGACCACCTATGAATCAAAATGACAAAAATACTGTGGCGGCAGGCCCGGCAGCCGACGTGTGGCACCTGCCGCCACAGCCGACGGCGGCAGGGCCTGTCGCCACACGCTACGGCGGCAGCCTTTGCTGCACAGCTTTTTGGTCACGAAAACGGAACGGGCAGGCCACGTGGCACCTGCCGCCACGCTCCCTGGCGGCAGCCTGTGCTGCTCCTCCACGCATCTGAACCGGCCTTGGTCCGTCCGTCGTCTACGGCCAGTCCTCGTCTGTTTGTTTTACTCGATCGCCATGCATGCAGCAGATATGCATATGCCTGCAAGTGCAAGTGTAAGCAACAGCACTCGTCGTCGTTTGCACCTGGTACAGAGCTCATGTCTGACGCACAATACATGCACTTTGATTCTGTATATAGGCTGCTGCCAGGGAGCGTGGCGGCAGGTGCCACGTGGCCCGCCCGTTCCGTTTTGCGGCCGAAAGCTGTGCAGCAAAGGCTGCCGCCATAGCGTGTTGCGGCAAGCCCTGCCGTCGTCGGCTGTGGCGGCAGGTGCCACGCGTCGGCTGCCGGGCCTGCTGCCACAGTATTTTTCTCATTTCGATTCACAGGTGGTCTTTTCTGTCAAAAACGTTCGTCAGGTGGTCTGATATGCCAAAAATTCGCGAGTTGTTACCCTGAGTCCCTGACATTCCCTACCGCATGTAGGCCCCGTTCGGTTCATAGGAATTTTACAGGAAATTCAAAGGAACGCGGTTCCGATGGGATTTTATTCCTAAGCAGCGTTTGGAACGAAGGAATGGCTACTCACCGATCCGCTGGAAAGTTTTATGTGCCCCTAATTTCAAAGGAAAACTAAAGCCCTGTTCGGATTGGACGAAAGGAAAACATAGGATTGGGGTAAAACAGAGGAAAGGGAAGCTGTTTTACCCCAATCCTATGTTTTTTCTGAAATTTTTCCTACGTTCCTAACAGCGATTGTGGGAAGCTGTTTTACCCCAATCCTATGTTTTTTCTGAAATTTTTCCTACGTTCCTAACAGCGATTGTAGTGTTCCAGTATGGTAGCTTTGTTTCTCTGTTTTACACCTCATTTCCTTTCCCTTTCCTCTGTTTTACCCCAATCCTATGTTTTCCTTTCGTCCAATCCGAACAGGGCTGTTCTTTCATTCCCTACCGCATCATAGTCATTTGTGGCTCTGATGTTGTAGCTAGATTTTAGGAATGGTACTTCTAAAGCTGCAGGTGTAGCCAGGCCCCAGGCAAGAAGGGCCATGTGGTTGAAATCCTTCAGTGACTGTAGCAGTGTGGCTACTGTAGCACTGGCTGTTAGCCTGGGGCATGGCTCAGCCCTGCCTACGCCACTGGTATCATACATCAAGAAAGTATTTAATTTGGTTTTCCCATGGTCTGAACCAATGCCGAAATGTGCAAAAAAAACATGGTAAGAAAGATGCCGAAATGTGCAAAAAAGAAGATGCTGAGGGATACTACCGGTGGAAATTGAAGCGAACACAGAGAGATTGAAAGGTAAGATACTGACATTGGCTGGGTTCATGGAAGGTCCGGTGTAGTCTGTGCCGACGAGGATGAGGGCGACAATGGAGACGGAGAGCAACAAGGTCCTGAGAATGGCGTTGCGGGGGCCCTTGACGATGACCCAGAGCACGGCCAGGGTGATGACGAAGGTGAGCACCCCTTCGGCAAGGGCGCCGCTGTGGGGACCCACCTTGAGCGAGGGGCCCGCGAGCGTGTGCTTGTACTGCGCCGGCATCAGCTCCGAGATCGCCAGTGCGCCGCCCGCAGCGCCGACGGCCTGACAGTAAAGTCGATCAGTTTCAGAGGCTCAACAGAATTCCGGAGGAGGGAAAAGGCGCACGTCACCTGCGCCGGGAAGCGGAGAGCGACGGAGAAGAGGGAGGGTGTGACGAATCCGGCGGCGTAGGAGGCGGCCAAGTCGGTGGGGTTGAAGCTGGCGCCGCCGAGCGCGCCGCAGAGGAGGTCGAAGGCGAAGAGGAGAACCCAGAGGAGGGACGCGGTGACGAGGAGCGCGTAGTTGCCGGCGGCCTCCTGCACCCCCAGCCCCAGGTACGACGTCACGGCCGCCGTCGCGGCGCCGAGCGCGGAGGCGCACAGCACCCACAGGAACGTGACCACGGCGTCCGCGGCCGCCGCGCGAACCGCCGGTCCCATCGTCATCGCCCTTCTTGCCTCGCTTGGCGCTCGATCGGATTGGGAATTCGGAAACTGCAACTCGGTCACGCGCTCCAGTCGACGGAGAAGGAAAGGGGATACACGAGCCTCTGTTCTCTATCTCCGATTCTCTTCCTCCAACAGCCCATGCTTATCTTTCCTTACTTCTATGCAAGTTTTTTTCTTTCTTTTCGCTATCTACGGAGAAACTGTATATATAATAATTGCCACTTGTTTGACATAGCAGCTAAAGGTTGAAGTCTTTGTATTTATGCAACCGTAATTGATGACTCATTCCATATGTAGATAAGTACAATCTTTTTTTTTTGTTTGAGAAATTACAATCATTATAGCCCTGGATCGAGGGAGTGCGGGCTTTTGGAGGCCGAGCATCGGGCAGGCCGTAATCTGGGCCGTTGAAATGCGCTTTGGGATATGAAATCCGTCAGGCTGTTGGCTGGTCGCTGTCAGGCTACTCATGCATATACGGTCCGTGATACACCTATTGGCGTACATGTTTGGCCCATCGGCCTGCTTCTGTCCCTTTTCTTATCCTCACCGCGGTGTCGCACACGTGAAGGCTACATCGTGTGCTGCGCGCTCTCCTCTCTCTCTCTTTCTCTCATTATTCCCGTCGTGCCAGCCACCTCTCGTCTACTCATGGCGCCGCCACACCCAACCTCAGCTCCAACGATGCGCCTGCGACCGAAGCGACGGCCGGAGCGCTCGTCCTCTTCCACTCCGGCGGCCAAACCACCCGGATCCCGCGTCATCTTCCACTCCGGCGGCCAAATCACCTCGAGTTTGCGCAACACCGGATCTACCGAGGACGCGGTCCTCGTCCACGGATCTGGCCGGGGGGAATCATTTTCTTCATTGTTTCCGTCGGTAAGGCTGGATTACATCATGTACTTGTGCTTTTCTCCTAGTTGTTCATGTGTTCCAGATTTGCACATTTTCGGTGATGTTAATTTTGTTTCTTTTATTCCTTTGGTACTGCTGATCTGGCTGGATGGCTTGATCGAGATGTATATCATTTGTGTCTGTTATTTTTGTACAGCTTTTCTGTGTGGAAATTGTACAAAAAAAGGGCATTTAGCATTTTCATGTCTGATCTATGATATTGCATTTGTCGACGGTTGGTGTTCTCGATCCGCAGGCTGCGAGTTGTTGAAGTGGACACTATTGCCGTGGTCAGGCCGGTGGAGTCGCAGGCTTCCCTCGGCGTCACAGAGGAAGAAATATGCTATGCTGGAGAACCAGCCGGCACCGGACAAAGCGAGGGATTTCCCCCTGGATTCGCCGGGGTGCACGTGTGCATCAAAGTTACCAGCGGCAGTTCGTTTTGGTTGTGAGGGCGTGCTTTACAAGTGAATATTCTGAACGATAGCGCCTCTCACTAATTTTTCTCTTAGATGTTTGGGTTTGTGTCTGACCATAGCTAACTGTACTGAATATTTTTCATTTCGCGTTACCTGTCTATTGTGTTAGAAAGACAACACAGGATTGACCACTAAATTTGTTTTAGTATGCGCCAGACTTTTGGTGGTATAGTATAGGATGAATTATGTGTCACTGAATTTAGGATAATTTAGAGTTCAGACTATAACTATGTCTCACTGAATTTAGGATAATTTAGAGTTCAGACCAAACACATACATTACAATTTAGAGTTCATGCTGTTTATCTTTGTTCTACTGGTTGCCAGACTATAACTCATGTGTACTGAATGAACATACATCAGGTTTTAGGGTTCAGGCAATTTATTTTGGTTCTATTTATAATCAGACCCAAATGTTGTGGCATGAATCCAAAGCCATTATTTTCTGCAATCAGTGATGCACCCGTGGTCATGCGTATTTGTTAGGCTGCATTACTTATAGATTTAGTTGTTTTTATCTGTATCCACCCGTCGGTTAGTTAACTGAAATTTGTTGGCAGTGGTGCATTATGTTCTTTAACTGCTATACTGAAGCAGCGGATCGAAACATTTAAAAACAACCAGCTCTTAAGTAATTAACTAAGACTTGATGGTTGTGTTATTATTAGAGTATAATTTTTTGGGCTTGAATTACGAATCTGACTGAAATTTCCTGGTTTTGTGTTATTAGTATAGAATATATTTTTTGCCCTGAATTCTTAACCTAACTGAAATTTATTTGCTAGGGTAAAAGGATCGGAAAAACACCTGTCGAGCGTGAGTGGGGTTTCACTCTGATTTGGTGTTGAACATTTCTTTTTTTGCAGAGTGGGGTTTCGTTGAGAGCTAACCTGCCAATCGAGAGGCATGCCAGTAAGGTTTACACCCGGGTGATTTTTGATCAATTTGGTGAAGCTCTATACAAAGCCGGTGCATGTGTGTTGGAAGAACTAGGACTGAACATATGTCTGCAGTTTGGATTTTACAGTGTCTAAGTGCTAGTAATGTACATAGTAATGTACAGATTTGCTGCAGATTAATTAGTTGGTCTATGTTACTACACGCTGGTAACTTGATGATCTGCCGCTGACTAATTATCTGAACATTGTTATGGTGTTGGCTGACTGTACCAGTGCGTATACTGTTATTGCTTCCGCCTGTGCAATGCTGCTCGGACTTTACGGTGGTGGTGTCACCGCGTGTAGAGAAAAACAAATATCACCCGACGTGCAATAGCCATGCACGTGGCGCGGCCTATGTTGTTACGTGCCAAGATTAACCATGTGTGATAAAAACGTTGGTTTATCCTAGCAATCATGTTTAAAATCATGTGTGCTTCAGATATCAAACACGTATTCGTTGACAGAACAGAACTCATGTGTGGCCGGCAACATGTATATGAAAACTGCATGTGCTAATGACGAGACGGTAAATGTTAAACCCGTGTTAGTTACTAGTAGCATATATTTTAGTTTTCCAACTACTCTGTTTATGCACTTTTTATGGAACATTCGCAAACATCTTGATTGATGGTTGCGAAACCTTGTCTATGCATGTTGGTTAATCAGCCAGTAATTGAGCAAATCTGACTATGGATGGTCCGCATTGATCCACGTGTGCTCAAACCTACTGGTACACGCGACACTGCGAAGATTCCTTCTTCTGTGCCCCTCTACCCCGTACAAGTTTGCACGTCCAGGTACATGGGCGTGAACCCGGCTGTTCGTATGGACCGAACATGTAACCGAATATTGACCAGGCCTAGATTCTCTAGCACGTGGTAGGGCTGCTTTTGCTGAATCCACGGCTTTATGTGGCAATACAGTGCGCAGAAAAAGAGATACAGCTGTGGCGCGGATCCAAATGATGTCAGGACGGCCAGGATTCCGGCAGAATGGACAAATTTGACCTCGAGACGAAAGTATTTGACAAACTAAATTGTTTTTGAAAGTATTCCGCCCAGCTGACCTTTTTGTATAGCGCCCGACAGTTAGACGCCACACTACATTGTGCGGCACCTAACCCTCAGGCGCTACACATCTGACCAGCGTGGCACCCCGGGGCCAGGCCTGGCCCCACCCCCTGCGTGCAGCGCCTAGCCTATAGGCGTTAAGCTGCTGCGTGCAGCGCCTGACCATAAGGCGCCACACAGCCATGTGCAGCGCCTAGCCACTAGGCGCTGCACTTGGACTTAGTAACTGTTGCGCGCTGGCCCTCCCCCACCCCACCCTCCATTCGTTCCAGAACCGAAACAGAGAGCGCGGCGGCGGCCCTCTCCTCTCCCCCTCTCAATCCCCTCTCCAAAAATCTTCAGATGTGACGATTTCTTCTGTGGATTTCTTCCCCAATCCCTCCTAGAAGATAATCTCCTCCGATCCCCTTCTTTCTATCCGGAAAATCTTACCCATTGTTCAGATTTGTGGAACCCTTGTTTTGCTTGGATTAGAAATTTGTATGTAAAATTGAAATAGCTTTGTGTGATTACGATTTGTAGATGATTTGTAATCATTGTGGAACCCTAGTATTATTGATTTGTATTGACAATATATGCTTCCATAGTAGTGAAACCCTAGATTGTTGAGATGAAACCTTATACATGTTGAGATGTTTCTGTAGATGATTTTTGAGATGAGTATTGTAAATGCTTTCGTTGTGGAACCCTAGATTTTTTAGTGAGTATTGTAAATCATGTTTCCATTGTATATCTTAGATTAGTATTCAAATTTCCTTTTAGTATCTATCGATTGTTGAGATGAATATATATGAAATAATGCTCGCATATGAAATAATGCATAGGAAGTACTTTGCTCATATATGTTTATTGTTTGAAATATGTAGGATGGTTTGGCTTCTCGATGATTACTATGACGTTCAACACCGGGCCTACATAATGTCGGAGAAGAAGCAGGTAATAATCATAGTAGTTGGTATTTTGAAATTTGTGTTTAGTTCAAATAGACATGCGGTAAGTAATACTCTGACTTGCTTGTTTGCAGTCGCTTTTACCTCTGAAGATTCTGTCTCACGGGACATCGTCGAGTGCCATGCCCTACGATGAGCGGTACACACCGTACATCAGACTGACATGACTCCTCCCGTTCATTCAGCTGGTCAGCCGGTCGACGCCGAACCTAAATGCTGCAGGAATCACCTCACTTGTTGATCGGTGGAGGACGGAGACGCACAATTTCCATCTTCGGACCGGGGAGATGACCGTGACGCTTCAGGATGTTTCCATGATCACCGCACTTCCTATCGAGGGGAAGCCTCTTTGTATGAGCACCGATTCTGATGGGTGGCGCCAGCAGATGGAGGCCCTTATCGGTATGGCTCCTGCAGAGGCTCCAGCAGATGGAGAGAAGAAGGAAAGAGTCACAACCGGTGCTCCTTTCACGTGGATTGTAGCGAACTTTGGGCATTGCCCTGAGGATGCTAATGATGATGTGATCCAGACATATGCTCGCGTGTACATGTGGTACGTTATCTCCAGGACTCTGTTTGCTGACGCCACTGGCAAGAATGCTCAATGGATGTGGCTTAAGGCGTTGACCGTCTTCGACAGCCAATGGAGCTGGGGTTCGGCGGCACTGGCCTACTTGTACCGACAGGTAATCAGTTGTTCGTTTTCACTTCCTTTCTACATTACCATTGCAATCTTGCCCTTAACCGAACCATGTTTTCCTTTATGTACAGTTGGACGATGCTTGTTGTAGGATCTCAAAGGACGGATGTATTAGTGGTTGTATGCTCCTACTTTCGGTATGGAGCTGGGACCGCCTGCCGGTTGATACGTCTCCGTCGTATCTACTTTTCCAAACACTTTTGCTCTTGTTTTGGATTCTAATTTGCATGATTTGAATGGAACTAACCCGGACTGACGCTGTTTTCAGCAGAATTGCCATGGTGTTGTTTTTGTGCAGAAATCAAAGTTCTTGGAATTGGATGAAACTTTTTGGAGAATTTTTATGGAATATATAAAAATTATTGGTGCAAGAATCAACAGAAGGGGGGCCACCCAGTGCCCACGAGGCACCAGGGCGCGCCACCCCCCCTGGCGCGCCCTGGTACCTCGTGGGGCCCACGTGGCTCCGTCTGACCTAATTTCAACGCTATAAATTCAGTTTCCAGAAGAAAAAAATAAGAGAGGAAGTTTTATTGCGTTTCACGATACGGAGCCGCCGCCACCTCCTGTTCTTCATCGGGAGGCCAGATCTGGAGTCCGTTCAGGGCTCCGGAGAGGGGGATCTTCTGGCATCGTCATCATCAACCATCCTTCATCACCAATTTCATGATGCTCACCACCGGGAGTGAGTAATTCCTTCGTAGGCTTGCTAGACGGTGATGAGTTGGATGAGATTTATCATGTAATCGAGTTAGTTTTGTTAGGGCTTCATCCCTTGTATCCACTATGTTCTGAGATTGATGTTGCTATGACTTTGCTATGCTTAATGCTTGTCACTAGGGCCCGAGTGCCATGATTTCAGATCTGAACCCTTTATGTTTTCATCAATATATTTGTGTTCTTGATTCGATCTTGCAAGTTATATGCACCTGCTACGTGTTATGATCCGCATACCCCAAGGTGACAATAATTGGGATTCTTTCCGGTGATTGCCGTAGTTTGAGGAGTTCATGTATTCACTAAGTGTTAATGCTTTGTTCCGGTTCTCTATTAAAAGGAGGCCTTAATATCCCTTAGTTTCCTTATGGACCCCGCTGCCACGGGAGGGTAGGACAAAAGATGGCATGCAAGTTCTTATCGCAAGCACGTATGACTATATACGGAATACATGCCTACATTACATTGATGAATTGGAGCTAGTTCTGTGTCGCCCTAGGTTATGACTGTTACATGATGAATGCTATCCAACGTATATCACCGATCCAATGCCTACGAGATTTTCACATATTGATTCTCGCTAAGTTACTATTGTTACTACTGCTGTTACAATTGCTACTACTACTACTATTACCGTTACTGCTACTGTTACTATCATTGCTACTGCTATCAAACTATCATACTACTGTGCTACTGATCACTCTGCTGCAGATATTTAGTTTCCAGGTGTGGTTGAATTGACAACTCAACTGCTAATACTTGCAAATATTCTTTGGCTCCCCTTGTGTCGAATCAATAAATTTGGGTTGAATACTCTACCCTCGAAAACTGTTGCGATCCCCTATACTTGTGGGTTATCAAGACCTTTTTCTGGAGCCATTGCCGGGGAGCATAGCTATATTTGTGAAGTCACTTGGGATTTATATCTGTTGATCATTATGAAGAATCTGAAAGACACCAGGACCAAGATCGTTCCCTCTAAGACGAGGGGAGGTAAGGAACTGCCATCTAGCTCTGCACTTGATTCACCTTCTGTTTTGAGTAAACTTGCAACACCACAACATGCTATTAATTCTGATATGTCGCAAGTTATTGATGATACCACTTCTGCTTTGAATGATACTCATGATGATGCTAGTACCATACTTGATAATGCTGTGCCACTTGGTGAATTTCTTGCTGAACAAATTGTTAAAGCTAAAGAAACTGAAAATGCTGAAACTTTTGAAAATTGTGATTCACCTATTATGCCTAGCTCTCCTACTAGAGTTGAAACACCTGATGAACAATGCTTTGATAGGGAGACAGCTAGAGCCATTCTTGCTTGTAATGATAGACATGAAGTTATAAAACTGCTTGCTGATATGAAAGAAAAATCTCTGAGGGAGATAATGAAATATGATCCTAAGTTTGCAACTTCTCCCATATTTGTTACTGATAAGGATTACGAATTCTCTGTTGATCCTGAGTTGATTAAGTTGGTAGAATCTGATCCTTTCCATGGCTATGAAACTGAAATTGTTGTGGCACATCTCACTAAATTAAGTGATATAGCCACCCTATTTACTCACGAGGAAAAAATTCGCCATACTATATTCTTAAGTTGTTTCCTTTCTCATTAAAGGGTGATGCTAAAAAATGGTACAATACTCTTGCTCCTGGATGTGTGCGTAGCCCCCAGGATATGATTTATTACTTCTCTGAATAATATTTCCCTGCTCATAAAAAACAAGTTGCTTTACAGGAAATATTTAACTTTGTGCAAATTAAAGAAGAGAGTCTCCCACAAGCTTGGGGGAGGCTTCTCCAATTACTTAATGCTTTGCCTGATCATCCTCTTAAGAAGGATGAAATACTTGATATCTTCTATAATGGACTAACCGATGCTTCTAGGGACTACCTAGATAGTTGTGCGAGTTGTGTTTTCAGGGAACAGACTATTGAACAAGCTGAGGAATTATTAAATAATATATTGAAGAATGATAATGATTGGACACTTCCTGAACCACCGCCTAAACCCACTCCGAAGAAGAGGGGTATCTTATATCTCAGTCCTGAAGATATGCAAGAAGCAAAGAAATGCCAGAAAGAAAAATGTATTAAAGCTGAGGATGTTCAGAATTTACCACCTATTGAAGAGATACATGGTCTTGACAAACCGACACAGGTAGTAGACGTAAATTCTCTTATAAAGTTTGATGAAAGTGATATTCCTTATAACAAACCTCCTAGTCAATGCTTGTATGAATTTGACAATTATATTATTAAGCAAGATCATTTCAATGCAAATGTTATGAAACAATTGAAACGAAATTCCTATATGATTGATCGCTTGAGTGACTTGTTATTTAGAATTGCTAATGATGTTAAAGGTGTAAGTAAACATGCATCTATGGTTCAAACCCAATTAGAACAAGTTGCTAAATCTCAGAGTGAATTGCTTAATGAAATGAATAACAATAGGAATGATCATGCTGTTAGAGTAATGACTAGAGGAGGTAGAATGACTCAGGAGCCACTTTGTCCTGAAGGTCACCCAAAAAGAATTGAACCAGA
The DNA here is from genome assembly GCA_039707655.1 of Elymus sibiricus. Taxonomy (NCBI): domain Eukaryota; kingdom Viridiplantae; phylum Streptophyta; class Magnoliopsida; order Poales; family Poaceae; genus Elymus; species Elymus sibiricus. Next base: position 409,325,677 of record CM077674.1, on the reverse strand, counting down.
CTCTCAAAGAATTAATGTAGATGCACCTAGTCCATCTAAAAAGAAAAAGAAAAAGAAAAATGATAGGACTTTGCATACTTCTAGTGAACCCGAGGTAGAAAAACCCTTGGAGGATAGTAATGATGTTTCTATTTCTGATGCTGAAACACAATCTGGTAATGAACATTCACCTGATGATAATAATAATGGTGATGCTCATGTGGATACCCAACCAGATAATGATAAAGAACCTGATAATGATGTTGAAATAGAACCTGCTGTTGATCTTCATAACCCACCTTCTAAAAATAAACGCTATGACAAAAAGGATTTTGTAGCTAGAAAACATGGTAAAGAAAGAGAACCATGGGTTCAAAAACCCATGCCCTTTCCTCCTATACCATCTAAGAAAAAGGATGAGGAAGAATTTGAACGTTTTGCTGAAATGCTTAGGCCAGTCTTTTTGTGTACTCGTTTGACTGATATTATAAAGATGCCTCCTTATGCAAAATATATGAAAGACATTGTCACAAAAAAAAGGAAGATACCTGAAGCTGAAATTTCTACCATGCTTGCAAATTATTCTTTTAAGGATGGAGTACCTAAGAAACTAGGAGATCCGGGAATACCAACTATACCATGCTCCATTAAACGAAATTATGTTAAAACTGCTTTGTGTGATTTAGGAGCCAGTGTTAGTGTTATGCCCTTCTCTTTATATAAAAGACTTGATTTGAATAAACTCACTCCCACTGAAATATCATTGCAAATGGCTGACAAATCAACTGCCATACCTATTGGTGTTTGTGAGGATGTGCCCGTTGTAGTTGCAAATGTTACTATTCTAACAGACTTTGTTATACTTGATATGCCGGAGGATGACAACATGTCAATTATCCTTGGTAGACTCTTTCTAAATACTGCAGGGGCTGTTATTGATTGCAACAAAAGCAAGGTCACTTTTCGTATCAATGGCAATGAACATACGGTGCACTTTCCGAAGAAACAATTTCAAGTAAATGGTATTCATATTATTGAGAAGGCTCCAACAATTACTATTGAAAGTTTTCAACTCCCTCTTCCTACTGTTAAAAAGAAGTATGAAACTCTTATTGTTGGGGAGATGCATATCCCCGTTGAGGTAACCTAGTGTTATACGAAAATTCTTTGGTTTCATGTCACTCGGAAATGGTTTGTTAATAAGACTTGATCAACCTTATTAATGTATTCTTTTTGAGAGGCATGTGGTCGATGAATTTAGTAAGCACAACCTTCTGTACCCACCTTTTATTTTCTGTTATTCTTAGTTAAATGCAATAAAATGCCATGATTACCCTGTTTTTTGAATTATCCGTGCAATAAAAAAGTGCCCAGAAATGAAAGTGCTCAGAATGCAATAAAATTTTGATATGAATTTTTACTTAATATTTAAGAATTTTTGGCATAAAAATAATACCAGGGGGTGCCCCAGGTGCCCACGAGGCACCAGGGCGCGCCACCCCCTGGCGCGCCCAGGTACCTCGTGGGCCCCACAAGAACCCCCTCACTTATCCCTTTAGCTCACTTCATCTCTTACCTCTAGCAAAAATTCCTGGTAGCTCTCTCCCCCGTGTTCTTGCTCACAAACCTGAAATTTTTGATCTCTTTGCTCGGAGCTCCGTTTCCGAAACTGTTTTGGGAGATTGCTCCTTGGTATGTGACTCCTCCATTGCTCCAATTAGTTTTTGCTTTAGTGGATTATATTTTGCATAATTAGCTACTATTGGTGCTACTGAAAATGAGCTTGCATGTTTAATTCTTTTTGTTCCAAGTAGTTTGAATGCTTGATATAGCCTCTAGGCATCCATATGAGTAGTTGCTATCAATCTTGTGAAGTTTTATTGATATCATTTTGTGACCCAAAATTTTTCAAAAATTTGTCCTTAGGAGAATGAACATCTTCCAGAGGAGTTCCTCGAAGCGGAACGCCAAGGGAGTCCTTGGGGAGTCCTCGGACAATGACCTCTACATTCCGCGTAGGACGGAGGTCCGGCCGTGCGAGTGGCCGCACAATGCCTTCATGAACGAAGCCGGATTCTACGAAGAGTTCGCACAATTCATTGCAAATGCCAGACTGGCCGACTTCCTCTTAGATGAGTGTGACCAGCACCACATCCTTACAAATTCCTTTGTGCAAAACTTTCATTTTCTGAGTAGGCTCGAACCCCCTGAGGTGCGCTTTGACTTATATGCTGAACACTATCAGATACCTCTAGCTGAATTTTGTGAGATATGTTTAATTCCCTTTGATGGGGAAATCAGAGAGCCTCGACCGGAGGAGTTTGAAGGTTTCCTCCACACTTTAACTGTGGGAGAGACGAGGGGCGTGTCGAAAGCCCGAGCCACTAGCTTGCAGTTTCCCTCTGTTCATTACTTTGCTTTATTCTTAGGGAAATGCTTGCTTGCTAGGGAGCAAGGTACTGCGCTAGCTACACCTGACTGGGCCATTTTACGCCGTGCATTGCATAATGATTACACTTATAGCCTTGGAGCTATCGTTGCACGCCGCTTGCACACTAATAGGACTAGGGAAAAAATTCATGGCGGTATTTATGCTACTTGCTTAGCGAGACGTTTTAATGTCAACATACGTCCTCATGATAGTTTGTTGCCCAGAGTTTACTTAGATTTCCAGTCCAGTAGGGATCACCATTTTCTTGATGATCCTGAGCCTCCTCACAACATTCGTTATAACTTAGTTTTTAGTGAGGATACTCGTGATATTATTCCGTTTCCTGCACCTGCTTTGTTTGATTCTCATGCCAGGAACGGATATACCATGATGCCACCGGACATCGTTGCTTACCGAAACGCGTTGGCAGCGGCAGAGCAGGAGGCCCAGGATTGGGACGCTCAGGTGCCGCCTCCTCAGGAGTTTTACATGGGACCAGATGGCTACTACGGATGGCCGTAGACCAAGCTAGGCCAAAAGCCTAAGCTTGGGGGAGTACGTATTTCTCACCGACATTACATTCATGTCCACACATTTCATTCCAGTTGTCGGTGTTCATACTTTTTCATTGTATAATCCATGTTAGTTTTATTTTCTCTTTTTCTTCTTGTGTGTTTGAAAAACTTTGATAAAATCCAAAAATATTTCTCGCTTCTTTTCGGTTTTTCTTTCTAGCTTAGTTTGCAGTAGTATTAAAATAAAACCCGAAAAGATTTCCCATTTCTTCTTTTGCTTGTTGGGAGCTCTCTCGTGTAAATAGTTTTCTTTTCTCGTTTTTCGTTTTCTTCTTTTTGCTTTCTTCAGAAAACTAAAAACTCCAAAAATATTTCAGTGTGTTTCTCTGAAATTCTTTTCTTTTGTTGAGTCATTGTAAGGAGAAGACCACGATGAAAATGATGAGTGTCTCTCATATGCATTATTTTTGATCTAACAAAGAGCCCATTTTACCTTGTCTTCTCCTTTGAATAAAATGATTGCAGATTCCAGCTTAGTCCACGGCACACTTGCACTATTTTTATTTTCATATCATTCGGTCGTGCAAGTGAAAGGCAATAATGACGATGAATTAATGAAGTGACTGTGGCAAGGGAATGCGGGTATGAACTCAACTTGTTCTTTGTTTTTGGAAATATGTTTAACTCAGTATCCATGATTCAGCATATTATGACTAAACATGTTTGTAATGACAATTAGAGATTATAGTTGCTCATGCCATGCTTAAGTAGCTAGGAGTGGATAATGATTTATCTTGAGTGTCAACATGCATTAAAATGTTCATGATGTAGTATGATGATATGGTATCCTCCTCTGAATGTTTCAAGTGGCTTGACTTGGCACATGTTCACGCATGTAGTTGATTCAAAACCAACATAGCCTCCACGATATTTATGTTCATGGTGTTTATATCCTACTCATGCTAGTATTCAATGTTGATTATTCATAATGCATGATTATGACCGTTTTCGCTCTCTAGCTGGTCGCTTCTCAACCTATTTGCTAGCCTTCGCCTGTACTAAGCGGGAATACTGCTTGTGCATCAAAACCCTTAAACCAAAGTTATTCTAGATGAGTCCACTATATCTACCTATATGCGGTATTACCCTGCCGTTCTAAGTAAATTTGCATGTGCCACCTCTAACTATTCAAATGAACATCTGTTTTGTGTGCCCGTACCTCTCATGGAGCGACAGGGGGCGGGCAGTATCTTTCATGCTAAGCGGGTTATTCTCATGACGAGTGTTTACTCACTTGTCCTTGCACGAGAGGGGCTGGTAATCGGGATGCCCAGTCCCATTATTAAAAATGCAAAATAATAAAACAAACTCCCCCGGAAAGTTGTTGGTATGGAGGGCACCCGAGGATTCGGCTAGCCATGGCTTGTGATTGTTGGTGGAGGGGGAGTAAACTTTACTTTACCACTTGGGAACCGCCGCTAATGTGTTTAGCATGGAAGATATTGAAAACTCTCGGTCGTGACGTTGAGAAGAAAGGCATACCTCCCAAAATTTTATTTATCTCTGATTTAAGCTTCGAGCTCTGGCACCTCTGCAAATCCATGCTTCCCTCTGCGAAGGGCCTATTTATTTACTTTTATATTATTTTACTTTTATTATTGAGTCATCACCTTCTCAAACAAGCACCAGACCTGAGAGCACTATTGTATTCTCATGCATTGTGTATAGCTAATGTTGTGTGCATCATGACTGGATCTCTTCTACCATGAATTACAATGTTTAGTCGCTGCTTGAACTTTGGAGATGCTCTACATTTATGTTTTGCGGTCTCATAAAGGGCTAGCGAGATACCATGCTGTCATATTATATCAAGATTGTTTTGACAAAGTGTTGGCATTTGAGATATCTTATTATTGCTCGCTAGTTGATTATGCCATTGATATGAGTGAATAAAATTTCTAAGAGTTATCATTTGCATAATTAGTTATAATTTTTGCTGAAAACTTGGACACTATTTAAGCATATATATGGATACAAGAACAAAAGAGTTTGTAAAAGTTTTTCTTTATCACTTTCAGTTTGTCAACGGAATTGCTTGAGGACAAGCAATGAGTTAAGCTTGGGGGAGTTGATACGTCTCCATCGTATCTACTTTTCCAAACACTTTTGCTCTTGTTTTGGACTCTAATTTGCATGATTTGAATGGAACTAACCCGGACTGACGCTGTTTTCAGCAGAATTGCCATGGTGTTGTTTTTGTGCAGAAATCAAAGTTCTTGGAATTGGATGAAACTTTTTGTAGAATTTTTATGGAATATATAAAAATTATTGGCGCAAGAATCAACAGAAGGTGGGCCACCCAGTGCCCATGAGGCACCAGGGCACGCCACCCCCCCTACCAGGCGCGCCCTAGTACCTCATGGGGCCCACGTGGCTCCGTCTGACCTAATTCCAACGCTATAAATTCAGTTTCCAGAAGAAAAAAAATAAGAGAGGAAGTTTTATTGCGTTTCACGATACGGAGCCACCGCCACCTCCTGTTCTTCATCGGGAGGCCAGATCTGGAGTCCGTTCAGGGCTCCGGAGAGGGGGATCTTCCGGCATCGTCATCATCAACCATCCTTCATCACCAATTTCATGATGCTCACCGCCGGGAGTGAGTAATTCCTTCGTAGGCTTGCTGGACGGTGATGAGTTGGATGAGATTTATCATGTAATCGAGTTAGTTTTGTTAGGGCTTCATCCCTTGTATCCACTATGTTCTGAGATTGATGTTGCTATGACTTTGCTATGCTTAATGCTTGTCACTAGGGCCCGAGTGCCATGATTTCAGATCTGAACACTTTATGTTTTCATCAATATATTTGTGTGCTTGATCCGATCTTGCAAGTTATATGCACCTGCTATGTGTTATGATCCGCATACCCCAAGGTGACAATAATTGGGATTCTTTCCGGTGATTGCCGTAGTTTGAGGAGTTAATGTATTCACTAAGTGTTAATGCTTTGTTCCGGTTCTCCATTAAAAGGAGGCCTTAATATCCCTTAGTTTCCTTATGGACCCCGCTGCCACGGGAGGGTAGGACAAAAGATGTCATGCAAGTTCTTATCGCAAGCACGTATGACTATATACGGAATACATGCCTACATTACATTGATGAATTGGAGCTAGTTCTGTGTCGCCCTAGGTTATGACTGTTACATGATGAATGCTATCCAATGTATATCACTGATCCAATGCCTACGAGCTTTTCACATATTGATTCTCGCTAAGTTACTATTGTTACTACTGCTGTTACAATTGCTACTGCTACTGCTGTTACCGTTACTGCTACTGTTACTATCATTGCTACTGCTATCAAACTATCATACTACTGTGCTACTGATCACTCTGCTGTAGATATTTAGTTTCCAGGTGTGGTTGACTTGACAACTCAACTGCTAATACTTGCAAATATTCTTTGGTTCCCCTTGTGTCGAATCAATAAATTTGGGTTGAATACTCTACCCTCGAAAACTGTTGCGATCCCCTATACTTGTGGGTTATCACCGGTTGGACGCCCGAAGGACGTATCGTTCAAGCCCTGGGTCGAACAAGGCGACGACCTACGGCTCCGCACTTGGGCTTACAAGTGGGATGTGGTATCCGAGATGACGAGCGATGTCAATCTCATGTATAGGCAGTACACCAACAAGTTGGACACGCTTACGGCTGAGCAGGTAAACATTGACATTACATCACTCATTCTCATGCTTTTATGAAAACTCTACATCAATGTTGCGTTGTTGTGCTATGTTCTAGGTGGAATGGGAGCCATATGGTGCCAAGGATAGATTAGGTGATGCAGACGGGTTCGTCCTGAATCCGATGTGCTTGCGGGATAGGGATCTTTGGCTTATGCGGTGCCCACTCATATGCAATTGGGCAGTTGAGCTTCACTTGCCACATCGTGCGTACCGGCAGTTTGGTTTGTTCAAGGGTCGCCTGCTACTTGTAGCTTGCGTTGGTATTTCCCCGAAGAGGAAGGGATGATGTATCATAGTAGAGATAAGTATTTCCCTCAGTTATGAAACCAAGGTTATCGAACCAGTAGGAGAATCACACAACACCTCATTAGCAGCACCTACACACAAACAACAAATCCTTGCACCCAACGCAAACAAGGGGTTGTCAAGCCCTTGGCGGTAAGTTGCAAGATTAAATTAAATATGATAGATGGATAGATTGAAACAAAAATACAAAATAAAATAAGTAAAAGAAAATTGCAGCAATATTTTTAGGGTTTTAATAATATGATTTAGATAGACCCGGGGGCCATAGTTTTCACTAGAGGCTTCTCTCATAAAAATAGCATACGGTGGGTAGACAAATTACTATTGGGCAATTGATAGAAAAGCAAATAATCATGACGATATCCAAGGCAATGATCATGTATATAGGCATCACGTCCAATACAAGTAGACCGACTCCTGCCTGCATCTACTACTATTACTCCACACATCGACCGCTATCCAGCATGCATCTAGTGTATTAAGTCCATAAAGAACGGAGTAACGCCTTAAGAACGATGACATGATGTAGACAAGATAAACTCATGTATGAATAAACCCCATCTTTTTACCCTTAATAGCAACGATACATATGTGTCATGTCCCTTTCTGTCACTGGGATTGAACACCGCAAGATCGAACCCATTACAAAGCACCTCTTCCCATGGCAAGATAAATCAATCTAGTTGGCCAAACCAAATCAATAGATCGGAGAAGAAATACGAGGCTATAATAATCATGCATAAAAGAGATCAAAAAAGACTCAAATATATTCATGGATAATCTGATCATAAACTCACAATTCATCAGATCCCAACAAACACACCGCAAAAAGTGATTACATCGGATAGAACTCCAAGAACATCGAGGAGAACATTGTATTGAAGATCAAAAAGAGAGAAGAAGCCATCTAGCTACTAACTATGGACCCGAAGGTCTGTGGTAAACTACTCACGCATCATCGGAAGGGCAGCAAGGTTGATGTAGAGCCCCTCCGTGATCGATTCCCCCTCTGGCAGATTACCGGAGAACGACCCCAGATGGGATCTCTCTGGAACAGAAGCTTGCGGCGGCGGATTTTTTTTTTCGTGGACTCCCCTGAGGGTTTCTGATTTTTCTGGAACTTATAGTGCTGGAATTAGGTCAAACGGAGTTCTGTGGGCCCCACGAGGCACCAGGGCGCGCCTGCCCCCCCCCCCCCAGGCGCGCCCTGGTGGCTCGTGGGCCCCTCCTGGTTCTTCTGGCCTCCTTCCGAAGCTTTTAGTGCTTATCATGCCCAATAAAAAATCTCCAAAAAATTTCATAGCATTTGGACTTCGTTTGGTATTGATATTCTGTAAAACAAAAATAGGGCAGAAAACCACAACTGGCACTAGGCACTAAGTTAATAGGTTAGTCTCCAAAAATGATATATAATTGCTGTAAATTCTTATAAAAACATCCAAGATTGATAATATAACAGCATGGAACAATCAAAAATTATATATACGTTGGAGACGTATCAGCATCCCCAAGCTTAATTCCTGCTTGTCCTCGATTAGGTAAATGATAAAAACAGAATTTTTGATGTGGAATGCTGCCTAACATATTCATCATATATTCTTTTCTTTTGTAGCATGGACATTGGACTAGAATGATTCAAAGCAATAGTCTATAACTTGACATGAAAATATAAATACTCAAGCATATCAACAAGCAACCATGTCTTTCAAAATATCAACGCTAAAGAAAGTTATCCCTAGCCCATTATGCTCAATCATTGATCCATTCATGAAACACACTTAAATATTAGCTACATCCAATGCACAAGTACGACAATAGTGCTCTCTAGTTGGTGCTTTATAAGAGAAGATGGAGACTCAAGAAAAATAAAAATTGCATAAAAGTAAATAGATAGGCCCTTCGCAGAGGGAAGCAGAGATTTGTCAAATGTGCCAGAGCTCAAAGCTTAAATTAGAGAGATAAACATATTTTGGGAGGCATGCTTTTCCTGTCAACGAGAACGAACGAGAATTCCCAATATCTTCCATGCTAGATACATTATAGGTGGTTCCCAAACAGAAAAGTAAAGTTTATTTCCTTTCCACCATTTCTTTCACAATCCATGGCTAGCCATATCCACGGGTGCCCTCCATACCATCACTTTCCAAGGAATTTTGTTGTTATTAATTTTTGATTTCATTGTGGGACTGGGCATCCCTATTACCAACCATACTCTTGTGCAATGACAAGTGAATAAACACTCACGTGAGAATAACCCACCTAGCATGGAAAATATCGGCCACCCCCTTCCGCCTCATGAGCGGTACGGGCACACAAAATAGAAAAATTATTTTGAAAATTTAGAGTTGGCACACGCAAATTTGCTTGGAACGGCATTGAAATACCGCATATAGGTAGATATAGTGGACTCATATGGCACAACTTGGGTTTAAGGATTTTGGATGCACAACCAGTATTTCCGCTTAGTACAAATGAAGGCTAGCAAAAGATTGAGAAGCAACCAACCAAAAAACGAAAACGGTCATAAACATGCATTGAACATAACTAACACCGAATAATGCACCATAAGTAGGATATAATTTCTTTGCATAACTATTGACTTAACGTGCATGCATAGGGAATCACAAACCTTAACATGAATATTCTTACTAAATCACAATTACTCACTAACATGACTCACATATTATCATTTCCATATCGCAAAACTATTGCAAGGAATCACATTATCATATCCAATGATCTATATGAAAGTTTTTATTATATCCCTCTTGAATATTCATCTTTTTGGGACCAAATTCATATCTTGTGCAAATTACCGTTACTTTTTCATCTCTCAAAAAGATTTAAGTGAAGCATGAGAGTGCAAATATTTCTTCAAAATTTCAATCTTATCAATTCTCAAAATAATATAAGTGAAGCATGAGAATTTATTTCTTCAAAATTTCAATCTTGTCAACTCTCAAAATAATATAAGTGAAGCATGAGAGTTCATTTCTTCAAAATTTTAATCTTGTCAACTCTCAAAATAATATAAGTGAAGCATGAGAGTTCATTTCTTCAAAATTTTATCAACTCTCAAAATAATATAAGTGAAACATGAGAGTTTATTTTTTCAAAATATAGCCACCGCCGTGCTCAAAAAGATTTAAGTGAAGCACTAGAGCAACTGCCTAACTCAAAAAATTTAAGTGAAGCACATAGAGTATTCTAACATATCATGATAACGTGTGGCTCTCTCAAAATAGGTGTGTTCAGCAAGGATGATTGTGACAAACTAAAAAGAAAAAAAAAGCAAAGACTCATATAATACACGACGCTCCAAGCAAAACACATATCGTGTGACGAATAAAATATAGCTCCAAGTAAAATTAGCGATGGTTGGTAGAAGAAAGAGGGGATGCCTTCCGGGGCATCCCCAAGCTTAGACGCTTGAGTCTTCCTTGAATATTACCTTGGGGTGCCTCGGGCATCCCCAAGCTTAGGCTTTTGCTACTCCTTATTCCTTCATCCATCATGATCTCACCCAAAACTTGAAAACTTCAATCACACAAAACTCAACAAAACCTTCGTGAGATCCGTTAGTATAACAAAACAAATCACTATTTTAAGTACTGTTGCAAACCCATTCATATTTTATATTTGCATTATACCTACTGTATTCTAACTTCTCCAGGGCTTATACCCCCCGATACAATCAATAGTTTCATTAAAACAAGCAAGCAACACGTCAAAAACAGAATCTGTGAAAAACAGAATAGTCTGTAGAAATCTGAATTATCGTCATACTTCTGTAACTCCAACAATTCTGAAAAATTAGGACAACGTGGGAAATTTATATATCAATATTGTGTAAAAAATTCAGAAGGTTCTGACATTACAGTACAGAAACAAAATTCCAGCACTGGACGCAAAACTTTCTGTTTTCAAACAGCATCAATTATACTATCTTCCAAATCATCCCAAAGGTTTTACTTGGCACAAACACTAATTAAAAACATGAAAACTCAATCATAACAGTAGCATGACAGTAAAAACACACCATAACAGAAACTTATAATAAAAATTTATTTTATTCATTGGGTTGCCTCCCAACAAGCGCTATTGTTTTATGCCCCTAGCTAGGCATAATGCATAGTTTCAAGTATTGTCATCCTTCTTCTTCTTATCCAAAGATGTACTTTCATCAAAAGGTTTTTAAAAGGTAATATGAAACACATCATTCATAGAAATTTTAGCATTAGCAAGTTGTCCATCTGCAAATCCCTCTTGATTACCGGCTACAATCCAAGAGTATTGACTATTAACACTATTCAAAACTTGTCGGGTTATATTTAAAGGAGGAACTTCTTTTTTAGTATTTTCATCAAAGATGTGGGCATTGCGGAACAAATATCTCAGCAAGTAATCTCTATCATAAAGGATCTCATCTATTACTGGTTTTTCACGATTCATACCATAAAAATCATAGATCTCCCTAGCTTCTCGCACTATGTGATCAAATTCATTCATGACAAGGGTAGCTATTTTCTTAGCCCTAGGATTTTTTATAACTGGCAACTCATAAAACAATCTTTGCAAAGTGGGATGGGTGTGAATAAATCTTCTCTCAAGTTTAAGAACAAGTGCAGAAATAGCATCGGCATAACTTTTAGTTACTTTAAGTATAGGGGCATCTTCACAAGCCAAAGTTCCAATGCAATTAAAAAATTCTTGGATGACACTTTTTCCTATAACATTCCCATGTCCCAGCACAAAAGTTTTAGCATCAATATTGGTAGAACTTTCAATTTTAGGAGTCTTACCATCCTCACTTTTTTCCATACCAAAATCAGCCATGATAGCAACTTCAACCAAGCAAGCAAGAAAACAGAAAAAGGCAAACGGAAAATATTTTTGTATTTTTGTAAAAACGTTTTAGAAGTGGGGGAGATGAAAACAAGAGGCAAATGGCAAATAAAGTAAGTGCAAGGAGATGAAATTTTATGCGAAGGTACTTGATAGATGTTGATGATGTCTCCCCGGCAAAGGCGCCAGAAATTCTTCCTGCTACTTGCAGCTTGCGTTGGTATTTCCCCGAAGAGGAAGGGATGATGCAGCACAGTAGAGATAAGTATTTCCCTCAATTATGAAACCAAGGTTATCGAACCAGTAGGAGAATCACACAACACCTCGGTAGCAGCACCTGCACACAAACAACAAATCCTTGCACCCAACGCAAACAAGGGGTTGTCAATCCCTTGGCGGTAAGTTGCAAGATTAAATTGTATATGATAGATGGATAGATTGAAACAAAAATACAAAATAAAATAAGTAAAAGAAAATTGCAGCAATATTTTTAAGGTTTTAGTAATATGATTTAGATAGACCCGGGGGCCATAGTTTTCACTAGAGGCTTCTCTCATAAAAATAGCATACGGTGGGTAGACAAATTACTGTTGGGCAATTGATAGAAAAGCAAATAATGATGACGATATCCAAGGAAATGATCATGTATATAGGCATCACGTCCAATACAAGTAGACCGACTCCTGCCTGCATCTACTACTATTACTCCACACATCGACTGCTATCCAGCATGCATCTATTGTATTAAGTCCATAAAGAACGGAGTAACGCCTTAAGAACGATGACATGATGTAGACAAGATAAACTCACGTATGAATAAACCCCATCTTTTTACCCTTAATAGCAATGATACATACGTGTCATGTCCCTTTCTGTCACTGGGATTGAACACCGCAAGATCGAACCCATTACAAAGCACCTCTTCCCATGGCAAGATAAATCAATCTAGTTGGCCAAACCAAATCAATAGATCGGAGAAGAAATATGAGGCTATAATAATCATGCATAAAAGAGATCAAAAAAGACTCAAATATATTCATGGATAATCTGATCATAAACTCACAATTCATCGGATCCCAACAAACACACCGCAAAAAGTGATTACATCGGATAGAACTCCAAGAACATCGAGGAGAACATTGTATTGAAGATCAAAAAGAGAGAAGAAGCCATATAGCTACTAACTATGGACCCGAAGGCCTGTGGTAAACTACTCACGCATCATCGGAATGGCAGCAAGGTTGATGTAGAGCCCCTCCGTGATCGATTCCCCCTTCGGCAGATTACCGGAGAAGGACCCCAGATGGGATCTCTCTGGAACAGAAGCTTGCGGTGGCGGAAAAAGTATTTCGTGGACTCCCCTGAGGGTTTCTGATTTTTCTGGAATTTATAGTGCTGGAATTAGGTCAAACGGAGCTCTGTGGGCCCCACGAGGCAACAGGGCGCGCCTACCCCCCCAGGCGCACCCTGGTGGCTCGTGGGCCCCTCCAGGGTCTTTTGGCCTCCTCCCGAAGCTTCTAGTGCTTATCTTGCCCAATAAAAAATCACCAAAAAGTTTCGTGGCATTTGGACTTCGTTTGGTATTGATATTCTGTAAAACAAAAACAGGGCAGAAAACAGCAACTGGCACTGGGCACTAAGTTAATAGGTTAGTCTCCAAAAATGATATATAATTGCTATAAATGCTTATAAAATCATCCAAGATTGATAATATAACAGCATGGAACAATAAAAAATTATAGATACGTTGGAGACGTATCATCACCCGCCGGAGTGGGAGGACATGGACCGTGCCCTTCACAGGTAAGAGAGCATGAACCGTGTGCACTTAGCATCGTGAGGTCCTTTTTGATGGTGCTAATATTTAGTTTTTTGACATGCAGGTTGGATAGGAAAAAGCAGCGAAAGATCAAGGACTGGGATAAATATCATAAGAAGTATGTCACCATGTTCGAGCTTAGTGTGGAGCAAGCTAAGGCTAGTGCAGGATCTCAGCTATGTGAGTACTGCACAATTGCGTTCAACAACTACCTTAAATGGTATTTTGGAAATACTCGTGTGGAGATATGCCCACCAGCCTATGATGAGGAGATTTTGGAAGATCCCACCGTCTTCGATGATCTCGCCCAGAGCGAATACAACCAATATGTCAGGGAAGGGACCCGAGTCCCTTTTGCTCCAGAGATGAACTTTGTGGTAAAGTGTTCCCCTCTGCGCTTTCCTATTGACACTATTACACATCTTTATTTGCGTAACATGTTGATGTCGTTTCATCCACAGCGCAAGGAGATCAAAAAACAAGCTGACGAAAGCTGGATTATTTTGGACACAACCCCGATTGGAAAAAGCAAGGGTGAAGGTGCACTTCGAGCTTTCATTAAGGTACATATCTCATTCACTTGTCCATGTTACATATCTTGCTAAGTTACATATCTCATTCACTTGTCCATGTTACAGCGTCAGGGCCAAAGGTTAAGGCGGTTGTCCAACCTTATCGGTTGCCGTTGTAGGAGATATTCCCTAGAGGCAATAATAAATGCTATTATTTATCTCCATGTTCATAATTATGTTTATGTTCCATGCTATAACTGCTATGGTTCTCGAGTCTGCAATAACCACGAGGCTCGGAGGAAGACTCATATGCACGTGTGGAATAATAAACGGTAAAATGTATTCCTAGTCTGGCCTCTAAGACAAGCTCAAGTGTTGCATGATGGTTCTGTTTTCCTGATCATGGGCATGTCTATGCCAGCAACTTTGAGGGCACAATGTTAGGAGAACACTTGTGTTGAATCGACCCGATTGATGTTATGCTATGAGATTCATTCGTCACAACTTAATGGTTAATAACACAGAGAAGTTAATGTTTGCATAATTCCTTAGACCATGAGAGTTTCGAGTTCCTTCATGCTTGATTCATGAACTTTGGGGTTTGTTAAACGTCATCCGTAACTGGGTGGCTATTACGGCGGCTTACGGGTTCATGGGAAAGTATGACAAGGGACTTGATAGCTCAAGATTGGGATTTGCTCCTCCGATGATGGAGAGATATCTCTGGGCCCTCTCGGTGTTACGGTATCCACCATCGTCTGGCCAGACACATTGTGATTTGATCACAAGGATGCCGGAACACGGGAAAGAGAAAAGAAAACAAAACCAGTAACGAGGTAACTGGCATTGTGGACAAGTGTTGATCCACGGGGATGCTGATGTTTCTCACCTCGGGTATTTGTAACATATCGTGAAGCAACAGGAATAGCACACGGCAACTGGAGGTTCACTCGAATATTCATTCGTGTGGGTATAGGGGTCAATATGGGTGTCCACGGCTCCGATGTTGATCATTGATCGGAAAGAGTTCTGGTCATGTTTATACATCACCGAACCTATAGGGTCACATGCTTAAGGGTCATCTATCTGCTTAATACTAGACAGGGAGTCTGAGAGAAAATCACCGGAAAAGTTACGGACGTAACGGAAACGTTCCGGAGAGGACACCGGAATAGTTCCGGTAAAACTGAAAAGTTGTTTCAGGGGATACCATTAAGTCAAATTGGTTCTGGCACATGCCTGGAAATTCTTGGAGGATGCCAGAAGTGTTCTGGAAATTTCTGGGAATTTTCCGGGATAAAAACCGGAAATGTTCCGGAGCTGCCGGAAGAAAAACATTGTTCCAGAATTGTTTCGGAATGCGTTCAAAATTGTTTTAGTGGGTACTGGAATTATTCTAGGTACACAGAAATAATTTGGGATTTAACAAACGCAGAAAAATGTCTTCGTAAATAGTGAAAGTGCTTTTTGGTTACTTTATTGGAAAGCCACCTTTTAGGGCTTTTGCTCCAAAAGATATTGGGGATGACATGGATGGATGAGACCCCCTTTGGGGGCCCCACATGGGGGTGTGGCCGGCCAAATGGGGAGCTCCTCCTTGGAGCCCCACTTGTTCCATGGTTTCACTTTCATGCCCTTGTGAAGGACTTCATTCATGTGCATTTTGGGTTTTATTGTAAAACCACCCTACCCCTTGGGATTTCCTATAAATAGAGGTGGAGGGGCTGCCTTCCATTCTCATCCTTGCTCTCACATACACATGCCATTTGACTTGTCTGGCTTCTCTCTCCCTCCCAGCGAAATAGTTTCGTAGAGCCGAAAGGCTGTCTGGGTTCCGGTGGGAACTAGTTCTAGACGGCGAAGCCCTGCCGGAGAGATGACACCGCATGTGTGCAACTCTATAGAGAGATCGTAGTTTCGGTCTTAGTTCAAAAGTGCCTCCCAAAGGGCTGTCCGAGTTACAGTTCGAGTTTCGAGGGTCCTCCCGAAGGGCTGTCCAAGTGACCGTCCGAGTTTCAAAGGTCCTCCCGGAGGGCTGTCCACGACACCGTCCGAGGGACTGTCTGACTGCCTCCCGGAGGGCTGTCCGAGGGGCAATCAAGGGAGTACATCCTCGCGGTTTGGAGGTTGTAAATCCTAGCTGCGGGGATCTGCACCGCCGATCGTCATCGACTCTACTTCCGCTGCGCTACGAGTCGGTAACGAAAAAGATCAAACCTTGTATGCAGTCTCCATAGTGGTCCTGGGCTGGTGCGTAGGTCGGAAATTTTTTGTTTTCTGCTGCGTTGCCCTACAGTGGCATCAAGAGCCGTGCTATGCATAGATGCAGGTTGCGATCTAGAATACATGAGATGTATGGGTGTTGCACAATATAATTAGGTAGTAGATGAGTTCTATTGCTGAAAATTATTTGTGCGGGTAGCAGGTGAAATCTGTTACCCGATGTTCTTGTTGCTTCCCTGGAATTTGCATATTTCTGATCTTGATAACAGTATGGTGGAGTTTCAAATTTCTGGCAATCTATGATCCTGATTGATCAACGAAGTGCTAACAGTTCGTTGAATTCCACCGTAGTTAAAAAGAAAAATGAAATTTCGCAGACGAAAGGGCAATGCAGATATGATCTGCACGGGGGTCATGCGTATGACGAAGTTTAGTATGGGGCTCGAGATTTTATTATCTCGTGTTTCATACACCCCGCGATGTTATTCTAGCGACTTGAATAATCATACTTGATGATGGACGTTGGTAGCTTCGGTTTGCTTCGAAACCTTAGAAGCCACGTAAAATGAAATTTTGCGTAAACCAATTAGAGGCGTCTAACTTGGTTTTGCAGGATGGTTTGCATGTACATGTGATGTGGTATAGCAGTGCTCGTAATAATTTGATTATGTATGAGATGACTATATGATGTAAATTAACATGACCCGCGTGTCATGATTCGGCATGATGGCTGGAGCCATATGATTGTCACTTTAATGACCTGCGTGTCAACCTTAAGTAATGCACTTATTTTATTAGCTATAGAGATGGCAATATTATCTGGTGCATCAACAAGGTGGTGGCAAACTTCGCGAAGGTGAACACCGACGCAAATGCCGAAGACGAAGAAATTAAAGACTTCTCCGTCAGAAAGGGCTATACCATATCATGCTATTATGAATTGCCTGAGATGTTTATCCCTTATGATGCACCCTTCTTGATTGTGCGGTAGTCGCTTTTATTAGGGTGATCTCTCACAAAATATCAAGTAGTTAGTGTTCACCCAAGTGTAGCACCGTCACGGCACCTATCTTTTCGGGGTGCGCCGTGTCACACGGGTACGAACGATTAGAGAAGTGTGAGGCGGGTGAGTTGAGACCTCACAGCAAGATCACTTGGTTGTCTTGACGTTCAGGCATGACCGTCATGAGCTCGGAACACGCCCATCGAAAGATGAATAAGAATCGCATAGAGATGTGATTGGCAAGTTGGCCTACCGGTTGAAATTTTTGTCATCAGTGGTGTTACACCAATGGCGAACAATTGAAATGCAGGTCTTGTATCACTCACAATCAATTATGAGAGATATTGATTTGAGTGGGAGCGCACTTTAGAATTAATTCTTAGTGGAATTAATTATGAACCTTGTCTAAGTGAAAATTGCATAATAGTTATAGAATAATGGCTCGCGTTTCCACCTTCCCTATTAAAATTGAATAGCTGTTAAATATCTGGTTAAAACTTTACGGTTGGTAACATAACGTGAGGATTGTCCTCAATAGTGCCGAGAAGGACTTTGTCCTATCGCATGCTTTTGGTATTCTCCCGCTAATGCTATGGATAAAGTGACTCTCGTCCTTCGATCCAAAAGCTAGAATTCCGTTACGGTCAAGTGCAATATGTTTGCTTCCATGAGACCCGGACTTCAAAAGTTTGGGATAGCTATGTGATATTCATGGAACTGAAAATCATTTTCAGACACAAACAAAGGCTAAAAGATATGAGATATCCAAAGCAATGTTTGTTTTGCAAACTATTTGTAAAGTGTTTACTGGGCATTTGACTGATGAGAGTGGGATCCAGAAGAGTGCCTGTCATGTAAATGAAGTTGGGTGCTTCTTCTGAGAGTAGGAGAAATACTGGAAGTAAAACTGTTAAAAGTATAAAGGCAAAAAGAGTGAAGACTGGAATGTGCAGCTCATGTATGAAGTTCATACAGGTTATTGATGTATAGAAGGCTGGTCAAAGAAATAGTTCTTGAGAATTGTGGTTAAACTGTTAATCATTGATTCTTGGGTATTGTGAGTTAATCACAGAGATACCCGCTCGATTGCTTTCTGTTGCAATTCGATGCAAGAACTACTACGGCCTAAAAGGCTAGCCGGTGATGAGGTTTAAGTACACATTGGGAACATAGTAAAAGTTACTATACCTTCCATCGGTGTATTACCTATGTATTTATTTTCATAATTCATTTTTGGAGTTTCATACACTCTAGCCCTTTGCATAAGGTATGTTGCAAGAAGGTTGTTCATAAGAGAACTTTTGATGTTCGGTGTTATGAATAACATAAGGGCCATACTTTCATTGTGAATGAGATGTATGTGATGAATATTGATAATAATACATTACCTCCGAATTTACTTTCATAAATTCATTTTAGAGTTTTTACACACTCTAGCCCATTGCATAATGTTTGTTGCAAAAGGGTTGTTGATAAAAGAACAATTGTTGTTCGGTGTTATGAATAACATAAGGGCCATGCTTCCATCGTGGATGGGATGTATGTTATGAATATTGATGGTAATATGATACATCCATAACACTGATGCTAAATGTCGCAAGACTAAAAGAATACCACAGATGTGTGGCACTGCATTTGGTCACATTGGAGAAATCCGCATGGAAAAATTCCATTATGATGGATTTTGATGTCGTTTGATTTTGAATCATCTGACACTTGCAAGTTTCCTTTGAAAAGTGAAGTGACTGAAATACCGTTCAAAGGCCATAAGGAACGAGCAACAAACTTATTGGTGATCGTACATTTTGATGTGTGTAGTCCAATAAATATTGTTGCTGGCAGTGGATTTATCTATCTTCAGAAATGACTCAAGTGGATATATGGATATTTACTTGATGAGACGTAAGTCTGGATCTTTTGAAATCATTCATAAGGTTTTCAAAAATGAAGTAGAAATTATTGTAACAAGAAAAATATGTTTCTGCAAACTAGATTGCGGAAAGGAATATTTGAGTTACAAGTTTACCGAATGTCTGATGAGTTGTGAAAAAGGTTTCATAACTTACCCCTCCCGGATCTCCACTGTGAGTGGTACATCCGTGAAGATGTATTCAAACCATTTGTGACATGGTAAGATCAAAGATGAGATAAATCAATTTGCCATTATCCCTTTTAAAATGATGCCTTAGAGACTGCGGCTTTTACACTGAAAAGAGCTCCATCAGGTCTGTAGAAATGACACCATGGTATGGTACGCCCAACCATGTTATATCTTTTCTTAAACATTTGGAATAAGGGGCTTGTGTAAAATGTTTACAAACCTGATCCAAATCAGACAAGTGCTACTTTGTAGGTTATCCCAAGATGTTGGGTATTCCCCCACCACAATACCAAGGCAAAAGTTGTTTTGCCACAAAAATGGTATGCTTTTGAAGAAAATGGTTCTTACAAAGAGGTGAGTGGGAGGACAGTACAACTCAACGAGATAACTAGTATCTTCGTCATCATATCAAAGGAAAGGAACCTTGGAAGTGATTCCAGAGTTTCCTACTACGACTGATACGGAAGCCTCTACATGAGATGTATGGACTTCGGTCGAACTTGCAATTGAACCACGTAGGCAAAACTCGTGCAAACCTCTCAGGTGCGCAACCGAGATATTGTTGTTAGACAATAGTATACCTACGATACACAAGGAAGCGTTGATGGGCCCTGACTCCGGAATTGGCTAAATGCCAATATAATCCGAGATAGTTTCCATAAATGATTCAAGATTATATCTTGATACACCCTTCGGAAGACTTAGAGTCTAACGAACATTAATGGAACTATAAACTGATGTGGATAAAATGTTTTATCCATAAAGCTCGACTTGTTGCAATAACAAGTTCAAGGAGTTAACTACGATGAGGTTTTCTCACCGTAGCGATCCTTAAAGTCAGATCGGGTTAAACTAGCAATTAATACATATTTCAATCTTGAGATATGATACATGGATGCCAAAAGGATTTCCATGTGATGGAAATGCAACCTAGGACTTGCATATGGTACAGTCCAAGGAAATTTGTCAAATCCAGAGGATGCTAGTGAGCATGCAAACTTCAGAGTTCCAGCAATGGACAGAAGAGAGCAAAAGGGAGTTGGAATCTTTGTTTTCGATGAAATAGTCAAAAGAGTTTGATTTCATCGATGGATAGCAGAGATGCTTGTTGTTACAAGAAAGTAAGTGGGAGCAGAATAATATTTCTAAAAACCTTGTGTGCTTGACACATTGTTGATTGGAAATAATATAAATTTCTTGACACGAATTAGGACTTTATTGAAAATAGTTTTTTGAAGAAATGCTTGGGCAAAATAACCTTGCCATTGGGCATATTTATCTACGAGATAGAATTGCGTAATAGGCTAAAGCCAAAAATATATATTGACAAGATGCTAAAACCTTTTAGCATTAAAAACGCCAAGGAGTGATTCTTGCCGAAGTCACATGGAAAGAATTTTGCAAGACTCGGTGTCCCAAAATACTGATGAGCAAAATACATGATAGAGATTCCACACACTCTTGTGTTTGGATTAATCATGTATTCCATGGTATGTAAAACAACCAGATATGTCCGATACTCCCAAAGCAGTTGCGAGTATAGATACCAAAGTGATCAAAGTACTGATCATGGGACAACAGTGGAAGATGTCATCAAGTACTAGAGCAGCACTGATGACATGTTTTCTCGCAAGCAGAGATTATGAAGTGCTCGTTGTAAGTAATTACATCGATACGGTCTTCATCAATGCTCCATGCAATTTTTGATTTAAGTTAGGGGTTTTGTGTAATACACAATATGGTGGCACGGTAAGTTGGAATTGTTCTAAACAGGTTACTGTGGCGAATTCTATAACAAAGGCTAAGTATGTTGACGCTTTAGAAGCGACAAAGAAGATGTTGAATCATATACTTCATTCATGAACTTAGTATGGTTCCAAGATGGCTTTGGTCAATGGGACACTATATGAGATAGTTGCTCCATAGCTCAGTCTGAGGAATCAGGTTTCGACCAATGATTCACATATATACAAAGCCAAGTCCACAGAAAATATGAATTTTGTGAAAGCATGAAAACGCGAGGATGTGCAGAGATACACACGGAGCCGAAGTTGTCAGATCCGTTGGACATCAGGCTATACCACAAGCGGAGCATTTTTTACACTGGTGTGCCATAGGTGTAAAGTGCTTTAGCATGGACTAGATTATTGACTCTAGTGCAAGTGGGAGTCTGTAGGAGATATGCCCTAGAGGCAATAATAAATGATATTATTTATCTCCATGTTCATAATTATGTTTATGTTCCATGCTATAACTGCTATGGTTCTCGAGTCTGCAATAACCACGAGGCTCGGAGGAAGAATCATATGCACGTGTGGAATAATAAACGGTAAAATGTATTCCTAGTCTGGCCTCTAAGACTAGCTCAAGTGTTGCATGATGGTTCTGTTTTCCTGATCATGGGCATGTCAATGCCAGCAACTTTGAGGGCACAATGTTAGGAGAACACTTGTGTTGAATCGACCCGATTGATGTTATGCTATGAGATTAATTCATCACAAGTTAATGGTTAATAGCACAGAGAAGTTAATGTTTGCATAATTCCTTAGACCAAGAGAGTGTCGAGTTCCTTCATGCTTGATTCATGAACTTTGGGGTTTGTTAAACGTCATCCGTAACTGGGTGGCTATTACGGCGGCTTACGGGTTCATGGGAAAGTATGGCAAGGGACTTGATAGTTCAAGATTGGGATTTGCTCCTTCGACGATGGAGAGATATCTCTGGGCCCTCTCGGTGTTACGGTATCCACCATCGTCTGGCCAGACACATTGTGATTTGATCACAAGGATGCCGGAACACGGGAACGAGAAAAGAGAACAAAACCGGTAACGAGGTAACTGGCATTGTGGACAAGTGTTGATCCATGGGGATGCTGATGTTTCTCACCTCGGGTATTTGTAACATATCGTGAAGCAACAGGAATAGCACACGGCAACTGGAGGTTCACTCGAATATTCATTCGTGTGGGTATAGGGGTCAATATGGGTGTCCACGGCTCCGATCTTGATCATTGATCGGAAAGAGTTCCGGTCATGTCTATTCTTCACCGAACCTATAGGGTCACATGCTTAAGGGTAATCTATCTGCTGAATACTAGACAGGGAGTCTGAGAGAAAATCACCGGAAAAGTTTCGGACGTAACGGAAACGTTCCGGAGAGGACACCGGAATAGTTCCGGTAAAACTGAAAAGTTGTTTCAGGGGATACCATTAAGTCAAAGTGGTTCCGACACATGCCTGGAAATTCTTGGAGGATGCCAGAAGTGTTCTGGAAACTTCTGGGAATTTTCCGGGATAGAAACCGGAAATGTTCCGGAGCTGCCGGAACCGATTTGGTTGCTTTTCGCAGAAGAAAAACATTGTTCCGGAATTGTTTCGGAATGCGTTCAAAATTGTTTTAGTGGCTACTGGAATTATTCTAGGCATACAAAAATAATTTGGGATTTAACGGACGCAGAAAAATGTCTTCATGAATAGTGAAAGTGCTTTTTGGTTACTTTATTGGAAAGCCACTTTTTAGGGCTTTTGCTCCAAAAGATCTTGGGGATGACATGGATGGATGAGACCCCCTTTGGGCGCCCCACATGGGGGTGTGGCCGGACACATGGGGAGCTCCTCCTTGGAGCCCCACTTGTTCCATGGTTTCACTTTCATGCCCTTGTGAAGGACTTCATTCATATGCATTTTGGGTTTTATTGTAAAACCACCCTACCCCTTGGGATTTCCTATAAATAGAGGTGGAGGGGATGCCTTCCATTCTCATCCTTGCCCTCACATACACATGCCATTTGACTTGTCTGGCTTCTCTCTCCCTCCCAGCGAAATAGTTTCGTAGAGCCGAAAGGCCGTCTGGGTTCCGGTGGGAACTAGTTCTGGACGGCGAAGCCCTGCCGGATAGATGACACCGTATGTGTGCAACTCTGTAGAGAGATCATAGTTTCGGTCTTAGTTCAAGAGTGCCTCCCGAAGGGCTGTCCGAGTTACAGTCCGAGTTTCGAGGGTCCTCCCGAAGGGCTGTCCGAGTGACCGTCCGAGTTTTGAAGGTCCTCCTGGAGGGCTGTCCACGACACCGTCCGAGGGACTGTCTGACTGCCTCCCGGAGGGCTGTCCGAGGGGCAATCAAGGGAGTACATCCTCGCGGTTGGGAGGTTGTAAATCCTAGCTGCGGGGATCTGCACCGCCGATCGTCATCGACTCTACTTCCGCTGCGCTACGAGTCGGTAACGAAAAAGATCAAACCTTGTATGCAGTCTCCATAGTGGTCCTGGGCTGGTGCGTAGGTCGGAAATTTTTTGTTTTCTGCTGTGTTACCCTAGAGCCGTGACCCCAAATATTCAGAACCTTCGCAGTCTAGGTCCGCTACACCACCTGACCATGGGGCTCATCTGGAGGATGAGACTACCTCGACAGCTCATCTGGAGGATGAGGATGTGGTCGCCGAAGAGGTATGACAATAGCACATATTCATCTCTTTGATGCATTCCTCACTTCATTATGACGCACGTTCTTTACCATAGTGTTTGCTTTTATGATAGGTTGATGATGACATGACATTGCGGGACTTTCAAGTTCAGTCCGCATACATGTTGAAGTCTAGGACGGGAATCAAACGGTACACCCCCGAAGACTTCAACACCAGAGGAAAGAGGGTGGTCGGTGGGAGCTCGTAGATGGCAACAGGTGTGGGGAGCATGAGGGGTATGGAGGGCGACGATGACTTGGATGTGATGTGAATGATGAGGAGGAGGAGGAAAAGGAGGAACCGCAGCCGGTTGCTCCTAGGAGGAAGAAGATAGCCAGTAAGCGGGGAAGAGCCGACAAGAGGACGCGCGGAAGGAATAATTAGTGGTGTCGGACTTGTCGTCATTTTCTTATGAAATTGAACTAGTCGTCGGTTTCTTATGTTGATGAACTTGTAGTGATGTTGAGCTTCTGGTTGGTGTTAACTCTTAGTAATGTTGAACTTATTGTCTTTGTTGAACTTGAAGTAATGTTGAATTTGTCATAAAGTTGATCATGACTGATTATGTGAAATGCATATGATCTATTCTTATTGAAAATGTTGAATGAAACAGGAGTGAACACTAATTCTGCTGTTTCTGCAGTCTACAGAACCATGGCGCCTAAGACTCTGGCACTGCATTACACAGTACAGCGCCTGGAAGTCAGGCGCCGCACTATACAGTGCAGCGCCCTAGTCTCAGGCGTTGCACTATGACTTAGCATTTTCTGGGGCTCCAGGCTGCCCAGTCTATTGTGTTTGCTCTCTAGATAGCCTCTGTTAGCTAAATTAAATATGTGCAGCGCCTAGCAGTCAGGCGTTGCACTGTCTAGTGCAGCGCCTAGTCCTCAGGCGTTGCACTATGACTTAGCATTTTCTGGGGCTCCAGGCTGCCCAGTCTTCTCTGTTTGCTCTCTGGATAGCCTCTGTTAGCTAAATTAAATATGTGCAGTGCCTAGCAGTCAGGCGTTGCACTGTCTAGTGCAGCGCCAAGTCCTAAGGCGTTGCACTATGACTTAGCATTTTCTGGGGCTCGAGGCTGCCCAGTCTGCTCTGTTTGCTCTCTGGATAGCCTCTGTTAGCTAAATTAAATATGTGCAAAGTTCAAAGATCATGGTCTAGGGGACGACAAGGTCCAAAATAAAAAGAACATAGAGTTCATGGCTTAGTTCACAACATGAATAGAATCACATTGCTCTATTTTGTCGAGCAAGGCCCCTTTGCCTTCTTCTTCTTCATCTTCCCCCTCTCTTTTCCTTATACGGTGAGCCTCATGGACCACTCTCTCGACGAATAGCTTATTCTCCCTCTCTTTCTTTGCCTTCTCCAAAACATGAAGCCTCATACATCTCTCTTCAAAATCCTTTTGCCATTGCGCATTCCTCTTGGCCTCCTCAATTTTAGCCCTCCTTTTCATCGCTACATATTGAAGTGTCA
Organism: Elymus sibiricus; assembly: GCA_039707655.1. Lineage (NCBI taxonomy): Eukaryota > Viridiplantae > Streptophyta > Magnoliopsida > Poales > Poaceae > Elymus > Elymus sibiricus. The sequence goes on along the minus strand of CM077674.1, from coordinate 409,300,260 downwards.
ATCTTTCTTTTTCCTTCATCTTCTCTTCAAACTCCTCTTGCTTCTTCCTCTCAAGTGTGGCTGCATCCACCTCTCTCACCTTCCTCGCAGCCTCCTCCCACCACCCCGGCATCTCACCTTCCCCATCCTTCTCCTCCACCCCCTTCGTTGTTGCTTTGTTGGGTTGAGAAGCCGCCATACCTACGAAACAAGACCACCACCATGAAAATAGTTAGTAAGGACAAGAAACAACATGTGATCATAAATAACATGAAAATAATATTGAAATGTAGCCACATACGGAAATGGTCCATCTAGGTATCCAAACATTCCTCTACCACCACCACGGCCAAGATCACCACCAAGGCCTATACCACCACCACGGCCAAGACCACCACCATGGCCTAGACCACCACCACGGTCTCTACCACCACCACGGCCTCTACCACCACCACAGCCTCTTGTAAGACCAAGTTGGCTCCCTCTTTGTTGCCTAGATCCTAGTTGGCTACTCCTTGGTTGGTTTGGCACTTGTTGGCTACTACTTGGTTGGCTAGCCCCTTGTTGCATATGACCATGTTGGCTACTACTTGCTAGGCTAGGCCCTTGTTGCGTATGACTTTGTTGACTACTATTTGCTTGGCTAGGAACTTGTGTATCTCCTTGTTGGCTTGTGCTTGCTTCATTTTTCTTTGATCTCTTCCTTTTTCCACAAGTTCTTGTGTTGTGTCCCCCATGATTGCACTCTCCACAATGGGCTCTCTCACGAGGCTCTTGGAATTGGTCGTTGCCCGATTCTCGACCACCACCGCGGCCCCATCCATCCATGTCGCCTCTAAAATGCTTTGTCTTACGTCTTCCCTGTTTAATGACCTTCCAATCCGGATCGGGCCATAGTTGAACTCCATGATACTCCGGCCATTGTGATTGGTCAAAGTATGGGTGGAATCTAGGAGCCCATGTATTCTTGGTGGTCATGATCGAGAACTCAGATTCCCTCATGGTGAGCGGGTGATTGACGTCTGCATTCCTAATGCGAGCTGCGGTATACAAGTGCGAGCATGGGAGATGAAGCAACAATGGCCTCCGGCAAGTGCAGTCGCACCGTGTTAGCGAGACCTTGAAAGCATGGCCTCCGTGTTGGCAGCCATCATTTTTGGTTCCTCCTGGCTCTTTTACATCGTACATCCAATCGTCGTTATTGTATAATATAGCTTCTTGAGAGTCCGCCTTCCATGATTGAAATTCCAACCACTCATCAACCTTTGGTGGGAACTTGTACTTGTACTTGTGCTTTTTCTCACTAGCAATCTGCTTACCCATTTCAATTGAGTACTTTAGAAAGTACGCATTCATCTTGTCAAATGTGTATTGAACTATTGCCGTCACGGGGAATGCACGTACACCCTTGAGCACCCTATTGAAACATTCTGCCATGTTGCTTGTCATTTGACCGTACCTCCGGCCATCTTCATCAAAAGCTCGTGCCCACCTCGTCCTTTCTTGAATGTGCCTATTGAGAAAGTCAAGACCCCCGGGATTGAGTTTTTTGTGTGCGAGCAATTGGTTGTACAAGAATGAGAAACGTCGATCGGAGAAAGCGAGGCAACAATCTTGAAGATCGTTGGCCAACTCCTTAATCCCACATGCCCTATAGAAGTTTGAACAAAAATGCCTCATGCACCATTGATGGTGCAAAGGAGCATGCCCAGGAATGTCAATGTCCACCGCGTTAAGAATTCCTGGATGGCGATCCGATATGACACAAATTTCCCTTTGAGCCGGTAATACCCTGGTTCTCAAAAGATGCAAGAACCACTCTCAGTTATCATTGTTCTCCACCTCAACCAAAGCAAAAGCCAAAGGCACTAACCGGTTATTGGCATCCTTCCCTATTGCAACCAAGAGAGTGCCCTTGTATCGTCCGGTCAAGAACGTGCCATCAATGGAGATGACCGGCCGACAGTGTTCGAAATCCCTCACGCATTGCTCAAACGCCCAAAATGCATGGCCAAATACTCGGACAGTCCTTCCATTGTGAATCATTTTTTTTGCCCATAAGGCTCGACCACATGAATCATGCCCAGGTTAGTGGCGGCCATAGCTCCCAACAACCTAGGGAGTCGGTTGTATGCTTCCTCTCAATCACCATACAACATCTTGAATGCGGCTTGCTTCGCCTTCCATGCCTTTCCATATTTGACCTTGTAGAGAAAGATGGCTTTCACAAGGTCCATGACGCTCTTAATGCTCATTGTTGGAAGTGTGGAGATGGAGTTGGAAAGCTTGTAAGCGATGAACTCGGAGGTGAGTTGTCTGTGGTCTTGGGACACAACCTTGCCATCTACCTTCTTGCCTCGGCGCATGTGAGTTGGTACACAACTCACTATGAGCCAATCGGGCCCTCCTTTCCATGGTCTTGCACGCACAATCCATGGACATCCGCCCTCCTCACATGCAACCGTGTAATGAACCTTGACATCCGAGTGAACCACCTTGTGCGGACGATAATGCGTAACCAAGAAGTCGTCGAGCCACATCTTCAATTCCAAGAATGTTCCAAACTTAGATCCTTTTTAGAAATCCCGTTCTTGCCATGTTCCAAATCCCGGTGAGAAGTTGGCCTAACTCCAAGAAATATACCATTGCCACCGTCTACCACGGCTTCATCCGCGAGACTAACATCCTTGAACAATGATATCCAATGATCCCGCCGCAATACCTTCTCGAAAGCTTCGGCCTCCTTCGCCGTCAACCCCTCCTCGTCAACTTCTTCATCCGACTCCGATGCATAGCCACGGGAATACGAGATGGAATGGTCCATTGTCTCTTACACATAATATTTGTCCAAATCACCCACATTGTTGTCATGGAGATCAACTTCATTCTCATCATCCTCATACTCATCATTCTCCTCTTGCAAAGCTTCATTTTGGTTGCTTGAAATCAGGCTCAATGTTGGCCTCAAAAGAGGTTCACTCATTTCATCTTGGTTCATGGGTGGAGGACTACTAGCAACCAATGGGGAGGCATGCCGGTTCAAGTCCAAGTGCAAACTAGCCTCAACCTTCTTGGTAGCAAATAACTCAAGAGCCCTGTCTAGAGATTCGGCCACCGTCTCCTTGTATGCAACCCAACGTTGCTCGGAGTTCACACGCATTGTCTTCCAACGGACGTGCATTCCAAACCCCACATTATGTCTTCCCTCCAACTCAACAATATCACTTGGGTCCAAACAATTCAAATCTTCAATCACTTGTTCCAAGACCCTGGCATAGCTAGGACTACTCTCAAACACCATGTCAAGCTCATCCGGGTCCGGCTCAATATTGCCCTTCAAAAAGGCGTCCTTGTCCACATGATGAACATAAACACATGTTCTTCCCATCCCTAAAATAATTAAAACAACACAACATAAAATATATTCCGTAAGTACTCATTCGAAGATTAACACAAAATCCAAAGCCCTAACATAGATATCAAACAATAGCCCTAACCCCTACTTAACAATAACCATAAGCCTAACCCTAACATACTAACAACCCTAACCCTAACTACAACATAACAAGACCCATAACCCTAACCCTAACATACTAAGAATCCTAACCCTAGCAAAATGCCAAACAATCATCTCATATTTCCATACAAATTTCAAAATCCATGAAGAACTAGGGTTTGCCTCCACTTGCAAGAAATAAGCAAATGTGAGCATTTCTTCGGATGAAAACAAGGGGATAGGAGGAGATTACCTTGAGGGGGGGATTGGGGTCGAAATCCACGGACAAAACCTTCAGATTTGCAGCATTTGGGAAAGGACTTGAGAGGGGGAGAGAGAGCAAATCTTAGGCGCCACTCTGTTCAAAGCATGGGTGGGGGTGTGTGTGTGGGGGGTGGGGGAGGGTGGGCTAGGTGGGCCACACCTGTCTGTTAAGTAATTGTGCAACATCTAACGTATAGGCGCTGCACATTGGCAGTGCAACGCCTTTGCTCTAGGCGCTGCACTGCCAGAGGTGGGGCCGGGCTAGGCGCTGCACAGTGTAGTGTGGCACCTAGCTGTCGGGCGCTACACAAAAGGGTCAGCTGGGTGAAATACTTTCAAAAACAGTTTAGTTTGTCAAATACTTTCGTCTCGAGGTCATATTTGTCCATTCTGCCCAGGATTCCGGCCTGCCTAGTGCTCGGCCACCATTCACATTTTTCGGGGTACCTGCTGCATACATCATCCCCTTCCTAGCTTCAAAAACAATGGCTAGACTCTGCTCTGCACTGCACTGTATTGTATTGTATTGTCTGAACATGTGAATTCGAATGGTACTGACGATTGGTAGGACGAGAAATTGCTAGACTCTGCTCTGTCATTTGGTGATGGCAATGCAATGGCTAGACGATTGCGATACGTAATCTTCACTGCAAGTGCCAACTGTTAAATTGCGATACGTAATCGCCGTTGGTTATGAACTGATGTTCTTTTAGCCGCTCACTGATAAATTCTAGTATGCGGTTAGTTTACTAGATAAACTGTGTCGACAACAAAGGTACTAATTGACTAGCTACATACATCACGAGTGCGGACTTTTGGTGGTCGACCACCACGGTGAACGTTTTTTTCAAAAAAAATCAAAAAGCCCATTTAACAGTTTCAAAAAAAATCAAATTTTTTTTCGTGGAAACTTAAATGTGTTCTGCACGAACGTGTGAAAATTTGTTTGAAAAAATTGTGATTTGTAGGCTGTACAAAAAAACAAAATTCCGGCCCAACAACATAAAAAGTCGGCCCATTTTGAAAGTGCGTATTTGTCTTTATTGTGGACGCCACGTGTGAAAGTATAATGTTATGAAAATTTGCATATACGTGGTATACATGTGTATATGTGTTCACAATAAAATTCCGAATTTTTCGCTTCATGGAAATTTGTATTTTGAAACCGTCCACCATGGTGGTCGACCACCGTTGGCATTTTTCGCATACATCATCCCCTACCTAGCTTCAGAACCAACGGCGTCCCGAATTCTGCATCGGTCAAACCAGGCTGCCATGAACAACCACTGCACTGTTAGGACATGTGAGTTCAGATGGTACTAACGATTAATAAGATAAGCCACCCCTGGATGCAAAGGCTAGAGAGATTCAGAATTCAGAGTTTCAGTTGCTGCTTGCTCTACTCTGCTCTGTCATTTGGTTCACGATTTACAGAATCTTCATTGTTAGTAATTATATGAACTGATGTTCTTTTGTCTCTCTGTTGCTCAGAGATGAATTCTAGTGTGTGGTTAATTTACTACTAAAAGATAAACTGCACAACTCTGTAGCATGCGCATCTGAATGCTAGTTACAATTCCCTTCTACAATCTTTTGTCACCTGTCTCCTGTCCGTTTATGGCTATGATCTCCAGCAATTTCCTTTCTAAATTCCAGTGTTATGTACTGTCGAGTCGTAGAGCTGCAATTTCCCTTCTAAATTCCAATGTTATGTACTGCCGAGTCATAGAGCCGCATGGATTGGACAATATGTACTGCTGTTTGGGTTCAAGGGGGCAATTGTTGACATGGGTCGCACTTTTTTACCTTCAAACGACAGATGACACCCACAAGGTTGATTAGTGCCATCTCCACATTCCTATCATTGTATTGCTTCATTTACCTTAATTAGTTTCACCGGGAAATGCATGAAACATAGTTAAGAAAGCTATCGTCGCGAAAGACAAACTATCTTCCTAAAGACCTGTACTCTGAATCCTCCATCTCATGGTTCTTTTTTCTTTTGCACAAATTCATTAGGTCTGATGAGTATCAAATGCCATGAAAAGTTCAAAAACTGCATGAGGAAAGTGAAGTAGCCTGGCAAGGTCGGCTTCTCCAAGAAAATTCCCGTACGAACTGGTTGTGGCGATGATGACCGAGGGGATGGACATGGCGATCATTCTCAGACACTGCAGAGGAGACTCGTCCAGCCAGAAGTTGGAACTATAGCTTTGGCCGTGCAGAGGTACTCGCTGCATTTCTTGGTTGATTGAAGATTGACTTCCTTTGAGGATTATACTGTAATTTCACATATGTTGGTAAAATTGCATTGGTTTGCGCAGGCATAGAGATAATTTTAGGTTGTTTCGCTATTTGCAGCATATAGTATCTGATCCTCTGCATGGGCATTTTTTATAAACAAACTTGTCATGTAATTGAATCAAAATCTCATCATTCTCCAATTTGAGAATTTCTCTTCCTTCCTTCATGGTATCTGTCTAATTCTAATATGCTTCAAATTTTTTTTTGTTATATCTCTACCGAAAAAGGCTCTCGCACCACTTTATATATAAATCAACCACCATCATACAACCTAGATACATCATGACACCACAACACACGGACTCAGGGCAAGATACAAGGGTGTAGAGAACAGCTACCCATCCCATACAACTCCAAGCAAACTACGGGCAGGCAGAAAGAGCACCTCTTGAAGTCTCCGGATCCCTCAACCGACAGGGTTTCCCTCGGGGCAACACCGAGGATGAAGAGGAACCATGACAATGCTTTCAAGAAGGAGACGACGCACATAGGCACCGCTGTCGTCGACCTAGCAGAGCTAGAAAGGGTTTTCACCCCGCCAAGACAATTCCATCTCCAAGACGAAGTACAACCAGTCACGAGGACACCCGTCGCACCATCGCCACCGGACGTCGCACACTATCCACCATGCCACCCGCACGGCCATGGCAATCAGCCCACACCCGAGCCGCGAGCTCCGCCCACAAGCACCGCGGCTCCCACCACCAGGGCCGACAGAGGGATGGACTTGCAAGTGGGACAACACTTCCTACGGGGCCAGTTGCGAGTCGAGGCGGGACTTGCAACTGGGACAGGGACAAGTACGTGCCCAGTTGCAGGTCGAGGGAGGACTTGCAACTGGTAGAAAAACAAAAAGTACGGGCCCGGTTGCGAGTCGATGGTGGACTTGCAACTGGGTTGAAAATAACGTCGGGGCAAGTTGCGAGTCCGAGGGGTTGGCTCGCAACCGAGAAGACAGCAACACTTTTGGGCCCAGTTGTGAATCAGGGGACTTGCAAGTCGGACAAGAACAGAAAGTACAGGCCCAGTTGCGAGGGGAGGGTGGACATGCAACTAGGTTGGAAACAACTGTGGGCCCGAGTTGCAAGTCGTGTAGGGTAACGCAGCAGAAAATAAAAAAAATTCATCCTACGCACCAGCCCAGGACCACTATGAAGATACATACAAGGTTTTGATCCGATCATTACCGACTCGTAGCACAGCAGAAGTAGAGTCGATGAAGATCGTTGGTGCAGATCCCCGCAGCTAGGAATTTACAACCTCCCAACCGCGAGGATTTTCTCCCTCGGACGGTCCCTCGGATAGCCCTCCGGGAGGCCGTCGAATAGCCCCTTGGACAGTTCCTCGGATGGTCCCTCGGACAGCTCTTCGGGAGGCCCTCGAACAATTTCTCGGACGGTCCCTCGGACAGCCCTTCGGGAGGCCCCTCGAATAGTCACTCGGACAGAAGATCGAACGTATGACCTCTCTACTTGGTTGCACACATACGGTGTCACCTATCCAGTAGGGCTTCACTGCCCAGAGCTAATCCCTACCGGAATCTAGACAGCCTTGCGGCAGTACGAAACTATTTCGTGTGAGGGAGAAAGAAAGGCAAATCATGCGTGCCATTTGGTGAGAACTTGGAGTGAGTTTGGAGAGCACTCTCCTCCTCCTTTTATAGTGTGAGGGAGGGGTGGAGGGGCTGAAAATTTCAGCCACAAAAGGTGTGGGGCCTCCCCACAAAACAAGCTCCCACCAAAGGTGGGGAGCTGCCTCATGCCCCCCCCCCCATCCACCATGACGCCCCAACATTTGGTTCCTCCCATGGGGGTGCCTCCTCCCAACACCTTCCACCATTTGTGGGGGCTGCCCCCACCATGGGGGACCACCCCAACACTTTGTCCAGCCACAAGGGGCTGCCCCCTAAAGGGGGTGCCCCAAAAAACAGCCCAAAAACTGCCCCCACGATTCGTGGGATCTTGTCCCCTCACGCTGGGACAAGATGTTTTTCACGTCTATTTCTTCCGAAAAAATTCCGGAAGGTCCCAGAACATTTCTGGCACCCTCTAAAATTATTCTGGATGCGTTCTGAATTTTTTTCGGTGTGATGGTTTTATTCCGAGACATTTCCAGTAACTCGGAAACATTTTCGGCTTTTTCTCCGGAACTTTCCGTCGTCTCCGAAACTTTTCCGGTGACTTTCTCTCAGACTCCTTGTCTAGTATTCAGCAGATAGATGACCCTTAAGTGTGTGACCCCATAGGTTCGGTGAAATATAGACATGACCAGAACAATTTTTGATCAATGATCAATAGCGGAACCGTGGACATCCATATTGACCCCTATACCCACACGAATAATTATTCGAGTGAACCTGCAGTTGCCGTGTGCTATTCCTGTTGCTTCGCGATATGTTACAAAAACCCGAGGTGAGATTTATCGGCATCCCCATGGATCAACAACTTTTTTCACTATGCCAGTTTCCTCATTACCGATTTTGTTCTCTTTTCTCGTTCCCGTGTTCCGGTATCCTCGTGATCAAATCACATTGTGTCTGGCGAGACGATGGTGGATACCATAACACCGAGAGGGCCCAAAGAATATCTCTCCATCGTCAGAGAAGCAAATCCCAATCTTGAGCTATCTAGTTACTTGTCATACTTTTCCATGAACCCGTAAGCCGTCGTAATAGCCACCCTGTTATGGATGATGTTTAACAAACCCCAATGTTCATGAAGCAAGCATGAAGGAACTCGATACTCTCATGGTCTAAGGAATTATGCAAACATTAACTTTCTCTGTGTTATTAACCATTAACTTGTGACGAATGTATCTCATAGCATAACATCAATCGGGTCAATTCAACACAATTGTTCTTCTAACATTGTGTCCTCAAAGTTGCCGGCATAGACATGCCCATGATCAGGAAAACGTAATCATCATGCAACACTTGAGCTAGTCTTAGAGGTATGACTAGGAATACATTTTACCGTTTATTATTCCACACGTGCACATGGGTTTTCCTCAGAACCTTTATGGATATACAGGCTCGGGAACCACATCAGTTATAGCATGGAACATAAACTTAATTACGAACATGGAGATAACTAATAATATTTATTATTGCCTATTGGGCATATCTCTTACAAGTCGAGGGGTGGGCTTGCAACCGTGACAACAACAACAGCCTATGGGCCACAATTGCGAGTTGAGGGGGGGCTTGCAACTGGTACAAGAACAAATAGTATGGGCCCAGTTTTGATTCGAGAGGGGACTTGCAACTGGGACAAGAACAAAAAGTATGGGCCCAGTTTGCGAGTGGAGGGTGGACTTGCAACTGGGTTGGAAACAACTACGGGGCAAGATGCAGGTCGATGGGTGGGCTTGCAACTGTGAAGACAACAACACCTATGGGCCTAGTTGCGAGTCAAGGGGGACTTGCAACTAGGAAAAGAACAAAAAGTACGGGCCCAATTGTGAGTGGAGGGTGTACTTGCAACTAGGTTGGCAACACTACTACAGGGCAAGCTGTGAGTCAAGGGGTGGGCTTCCAATCGGGAAGACAACAACACCTACGGGGCCAGTTGCAAGTCGATGGTGGACTTGCAACTAGGTTGGAAACAAGTACATGCCAAGTTGCGAGTCGAGCGGTGGGCTTGCTTGCAACCGAAAAGACAACCTATGGGCCCAGTTGCGAGTCGAGAGATGGACTTGCAAGTGGGACAACACTTACTACTGGGCCAGTTGCAAGTCAAGGGGGGACTTACAACTGGGACAAGGACAAGTACGGGCCCAGTTGCGAGTCGAGGGAGGACATGCAACTCGTACAAAAACAAAAAGTATGGGCCCGGTTGTGAGTTGATGATGGACTTGCAACTGGGTTGAAAACAACGTCGGGGCAAGTTGCGAGTCCGAGGGGCTGGCTTGTAACCGAGAAGACAACAACACCTTTGTGCCCAGTTGCGACTTAGGGGGACTTGCAAGTCAGACAAAGAACAGAAAGTACGTGCCCAATTGCGAGTGGAGGGTGGACTTGTGACTAGGTTGGAAACAACTACAGGCTCGAGTTGCAAGTCGAGGGGTGGGCTTGCAACCGGGACAACAAAAACACCCTGTGGGCCCCAGTTGCGAGTTGAGGGGGGACTTGCAACTGGGACAAGAACAAATAAGTTGCGACTCTAGGGGGACTTGCAATTGGGACAAGAACGAAAAGCATGGGCCTAGTTTGAGAGTGGAGGCTGGACTTGCAACTGGGTTGGAAACAACTACGGGGCATGTAACACCCCATTGTAATTAAGCTATGGTTGCTCTTTAATAAAGTTACCATGTCATCACAATTATCTTGCTAATTGCTACTTTGTTCCAAATCAATTTTAAATTCAAATTCAAAATGCAAGTCAGAAATTATTTCTTCAAACAGTGAAACAAAAATGTTGGCATTATTCCATAAAATCCGCAAGTATTTGTCATGAAGAAACCAACTTCATTTCAATTACAAATTTGCCCCCAACAACATTAACAGTGGATCAGCAGCATTAAATTGGACGTTTAAAATACAAACAAATATTTAAACATTTCCAAATGCCCTGAAACTTTGTGTGTAGCCTCAAAATGTTTCCCTGTATTTATGTGCCAAATTTCATCTGTAACAAAAATTATTAACAGTGGATCAGCAGCATTAAATTGGATGTTTAAAATACAAACAAATATTTAAACATTTCCAAATGCCTTGAAACTTTGTGTGTAGCCTCAAAATGTTTCCCTGTATTTATGTGCCAAATTTCATCTGTAACAAAAATCGTTTGGTCACTCAACTAAATAAAAACAACAGCTAAAAGAAAGAAACCAAAAAATAAAAGGAAAAACATAAAACAACTACTGTGCAATTGGCCCTCTAGTGCACGGGAGAGGCCCAGCCCATCATGCGGTCATCGTCAACCTCCCTCCGTGTCAGCTCGCCCGCACCCGAGCGAGTGATGCGCCGACGGATGCGCGACACCGCCGTCCTATAGGTGCCCCAGGGAGCTACATAGCCTCACCATCGTGCCCTGGGATGAACCCTAAGCCATTCCCCCCTCTCCTCGCTCGTCCGCTTCGATTTAGTCCACGGCCAAACCACTGCCGCCACGCTCACCGTCGATCTCGTGGCCACCGGCCTTCCCTCGTCAAGCCGAGGTGTCCAGAAGCTCCAGCATGGCCGTCTTCGTCATCATCACCTTCGGATCAAGCTGGGAGGCCACATCCATGCCACCCGCATCCTCTGCTTCAACGTCGGCCACTCCTGCGCTTCCGTTCACTCGGCGAGCTTCTATGTGCTCCAGGGTGAGCTTGCGCACCATCGCCCCCTTCCCAGTTGTACGCTCATGTCCTCTAGCCTCGATCCCGAGCAGCGCCGCCCGTTGCTGCCGCTGGAGCTCGTCATTGCCGTCGTTGCCGGCTACCCTAGCTCGTGCCAGTAGTGTAGATTGACACGGCACGCTTCCCTCATTCGAATGCTGCTCGTGCCTTTCCATTTGGTTGCCGCGGTTAAGATTCCGGCGAGTTGCCGCCGCTCTGTTTGTTACTAGAGCTGCGCCGGCGCGCGCAGTAGTTTAAACCGGCTTGTGCCGCTGACGTGTGGGACCGCCTAATTAGATTAGGGCTAATTTGGTTTAACCTGTGACACTGACTAACGGGACCCACTGCTAATTAACCCCATTTAAATAAATCCTATTAGCTTCTGTCACTCACACATGGGGCCCACCCCTATAATTAACCCTGTTTAGTTAATTCTAATACCCACAGTCAATGACACCTGGGCCCCACCAGCACTGTTCACCCTTGACCAGTCAAAGTTGACTAGGCTAACTCAGCCGTTGACTGGGGCCCACTGGCCCCACTGTCAGCCTCTCTGGCTGGGTGTACTCTGTCTGCACTTAGCAATTTGCCCAAATAATTTGAATTAATAAATAAATCCAAAAATGCCAGAAAAATCAATAAAACTATGAAAAATCATATAAAAGAAACCGTAACTCGGATGAAAATAATTTATATATGAAAAATGATCAAAAAAATATAACAAATCCGAGTATGTCATCCTTATACATGACAAACTCCTCTATCATAATGATCATTGACATTTTGCTAGCGGATCAATTGAAGGAATAACGTTTGGAGCTACGAAAATATTCCTAAATATTATCCCTCTTCAATTAAAATGCATAGTAATGCATTAGAGCACATCATCATCACATTTGCCATGCCATACATTGTGTGTTGCATTTGTATGCTCTGTTGTTTATCTGTTTCCGTATTTACTTCTTTCCGGTAGACCCCGAGACCGCTGTTGATCCTGAGTGTGACTACTTCACTGAGGATCCGGTTTCTGTAGGGAAACGCAGCAGAAAACAAAAAATTTCCGACCTACGCACCAGCCTAGGACCACTATGAAGATCCATACAAGGTTTTTGATCTAATCGTTACCAACTCGTAGCGCAGCCGAAGTAGAGTTGGTGAAGATCGTTGGTGCAGATCCCCGCAGCTAGGATTTTACAACCTCCCAACCGCGAGGATATACTCCCTCGTCAGCTCATCGGACGGATCTCTGGACAGCCCTTCAGGAGGCCTCGGGACAGTCCCTCGGATAGTCCCACTGGACGGATCCTCGGACAGCCCTTCGGGAGGCCTCAGGACAGTCCCCCGGATAGTCCCACCGGACGGATCCTCGGACAGCCCTTCGGGAGGCCCCCAGAATCTCGGACGATTATTCGGATAGCCCTTAGGGAGGCACACTTGAACTAAGATCGAAACTATGACCTCTCTACCAAGTTGCACACATACGGTGTCAGCTATCCGGCAGGGCTTCGCCGTCCAGAACTAGTTCCCACCGGAACCCAGACAGCCTTTCGGCACTACGAAACTATTTCGTGGGAGGGAGAGAGAAAGCCAGATCATGCATGGCATTTGTATGTGAGAGAAGAGTGAGTGTGGAGAGCTCCTCTCCACCTCTATTTATAGGAAAAGGCAAGGGGTATGGTGCCACATGAAAAATCCAAAATGCCCAAATAAGGGCAAAATGGGAAGGCAAGTGGAGCTCCATGGAGGAGCTCCACCCTTGGCCGGCCACACTAGTGCTCCCCCCCCCCCCCCCCCCCAAAAAAAGGGGTTCCTTCCCTCCCAAGGCTTCTCCAAGATTCTTTGGGAAAAGCCCCAAAAGGTGGCTTTCCAAAAAGCAACCAAAAAGTGCTTTTCACTATTCATGATGACATTTTTCTGCGTCCGTTAAATCCGAAAATATGTTTGTAGGCCCAGAACATTTCCAGTACCCCTTAAAATAAATCTGGACACATTCCGAAATATTTCCGGATCAATGATTTTCATCAGCAAAAAGCAACCAAAGCATTTCTGGCTGCTCCGGAACATTTCCGGTTTTTTCTCTGGAAAAATTCCAGAAGTTACAAGAACAATCTGGCACCCTCTAAAAAGTTCCAGGAGTGTGCCGAAACCTCTTTGGCTCAATGGTTTACTCCGAAACAACTTTTCAGTTTTACCGAAACTTTTCCGGTGTTCTATCTGGAACTTTTCCGTTGTCTCCGAAACTTTTCCGGTGACTTTCTCTCAGACTCCCTGTCTAGAATTCAGCAGATAGATGAACCTTAAGCGTGTGACCCTGTAGGTTCGGTGAAGTATAGACATGATCGGAACACTTTCCGATCAATGATCAATAGCGGAACCGTGGACACCCATATTGATCCCTATACCCACACGAATGAATATTCGTGTGAACCTCTAGTTGCCGTGTGCTATTCCTATTGCTTCATGATATGTTACAAATACCCGAGGTGAGACTTATCGGCATCCCCATGGATCAACAACTTTGTCCACTATGCCAGTAACCTCGTTATCGGTTTTGTTCTCTTTTCTCGTTCCCGTGTACCGGCATCCCCGTGATCAAAGCACGCTGTGTCTGGCCAGACGATGATGGATACCGTGACACCGAGAGGGCCCAAAGAATATCTCTCCATCGTCGGAGAAGCAAATCCCAATCTTGAGCTATCAAGTTACTTGTCATACTTTTCCATGTACCCGTAAGCCGCCGTAATAGCCACCCATTTACGGATAACGTTTAACAAACACCAAAGTTCATGAAGCAAGCATGAAGGAACTCGATACTCTCATGGTCTAAGGAATTATGCAAACATTAACTTTCTCTGTGTTATTAACCATTAACTTGTGACAAAGATATCTCATAGGATAACATCAATCGGGTCGATTCAACACAAGTGTTCTCCTAACATTGTGCCCTCAAAAGTTGCCGGCATAGTCATGCCCATGATCAGAAAAATAGAACCATCATGCAACACTTGAGCTAGTCTTAGAGGCCAGACTAGGAATTCATTTTACCGTTTAATATTCCACACGTGCATATGAGTTTCCCTCCGAGCATCGTGGTTATTGCAGAATCGAGAACCATAGCAGTTATAGCACGGAACATAAACTTAATTACTAACATGGAGATAAATAATAACATTTATTATTGACTCTAGGGCATATCTCCTACAGACTCCCACTTGCACTAGAGTCAATAATCTAGTCAATGCTAATGCACTTTACACCTATGGCATACCTGTGTAAAATATGCTTCGCTTGTGGTATAGTCTGATGTCCAACGGCTCTGACAACTTTAGTTCCGTGTGTATCTTTGCATATCCTCGCGTTTTCACGCTTCCACAAAATTCATATTTTGTGTGGACTTGGCTTTGTATATATGTGAATCACTGGTCGAACCTTGATTCCTCAGACTGAGCTGTGAAGCAACTATCTACAATAGTGTTCCATTGACCAAAGCCATCTTGGAACCATACTAAGTTGATGAACGAACTGTATGATTCAACATCTTCTTTGTCGCTTCGAAAGCGGCAACATACTTAGCCTCTGATATAGAATTCGCCACAGTAACTAGTTTGAATAATTCCAATTTACTGTGCCACCATATCGTGTACTACACAAAAACCATAACTTAAATCCAAAATCGCATGGAGCATTGATGAAGACTGTATCAATGTAACTACTTACAACGAGCACTTCATAAACTCTGCTTGCGAGAAAACATGTCATCAGTGCTACTTTAGTACTCAACGACATTTTTCGCTGCTGTGCTATGATCAATATTTTGATCACTTTGGTATCTTTACGCGCAACTTCTTGGTAGTACTGGACATATCTGCTTGTTTTACATACCACGGAATACATGATTAATCCAAATATAAAAGTGTGTGGAATTTTCATCATGTATTTTTCTCATCAATATTTTAGGACACTGAGTATTGCAAAACTCCTTCCATGTGACTTCGGCAAGAATCACTCCTTGGCGTACTAATGCTAAACTGTTTTAACATCTTGTCAATATGTATTTTGGCTTAGCCCGCAATTCTATCTCCGTAGATAAATATGCCCAATATTGAGGCTACCTAGACCAAGCACTTCATCGAAAAACTATTTTTCAAAGAAGTCCTAATTTGTGTCACGAAATTTATATTATTTCCAATCAACAATGTGTCAAGCACACAAGGTTTTTAGAAATATTATTATGCTCCCAGTTACTTTCTTGTACCCATAAGCATCTTCGCTTTCCATTGATGAAATCAAACTCTTTTGACTACTTCATCAAAAACGAAGATTTCAACTCCATTATGCTCTCTTCTGTCCATTGCTGGAACTCTGAAATTTGCACACTCACTAGCATCCTTTGGATCGACAAAGCACTTTGGACTGTATCACATACAAGTCCTAGTTTGAATTTCCATTTCATGGAAATCCTTTTGGCGTCCATGTCTCATACTTCATGATTGAAATATGTATTAATTGCTAGTTTAACCCGAACCGACTTTAAGCATCGCTACGGAGAGAAAATCTCGCCGTAGTTAATTCCTTGAATTTGTTATAAGCAACAAGTCGAGCTTTATGGATAAAACATTTTCATCCATATCAGTTTATAGTTCCATTACAATTTGTCAGACTCTAAGTCTTCCGAAGGGTTTATCAAGATCTAATCTTGATTCATTTATATGGATACTATCTCAGATTATATTGGCATTTAGCCAATTCCGAAGTCAGGGCCCATCAATGCCTCCTTGTGTATCGTAGGTATACTGTTGTCTAACAACAATATCTCGTTTGCGCACCTAAGAGGTTTGCACGAGTTTTACCTACGTGGTTCAGCTGCAAGTTCGACCGAAGTCCATACATCTCATGTAGAGGCTTCCGTATCAGTCGCAGTAGGAAACTCTGGAATTGCTTCCAAGGTTTCTTTTCCTTTGACCTGATGACGAAGATACTGTTATCTCGTTGAGTTGCACTGTCCTCCCACTCACCTTTTGCAAGAAACATTTTCTTCAAAATCATACCGCTCTTTGTGGCAAACCTTTTGCCTCGGTATAGTGAGGGAGGAATACCCAATAATTTAGGATAACCTACAAAGTAGCACTTGTCTAATTTGGAATATGTTTGTAAATATTTTACACAAGCCCCATATTCCAAATGTTAAGAAAAGACATGACATGGTTGGGCCTAACATACCATGGCGTCATTTCAACAGATCTAATGGCGCTCTTTTCAGTGGAAAAGCCGCAGTCTCTAAAGCATTACTTTAAAAGGGATAATGTCAAATTCATTTATGTCATCTTTGATCTTACCATGTCATAAATGGTTTGATTACATCTTCACAGATATTCCACTCACAGTGGTGTTCCGGGAGGTGTAAGTTATAAAACTCTATTCATAACTCATCAGACATTCGCTAAACTTGCAACTCAAAATATTCCTTTCCGCAATCTAATTGCAGAAACATAATTTTCTTGTTACAATAATTTCTACTTCATTCTGAAAACCTTTTGAATGAATTCAAAAGATTCAGACTTATGTCTCATCAAGTAAATATCCATATATCTACTTTAGTCATTTCTGAAGATAGACAAATCCACTGCTAGCAACAACATTCATCAGACTACATACATCAAAATGTATGATCACCAATAAGTTCATTGCTCGTTCCTTATGGCATGTGAACGGTACTTCAGTCACTTCACTTTCCGGACGAAAGTTGCAAGTGTCAGATGATTCATAATCAAATGACTTCAAAATCCATCATAATGGAATTTCTACATGCGGGTTTCTCTAGTGTGATCAAATGCAGTGCCACACACATGTGGTATTCTTTTAGTCTTGCGACATTTAGCGTCAGTGTTATGGATGTATCATATTATCATCAATGTTCATAACATACATTTCATTCATAATGAAAGTACGGCCCTCATGTTATTCATAACACCGAACAACAGTTGTTCTCTCATGAACAACTTTCTTGCAACATACTTTATGCAATGGGCTAGAGTTTATAAAACTCTAAAATGAATTATGAAAATAAATACAAAGCTAATACGACGATGGAGGGTATAGCAACTACTACTATGTTTCCAGCGTGTATCTAAACCTCATTACTGGCAAGTCTTTTAGGCCGTAGTAGTTCTTGTATTGAGTTGCAATAGAATGCAATCAAACGGGTATCCCTGTGATTAACTTTAATAACAATACCCAAGAATTAGTGACTAACAGTTTAATCACAATTCCCAAGAATTATATCTTTGACCAACCTTCCATACATCTATAACTCGTATGACATTCATACATGAGCTGGACATTCCAGTCTTCTTTCTTTTTGCCTTTATGCTTCTAACAGTTTTACTTCCAATATTTCTCCTACTCTCAAAAGAAGCACCCAACTTAAGAGTGGCTTCAGCCCCGGACTTCCTAGGCGTGAAAGTTTCACTAACACCCTTCGGTCATTTTCTTTCTCTTTAAGTTGTTGTTTTATTCACCTTCATAACATGACAGGCGTTCTTCTGGATCCCTCTCTTATTAGTCAAATGCATAGTAAACAGTTTACTTATACTTTGCAAACAAACATTGCTTCGGATATTTCATATCTTTTAGCCTTTGTTTGTATCTGAAAATAATTTTTAGTTCCATGAATATCACATAACTATCCCAAACTTTTGAAGTTCGGGTTTCATGAAAGCAAACATATTGCACTTGATCGTAACAGGATTTTAGCTTTTGGATCGAAGGACGAGAGTCACATCATCCATAGCATCAGCGGGAGAATACCGGAAGCATGCGATAGGACAAAGTCCTTCTCGGCACTCTAGAGGACAATCCTTATATTACGTTACCAATCGTAAAGTTTAACCAGATATTTAATAGCTATTCAATTTTAATAGGGAAGGTGGAAACGCGAGCCATTCTTCTACAACTTTTATGCATATAACACTTAGACAGTGTCCATAATTAATTGCACTAAGAATTAAACAAGTTAATTCTAAAGTGTGCTCCCACTCAAATCAATATCTCTCATAATTGATTGTGAGTGATACAAGACCCGTATTTCAATTCAACGCCATTGATGGAAACATCACTGATGACAGGAATTTCAATCGGTAGGCCAACTTGCCGATCACATCTCTATGTGATTCTTGTTCATCTTTCGATGGGCGTGTTCCGAGCTCAGGACAATCAAGCCAGAACGTCAAGACAACCAAGTGATCTCGCTGCGAGGTCTCAACTCACCCGCCTCACACTTCTCTAATCATTCGTACTCATGGAAACATGACACACCCCGAAAAGATAGGTGCCGTGACGGTGCTACACTTGGGAGAACACTAACTACTTGATATTTTAAGTGAGAGATCACCCTAATAAAAAGCGACTACCGCGTAATCAAGAGGGTGCAACATAAGGGATTAACATATCATGCAATTCATAATAGCATGATATGGTATAGCCCTTTCTCATGGAGAAGTCTTTAATTTCTTCGTCTTCGGTATTTGCGTCGGTGTTCACCTTCGCGAAGATTGCCACCACCTTGTCGATGCAACAGATAATATTGCTATCTATATAGCTAACATAATTAGTGCATTACATAAGGTTGACACACAGGTCATTAAAGTGACAATCATATAGCTCCAGCCATTATGCCGAATCATGACACGCAGATCATGTTAATCAATTTACATCATATAGTCATCTCATACATAATCAAATTAAATATGACAAAGACTATACCACATCATATGCACATCTCATGTCATCCTGCAAAACCAAGTTAGACGCCTCTAATCGGTTCATACAAGATTTTATTTTACGTGACTTCTAAGGTTTCGAAACAAACCGAAGCTACCAACATTCATCATCAAGTATGATTATTCAAGTCGCTAGATTAACTTTGCAGGGCGTATGAAACACAAGATAAAAAATCTCGAGCCCCATACTGAACTTCGTCATACGCATGAACCCCGTGCAGATCATATCTGCATTGCCCTTTAGTTTGCGAAATTTCATCTTTCTCTAACTATGGTGAAATTCAACGAACTGTTAGCACTTCGTTGATCAATCAGGATCGCGGATTGCCAGAACTTTGAAACTCCACCATGCTGTTATCAAGATCAGAAATATGCAAATTCTAGGGAAGCAACAAGAACATCGGGTAATAGATTTCATCTGCTACCCGCACAAATAATTTTCAGCAATAGAACTCATCTACTACAAATTATATTGTGCAACACCCATACATCTCTATGTATTATAGATCGTAACCTGCATCTACGCATAGCACAGCTCATGATGCCACTGTAGGGTAATGCAGCAGAAAACAAAAAAAAATCGACCTACGCACCAGCCCAGGACCACTATAAAGATGGATACAAGGTTTTTGATCTGATCGTTACCAACTCGTAGCGCAGCGGAAGTAGAGTTGGTGAAGATCGTTGGTGCAAATCCCCGCAGCTAGGATTTTACAACCTCCCAACCGCGAGGATGTACTCCCTCGTCAGCTCACCGGACGGATCTCCGGACAGCCCTTCGGGAGGCGTAGGGACAGTCCCTCGGATAGTCCCACCGGACGAATCCTCGGACAGCCCTTCGGGAGGCCTCAGGACAGTCCCTCGGATAGTCACACCGGACGGATCCTCGGACAGCCCTTCAGGAGGCCCCCAGAATCTCGGACGATTACTCGGACAACCCTTCGGGAGGCACACTTGAACTAAGATCGAAACTATGAACTCTCTACCAAGTTGCACCCATACAGTGTCAGCTATCCGGCCGGGCTTCGCCGTACAGAACTAGTTCCCACCGGAACCCCGACAGCTTTTCGGCTCTACGAAACTTTTTGGTGGGAGGGAGAGAGAAAGCCAGATCATGCATGGCATTTGTATTTGAGAGAAGAGTGAGTGTGGAGAGCTCCTCTCCACCTCTATTTATAGGAAAAGGCAAGGGATGGGGTGCCACATGAAAAACCCAAACTGCCCAAGCTTTATGTCACACATCAGGGCAAAATGGGGAGGCAAGTGGAGCTCCATGGAGGAGCTCCACCCTTGGCCAGCCACACTAGTGCCCCCCCCCCCCCCCAAAGGGGTTCCTTCCCTCCCAAGCCTTCTCCAAGATCTTTTGGGAAAAGCCCCAAAAGGTGGCTTTCCAAAAAGCAACCAAAAAGTGCTTTTCACTATTCATGACGACATTTTTCTACGTCCGTTAAATCCAAAAATATTTCTGTAGGCCCAGAACATTTCCAGTACCCCCTAAAATAAATCTGGACGCATTCCGAAACATTTCCGGATCAATGATTTTCATCAGCGAAAAGCAACCAAAGCATTTCCGGCTGCTCCGGAACATTTTCGGTCTTTTCTCCGGAAAAATTCCAGAAGTTACCAGAACAATCTGGCACCCTCCAAAAAGTTCCAGGCGCGTGCCAAAACCTCTTTGGCTCAATGCTTTACTCCGAAACAACTTTTCGGTTTTACCGAAACTTTTCCGGTGTTCTCTCCGGAACTTTTCTGTTGTCTCCGAAACTTTTCCGGTGACTTTCTCTCAGACTCCCTGTCTAGAATTCAGTAGATAGATGACCCTTAAGCGTGTGACCCTGTAGGTTCGGTGAAGTATAGACATGACCGGAACACTTTCCGATCAATGATCAATAGCCGAACCATGGACACCCATATTGATCCCTATACCCACACGAATGAATATTCGAGTGAACCTCTAATTGCCGTGTGCTATTCCTGTTGCTTCATGATTTGTTACAAATACCCGAGGTGAGACTTATCGGCATCCCCGTGGATCAACAACTTTGTCCACTATGCCAGTTACCTTGTTACCAGTTTTGTTCTCTTTTCTCGTTCCCGTGTACCGGCATCCCCATGATCAAATCACGCTGTGTCTGGCCAGACGATGATGGATACCGTGACACTGAGAGGGCCCAAAGAATATCTCTCCATCATCGGAGGAGCAAATCCCAATCTTGAGCTATCAAGTTACTTGTCATACTTTTCCACGAACCCACCCATTTACGGATGACGTTTAACAAACCCCAAAGTTCATGAAGCAAGCATGAAGGAACTCGATACTCTCATGGTCTAAGGAATTATGCAAACATTAACTTTCTCTATGTTATTAACCATTAACTTGTGACGAAGATATCTCATAGCATAACATCAATCGGGTCGATTCAACACATGTGTTCTCCTAACATTGTGCCCTCAAAAGTTGCCGGCATAGTTATGCCCATGATCAGGAAAACAGAACCATCATGCAATACTTGAGCTAGTCTTAGAGGCCAGGCTAGGAATTCATTTTACCGTTTAATATTCCACACGTGCATATGAGTTTCCCTCCGAGCCTCGTGGTTATTGTAGACTCGAGAACCATAGCAGTTATAGCACGGAATATAAACTTAATTACTAACATGGAGATAAATAATAACATTTATTATTGCCTCTACAGCATATCTCCTACAGTTTCGTCTGCAGAGCAACCAGGCATGCAAAACCCCCTTGATCATTTCGATATCGCCTATTCGTTCTCTCTACTTTCACGCATTAGGTATTGGTACCGTTGTTGTTCGGCAGATCCTATTCTAATGCATAGCCTATTTTTGTCGCCTCTTGTTGATGCCTTACTTGTTATCCTAGCATGCCTAGTTTAGTGATGTTTATGTTCCATCTATTGGCTCTACACCCTTGTCCGTGTTGCCATGCTATACTACCGTGTCGTGATCCCTGCGGGCGATGATCACAGATATACTTATACTGTTATACTATATATGATACTACGGTGGACTCGGACTTTGGTGGCCTGTGACATGGAGCGAGATGGACTGCGACGAGATGCCGGTGAAGATCGCTACTGTATCCTTGATGTATTTATGCTTTGAGACGGGGGCTAGCGGGCTGGTGGTGCCATCTAGGATGAGATGGGCCTGGTACCCGACAACCGCCCCTGAGCCATTCACTGTGGCAGAATGAAAGGGCAGGTAGATACCCTCTGGATGAGGTGAGCCTGGGCCCTGGTCATTGTCCGCGGTGATATGAGATAATATGGAGGTGTGGGCTGGCAGGGCTGGCGGATACCATCCAGGATGAGATGGGCCTGGGTCCCGACGGCCCGAGACCTTGTTGGAGTGTAGGGTGGTTGTTCCAACAGAGCGTGAGCTGTCGGCTACACGGTGCACGATACTTATAAAATGCCCACGGATTTCTTTCTCGCAGGGAGTCGAGGAAGGGTCTTAGGGTATTGAATTGTTGTGTTATTTACAAGTTAGTATCGTATGCGCTCTTTCTCTTCCAATGCTGCAAGATGCTCTATTTCTCTTCTAATGTTGCAAGATGTTGGTAATCATGTTACATAGAGCTCCCCCCTGTATTCTGGCTTTTCTGCAGTTTAGTCCACAGATATTACCCCTTTCCTTTGATACCGATGCATAAGTAGTATAGATCTGATGTAAGTCTTGCGAGTACTTTGGATGAATACTCACCGTTGCTTTGCTATTCTTTTCCTTTAACCCGGTTGCTGCTATCAGATAGTAGCCTCTCGGATGCAGGAATCCCCAACGATGGATACTACTTGGAGTTCGACGTCGCCGAGTAGTTCGGAGGTCCCAGGCAGGAGGCCTGCGCCTTTGGGTAGTGTCGTTGTTTTGTTTCTGCCTTCTTAAGAGGACCTTGTAAATTTGTCTGTAGTCAGACCTAACTCTCGGATGTAATATCGGGTCTTACGACCCCTGTTTGTAATATAGTGTTTTATGTTTATTTTTATGTCGTAGAGTTGTGTTGTGGTACTACCGTGTAGTCACCGTTCATGATCGTGCATGCTGCATGTATGATTAGTGCACGATTATGATTGGGGGCCTCACAGGGCAAGATGCGGGTCGAGGGGTGGGCTTGCAACTGGGAAGACAACAACACTTATGGGCCTAGTTGCGAGTCGAGGGGGGACTTTCAACTAAGACAAGAACAAAAAATACAGGCCCAATTGCGAGTGGAGAGTGTACTGACAACTGGGTTGGTAACACTACTACAAGCCAAGTTGCGAGTCAAGGGGTGGGCTTGCAACCGGGACGACAACAACACCTACGGGCCCAGTTGCGAGTCGATAGTTGACAAGCAACTGGGTTGGAAACAACTACATGACAGGTTGCGAGTCAAGGGGTGGGCTTACAACCGGGAAGATAACAACACCTATGGGCCCATTGCGAGTCGAGGCATGGACTTGCAAATGCGACAACACTTACTATGGGCCCAGTTGCAAGTCGAGGGGGGAGTTTTAACTAGGACAAGGAGAAGTACGGGCCCTGTTGCGAGTCGAAGGTGGACTTGCAACTGCGATAAAAAAGGCGGGCCCCCAATTGCATGTTAGCGGTGTAGTTGGACTTGCAGCTAGGCCATAAAAATGGGTTGGGCCCCAGTAGCGTGTCGAGGGTGGACTTGCAACTGGGACATGAAAAAAGGTGGGCCCCCAATTGCATGTCGGTGTTGGAGTTGCAACTAGGACAAAAATGATCGGCCCCCCTTTTGCGTGTCGAAGGTGGACTTGCAACTGTGACAAAAATGGGTCTGACCCCAGTTGCGTATCGAGGGTGGAGTTGCAACTAGGACAAAATTGGTCGGGACCCAGCTGCGTAGTGGACTTGCAACTGGGATAAAAAAGACGAACCCCCAATTGCATGTCAGGGGTGTAGTTGGACTTGCAACTATGACAACAAATGGGTTGGCCCCAATTGCATGTCGAGGTTGGACTTGCAACTGGGACAAGAAAAAAGATGCCCCCCCCCCCGCCCAATTGCCTGTCAGGGGTGGAGTTGCAACTGGGACAAAAAAGGCGAGCCCCTCAGTTGCATGTTGGCGGTAGAGTTTGAACTAGGACAAAAAAAGGTCGCCCGCCAGTTGCGTGTCGAGGGTGAACTTGGAAATGGGTGAACATGTAAATGGGAGAAAACTGGTTCGGGTCCAGTTACGAATCGAATATAGACTTGCACTGGGACAAAAAAATTACATGTTAGGTGTGAAGTTACAACTAGGACAAAAAAGGGGCCGGCCCCTAGTTACGTGTCGAGGGTGGACCTGTAACTGGGACAAATATGAGTCGGGCCAGTGCGTATCGAGCGCAAGTCAGAGCATGTCTCTTCCACAGAGCCCATGTCTTTGACATCGGACTTGAAAGGAAAAAGAAATAGACAATGACAAGCAACATAGTCTATATCTTTCACTTCTACAACGCATGCTAGATGGAAATGGGCCACAAGAGCGTGAGCAGGAAAAGGCCTGGCAAAGAAAGAGACGTGCAACGCGAACGGGCTGACAAGTGGACAAAACAGAAAAAGACAACATGGGAATACATTGGCCGACGACATGAGATAAAGAGTTTGCGTGAAAAAAATAGCAGCGAGATCCAACGACTGACAACTTAGATGAGACATTGCTAAATTTTATCTTGATGAAGCTTAGAAGGAATGAGAGATAGTGTCGAAATGAACTGGGAAGGCAGCGACCGCGATAGAGCTCCTCTTTTCTTGTCTCTTTCAATTTTACGCCGCGGCCTAGAAACAAATGCAGCGAAAAGGGCAGCCAGCGCGCCGCGATAATGGGTTGAAAAAAATGAAGTAAAACATTCAAAAAAAAAAGGATGGGGCGACAAAACAAAAATAGCGAGGTGGGGGATCGAGTGCTTGCATGAAAATTACAGAAATTTAATCGAACGGTGACAAACTTAGATGAGACATCGTTTCGTTTAAAAAATATTCATGAATTTAAAAGGTGTTCACAAACTTAAAAAAATATTTTCAAATTTTATAAAAATATTCACAGAAATCTTATTCACGAATTTGAAAATAAAATAAAAATAAAGGACAAAATTAAAAAAAAGAAAGAAAGAAATCAAATAAAAAACAGACACAAAAAAGAAAAATTTGAAAGAAAAAAGGGATAGAGATAATAGAGAAAAGAAAGAAAACTAAGAAGAACAAAAATAGTTGGTAATCGTATTTAGAAACAAAAACACATTAAAAATGTATAGAAAACACAAAAACACTCAAAAAAATGAAAAACAAAAAAAAATTGGGGTCACAACTGAAACACACAATTTCATTTGTATGATGCAAAATTTACTGTGTCACAACTGAAACACACACAAAAAAGGGGTCTGCTTAAAACACAACCAGAACCACGACTAGAATGTACCTCCGTTCTCACTCATTTGAATATATAGGATTTTGTCTCAATCAAGAAATACTAGATGCGAAAAAATAGGAATAAAAAATCACATGGACAACATCACTCGCTGCATCAGCACCCCGTGCGATCTCTTTAGTTCGCGTGGACAATGATCCATCCACCCTGTGCTGCAGCTCACGTAAAAGCAGCAGGCCATAAAAAGCAGGCCCGACGAGGGACAAGACAACACACTGAAAAACACAGATCCAGGAAGAAAAAGACGTGCGGCCCGACGAGGGACGCAGCGATCCGGACGCGGGACAATCAGACGCGGGCGTCGTGATCAAAACAATTTACAAAAAAAAATTCAGCTGATCGTGCTGTTCACAATTTAGCGACCGCAGCGCGCGACTTGAGACGCGGCCCAGAAAAACAAAACAAAAATCGGCCGCCAATCTCCGTGTAGTAGAAAAGGGCCGACTGGCGAGACAAACGCGACGCGGGACAACTGCGACATCAACCCGCGCACAAATTCTAAAGACAGAACAATCCAACGGTGGGGGACTTAGATGTGAGATAAGTATATCTCATCTAGAGGTGACTTAGCAAATCTGT
This sequence comes from Elymus sibiricus, assembly GCA_039707655.1. Lineage (NCBI taxonomy): Eukaryota > Viridiplantae > Streptophyta > Magnoliopsida > Poales > Poaceae > Elymus > Elymus sibiricus. The sequence continues at coordinate 409,274,106 of CM077674.1, read as the reverse complement.
CTTAGTTATATATAGATCGAGACTGTGTGGAGGTACACACGCAAAACAAAGTCTACTTTGACGATTGCTATCATTATGTTTGTGATTTTACTATTGCTAGATTTGAACATTGTAATAGGGAAGCAAATAAAGTTGCTCATGAGCTTGCTAGGTTGGCTAAATTTTCTTTGACGTTTGATTGGTTTGAGGAACCTCCGATTGAAATTGTACCCTTCCTCATAAACGATGTAACTGTTATTTCCAATGAATAAAGTTTTGTGTGTTTTGTTTAAAAAAAGTCTACTTTGATGATGCATCTTAGCTTAATTTTGTATTCACCATAACACTCAGATCGAGCTGGATAATAAATAACTAGCAACTCAACTCTCGAGTATACATACGTATACAGACTTATAACCGGTGTTTTTTTTTTTTTTTAGAATTTATAACCTGTGTTTTGAGTTGTTTGAGCCGGCCTGCCAGTGAGTAATCCCGCGCCTCGTTCTTATCCAACTAATCACGTGCAGGCCCATCTCGCGCGGAGCAGATTCAATGAATCGGCAAGGACTAGTCTGTCGATCTGTGATGTGTTGTTAGCTAGCAAGCCACTGGACAAATGGATTAGCTAATAATGCACCTGCTGCCTTGTTAACAAGGACTTAACTCGTCTACTAACTTGCAAGTCTGTTTGAATAAATATAATGATTAGGTAAGAGAGCTAGCTAGTTAGTGCCAAATGAATTAGCTACATGATTCAAACGTAATCTCAACTCGTCAAAGTTGTGATCAAGGGGGCTGTTAGAGTTTGAAGAGATATTGCGTCAGAGGTGCTTCCAGAAGATGGCTTGCGCATGGATTAGTTAGGAGTTCGTTTTTTCTAAGATTTGTATCTATCTCCTCTCCCTATTTCCTGCCGTGCAAGCTAAGGATTGTAACAACCTCAACTGTATGCGTATTCGGGATAAGTCCTGTCTATTAATACGATGCCGTGGCCCTCTACGGAGGGTGAGACGCTTCTGCATACTTACATGCAACTCTGAAAGAAAATAAAAATTATAATCGTGTCCTTAGAGAAGCCAACGCCATCTTCCTCCTGTGTCGCAGAGCCATGCTCGATGTCGTGAATGGAACTCCGCATTAGCGCCGGAGTCAGCAAGACTTTGAATCCGCGACTGGGAAGTCGCCGAACTATGCCAGAAGACGCCGGTAGCCACAATCCGAAGATCAGACCGTCGCCCCGGAAAAGAGGACGACGAGAAGGGATGAACATGACGAAGACGACCACCACCTCCGTCAAGAGGGACAAAGCGTGATTCCGCCACCACCTTGACGTCGCGCTCAAGACGCACAACACGCCCGCTAGATCTAAAAGCATCCAATACCAACGGGAGAGAGAGAGCCAGCAATTCGGAGGGAGACCTGGAGGAACCTTATTCACCGTCACTATCCCCACTGTCGGAGCCGAATCCATGGACATCCAAAAATCCTAATTGAAGAAACCTACACTACAAGACGCACATGGAACAAGGTCCCAGGGCTGTCCTCCCACCCACTGTCGTCGGAGCAGCCGGCGAAGGTGAAGGAACTCCGGTCACACCAATGGCCTGGTCACCTTCTCTTCTCTCTCTAGATGGGGTGCCGGCTAGGTTAGGAAAAGTTGCATGTATTGTTTTCTTTTACAATAACAATGTACTATTTTATAGTTAGTCTGTCACCTCTCTCCCTTCTAGTGGAGAATTTAGAATGGATTGCTTTGGATGTGATTCAGACTAATTCGTAGCTAGTGTGAACTAGTGCCAGCCCGTGGCATTAGTTTCTATTATATAATCGAGATCTTTTCTTGACAGACGACGAAGACGAGCATGTACAATGGAAAATGTCCAATACTCAATCTAGGTTAGGAAACGTTGCGTTTCGAATGCATTGTTTTCTTTTCCAATAATGACATAATATTCTATAGTTAGCCTGTCACTGCTCTCCCAGTGAAAAATTTCGAATGGGGATGCGATTGAAACCGAGGTCGCTATGACTTGGACTAATTCGTAGCTGGAGAACTTGTGCCAACCCGTGTCATTAGTTTTTTGGTGTCTAATCGAGATCTTTCCTTCAGAGACGACGAAGACAAGCATGTGACATGGAAAACGTCCAACACTCAATCTCAATCAACGCTACAAACCCACTCCATGTGACAACAAAGGGTCCATCGATCGGCTCATTAAAGCCAGCAATGAGTTCTCTAATTAGGACCTGGATCGATTTCTCAAGTCTAGTCAAGTTGTTTGGACATCACGTTCAGGGCCCAGAGGCTTCCTAATTCGTAAGGAGCTCAATCAATCCCCAAGTCTTCTCAAAGCTAGGTCTTGTTTAACAGTTAATTATTGACGATTGGCCAGTTGGTCTGGAATGGTTGTTGTCCAAACATGGTGAGTCATCTTCCCTCTCCCTTGGTTGGTTACGCTCTTTTCATTTGTGCTCGGCTAATTTCTACTAGTAGCATGTATTCATGAAGCAAACATAAAAACATGTGTTGCTCACTGGAAAAAAAAAATCCTACGAGTATGTTTCACCTTGGTTCCGTTTGAAGTGGTAGTAGCAAATTAATTCAAAGTAGAGTAGTACGAGCAGCGGGTATGGGTATTTATTCGAGAATTGCTCCACAGTGGGTTAACGTGAACGGAGGCTTCATCGATCGCCTAATCAAATAAATGAGTTTGTTAATTAGGACCTCGGTCGATTTCAAAACTTGTTATTGCTGGCGGCTACGTGGAGGTACACAGCAAAAAAAAGTATACTTTGATGATGCGTCTTAGCTTAATTTTAGTACTCAGATAGAGCTGGATAATACTTAGGGCACTGCCAGTGTATGACATTTTAAATCATGTCATATGCATTAAATATGTTTTTAGATACCACTCCTCTTATATCTTTGTTTTATATCTAAAAAGAGCTATTATTTAGTGAATTTCGTGAAAGAAAAAGTATGAGTTGTCTTAATTTTGGTGTAAGATTCAGATATAGATTAAGATATGGTAACTCTTTCTTTTCTCATTAAATATGGTGTCAATCATAGTTTTGCTTCAATGTCATGCTTTATAAGTTTATATATAGCTCACAGTGGAGCATTGGAACTGCCCTTAGCTAGCAACTCAACGCCATACGTAGACTTATGACCAGTGACCATGTCTTTTGAGTTGTTTAAGCCGTCCTGCCCTAGGTAAGACAGCTAGTTAGTGCGGACTGCAATGCTCTTCCCTTGAGATCTGGCAGCTAGGTCTCGTTTATTGCCTTGGGCAGGCAGGCATGAATCAAGATTATCGATCCATCAGCATGAAGCTGGTCAAACAATGGTAGAGTTAAGGTGTACGCAGCGTCTTCAATGAAGCAGTTGTCATAGGAAAAACCCATCTGGATCTGGTAAGATGGATCTATGCGCACATCCCCTACCTGGTGCGTCAACTCTTGGTGTATTGATCCGGCAATAACGAACATGGGGCAGCGTACGAGTACTAGATCTAGATAGGTGCACATGGGACAGAGAATTTAAGGTTCAGGCCCTCGGGAGGAGTTATACCCTACTTCCTGTGTTGGTGGACTGTATTGATTGCCGCTGTACGCGGGTCGCAAGGCCTCGTGAGAAGTTCTCAAGGCTCCTAGGGTTTGTAGCATGGTATGAGATTGCGTGTAAAGCCTACTAATCAGGGGAATCCTACCCGCCTTATATAGTGGGCCGAGGCTAGGTTACAAGTTCCCGAATCGGTTTACAAGTAGATCTCCTAATCGGTTACAACTGGACCCAGGATTTCCGGGTATGTTCTTATACACCAAATTGATAATATCCCTAAAAAAACAAGTTGATAACATGCCTCCGTGTAGGTGGACTCCGAGTCGTCGATCCAGTCCACCCTATCGTCCGCGGGGGGGTGTTGGCGGCTTTGTCCTCGCTGACTATACCTGGGTGCTATGTCAACTCGAGTGCTCCCTCCCTCCAGACAGATGCATATAGATACGAGCATATACTAGATACTTTGATGATGCATCTTAGCTTAATTTGGGCTGGCCTGATGGCGGCAAAGAAGCATCTTTTCTGCTTTGGGTATTTCACGATAAAGGATGGCTCAGAGATACGTTTCTAGGAGGATAAGTGGTTAGGAAACACCATCCTCCGGGAACAATATCCGGCCTTGTACCGCATTGTCCGCGATAAAAACGATACTCTTGCGCAAGTGTTCAGCTCCAACCCCCCGGATGTATCTTTTCGGCAGGACTTGGTTAGCCCCCATCTTATGTCATGGCAATATCTGTTATCCCATTTGAAAACAGTCAACCTGACACAAGGACGGGATGTGTTTCGTTGGTGTCTCACCACATTTGGGTCATTCACAATCGACTCTATGTATCATGCTCTTATGCACTCTGAGATTCCTGTGGACAATAATAATCAAATATGAATATTGAAGGTACCACTAAAAATTAAGATTTTCATGTGGTACCTTCGGAGGGGAGTTGTGCTGACTAAAGACAACCTCGCTTGGCGCAATTGGCAAGAAAGTAAGAAGTGTGGTTTTTGTACTCACGATGAGATGATCTAACACCTCTTCTTCCAATGCAAGTTTGCACGTTCTACTTAGTCAGTCATCCAAATAGCGTCCAATTTGTATCCGCCCACAAGTGTTGCCAATATATATGGTCACTGGCTTGACAGAATACCAAATAGGTTTAGCACACTAATAAGGGTGGCAGGGTCTACCTTATTATGGTCGCTTTGGCTAGGTAGAAATGATATTGTTTTTAATGGCAAAAATTCTTCTCCGTTGCAGGTTATTTTTCGTTGTACGCACTGACTTCGTACGTGGTCTATGCTACACCGAATGGAGTATCAACCGCTGTTCAAGGCGGTGCAGTTGAAGCGGGTGGCCAGGGAGTTTTTTACCCAACATGGGTGGCAGCATAATCTCCGAATCGGTCCACCTCCTCCTTCGACATAGGCATAGTGTCGGTCTTATAAGACTTTACTACTGCCATTATGTCGATTTATTTACTTTTATTGTTGGACTTGTTACTTTTGGCTATGTGCATCCTAGATATGCAGAGGCCGGGTGTCGCTCATGATGTTTTGTATCCGCTTGATGCTACATTTTAAGTTAATAAAAGTGTCCTTTATCGGAAAAAAATCTCAGATGAAAATTTGTCATCACACTCAGATCGAGCTCGATGATAGCTAGCAACTCAACTCTTGAGTATACACAAGGTGTGTAGAATTATGACCGGTGGGCTATTGTCTTGTTTTTTAGTTGTTTAAGCCGGCCGGCCTGCCAGTGACTAATCGCGTCCCTCGTTCTTATCCTCAATCTAATCCGCCAATGAATTGGCAAGGATTAAGCAAGTCCGTCGATATATTTGTGTTGTGTTGTCAAGTTGTTTTAGGAAGATTTGGTGTCTAACCACTAGCAAGCTATATGACAAATCAAATTAGTAACTAATGCCACCGCTGCCTTGTTAACAAGGACTTAACTCGTCTAGCCCGCAATTCTTGTTTGAATATATAATAAATAGGTAAGACAGCTAGTTGTTCCAAATGCGATGGTCTTCCCTTGAGATCTGCCAGCTAGGTCTAGTTTATTGCCTTATGCGGGCAGGCATGAATCACGATTATCGATCTGTCAGCATGAAGCTGGTCAAACAATGGTAGAGCTATGGTGCAGGCAGCGTCTTCAATGCTAATTTAGAATAAGTTTTTCGTGACAGAGTTCCATGAAGTGCGAGCTACTGGTACACCATCGAAGGCCTCGTAGCAAGTAAAATGAGATTTGAAACTGTGATTCTTTGGGTACTAACAGAGGAAATTTGCACAAACCACCACCCTTTGGTGTTGCTTTTGCATATGTTATCTACTCTTCGTGTTTATTGCAGAGAACACCAAACTATTGGTGTTACCAGTTTGCAGCCAGGTCTAATCTAGCGTTTAGCGCAGTTGGCATAATTTCTGATTAGTGGGTCCGGTGATTGACAAATTAACTAAAAAAAGGAGTAAAAATTCATAAAAGAAATTATTCATCCAAATAGTTTTATTGAACACTAACAAACCATCCTACGTTTCCCGGATTTTACTATTGGTGGGTACTATTCTACTTACTACATGTTGGCAGCGCGCTTCCTAGATTATAAAGGCAAGTCCAGCCCGGGTGAGAGGAGCATCGCCATTTGCGTTCTTCCTTTTCCATCCAATCAACCAACCAACCAAAGTTCTCTTGAAGCTCCGTCGAGGATGGAGAGCGCGGCACAGTCCATCGTGAGCAAGGTTGGGCAGGTGCTAGTTGAGGAGCTCCAGGAGATCCGCGGCGTCGGCGATAAGGTCGTCCACCTGCGGGACGAGCTGGCGACCATGAACGCCGTCCTCCACGTCATCTCCGAGGCGGACCAGAGCTCCGTCGACCACATCGTCCGGGAGTGGGAGAAGCAGGTACACGGCCTTGCCTACGACGCCGAGGACTGCATCGACGTCTACTCGCTCGGCATCAACCGCCCCGCCCCACTCCCGCCAGCAGATGACGTCGTCCGCATGTCGCTCATCTTCTCCTGGGCCAGATACATGCTTGCCCGCGCCAAGCGCGTTGCCAGGTACCCGTACGAGAAGCTTGTGCTGCAGCGCACCCTTGCCGCTGACATCAAGGCCCTCGTGGCCCGTACCACCACGGTCAGCGAACGCCGCGCTCGCTAAGGCATCGACCGGGCCACGCTGCCAAGAGCTGCCTTCTTGGCCCCTGTCTCGGCGACGTCTATCTCTGTGAATGCCCTCCGCTTTGCCGACGACCCTCATCACTTTGTCGGCATTAGGGAACAGGCCAACAACCTGGCCGACAAGATCAAGGGGATCAAGGCGCAGGTCCATGATCAGCGTGGCAAGATGAAGTCACCAGTCCGTGATGAGGATGACAAGAGGCTGAAGGTGTTCTCCATTGTGGGGTTCGGAGGGCTGGGGAAGACAACCCTGGCCATGGAGTTGTGCCGGCAATTGGACGCGGACTTCCCCTGTCAGGCGCTGGTGTCCGTGTCACAAGCGTTCGATGTGGGGAAGGACATGAAGGGGCTGCTGGTACGAGTGCTCCAGCAGATCCTCAAGGAGAAACAATCAGATGGTAAGCAAACCATCACGGAAGAGGAGGCCGTGGGTACAAGTACAACCCATGGCAACCAACTTCAAATCGACCAGATGGATGTGGAAGACCTATCCAAGAAGATCAAGGAGCTCCTCAATCAGAAGAGGTATAGACTACCGTCCATAAATAAAATTTTCAACTCTGCTCAACATCATCTTTATAGATATGGAGTATAATACAAGGGTGCAATCAAAATTATATCTGATATCAACATCATCTTTATAAATATTACAAACTCAGGGATCAGCTTCTCAAGGAGTACGTAATTAATTCTGCTAGTCTTCAGCGCAAACGCACGCAGGCTAGCAGCTATTTCGAAATACACATAAGCATTAAAAAGTTTTCCAGTTTTTAGTAAATTTACTACAAGTGAGAAATTGCCAATGGCTGGTCAGAGTCAGAACAGTGCTTAATTGGGATTTTCTATTTCCTACTTTGTGCGGTGATGGTGTATCTTTCAATTGCTTGTTGCAAAATAGTGAAATAAAAATCAGTGACCATCATACTGCTATGTATTTGTATGTTGCATACTTCATACATTGCTTATCGTATTAGTAGAGTGGAGAGATAGCACAAAAAAAAGATGAAAAATATAACATCTGAGTACACTATTGCACCGCATGGACTAAAAATCTTAGCTTCCATTTGTACAGTCCCATTTTTTGGGAAAAAGAAAGCAAACTCCATAGTTTGCCGTAAATGTTGTTGGTATTTCTATTTGAGCAACCATTTCTCTAAATCTATTTTTGCACGTACACAAATTTTCTAACTCCAAGCACGTGTATGTCCAATTAAACCAGGTGTCTCATTGTGGTCGATGATGTATGGAGCCTACCAGCATGGGAAGCTATCCGCATCAGATTGCTAGAAAAAAATTGCGGCAGCAGAATCATTGTGACAACGCGAATAGAGACGGTGGCCAAGGCGGCTAGTGCCTCGGAGTACTTTGTCCATCATATGAAGCCCCTAGAACCAGAAGCCTCTGATAAACTGTTTGTCAAAAGAGTGTTTGGCTCCACAGAGAAGGGTACTTGCCCCAAGGAACTTAAAGTTTTCAGAGACACAATTTTGGATAAATGTGGTGGGTTGCCATTGGCCATCATTAGCATGGCCATCCTTGTAGCAAGCTATAACTCGGCTAGGGGCATAGATATGTGGGAAAGGGTTTCTAGATCAATTGGTTCTCATATGGAGAGTCACCCTAACCTCGAGGGGATGAGGCAATTGATTACACTCAGCTATGACTACCTACCTCATCATCTCAAGGCCTGCATGATGTATCTGAGCATTTTCCCGGAGGATTATGTGATTGCCAAGGATAGGCTTCTATACAGATGGATTGCTGAAGGCTTGGTCACTGAGAAGCGGGGGTTGACTTTGTTGGAGGTTGCAGAAGAATACTTCAACGAGCTGATTAGTAGGAACATGATTCAACTAGACAAGCATGTGTTCAGGGGAGTGGAGGTAGAGGGGTGCCGGGTACATGACATGATCCTTGAGGTCATGGTGTCCAAATCCCAGGAGTCTAACTTTGTTAGCTTGGTAGGGCGGCAATACGGAGGAATGCCACATGGACATGGCAAGGTTCGCCGCCTCTCCATCCATGATGAGCAGCATCATGCAAGGCATGGCATTGAGGCGATGAAGCTACAACATGTCCGGTCACTGACCACATTTCAGCCTGATGGCCTCGGCAAGTTGCTAGATCGTCTAGGCGAGTTCAAATTGCTGAGGGTACTTGACCTGGAACATTGCAAGGCCCTGCTGGACAAGCACATGAGAGATGTCTGCCGACTATATCTTCTCAGGTTCTTGAGTTTAAGGGGTACAAACGTCAGAAGGATGCCTCGCAAAGTTGGCAATCTAGAGCACTTGGAGACTCTTGATATAAAAAACGGAGACTGGATTTTCTCCCATGCACGGGAGGTCCCGTGCATGGTCCAGCCGTTCGTTCGGGCGCTGAGATGCCCGCCCGAAATGCCACCATAAATTATTCTAAAGCTTTTCTATGGGACTGTTCTGTACAATACCTCAACCAGCCTGATACGCATTGAAATTGTGGGCCAGCATTAATAGGGGAACAGGGATCCGCGTTCGTTCGGGCCCAGCAACGCAAAAGTCATCCCCCTCTCTACACATCGAGTATGCTCTGCGGATCCATTATTCCCCATTGCTGCGACCTTCTTCCTCCTCCCAGCACCCACCATGGAAAAGCTCTGTGCGGAAATCTCGTCCAGGAATCGCTGTGTTTTCTAGCATTTGATGCCGGAGGACATCGATTAAGATTCGAAGAGTTCGTGTGTACTGCAATAACGTCGACCAGATCTCAGATTAGAAATCTTCGAGTTCTTCGTAGATCCAATCCCTGCTGCAGCCTAAGGTATTTAGCTCTTAATCTGTCCTTCCGTTTGTCCGCACTTCCATTTAAATTTACCAATTTTAATCGGCACAGATTTCAACTATCGGGCGTAGTTCTATCCCCTGTTAATTTCGATGGATATGCTTGGCGGAGCTGTTGGCGGCTCTTTTATGGATCTGCTACGCGTTGCAGATCCTTCGATCCCCGACAGGTAATTTCTTTGAACTTTTCCTTGAATCCAGTTAAATGCTTTTCTTATTATCTTCTACTACTTAAACATTCCCAATGTGTACTGTGAAGACTGAAGAGAACAATGCTTTGGTTGATTCAAGAATGCTCATTGAGTCGGATGAAATAAATTTCTCTATGATATGTATTATGTTCCTGTGTGTGGTGAGCTATGGTCGTGGTGGTATGGTTCAGGTAGTGTTAAACTTAGGTCTTGTAGTTTGGCTGTAGTTCTGTGCTTTTAGTTTTTCCCCAGGTTGTTGGGCGTCTTGTTTTAATGTGTTTTGCTGAACCTCTCGTTCTGGGGGAGGCCAGCAATTGGCAAAAACGGGATGGTGGCGCTGTATTATCAGTTTCATTTTGCAATAAAAATGAAACTGGGAGCTCCTTAATTTGAAAAAATGAACGCTTGCCCAGGCTAGTGAAATGTAACTCTAAGCAATGCATGTGGAATACTTTGCACTTGAACTATTCTATAAAATCGAATTAGATACTGTTATTATTATAATATATTATTTTTATCTCTTCAGTGGGGATTGTCAAGAGAAAAAAGCGTTGGTAGATTCACCTATACCAATAAATTCAGATCAAGACGAGTACTCAAATGATTCGGACTGTTCTAGGCAAGCCATATTCCTTCATGTGTCTATATCATTTAAATATAACTAAATGTAAATCCAGATGTATGCTGAACTGTTCTAATGTTTGCTGCAGGTTGGAACACAACGATGAGTCGTGTTGTATCCAGGATAACAAGGATGATCCAGCCTCCGCTATCGAAAATGACCAAAATAAAGAGCTCTTATGTGCCTCTTCAGCTAACAAAACATGTACTATACGTAGTTTTTCTTCAATAGCTGAAGAGAACGATGACGATGATGCTTCAAGCAAATCACACTGCTACAGATTTGCTGTTCAATATAAAATCATTCATGCTAATTCCTGTTTTTCCCCTTACACACCTTGCAAATCCTTAGGAAGATGCGGCCAGATGGTGTAACTACTCTTTTCGGAGAGAAGAGAATACCAAATTTAATGGAGCAGTCTATAAGAGCATATAGTAAAGATAAAATAGTAACTTTGTTCAAGCCTGAAGTGGGCATGATATTTGGCTCAGCAAGCGAAGGTTACCAATTCTACAATTTATATTCATGGGTTCTTGGGTTCAGCATAAGGAGTGATGACTCGTACACTAACACCAAGGGAGAACGAACTATGCAAGAGTTCAGATGCCAGCGCGAGGTATAAAGTTTCTAAGTATAAAATTTATGCAAATTGATCTCACTTATTCTTAACAAGTATTGGTCTAATATTTCGGGGGATTGATAAGAAGACAAAGATCAGCAGCACCAGATGTGGATGCCGTGCACGGTTGAGGCTGCTTAGGTCCAATGATTTACTATGGTATGTGAAGATATTCAATGAACAACACAACCTTGATCTGGTTGAGAGTTGTGGTTAGAAGAAGCATTTGTTTTCTCATAGACACATAGATGAGTCTACTAAAACTATGGTTAGGCACCTTCGTGAGAACAATGTTAGCCTTAGCAGAATAAATGGCATAGTTGGCAGCTTTTATGGTAGAGCGGATGGTGTTCCATTCACAAAGAAGACTCTGAGGACTTTGTGTTCGGACATTGCAGCTGAAGCTCTAAAAGATGATGTAAGAAAAACAATTGAGGGTTTCAGAGACAATATAGCTCAGGACAATAGGTTTGTTTTCTCAATGCAGCTAGATGCAAATAAAAATCTGAGATCTCTCATGTGGACTAGTGGTCCGAGCAGAGCTCTATATTCTCACTTTGGTGATGTTGTAACATTCGATACAACATATGAGACCAACATATACAAGATGCCGTTTGGAATGTTCTTTGGAGTGAATAACCACTTCCAGAGTGTTATTTTTGCTGGAGTACTTCTTACAAACGAGACTGCAGAATATTTTGATTGGGCTTTCAAGGAGTTTGTTCTGATGATGGGTGGTAAAGCACCATGTACAATGCTGACAGGTCTGTCTATCATATTTCAAACCAGTTATTAAGCAGCACAAAAAATTATATCTGATCCTTGTTTTATTTGAACTGCAGACCAAGCTTTGGCAATGGCAGTGGCAATTAAGAGAACTTTACCAACGACCACACATCGGTGGTGTAAATGGCATGTGTTGCGTAGAGCTCAGGAAGTGTTGGGACATGTACACAAAAATCATTTAAGTTTTGGTGATGATTTCAACATGGTAGTGAACCACATGCTAACTATTGATGAGTTCGAGAGGGCATGGGATTTCCTCATTGAAAAATATAACCTCCGTTCCAATCCATTCATGACTAGGGCATACGAGTGCAGAGACAAATGGGCAAAACCATACTTCAATGGCGTCTTCTGTGCCCGAATGACCAGCACTCAGTGTAGTGAAAGCGCCAACCATGTATTGAAGATTTATATCCCTGCTCAATCATCTCTGAATGTTTTTGTAAAACAGTACACCAAACTAATCAGCCAGAGGGAGAAAGATGATAATGAGGCTGAGAAAAACACCAGTCAGGTACCTTATGTTCTTCCATACATATATAATAAAACATTGTTCCTATTATATTGACTAACAATTGATCTCTTCTACAGAGATCCATAAAGCTGACAATGAGGTATCCAATTGAGCATCATGCATCTAAGATATACACGATCAGCGTGTACAAACTTTTTCTGCAAGAACTACTCAAATCAAGCTCTTACATTGTTACTGTTTTGACTGATGGTGCATTATATGAGGTACGACATGTTGAATCTTCAACTCGAGAGGCTTGGTCTCGTGTTATTTTCAACATTGAGATCAGCTGCAATGGTCAATTTTACAAATGCGAGTGTGGGTTGTACAGTCATTTTGGCATACTTTGCTGCCATGCACTTAGGGTGAGTCTATTTACTCATAAGAATTCTTTCGTTGACATATATCTCGCATAGTTTGTACCTAACCCAGTGCTGTCAAATTTCAGGTTATGCTTCACCTAGGTGTATGCAAAATACCAGATTTGCACATCATGAAGCGTTGGACTCGACATGCTAGGTCTACAGTCCCTGCCAATCTAGTTGAACCAAATGTTGAAAAGGGACCTATATTGACTAAAGAATTCAGACATGAGATGATACATATGGCAACAATTGAAATTCCAAGCCTTGGGGACCATGACAATGAAACATATGACATAGTTATGAGGAACATTGAGCGGCTGAAGAAAGAAGTTTCAGTATACATGTCCTCCATATCTACTACTTGCCAGATAGGGTATGGTTCTCACCAATCCAGCGAAGATGTGAATTCTAGTCACAATTCTGTGATGGATGACTGTAGTGATGCTGATTCCTCACAAAGTTTGTGCATAGTTGATGAGAACAGCAACAAGTCCATACCAATTAGTTCTATCAAAGCACTGCCGATAAAGAAGAAAAAAGGAAGGAATCACAACTCGAGGTACAAGTCCAGGTTGGAAGGAATAATACGGAAACAAAGACCATTGCCAGCCATAGATGAGACTTGTAAGCAACCAGGAGGACAGTCTGGTGTCCATCAAACAAGGTTTTGCGGCTACTGCCATGGAAAAGGACATGATATTAGAACTTGTGAGACTAGGTTGCAAGATGGTGTGGAGATAACTCCAAGAGGCGGAAGAAGTGCAATGGAATACCAGAAAGGTGTATATAACACCGATTTGGTGTTATTAATATTTGTTAACCTCCGACATTGATCTTTATTGTAGTATGCCGGATTATTTATGTCCTACCAACTTGAACACCCTATTTGCATTGTAAGCATCAGTGCATCACTTTTGAACCATGTTTATTTAATACATTTCCTTGCATCTATTTCAAATGCTTCTGCACAGCCATCACCTGTTTACTAGTATAAGGTAATATCTGAAACATGCAGGTTAGTTTTTTTTGAAGTGTACATGAAAAAACATTTTGAATGTGTTGCCGATGAAATGCACAAGAGTACAGGACATCATGTCCTGAAAGAAAATTCCTGTACTCTTAATTACAGAAATATAGCCTTTCAACTTGAAGCCTGCAGTGAATGGTTGCATTTGAAAATGGTTCATCCATTATTAATTATTAGAAATTCGTATTAAGTTTTATTATACTATGGCAGTAATATCTAGGTCAAGCTCGTTTCAATATGTCACCCTGTTGCTCAGGCAACGTACAGAGAACTTTAACCCCAAAAGATTAGTTCGAACAACAGTACGCACAACATCTGCTTTGTTCAGTTATGTCCAGTTGTGATAAATATATGTATTTATGTATACAATATAGCAGCTAGTAATGTGTTGTTGTACATATTAAAAACAACTTATAACTCACTAATTGTTCATAAACACAATTTCTTTACATGACCTCACCTCAACAGATGATTCGTACAAACAGGAAAAATTGGGATGGAGCAGAGATGGTGATGATGGAGAGGATGAGGCTGGTCTAGCAGGAGAAACAGTGAGACATTTAGGTACAGAGCAGAAGCACTTTTGGTACAGAGAAGTTGCGGGGCAGGTGGGAAGGCTGGAGCGGCATGGCAAAAGTGCATTGATGACTGACATGATACGGGGCTATGTTAATGCAGGAAATAACAAATACTGCATGTATACGAAGGAGGCTAGTCTGCATGCACTCGGATCTCCAACTGGACCAACGATGGATGCATGCACGGGACCTCCCATGCATGGGAGAATCGCTTTTCTCATAAAAGAGAGACACGCACATCGGGACGAGGCTGCCGCAAACTGTGACTAAGCTGAGCAAACTAGAGCGCCTAAGGCCCGACGGGTGGCTTCTGCCACGGGGGCTAGGGAACATGAAGGCGCTGCGTGATGTGGACACTGGAGTTCTCACAGGCAACGATGTTAAGGTTACCCAAGAGATCGGCGAGCTGCCATGGTTGCAGGTGCTAAGTATCCGAATACTGAGCAAAGGTGAGCACAATGAGGAGTTTTGGCATGCGCTTGCCTCCTCCCTGAGCAAGACAAGCACTCTTCGATCACTCCATCTGGTATGCCAGTCGAGCAGTTTGGACTTTCTCCGTGACATCTCCCCACCGCCACTCCTCCAATACGTTAGTGTGTATGGCCGGATTAGCCAACTGCCCGACTGGATCTCATCACTCACACACCTCACAAAGTTTGAAGCGGGATTGACAGAACTTGCTGGCGACCAGTTATTTGGTGTCTTGTGTAAGCTGCCAAGCCTGGAGAGTGTCAAACTGGTGCGAGTTGACTGCAAAGACGGAGAACTGGTTGCACGCCCTGAACACAGCTTCCCGGTGCTGAGGATCCTAGAGGTGTTCGGATGTCCCACCCTCACATTCGAGAAAGGATCAATGACAAAGCTCGAGTCGCTTGTATTGGAGTTTGGTTTTGAGGACAAGAGGATTGTCGGCCTCGAGAACTTGGAGAAACTTAAAGAGGTCAAGCTCTCTGGTGAGGAAGGCAACCTGGCAATGGAACGTGTAGTGGAGCAGCTCAAGACTCTCCCCGCTGAGTCCAATCAGATCAAAGTTGTAGCGCACTGCTGGGGAGGTGCGCCTGTACGTCCTCTACTGCCTTAATTAGTGTGCTTTTACTTTCAGTTGCATATGTGTGTTGTACTGGAGTATCGTTTTTCATGTGTGTGAAGGGCAGTACCAAATAAAACAGCCTATAACAAACATGAGTGCAATATATGAGTATTTCACACAATTTGTACGAGATTCAAACGTCAGTGAGATTTGTTGATCGATCCCTCCGAGAGCTTGAGCCGCAGCAGCCCACGCCGGACACTCCCACCCTGCGCCGCTCTCCCGGCCATCCCACTGCCGAAAGGTCGCCCCTCGTGCGGCGGCAGGCACAGTCTCCTCCGTGGCGCGCATGCGGTGGGTTGAGGATGACGTCGCGCAGCCGAGGAAGACACAACCTCCTCCGTGGAGCAGCCGAAGCCTGCCAGCCTGGCACGCACACCGGGTTGAGGAAGACGTCGCTGCGGCTTCAAGAGTTCCGAAGACTGCAGCCGCGCGGAGGACTGCTTCGAGATCAGCGACGAGGTCACCAGAGAACACTACCTGGACGGCTGGACCAACACTGGTGATCGTTCGACCGCTCACTTAATTAGAGAGAGCTTAATGCTTAATCTTTTAAGTAATAAAGCGCCCCTTTTTGAAAAAAAAAATTAGAGAGAGCTTCGTCTTAACCCAACGCACCGAGAGAACAATTCGAATCATAGCGAAGAAGGCAACATCACCCTCCACGTTGGTGTCATCCTCGGCGGCGAGCAGCCGTCCACGACAACGGAGCCGTGCCTCCTGTTATGCGGTAGCGACGCACTCCGGTGCTCGACCACCGCGTAAAGAACATCGACAGCAAAGGTGAGGAAATCCTCTAACGATCCTCACCGTCGATTCCGTTAGCGAGGAGGTGCTCCGGCAGCGACAGGAACGGCCCTTGGCCACGGCCCAGATCGAGGTGGCGGTCGGCCCGGAGGCGGCGCTATTGGGCATGCGGCGGCCTCCGATGCGGCTTCCCACGTCGCGGCCGCGTCAGGCGGCAGCGGCAGCACATGGCTAGCACACGGTACGAGAGCGGCAAGCCTAGGCCGGCTGCGCGGCCGCCTCAGGCGGAGGCGGCCATGGAAGGCCAGTGCCGGCCCACCAGACCGCGGCGGCGGCAGCGCCCATGAGGCCCAGCCATGGCCTTTGGCATTGGCGCGGCCAGCCTCTCCCGGCGACGCGCCGCGTCGCTGCTGGTTGCGCGGTGCGGAGGTGAGGCTACTGCGCGGCGCGGCAACGCGACAGTGTTGGCCCAAACCCGATCTTTACCGGTTGCCGGAACGAGCGTTCCTCGGAGGGAACCTCGGTGAAGGGAGGACGAAGAAGCAGAGAAGAGAGGGAGTGAGTGAATGGGGATATTTTCATGTGCATGATATTTTCGCTACTCAAACAGTGTGAGCGTTCCTTAGATATTTGTAGAGTTGTACGTTGCTTCTACACTATGTTACCCTTATTTGAACATCTAGGAGCTAAACTACTACTAGACTGTGACTACTCTCTGGCGCAGTAGAAAGCAGGTATCCATCTACCTCACACGTCTTGTGTCAAGACTTTCTTGCCACCAGGCGTGTGGAACGAGCCACCCTATGTGCGGCGCACATGGGGCCTGACGCGGGCTGCCCCTTGCCGGGAGACAGGGTTGAACCCAACATTCTCCCCCTCAACCCTGTCGCTGGGGTTGGACATCGACAATCCCGATCTTGTCGCGCAATTCCTGGAACCGGACGTGGCCAAGAGTCTTTGTCAGGATGTCGGCCTTCTGCTCACTAGTCCTAATAAACACCACGTTGACCTTGCCCTTCTCGACGCAGTCATGGATGAGGTGATAGCAGAGATTAATGTGCTTGCTGCGGTCGTGGAGCACTGGGTTTTTGCAGAGGGTGATTGCCGACTTGTTGTCGATGAGGATGAGCGCAGGGGCGGTGTGTTGGTTCATCATCTCGCCAAGAAGGCGAGCAAGCCAGATGCCTTGACAAGCCGCTGTAGCTACCGCGATGTACTCCACCTCGCACGAAGATGCGGCGACAACCTTCTACCTCATAGATTGCCAGCTGACGGGGTTACTCTCGAGAAGGAACAGCATGCCTGAGGTGCTCTTCTGGGAGTCCACGTCACCAGCGTGGTCGGAGTCGCTGTAGCCGACCAAGCTTTCACCGTCGCCACGACGATACACGCATCCATGCATGAGCGTTACCGCGATGTACCTGAGTAGGTGCTTGACGGCAGCAAGGTGATCACTTGCCGGGGCCTCCATGAATCTGCTCAGGTACCCGACAACGAACGAGATGTCCGGCTGGGTATGCACGAGGTACCTGAGGCTCCCGATAACACTGCGGTAGAACGTAGCGTCCACCACCTTCTCAGGGCTTTCCTTGCTAAGCACCTTGGCGGCGTAGGCCGCCTGCGTGATCGTCGTTCGACCACGCTCCTGATTTACCTCCAGCCCGAGGTAGTACCGGAGCAGCCCGAGGTCGCTCATGCTGAAGAGATGATGCATCTCTCCCTTGAAGCATTGAACCTCGTTGGGCTTTGCTCCGGCAATGACCAGGTCATCGACGTAGATGCCGACGATGAGCAGTGTGTTCATGGTGCCACGTGAGTACACACCATGCTCAGAGGCACTACGTGAGAACCAAAGTGATGCGAGGCTAGCATCCAGCTTGGCATTCCATGCCCATGGGGCTTGATGGAGACCGTAGAGGGCCTTGTGTAGCCAGTACACGCCCTGCTCGTGGTCCCCGGCAATGAAGTCTGGCGGTTGGGAGATGTACATCTCTTCGTCGAGGTCCCCATTAAAGAACGCTGACTTGACGTCCATGTGGTGTACTTCCCACCCGCGATGAGCAGTTACGGCAAGGATGAGCCGCACAGACTCCAGCCCTGCCACCGGAGTGAAGACTTCGTTGAAGTCCACCCCCACACGTTGCACGTAGCCCTTGGCAATGAGACGTGCCTTGTGCTTGATGACGGCACCGTGCTCGTCCTTCTTCACCTTGAACAGCCACTTGAGCCCAATGGCTCGGTGCCCTGTAGGCAGTGTGGTGAGTGTCGAGGTGGCGTTGTCGTTGATCGATGATAGTTCGTCCAGCATCGTCCGGCGCCAGCAATCTTCTTGCTCGGCCTCCACGAACGTGGTCGGCTCCTCGCCGGCCATCAGATGCAGGACGTCATCGTCGTCGTCCTCATTCTCGGGCAGCTGCGGTTGCCCGCAGTCTTGCTGAGAAGGTCCTTGAGCAGGAGGTACCTATGTGGGGCGCCAGTGGAGTCATTGGCATCGAACAGATCCGACCGTGCCGTTGGCGGGGACACGAACTTCCCGGGACCCAGCTCGCTTGACGACGGGATGGTTGGCGAAGTTGTGCCCGGGGACAGCATTGCCAGGGTCGTTATTCCCGGGCCCACACTGCCCGTGGTCTCAGCCGATCCCGAGGATGCCATCCCCAAGGACATTGTGCTGAGCGTCGCGCTTCCCGGGACTGGGCTTCCCGGGGTCACAGTGCTTGGGGTTACGCTTCCAGGGATATACCTTCCCGGGGCCCTGGAGTACACCGGGTACTCGACGATGAAGGAGCTGCTTGCAGCAGTCTCCCCCGGTGCCTCCCAGGTCCAGCGTGCATCCTCGTCGAAGACAATATCTCGGGAGACGTGTGCATGCTTCGCGATGGGGTCATACATCTTGTACGCCTTGGAGCCGATCTCGTAGCCCATGAACATCATTGGGGTGCTCCTGTCGTCAAGCTTCTTCTGTTGTGGGCACGCCGTCTTGACATGCCCGACACAGCCGAAGGTGCGGAGGAAGCGTACGTCGGGCTTTCTCACGTACCACGCCTCGTAGGGCGTCTTGCCGTCGACGCTCCTCGTGAAGGGGCGGTTGAGGATGAAGATGGCCATGAGCACGGCCTCCCCCAGTACGTGCTCGGCACCTGCTTTGCCTTGAGCATGCAGCGTGTGATCCCGAGCACCGTCTGGTTCCTCCACTCGACGACGCCGTTCTGCTGCGGGGAGTACGGGGCCATCAGATGGCACTGTACTCCTTTGTCATCGCAGTGCTTGTAGAAGGTGGCCGACGTGAACTCGCCGTCATGATCCATACGCAGCACTCGCAGCTTGTAGCCGCACTCAAGCTCTGATGCAGCTTGGTGCTTGACGATGGCTCACTCCGCCTCATCCTTGGAGGTGAGCAACATCACCCACATGAACATGCTGAAGTCGTTGACGAGTAGCGGGATGTAGCAACACCCTCCTGGTGTCGTTCGGGTGATTGGACTGCAGAGGTCCCCGTGAACCAGCTCCAAGGGTTCTTCGCCCTGTGCTTGGCCCTCTCGGGAAAGGGCAGACGCATCTCCTTCCCAGCAAGGCACGCATTGCACAGCTCGTCGGCATGTGTGATGTCAGGGAGCCCGCGAACAAGCTCTCTCCGAGTCATCTTCCACATCCCGTCAAAGTGCTGGTGCCCTAGTAGGGCATGCCAGCACCATGCATCGGAGACGTGTCCCACGGCAAGGCACACAGGTTGTACGGGTTGGAAGAGGAACTTGTACAGGCGATTTGCTCCTCGGGTTACCTCGATGAGCCGGTGCTTGCGCTAGTCTCGCACGGTGAGTGCGGTGTCCTGGACTAGGGGGTACCGACCTAGTCGGCCCACAATCCATGGGGCCGAGTTTATGGCCCACCGTTCTACAAGGAAGTGCTCCGGAAGCCTTGAACTTCGACGTAATCAAGATGGACTTTGTCGAAGACTTGACATGTACTCCAAGGACGGCTTCAACCGCCGGCATGTGTATCCCTAGTTGGCAACCGACCATGTGTAACCCTAGGTACCCCAGCATCTATATAAGCTGAGCGGTTTAGTCCATAGAGACAGGTTCGAAACCACAATCATCTTGCCTTAGGGTTTAGAACACAACATACGATCTCGAGGTAGATCAAGCTTGTACTCGATACATCATCATCAATACAATCAAAGCAGGACGTAGGGTTTTACCTCTTCGAGAGGGCCCGAACCTGGGTAAACACTGTCTCCTTCGTCTCCTGTCACCCATTGATCCGAGATCCACAGCTCGGGACCCCCTACCCGAGATTTGCCGGTTTTAGTACCGACATTGGTGCTTTCATTGAGAGTTCCGCTGTGTGATCAAAAAAAGGTCGATGGCTCACCTACAGATCAACTACAACATCGGCTGTGGTGACATCTTTTGTCCCCGCCAGCTCTTTGCGATTGGCAGCATTGTACTACACGCCGACTTGACTGGTCGCCTCTGCCGCGTTGAGAACTTAGCCCCAAACCAAGTCATCACGTTCGGAAGCTTGGAATACACCGCGGACTCACGCGGTGATCTAACCCTCTTTGGCTGGAGGCCAGATCGGCTCGAGAATTCTTCGGGCACCGCGGCCTTGACCCCGGAGCCAACTTTGGGTCCGAGCCTCGGATCGGATCCCGCGACGGAACCGGCCTCGGGCATGGATCCGAACCTCTCATCGGATCTCGACCTCGAGTCGAGACGGAGCTTGGAGCCAGCGTCAAGCTCGGATCCGATCTCTTCTACTGTTGGTCAGGGATCAATCTTGGCCGACCAAAACTCCGAAGTTGCGTCAAGCAACCTGCAGAACATACTTCAAATCAGCCCGGCTTATGGTCAGGTCATGGACGCCGAGGATCTATCGCACCTAAACGAGATGCTGGATCACATCCAGAGACTCTCTGTCTCGGATGAGCATACCTCAGTTTATGACAAGATCGGATGTAAAGCCGATGACAGGGAAATTTACGTCCCACCCACCACCCACCTAGTCGCCACCATCGATGACTTAACCAACGTGGTGGACTATGCGTCCGAGGAAGCCACTGACATGGATGAAGATGTCGGCGGCTGATACGTCTCCAACGTATCTATAATTTTTGATTGTTCCATGCTGTTATATTATCAATCTTGGATGTTTTTATATGCATTTATAGCAATTATATATCATTTTTGGAGACTAACCTATTAACATAGTGCCCAGTGCTAGTTGATGTTTTCTGCCCTGTTTTTGTTTTACAGAAAATCAATACCAAACGAAGTCCAAATGCCACGAAACTTTTTGGAGATTTTTTATTGGCCAAGATAAACACTAGAACCTTCGGGAGAAGACCAGACGCCAGAGGAGGTGGCCACGAGCCACCAGGGCGCGCCTGGGGGGGGGGGGGGCAGGCGTGCCCTGGTGCCTCATGGGCCCACCCCAGCTCCGTTTGACATAATTCCAGCATTATAAATTCCCAAAAAATCAGAAACCCTCAGGGGAGTCCATGAAATACTTTTTCCGCCGCCGCAAGCTTCTGTTCTCGAGAGATCCCATCTGGGGTCCTTCTCCGGTAATCTGCCGGAGGGGGAATCGATCACGGAGGGGCTCTACATCAACCTTGCTGCCCTTCCGATGATGCGTGAGTAGTTTACCACAGACCTTCGGGTCCATAGTTAGTAGCTAGATGGCTTCTTCTCTCTTTTTGATCTTCAATACAATGTTCTCCTCGATGTTCTTGGAGTTCTATCCGATGTAATCACTTTTTGCGGTGTGTTTGTTAGGATCCGATGAATTGTGAGTTTATGATCAGATTATCCATGAATATATTTGAGTCTTTTCTGATCTCTTTTATGCGTGATTATTATAGCCTCATATTTCTTCTCCGATCTATTGATTTGGTTTGGCCAACTAGATTGATTTATCTTGCCATGGGAAGAGGTGCTTTGTAATGGGTTCGATCTTGCGGTGCTCAATCCCAGTGACAGAAAGGGACATGACACGTATGTATCGTTGCTATTAAGGGTAAAAAGATGGGGTTTATTCATACGTGATTTTATCTTGTCTACATCATGTCATCGTTCTTATGGCGTTACTCCGTTCTTTTATGGACTTAATACACTAGATGCATGCTGGATAGCGGTCGATGTGTGGAGTAATAGTAGTAGATGGAGGCAGGAGTCGGTCTACTTGTATTGGACGTGATGCCTATACATATGATCATTGCCTTGGATATCGTCATGATTATTTGCTTTTCTATCAATTGCCCAATAGTAATTTGTCTACCCACCGTATGCTATTTTCATGAGAGAAGCCTCTAGTGAAAACTATGGCCCCCGGGTATATCTAAATCATATTACTAAAACCCTAAAAATATTGCTGCAATTTTCTTTTACTTATTTTATTTTGTATTTTTGTTTCAATCTATCCATCTATCATATACAATTTAATCTTGCAACTTACCGCCAAGGGATTGACAACCCTTTGTTTGCGTTGGGTGCAAGGATTTGGTGTTTGTGTGCAGGTGCTGCTAACGAGGTGTTGTGTGATTCTCCTACTGGTTCAATAACCTTGGTTTCATAACTGAGGGAAATACTTATCTCTACTATGCTGCATCATCCCTTCCTCTTCGGGGAAAATACCAACGCAAGCTACAAGTAGCAGGAAGAATTTCTGGCGCCGTTGCCGGGGAGACATCATCAACATCTATCAAGTACCTTCGCATAAACTCTCATCTCCTTGCATTTACTTTATTTTGATTTGCCTCTCGTTTTCATCTCCCCCACTTCTAAAACATTTTTACAAAAATACAAAAATATTTTCCGTTTGCCTTTTTCTTGTTTGCTTGTTTGCTTCCTTGTTATCTTGTTTGCGTAGTCACTATGTCTCAAGAAAATACAAAATTGTGCGATTTTACCAATACTCATAATAATGATTTTATTAGTACTCCGATTGCTTCTCCCGCCGCTAGTGCAGAGACTTGTGATATTAATGCCGCTTTGCTAAATCTTGTGATGAAAGATCAATTTTCCGGTAGTCTTAATGAAGATGCTGCATCCCATCTAAACACTTTCATAGAATTATGTGATATGCAAAAGAAAAAAGATGTGGATAATGATATTGTGAAATTAAAATTATTCCCATTCTCATTGCGGGATTGTGCAAAAATTTGGTTTTCATCTTTACCACGAAATAGTATCGATTCTTGGGATAGGTGTAAAGATGCTTTTATTACTAAGTATTTTCCTCCCGCGAAAATTATTTCACTTACAAATCAAATTATGAATTTTAAGCAACTTGATCATGAACATGTTTCCCAATCTTGGGAGAGGATGAAATTAATTGTAATAAATTGCCCTACTCATGGTTTAAATTTATGGATGATCATACAAAAAATTTATGCGGGATTGAATTTTGTCTCTAGAAATCTTTTAGATTCTGCCGCGTGTGATACTTTTATGGAAATTACTTTGGGAGAAGCTACTAAATTGCTTGACAATATTATGGCAAATTATTCACAATGGCATACTGAAAGAGTTCCTACTAGTAAAAAAGTGAATTCGGTTGAAGAAATTAATACTTTGAGTGATAAAGTTGATGCGCTTATGAAGTTGGTTGCTTGCAAAAATGCTCCTATTGATCCTAATGATGTGCCTTTGTCCACTTTGATTGAGCAAAATAATGGTCCCGTAGATGTGAATTTTGTTTCACGAAACAATTTTAATAATAATGCCTATATAGGTAATTTCAACGCTAGACCGTTTCCTGGAAATTCCTCTAATAATTATAGCAGTCCTTATGGTAATTCTTATAATAATAATAATAGGATGCCCTCTGATCTTGAAAGTAATATTAAAGAATTTATTAATGCTCAAAAGGTTTTCAATACTACGATAGAAGAAAAATTGAGTAAACTTGATGATATGTTTAGGAGCATTGATAGAATTATTCATGATGTGGAAAATCTTAAGACTAAAATTTTACCACCTAAAATTGATATTATTTAATCAATTAAAGCTTTATATGTCTCCATGGATGAGAGTAAGAAAAGAACCGCCATGTTAAAAGCTAAACGAGAATTTTTAGAAAAAGCGATTCCTCCCGGTTTTTATCGTAGTAATGATGAGGATATTAAAATGATTGGTGTTTCATCTATTGATTATTTGTTTAGCAATATTAAACTTGATGAAAAGGGGGCTGAAGAAGAGTCAACTTTAGCTAAAGAGCGTCCCCATAATTCGGAGGGTGAAAATCTTGATAAGAAAATTGATAAAAGTGGGTTTGGAGAGGTAAAAACTTTAAATAGCGATGTGCCCACTCTCTTGGATTACAAAGATTTTAATTATGACAATTGTTCTTTGATTGGATGCATTTCTTTGTTACAATCCATGCTAAATTCTCCCAACGTTTATGAGCAAAATAAGGCTTTTACTAAACATATCGTAGAAGCTATGATGAAAGCGTTAGAAGAAAAGTTAGAATTAGAGATTTCAATTCCTAGAAAATTATATGATGAATGGGAACCCACCATTAAAGTTAAAATAAAAAATTATGAGTGCAATGCTTTATGTGATTTGGGTGCTAGCGTTTCCACAATTCCAAAATCTCTATGTGATGTGCTAGGTTTTACCAATATAGATGAATGTTCTCTTAATTTGCATCTTGCGGATTCCACTATTAAAAAGCCTTTCGGAAGGATTAATGATGTTCTTATTCTTGCAAATAGGAACTATGTGCCCGTTGATTTTATTGTACTTGACATTGAATGCAATCCTTCATGCCCCATAATACTTGGTAGACCGTTCTTACGAATTATAGGTGCCGTTATTGATATGAAAGAAGGGAATATAAAATTTCAGTTTCCACTAAAGAAAGGTATGGAACATTTCCCTAGGAAGAAAATTAAAGCACCATATGAATCCATTATGAGGGCCACTTATGGAATCAACTTGAAAGATGACAATACTTGAAATTATGAATTATGCCTAGCTAGGGGAATATAACAATAGCGCTTGTTGGGAGGCAACCCAATGAATAAAATAAATTTTTATTATAAGTTTATGTTATGGTGTGTTTTTACTGTCATGCTACTGTTATGATTGAGTTTTGGTGTTTTTCATTAGTGTTTGTGCCAAGTAAAACCTTTGGGATGATTTGGAAGATAGTATAATTGATGCTGTTTGGAAAACAGAAAGTTTTGCGTCAAGTGCTGGAATTTTGTTTCTGTACTGTAATGTCGAAACCTTCTGAATTTTTTACACAATATTGATATATGAATTTCCCACGTTTTCCTAATTTTTCAGAATTCTTGGAGTTACAGAAGTATGACTATAATTCAGATTTCTACAGACTGTTCTGTTTTTGACAGATTCTGTTTTTGATGTGTTTCTTGCTTGTTTTGATGGAACTATGGATTGTATCGGGGGGTATAAGCCATGGAGAAGTTAGAATACAGTAAGTATAATGAAAAAATAAAATATGAATGGGTTTGCAATGGTACTTAAAGTAGTGATTTGTTTTGTTATACTAACGGACCTCACGAAGGTTTTGT
This sequence comes from Elymus sibiricus, assembly GCA_039707655.1. Taxonomy (NCBI): domain Eukaryota; kingdom Viridiplantae; phylum Streptophyta; class Magnoliopsida; order Poales; family Poaceae; genus Elymus; species Elymus sibiricus. The sequence goes on along the minus strand of CM077674.1, from coordinate 409,248,484 downwards.
TGAGTTTTGTGTAATTGAAGTTTTCAAGTTTTGGGTGAGATCACAATGAATGAAGGAATAAGGAGTAGCAAAAGCCTAAGCTTGGGGATGCCCGAGGCACCCCAAGGTAATATTCAAGGAATACTCAAGCGTCTAAGCTTGGGGATGCCCCGGAAGGCATCCCCTCTTTCTTCTACCAACCATCGGTAATTTTACTTGGAGCTATATTTTTATTCGTCACATGATATGTGTTTTGCTTGGAGCGTCTTGTATGATATGAGTCTTTGCTTTGATTCCTTTTTAGTTTGTCACAATCATCCTTGCTGAACACACCTATTTTGAGAGAGCCACACGTTATCATGATTTGTTAGAATACTCTATGTGCTTCACTTAAATTTTTTGAGCTAGGCAGTTGCTCTAGTGCTTCACTTAAATCTTTTTGAGCACGGTGGTGGCTAAATTTTGAAGAAATAAACTTTCATGCTTCACTTATATTATTTTGAGAGTTGACAAGATTGAAATTTTGAAGAAATATTTGCACTCTCATGCTTCACTTAAATCTTTTTGAGAGTTGATGAAAGTAACGGTAATTTGCACAAGTTATGAATTTGGTCCCAAAGTGATGAATATTCAAGAGGGATATAATAAAAAATTTCATATAGATCATTGGATATGATAAGTGTGATTCCTTGCAATAGTTTTGCGATATGGAAATGATAATATGTGAGTCATGTTAGTGAGTAATTGTGATTTAGTAAGAATATTGGTGTTAAGGTTTGTGATTCCCTATGCATGCACGTAAGTCAATAGTTATGCAAAGAAATTATATCCTACTTATGGTGCATTATTCGGTGTTAGTTATGTTCAATGCATGTTTATGACCGTTTTCATTTTTTGGTTGGTTGCTTCTCAATCTTTTGCTAGCCTTCATTTGTACTAAGCGGGAATACTGCTTGTGCATCCAAATCCTTAAACCCAAGTTGTGCCATATGAGTCCACTATATCTACCTATATGCGGTATTTCAATGCCGTTCCAAGTAAATTTGCGTGTGCCAACTCTAAATTTTCAAATTAATTTTTCTGTTTTGTGTGCCCGTACCGCTCATGAGGCGGAAGGGGGTGGCCGATATTTTCCATGCTAGGTGGGTTATTCTCACGATGAGTGTTTATTCACTTGTCATTGCACGAGAGTATGGTTGGTAATAGGGATGCCCAGTCCCACAATGAAATCAAAAATTAATAACAACAAAATTCCTTGGAAAGTGATGGTATGGAGGGCACCCGTGGATACGGCTAGCCATGAATTGTGAAAGAAATGGTGGAAAGAAAATAAACTTTACTTTTCTGTTTGGGAACCACCAATAATGTGTCTAGCATGGAAGATATTGGGAATTCTCGTTCGTTTTCGTTGACAGGAAAAGCATGCCTCCCAAAATATTTTTTCTCTCCAATTTAAGCTTTGAGCTCTGGCACATTTGACAAATCTCTGCTTCCCTCTGCGAAGGGCCTTTCTATTTACTTTTATGCAATTTTGATTTTTCTTGAGTCTCCATCTTCTCTTATAAAGCACCAACTAGGGAGCACTATTGTCATACTTGTGCATTGGATGTAGCTAATATTTGAGTTTGTTTCATGAATGGATCAATGATTGAGCATAATGGGCTAGGGATAATTTTCTTTAGCGTTGATATTTTGAAAGACATGGTTGCTTGTTGATATGCTTGAGTATTTATATCTTCATGTCAAACTATAGACTATTGCTTTGAATCATTCAAGTCCAATGTCCATGCTACAAAAGAAAAGAATATATGATGAATATGTTAGGCAGCATTCCACATCAAAAATTCTGTTTTTACCATTTACCTACTCGAGGACGAGCAGGAATTAAGCTTGGGGATGTTGATACATCTCCAACGTATCTATAATTTTTTATTGTTCCATGCTATTATATTATCAATCTTGGATGTTTTTATATGCATTTACAGCAATTATATATCATTTTTGGAGACTAACCTATTAACTTAGTGCCCAGTGCCAGTTGTTGTTTTCTGCCCTGTTTTTGTTTTACAGAAAATCAATACCAAACGAAGTCCAAATGCCATGAAACTTTTTGGAGATTTTTTATTGGCCAAGATAAACACTAGAAGCTTCGGGAGAAGACCAGATGCCAGAGGAGGTGGCCACGAGCCACTAGGGCGCGCCTGGGGGCGGGGCAAGCAAGCCCTGGTGCCTCGTGGGCCCACCCTAGCTCCGTTTGACCTAATTCCAGCACTATAAATTCCCAAAAAATCAGAAACCCTCAGGGGAGTCTACGAAATACTTTTTCCGCCGCTGCAAGTTTCTGTTCTCGAGAGATCCCATCTGGGGTCCTTCTCCGGTAATCTGCCGGAGGGGGAATTGATCACGGAGGTGCTCTACATCAACCTTGCTGCCCTTCCGATGATGCGTGAGTAGTTTACCACAGACCTTTGGGTCCATAGTTAGTAGCTAGATGGCTTCTTCTCTCATTTTGATCTTCAATACAATGTTCTCCTCGATGTTCTTGGAGTTCTATCCGATGTAATCACTTTTTGCAGAGTGTTTGTTGGGATCCGATGAATTGTGAGTTTATGATCAGATTATCCATGAATATACTTGAGTCTTTTCTGATCTCTTTTATGCATGATTATTATAGCCACGTATTTCTTCTCCGATCTATTGATTTGGTTTGGCCAACTAGATTGATTTATCTTGCCATGGGAAGAGGTGCTTTGTAATGGGTTCGATCTTGAAGTGTTCAATCCCAGTGACAGAAAGGGACATGACACGTATGTATCGTTGCTATTAAGGGTAAAAAGATGGGGTTTATTCATACATGAGTTTATCTTGTCTACATAATGTCATCGTTCTTAAGGCGTTACTCCGTTCTTTTATGGACTTAATACACTAGATGCATGCTGGATAGCGGTCGATGTGTGGAGTAATAGTAGTAGATGCAGGCAGGAGTCGGTCTACTTGTATTGGACGTGATGCCTATATACATGATCATTGCCTTGGATATCGTCATGATTATTTGGTTTTCTATCAATTGCCAACAGTAATTTGTCTACCCACCGTATGCTATTTTCATGAGAGAAGCCTCTAGTGAAAACTATGGCCCCCGGGTCTATCTAAATCATATTACTAAAACCCTAAAAATATTGCTGCAATTTTATTTTACTTATTTTATTTTGTATTTTTGTTTCAATCTATCCATCTATCATATACAATTTAATATTGCAACTTACCGCCAAGGGATTGACAACCCCTTATTTGCGTTGGGTGCAAGGATTTGTTGTTTGTGTGCAGGTGCTGCTAATGAGGTGTTATGTGATTCTCCTACTGGTTCTATAACCTTGGTTTCATAACTGAGGGAAATACTTATCTCTACTATGCTGCATCATCCCTTCCTCTTCGAGGGAAATACCAACGCAAGCTACAAGTAGCAGCGGCACACTCGGAGCGACCTCGCCCACAACCGTAACTCATACGGGCAAATGGGCTGGAACGTCTACCTACGACGTCTATATGGTCGACACTCCCAAGGTTCCCAATAGACGCCGTCGCAGAAGGCCGAAGGGTACCGGCGGTAGCACCAGTGGTAACAACAACACGGGCGCCACTGATAACGGTGCTACTCCCGATAACACCGATAACCAGGGAGAAGACATTCAAGCCTCCCCTACACAAACGATCTCGACGATGGGGTCGATAGCAACTATCTCCCCGAATCCGAGGAAGATGAAAGTCTCGGACCTAAGGACTTTATCATCCCCGAGGGCCCATATGAGCAAGAGCAGTTCCGAAGGCGGCTTGTGGCAACTGCCAGGAGCATGAAAAAGAAATAGCAACAGTTTCACGCCGATTAGAACGAGCTCAACGACAAGTGGATCGAAGTTCTCGCAGTCGAGGAAGACCTCGAAGAACGACGTGAGAGCACATCTAAATCCTACCTACGCCAGCATTTGTTACCGGAATTCGACGATGAGGCAACTGACGACGTGCTTTTGACACGCGGTCGTGCCGACCAGCCTAACCGACTTCCTAGGGGTCGAGACAGGCCAACTGGGGAATATAGGAATCCCCTAACAACAACCCGCAAACTATGCATTGAAAACAGAATCTGTCAAAAACAGAAATGTCTGTAATGATCTGAGCAACTACCATACTTCTGTAACTCTAAAAATTCTGAAAAATTAGGACAACGTAAACAATTTGCATATCAATACTGTGTAAAAATTTCAGAATTTTTTGACGCTCTAGTAAAATCTTTATGTAATGTCATTACTCCCCATGGGTCAAGCATATGAAGCATATAAATTTCAACTTTATGATATTAAATTCATTTCAACAATTTACTCATAGGATATAAGTGAAGAACAAGAGTAAATGACAAACTACTCCAAAAAGATATAAGTGAAGACCGAATGAGTAGCTAAACAATTAAGTAGCTATGTGAGGACTCTCTCTCATTTAAAAAGTTTCAGATCTTGATATTTTATTCAAACAACAAATAAAATGAAAATAAAAGGACACTCCAAGAATAGCACAGATCATGTGAAGAAGCAAAAATTTAGGCTCAACCAAAACTGACCGATAATTGTTGAAGAAGAAAGGTGGGATGCCAACCGGAGCATCCCCAAGCTTAGTTGCTTGAGACTTCTTGAAATATTAATTTGGGATGCCTTGGGAATCCCCAAGCTCGAGCTCGTGTGTCTCCTTAATTCCTCTCATATCACGATTTCTCTAAATCTTAAAAACTTCATACACATAAAACTCAACAAGAACTCGTGAGATAAGTTAGTATAAATCAACTCAAAACCTTAACATTCTCTACTGTAGCAAATCACAAAAATTATAATTAAACATTGCATACTAAATGCATCTTCATATTTAATACTCCTATCCTCAAATAGAAACATTAAACACGCAAACATATGCAAACAATGCAACTATAACAGCAATCTACCAAAACAGAACAGTCTGTAAAGAGTGAATAAGAATCCATACTTCCCTGAATCCAAAAATTCTGAAAAATTACGACGTGACATAGAACTCATGCATGCTTACTGTGTAAAAATTTCAGATTTTTATCATGTTCTGACTATTCAGGAATATTCTGGACATAACAGAAAACTTTCTGTTTTCAAACAGCAACACATGAACTTGCAAACTGAGCATGGTAAAGGCTATAATTGGCTTTTTATTGAGCTAAAAGATATAAAACATGATTATTGATAGCAGCAAGCAAATATCAACAGAAGAAAATGACGCTCCAAGCAAAACTCATATTATGTGACGAATAAAAATATAGCTCCAAGTGAGGTTACCGATAATGTTGAAGACGAAAGAGGGGATGCCTTCCGGGGCATCCCCAATCTTAGACGCTTGAGTCTTCCTTGAATTTTACCTTGGGGTGCCTTGGTCATCCCCAATCTTAGGGTCTTACCACTCCTTATTCTCCTCATATCGATATCTCACCCAAAACTTGAAAACTTCAATCACACAAAACTTAACGGAACTTCGTGAGAACGGTTAGTATGATAAAGAATAAACCATCACTTAGGTACTGTCCAAGACAAGATTCACAATTGTTCCCATATAATTCCTACTGTATTCTATCATTTCCAAAATTTATATCTCATAATATAAGCTATGGAAACATTAAAACAAGCAAACTATGCATTGAAAACAGAATCTGTCAAAAACAGAACAGTCTGTAATGATCTGAGCAACTACCATACTTCTGTAACTCTAAAAATTCTGAAAAATTAGAAAACGTAAACAATTTGCATATAAATACTGTGTAAAAATTTCAGAATTTGTTGAGGCTCCAGTAAAATCTGGGAAATTAAACACTGGAGGCAAAAGTTTCCGTTTTTGCACAGAATCAAATCAACAAGCATCCACACTATCCCAAAGGCTTTACTTGGCGCATTATTGAAAGAACACATATAAAACATGATTACTACAGTAGCTTAATCATGTGGACACACAAAAACAGTAGGTATAAGTATTGGGTTGTCTCCCAACAAGCGCTTTTGTTTAATGCCTTTTAGCTAGGCATGATGATTTCAATGATGCTCACATAAAAGTAAAGAATTGAAACACAAAGAGAGCATCATGAAGCATATGTTCCTCTCTCATAATAATTTTCAGTAGCATCAGGAATGGATTCATCAATATAGCTATCACATAAAGCATTCTTTTCATGATCCACAAGCATAGGAAATTTATTACTCTCCACATAAGCAATGTTCTTCTCATTCGTAATAGTGGGAGTATCATATGAAACTTCAATACTAAAAATTGTTTCCACATTAAAAGAGTAATGTTCAGTAAAAGGGTATTCATAATTATGACAAGTATTATAATAATAATCATCACTCTTTTTCATAACATAAGTATCATCACAATAATCATCATAAGTAACAATTTTGTTCTCATCATAATCAATTGAAACCTCTTCCAAAGTAGTGGATTCAATATTAAAGAAAGTCATGACCTCTCCAAATCCACTTTTATCATTATTAAAAAAAGATTGAACACCCTCCAAAATAGTGGGATAATTATTATCTAGAGTTGACACTCTTCCAAACCCCCTTTCATAAATATTGTAATCATCATAAATAGGAGGCATGCAATCATCATAACAAATTTGATCATTCAAAGTAGGGGGACTAAAAAGATCATCTTCATTAAGCATAGCATCCCCAAGCTTGGGACAAACATTAATTGCAGCAAATAAATTATAAAACATGTCATTTTCATCAAACATAGCATCCCCAAGCTTGTGGCTTGGCATATCATAAGCATAATCACTCTCATCATTAATAGTATGAATAGCACCAACTGTATAACAATTATTATCATCACAATTTTCTAAGTTGGTGCCAAAAATATTTTCAAGATTATAAGAAGTATCATTATTTTCCCAATCATAATCATCATAATGAGTAATAGGCATAACAAAATCATCCTCAACAATTCCTTCAGACATTGTGCCATAAGACAAAGAAGCAATATCATCATCAAGTGTATCATCTTCCACAATTGTTTTTGATTCATTCTCATGAGGCACAACAATAATAGGAGCAACATCATTTGGGAGGGATACCTTTTTACCTCTATTCTTTATTCTTTTCTTCTTCTTCACCACACCACGTGTGGGTTTAATCAATTTTTTCGTGCACTTTATTGAAGAGATTGGTTGAATAAAAAGCTCCTCCTCGTTACCTGATTCGTCATAAGAAAAAATAGGAGGATATTGGGAAACCTCTTCCCCTTCATTAGTATTCTCTTCATCTTCTATTTGTTTTCTTGTCTTTAAATAATTGGCAATATAAGGATTCTCAATGCAATTTACCACACAATACATATAAATTTCCTCTAGATCAAAATCGAGAAATCTCTTGAGATTATATTCTGGAATATCCCTAGTTATACGTTTCATTTCTTCATACCCCAGAAGCAGACTAAGTTCATTATGATGTGCAAGGGTAATCGAGTTATCACAATTTTTGGACACGATTCGATCATGAAACAATTTGCATTGGAGATTTAAATGACCACGTTCATTGCAAAGTTCACAAGGATGGCAAGAAAAATTAAATCTTTCAGCACAATCATCTAGCCTCTCTTGCAACCTTTTAGTTTCTAAATACTTATGCCTCTTACAAAATCTATTTTCCTTTTTTGGTATGCATTTGCACTCCCAATTCACTCCACAAAAATTGACATCCTTATAGGAGACATCATTATCATGACTAGTGCAATCATCATTAGTATTATGGATATTCAAACAATTCATCCTAGCAACATTGCAATCATGCTCATCATTCAAATATTTAATGCCAAACATTTTATTGAATTCTTCTTCTATCAATTGAGCACAATTTTCCTTTCCATCATTTTCAAGAAAGACATGATAAAGACGAATAATATGAGGCAACCTCAATTCCATTTTTTTGTAGTTTTCTTTTATAAACCAAACTAGTGATAAAACAAGAAACTAAAAGATTCGATTGCAAGATCTAAAGATATACCTTCAAGCACTCACTTCCCCGGCAACGGCGCCAGAAAAGAGCTTGATGTCTACTACACAACTTATTCTTGTAGACTCGTGTTGGGCCTCCAAGCGCATAGTTTTGTAGGATAGTAGCAATTTTCCCTCAAGTGGATGACCTAAGGTTTATCAATCCGTGAGAGGCGTAGGTTGAACATGGTATCTCTCAAACAACCCTGCAACCAAATACAAGAAATCTCTTGTGTCCCCAACACACCCAATACAATGGTAAATTGTATAGGTGCACTAGTTCGGCGAAGAGATGATGATAAAAGTGTAGTATGGATAGTAGATATAGGTTTTTGTAATCTGAAAATATAAAAACAGCAAGGTAGCAAGTAGTAAAACAGAGCACAAACGGTATTGCAATGCTTAGAAACAAGGCCTAGGGTTCATACTTTCACTAGTGCGATATCCCAACATTGTTGACATAGTTGAATCATATGTAAATCCCTCACGTGCGACAAAGAGTTCACTCCAAAGTCACAAATAGCGGAGAACAAACGAAGAAATTGTTGTAGGGTACGAAACCACCTCAAAGTTATCCTTCCCGATCGATCTTATGAGCCATCCCCATTAATTGTCACGAACAGCCCTAGAGATCGTACTAAAATAACACCTTAAGATACACATCAACCAAAACCCTAATGTCACCTAGGCACTCCAATGTCACCACGAGTACCCACGGGTTTGATTATACGATATGCATCACACAATCTCAGATTCATCTATTCAAACCAACACAAAGAACTTCAAAGAGTGCCCCAAAGTTTCTACCGGAAAGTCAAGACGAAAACGTGTGCCAACCCTTATGCATAAATCCCCAAGGTCACGGAACCCGCAAGTTGATCACCAAAACATACATCAAGTAACTCAAGTGAATATCCCATTGTCACCACAGATATCCATATGCAAGACATACATCAAGTGTTCTCAAATCCTTAAAGACTCAATCCGATAAGAAAACTTCAAAGGGAAAACTCAATTCATCAAGAAGATAGAGAGGGGAAACCTCCATATGATTCATCTATATCAACAAAGCTCGCGATACATCAAGATCGTGCCATCTCAAGAACATGAGAGAGAGAGAGATCAAATACATAGCTACTGGTACAAAGCCTCAGCCCCGAGGGTGAACTACTCCCTCCTCGTCATGGAGACCGCCGGGATGATGAAGATGGACTCCGGTGATGCCTTCCCCCCTCTGGCAGGGTGCCAGAAAAAGGCTGTAGATGAGATCGTGGAGGTACAGAGGCTTGCAGCGGCGTAAAAACTCATCTAGGTTAACTTTCGGGGGTTTCTGAATATATGTGATTTTTTGGCGTTGGAATCACGTGAAGAAGGGCCACGTGGGACCCACGAGGTACCAGGGCGCGCCTGGGGGGGGGCGCCCTGGTGCCTCGTGGGTACTGGGTGGCCCCCCTCCAGTGGGTCTTGGTTCCAATATTGCTTATTTGTTCCATAAAAAAATATCAAAAAGTTTCAGCCAATTCCAAGAACTTTCATTTCTGCACAAGAAACAACACCATGGCAATTCTGCTGAAAACAACGTCAGTCCGGGTTAGTTCTAACTAAATCATACCAAAACCATATAGAATTGTTATAAACATGGCATGAATACTTCATAAATTATAGATACGTTGGAGACGTATCAAGGGCACGCCCAAGCCGGACAGGACGGCTACGAGGCCTGGTTAGACAGGCATGGAAGGGCTCGGGAGCAGTCATATGCACGGGTAACCCCCGATATCCGGAATAGCGCAGCTCGATTTCGAGGGCCCGCGCACCCGATATGTTTCACAGACGAGGTCATGGAGCATCATTTCCCGGAAGGGGTTTAAACCCATAAACATTGAACAGTACGACGGAACGACCGACCCGGCTGTATGGATCGAAGACTTTCTTCCTCATATTCACATGGCCCGAGGAGATGACCTCCTTGCCATCAAGTATCTACCACTTAAGCTCAAAGGACCGGCGAGGCATTGGCTCAACAGCCTGCCCAGACACTCCATAGGAAGCTGGGAGGCGCTCGAGGACGCCTTTAGGGCAAACTTCCAGGGCACTCAAGTTCGGCCCCCGGATGCCAATGACCTCAGCCATGTCAATCAGCAGCCTAGCGAATCTACCACGAAATTTTGAAATCGGTTCTTAACTAAAAAGAACCAGATAGTTGACTGCCCCGATGCTGAAGCAATTGCTGCCTTCCGGCATAGTATTCGGGACGAGTGGCTAGCACGACAGCTCGGGCAGGATAAGCCGAGAACCATGGCAGCCCTTACTTTTCTAATGACCCGCTTTTGCGCAGGAGAGGACAGCTGGCTGGCTCGTAGCTCTCATATCAGCCAGGTCGGCACCTCGGAAACACGCGATGGTAACGGCAAGCCCAGGCGCAATAAGAACAAGCGCAGGCACAAGAATAGCAGCAGCGACGCCGAGGACGCCGCAGTCAATGCAGGGTTCAGCGGCTCAAAGGCCGAGAAGAAAAAGAAGCCCTTTAGAGGGAATAAGGATGGCCCTAGCCAGCTTGATAAAATCCTCGATAGGCCTTGCTAGATTCATGGCACCTCGGACAAACCTGCCAATCACACCAACCGGAACTGCTGGGTCTTTAAGCAGGCCGGGAGGATAGCGGTAGAGGGGCAGAGCTAAAGCCAGTCCCGTAGCGATGACGAGGATGAACCTCGACGGCCCAATAATGGAGGCCAGAAACAATTCCCTCCCGAGGTAAAGGATGTGAACATGATCTACGTCACCCACATTCCTAAAAAGGAGCGGAAACACACACTTCGGGACGTCTATGCCTTAGAACCTATAGCCCCAAAATACAACCTGTGGTAGGCTTACTCTATCACTTTTGACAAACGCGACCACCCGACCAGTATCCGACATGGAGGATCGGCGGCCTTGGTCTTGGACCCCATTGTCGATGGTTTCCACCTAACACGTGTCCTTATGGATGGGAGCAGCAGCCTCAACCTGATCTACGCTGTCAAGGATCAAGCCCAGCACCACCACCTTTAAAGGTGTAATACGCAGGGTTGAAGCACACTGCACAGGAATGATCACATTGGAAGTAGTCTTCGGCTCGCCCGAGAACTTCCGAAGTGAAGATTTAATCTTCGACATCGTCACCTTCCACAGTGGCTATCATGCACTGCTCGGGCGAATTGCATTTGCTCGCTTCAACGCGGTCCCGCATTACGCATATCAAAAACTGAAGATGCCGGGACCAAAGGGTGTTATTACAGTCAATGGTAACACCGAACGCTCTCTCCGAATAGAGGAGCAAACTGCGGCTTTCACAGCCGAGGTTCAGGCTGCCGAGGAGGCGGCTCGGAATCTATCCGAGAAGGGTGAACCTAGCTCATTAAAGCGCACCCGGGGTGTCCCTCCCGCCCTCGGACAGTCAAGCGGTGACCCTAAATAGGGATACTCACTCCTCGGTCCTCTCTCTCTGGTCGAGGACTACGTACCTCGAGTACATAACTTCGCGCTTAAAATTCCATGGGAGGCCGATGAGCATAAAAAGCGTGGTACGCCATTCGGCTCAACCAGGCGGCACCCACCCGAAGTCCTGCTCATCCATAGGGCACTGTCAAAGACCCAACAGGAGCGGCACGGTGATATGGTTCAACCATCACTCTGCAGCTACAACCTATTCAAAGGACCCGCTTCTGGAATGCTTCAAGCATAGGATATGCGGAGTAGTATGTGGCATCCAAACAACCTCGGCATAGACGAGGACAGGATGGGCAAGACTAGGGCGATAAAACCCAAATACGGATGCCCTCTATAAATCCTCCCTCTTTCTTTTTTTTACGTATCTTTTACAGTTTCTTTGATAAGCTCGGCATGTATGGCTTGACCTTATAAATTAAAGAAACAGACCTTTTGCGGTCGCCATGCATCTACTTCTATTATGCACCTTTCTTTTATGCCTCTGAGCCAAAGACAACTCTCGTGATACATCACTTTTTACCATACACCCGGCCTTCAACCGGGGGCTCGGATTTATGCCCGTGCTCATTTAAGTCTGATAAATTTATTCGGCGTCTCGGATATTGCGTTATATGCATCAGTTTTGAACCTTGATTTTGGTCAATAGTTGGGTTGCCCGGCTCCTGTGCTTACCTCTTACGTTTCCGCTCTATTTGGCTAAGAGTGTAAAGGTAGAACCACTGTGATTGCGCTTCCACCTCGAATTGTTAGGCGCCTCAGTGGAGAAAGCCGAAAATTGACTATCATGGTAAGTGCAAACTAGTCAGCGATCCGACGACTGTGTGAAACCAAAGATCGATAGAGGTCATCCGTGTTAAACGATGGGCTTTTCTTTAAAAAAGCCGAAGTGGTTAAAAGGTTCAACCTCGGCATAGACAAACACTTCACAGACCGGGGGCTAGTTACTTGCCCCCACAATTAAGCTCCTATGACTAAGTGAAAGTTATAAAGCCAAAATAGTCTGATTGCCTTGTTCCTGCAACCTGTGCCGCCTCCGGGCACCGAGACATCGGCTAAGGGCTCAAATGTTGCAGAAACACCCCTTGCATCATATACAAGGGAGCGGAAGCCGACGACTGGCTGCTTTCAGAAATTAACGGTCGTACAGGAGTCAAAATAAAACAAATTGGATATTAAAGCCAAACATCCCAAAATTAACCTTGTCTTTTTTACATCGATAAAAACCACGGCATCCCGAAGTATAAACTAAAAGTACAAGGTGTCTTTGCTACACTGGGGCTCTGTGATCAGAGCACCTTCCATCACCTCGGCCAGATACTGCTCCGGAATCCGGTTCTTCCCGGCAGGCGGTCCCGAAGCCACCTCCGTCGCATTAATGTGAGGATAGTGCGTCTTCATGCCGGCATACGCCCGCTGGACACCCTCCAAGTAGGCAGACCGCTTCCAGCACTGGACCTGGGGGCTGGCGCCTTGGAGCCTAGCCACCAAACTGAAGAAGCTGCTCGGCAGTGGCTCCACGGGCCAAAGGTTGACGCAGAGGTCTTCCATGGTCGGCCTCGCCATGCGATAGAGCTCCATCAGCTGCTTCATCTGATTGTTGAGCAGCGGTGGATGCGATGGCGCCTGGAACTGCTCCCAAAATGCCTTCTGCTCGGCGTTACCCTCAAGGGCGCCGAAGTGACGGCCGGCATCCGATGCACTCCTCGGTAGGTCCGCGAGAACGTCTGAGGTACGCCAGAGTTGTGTAAGCTGGGCGAACCTGTTGCGACCAAAAATGCATCGAAGCAGATAAGGCTTACCAGCGGCGATTTGCTTCACTTGTTGAAGCTCCTCGCAATCAGCTCGGGCCTGGGTCTGGGCTTCGACGCACGCTGATAACCCACAAGTATAGGGGATCGCAACAGTTTTCCAGGGTAGAGTATTCAGCCCAAATTTATTGGTTCGACACAAGGGGAGCCAAAGAATATTTGCAAGTATTAACAGTTGAGTTGTCAATTCAACCACACCTGGAAACTAAATGTCTGCAGCAGAGTGATCAGTAGCACAGTAATATGATAGTTTGATAGCAGTAGCAATAATAGTAACGGTAACAGTAACAGTAGTAGTAACAGTAGTAACTTAGGAAGAACAATATGTGAAAAGCTCGTAGGCATTGGATCGGTGATATTCGTTGGATAACATTCGTCATGTAACAGTTATAACGTAGGGCGACACAGAACTAGCTCCAATTCATCAATGTAATGTAGGCATGTATTCCGTATATAGTCATACATGCTTATGGAAAAGAACTTGCATGACATCTTTTATCCTACCCTCCCGTGGCAGCGGGGTCCATAAGGAAATTTGCATGACATCTTTTGTCCTACCCTCCCGTGGCAGCGGGGTCCAGCAGAGGGAAGCAGGGATTTGCAAAGGTGCCAGAGCTCGAAGCTTAAATCAGAGATAAATAAAATTTTGGGAGGTATGCCTTTCCTGTCAACGTCATGACCGAGAGTTTTCAATATCTTCCATGCTAAACACATTAGCGGCAGTTCCCAAGCGGTAAAGTAAAGTTTACTCCCCCTCCACCAACAATCACAAGCCATGGCTAGCTAAATCCTCGGGTGCCCTCCATACCAACAACTTTTCGGGGGAGTTTGTTTTATTATTTACAATTTAAATGGTGGGACTAGTCATCCTGATTACCAGCCCCTCTCGTATAAGGACAAGTGAATAAACACTCGTCATGAGAAGAACCCGCTTAGCATGGAAGATACTGACCACCCCCTGTCGCTCCATGAGCGGTACGGGCACACAAAACAGATGTTCATTTGAATATTTAGAGGTGGCACATGCAATTTACTTAGAAAGGCAGAGTAATACCGCATATAGGTAGATATAGTGGACTCATCTGGAATAACTTTGGTTTAAGGGTTTTGATGCACAAGCAGTATTCCCGCTTAGTACAGGTGAAGGCTAGCAAATAGGTTGAGAAGCGACCAGCTAGAGAGCGAAAACTGTCATAATCATGCATTATGAATAATCAACATTGAATACTAGCATGAGTAGGATATAAGCACCATGAACATAAATATCGTGGAGGCTATGTTGGTTTTGAATCAACTACATGCGTGAACATGTGCCAAGTCAAGCCACTTGAAACATTCAGAGGAGGATACCATATCATCATACTACATCACAATCATTTTAATGCATGTTGACACCTAAGATAAATCATTATCCACTCCTAGCTACTTAAGCATGGCATGAGCAACTATAATCTCTAATTGTCATCATAAACATGTTTAATCATAATATGCTGAATCGTGGATACTGAGTTAAACATATTTACAAAAACAAAGAACAAGTTGAGTTCATACCCGCTTTTCCTTGCCACAGTCACTTCATCAAATCATCGTCATTATTGCCTTTCACTTGCACGACCGAATGATGTGAAAATAAAAATAGTGCAAGTGTGCCGTGGACTAAGCTGGAATCTACAAGCATTTTATTTAAAGGAGAAAACAAGGTAATATGGGCTCTTTGTTGGATCAACAATAGTGCATATGAGAGCCACTCAACATGCTCATCGTGGTCTTCTCCTTACAATGACTCAACAAAACAAAAGAAAAGAATTTCAGAGAAACACACTGAAATATTTTTTGGAGTTTTTAGTTTTTCTGAAGAAAGCAAAATTAAGGAAGAAAACAAAAACAAGAAAAACTATTTACACAGGAAAGCTCCCAACAAGCAAAAGAAGAAACGGGAAATCTTTTTGGGTTTTCTTTTACTACTACTAAACTACAACCAATTAAACTAGAAAGAAAAACCAAAAAGAAACAAGAAATGTTTTTGGATTTTCTCAAAGTTTTTCAAACACACAAGAAGAAAGCGAGAAAATAAAACTAGCATGAATTATACAATGAAGAAGTATGAACACCGACAACTGGAGTGAAATGTGTGATCATGAATGTAATGTCGGTGAGAAATACGTACTCCCCCAAGCTTAGGCTTTTGGCCTAGCTTTGTCTACGGCCATCCATAGTAGCCATCCGGTCCCATGTGAAACTCCTGAGGTGGCGGCACCCGAGCATCCCAATCCTGGGCCTCCTGCTCTGCCGCTGCCAAGGTGTTCCGGTAAGCAACGATGTCCGGTGACATCACGGTATATCCGTTCCTGGCATGAGACTCAAACAAAGCAGGTGCAGGCAATGAAATAATATCACTAGTATCCTCACTAAAAACCAAGTTATAACGAATGTGGTGAGGAGGCTCAGGAGCATCAAGAAAGTGGTGGTCCCTCATGGACTGGAAATCTAAGTAAACTCTGGGCAACAAATAATCATGAGGGCATATGTTAATATTAAAACGTCTCGCTAAGCGAGTAGCATAAATACCACCATGATTTTTTTCCCTAGTCCTATTAGTGTGCAAGCGGCGTGCAACGATAGCTCCAAGGCTATAAGTGTTATCATTATGCAGTGCGCGGCGTAAAATGGCAAAGTCAGGTGCAGCTAGCACACTACCTTGCTCCCTAGCAATCAAGCATTTCCCTAAGAATAAAGCGAAGTAATGAACAGAGGGAAACTGCAAGCTAGTGGCTCGGGCTTTCGACACACCCCTTTCCTCTCCCACAGTTAAAGTGTGGAGGAAACCCTCAAACTCCTTCGGTCGAGGCTCTCTGATCTCCCCATCGAAGGGAATCAAACATATCTCACAAAATTCAGCTAGAGGTATCTGATAATGTTCAGCATATAAATCAAAGCGCACCTCAGGGGGTTCGAGCCTACTCAGAAAATGAAAGTTTTGCACAAAGGAATTTGTAAGGATGTGGTGCTGGTCACACTCATCTGCGAGGAAGTCGGTCAATCCGGCATTTGCAACGAACTGCGCGAACTCTTGGTAGAATCCGGCTTCGTTCATGAAGGCATTGTGTGGCCATTCACACGGCCGGACCTCCGTCCTACGCGGAATGTTGAGGTCACTGTCCAAGGAGTCCCCAAGGACTCCCTTGGCATTCCGCTTCGAAGAACTCCTCCGGAAAATATTCATTTTCCTAAGAACAAATTTCTGAAATTTTTGGGCCACAAAATGATATCAATAAAACTTCACAAGATTGATAGTGACTACTCATATGGATGTTTAGAGGCTATATCAAGCATTCAAACTACTTGGAACTCAAAGAGTTCAACATGCAAGCTCATTTTCAGTAGCACCAAGAGTAACTAATTATGCAAAATATAATCCACTAAAACAAAAACTAATTGGAGCAATGGAGGAGTCACATACCAAGGAGCAATCCCCCAAAACAGCTTCGGAAATGGAGCTCCGAGCAAAGAGATCGAAAATTTCAAGTTTGGGAGCAAGAACACGAGAGAGAGAGAGCTACCAGGAATTTTTTCTAGAGGTAGGAGACGAAGTGGGCTGAAGGGATAAGTGAGGGGGTCCCTGTGGGGCCCACGAGGTACCTGGGTGCGCCAGGGGGGCTGGCGCGCCCTGGTGCCTCGTGGGCACCTGGGGCACCCCCCCTGGTATGATTCTAGTGCCAAAAATTCATAAATATTATATAAAAATTCATATCAAAATTTTATTGCATTCTAAGCACTTTTATTTCTGGATATTTTTTATTGCATGGATAATTCAGAAAACAGGATAATCATAGCATTTTATTGCATTTAAGTAAAAATAACAGAAAACAAAAAGTGGGTACAGAAGGTTGTGCTTACTAAATTCATCGATCACATGCCCCTCAAAAAGAATCCATTAATAAGGTTGATCAAGTCTTATTAACAAACCATTTTCGAGTGACATGAAACCGAAGAACTTTCGTATAACACTAAGTTACCTCAACGGGGATATGCATCTCCCCAATAATAAGAGTTTCATACTTCTTTTTAGCAGTAGGAAGAGGGATTTGAAAACTTCCAATAGTAAATGTCGGAGTCTTTTCAATAACATGAATACCATTTACTTGAAATTGTTTCTTCGGAAAGTGCACCGTATGTTCATTACCATTGATATGAAAAGTGACCTTGCTTTTGTTGCAATCAATAACAGCCCCTGCAGTATTCAAAAAGGGTCTACCAAGGATAATCGACATGTTGTCGTCCTCGGGCATATCAAGTATCACAAAGTCTGTTAGGATAGTAACATTTGCAACTACAACGAGCACATCCTCACAAACACCGATAGGTATGGCAGTTGATTTGTTAGCCATTTGCAATGATATTTCAGTGGGAGTGAGTTTATTCAAATCAAGTCTTTTATATAAAGAGAAAGGCATAACACTAACACCGGCTCCTAAATCACACAAAGCAGTTTTGACATAATTTCTTTTAATGGAGCATGGTATAGTTGGTATTCCTGGATCTCCTAGCTTCTTAGGTATTTCATCCTTAAAATAATAATTTGCAAGCATGGTAGAAATTTCAGCTTTAGGCATCTTTCTTTTATTTGTGACAATGTCTTTCATGTATTTAGCATAAGGGGCATCTTTAAAATATCAGTCAAACGAGTGTGCAAAAAGACTGGCCTAAGCATTTCAGCAAAGCATTCGAATTCTTCCTCATCCTTTTTCTTAGATGGTTTAGGTGGAAAGGGCATGGGTTTTTGAACCCATGGTTCTCTTTCTTTACCATGTTTTCTAGCAACGAAGTCTCTTTTATCATAACGTTTATTTTTAGGAAGTGGGTTATCAAGATCAACAGCAGGTTCTATTTCAACATCATTATCCGGTTCATTATCATTATCTGGTTGGGTATCCACATGAGCATCATCATTATTATTATCATCAGGTGAATGTTCATTACCAGATTGTGTTTCAACATCAGAAATAGAAACATCATTACTATCCTCCAAGGGTTTTTGTACCTCGAGTTCACTAGATGTATGCAAAGTCCTATCACTTTTCCTTTTTTTTTCTTTTTAGATGGACTAGGTGCATCAACATTAATTCTTTGAGAGTCTTGTTCAATTCTTTTAGGGTGACCTTCAGGAGAAAGTGGCTCCTGAGTCATCCTACCTCCTCTAGTCATTACTCTAATAGCATGATCATTCATATTGTTGTTCATTTCATTGAGCAATTCACTTTGAGATTTAGCAACTTGTTCTAGTTGGGTTTGAACCATAGATGCATGTTTCCTAACACCTTTAACATCATTAGCAATTCTAAATAACAAGTCACTCAAGCGATCAATCATGTAGGCATTTTGTTTCAATTGTTTCATAACATTTGCATTGAAGTGATCTTGCTTAATAATATAATTATCAAATTCATACAAGCATTGACTAGGAGGTTTGTTATAAGGAATATCACTTGCATCAAACTTTATAAGAGAATTTACCTCTACTACTTGTGTCGGTTTGTCAAGACCATGTATCTCTTCAATACGTGGTAAATTCTTAACATCTTCAGCTTTAATACCTTTTTCCTTCTGGCATTTCTTTGTTTCTTGCATATCTTCAGGACTGAGATATAAAATACCCCTCTTCTTCGGAGTGGGTTTAGGCGGTGGTTCAGGAAGTGTCCAATCATTATCGTTCTTCAATATATTATTCAATAGTTCCTCAGCTTGTTCAATGGTCCGTTCCCTGAAAACACAACTCGCACAACTATCTAGGTAGTCCCTAGAAGCATCGGTTAGTCCATTATAGAAGATATCAAGTATTTCATTTTTCTTAAGAGGATGATCAGGCAAAGCATTAAGTAATTGGAGAAGCCTCCCCCAAGCTTGAGGGAGATTCTCTTCTTTAATTTGCACAAAGTTAAATATTTCCTGTAAAGCAGCTTGTTTCTTATGAGCAGGAAAATAATTTTCAGAGAAGTAATAAATCATATCCTGGGGACTACGCACACAACCAGGAGCAAGAGTATTATACCATTCCTTAGGATCACCCTTTAATGAGAAAGGAAATAACTTAAGAATATAGTAATAGCAAATTTTTTCCTCATGAGCAAATAGGGTGGCTATATCATTTAATTTAGTGAGATGTGCTTCAACGGTTTCAGTTTCATAACCATGGAAAGGATCAGATTCAACTAAGGGAATTAACTCAGGATCGACAGAGAATTCATAATCCTTATCAGTAACACATATGGGAGAGGTAGCAAACTTAGGATCACATTTCATTTTCTCCCTCATAGATTTTTCTTTCATTTCAGCAAGCAATTTTATAACTTCATGTCTGTCATTACAAGCAAGGATGGCTCTAGCCATCTCCCTATCAAAGCAATGTTCATTAGGTGTTTCAACTCTAGTAGGAGGGTTAGGTATAATTGGTGAATCACAATTTTCAGGAGTTTCAGCATTTTCAGTTTCTTTAGCTTTAGCAATTTGTTCAGCAAGAAATTCACCAAGTGGCACAGCATTATCAAGCATAGTACTAGCATCATCATGAGTATCAATCATGGTAGAAGTGGTATCATCAATAACTTGCGACATATCAGAATTAATAGCACGTGGTGCTGTTGCAAGTTTACTCAAAACAGAAGGTGAATCAAGTGCAGAGCTAGATGGCAGTTCCTTACCTCCCCTCGTCTTAGAGGGAATGATCTTGGTCTTAGCGTCTTTCAGATTCTTCATAGTGATCAACAGATATAAATCCCAAGTGACTCAGCAAATAAAGCTATGGTCCCCGGCAACGGCGCCAGAAAAAGGTCTTGATAACCCACAAGTATAGGGGATCGCAACAGTTTTTGAGGGTAGAGTATTCAACCCAAATTTATTGGTTCGACACAAGGGGAGCCAAAGAATATTTGCAAGTATTAGCAGTTGAGTTGTCAATTCAACCACACCTGAAAACTAAATATCTGCAGCAAAGTGATCAATAGCACAGTAATATGATAGTTTGATAGCAGTAGCAATAATAGTAACGGTAACAGTAACAGTAGTAGTAACAGTAGTAACTTAGCAAGAACAATATGTGAAAAGCTCGTAGGCATTGGATCGGTGATATTCGTTGGATAACATTCATCATGTAACAGTTATAACGTAGGGCGACACAGAACTAGCTCCAATTCATCAATGTAATGTAGGCATGTATTCCGTATATAGTCATACGTGCTTGCGATAAGAACTTGCATGACATCTTTTGTCCTACCCTCCCGTGGCAGCGGGGTCCATAAGAAAACTAAGGGATATTAAGGCCTCCTTTTAATAGAGAACCGGAACAAAGCATTAACACTTAGTGAATACATGAACTCCTCAAACTACGGCAATCACCGGAAAGAATCCCAATTATTGTCACCTTGGGGTATGCGGACCATAACACATAGCAGGTGCGTATAACTTGCAAGATCGGATCAAGAACACAAATATATTCATGAAAACATAAAGGGTTCAGATCTGAAATCATGGCACTCGGGCCCTAGTGACAAGCATTAAGCATAGCAAAGTCATAGCAACATCAATCTCAGAACATAGTGGATACTAGGGTTCAAGCCCTAACAAAACTAACTTGATTACATGATAAATTTCATCCAACTCATCACCGTCCAGCAAGCCTACGAAGGAATTACTCACTCCCGGCGGTGAGCATCATGAAATTGGTGATGAAGGATGGTTGATGATGACGATGCCGGAAGATCCCCCTCTTCGGAGCCCCGAACGGACTCCAGATCTGGCCTCCCGGTGAAGAACAGGAGGTGGCGGCAGCTCCGTATCGTGAAACGCAATAAAACCTCCTCTCTTATTTTTTTCTTTGGAATTATGAATTTATAGCGCTGGGATTAGGTCAAACGGAGCCACGTGGGCCCCACGAGGTACCAGGGCGCGCCTGGGGGGTGGCGCGCCCTGGTGCCTCGTGGGCACTGGGTGGCCCCCGTTCTGTTTATTCTTGCGCCAATAATTTTTATATATTCATAAAAATTCTCCAAAAAGTTTCATCCAAATCCAAGAACTTTGATTTCTGCACAAAAACAACACCATGGCAATTCTGCTGAAAACAGCGTCAGTCCGGGTTAGTTCCATTCAAATCATGCAAATTATAGTCCAAAACAAGAGCAAAAGTGTTTGGAAAAGTAGATACAACGGAGACGTATCACACGCCAAGCTCAATTTCTCGAGCTTGGCGGCCTTCTTCTTCTGGTCCTCCTGCAGGGTGTCGCGTTACGCGTACAATCCCTTCAGGCCTTCCTCGACCTCGACAACCCGAGCTTGGTCCTTGCCTCGGGCCTCCTTTTCCTTGGCCAGCTCTTCGCTGGCCTTCGCCACCGCAGCTTTTTGCTGCTCGGCTTCTTGCTGAGTATTTTTCAGCTCAGCCTTGAGGGCCTCAAGCTCTGCAGTAGCAGCTAGAATAATAAAAAGCTCAGTACCTGAACAGTTAATGTTATGGCTATAAAATACCACCAGCTCTTGTGTTAACCTTGAGCGCAATCGATATGCTTCTTCATCAGATCAAGGTCCTCTTCGGACTGCGCCAACTTGCGGTTTAGCTCCGCCAACTCGTCGGAGTTAGAGTTCGGAGCCGACGCTGAGGCCTCCAAAATTCATTCCCCATTAGTCTCCTGATATCGATTTCGATCCTCTGTTCGGATCTTTCAATCCAACCAGAGTCTCGGGGGCTACTGCACATTCGCTTTCATATTTATGAAAAACGACCCCCAAGTCAGTTTCCTAAAACCAAGTTAGGGCTCGGGGGCTACTGCTTATTACGCTCTTCTGTGTATTATTGAAGGGTTATCTTTTTAAGGTCTTCGGACAAGCTTCTATCCTTGCACTTGTCCGTTAAGGGCTACTGGGCATATCTAGGCTTTGACAATAAAACTTTACAATTATGCACGGTAGTGAGGGATAACATACCTCAAAACCTTTGAAAAGTCCTTTGAAGGCCTCATGCATTCCGGTTTCCGCGGACCGAAAGCTGGTTAGTGCCGTGCCAAGAAGGGCATGGTGCTCTTCTGCGATGGAGGAGCTTGTTAAGGCTACCTCCATATCTTCGGGCCACCCCTTATAGACCTGCCTTGGAGCAAGAGGGGTGGGAGGAGTTACCTTGAACCCGCCCCCCGTGGAGGTGGGGACAACAGTCTCCGGTTGCCGTGAGGGCGCCGGAGGAGCCTGGGCCGAGGACTCTTGTCGGCCTAGTCCGCCTTCTTTTACCAAAGGGATTACTTCCCCTTGGTCCTCGGCGGCCGAGGTTAGGACCTCAGATGTAGGGACTCCTGTGTTGGCCCCCGTGTTGTCAACGGTGGGAGCCTGGCGCGACGTCGCCTCCTCTAGCCCGTCAGGAGCAGGGGAATGTACGACGTGCTCAGCGGTTCCGCTTTCTGCCATAAAGGACGGAGGGAGTCCGTCATCCGAGGTCTTGTCGCCGATGAAGATGCGTTGTGGGTTGTGGTCCGTTCTTTTGCATGTTCTTCCACGGTTGGATCTTTTCTTCGGCGGGTTCGATCTTTTCTTTGGTTGCTAGTTGGATATTTTCTTTGGCGGGTTGGATCTTTTCTCTTGGAAGCAGGAGTACCTGGTAGTTGAGCGACACGGCCGGATCGAAGGCGAGGAAAAACATGTACTTGTCGGACATCCACATCGGCTCCTGATCTGGTGATGGTGGCAGGCAAGCGTATCGTAGCGTGGCCGGGTTGCAGACGTAATAATCAGATGACCCCTCGTTGAGGAGAAGAAGGCCATTGCAGTAGTGGAGCACGGAGCACCGATCATGCTGAAAGAAAGGACGCCGGAAGACCGACCCGTCGCGAGCTCCACATGGCCGCTCCCGGTGCGGCGGGGCCGGCGGCGCGTAGAAGGATGATTCATTGTAGCACCCGAAGTTGTCGGTGAAGATGCCCAGAAAGTGGCTCCGGGGGAAGAAGTGGGGAAGGAGGAGCTTGTGGGGGCGTCTATGATGGTGAGCCACGCACGGCATACCCGCCGGCACTCGGCCAGCGCGCGGCAAGGGATCTGACGGAGGATATCGATGAGCACGTCATAGGGGAAGCAGATGCCGTCGCCGTCGCCATTGGTCCCGTCCATCTGGCCCGGCCGGCCAGCCGGCTTGCGGGGGTGTAGGTCGATCAGCTCGGAGAAGGTGGTGATGGAGGGATCGAGGGAGGGCAACGAAGTACGAGTAGTACATGATAGATAGGTAGCGATCAGATCGGATTGGATCGATAGGCGGCGGGCCGTACGTCCGTAGTCTAGGGTTTTGTTTGTCCGAGAGTACGCCAATGTGGAGTCTAGTCTAGGTTTTTTTTTTAACACAGTACAGACGCAAGCGCTCATACATATGCGCATACACTCACCCCTATGAACGCACACACTCACACCCTATCGCTATGAGCACCTTTATAAGAGACTGAGCCGGCATATCATCTTGAGATTTACGAAGTCACCGTAGGCGCCTCGTCATCGACGGGAACGTCTCCTCCCACTGAATGCGCATCGCCGGAAATCCTGAAATAAATCCAGGAATAATGCGAGCACCAGGACTTGAACCCTGATGGGCTGGGAATTGTCCCTCTAACCATCCAAGGTTGAATTGTGCGTCGAACGATCCGGTACGCGAATGCGCGTGCATGTCGAGCCCGCGTCCTGCGCTGCGCATGCATGTTTTGGTGTCTCCAAAGAGTGTACGCGGAGGACATTTGCAAAAAAAAAAAAAAAAAAGGAAAGAAGAAAAAGAAGAGTGCGTCATGTTTCCAGAACTGGGAAAGTTTCAGATGAATTGGACCAATGGTTTGTGAGATTTTTGCCCTTCAAGTTCTCCCATTCAAGATTTGGGTTAAATTCCAACATTTTCAAAAAGAAATCCGAAAAATTACAGAAAATCAGTCATGTTTCCGGAACTTATCTGGGAAATTTTCAGATGATTTGGACTACTGGTTGTGAGATTTTGGTCCTTCAAGTTCTTCAAATTTTGGGTCAAAAAAATTTGAACATTTTCAAAAAATGGATTAAATATATGTACTCCGTGGAAGGTTGCATCATAACTTATTGGGAGAATCTTAACATAATCCGCATAACTCTCTCTCAAAAACATAATCCACATAACTCATGCAACAACCATAGTACAAAAGAACCAAGCACTGATAAAAACAATTCAACTGATTAAACTCTGCATCATTCCATAGCAGCTTCCTATGTCATTTTTCCTCCAAGTCAAGCCTGCACCCCAACAGTAGTAGCCCTTCCGGACTTGGCACGCAGCTGGCATTTCTTCTTAGCAGGCACTTCTTCTTGATTGTTCTTTTTTCTTTTTCGCCCACTTGTCATCTTAGTATCTTTAGTCGACTTTGCAGGAGCTTCACTGTGTAAACTAAAATATATTAACAGTCTACCAACAAAGAGTTGAACATGTACATTACGCATGAAAATGAAAAAACTTACTTCACTGGTTTTCTCTCCTTCCCCAACTCACCTCACAGTGTTCTTTTTTCTTCCTCCCCTACTCACCTTACAATCTCGAGTCGACTTACCAGGAACTTTCCTGTTTAAATTAAAATAGATTAACAGGCTGCCGACAAAGACATGAACATGTACAGTACACATGAAAATGACCAAACACTTCAATACTTTTTTTGTGCTTTCAAATTCTCGTGGCTATACAGCATATGCAACTATACATCATCACATTTATGTGAAATCTGTTACAATCTGTCTATAGAAAATATATTGAGTATTCATGTAACCTTTCACTTCCGCTTCGGTACTACCCCATAAACACATAAACGGCCCAGATCGTCCGATACCCCTTCGTAAAAAAGGGCAGGATTGGAAAACAAGGACAGGGGGGCGTTGCGTGCCGCAGCGCGCCGTACGCGGGCGGGCGTGGCCTCTGTAGAGTACGCCTGTACACGTGCCGTGTACGCGCCTGCTCGTGCCTGGTTGCCCCATGAAAACTCGCCGGTCCGCGGCCCCCTAATACCCGCCGGTCTGCGGCCCCCTACCCGGCGGTCGCCCACGTGCGCCGAGCCCCCTAATATCCGGCGGTCGCCCGCGTGCGCCGAGACCCCCATTACTCCGCCGCATTACTCCGGCACAGAAACAACAGCGCCGCCTTGACCGGCGCTTGGATCCGCGCGCGGCGTCGATTCACACGGCTTGACCGCCTGCGCACGCCGCAGGACCGCCATTAATCACCGTCCACCCACCCCGCCCCCGCTCGCCGCTATAACCCCCCCCCCCCTCGAGCGCCGGACCTTGCAGCACCCGCCCTCCCTCGCCTTCCTTCCCCGACGATCCCCCTCTCATGCCCCCCCCTCTCTCTCTCTATCCGGCGATGGCGCGCCCTAACCTGACGCTGGAGGAGGCGGAGGAGCTCGCCCACTTCGGCATCCCCGCCGCGCCGGATGTGCGACTGCCGTCGAGGTGGCGGCTGAACGTCGACGGAGTGCCGGTGGCGCCGGTGCCCGAGGTCGGCACCACCCAGTTCGCGCGCGCCGTCGGCCTGTATCGGGCGCGGCTGCCGGCGGAGGAGCTGCAGGACCCCCGCTACGCCACCAACAACCCCGCCTGGCCGGACATGCTCGCCGCGGACCACGAGCAGCGCCTACACACGTACGCAGGACCACGGCCGCCGGTGAAGCACAACCGTGCCCGACGGCACCAGATTTGGGACGGCCGCAGCTTCGAGGACGTCGTCGGCCCGTACCGCGCGCAGGCGGCCGCCGGTACCCTGCCAGCCCCAACCAGCGCCGGCTATGGGCTGTTCCACCGCGGCGACGCGCGCTCCACCCGCGTGGGCTTCGGCAGCGGTGCGCGCCCTGTCCGTGGCGGCGCACGCGGTGAGCACGGCGACGCACGGGGCGAGCGCGGCTCTGTCCACCTTGGCAGCGTCGATCGCCGCTCTGTGGCGTCCCGCGGTGCGCGGGACGGTGCTGGGTCCAGCCGCGCCCCTCCACCCGAGCCCGAGCCGGAGCCGCCTCTGCTGGCGGAGTACAAGCGGCTGGCGGCGGAGGCCGGCGACCCGGATGACATGCCGGGGTACCTGACGGCTATCCGCGAGTCGGAGAACGCGCCGGTGCCGCCCTCGCTCGTCCAAGAGTACATGCAGGTCACCCCTGCCGCCGGCCACCCCGAGGACCCGCCGGACTTCCCCGGGTACCACGCCGCGGTGGCGGACTCCATGGCGGCGCCCGTCGTGCACGTCGGCAGCAGCAGCAGCAGCGACGACGAGGAGCTCCTCTTCGACGAAGAGGACTTCGGCGGGGTGGAGGACGATTAGTTTAGGGATTTTTTTTTCGTTTTAGTAATGTCGTTTAGTTAAGTTTAACTATTTTCGTTTGAATATCGTTCAACTAGAATGTAAAATATATCCTAAGAGTTGAATGAAATACCGTTTGTTTGAATTAATAGTGTTAAATATTTGTTTAAATTTGTGGGACCGATTTGGACAAATGTCTTATTTTAAATTAAAATGAAGGAAAATAGAAATGTAAAATAAAATTGAAAAGAAACAAAAAAATATATAAATTTTAAAATTGTGAAAGTAAAGAAAGAAAACCAAAAGAAAATAAAAATGTAAATGAAATTAGGAAAATAAATAAATAGAAAAATGACAAGTTTAAAAAAAAGGACAAGTGTCTTATTTGAAATTAATATAAAGGAAAATAGAAATGGAAAATAAAATTGAAAAGAAACAAAAATAAAAAAATATAAATTTGAAAATTGTGAAAGTAAAGAAAGAAAACCAAAAGAAAATAAATATGTAAATGAAATTAGGAAAAAAATAAATAGAAAAATAACAAGTTAAAAAAAAGAACAAGTGTCTTATTTTAAATTAAAATGAAGGAAAATAGAAATCGAATATAAAATTGAAAAGAAACAAAAATAAAAATATATAAATTTGAAAATTGTGAAAGTAATGAAAGAAAACCAAAAGAAGATAAAAATGTAAATGAAATTAGGAATAAAATAGAAAAATGAATAGAGAAAAAGGACAAGTGTCTTATTTTAAATTAAAATGAAGGAAAATAGAAATGAAAAATAAAATTGAACAGAAGCAAAAATAAAAAAATATAAATTTGAAAATTGTGAAAGTAAAGAAAGAAAACCAAAAGAAAATAGAAATGTAAATGAAATTAGGAAAAAAATAGAAAAATGACAAGTTAAAAAAAAAGGAGCACGGCCCGGAGCTGAGTGAGGCCTACTAGGGCAACCCCGATCAAGCCCAAGGGTGAAAGGGGCTTGCTTTTCGGCACCACAGGGCCCATAGGCCCAACAGGGCGACGGTGAGAGTATAGGCGAGGCTGGTATACGTTCGGAGGAGTTCGGTGACTTCGGTGTAGGCGGCTATTTAAGCCGGTGCGGGCGCCCCTCGCTAGGCGAGGTGGGACTAAACACAGCGCTGCTAGCGCCGTGGACGCCGTGCGGACGAGCAGGCGCACATGGGCCAAAATCGGCGAGCCCAACAGGCGCCCGACGTCGACGTCGTAGTCGGCCAGATGGTCCGCCGCAATTTTTTTTTGTTTTTGATTTTTTTTTTGCTTTGATTTTTTATTTTGCCATTGAAATAGATAAAATTTAACATATATTTTTTTGATAGATAAAAAACATTTAATTTTAAAAACGTTTTTGTTTTTAATATTAAAAAATGGCAAAAAATATTTTTATGTTGTATATATTATACAACGCCATTTCTTTGTCTACGTTAGTAGTATTTGCTTTTGTCTTTCGAATTAAAAAAATGTAACAACAATTTTGTAAAATCTTTTTGTCTCAACAAAGTTATCCAGTTAATTTAAAATAATATTTTTTATATTAAAGTATGTTTTTATAGTTTTTTTACGTTAGTAGTATTTATAGTTTGTTTTTTTAAAAAATGAAATATTTATATATGTGTATTATATGAAAATGATAGTACGCACGTACTCTTGGAAGACATATTCTTGGACCCCACGCAAAATTTCATCGAATTCCGACGACGTACGCACGTTGCCTTCATGGGCCGGCCCGTGCGCGCCGTGTGTGGCGGCCCTAGGCTAACAACGTTTTTTAAAGGTTTTTTAGTACCGCATTGGTTATGGAGACGCCCGTTTAGTGCTTTAAATAGTCACATAAGATTACAACGGTCAGTTATTATTACATTATATTACACGTATACGGATCCAGATGGTGTAGGTGTTGCTCTGCTTGTTGAATTTATCAACAAGCAGAGCAACACCTACACCATCCCATCTGGGTAAGTATAGTAGTGGTATGATGCAATAATTTTTTTATTTATGTAGTATTCAATGTGTGCAAAAACTGTCAGCATGTTAAAAACGCCAAAAAAAATACATCGAGCGTCAATGATCTTTTTGTGTAGAATCTGAAATGTCAGTATGAACCTTCGCCAGTTCAGAACAGGTGAAGATTCGTAGTGCCATTCCAGATCATACACATAGAATCCAATGAAGACCGATGCTTGGGATGGATGCATAATTAATGTATTTAAGGCAGTCAACGCCCTGTTGATGGCGCGAGGTGGGACTAAATCACATCGCCCTTCAACGGCGCGTCGCTAGGCGTTAGTGGGCCGGCCCACCCGTCGCCCCACCCCGCGCGGCGTGTGTGTTTTTGGTCGCCGTATGCCGCCCGCAACGACAAACCCTACGCCGTTACGCGCCGTCGATCGCAGTCACGCGCCCGTCGTGCGCCGCCCCGTTCTGACCATTGCTACCGGCCAATCCACAGAGAAAAACCTACGAAATTAATGGAATGTCAGAAATCGATGAAATTTTGCAAGGATGATGTCCAAGGTGATGCCAATGCGTGCAAAAAGTTTGGGTTCATTTGGCGGAGATGAAAAAAAAATACTCCTTCGGGCTTCCCCTCCGGCAGACCCGATCGGTGCTGGTTGCACATGTGGTACGTTCTGCCAAGCATGAAATGACATAAAACTTTGGGAACATGTGGGCATGCTCAATGTAGGACCCCACGTAAGATTTAAGGGAATTCGGACACCAAACCAACGTTGCGTCACGTCCGGGCAGTGTTTTAGGGTTTTTTCACGGAGAAAAACGTAGGAAATTCATGGAATGTCAGAAATCGATGAAATTTTGCAAGGATGATGTCCAAGGTGATGCCAATGCGTGCAAAAAGTTTTAGGTCATTCGGCGGAGATGGAAAAAACAATATACTCCTTCGGGCTTCCCCTCTGGCAGACCCGATCGGTGCTGGTTGCACATGTGCTACGTGCTGCCAAGAATGAAATGACACAAAACTTTGGGAACATGTGGGCATGCCCAATGTAGGACCCCACGCAAGATTTGAGGGAATTCGGACGCCAAACCAACGTTGCGTCTCGTCCGGGCAGTGTTTTAGGGCTTTTTCACGGAGAAAAACGTAGGAAATTCATGGAATGTTGAAAATCGATGAAATTTTGCAAGGATGATGTCCAAGGTGATGCCAATGCGTGCAAAAAGTTTGGGGTCATTCGGCGGAGTTGGAAAAAACAATATACTCCTTCGGGCTTCCCCTCTGGCAGACCCGATCGGTGCTGGTTGCACATGTGGTACGTGCTGCCAAGCATGAAATGACACAAAACTTTGGGAACATGTGGTCATGCCCAATGTAGGACCCCACGCAAGATTTGAGGGAATTCGGACACCAAACCAACGTTACGTCACGTCCGGGCAGTGTTTTATGGCTTTTTCACGGAGAAAAACGTAGGAAGTTCATGGAATGTCGGAAATCGATGAAATTTTGCAAGGATGATATCCAAGGTGATGCCAATGCGTGCAAAAAGTTTGGGGTCATTTGGCGGAGTTGGAAAAAAATATACTCCTTCGGGCTTCCCCTCCGGCAGACCCAATCGGTGCTGGTTGCACATGTGCTATGTGCTGCCAAGCATGAAATGACACAAAACTTTGGGAACATGTGGTCATGCCCAATGTAGGACCCCACGCAAGATTTGAGGGAATTCGGACACCAAACCAACGTTGCGTCACGTCCGGGCAGTGTTTTAGGGCTTTTTCACGGAGAAAAACGTAGGAAATTCCTGGAATGTTGGAAATCGATGAAATTTTGCAAGGATGATGTACAAGGTGATGCCAATGCGTGCAAAAATTTTGGGGTTATTTGGCGGACTTGGAAAAAAAATACTACTACGGGCTTCCCCTCCGGCAGACCCGACCGAATGCAATGTGTGAAAAAATTGTCAGCATGTTAGAAATGCAAAAAAATACACATCGATCATCAATGATATTTTTGTGTAGAATCTGAAATGCCACTAGGAACCTTCTTCTGTTGTGAAGAGGAGAAGACTCACTAGTGCCATTCGAGATCGTCCACACAGAGTCCAATGAAGACCGATGCTTATTATGGATGCGTAATTAATGTATTTAAGGTGGTCCACGCCCTGTTGGCGGCGGGAGGTGGGACTAAATCATTCACGTCGCCTTTCAACGCCGCGACGACTGTGGGCGTTAGTGGGCCGGCCCATGCGTCGCCCCACCCAGCGCGAAGTGCGCCCACATTGAGACTAACTAACCCTACGCCGTCACGCGCCCATCGAACGCCGTCACGCGCCCGTCGTGCGCCGCCCCGTTTTGACCGTCGCTAGCGGCCGCTCCACCCGCGTGCATCGCCCTGGTCCCGGACACGCCGTTCATCGCCCACGTCCGGTGCGCATTTGTGCCGCCCAACACCCGTCACGTCCAGCCGCAACTCCACGCCCTCGGATCCGCTTCCAACAGCCAGTTGCCGCCGTGCATCGCCCAGGTCATGGTGAGGTGTTTTTTTTTGCCGTGAATGTTAGTATTGTTTCTGGTCGATATAGCTTAGTTGTACAATTGAACGTGACAAAAAAAATTTGCATGCAGTATGGACATCAACGGTGTGATCCCATGTTCCGTAGAAAAGTGGGCCAGCCTCGCAGAAAGATTTACAAGCGCTCAGCGATTTAGGTTTTACGACACAACCTTGCAAGAAATGTTGCTGATTCCGTCCATAAAAATGAGAGAATTTTTGCTGCATTTCATCGTAAAAGGTTATAATCCAAACAGTAAAAAATTCATGATACAAGAAGCAGCTGGTAGTAAAGGTCTTATTTCACTATGTCCCGACGACGTGTCCACTATATTTGGATTTAAGAATGAAGGTGTTGACATTTTTGGTGTTCTTCGTACGGAAGGACAAAAATCAATGAAGAAAATACCAATTCAGTTCGTCAACAAAAAAACCGGTAACATAATGATAAATGACTTGATCGAAAAAATTGTCAAGAATAAAGCCGCCAACGATGAGTTCCTCCGGATGGCGGTTCTAGTTTTTGCTTGGGACTGTTATTGCACCAATGTCCGATGTTACTATCCCGAAGGAGTACTATGCGTTGGTGCATGATGTCAAGCTCATCAGCAAGTTTAACTGGAACGCTTTCACGTTGCGAACGTGTTTGTTCGAGATCGGTAAGGTCTTGCAGGACAGCCGTGTTAGGCAATGGCCAGCTGGCAACCTAGCCCTACTTCAGGTATGCATTACTGAATTAATTAATTGTGGTGTTTAATGCTATTTACTACTTGTTCAACTAATGCTACTTACATAATTTGTGACATTTGTATGTAGTACTTATATTGGGAGAAGGTGGAGCCAATCACGGGTCCCAAATATGACCCTTTGGCATTGTTGTCCCCCCTAATGAAAAACTGGACGGAATCCCGGGGAGAGAGAAGAAACAAGTACGACATCGACAATGGTCGTGGTCATGGGATGGTATTACTTTATTTTTTGTTTAAGTTCATTTGCATCGTGCATTCAAGTAATGATGTACTTACCGTTGCTTCAAATATTCACCGTGCAGATCGATGATTGCATTACGCACGACTATAGAATGCCAAAACTTGCAACACAACATGCGGATAGTAGTAAGAAACCTAGTAGCAGAAAGTCTTCCGTTACAGGAAGGAGGAGAGTGGATGGTATGTCGGAGGTTCCCGAGAACCTTAAGCCTTTTATGGACTGGATTATGAATGAACTCACCCACATTCGCAAAGAAATTGTTCGTTTGCCTGAGTTGTGCGCACATGTAACATTTTGATACTTTCGACACACATTGTACTATGTTTTTTAACTTACTGTCAAAATCATTAGATGTAAACTTTGTTATGTTGCAGAAATTGATAGAGAAAATGAATCAAACGGGTGTGGCGTACAGACCCGGCAACTTGGAAGGGGAGGAAGAAAATTTGTTTGGAGAGAACAGTGGGTCCAGGTTTGAAAACAAGTTTCCTCAGAAAGAATTCCAGTACGATGACATGCACGCACCTGATGGCCCAAAGGGCGGTGAGAATATTGATATCAATTCTCTAGGAGGGACACCATCCAAATGCACTCCCACTCACTTAAGTAGCTTTAAGGGTGACGAGGATAATGTTATATATTTACCGGAAGAGTCAGAAAAAAATGAGCCATCGTCTTTAAGGACAGATGAAATTTTATCATCGAAGAAATGGCAAGCAAAACTAAATGAGCAAGAAGTGTCACAGGGCATGTCAGACGATTGTAGCGCTATAGAAGAGAAGAAGGAGGAGACTCTTGGGAAGCGAATGCGGAATTTGTCAACATACCTGAAATCTCCTTCACTACTGGAATCAGAGAATTTGCCATCAGTCTGCTCTTTGCCGTCTGCTAGCGGACGACAAAGACAATCTTTGCCGTCCGCTTCCATAAAGCAGATGGCAAAGAGCAGACTGATGGCAAAGATCATGTTTGCCGTCAGTTCACTCTTTGCCGTCCGCTGGCGGACGGCAAAGAGCCCCAAAGCAGACGGCAAAGAGCAGGCATGGGGCCCATTGGAGCGCTGCGCTGGGTAGTACACTCTTTGCCGTCTGTTCACTCTTTGCCGTCTGCCAGCTGACGGCAAAGATCCCGAAAGCAGACGGCAAAGAAAATCACAGACGGCAAAGAGAAAACACAGTCCACGGATCGATCACGCGGATCGATGACGTGGCAGTCATCCAATCCACCCCGCGTGCAGCCCGCCCCACCACACACCACGGTCCACTCCCACCCCCCTCTCTCTCTCCATTATCCTCTCTCGTACCTCTCTCTCTCTCTGCCTCGTACATCCCTCTCTCTTTCTCCCGCAGGAAGCCGCCGCCGCTCGCCTCACCGGCTGCCACCGATCCTCCTCCTCCTCCTCGCCGCGGGATCCTCCTCCTCCTCCCTGCCCGCGACCCCGTGCCTCCTCCCGATCCCGAGCTCCCCTGCTCGTCAACCGCCGCCGCCCTTCGATCCAGCCTCACCGCAAGAGCTCGCCGCCGCCTGAGCAGGAGGCCACCGCGGCATCCTCCTCTTCCTCCTCGCCACGGGATCCTCCTCCTCCTCCCTCCCCGCGACCCCGCGCCTGAGCAGGAGGCCGTCGCGGGATCCTCCTCCTCCTCCCTGCCCGCGACCCGCACCTCCGCCTGATCCCGAGCTCCCCTGCTCATCAACCGTCGCTGCCCTTCGACCCGGCCGCGCTGCTGCTTCGTCAAGAGCTCGCCGGAACTGCCCTGCAGCACCCCTTTCTCCTTCCGTCTCCCTCACCCTCCATCCGCCCCTCTGCCATGGTAAAATCCGCTCAAGACCACCGTCCGCCGCCTCGAGCTCGACGCCCACGCTCGGATCTAGCCGCTGGCAAGGGCCAGTTCGTCCATTTTTTGTGAAATATTGTAGTTTTTTTTGTGTGCTGATTCGTTCATTTGTTCGTCATGTAAATGGAGAACTTCATATTGTAAATAGTGTATTTGTGTGTAAATACTGTGATGATGGATATACTGTGCAAATAGAGTATTCGTGTCTTGTAAAATCCGTTCGTTCGTCATCCATTCTTGAACTGTTGATGGTGAAATGGCTGTGAATTTTTTTTTGTCTACGCCATCGAGCATCTACGACCTCTGCACCTCGACTGTTGGTTCATAGTTTTTTTAAATAAAATAATTTTCTTTGCCGTCTGGGGTGTATGAGGCAGACGGCAAAGACAGAGTCTGGCTGACGGCAAAGTTGCTTTTTTTTGCCGTATGCTACTATCCGGTTGACGGTAAAGATGGAGTTTTGCTGACGGCAAAGATCTTTGCCGTCCACTATGCTTATGCAGACGGCAAAGTAGCTCATTACCGTAGCTTCCAGTGCTGGAAGCGTTTGCCGTCTGCGCCAGACGGCAAAGACCTTTGCCGTCCGCTTTCTGGTCCTTTGCCGTCTGCCAAGGCAGACGGCAAATCAGCAAACCAAAAAAACATGCGAGACGTTCCACCAAAGGGAGTAAGTTAACTATGTTATAAATATTTTAAGTACAACAATATCTTTTGACAAAGTGCCGCTAACATATCTGACTTCTTTTGCAGAACTATTTCCTGAAAAAAACCCTGAGAATGATAATAGTGTGGACGATTTGGTCAGTGCAGCCGAGCAGTACGTCCGAGCGCGCGAGCACTCACGAAAACATAAGAATCACGAAATTTTCAACGGTGGTATGGGCGACGGACTATCTGCGGCAAGAGCTTGCCAGATACTTAACCATCAATGGTTATCCGGTGATGTATGTAATTTACTTATCATCATTACTTGTACGTACTAAAAAATATATTTCTATCGTCATTACAGTTGTTTCATTTATTTCAGGTTATCGACGCTTATGCGTCGCACATTTCAGATAAAGTTCAGGCCGATCGCTATCTAGTGCCAACACATAGGGCTTACTGGCTTCTGCACACTCGCCCGACTGTGGTCGGACCAGCGAAGTCGGTCGATAGTAACGAGTACCAAGCACATGTGAATGAACCTCTGAATAGATGCATGACCGAATATTTTGTAAAAGCAAAGGTAAGTTTTTGAAGACAGAACAATTTTTACGTGCCAAACATATGCATAATGCAAGGTTGCTCAACATATTTCAATTGTCATGCAGGCTTATTTTGCTGTTAACAAGGATAATAACCACTGGATTACGGTAGTCATGCACACATGTAAGAAAGAGTTTCAGGTTCTTGATTCGTTGATGGGACGAGAACTTTCAGAATCTACTAGGAAACTCGTTGAGGATTTCGTAAGTTTCTTAATTATATATCTTTTGCTGACTCTGCCATTTGTTTACCGTTTGTAATGAACGTTTTTTCATCGTTTGATTTTTTTAGAGAGAACAACTAGCAGGAGATATCCAACATGCAAATGATAGTTTAATTATTTCGTTCCGGGATGTCTCGTCATGGCCTATTGTTCCATACGACATGCCTCAACAAGATGACGGGTGAGTACCTACTTGCATGTACTCTCAAAACATTGTCTACTTGCATGTTGTCTCAAAAAAACTCGCATGTTGTCTGGAAAACATGGTATTAACAAATAACTTTGAATTATCAAAAACAGGAATTCATGTGGGCTTTTCCTCCTTCGATGCTTTGAATACTGGGACGGTGAGAAGTTCAGAGGCTTTTTTTCGCAGGTCGGTAAATGGTAGTATGCAAAAATCATCTATGTTAGTATATCCAACTGTTGAAATTACAAGCATGTGTATTTTATTTCAGGAATCAATTGATGATTCGAGGGAACGAATGATAGCTTCAATTATTTTCTCAGAGAAAAACAAGCTTACGGATGTGAAGAACAAAGTTATCCGTCTTAAGAATAAGAAGAAGAAGTAACTATCACGCGCAGGAGTACTAGGCGTGCTTGGGTTTTAGTTCAATGTTTTGCAAACGTGCTTGAAGATTTTGTATGCACTTTTAATTTACCAATGCTACGTACGGAGTAACAATATTTTGCATCTTGATTTTTTAAGATTATAATGCTTCCGCTACTTATTTTCAGTATGATATCAAGAGTGAAATATTGATTCAATATATAATACTGTGTTATTTGTGTAATATTATCAGCACTGTTATTTATGCGATATATGTATTGTTACTATATGCTATTTCATTAAATGGGGCAATCAGCGGCGTGTTTCAACCGCGGCATGTTAAAAAAAGAGTCAAAAAAATTGCCTGCCCGGGCCGGCGGCGGCTTGGCTTACTTCGCCGTCACTATCTAGCCCCACGGGCGACTGTGATGGCGTTTCGGCTCTTTGCGTCGGCGGCGACCGGGCCCCACAGGGCGGTCAAGTCGGGTCGGAGGCGGCACTGATATAAGAAGTTCGATCCCGCTGTGGGCGCTGGGTATATAAGCAGGTCCACGGCGCCCTCGCTTGGCGAGGTGGGACTAAACATCGGCGCCACGGCGTGTACGGGCCGGCACCATTGCCCCACAACCCCGCCAGGCCGCTTATTGGGCCGGCCCAGTGCGCGTCGCCCGAACCTCCCAGCCGGCCCAGATACGCTCGAGCGGCGACATGCGGCGCGCGTCGACCCGCACACGTTTAGTACCACCTCGCCGAGCGAGGGCGCCGTCGACCTGCTTATATACCCGGCGCCCACAGCAGGATCGAACTCCTCTCTTATATTAGTGCTGCCTCCGAGCCGACTCAGCCGCCCTGTGGAGCCCGTTCGCCGCCAATGCAAAGAGCCGAAATGCCTTCACGGTCGCCCGTTCGGGCTAGATAGTGACGGCGAAGTAAGCCAAGCCCGCGGCCCGGGCGGGCAATTTTTTGATTTAATTTTTTAACATGCCGCAGCCAAAACACGCCGCTCACGGCTATATTTAATGAAATAGCACATAGTAACAGTAGATATATCGCATAAATAACAGTGCCGATAATATTATACACAAATAACACAGAGTAGGGATGTCTGACATAAACACAAAAAAATTTATAGCATGTCTCAACGTCAACACAAACAAATTTGCATCTAGGATTCTTTATTACAATGAAAAACAATTCACTGGCTTACATCAACACAAACAATCTCAAATCAATGGTCCGTGCTTTCGTTGTCATGCCATGTTCCTGCATGTGAAGACATAAATATATGTGAAAAATACATAAACACTAAAGTAAGCAATAGAACTAACTTAAACAAACGAAAACACGTACTTGGGATTTTGAGGGCAATTGTTCTTAAAATGACCTTTTGTTCTGCATATGCTGCATAGGCGTTCGGTTCTCTCATCGAAAGCTTTTGGTCTACCATTTTTAGTGACGTCAGGCCCATTCTTGCTCCGTCCTTTACTATTATGCTTAGGTGCCCCTTTGGTAGAAACTTTCACTGGATCACCAACCAACACATGATCTCGATTCGGCTCAAATGCATCATCATTCGTAACCCTATGCTGACTCACATACTCATTCTCCTCAACATCTTTGTTCGCTATTATATCCTGCAGAGCAGCCTTCAACTTGTCGAATAAGAATGGTTTACGACATGCGGCATGAGATGCTTCTGTAGATAGGATAGTCAACTCACTATACTTAGCTCTCTCGTCAGTACCTGCCCAACCCCAGGAAAAAAGATCGCTAGTGCGCTTCACGGGCAGTCCACCTCTAGCATTTTTGGTGAATCTTTGCAGTACTAAGCACTTAGGTATGTCATGTAAGTCCAGCCGGGTCAAAACGTAAAGAATATGTTTGCAAGGGAGACCTTTGCGATTCATACTTTTGCAACTGCACTTTACTGTTTCTTCAGAGTTACCCGGTGTATAGTCCACCTTGAATCTGAGATCGCTGTTATTTTTCCATGCCACTATAAATCTCTGACTGGCTGCTCCTCTCAGTCTTTCAAGGATCGGAAGCTCCCCTGCCTTCTTCATATCTTGTTGCAACATGTAAAAGTTGGCCGCAGTGAACTCACACGCAGCGGATTTCTCAATGTGTTTAAACTCATCGAGTACTGCTACTGGGAGTGTCTGTGTGGCCGTGCAGTCATCGTACGCCTCGTTTTCACGGAGCCGAACTATACAGTTCTCGTAGTGCACAACCATGTCAACAATGGTCATACCGGAGTCCAGATGCATATGAAGGCATGAGTTCAGACTCTCGCTCCTCTGGTTACTCCGCATACCAAGTAAGAACCCACCAGACAGATATGAAGCAGCCCATAGCCTCTTCTTCCTATACATCCTACGCAACCATGTTTTAGTTTTCTCCGACTGCCATTTAGCTGTAAACGCTGCCCATCTCTCCTCAAAGACTTTATGTGTAGTAGCATAGTAAAGAAGAGACCTGAACTCCTTCAGTGACTTGTGGTGAAGGTGTTTCTGCTTGTTCTTCTCGATATGCCACGAACAAAGTAGATGCCACGCGTCCGCAAGGACATTCCTGACGGCCCTTATCATGGCTGCGTCTCCATCAGTAATTACGGATCCTGGGCTTCTTCTGACAGTGAGCTCTCAGGAACGTTTGAAGCAGCCAAACATACGTATCTTCAGTCTTGTCGGACACAATAGCACAACCGAACACCATGGTGCAACGATGATTGTTCAGACCGACGAAAGGTATGAATGGCATTCCATACCTATTCATCTTATACGTGCTGTCGAATACCGTCACATCACCGAAGTCAAGGTAATCCCGACGTGACTGCGAATCACACCAAAACAGGTTTTTCAGTCTGCCTTCCACGTCAACAGTGTGCTCAAAGTAAAAATCTGGATCCCTGTCCTTTCTGGTCATCATGATCCCAATGGCAGTGTCAGCATCACCTTTTGCAAGCAATTTCATCTTCTCTCTGTAGCACATGTTATAAAGCTTTTTCCTCCCAAAACCAGCCTTAGCATACGACCCGTACCTGCTGACGAAGTTGTCAAAAATAATATGTTTTCTGATCCTAGCTCCAGCCATGGCTAAGATCTCAAGCCTCTAAAAATCCTTGATCTGATTATGAGACCGGAGATACGTAACTTCATCAGGCCTTGCAAGAACGTGACTATGATCATCGCTGAAACTGCTGACATACCAAATTACACGCTCTTTATCAAGCTTCACCGTCAAATGGGCTTCGCACAAGCATCGACTTTCCGGTCTCAACCTACGGGTCTTCCCTTCCATGGTACAAAACTTGTCCAGACGTTTACCAGCCCCCGAACACAGATACCTCCTCAAGCGCAGTGTTCCCTCAGCACCCTTCCCCCGTTTGAGCAGATCCCTCCTAATGCTGAACCCACGATCTTTCGCGTACTGGTTATAGAAATTGTATGCCTCCTCTTCTGACCTGAACGTCGCGGCCATCACCTTCCAGTGCCTGTCCAGTGAGTCTTGCTGATATTCATCATAGCCAATGTCAAAATTACACTCATCACCATCGGCATGCTCATCGTTCCCGCTAGGGCCACCAACGTGTCCCTGCAACAAAAAAACATATAACCATGTATGTCAGTCATTTGTTATATGGCGACTCTAAAAAATAACCTCTTTCGAAAACTTACTTTGCTAGAGCTCTCATCATAAGATGCATTGACATCGCTTTCGTCACCGTCATCATCGAATATATTCCGCTCATAGTACCCATCCGCATCCATCTGCCACATTTAAAATAAGACATGTAAGTGTTAATGCGGTTGTTATGTCATTCCATGCACTGCTTAATTTTAATCTTACTTGGCTAGCGCTTTCAGCATATGAATCATCTATCTCCATATCCTCATTGGCATCATCGTCATTTACCTGTACAAAGTCAAAGAAATACATGCAAATGTCAGTGTGGTTGTCTGTATTTCATGTTTTTGTCAATGTTCACGACTCTTACGTTGCCACTGTAAGATTCATCCAAACTCATATAGTTCTCCTCGGCTTGTTGGTCTACATTCAATGACAAGGATCCATTGTCACTACCGCCGTCGTCTCCGTCATAACCGGTCTCTTCATCCATCTATACGCATAACATCATCGCAAATAAATTCAGTTTCTCGGTCAACTGCTTAACAGTAGGTCGCACGCTTTCATGGACTAAACTAATACATAAATTTTATTCAGCTCATTTCAATGAGGATATAATGTAAGGTTAAAAAAAATGCAAAAAAAAAAACCCTAACAAACATTCACGGTGACCAGTGCTCGCATACCTCGTAGCCGCCGTCAGAGAGGACAGAAGCGTCGAATGTTCACTGCTGACAAACAGGCGAGGGCGATCAGGACGTGAGGGCGACGAGGACAGCGTCGGGGTGACGACGACGGCGGCGTGTTTGGGCCACGACGGCGCGTTCTTGTTCGCCGGAGAAACGGCGACAATATTCGGCGTTGCCGGCGGCCAGGGAGTGAGGACGATGACGCGGGCGACAACGCCGTGTGTGCGACGACGGCCGGGCGCACCGGGACGGTAATGGCCGCTAGGGTTTCGGCTGGGGTGCGGCGGTTGGGCGAGGGAATTTTTATTTATTTTTGGTGCGACGACGACGTTCGTGACGACGGCGGGGCGCACGGGGACGGCAATGGCCGCTAGGGTTTCGGCTGGGCTGCGGCGGCTGGGCGAGGGAAGCGTTTTTTTTTACACATATCGGGCGTACAGGGAGGAGGCGGACGCGGACGTACAGCGGGCGGGTGGGCGTACGCGGGCGGCTCCTACGACGTACGCGGGCGGTATGTGTACGCCTAGTGAAATGACCCCCCTGCCCCAACTGCCAAGCAATTGCAGTCTGCTGGGCCTTCTTCTCAAACCATATTCTGCACCAGTTTGCCAAGCTCTTTGGATGAAGCAGAAAAAATATCTCTACATTGTGGGTTCCAATTCATGATGTGATATGTTTGCCTCCATGATTTCTTTGAAGATTACGGACGGGATTGTTGAAAGCCTATTATATATATATATATATATTTTTTTTTTACTATACGACGCTAAATTGATTCATTCATGTCATAATACCTTTTTGAAGCAAAAACACAGTACTATACCTGAGTTTGCGGCGGCCTGCAGGGCCTGCATTGGGATGGCGGCCTGCAGGCCGCGTCGGTATGACAGAGGAACGGGAACAGCATCGGGATAGCAGCCTACAAGCGGCGTCGGTGAGGCGGAGGAAGGGGGGCAGTGACAAGCATCGACTGCGGCGGCGTGCCCTCGCGATGGTGGAGGAATGGCGGCGGCGCGCTGCGTTAATTAGATCTATCACTAGGATTATAACACGGAAAGGACAAATTTACCGCTAATTAGGAATTACCAGTACATCCTTGACCCAAAATCTAATCAACCCGGTGTTGACCATTGGATCAATTTAATATTATTGTAGTACGATGTACTGTAAAAACTCTTATCTTATCTAGTGCAGCGAGCATGAAACCGTGCAAATGTTTTACTAGCCATGCAAAGTACTACTAATTAATAATTTGGTATGACCAAATGTATAAGTTCTTAGATCCTCTCACAAGCATGCATACATCATCCATCTGATTTCATATGCATCCAGCTGATAAATAGGCAGACTGGTAAAAGAATCAAAATGTCATTATATCTCTCTGATCCATCGACCGTGCTCGATCCAGCACCTACCTCATCATCCATAACAAAGTTGCAATGTATTCAAGGACACATACTACATAGTAGGCTCTTAATCACGCTTCTTCCCCCCCCCCCCCCCCCCCCACCCCACCCCCACCCCCACCCCAAAGAAGTTACATGCCACGGGCCGGATCATGATCAGTAACGATTGTAATAATCCCATCTATTACAGCGTAGTTTAGTTGCCGGAAGCACATCCACGTAGCATGGGCGGTAAGGGAACGCGGCATGGGCGCCATAAGGGCCAACACCACGCACGAGATGCCATCCTAAATGTTGTATCCTTGAGGTCTTGAAATTGTATGCCACGATGTGGCCGAAGATCGCATTGCGCAGGAGCACCACATCCTTGTGCGGATGTAATCCCAAGATCCTGTAATTATGCCCATACTCCTCGTCTTTGAGGTGGACGACACTTCCATCGAGGTCGATGAAGTTGTCCTCGTCTGAGTCCCAGTGGTACTTAGAGTCATCTTCACTTTTGGACTCATCTTCTTCGTCTATGTCGGTGGGTAAGTCCTCTGAGTAGTACTCAGAGCCCTCTTTGCTGTTGAATTCACCATCTTCATCTTCATCTTCATGTGCATCTTCTCTATGATTGTTACCGTCGTCATCAACATTATCGGTTGTGCCATCGAAGCCATCCACCTCATGGATGCATTCTTCTTCATCGTCATCACCGTCGCCATCAACGTCATCGGTCGTGTCGCTCTGGTCACCATCCTCATCATATATGATTTCCTTCATGTTATGAGATTCG
Source organism: Elymus sibiricus (assembly GCA_039707655.1). Classification (NCBI taxonomy): domain Eukaryota; kingdom Viridiplantae; phylum Streptophyta; class Magnoliopsida; order Poales; family Poaceae; genus Elymus; species Elymus sibiricus. The sequence goes on along the minus strand of CM077674.1, from coordinate 409,205,971 downwards.
AACAAGCTAACTAATGCATTCCTTTCGACCACCTCCCACGGCACTCTAGGCTCCCGCTGCTCACGTATTTTAATTTCAAACAGACTAAGGTCTGCCTCGTGTGCTAACATCCACCGCACGTGGCCATCGACTGATTCCATTAGTGTCCATACCTGTAGTTGGAATTTGTCAAGCGCCACATAATGAACCCCTTTCTCGTAGTTCGCTATGACGGCCCTGTCGAGCAGCTCAGAATACCCTAGATATTGGTTTTCATCATAAGCTTTCCCCGGCAGTTGAGCCATGTCGTACGTCCCATCCGAATTGTGCAGGATCAGGATGATGTTGTTCCGACAATGTACGTACAGCGACCCCCGCCAATACTCAGCTGACTTCCATATACGCACACTTCCATGTCGTGGCATCACGATGTCATAGAGATTCCCAGGGGCGCAAGGCCCCGGCACAAACTCCCGGCTAGCCCATTGACGGGTCTGTGAAGAGAACACCAGCACAGAAATCACCTTATCCTCTGGCTCCTCAGCCCCTCGTGTAGTAATCCTGGTATATTCTTGAGTCTTTTCTGATGGGAGCTTGAATACCTCGTAGTGCAGTGACCCAGCTGGGTCGAAAGCAACGAACATGCCCTTGTCAGACAGCCACAACTCCTTCCCCGGTGGTGGTAAGGGAGCACATCGTACGGTCGCGGGGTTGCAGACATAATATGAATTGCCGTCGAGGAGGAGGAGGAGACCGTTGCAGTGATGGATCACGGAGGCCCAACCATACCGAAAAACAGGATGACGGAAGACAGGCCCGTCAAGAGCTCCGTGTAGCCGACCTGAGCGCGCCGGCAATGACGGGGCGAAGAATGAGGATTCATTGTCGCAATTATAATTCTTGGTGAAGATGCCAGGGAAGGAGCCTGGAAAGAAGTATGGAAAGAGGAGCTTGTGGCCGTCAACGATTGCGCGCCACGCGCGGCAGACCCGCCGGGACTCCGCGAGCTGGCGGCAGGGGAGCTGGCGGAGGATGTCAAGGAGCACGTCGTAGGGGAAGCAGATGCCGTTGCTGGCCCCATCGCCGTTGGTCACGTCCATCGAGGGCGCCCCGCCGGGCGGGGGTGCAGATGGATCAAGTCGGGGAAGGCGCCGGTCGATGGAACGATGGAGAGCAACGAAGACGGGTAGCACAGGATCGGTGGCTATCGATCGAATCGACTTGTATAAATAGTACCTGCCGGCTAGGTAGATCGAGTCCGTCCGTTCCGTAGTCGAGTCTGGCCTCGATCGAGTCCGAGCCAGAGTCGTGTACGTACGCGGCTACAAGCATGTCTTGGTGTTTGTGTCCGTGTGTGATATGGAGCTTTCCTTCTGGCCTTCCGTCGCGCGAGCATGAATGGCTGCATGCCGCCGTACACCGCATTTCGGAGATCGGTACGGTGGCCGGTACCGATGCCGATCAGGTTCGTTCACCCTCCAACTAATATGATCAGATGCATATATATATGTGTGCCTTTGATCAATCAGGATGGACGCATAGAAACTCAAGGTATCAGTTTTGATGATCCGGCCAGCCACCATCCGGTCAGCATGTTCATCAGTTCATTAATGATCAGTACCCGGATGGGGCCGGTATCATGTGTACTCCGTATTTGGTTATAACTGAGTTGAGATGCAAGCTTTGCGTTTTCTCGAGAAGCAGTCCAGATGTGCCTGATGAGTAATGACATTTTCACCGAAATCTCTAGGATCTGTCTAGGACTCGGTCGACTAAGACTTCACGAAGTCTCAGTCGGCTGATATCAGCGTACTTTTTTTTTTTTTTGCGTAGGAGTATTTAGCCAGCGTACAATTTTGTTACGTAATTTGTCGCTACCTGTAGCTTTCTTGACTTGCGACCATTACATGGGCCTGCAAATTGGTCCATTTTCTCCTTATTTCAACATCCCACATCACGTGTTGTGTTCCTTCGAAGTCTCAAAAGAAAAAACATGATGTATTCCTTCTCTTCTGTGTGTACCTCTTACTTTCTCTTTTTTCCATCATTTAGTTTTTTTAAAATAGGTTTGAATTGTATAAAAAATATATTTTATGACAAAGAAGTAAAAAAGAAAGAAAAACACAAAATATAATTCCATTCCTACTACCATCTTGCTCTCTCTTTGTTTTTCTTATCATTCTTAAAAAAAACAATTTGTATTGTAAAAAGGATCTTTCATGTAACAAAAAGAACTAAAAACCAAAAAAATATATAAAAAACAATTTAAGTGGTTGTGTGTCCCACAGACATGCAACTGTGGGCGGCCGACCAGTGTGCAACCGGGTAGTTGCATGTAAAGGGTGGACTTGCAACTGACCGCCGACGTTGCGTGTCAAGGGTTAACATGAAACTGGAGAGAAAAATGACATGCAACCCCCCTCCCCACTCACTCACCTCAGACACACGACAAAACAACGTAGAGTTGCAGTCATGTTGAAGACATGCAGTTGCAGTTGGTGTCGATATGCAGTTGTGTGCGTAGTGGGGGACATGCAATTGTCCTCCTCCACCTGACGAACCACCACTGAGTTGCAGTCGCGTGGAAAGAAATGTAGTTGCAGTCAGGGGCGACACTTGCAGTTGCGTGCCTAGTGGCAAACATGCAACTGCCCCCTCCCCCCCCCACACACAAACACCACATAGTTGTAGTCGGAGGCAACACTTGCAGTTGCATACCTAGTGGCAGCATGCAATTGCCCCTTCCAGACAAAACACAACAGAGTTGCAGTCGAGGGCGACACATGCAATTGCATGCCTAGTGGCAGACATGCAACTACCACTCCTGACAAAACACCTCAGAATTGCAGTCAGGGGCGACACTTGCAGTTGTGTGCCTAGTGGCATACATGCAACAACCCCTCCACGACAAAACACCACAGAATTGCAGTCATGTTAAAGACAAGCAGTTGCAGTCAGGGGTGACATTTGTAGTTGCATGCCTAATGGCAGACATGCAACTACCACTCCTGACAAAATATCTCAAAGTTGCAGTTAGGGCAACACTTGCAGTTGCATGCCTCATGGCAGACATGCAACTGCCCCTTCCCCCGACAAAACACCACATAGTTGCAGTCGTGTGGAAGACATATGGTTGCAGTCGGGGCAACACTTGCAGTTGCATGCCTAGTGGTAGACATGCAACTCACACTCCCGACAAAGCACCTCAAAGTTGTAGTTAGAGGCGACACTTGCAGTTGCGTGCCTAGTGGCAGACATGCAACTTCCCCTCCTCCCAGACAAAAACACCACATAATTGCACTTGGGGGCAACACTTGCAGTTGCATGCCTAGTGGCAGACATGCAACTACCCCTCCCGACAAAACACCACAGAGTTGCAGTTGCGTTGAAGACATGAAGTTGCAGTTGGGGGTGACACTTGCAGTTGCATGCCTAGTGGCAGACATGCAACTGCGCCCTCTCCCGACAAAACACGACCGAGTTGCAGTCGCGTTGAACACATGTAGTTGCAATCAGGACGCGATACTTACAATTGCATGTCTAGTGGTAGATACCACTAAGTTGCAAACGCGTCGAAGACATGCAATCACATTTGGGGGCAACACTTACAGTTGCGTGCCTAGTGGTGGACATGCAACTGCCCCCAGACAAAGCACCACTGAGTTGCAGTCGCGTGAAAGACATGCAGTTGCAGTCGAGAGTGACACTTGCAATTGTGTGCCTAGTGACAGACATGCAACTGCCCTTCCCTCGTGCCCCTACCCAACAAACAAAGACAATGAAAAATAAATAAAAATCTTGTCACATCCACTAAATATGCATAATTATTTGTTGTTGCAGCTTGTTACTAGTTGTTTTTGTGACGGTGTTTAGCTGAAACCTAACATTTCAAAGCCGCGGAAGAATATCACATGTATTTCTATTATTAGCACGTGTACAGAAAACAGCAGTTGAAGTATTTATATTTTTTGATACATGTTTTAGGGTAGTTGGCATTTTTATAGGCCGTCTGTTGGTCTCGATCTAACGGCAGATAAATAGGTAGTACCGGCAAGAAAGTACTCAAAAGTACTAGAAAAGGTGGGGTTAGTACTCAAGTTAATGTGGGACCACTTCTTAATTCAAGGGTAAATTAGTCATTAGGAGGATTCTAATTTAGATCCACTCACAGCGCGTCGCCCCTCTCATCCAATCCAGAACCGCCGCCCGCCACTCTTCTTCCTCTTCCATCCCCTCTCGTCCAATCCAGAACCGCCGCCTGCCGCTCCTCTCCCTCTTCCATTGCAAAACCACCGCGGCTCCTCTACCTTTTCCATTGCAAGCCGCTCCTCTCCCTCTTCACCACCGCGAAGTAGATCGATGGAGGACAATGAGTACGTCCAGATCGCCGGCGGCGACCCGGTGAAGTTAGCCAGGCTGAGGGAGATCGGTTCTTGGTTTGACCACAAGCGGCAGTTAGCGGCGACGGTGCAGGCGATGCTCAAATATGTGAAGCCGAGCGAAAGGGAGGCGATGCACCCGGGGGGAGTCTCGCGGCTGCACATAGAGCTGCTCCTCTGGGCCATGGAGCAGGCGGATTCGCCGAAGCCAGTCGTGAGGCGGAGGTGGTGGCACTATCGATCAAAGCTCGAGCATCCAGAGGATGAAGAATCGAGCAAGTACAACTACATGGTGCAATTTGTGAAGGTGCCATGCATCCAAGAGTCCGTGGAGTCTTCATCGACCAACTGCAAGAGGAGGAAAGCATTTGTCGCGACGTCGCTTCCCCGCCGTTCTCCACGGCTCCCTCGCCGTTCTCCTCGTCTCACGGGGCAACGGTCTGCGGCCGAGGAATAGTAAGCTTCTGCTCATGCTTACAGTCATGGTGCGATTGTTGAGATACAAGTTTTAGGGTAGTTTGCATCACTAGTAGAAAAAGGGACATTAGTCCCGGTTCGTAAGGGCCTTTAGTCCGGGTTGGGCAACCGGGACTAAGAAATTGGGACTAAAGGCCCCCCTTTTTAGTCCCGGTTGTGTTACGAACCGGGACTAAAGGGGCTCCACGTGGCCGCTGTGGAGCGCTCAGGCAGGAGGACCTTCAGTCCCGGTTGGTAACACCAACCGGGACTAAAGGCCACCACGCGTCAGGCAATGCCAAGCGCTGGGGTTTAGGGTTTTGGAGGGTTTTGGAGGGGTTTAGGGTTTTGGAGGGTTTAGGGGTTTCATTTTGTGTTTCCCTTTTCTTTTTGTGTTTACCATTCAATTCTTTTTCATTTAGGGTTTTCATTTTTATTTTATGTTTTCCATTCAACTCGACGCTACTACATATTGCAATGAAGGAACCATTACACAACATCATCATGAGTATAGAGAAGTGACCTCTTTCTTCGTGCTCGGTCGAACAACAAGTTTTCGTATATATATTCGATGCTAGTACATATAGTACACGTTCATGCATATATACAATATAATATCTCTTACGATTCCTAATATCTAATTACTAAAATTCCCAACCAGTTCCCGATGGTATTCTCTGGTTTTAGATATGACCTCTTTAAGTAAGAATTCCGCCAATTCCTCTTGAATTGCTCGTACGCGATCCTTTGGTAGGAGATCGTCCCGCATCCGTTCGATCTAATTTAAAGAAGGGGGTCAATATATATGAATGAAACTCAACACAATTGATGGTAATAAAATAAAATTGTGAATATTATTTACGTACTCGAAGTTGTTCTAAAATTCTGCCCTTCTCACAGGTCGTCTGGCGAATGAACTCGCAAACATAGTATCCACATAAATTATTCCCGTCTCCCTGCCTTAAGCACTTTAGGAGAATAGAGTTCAATCAAAATAATAATCAAGCATGATAATGGTATTGAAAGTAGAATCAAAGAGATGCGCGGACCTAGCTAGTACTACTTACATTGAGTTGTCAAAATTGCAACTCCTCTTTCCATTCACCCTTAACCTTCTTGGTGAACCGTTTCCAAACCCTGCCCGACAAAGAAAATGAATAAATGAGCTATTAATTACTTGATATCAGGAAATGAACGAAAGTTGCCGATATAGTGCGATAATGATTGAAATTACCTCTGGAGCATTTCACTCAGGTCCGCCCACATCTTAGGTTCTTTACGTTTCGAGTCCATGACAAGTACTACTCCTTCATCAACCTGAATGACTAGCAGAATAAAGTGAAATCTGCGCACGCATAACTCATCAGTTACACTTAACATCGAGTAAGCGAAACAGAATGTGTACAAGACAGTAACACTCACATGAAGTTGTAAGGAAATAGTATTTCCCTTCTGCTTTGTTGTTTAATTAACGCCCTTAGCAAGTTATCCTCTGTTTCCTTGGCGTTGTTTTTTACCGTATATTCATGTATGTTATTTGGGTTAATGAACCCAATGTCATAGATTTGTCCTCTTTTGAATTTGAGAATCTTCATTCTGCATAATATAGTGAGGATAATTATACATGCAATGAACGAGCTGAGCTAGAGACTTAATTACAGAAATAATACTTACAGACAATAGCAACTGATGATAGATTTGTCGATGGCGTCTTGATTGTATAACTGAAATAATTCATCAAATTCAATGGTTATCTCGTCGTTTCCACTGAAGTAATGCTCATCTCTAATTCCCACCATGAGCCAGTTGCTCCCTTCCTTTGAGGCTTCCATGTACCACTCATGCAATCTTCGCATTTGTGTTGGTAGAAGCCGGACATCCTCAGGTCTGACGAGAGGCTTCCCGTGCTGGTATCTGTATGCTAAATCAGCCGTGGGGAACTGGCCTAAGTATTGAGCAAGGGTGAAACCAAGATCATGGGCCGCTACTTCCGGATCATAATCGATATCAGAAAACACGTTGAGCGGGGGGCACGATTGGTTTTTCTGTTCTCCGAGCTGGGGAATTGTTTTCCCCCTTGCACTATTACTTCCCGACCGCTGCACATGTTCTTTATGTGACTTCATAATAGAGCGGTCATAGTTTGATGGCAGCGAAGGCGGTGGTCGCGTGAGGTTTTCCAGAAAGTGCTTCGCTTTTGTCAGATCTATTTTCTCCTTTGGCTCGGGCCATTTTGGTGCAAGCTGGCGTTTCACATCGGCATCCACGACCTTCTTGGTTTCCTCATCAATCAGTTCGTATGGTAACTTGGAGGAGCCTCCTTGACGTTGCTCCTTGTACCTGCTCTGGATTTCTTTGCAGTTGTAGTACTAGCCGCCAGAGCGGCGGTTCTCTTCCGCTTATCCACCCGGGGCTGAGGCGGCGGAGTCTGCTGACGCAGCGGAGACGGTTGAGGCGACGGAGATAGAGCTGGATTGCTACTCTGAGGAGTCGATAGCCTTGGCGTCCAATGTGGAAGCACGATGTGTTCCTTTTTCCATAGAATGGTACTTTTTTTGGCATCTCCCAGTTCAGTCTCCCCTTCACCTGTAGGGAAGTCAAGCTCCAGCTGCTCAAATCCCTTGATAACTTCATCCACCCCGACAACAGCATAGCCATCTGGAATCGGAGAGCAATGGTAAGTTCCATTACGTACAGGAGGTAAGGCAAAGCCGACCGCCACCTTCACGGATATGTTCATGCATTTCACATGTAGCTCACAATTTGCCCTCTGCGTGATATCATCCACGGGCTAGCGAGGAGCCGTGATATCATCTATGGGCCGAACGAGCTCTGTGGAAGCCACGCTGCTTTTCCTCTGAGATGGTGGGCCGGCAGTATCGAATGCAGGATCTTCGTGCCGCTGAGATGGGCCGGTAGCTTGCTGGCTGGTAAGTGCCTCTATTTGCTTCTGCTGCCGTGCTAATTTTTCTTCTATCTGCTGCAGCCGGTCTGCATGCTGTTTCTTTTTTCTCCCTCGGCTTCTATAAGTGTCACTGCAGTCGGGAAACCCAATCTTTCACGGAACGGAGCCTGATGTGCCTCGTGTTCGTCCACTGTGTTCAGCATTCCCGAGGGCGCGTGTCAGCTCGTCGTTCTCTCTGTCGGGATTGAACTTCCCGTCCTGCACGTCCTTCATTGCAGCTTTAACAGCTTTGAGGGGTGTTGCAAGTTGATCTTTTGTAAAAATACACTTCCCTGTTTCTGGGTCCAACTTTCCCCCATGCCCATAGAACCAAGTCTTTGCCCGTTCGGCCCACTCCAATGTCCCTGGATCGATCCCTTTATCAATCAGGTCATTCTCAGTTTTCTCCCACTTAGGCCTGGCAACCTTGTAGCCACCTGACCCCATAACATGGTGATATTCCTTCTTTGCAACATTTTGCTTATTTATTTTTGACCTTTTCTTAGCTTCATCCGATGTCTTGTACTCCACAAATGCGTCCCAGTGATCTTTTATCTTCTCATATGCTCCGGTGAATGTTGGAGTCTTGTTTTTCAGGACATAGTCTTGGTGCAATCTGTTCTTCGAGTTGCAGAATTGTGCGGCCATCTTCTTAAGAGTCCACGCCTTGACTTTTCACTCTATAACTTTGTTATTTGGATCCACCTCTGGCAGTAGGGTGAAATTTGTCATGAGCGTATTCCAAAGCATTTCTTTGGATCTATCGTCGACATAAGTAACTCCATCCGCCTTTGGCTTATTCCATTCTCGAATGGTGATCGGGATGCTATCCCTAACAATAACTCCGCACTGACTTACAAACGCTTTTGCGTTCTGCGCGGGACCAATCGGTTTGCCATCTTCAGCGACTTCTTCGATCTTGAACCTTTCATTATCGCCCAACCTTTTTTTCGGGCCTCGTTTCTTTATAGAAGATTGGCTCGATCTGGAGGGCTAAAAGAAGAAAGAAGCATTAATATATGTATATACAAATCAATTAATGCATCTAGTCAGCAGAGGCTTAATTAATATACCTCGCTGGACTTTGTAATAATTATGGTTCCAACACCGAAGCCGTCATCTTCTCCCTCCATTCCCTCACCGGAGCCATCATCTTCTCCCTCCATTCCCTCATCGGAGTCGTTCAGAAACTATGAGGTGATATCATCTCCGTCGCGGATTATTTCCCCCAACATGTCTTCTTGTTCTTCGTCTCTGCCGTGTTCCATAGTTTCTGCAAAGGCTTGCAAGTTATTCCAATGCTATACACAAATTATTAAAACAAATTCACATTTCCATGTCTATTTGCATCTCGATTAAAAAAATCACATTATTAAAACATATTCACATAATATCACTAATACATCTCAAATAATCCAGTTGCAACAATAATATTATCATATAATAACAGTAATACATCTCGAATAATCCAGTTAATGGAACAATAATATCACATAATATCACTAATACATCTCGCCCAATCAAACTGGACGTCGACTCGCGGTTCCTGAGCCGCGGGCGGTGAACACCCAAAGAGAAGGAACCATCACTGGATCATAGCTCGGGTGAGATCCCTGAAGAAACTGCCAGGTATTGGAGGTACCTGACGTCTAATGCAACCATGTAGCGATGGACGTGCTCGTCCTCCTCCCTGACACGGCGACGTACCACCTCCTCGGGGGCCGGCTCCCTCTGCACCGATAGTGGCCCACGCGACCGCCACCAAAGAAGCTCCGGGTCGACGACGAGACCCCGATTCCTCACCAAGCTGCGCGCCCCGGAAGGTAGCACCTCCCAGGGCCAGCCCGGCGGAGCCTAGTCCCGGACATGGCGCCTCTCAAATTGGTTGTCGCTGCCGAGTCGACGACGAGGATGCGGGCCAGGCATCGTCGCCGAGAACAAATTCCTATGAAAACAAATCAGGTCTATTTCTCGTTCATTGTGAGACGTTGCTCCGGCTCGCCTTTATTTCATTGTTTATATCAGATTTCTTTAATTTCTCTTTTTTTCTCTCACCACATGTCTATATTTTTTATACACCTATCAAATACACGATTCAAATTTTTGATAATATATGTTTTAATACCAATTTTTATACATACACATTGTACATTTTTGTATACATCTAAAACATTTTATACACAGCTAAGTGATTAACTTTTTTCCAATAAATATCCTTGAATTTTTTTTGAATGCTTGTTAGACATTTTTCAAATACACGTTAAATGTTTTATTCAAAAGATATAAAATATATCAACTTCTACAGTCTCGAATTTGCTTCATGATAAAAACTATCAACTTCATTATAACTTGATCAACTTTAAAAGAATTTGACTTAGGACGATCCTAAAACTTTAATTATTTTGGAACGAACTAATATCAATAAATCAAAACTAACAGGTATTCTCAAAAAAATAACTACTCCATTTGTTCACGTATAAGATGTTCTAACTTTTTCTTGAATCAAATGTATATAAGATGTTCATGTGTGGGCAGGTGGCGGCGATCAGGAGGAGACAGAGGGAGATGCAACAGACCTGCAGGTGATCCCGCAGCGCGTCGGAGGAGAGCGGCACCGGCGGGCTCGGGCGGCGCGTGGAGGAAAGCGGCGCCGGTGGGCTCAGCGGCACGTGGAGGCCGGCGGCGGGAGCGGACGTCGAGGGCGCACGCGCGTGGTGGAGCACCGGCGTGGGCTCGGGCGGCGCGTGGAGGAGAGCGGCGCCGGCGGGCTCGGGCGGCGCGTGGAGGCCGGCGGCGGGAGCGGACGTCGAGGGCGTGGTCGGGCAGCCTGACGGCGTCGCGAGAGCGAGTTCTCCTGGCGGCGGTGATCTGTTTCACGTGAAAATGGAGGAAGATTGGGGGAGGGAGAAGGGGGCAGTTAAATACCGCGAGGCCTTTAGTCCCGGTTGGAGCCACCAACCGGGACGAAAGGGTGTTTAGTCCCGGTTGGTGGCCTCAACCGGGACTAAAGGTAGGCCTTTAGTCCCGGTTGAAGCCACCAACCGGGACTAAAGCTATTTTTGGCCGCGGCCAAAAGGGCGCGAAAGGTTAGGCCTTTAGTCCCGGTTGGAGCCACCAACTGGGACTAACCGCGTATGATGGTTTCTAATGAAATTGATTGTCCAGTGGTTTAAAGGAATTTAATTTATAAAATTATTTTAGTTTTGTTTTAAACAGATTCAAAAACAGTAGTATTGATTGATTGTATTGTTTGGATTTCCTTGAAGTTTTGTTTTGCTTTCTATTTGCTTTTTCTTGTTGTTTTCTTTATTGCTTTATTCATTGATTGTATTTTGATTGCTAGAATGCTTGCTAGAGTGAATGCTTATATGAATGCAATGTTTGATTATATAGATTTTCATCAGAGAGTGACAAATAGTTCTATCAAGTTATTTCTGAGAACGATATAAATCTTCAGCAACTAATACCAGTCAAGTTCACTTTGACCATATGTTCAGACCAGTGATTCTAGATCAAAGCCGTCATCAGAATAGTTGTCTCCCATAACTATGGCTTTCAACCCAGAATCAAAGGTGCAAATTATTCGGTTATCTTGTATATGCCGAACAGTTACTTGAACAATCCTACCATCTGATATGTTTTCCTCAGTTTCACCAGAAAGCAACCAGAACTCCTCATCTGGACTTGGCTCGGCATAAGGGGTCCTCCGATCAGAGAAAGCACACAGTAGCTCCAACTTTATGTCATACAACGTTTCTCTCTTATCATCTCCGATGCTTCTGCTGTATTCATCTATGTTAAGACTTTTAAGCCATGTCTATATTAACCTTGTTATTTTATATGGAGCCACCAACCGAGACTAACCGCGTATGATCAACCTTGCAAAATACATAGTGAAATAATTACAAATCAGAAAAATACGTGACTGTTTTTTGATTTTTTTTATTGTTTATGCCGATTTCAAAATGCGGTCAAAACAGGGGGCATGGCCGGTGATAGCTAGGGGTGGAATCTTGCAAAACTTGGGACTGAAATCACTACAACTGGTGAGGGTGTATGGCCTATGCCTGTCAACCTCAAGCGGCTTATCTGGAATGCTCAGAAGACATTCATATTTTGTTTGGACATAATTGCATTGATTAACTCATCTGTATAATTAAAATACTAAAAGGATAGGAATAATTGAAAATTCACAACTTAATAAATAATTATTCAAAAATCATGTTTCAAATGCCAAAACACATATATACCCTAACTCTAACAAAGATTCCCTTCGGTTTGTCCGAAGTGGGACTTTCCAGCTATAAGTCCGGAAACTCACTAGAGAGAAAGTGATGACGGTGAAGCCGGTCACATCCCAGAGTGGGATCTTGGGGTTTAAAACTTTTTCTTCGCGTGTGTCCCTTGCTTATGATTGCGCCATAACCATGGAGAATCTTCAACATTTAACAGGATGCTTCGGTCAGTCTTCACTGTGAAGGGAGGAATTTCATCAAACTTTTCATAATCTTCTGACATGTCTGTCTTGTCCTCCACTCCCACGATGTTTCTTTTCCCTGAAAGAACTATGTGGCACTTTGGCTCATCGTATGATGTATTCGCTTCCTTATCTTTTCTTTTTCTCGGTTTGGTAGACATGTCCTTCACATAGAAAACCCGCGCCACATCATTGGCTAGGACGAATGGTTCGTCTGTGTACCCAAGATTGTTGAGATCCACTGTTGTCATTCTGTACTGCGGGTCTACCTTTGCCCCGCCTCCTGTCAGATTGACCCATTTGCACCGAAACAAAGGGACCTTAAAAGAAGGTCCATAGTCAAGTTCCCATATATCCTCTATGTAACCATATTATGTGTCCTTTTCACTATTGGTGTTTGTTGCATCAAAGCGGACACCACTGTTTTGGTTGGTGCTCTTTTTATCTTGGGCGATCATGTAAAATGTATTCCCATTTATCTCGTACCCTTGGAAAGTCAATACAGTCGAAGATGGTGTCCTGGCCAACAAATACAACTGATCTCCAACAGTGGTGTTATTCGTGAGATGTGTTTGCAACCAACCGCCGAAAGTCGCCATGTGTGCACGTGTAATCCAGTCGTCAGACTGCCCCGGGTGTTGGGAGCCTACAATATTCTTGTGTTCATTGATATACGGGGCCACCAAGGTAGAACTTTGTAGAACTGCGTAGTGTGCTTGAGTGAAAGAATGCCCATCCCTACATATTACAGAATTATTTCCTAGCGTGCATTTTCCACTCAGTCTCCCCTCATGCCACGATTGAGGAACACCAATAGGCTTCAGGTCAGGAATAAAGTCAACACAAAACTCAATAACCTCCTCTATTTCATGGCCCTTGGAGATGCTTCCTTCTGGCCTAGCACGGTTATGAACATATTTCTTTAAGACTCCCATGAACCTCTCAAAGGGGAACATATTGTGTAGAAATACAGGACCCAGAATGACAATCTCTTCGACTAGGTGAACTAGGACGTGCGTCATAATATTGAAGAAGGATGGTGGGAACACCAACTCGAAACTGACAAGACATTGGACCAAACCATTCTGTAACCTTGGTAGGATTTCTGGATCGATTACCTTCTGAGAAATTGCATTGAGGAATGCACATAGCTTCACAATGGCTAATCGAACATTTTCTGGTAGAAGCCCCCTCAATGCAACCAGAAGCAATTGCGTCATAATCACGTGGCAGTCATGAGACCTTGATACTGCTCAGGCATTCAAAAAAGATTTCCCTCTCTGCTTTGGTAAGAGCGTAGCTGGCAGGACCTTGATACTGCTTTGGATGCATGCCGTCTTTTTCGTTCATACGTTGCTGGTCCTCCCGTGCCTCCGGTGTATCTTTTGTCTTCCCATACACGCCCAAGAAGCCTAGCAGGTTCACGCAAAGATTTTCTGTCACGTGCATCACATCGATTGCAGTGCGGACCTCTAGGACTTTCCAATAGGGTAGCTCCCAAAATATAGATTTCTTCTTCCACATGGATGCGTGTCCGTTAGCGTCATTCGGAACAGATTGTCCGCCAGGACGCTTTCCAAACATTACTTTTAAATCCTTGACCATATCAAATATATCATCACCAGTACGGTGGCCAGGCTTCTTCCGGTGATCTGCGTCACCTTTGAAATGCTTGCCTTTCTTTCTTAAGGGATGCCTGATCGGAAGAAATCGACGATGTCCCGGGTACACATTCTTCTTACATTTATCCAAATATATACTTTCAGTCTCATCTAAACAGTGCGTGCATGCATTGTATCCCTTGTTTGTCTGTCCTGAAAGGTTACTAAGAGCAGGCCAATCATTGATGGTTACAAACAGCAACGCTCGTAGGTCAAATTCCTCCTATTTGTGCTCATCCCACACATGTACACGTTTTATATCCCACAACTGTAAAAGTTCTTCAAGTACTGGCCTTAGGTACACATCAATGTCGTTGCCGAGTTTCTTAGGGCCTTGGATGAGCACTGGCATCATAATGAACTTCCGCTTCATACACAACCAAGGAGGAAGGTTATAGATACATAGAGTCACAGGCCAGGTGCTATGACTGCTGCTCTGCTCCCCAAAAGGATTCATGCCATCTGTACTTATACCAAACCTTAAGTTCCTTCCGTCATCTGCAAACTCCGGCCACTTTCTCTCGATTTTTCTCCACTGCGACCCATCAGCGGGTACTCTCAACATTGCGTCTTTCTTACGGTGTTCTTTGTGCCATCGCAACAACTTGGCATGCTCTTTGTTTCTAAACAGACGTTTCAACCGTGGTATTATAGGAGCATACCACATCACCTTGGCAGGAACCCTCTTCCTGGGGTGCTCGCCCTCAACATCACCAGGGTCATCTCGTCTGATCTTATACCGCAATGCACCGCATACCGGGCATGCATTCAAATTCTCGTACTCCTCACCGCGGTAGAGGATGCAGTCATTAGGGCATGCATGTATCTTCTGCACCTCTAATCCTAGAGGGCAGAGAACCTTCTTTGCTTCGTACGTACTGTCAGGCAAATCGTTATCCTTTGGAAGCTTCTTCTTCATTATTTTCAGTAACTTCTCAAATCCCTTGTCAGATAAACCATTCTCTGCCTTCCATTGCAGCAATTCCAGTGTGGTACCGAGCTTTGTGTTGCCATCTTCGCAATTTGGGTACAACAATTTTTTGTGATCCTCTAACATGCGCTCCAACTTCAACTTCTCCTTTTCACTTTCGCATTCTCTCTGTGCATCAACAATGGACCGGCGAAGATCATCACCGGGCACATCTGGGGCCTCTTGATCTTTAGCTTCCCCCGTTGCAGTATCACCGTATTCAGTGAACATAGGATAGTTGTCATCATCCTCTTCTTCATTGTCTTCCATCATATCCCCACTTTCTCCGTGCTTGGTCCGACAATTATAGCTGGGCATGAAACCGGACTGAAGCAGGTGGGTGTGAAGGATTTTTGAGGAAGAGTAATCCTTCTTATTCCGACAGACAACACATGGACAACACATAAAACCATTCAGACTGTTTGCCTGAGCCACACCGATAAAATTATGCAGGCCCGTAATGTACTCGGCAGTGTGTCGGTCACCGTACATCCATTGCCGGTTTATCTACATTATATAATTAAGTATATCAAGAACCATTACAGAACATCATGAATAGAGAAATGACCAAATTAATAGAAGTTCATCACATTAAAACCAAAGTACAGTAGTGATCAAATGTTATTACTGCAAAAATAAATACATAAAGTTCATACATAGTTCTCATAAAACGACATACAACTATCTAGAGCATCTAAAACATACATTGAAACTAACATACAACTATGTAAAACATTTAAATGCAACAACAAATGCGATTGAAATTGCAACTAAGGTAACAATTGATCCAACAGCACAATGATACCAAGCCTCTTTATCAATGGCATATTTTCTAATCTTTCTAATCTTCAAGCGCATTGCATCCATCTGGATCTTGTGTAGATCGACGACATCGCCAACATGCAACTCCAATTTCATCTTCTCTTCTTCAATTCTTTTCAAATTTTCTTTCAAATAATTGTTTTCTTTTTCAACTAAATTTAACCTCTCGACAAGAGGGTCGGATGGAATTTCCGGTTCACATACCTCCTAGATAAAAATATCTATGTCAAGTTGGTCGGCATAATTGTCGTAAACACTAAATGAAACAAATAGTTATAAAAGATAATATACCACATCCGAATCATAGACCGGATGAGAGCCGACGGGGGCGGATATCAAAACCATGGCAACACAAAGCTCTGGTGCGCCATTAGTATCCCAGATAATAGTGGCGCACCACATAGTGCGCCATTACTATCTCAGGTAGTAATGGCGCACCATATGTGCGCCATTACTACCTTTTCAGGTGCGCCACTGGTAACTTTTATTATTATTTTTTGTCGATTTTTTTTTTTGAATTTGGAAGCGGGAAAATAGTAATGGCGCACATTCTAACCCCCACGGTGCGCCATTACTATTTTGAATTTTGAATCTGGATCTGGATCGCGATTTTTTTGCCCTTTTTTTTGCTCATTTTTTTTGCTCGTTTTTTTGCACGATATTTTTTCAAATTTTGTTCTCATTTTTGGATCTTGTACGTTCTTTTGCCGGAGAGGAGTTCGCCGGAGAGGAGGGCCGAGAAGAGACCGTGAGGAGGAGAGGAGGGAGGAGGAGGAGGTCACCGGAGAGGAGCTCGCCTACATCGTCGGAGAGGAGGAGGAGGAGGTCACCGGAGAGGAGCTCGCCTACATCGCCGGAGAGGAGGAGGAGGTCGCCGGAGAGGAGTTCACCGGAGAGGAGGGAGGAGAAACCGTGAGGGGAGGGGAGGAGAGGAGGGAGGAGGAGCTCACCGGAGAGGAGGGAGGAGGAGATCACCGGAGAGGAGGGAGGAGGAGCTCACCGGAGAGGAGGGAGGAGAAACTGTGAGGGGAGGGGAGGAGAGGAGGGAGGAGGAGGTCGCCGGAGAGGAGGAGGAGGTCGCCGGAGAGGAGTGGGAGGAGGTCACCGGAGAGGAGGAGGAGGAGGTCACCGGAGAGGGAGTGGAGGAGATGGAGTGGAGGAGAGGTGGAGTGGAGGAGAAAAATGAAGAGGTAAGGAGGAGAGGACCCCGCCCAGCCATATATACGGCATAGTAATGGCGCACCGTGGGCAGGTGCGCCATTACTATTTTTTTATTTTTTTTATTTATTTTGAATTTTGAAGGCGGGAAGATAGTAATGGCGCACCTAGGTGTGGTGCGCCATTACTATGTAGCATAGTAATGGCACACCTCTGTGTGGTGCGCCATTACAATTTTTAAATTTTTTTGAATTTTGAAGGCGGGAAAATAGTAGTGGCGCACTATGCACTGGTGCGCCATTGCTAACTTTTTTTAATTTTTTTATTTTTTGCCTCCAGATCTTAAAAGCATCATAACTTTTTTTCTGTTAGGTTTTTGAGGATTCTAAAAAATCGATAACGGGCGTAGCCAGTTGAATTCGGATGTAACTTTTCGAGTAGATGCTTTTTCATATAAAAAACTTTTTCATCGGAGGTCGTATGCAAAAGTTATGGCCATTTTACCGAAACACGGCGACCTTTTGCGAAATTTTCGAAATTCATGTTTGTTAATTTTCCTAACAACTAGAACACATAACACATGGGCATCTCGAAGGATTTTTAAATTTGAATCTTTTATCATTTTCTTTTATTTTTTTTAAAACTGAAAAGGCGATCCACGGGGTGTGTGTGTGTGTGTGTGTGTGTGTGTGTGTGTGTGTGGTGGGGTGTGTGTTTGTGTGTGTGAGACGTTAGTAATGGCGCACCCTCCCTGGTGCGCCATTGCTAACCTTAGCAATGGCGCAACAGGGAGGGTGCGCCATTACTAACCTCACACACACGCAGGCACACACCCCCACCAGACATAGCAATGGCGCACCACACCAAGGTGCGCCATTACTATGTAGCATAGTAATGGCGCACCTTGGTGTGGTGCGCCATTGCTATGTCTGGTGGGGTGGGGGGATGGACAAAAAAAATAGCAATGGCGCACTGCTCAGGTGGTGCGCCACTACTTAAAAAATAACAATGGCGCACCTGCTTCTGGTGCACCATTGCTATATAGCAGTGGCGCACCACTACCATGGTGCGCCACTAATAGGGATATTGGCTATAGCCATTTTTCTAGTAGTGGGGGGGGGGGGTAGAGTTTGAAAATTTCAGAACCCCTTCAGACGAAAACTCGTCTGTTACAAAGACATTTCATTTTTTTAAACTTATTTCAACTCCAGACTTTTTGTGTGTGCACCATTCGAAGCCACGCCATCAATTTTCAACCCTTTCTGACTTCATTTGCTATTTTTCATGCATTTACTGATTTTTTGAGCTAAATGACCCTGAAATTGAAAAGCACCACAAATGAACTCTCAAAAGGTTGAAAGTTGGCATGGTATCATCATTTCACCCACATAGCATGTGCTAAAAAGTTGAGAGGGTTACGGCAAAAACTGGATGCACTTCGTGTACAAAATGGACAATCTCTTTCGAAGTATCAGGGTTTCAGACGAAAACTCGTCTGTTACAAAGGCATTTCATTTTTTTAAACTTATTTCAACTCCAGACTTTTTGTGTGTTCATTATGCACCATTCAAAGACACATCCTCAAATTTCAACCCTTTCTGACTTCATTTGCTATTTTTCATGCATTTACTGATTTTTTTGAGCTAAATGACCCTGAAATTGAAAAGCACTACAAATGAACTCTAAAAAGGTTGAAAGTTGGCATGGTATCATCATTTCACCCACATAGCATGTGCTAAAAAGTTGAGAGGGTTACGGCAAAAACTGGATGCACTTCGTGTACAAACTGTACCATCTCATTCGAAGTATCAAGGTTTCGGACGAAAACTCGTCTGTTACAAATGCATTTCATTTTTTTAAACTTATTTCAACTCCAGACTTTTTGTGCATTCAATATGCACCATACTACAACATGTTAAAATCTACAGAAAGAACTAACTAAAAATAATAAAAAACAACAATTAAATGACTAAAACAACTATATAAGCAAAACTATATTGTTTTAATTAAAATCCTAATTTATATTATTGTAAAAATAACCAAATAAATCTTACTGTGACAACAATCTAACACGTGACTAGGAGCAAAAAGAATTAAATTAAAAACTATTTGTAAACTCAAGTTATTCACAATCTAGGGTTTGAAGCAAATTTGAACAAATTCAAATTAAACCATTCAAATTTGAAAACTAATGGCACAAACAGAAGCTAGACAAAATTTTGAATCTAATGCAAAAAGAATCACTCAAAAACATCAAATATCTTAAAAGATATAAGCAATTTAAAACAGAAACTAAAAAGAGAAAAAAAAATGTAAAAACAGGAAAAAAAAAACTTTCAGAACCCCTTTAGTCCCGGTTGGTGTCTCCAACCGGGACTAAAGGTCCAACCTTTAGTCCCGGTTGGTAACACCAACCGGGACTAAAGCCTCAACCCCTTTAGTCCCGGTTGGTGTTACCAACCGGGACTAAAGCCTCACCATTTGGTCCCGGTTCCAGCCACAAACCGGGACCAATGGCCCACGAGGCGCATTGGTCCCGGTTCGTGTCTGGAACCGGGACCAAAGGGGTCAGACGAGGCCCGGCCGGCGCCCTTTCCTCACGAACCGGGACCGATGCCCCCATGGGTCCCGGTTCGTGAGTGAACCGGGACTAATGGGCTTTTCAGGGTGGACCAAAGCCCTGTTTTGTACTAGTGCATGCTCTCAGGCATTTCATCGAGCACCTCTTGTGCATAGGAAGGGAAAACAAACTAGCACACACCTCCCACCTTCTATGAGGAAAAAACAGAGGAGAGGGCGGGCAGGGGCGAGGATATATATAGGCAAATTTTTAGTCCCGGTTGGGGTTTAAAACCAGGACTGAAGACAGACCTTTAGTCCCGGTTCGAGACACCAACCGGGACTAAAGGGTATCGCGCCTGCCACAACCCCTTTAGTCCCAGTTGGTGTCTGCAACCGGGACTAAAGGTCCCATTCGAACCGGGAATGATGCCTGCCGAGCCCCGTCCGGCGTCCTGGCCGCTCGAACCGGGACTAATGCTCACATTTGTCCCGGTTCGTAACGCGACCGGGACTATTGCTCTGATCCGGCTAGAACGAAAGCCCTGTTTTCTACTAGTGCATGTTGTGTAAGCTCTGCTTTTTGCAATTATGTTGGATGTGAATTCTTTTGTATTTTAGAACATCTTTGGCATGTACATTGTGGTCACTTTCTTCACTTTTTATTTACTGTCAAATTGTGACTTGCTTCAGTAAGTTTTGTTAAGCCCTGTTGTTTAGTCACTTTTTGATCTGCTGAAAGTAGGCATCATGTTGTTAATCTGGGTTTTACCCTGTTTCAGTAACACTTGGCATTTAGGAAAATTCATAACTAAATTAACGTGCACCACTTTAAGATATGCCATATAGATGTGTTGCTCATTTTTATGTGTACTATCTTCCCAGATCACTTTCTTTATCACTAAAAATAAACAACACATTATTTTCAGAGGTTAAAGTACCTGTGATAATGTTTCTGCCCTGTTGACACAGTCATATGCACATTTTGAAATGAACATATCATTTAACCTGTGCATTATATTAAATCGTACACTATATGAATTTGGATCAGTTTTCTGTGGGCTACATGATGCTGGCATTTTAACCTATGTTACGATTTATTAAACTGTTGCAAACTCTGTTTGAAAAGTGCATCCTGATGTTCAGTACAGAATCTGTTAAAACGTGCAAACTTTGGATCATGATAGTCATTGATCCATTGCTCATATGTAAGTGCTTCCTACATGTGTTATGGACTACATTCTATTTACTTTCATTCCATGCCCATATGTGCCATGTTAATTTCCTGTAGCATGTTCTTTTCTTGCTTTCGAGTGAGCATGATAATGTTACTGGTCATATGAACCCCTGTTTTTCACTAATTCCAAAGATTGCAGCAGAAATTTTGCATTTTGCAAAAGTCATATTAATTTGACATTGACTACTATGAACTTGAACCCTATATGAATTGTGTTGCATTTTCAACCTACTGTAACTACATATCATTATTTTGCATGTTTGCATGCTGTAA
Organism: Elymus sibiricus; assembly: GCA_039707655.1. Lineage (NCBI taxonomy): Eukaryota > Viridiplantae > Streptophyta > Magnoliopsida > Poales > Poaceae > Elymus > Elymus sibiricus. Next base: position 409,185,056 of record CM077674.1, on the reverse strand, counting down.
TTTGATGTTTTGGTGCATTCAAAATGGTATGATACTGTTTGTGACAGATTGCCTTGTGATTTTGAAATGAGCATATTGTGAGTTTTCCAAAACGAAAATGCCATGATCTTCATATGTATTTCATCTGAAATTTTCCAGTCTTTATATGCTAAAGGTGGGAGCATGGATCTGTTGCTGAAGCTGCTGGGCCTCAAATTCAAAAATCCCTTACTAAACCTGAAGATCACAAGTTCTTGTGCATTTGTAGTTGTGTGAGGATATTATTAAGTTATGTATGTGAAGATCAGAACTTGTTATGCATTTGAAGTTCAGATATTTGCAGTATTTGCAGGTTGTGATTTGTGTTTTCTGTTGTGTATTCTGAGTACTTTCATATGTGAATGTGTTTTGAATTTCAGATCTTTGCAGTATCGAGCATGTCAAAAAGATATGCTATTTTCAAAATGCCAAGACAGAGAAAACTAGGACCAAATTTTGCCAAGTGTTGGACGTGGTGGTGTGTGTGGATGACAAGGGGAACCCACATATCAGTAGCCCAGGGGCAAAAAATTGTGTTGGACGTGGTGGTGGTGTGTGTGTGTGTGTGGATGACAAGGGGGACCCACATGTCAGTAGCCCAGAGGCAAAAATTTGGGGATTTTCCACTGCCCCAGGGGGATTCGAACCAGGGCTGTGCAGGTGTGAGTGAGAGGGTCTAGCCATTGAGCTACTGCGGTGTATTCGACAGAACAAATGCGCGCTTCCTTAAGAAGTTTATCTAGGCACTGATTCGCAAAAAAATATATCCATGCACTGACGCTGGGGTCCACGTGTTAGCGACGACATATGTGGTTCTATGTAGCTGCAACTAGGACCAATCTTGATATATGTTAGATCTATAAGGCTACCAACTGTATATGTGGTTCTATGTAGCTGCAACTGGCAGATGTTGGTAGCTAGGTTTACATATGTGTCCTGTGAGAGGAAGAATATTGGTGCATGTGGATCCAATAGGCTTATGTGTTCCTTGGTACTAGGCATGGTGCATGTTGGCCCAAGTGGCACGTGTGAGTGCAATGTGACAACTATTGGTGAATATGGCCCTTATAGCATCTGTGAGTCCAAAGATACCAGGATTGGTGCATCTAGGCCATGTGGCAACTGTTAGTGCAAAGAGATCAAGATTGATAATGTCGGCCCATTGTCGCATCTCGGAGTGCAATGTGGAAGCAATGTGACTAGGTTTGGTGCATGTTGGCCCTCTTATAGCATGTGTGAGTCCAATGAGACCAAGATTGGTGCATGTTGGCCAAGATGGTATCGACGCGTGCAATGTGAATATTATTGGTACATGTGGGCCCTTATAGCATCTGTGTGATGAAGGAGATCAAGATTGGTGCATGTTCATGTGGGCCCAGATGTTATGTGTGAACAAAAAAATACTGCGAATAGTTCATTTGTGTGGGCCCAGATGCAATGAGAATTGGTTTGGGAATAGCTATATGTAATTTTTGTAGTTCTCAAAAAAAACTATATGTAATTTTTGTAAAAAATAAACAAGATAACACTAAATAAACCCGAGAGTAATGGGAACGTGCACGACCAGCGCACGACACCACAACACCACGCGTCCACTCTGGAGAACACCAAACGACCCGGGGAGGGGAGAAAATCTAACGACCCCGTCTTTATTTAGGCCCATAGGCCACTACGTCTCCCCCACTCCCCCACCCACGTCCTTTTCTTCCCCAAATCAGACAAAAAACCCTCTCTCCCACCCTCGAACCCTACCACGTACCGCACCACCACCCTCCTCCCTTCCTCCACCACCCTCCTCCTTTCGTCGTTGGATGATGAAGCCCGGGCATGAAGACGCGGCGGAGGTGCAGGAGGCAACCGTCGAAGCGAAGCAGTCTGCTGCTATGGTTGCCGCTGCAGTTGGCGCGGCTGAGTCTACCGTTGCAGCGACGGCTGGCAGTGCACCATCTGTTGTGCTTGCTCCGGCCGCCATCGCAGCGGTCGAGCCTGCGCTCGGCGAGCAGGTGCAGGAGGAGGTCGCCGTGGATCTGGAGCAGAAGGCCAAGCGCAAGCGCGAGTTCTACGAAGCGGTGGACCAGCTGTATGAGGAGTCGGAGCTCTCCAACCTCGAAGGTGCTAATGAGGCCGACGAGTTCGAGGAGGAGGTCAGCGACAACCTCTCCGAGGTAGAACTCTGTTTTTTCTCATTCCATTGGGGTTTTCACGTACTCTATTTTCTCATGGGGTTTTCTCGTAAATTAGATGAGCATCGATTTGATGTGGCCCTGGTAGTTGTACGGATGTAGGATTTTAGGGTTCTATGTTGGATCTCTGCTTAGGCTTAGGATTTTAGGTTTTTATGGTACATTTTGAATCTGTGGTGTGGAAACCCCCGTGTTTTGCTCAAAAAAATCATTATGAATCTGATTATGAATATGATTTTCAATCTGATTATGAATATGGTGTGGAAACCCCCTTGTTTTCCTTTTTTGAAGCTGACTATGAATATGATTTTCAATCTGATTATAAATCTGTTGTGATGCAGCAAACAGTGGATTTGTTAGGTAACAAGTTGTAAGATGAATTTGTTTATTTAATGATAGTCATCAAGCCACACAGTTAGATTATAATCATTAATATCCTTGTTATCTGATTATGATAAATACATATCATAAAGAGGACTATGATGAAGCCGTTTTCTGATTTCAATTAGTAGTACCCCTGTTACAAGTATGTTCTGTTCTTAAATTGTGGCAACCCACTATCTATTTTTCCTCTTCAAGCAACTGTGCCACATCATCAACTCATGCATGTGGTCATATGTTACTATTTGTGCACAAATCTATCCATGCAACTATGCCACCTCAATAATCATGCATGTCAATTTCTTTTACTAATTTTTGTGTGGGCATACAGTATATTTGGAGCAAATAGATATTGGTCATGTTACACATCTTTGTTATGTAGGCACCCCATTGAGTTCAATCCAATATTTCTCGTTTTATACAAAACTTTATGACTTGCTTCATGTGCTTTACTGTCTTCAAAATATAAACTGAGAGCAATCTTTAATTTGTTTCTGCAATAGTTTTAGTTTTTAGTACCTACTCATCTAGTTTGAATTTGATGAAACTAGATTATGTTGAAGGCAAATTTGTAGGTCTGTTATCTCATTATGATAAATCCATATCATACAAATATTTACGAAGGAAATGCTAAGAGAGGATCTTGTTTTTGGAATGAACTATGTTAACTCTGAATTACCTTATCTGCTGGATGCAATAAAAGGCTTTGTTAGTTACCTAGTTGGTTAATCCTAGTTGGTTTATGATAATTAGAAAACACACCTACTAATTTTCCTAACCCTAAACTCTAAACCCTTTAATTAATTCTAAAATTAAATAGTACAAATAGGAGTAGTTCTTAAGAGGGAAAAGGAGCTATACATGCAAAGCAAAGAAAAGTACAAGAAAGAAAACAAGGAATACAACAAAATATAATACAATACAAGAGGTACAAGTAGTGTCAATCATCTGAATGCTCTTTTTTGGTAATCCTTCTATTAGAATGTACTTCCGACTGGTAAAAAATGCTCGACAAGCTCTTTCTAGTTTAGAGATTGCTCAACATGCTCTTGCAGTAAACAGTCGAAGTTATATGCTATATCTCAGCCATGTTCATGGCATTTGTCTAGTTATTTTGAAAACATGGAACACATCACTAAATATAAATAGCAAGTTAAGTTTGCTTTTTATTCTCTCTAGCAAGAGGTCAAAGTTTAGTACTGTGGTGCTATGCACACATCCCAAACAATTCCGATAACCCCAACTTTGAATGTGTGACAATAACATTGTTTCTGGAGAAGAAATGATTTAGATAATAAGAATCTCCCACCTTCTACCTGGGATCTTCTTAGAAGGCTAAAAACTCATGTAGTCTTAGGGATTTAAAAACTAGAAGCTCAAAATGATGGTTTGTTGCTAAAAATGGTTCAGATGCTCCTAAATTATTGTGACATTCCTTTGGTTAAACTTTTTTGGTAATCCTACTATTAGAATGTACTTCCTGGTGGTAATTACCATTTTTGTGGGTCATTTGTCAGGTCCACATTGTCTAGCAATTGCTGGGCCATTTACTTGCCAATGTGTACCATGATGATGTTACTTTTGAAAATATTGATCAACCCCACTGATATAAAAAATGATAGCCCTTTCATGATTTATTGGCAGCCCTGGTATATTGTTGGTAGCCCTTTTGTAGTTTGTGGATAGTGCTATTATCTTGTGATCATTATTGTTCATATGATTTTTTCAAACCTTCAAATTATATGTAGTAAAATAAATCAGCTGAGTTATTCTGTGTTTACTAATTCACAGGAAGATTCTGAAGACGTGGATCATGACAAGGACAGCAAGGACAACAAGAGCCGCTACATCCTGAGGAGGCTGCGGAATGGGGAAATCCCATACCGCAGCGGCAATGACAGGCTCTACGACAACATATCCTGCCCCTTCTGTACTAAGGTGATCGGCAAAGACTTCAACAGCCTGATCCAGCACGCCAAGGGCGTTGGCAAAGGATCGGAGAAGAAGCATCAGGCCATTACCAAGGTTCGGCACGTGGCCTTCGGCGCCTTCCTCGCCAAGTATGTGAAAGGGCATCAACCCTTCTTCCTCCCCCCGCCTCCTCGTCCGGCCAAGAAGGCCAGGAAGTGATGTGCTGCTTGCCTGCTGCTGCTGCCACAGTCCCACCCTAGCCCCCTTTATGTTTATGATGTCTTTTGGTTGTCGTGCTTTGGAACTGATGCCCCAAAGTACTGTTTGAACTTATGCGCTGCACTGGTTAAGTTTGGAACTGTTTAATCTGCTGTCTTAATTAAGTGTTTGCCAGTACATTGGTGATGTCTGTTAAGGCCTTGTACAATGGTCGGTGCTTATAGAGATGCTTAGAAAAATAAACCTGGTTTTCTGAAGCACCAGTGCCTATTTCTATAGGAGAGACGCCTAATTAAGCATCTACCCTATACTAATAAGCCCCGGTGCTTAAAGAAACACCAGTTTATTTTTCTAAGCACCTCCCCTAAGCGCCTTGCATTGTACAAGGCCTAATAACTCAACTATGGTGATCTATGGTACAAGTTTGCCCTGAACTGAAGATGTTCAGGTTATATCTTGAACTGGAGATGTTATGTCTCTAATTGAAGATGCTCAAGCTATATCTTAAACTGAATATGTTCAGTTTTTAACGGAAGATGTTCAAGTCATATCTATGACCAGTTATAGCAGTAGAATTGAGCATGTATTAGTTGTTGCCAAAAGTAGAGCATGCAAATGTTTGCCAAGAATTCCTATTGCCAGTTCAAGCAAAATAACTGAGCATGTATTAGCTATTGCCAAAAGTAGAGCATGCACATGATTGCCAAAAGTACCTATTGCCAGTTTCTGATAAGAACTGAGCATGTATTAGCTGTTGCCAAAAGTAGAGCATGCAAATCATAGCCAAAAGCACCTATTGCCAGTTGAAGCAAAAGAACTGAGCATGTATTAGTTATTGCCAAAACTAGAGCATGCACATGATTGCCAAAAGTACCTATTGCCAGTTTCTGATATGAACTGAGCATGTATTAGTTGTTGCCAAAAGTAGGGCATGCAAATGATTGCCAAAAGCACATATTGCCAGTTGTAGCAAAAGAACTTAGCATGTATTAGTTATTGCCAAAAGCAGCCTAGGGAAGGTGTTGTTTGATGGATACCAACATAAAGATGAAATCCAAATGTGGAACTGCCTGCATAACTGAGAACTGCATAGCATAAATGACATATATAGCATAACTGACAATTCCAGTGCATATATGCATACCTAAACTACCATCTGCATTACTTGAATGGGCTCAACAAGGCTGGTGATGGTTTGACTGGTCTGCGTGATCGTGCTGATAACAAATCCACATGTGCAGCAATGGTGTTGGTATCAAATTGATGTTTGAGTTCTTCAAGACTTTTTGTTTTTGAAGCTTTCCCTTCATCGACAATCTTCCTCGGGCGTCCACGTGGTCTCCGCCTTTTTGGGGTGCTGGGTGTGTCGGGATCCTTTTGGGAGCTCGATGTGTCGGTTTTGTTGGAAACAATAGGATCGTTGACTTCTTGTACGTCGTCTTCTGCATCCTTAGGTTGCGCTGTGACGTGGGCTTTGTACGCCTCCTCCTGTAGAGCAGACAAAGGTGCATTCGTTCACATCATGCGACAATGGGAAAAAATGAAATATCCGTGGTGTAGCGCTAACCGTTATGCGGTACTTGTATGATTCGAGGCGAAGAGCGTTGCAATTTCAACGCAGCAGGCTTGAACATATTTTCCAGCTGAAAATATCTATCTGTGCCTAAATTTGATAAGCGACACATATGTCAGCATAGCGTTGAAGCCAAAGAAAGTTCAAATTAAATTTAGTGTTTCACTGACCTGGTCAAATTTGTCGATAAATTTTACCCCGTTCCATGACAACATGTACTTCAATGTGAACAGCGCACATGAATGCCTGCAATGTTTAGTTCAAGTTTAGTAATCTTGGACGTGTAGGCGAGGAATAATTTAGGAGGCCGTACGTACCCGTCCCTCTGTTGTGGTATGTTGTCATAGCGTACTTTCTTCCACCCGGCAAATTTGATGGGCTTAGCTGGTGTTACCAAGCCATCCTTGACCGCTTCGTCGATGCACACCTGAATCGACTCCACCTAGCGTATGACGAGTTATACATAGGGTTACGGTATTATGGGAGTTCATGTGCCATGCGATGGTAAAGAGGCAGCAAGAGAATGCTTACAAGAGCAGTTTCCTTGGCCTGGTCAAAATGATCTTTCAAGGAGTTTAGGACCTGAATCTCTTCCTTGTCAAAATTAAACATCATTAGCATCCAGTGGTTGTCGTGTACATTCAACGGGATGTGCACCTGCCATAAAATGAAAGTGGACTCATTGCATGGAAGAATTTAGATATATAGTACAATTATGGTTCAGGGGACCACTGAAATGTTTCATCTACATTATGTATGGGAAATATGAAAGTGAGACAAACGTGTACCTTTCAGCGTCCTACAAATTTATTTGCTACACGAGCAACCCACGAGCCTTCACATCCCCTTGGAATAACCCCATTTAATCCTAACAGCTTTGTGGTTTCAGTGGGGGATATGAGTGAGGTAGTATCATTCTCAATATTGCTGATGTGAGAATATGCCATAATAACCTGCCAAATTTGCAATCATATAATAAATGGGGCAGTAGTTGCAATACTTGTTGTAGACTAGAGTACAAAGGGCTTACATCATCGTAAATTTATCCATTGGTCAAATTTCGCTTGAGTTTTTCAGCAGTGAGGGGAATGTCTCCGATTAGAGCTACTTCAACAGGGTCGAATGTTCCGCGGATGAAAAGCTGCCTCTACGTCCTCATCGGTCAACTTGTAATCATTATCAAAGATAGGCTTCATCGGTGTGATACATGGGCCCTCCTTGTTTTGCAGCACGTGTCTTGCACTTGGTGTTGGAGTCGAAGTCCCAGCCGTGGATGCGTCAAACTTAGGAGTTGCTGTGAAGGATTCACTGCGCACATTGACTTGTTCCTACAATAAAAAATGTCCGTTCATCAGAAATTTGTTAATGTTAGCTAGGTGTTGGCCCATAATTATCACCTTGACGCCTGCTTTCTGCGACACTGATTGTCAGCTGCTTTTAATTTGGTTTTTATTTCCTGTAACAATAAAAACAATAATGAATATAGAGGAACATATTCATTAAAAAAAATATGCACAATATGAGATACCTGGAGTTCACTCCTTAAGTCTTTAATTTTGTCCTCGGTCTTCGACAACCTAGGATGACTGGCAGATTTACTCCTTATGTCGATCTAGTCTTCGCTAATGGTGAGGAGTTTGGCATCAAATCTGTGCTCTAGTTCCATTAACTGTCTGCCTATCTTCTTTTCATGTTCAAAAAAAACGTCCATTGATGGCTCCAATTATGATTTCCATCTGTGTAAACAAAATAACAACCCATTGAGAAGAAAGCTAAATGAATGAGGTTCGATGCGACCTTTTTGTGGTAGTGGAAAAAAAATTGACTTCGGAGGGCTTACTTGTTGGCTACTCATATGTTGACCTTGTGATTGTGCTCGATACGAATCATGTTCATCCACATGTACATAATTGTTGCTTGGAGGATTATTTGTATTGTTGGACGGTCGTTGTGGAGCACAAATTTCCATCACAACCTTTGAATAAGGTAAAATGAATCATTAGTAGCAAATAAATAACCGGTTATATGAAGGTCAAGTCTAGAAAGGTACCAGTCCTTTATCAAGACCTCCTTTATCATAAGCATCGCTTCTTATTTTTACTGAGCATTCATCCCATCGTGCGATCAATGGAGGGGGTATACTAGGATACATCAATTTGCCAGTACACACGTGCTCCCAGTACAACACTACACAATACATTACTTCATCACTATAGAAAGATATGCAATAGAACAATAATTATAGAATGTTAACTAGTGATGTAGCACTAACCTGGAGAAAAATTAAATTTCCTTGTAGACTTACTTGATCTAGATTGTTAAATTTGTAAAGGGACTTGAACAAGTGATTCAGTGTGAAACATCCCCAGTTCAATTTCTGAATGTTTGCAATATCCTTAACAAGGTTGAGATATTTTGCGTCCACAAAATGTTTTGCCGTTGGTGCTAAAACAGTACCAATTGCGTACAGAATGAACCACCTCAGGAAATCTTCGTTCGGAGTTTTGGACCGTCTTATCACCTTCTCAAGGTCACTCACCAAAATTATCCCCTTGTTTTGATAGGTGTTAAACAAGTTTGGGGCGTGTGTGTTTTCCAGTTTTTTAGCTATATCCTCCCCTTCTATCAGAATGCCAAATATATGGTGCACGTCCTGTGCGGTGATAGGAATGGCCGTTTTGCATATGGTAATGGACTCTGTGTCACTATCGAAGCACTTGGCTAGTCTTACCAACATTATGCGCCGAAGAGACACTTCATGCATCTGGGTTAGACCCCGAAGACCGGTTTCTGATATGATGGTCTCCATGTGTTTTGGTGATAACATTTTCATGGTGGCGGCGAACCTTGTCGGTGAGCATGATAACTTCATATGAGCATGCTTCGCAAAGAGTTCTTGGTACATGGCATTAGATTTTAGTGAGTATAAAAGAAGTATGTGTACGAAAAGATTTAAAACAAAATGTCAATTACGTACCTCATCGGTCATTTGGGAGATGGGTTTTTCTCCATTAGCAGGACTTTCAGCTGAAGTTTCCATTCCTGGCACGTATGCAAAAAGAGAAACCGGGCAATTATTTGAACAAAATATTCACAAATGTATAACAAAATGAAAACTTATATGTGCTATGGATGACGTTTTTTTATCATATGATCCACTTATGAGTATAAGCACAGTACCTATTAGGTCATGCATAAAATTAGCAGAGTTTAACAAGGGTTTCCAATTGCTTAACCATATGACGTGTTATTTCATGGAACAGACAATCTCCTCTTGCTGTGTTATAACATCTTTTGACGTTCGTGTGTTAGGAATGGCAAAATTGATTGGAAGAAAGTGATTATTTATAATAGCTAGCCGACTGGAATAAATTGGGCAAAACCTATCAGTGTTTAACCAGTAAAGGTGCGGCTGACAACGATAAACAAGAGCTATGATCAGGTAATACCTTGTTTTGGAGACGGTGGCGTCGAGTTGCTGGCGGCGGTAATTGGGTCACACACTAGAGCTGACTCTTTCGTGCTAGACGGCGGCAAGAGGAGCAGCGGCGCGTTGACGCGAGGAGGTGGCGGAGAGAAGAGCAGTGGTGACCGACTCATCTGGTGACGTTGGCGGTGGGTGGTGGCTGGCGACTCCGGTAATGCGTGTGAGCCTGGCGACTCCGATCTGATCTTGCAGTGGTCGTGGGAGGTGGTACGCGGCCGGGATGCCGTGGATGGTTAGGAGGGAGGAGGTGCAATCACGGGATTTCGGGAGCGGTGGTCTGCGTGAGTTATGGGAGGTTGGAACATTATCACCAAGATTTCCAAAAAAACCAATATGTTGTGCTAAAAAAAATACATTTCTTAAGTGCTAAAATATGTTTTTTGTGTGACACAAATATCAACTATAAAATTCAAAATTTGACCTTCTAAATTTTCCAACATTTTTTCATTGAATGCCATGACCAAATCAAGCAAGCATGCAAAATGGTTTTCAGTTTAGGCAAGCTTTCCATTTTCTGGAATTTTTTCAGTCAAAAATGCCCGAAAACTGGCCTCACGTGACAAAAATTGCAAACTTTGCTGAAAATGGTTCAAACTTGGCATCGAGCCCTAGCATGGCCATGACCTTTCACCCTAAAAAGTTGGGTTGATTTCAGATAGATCAAGAATCCATCACGTGCTTTCGGAGGGTGCCAGGCTAGCCCGGAAGGCCACGTCTCGAAGAACCTCCATGTTTACACCATCTACAAATGATCCCAATTTTTTTTCATGGCCTCCCATGACCAAATCAAGCATGCATGCACAATAGGTTTACAGTTTGGACAAGTTTACCATTTTTTGGCTTTTTTCGGTCGAAAATGCCCGAAAATTGGCCGCACGTGACAAAACTTGCAAACTTTGCTGAAAATGGTTCAAACTTGGCATGGAGCCCTAGCATGGCCATGACTTATCACCCTGAAAAGTTGGGTTGATTTCAGATAGGTGAAGAAACCATCATGTGCTTTCGGAGGGTGCCAGGCTAGCCCGGAAGGGCGCGTCTCGGAGAACCTCCATGTTTAGACCATCTACAAATGATCCCAACCTTTTTTTCATGCCATCCCATTACCAAAATAAGCATGCATGCACAATGGTTTTCAGCTTGGACAACATTTTCAAGTGTTTTCATTTTTCGATCGAAAAAAACTTATAAACAGCTCCCGGACGGTCTAACCCTCCTAGACATCCGTCCAAAGGGGTAGCACATGATGCCAACCACTTTGTTTGTGTTAGGGTGGAACTAGTTTACACACCAAACCTAGTTTGAGGGTTGGTCTACACCGGATTCCCTCCCGTAGCATCCATCCGTGTACATCCGCTGGCTCCGTCCTGAACCTTCGTGCTACACTATCCAGTTTGTGAAGCAACTACATCGTCAAAGATGTGAACGGTCCCCCAAGTTTTTTTCAGTGCATACCTTGACCAAATCAAGCAAGCATGCAAAATGGTTTTAAATTTAGGCAAGCTTTCCATTTTCTGGAATTTTTTCGGTCAAAAATGCCCGAAAACTGGCTGCACGTGACAAAACTTGCAAACTTTGCTGAAAATGGTTCAAACCTGGCACGGGGCCCTAGCATGGCCATGACCTTTCACCCTAAAAAGTTGGGTTGATTTCAGATAGGTCAAGAATCCAGCATGTGCTTTCGGAGGGTGCCAGGCTTGCCCGGAAGGACGCGTCTCAGAGAACCTCCATGTTAACACCATCTAGAAATGATCCCAATATTTTTTTCATTGCCTCCCATGACCAAATCAAGCATGCATGCACAATGGTTTTCAGTTTGGACAAGTTTACCATTTTATTGGTTTTTTTCGTCAAAAATGCCTGAAAACTGGCCGCACGTGACAAAAATGGCAAACTTTGCTGAAAATGGTTCAAACTTGGCATGGAGACCTAGCATAGCCATGACCTTTCACACTAAAAAGTTGGGCTGATTTCAGATAGGCCAAGAATCCAACATGTGCTTTCGGAGGGTGCCAGGCTAGCCCGGAAGGGCGCGTCTCGGAGAACCTCCATGTTTACACCATCTACAAATGATCCCAATATTTTTTTCGTGGCCTCCCATGACCAAATCAAGCATGCATGCATAATGGTTTTCAGTTTGGACAAGTTTACCATTTTCTTGGTTTTTTCGATCGAAAATGCCCGAAATCTGGCCGCACGTGACAAAACTTGCAAACTTTGCTGAAAATGGTTCAACCTTGGCATCGAGCCCTAGCATGGCCATGACCTTTCACCCTAAAAAGTTGGGTCGATTTCAGATAGGTCAAGTATCCAGCATGTGCTTTCGGAGGTTGCCAGGCTAGCTCGGAAGGACGCGTCTCGGAGAACCTCCATGTTTACATCATCTAGAAATGATCCCAATATTTTTTTCATTGCCTCCCATGACCAAATAAAGCATGCATGCACAATGGTTTTCAGTTTGGACAAGTTTACCATTTTATTGGTTTTTTTGGTCGAAAATGCCCGAAAACTGGCCGCACTTGACAAAAATTGCAAACTTTGTTGAAAATGGTTCAAACTTGGCATGGAGCCCTAGCATGGCCATGACCTTTCACCCTAAAAAGTTGGGTTGATTTAAGATAGGTCAAGAATCCAGCATGTGCTTTCGGAGGGTGCCAGGCTAGCCCGGAAGGGCGCGTCTCAGAGGACCTCCATTTTACACCATCTACAAATGATCCCAATATTTTTTTCGTGGCCTCCCATGACCAAATCAAGCATGCACGCAAAATGGTTTTCAGTTTGGACAAGTTTACCATTTTCTTGGTTTTTTCGGTCGAAAATGCCCGAAATCTGGCCGCACGTGACAAAACTTGCAAACTTTGCTGAAAATGGTTCAAACTTGGCATGGAGCCCTAGCATGGCCATGACTTGTCACCCTAAAAAGTTGGGTTGATTTCAGGTAGGTCAAGAAACTAGCATGTGCTTTCGGAGGGAGCCAGGCTAGCCCGGAAGGGCGCGTCTCAGAGCACCTCCATGTTTAGACCATCTACAAATGATCCCAACTTTTTTTCTTGGCATCCCATGACCAATGGAAGCATGCATGCACAAATGGTTTTCATGTTGGACAACATTTTCATGTGTTTTCATTTTTTGATCGAAAAAGACCAATGAACAGCTCCCGGACGGTCTACCCCCCCAGACATCCATCCAAAGGGGTAGCACATGATGCCTTCCACATTGTTTGTGTTAGGGTGGACCTAGTTGACACACCAAATCTAGTTGGAGAATTTGTCTACACCGGATTCCCTCCCGTAGCATCGATCCGTGTACATCCGCTGGCTCCATCCTGAACCTTCATGCTACACTGTCCACTTTGTGAAGCAACTACATCTTCAAAGATGTGAACTGCCCCCAAGTTTTTTTAAGTGCATACCATGACCAAATGAAGCACACATGCACAATGGTTTTCAGTTTACACAAGTTTTCCATTTTCTGGAATTTTTTCGGTCAAAAATGCCCGAAAACTGGCCACACGTGACAAAACTTGCAAACATTGTTGAAAATGAACTACTAGGGAAAACCTTATAGGTAGACAGCTAACATTGGCGCGGGGTTAGAAGCCAGCGCTACTACTAAGTAGTAGTAGCGCGGGACAGGAACCCACGCTACAGGTAAAGGATAGTAGTAGCGCGGGTGTACAGACCCCGCACTGCTGCTAAGTGGGCCCCACGCGCTACTAGGGAAAACCCTATAGGTAGACTTAACAGCAGCACGGGGCTGTAACCCGCTCTACAGGTAACCATATAGAAGTAGCGCGGGCTGCCCACTCCGCGCTGTTGGTAAGTGATCCCCACCGTACCCCCCGGGCTACCCATAGTAGCAGCGCGGTGTACAGGACCAGTGCTACTGGTAAGATGATAGTAGTACCATGGTCCCGTGCCCCGCGCTGCTGCTAAGCGCATCTTATCGTCTCTCCCAATCGTCCGCTTCCTCACTGTCTCACTCCACTCTCTTCCGCCCGAGCTCCCCGTCGCTGTCGCCCGCGCTGCCGTCGCCGACCTCGCGCCATCGCCGTCTTCCTGTCGACTCCGAGCCTGCAGGCCCGCCCTGCCTCGCCTCCGACGTCGCCGGCCCACTCCAGTTCATCCCCAAGTCCTACTGCCCGTAAGGCCTCTCCCTTATCTTCTCACTACTCGATCCGCTGCTTGCCTGCGCCGATGAACTGAATATTTCACAGATGATAGGCACACATATGATAGGTTTGAATGTAGTTGCTGCTTAGTGAATTTTGAGTTTAAATCTGAGTTAACATAGATATGCATTGGACACGTTAATTTAACTGAATTTAATTGAAGTAGTTTGTAGCATTTTAAATGGTTTGACAAGTGAAGGAGTTTGGAGATTTGTGTATAACAGAAATTACTTCATTCATATAGCAAGATGATGTTTTTACCCCTTTGAAATGCAGCATATACCATAGACAAAATACCCTAGGCAGTTATGAAATCCCTTACTTTCATTGAAGAACTAGGGTATCTTTGTTAACTCAAATTTATTTATGCTCTAAAATTTGAGAGAGAGAGAGAAAGAGAGACAGACCTACTTTCTTGAAGAACTAGGGTATTTAGTTATGCTTGCCAAATTTAGTTATGCTTGCTGTCCAAATGAAATGTTAGGGTTAGAAGATATATTGCAATGTTCTTTGTCAAAATTGAACCACTGAAATGCAATGAGCATACCAAGTTTGAAATTTTCTATATAAATGCTCATGTGGCCTATATATGTTTGGAAAATGAAGGATATGTGCTTGCCCAAAGTGGCCTATGTTTGCAGGGAAACTGATCCGAGTGGCCTATGTTTTGCCAGAATGTTGATTCATTTCCGTTCCGGCAAATTTCAGGCGCTCGATATGTCGTTTTTAAGCAAAGGTCATGCCGAAATTTTCCGTGAATTTTGGCATGACTTGTGCTAGAAAGAACGACATATCGAGTGCCCGTGATTTGCCGGAACATGAATTAAACGACATTTCGACAAAACATAGCCTTTTTTTATGTCATTACTCGATATATGTAGCAGGTTGACTTTCCGTCTGTTGGGGCATTTTGTGTGACTTTCAGAGAGGAAGAATCGCGACTGTCGTCATGGGGGTCGCTTCTCCTTCTTCTCCTTGTGCTAGACCTTCGAAATGCACTAGGGGGAGGAGGAGTAGCGACCATCACCGACGGTCGATATAAGAGAGAGGAAGAATCCCGACTGTTATCGTGGGGGTCGCTTCTCCTTCTTTCCCGTGTGCTAGACATTTTGGTGTAATGCACTCGGGAAAGAATGGAGGAGCGACCATCACCGACGGTTGTAATATCAGAGAGGGAGTGCCCACCATATACACCACCAGAGATGAGAGTTTTTCAAGGGAGATTCGACAGACCGAAAGTCAACCCATGTTGAATAGTGATCTGTGTGTTGAGTTCCTGTTAATTGCCGTCGATTTTTAATCTTTAATTGAATCATGAACACAGGAAATGTCTGACAACGATAGGATCCCAGAGTGTGATTACTGCACTGACGATGGAGGTACGTGCGACAGGCCTCACCTGGATAATGGTAGGTTCTTCACCGTCACGCTGAAGGGGGCCTTTGAAGTTTTTACGGTATGTAACGACGGCATGTATTTTTTCGTAATTAAGCATGACTTGTGCTTTTTGCTTTAACGTTTAATTTCCGCTTTTTACAATTCAACTAGTGCATCCCCTGCTATGCAAGACCGTATGTCTTGGAAAAGCTCGATTTTGAAGATAGGGAGAGTATGGAGACGAAGAATGCTCACCTAAGAACGAAACATGGTTTCACTTTTGCGGTTAAGCTCTACAATGCAGTAAATCACTCACATTTTGGATGTTCAAATTGGAGAGCACTATGCAAGGCCTACGAATTTCAGGAGGATATGAAAATAACCTTCGATCTTGGTGATCATGAAGATAATATCGACATTTGGGCGGATGTTGATATGATTCCAGTTCTACCTCTATGTGACTTTATCAAACAATTTTGTTAAGTAATTTATATTGTTTATTTAAAAATAGTTGGTATTCATCCCTACTAAGCTTGTTTATTTATAATTCATAGCTTATTTCTTTTCTCCAAAAAATACTCGGAAGGCTGTAGACAAGACCTACTATAGTTATGGCTCCGAGCTAACTTGGGAGGAGAAAAATTCTCTTGTCTCATTTATTAATGATGTTGAGACTTATAAGATCAAATATAAAATTGCCGAAAATTATAGTGGATACATGCCACTAGTCCGCAAGTTGCATGAGGTTAACATCAATGCAAATAGAATGGTAAGATTTTGTTAACTATGGTTGCATACATTCTTCTTAAGTAAACTACATTGCTAACTATGTTACTATTATGTTCTTCAACAAAAGCTCCCGAAGGATGTTGTGCCTGACCTGATGTATACCGAAGGTCATATGAGTATGGTTAGCTTACGGCCAGATCCGCCGATGGCTTTCCACAGTGCATACTCGATTTCTCTAAAGGATGAAAGGCTCGATATCAAAGAATGGAGCAAAGTAATGAATGCGCGCAGGCAACCAATTGGAGACAACATGAATGTGCGTAGGCCACAAGTTGGAGACAGGTGGATCTCTATTCTCCATTATGGAGATGGCGGGGTTTACCTGTTTTATGATATTTTACCTAAGAGAGAGGAGTAGGTCCTAGGTAGTACTTGTCATGCTAGCTAGAATGTTGATGAATTATTTACCTAGGATGACTACCCTTAGCTAGTGTTGGTTAACTTGTCATGTGCTATATTGATGGTCAGTTATTATATGAATACGAATGATGATCGAGTTGTTATATGACTACGATGATCATGATGACAAGGTTGTACTACTTCTCATGTGCTAGAATGATGATGAGTTATTCTATATTTGACTATGGATGATGAGTTGTTATATGACTATGGATGATGATGATGAGTTATTATTATATGACTACGGATGATGAGTTGTTATATTATTGGGGTGGAAGAAACACGGATTAGATTAAAGTGGATGGATGGATCCAAGTGAGCAACTTGAATTAGTGGGACGATATGATGTTGGGACGTATAATCCGTGTTTCTTCCACAACCTCTTCAAAGTTACTGTATAAAAATTGTATAACGACTCATAAATATAGTATAAATATAAAGAAATGAAATCCGCTCTAATAGTAGTGGCGATGGGTAGAAACATGCGCTACTGATAATACCAGTAGCGCGGTTCAAAACAAATGCTACTGCTAACACCAGTAGCAGTAGCGTGGGGTATTACCCGCGCTACTGCTAAATGTTAGCTGTAGCGCCCTAGCAGTAGCGCGGGCACCCGCGCTACTGATAGCTCTTAACCCCGCGCTACTACTAGGGTTTTCCCTAGTAGTGATGGTTCTTGTTCGGCGTTACGCATTCAACGAAAGTAATATCTTTATGGTAATTATATTTTGCGTGACAAACGGGGCCACACGCAGACGTATTGGTGTGTTGCCACATTAAGTTGGCAGTAGATAATCTCCTCCTTTAGATCCGCAAAAAAAAATCCTCCTTTAGGTCTCCTTAGAACCAACCACCAAATCTCCCCATATCCATTCATCCACATATCGCCATCCTCGAAACTTTCTGCATCGGTGTTCCTCTCTCTTACCTGCGCTAGTTGGACCGTCCTCCGGTGGATTGTTTCGTGCCACTCAGCTTCGAGCGACAATGATTATGGAGAAGAACGTGGTACGTATTTGCACTATAGAATCAGTCAGATCTGATTTCAATAAGCACAAATCGGTATGATAGTATTGATGATGTGTTTGTTCTCGAATCATAGTGTGGCATTTGTTTGGACACCAAGGGTTTGTGCACCAGTGAGAATCGGATGAAGAAGGTTTTTGCTGTCACCCTGCGCGAGGGATTTGCCGACAGGACAATAAGATCCAATCTTACATGTTTCATACCAACTATCATGAGAATTTTACTATTTTACTTGTCAGTTGTTTCTAATGTTTACTGCAAAAAGAGTTATATTGCAATAGATTTGTAAGTTGAGCAAATTGTTTTGTGTACGTACGTGTAAATTAAAATATTCTATGGGCTTATTTGATATTTCTATTTTGAACTAGTGAAGTTCTCTTCTATTTGTGGCATACTTTCATTGGACCAGAAGTTTGTATTAGTAGTTAGTTTATATTTGTTAACTATCGTAAATATGCTACTCAGGTTATCCCCTGCTACAGCAGAGCCAGTTTCATGCAGAAATATGGAGTGCCCATGGGCCAAAATGGGAATTTTCATGCAAGTTTCACTACCACAGAGGGGTTTGAATTCCCATGGGACTTTACCAACGAAAATGGGTTGACCTGTATTTCTGGGAATTCTTGGAAGGAATTTGTTAGAGTTTACACGCTTTATGTGGGGCAGGAGATTACGTTCAGTATGGTCAACTCACATCTACCAACTAGCCTTGTGACAACTAGAAATTTGCCAATCATTCATCCAAGTAAACTACATTCTTGTTCCTCCCAAGTTTTAGTACTATTACTGTATCATATACCATAGGTTTTAAATTTAATTGTGTGTGCTATAATATTGTAGCATAATACCAATTGTCCAATGAGAAAAGAGATATTACTGACAATCTCGCTGTCACTGAGGGAACAAATATCAACTGGAGAATGATGGAGACTGTCGTAAGCCAAGTGATGAACCTTGACATCTTAGTGCAGCGTCATGATGCTGGAAACTATGATCAAGGAAGAGCTTATGGATTCCTCCATACCTTGACATGGTCAGATTGCAACAAGAACTTTGGGGTAACCAACTTTCTTGTTCTTCCTTTAGTTTGTGTCATTTGAGTACATTTTAGTTTTGTTGCAAATTAATTGTTCTTCCTTTACTGGTGAACAATAAGTTGCAAATTTGGTCACATAACAAATATGTTGTTCAAACAGAAACTGCTTCATCGTGTTGTCCCCGAACACATGGATGAATATGGTGCCATAACCATTGTTTGCCATCCAGACACTAGGGTGTGAAGTACATACACCATTTCTGATATTGATGGTCGTGTCTGCGTCAACAAATGGAACGAGTTCATGATGAAGGAAAAACTCTTGGTGCTTGGAGACAAGGTGCTGATGTTGTTGTACCTGGGGGATCATGGGATTTATCTGTTTGTTTCCCATGTTCCAGATATACCTCTCGACTAGTTTCAACACAACATAGTGTGCAAAAATAATTTCTGGGCTTTATAAGTCCTTGCTCTAATGTGGTACTTTAGTACTTCATCATGGTACTCTTGTGTTCATGCACAAGATAGTGTCCAAGACTTGTTATGGTTGTTGTTTTACCATTCGATTGTCTTCATTTATTCTTTTTATTCTATTACAAGTGATAATGATGATCACCATGATCTGATCACAACTTGATTATTTCTTGAGAATCAACAGCACACACAGCACACACAACACCATTACACTAGCCACCAGCAGCTTCAGCACAAAAATTTTTTGTCTCCCTAATCCTAACATCATATAAGCTTGGTGCTTGCTAATGGTTGGCACATTGCTCTGACAGTAATTTGTCTGGCCTCCAAGATTGCCTCTGCTGCTAGCTGCATTCTTTCCCCATTGATTTTTTGCACGATGTGGATCTTCCCTTCTATCATGTGCTGCACTAATTGCATCAACAGCAGCAGCACCAATAAGGACACGTGTACCAACAAGATGATCCACATACTCTAGTTCCTAGCGCCAGAAATCACATGTAACCTATCAATCAAATTAGCACAAATCAAACCAGCACAAATCAAATAGTACAAAAATTACTACTGCAGCAGATATCAATCCAAAGTAAAAAGAGAATGTACATTGTGGTGCTTGCACTTGTAGAACACCCAGCCATCGTGCTCGTCGGTGCTGGAGAGATAGAAACTCACCTGCTCGCCACAGTGAGGGCAAGGGATCAGGGGCACAGCAACTGAGCGTCCCCTTATCACAGACCTAATCGAGGTCGAGGACGACATGGTGAATTTGGTGCTCGGCGACGGCGACAATGGCAGACGGTGGCCCTAATCCCTTGGGTAAGAGAAGAACTAGGCATGTTTGTTGTCAAATATTCGCCCGTGCGCTGGCCCAACAAACCCATACACCGACGCAAGAAGATCGTGCTCCTTCTAAAAAGGCTAACTAACAGATCGTGCTCGTTCGGAAAAAAAAGATCGTGCATATCTTCCGAATGACTAATTGACCCTAAAATCATGGACGTATACCCTTCCGTCGAAGCGCAATTCTTGGAAATAACTAATTGACCCTAAAATCACGGATATATACCCTTCCATCGTAGCACATATCTATCCTATCTTAACCGCCCCATCTACTTTGTGGCTCCTGACGTAGTCGTCGCCTGGAGTAAAAAAAGACTCTTTTTCCACTTCTCCCATCTTCGCTTGCAATGTTGATACATTTTTCCATTGATTCGTGCAAGAAGGTAGTTGTGATGAAATTAGAAATGCCAGTTTGTGCCATAGTTGATTAGTTATGCTGATCTGGTACTGTTTGGGTGCAAGATTTTAGGTGGTTGTGAATACTTGGAGTAAAGGATGTTATGCAAGAGATTTGAGATTGCTAGTTGGGAGTAGTTGATCATACGATCTGGTTATGGATATATTTTCTCGGTGAAATAACGTTACTAGAACTTTGATCTACGCTGGATTATTAGGAATGATTTGGATGAGGTTGTTCATACAGTTTTGCTAAAGCACATCTATATGTGCCATAAGTATTGCACATCTAATTCCTATGTCATTGATTTTACGTGCAGATTCATGCAAACATTTTCTTTTATCTTTTTTATTTTCTTTCTTAGTTTGATTGAGTCACTTAGATGTGCAATAACTAGGGCACATCTAGATGTGCCCTAGACAGACTTGTTGATAATACTTGAGTAAAGGACTTACTGTTAAAGGAGTTGCTGGATTATTAGGACTGATTTGGATGAGGTTGTTGATAGCAAATTAGGAATATGAATGTTAGGAGATTTGAGCATTGTTGGAAATGTAGCAGTCAGTTTGTCTCACACACCATGCTATTTCAAATTATGAGATATTCAAATTTTCATTTGTTTTAATGAGAATCGGTATATTTTGACAATGTAGATCTCACTAATAGCATTGTTGTGCATGTTGCTGTAGGGAGCATGGATTCACAGGTGCATCACAACCGTGTGGAGTACAACAGGTCTTTGGATGAAGCGCGCCAGGAGATCGACATGAAGGTGCAACAGGAACGCGATGAGTTGGACAAGAAACTGAAACAAGAACGTGCATACATTGACAGGATGCTAGAGGAGGAGCGTGATGATATGTCATGTGCGACTAAGCAGATGTGTGACGAGATTGAACAAAAGTTTCAGCGGGACTGTGAGGACATGGAAAAGAAGTTTCAGCTTGCCTACAAGGAGATGCAGCAGACTTTGCAAAAGGACTGGAAGGTTGTCGACGGTATTATACAGAAAGGGCGTGTCAAGATGGACGCCAATGTAATGCAGGCATGTGCGGATATGGACAGTAGGCTGCTACAAGAGCGCAAGGACATGGATTATAAGGCCATGGTGGAGCAGGTCCGCATGGAAGGACAAATTATGGAAGACCATGCGATGTTAGAGTCACACGTTAAATGCCATAGCAATCCACCCCAACAACATGTCTTCAATTCTCCCCCTGTAAGTATCTCATACCAATGCTATACATTCATGACCTAGATTTTGTATGAACATTTTTAATTTGTGGGTAACCTTCTGTCGGTGATTCATATGTAGGCTAAGCATCCTGAGATTGCACAATCCCCAATCACTCAAGACCGTGCGATGTTAGAGTCACCCATTCAATGCCACAGCACTCCACCCCAACAACATGTCTTCAATTCTCCCCCTGTAAGTACCTCACACCGATGCTATACATTCACAGCCGAGATTTGGTATGACCATTTTAATTTGTGGGTAACCCTCTGTTGGCGATTCATACGTAGGCTAAACATCCTGAGATGGCACAATCCCCAATCACTCCACATGAAGAATCCGTGCCATATAAAAAGGTAACTATGTCGCAATGTTGCTATGTACATCCATAATTATGTTTGCCCCTTTGCTCATTGCACTGTATTAAATTTGATGTGAGATACTCGTATGTAGGTTCTGGTAATGGAATTTTTTATTCATAGGGATGATGAGCTTTCTCATGTCCTCAGAGGATACTTCGACGAGAGACCTGGAGAAATTAGAGTTTTTGAACCCCACAAAGTGGACTATGATCTATTTGTGAAAGAATTGTTTGGTTTTGGTTACAATAGGGAAGCAGATTTGTACTACTTCTTTCCTGGGACTACGTGCAATCTACCAGAAGGAATGTTCTTGATTTCAGGACCAGATGATGTAGCAAAAATGATTTCTGACCTGAACGGCAGCAAGACATGTCATTTGTACATAGTGTATAATAGATCTCCAGATGATGAGTACGAATACATGGATTCAGAGGTTCATATTGTACATGTTGCATCAAGTTTATGGCTACATCATTTTTAAGTTGGTCCTAATACCTTCCTATGTTTTTTTACAGGAACTGCGCTGCCGAGAGAGAGAGGAGGAGGAGGGCCTTGCTAGAGAGTTGGAGTTGGAACAAATGGAGTCGTTTGGTTACATTGATGTTAAGCCAAAAAAGTTGGAAGAAGATGGGTCGTCGCCAAGCCCGAAGCAATCTCCAACGAACAATACGAAGAAGTCATTGGATTTTGGTAGCGGAGACGAGCTTATATAGTAGGCTTAATGTTTTTTGAACCAGTTTAAGCATGAGACCAAGATTTTTTGTTTCAAACAGTGTTTTTATTGTTTGACACTATGTTTGCAATTATGATACAATTCATTCATGATATAGATCTTTTAACTTCATTTTTACGAGAATATCATTTCCAATTTCGACGTGACATGCATGTGTTTATGTCCAACTAAAACAGTTGTTATATGCCTTGGTTATAGCGCACAACAGAAGGGTGTTAAATGCCTAGATGTTTACACCGGTCGAGTCTACATCCCACGTGATGTTGTCTTTGATGAAACTGTTTTTCCCTTCGCCCATCTAAAACCCAATCCTTCTAACCGTGCAAATGAAGTTTCTGGTGCTGCAGGATCAAATACAGCTACGACAGAAAAAAAAAATTGGTGCAAAATGGTGCAAGAAATACTCCAAACGGACATTTTATGTGTCCTCCACAACGTGACAAACCTGCTGCAGAATCGTCCTCGGGATCTGCGGAGTCAGACCTAATGAGATCTGCTCCGGGATCGGTGTGGCGTCAAGAGCGCAGCACACCGCAGGCGGATCCCCACCAAGCGCGTCACGCCTTCCTCGTTCGACACGCGGCGACCAGAGGACGGGCCGTCCCATGTGCGCGTCGTCACCCGGGGACAGGCCAACCGACAGATTCGGTGCGGTCCTTCCGTAATGGTGTCCTAGATCAGGGGGTGCTGATCTAGCTGGCCCATCTCCTCGGCTGGGCCGGTGGACCCTCGTACGTGATCAAGATGGACTCTGGAGGCTGTACACCGGAAGCGTGATCAAGACTGTCTCTACCGGAGACTTGACGTATTCCCCAAGATCTCTCCTGCCACCTCTCTCCTAGATACCGACCTTGTAACCCTAGATGCCCCCCTGGCATGTATATAAGCCATAGGGTTTAGCCTGTAGAGGGGACATCAATGCAGTATCGCTCATCTAGCCCTGGAAATTAGACACACATTACGATCTCGAGGTAGATCAACCCTGTATTCGATACATATCCATTAATATAATCAGAAGCAGGACATAGGGTTTTACCTCCATCAAGAGGGCCCGAACCTGGGTAAGCATCGTCTCCCTTGTCCTTGTTACCACCGATTCGAGATCCACAGCTCGGGACCCCCTACCCCGAGGTCTGCCAGTTTTTACACCGACACTGGTGCTTTCATTGAGAGTTCCGCTGTGCGATCACCAGAAGGATTGATGGCTCACCTGTAGATCAACTGCGCCAACGGCCGCAGGGACGTTTACATCCACGGCCAACTCTTTGTTTTTGGCAGCATGGTGTTCTGCGCTGACTCAACAGGGCATCTAGCTTCTGTCGAGAACTACACCCCAGGTCGGATTGTGACCTTCGGCGGCCTCGAATACACCGCGGATTCCCGTGGTGAACTCATCCTATCGGAATGGACCCCCGGCCGAATTGAGAGCCCGACCGGTGCTGGAGGCTCGACTCCGGAACCGGACTCCGTCGCGGCGCCGGTAGAGACACCCGACACAACCACTCCGGCCAGTTTCCTTCCGATCGTAAGTCCGGAGATAGATCCGGCTCCCACCTCCGAAACTACGTCAGTGCTAGAACCGACTTTGGCACAGAGCCCGGAATTGTGTTTGGATTCCCTTCGCACCGAAGACACGTCAGGATACACGCCGGGCATGCTTCGAGTCAGCCCTGCCTATGACGCATCAATGAATCCCGAAGAATTATCTCACCTCAATGAGATGCTGGATCGCATCCAGAGCATGTCCATCTCGGACGGCAAGACTTCGGTTTACAATCGAATCGGACTTAGAGCCGACGATCAGGAAATTTACATCCCACCAACCACCCACCTAGTCACCACGATCGACGATTTAACCGACGTGTTGGACTACAGAGAGGCCATAGACATGGAGGAAGATGTTAATGGCCCCATCGATAGCACCTCGCCCCCGGTAAACGCGGGCAGGTGGACCGCAACATCCACCTACGACGTTTACATGGTGGAAACCCGCAAATCTCCTCCAAGACGTCGGTGAAGACATCGAAGAGGCAACAATGGGGAACCCAGAGGTAATAACGCGGCAACCAATAACGACGACGCAGAGGACGGTGATGCCGATAACCATGAAGATGACGTTCAAGTCTCCCCAGTAAGGAACGGCACACCCGACCGACCCCTCAGGGACTCAGATCCTGACGACCTCTTTGAAGGGGCCGACTACAACTACATGCCGGAATCCGAGGAGGACGAGAGCCTCGGTACCGAAGACATCATCGTCCCTGAGGATCCTTTTGAACAAGAGCGCTTCCGACGGCGCCTCGTTGCGACCGCTCGAAGCATGAAACGCAAGCAGCAGCAGCTGCAGGCCAATACTGATGCACTAAATGAAAAGTGGATCGAAGTGCTCTCTGCCGAGCAAGACATGGAGAATCGGCTCCATAGTGCACCGAAATCATACCCACGCAGGCGTCTCTTGCCGGAGTTCGACGAGGAGCTCGTTGACGACCTCGACCGACCCCCTAGTGGCCGGGACAGGCCAAGACGAGAAGACCTAGGTGACCGGCCACGTCCACACCGTTATGGCAAGGACCCCGTGGATTACCTTGATCCTCGAGACGCTAGATGTCGCATTGAGGAAAACAGGGCACCCCCTCGGTCCATCTATGGATCAAGGGGACGCGCTCCCGCTGGGTTTGACGGCTACGACGCCTGGATGGACAGGAACGGCCGTGCCCAAGATCAGGCTTATTCTAGGCTCTCCCCTGACCTCCGACGAGATGATCCTCGGTCATGAGGTCCCGCTCACCCAATCTGCTTTACAGACAGGGTGATGGAACATCAATTCCCGGAAGGGTTCAAGCCCATCAACATAGAGTCATACGATGGCACCACGGACCTAGCAGTCTGGATCGAGGATTTCCTCCTACACATACACATGGCTGACGGAGATGATCTCCATGCCATTAAATATCTGCCGCTCAAGCTAAAGGGGCCAGCGAGGCATTGGCTTAACAGCCTCCCCCATCACTCTATTGGCAGCTGGGAGGCCCTAGAAGACGCCTTTCGAGCAAACTTCTAGGGCACATATGTCTGACCTCCGGACGCGGATGACCTCAGCCGTGTCACCCAGCAGCCAGGCGAATCAGCCCAGAAATTCTGGAATAGGTTCCTCACTAAGAAGAACCAGATCATAGACTGCTCCGAAGCCGAGGCCATCGCCACATTTAAAAACAATATCCGAGATGAATGGTTGGCTCGTCAACTTGGCCAGGATAAGCCGAGGACTATGGCAGCCCTGACCTCACTGATGACTCGCTTTTGTGCGGGAAAAGACAGCTGGCTTGCCCGTAGTACTCATAACGGCGAGGCAGGCACTTCGGAAACCCGCGACGCCAATGGAAAGCCCAAGCGCAACAAAAATAAGCGCAGGTATAAAAATGGCGGAAGCGACACGGAAGACGCCGCGGTTAACGCAGGATTCACCGGACCTAAATCCGGGCCAAAAAGAAAACCCTTTAAAGGGAACAAAGATGACCTAGCCAGCTTGATAGGCTCCTGGACCGCCCATGTGGAATTCACGGCACTCAGAAAAAACCAGCAACCCATACTAATAGGAACTGTTGGGTCTTTAAACAAGCCGGCAAGATAGCGGCCGAGGGTCAGAGTAAAACCCAACACCGCAGCAAAGACGAGGATGAACCTCGGCGGCCCAATAATGGAGGCCAAAAGAAGTTTCCTGATGATGTAAGAGAGGTCAATATGATCTATGTCACCCACATCCCTAAAAGGGAGAGGAAGCGTGTGCTTCGGGATGTATACGCGCTGGAGCCCGTCGCCCCGAAATATAACCCGTGGTCGGCTTACCCGATCACGTTTGACAAGCATGATCATCCGACCAGCATCAGCCATGGCGGATCGGTCGCACTCATCCTGGACCCTATTGTTGATGGTTATCATCTAACACGCGTCCTGATGGACGGAGGAAGCAGCCTCAACCTCATTTATGAGGACACGGTTCGGAAGATGGGCATCGACTCCTCTTGGATCAAGCCAAGCTCCACCACCTTTAAAGGTGCCCGCTGTACCGGAGCGGTCACCCAAGAGGTAGTCTTCGGCTTGCCCGAGAACTTTAGAAGTGAGGAGTTAATCTTCGACATCGTACCTTTCCGAAGTGGATACCATGCGCTCTTAGGACGCACAGCCTTCGCGCGTTTCAACGCAGTCCCGCATTACGCCTATCTCAAGCTCAAAATGCCGGGACCTAACGGCATTATCACGGTCAATGGTAACACCGAATGTTCAGGCGTCCGAGGAGGCAGCCCGCAGCGATAAACGCGCCGCCCGCTCTTTGAAGCACGCCCGGGCTGCACAAATCGACCTCGGCCAGGTACCCCCGCACCCCAAATAGGGACGCGGGCTCCTCACGTGCCCTTTTTGGAGCGGGCACTACGTCCCCAGAGTACATAATTTCGCACTAAAGATTCCCTGGGCCGTCGAGGAGCCAAAAATCTACTCAAACGCCGGCATGGTTCAACCAAGCAAGGACGTGGCTTCGAGCCCCCGCACAGGCAAGTCTTTGTAAAAGAAACAGCTAATCATGACTATGTCAACGTGGTGTCAACCACATAATGGACTTCGCCAATGTCTCCTCTAAGGGAGCTCGGTCAATCAAATGCTTGAGGCATATAAAGGACCGAAAAGGCATCAACCTTCACAAGTCCTCACCATCAATGGTGCACATCTAGTCAACAGCTCGGAAACACAGACGTGCGGCAGGTAGCGGTCCGGATTCTTTAAAATCCGTTAACAAATATCCGCCCTGTATTCTTCCTCTTTTTTTTACTATGAACATTGTATCTTTTCAATTTCTCTCGCCGTAGTTGGGCATGTACATGCTTTAAACTATGATATAAAGAAATTGTGCCCCTTAAAGGTCCCCATCATATCTTTTTATCAGCATGACCCCGGTGAGACGAAGAAATTCTCTAATAAAGATACAATTACACAGCAAAGTCCGAAGTATTCGGCGTCTCGGATTTTGGCTTTATATGCATCAGTTTCGAACCAAGATTTTGGTCAATAGTTGGGTTGCCCGGCTCCTATGTGTACCCCTTACGTTTCCAATGAATTTGGCTAAGGGCATAACGGGAGAACCACTGCGATCGTGCGGCCAGGTCAATTGGCTTAGCGCCTCAGTGGAGAATGACGAAAACTGACTATCTAGGTCTGCGTAAACTGGTCCGCCATCCGTAGACCGCGTTAAGAGATGTGACGATAGAGATCACCCGTGTTAAACGAAGGGCTTTCTTTCGTAAGCCAAAGTGTGTCATGGCTTAGACCTCGGCCAACCTGGCCGAACACTTCTTACACCGGGGGCTGGTCATCAGCCTCCACAGTCAAACTCCTATGACTAAATGATAGGTATAAAGCCACTATAGTCTGATTGCCTAGTTCCTATAGAACACCAACCACCTTCGGGTACCGAGACGTCGGCTAAGGGTCAAATGTGCCTTAAGGAACACCCTTTGTATGACCTACACTGAGGCTGAAGCCGACGACTGGCCACTCTCATTTTAAACAGTCATATCAAAGGAAAAAGTTAATTATCAAGCAACACACATGGAATTTAAAGCCATTTTCATTCAAATCAAAAGACAAAGTTTTATGCATCATACACTTTGGCATTCCGAAGCACTATCTAGCAATACACAGTGTCCTTTGGACACATGGCTTCCGTGGTACGAGCTCCCGCCTCCACTTCGGCGAAGAACTGCTCGGCGGTGCGCGGCTTGTCGGCAGGAGGGCCCGCGGCACATGTAACTGCATCAACCTTTCGAAAGTGCGTTTTCATGCAGGCGTACGCCCTCCGCACTCCTTCAAAGCACGCGGACCTCTTCCAGCGGTCCACAGAAGGCACGGCGTCTTGGAGATGGGCCGTAAGGCCAAAGAGGCTCTTCGGCATGGCTTCGGCAGGCCACAGCGCGACACAGAGGTCCTGGAGCGCCGGTCTCGTCATGCGAAACAACTCCACCAGTTGCTTCACTCGATGATTCAGCAGCTGCACAGACGGCGACCCCGGGAACTGCCCCCAGAAGGCCTTTTCTGCCTCATGGCCCACTAGCTGGCCGAAGTACGCCACCGCATCCGCCGCGCTCGGCGGAAGATCCGCAAAGACCTCTGCGGAACGCCATAACTGGGTGAGCTCGACACACCCTTTGCTGCCAAACGAACACTGCAACAAAAATAGCTTACCCGAGGCGATTTGCTCCACTTGTTGGAGCACCTCACGGTCAGCTCAGGCCGAGGTCTTGAGCTCGAAGTGGGCAAGTTGAAGCTTCTCGAGCTCCTCCTTTGTCTGTTGCCCCTCCTCCTGAAGCTTGTTGTGCGCTTTGAACACGCCCTTCAAGGTCTCCTCGACCTCTAGCACCCACGCTTGGTGCTTCTCCCCGGCCACCTTCTCGGCGGCCCGAGCCTTCTCTGCCGCAGCGGCAGCGGCCTCCTGCTGCCGCACCTCCTGCCGAGCCCTTTCGAGCTCGGCCTTGAGCATCTCCAGCTCTGCTAACGCTGCTGTTGTCAAAACAGTTCGGCCTTAGCTGTTTTCTTTAACAAAACATATCATCCCTCCTTCATCCAAAGTACAGGGCAAGTTTTAACTTGCTTACCTTGAGACTGCTCGAGTTTTCGGTTCATCTCCGCAATCTCCTCCGAGACGAAGTCTGGAACCGAGGTCGAAACCTGGCACAAAGAAGATCCTTATTACAAAGGAAACAGTTAAAATCACTAAAAAGTTCCAGGATGGCTGCCTCAAGCAGCGCCCTGGGGTCTACTCAACGGGCTCCCATGTAATCAAACGACCCCCCGATGCCGGTTTCTTGAAACCGACTTCGGGCTCAGGGGCTACTCACTCACTAAGCCGTTTAGCATGCTGTACTCTTGTGTCCTCGGACAAACTCATAACTCAAAATGAAAAGAAAAGCTCAAATAAACAAAATGCGCAAAGCATACCTCGAAACCTGCTTTGAGGTTCTTGAAAACCTCATGCAGGCTGGCCCCTGCGGACCGGTAGCCCTGTAGCGCCGCGCCTATCAAGGCACGGTGCTCTTCCTTGATGGACGAGTCCTTCAGGGCGTCCTCCATCTCCTCGGGCCACCCCGCGCCAGCCCGTCCTTGGGCAGTTGGCTGGGGTGGAGGGATGACCTCGGATATATCTACCCGGGTAGCCTCCATCTGGGGTGGCGGAGCCGAGGTAGATGTCGGCTGGGCCGATGACTGGCCCAGCCCCTCTTTGATGACCACGGGGCACCTCTCCCCCAGGTCTTGTTGGGCCGAGGTGTCGACCTCGGGCGTGATGGCCACCTCTTCGGCCCCCGTCGTGCCGGTGTCTGGGGCCAGGGTGGATGTTGCCTCCCCTAGCCTGTCATACACCGGGGGAGGAGCAGCAGGCTCTGGAGTCCCGCTGCCGGACGGCAGCCCGCTCGAGGAATTGCTGGGAATTACACTCGGCGGACTGCATAAGATAGGACGCCTTCGTAAAGTTTTCCCTTGCTAAAAATAATTGGTCAAATTGTAAGACGAGAAGCGAAGACGATGGCTTACCCTCGAGGCGCCGGCTTCTTCCTCCCCACAGCGAGGAGGTCTTCTTCTGGGTTACCGGAGAGGTCGGCTCTCTCTGGCAACTTGCTGGCAGCCCCGGACGAGGTTTGCCTCAGCCTCTTCGGGCCCTTCGGTGGCATGCCGACCTCGGCGTCTTCTGACGCCGATCTCTTCCCCTTCGGGAGGGGGACCTCCTCCTCCTCATCCTCCGCTGCGTCACCATCTTGGGCAGCGGAGGTGTGCATGTCTTCGGATCGGGTGACCGAGGTCTCTCGAGTCCGAGCACTTGATTTACCCCTAAGGGACTTCGTCCCTTTGGAGGCCACCACATGTGGCTCCTCGGTCCGAAGTGCCGAGAGCAGTGGAGTCGGGGGCTCCTCCGGCAGTGGAGCTGGGCATTGCACTCCTTGCACCCAGGCCAACCACTTCTGCAAAGTATCAAACATAGCGATTCATCAGAACTCTACTCCTCGATAGGATGGAGAAAATTGGTGATGAGTGGACAAAATTATTTACCGGGGGGGCTTCATAGCCGTGCTCGAGGCCGCGGTCCTCCCCATCCTTAGGGATCTTGTCCTTGGCCAGCTTCATGAGCCTCCTCCACATGGCGGCCAAGGTGGAGCGGAAGAAGGTGGTGATGGTGTCCATGTCCTCGGGCTTTTGTGCCCACATCGGGGTAGCCCGAAGTTGGAGAGGAAGTATGCGGCGGTTGAGCATGACGTTGATGATGTCAGCGAGCTCAACCTTCCCCGCGGTAGACCACCACTTAATCCTGTCGATCAGGGTCTCCACCTCTTCAGGGTTCCCCCTGGCGACGCCCTTCTCCTTCCAGGATTTGAGCTTCTTGGGGGGCCCGGCTGAGAAAGCCGGGACCTCGGTCTGGCCAGGGGCGAGTGGCTCAATGATGTAAAACCACTCTTTCTGCCACTTCTTAACCGTTTCGATGAAGGTGCCCTTGAACCAGGTGGCCCCCTGGTTTTTGCTAATCATGGCCCCTCCGCACTCCGCGAGATCTGAGCTGCTGGACTTTGGCTTAATCCTGAAGAGCTTCAGCCATAGGCCGAAGTGCGGCTCGCAGCGAAGGAAGGCCTCGCAGATTGTGATGAACGCGGGGAGGTGAAGGATGGAGTTGGGGGCCATGTGGTGGAAGTCCAGCCCATAGTAGTACATCACCCCACGCACGAAGGGATGCAGCGGGAACCCCAAACCTCGGATAAGGTGGGGAACGAAGACCACCCGCTCCCCGGCGTTGGGAGCGGGCACCAGTTGGCCAGCCTCCAGAGCACGGGCGGTGGTGGCAGGGGCCAGGTACCCCGCGTTGCGCAGCTCCAAGATGGTCGCAGCCGTCACGACGGAGCCGCCCCAGTGACCCTTGAGGGTGTCCGCCATGGCTGGTGGTGGAGGTTGGACTCACGACAGGGAAAGGCAGGCACGATGGATCTGGGGGCTGGAGCTAGACAAAGCAGTAGAGGGGAGAATGGGAGCGTGGTCGATTGCGCTGTCCTTCTTTTTGCTCTTATAAGCCTGTGAAAGGCCAACAGTCCCCCTCCCCGCGCCGATAAATTCGCTATTCCCATCAAAAATGCCGTTGAGCGTATGGGGGGATACAAAATCTTGATGATATCCCTAATAAAACGGGCACGATCTCTGCCTCGAGGGGATGTGCCAGTAAAAGGCTGCCTCGAACCGCGATTTAGGGGGGAGGGGGAAGGCAGTAACTGCTCGACCTGTCGTGGGGCAAGCCTCTTCGATAAAGTTGTCAGGCTAGATTGGATCGTTCATACCTGAACAACAAGCCTTCGAGGCTAAGATATCTACCCACTTCGGGCAGGGTGCAAGCTCGGCTGGACCTCGGATGTCAGCACTTTGTTAAGAGAACATGAAATATGGAGGGGAACTCGTCTGTCAAGCCAAAGACTCCGGATCCGAGGTGGTGTCTGTTAAGAAGGTCGTCCTCGGCATAGAAGACCAGTTCGGGGGCTACTGACGGTGTCCTGGATCAGGGGGTGCTGGCCTAGCCGTCCCGTCTCCTCGGCTGGGCCAGTGGGCCCTCGTACGTGATCAAGATGGAATCTGGAGACCGTACACTGGAAGCGTGATCAAGACTGTCTCTACCAGAGACTTGACGTATACTCCAAGATCTCTCCTGCCGCCTCTCTCCTAGATACCGACCTTGTAACCCTAGATGCCCTCCCTGGCGTGTATATAAGCCATAGGGTTTAGCCTGTAGAGGGGACATCAATGCAGTATCGCTCATCTAGCCCTGGAAATTAGACACACATCACGATCTCGAGGTAGATCAACCCTGTATTCGATACATCTCCATTAATATAAACAGAAGCAGGACATAGGGTTTTACCTCCATCAAGAGGGCCCGAACCTGGGTAAACATCGCCTCCCTTGTCCTTGTTACCACCGATCCGAGATCCACAGCTCGGGACCCCCTACCCCGAGGTCTGCCGATTTTAACACCGACACTCCGCCAATCGTCTGCACGCGCGCACGATCCCTGGCGGATCCCCCGCGCGATCCAGGGTCTGCATGCAGCGCTGGCTGGCGGCTGCAGATCCGCCTCGAGGTATGCGCCTGCTCCCTCGTCCGGGACAGCATGCAGTATGGGCTTATTTTTCCATTAGCAAAATTTCCTCCACTAACTATATTTCAAAATATTTCTCCTCCACAATACACTTGCTCCATGCTGGCCCTGATTCAGGTTGAAAAATACCATGATTCATAAAGTTGGACATCAAAAAGTCACATAAAATTGTAAACCAAAGATCTCGAACTCATACGGATACAAGGTAGTGGAGCCCCAAATCGCTGAGTCATACATTAAAAAATAATCCACAAGTCACTAATTAACTAACACTGTCAAGTCAAATTTAAAGACCACGTCACACGATACTAAACATACAACATGGTACACGACACTATCAGGTTCATGGTCGAATCCATACACACCGACCGTGTGCACAAAGCTGTAGCTATCAGAGTTCTGCTTGGAGATCCTACATAGAAGAATATAATTAATGCCATGCACTATATTAATTAGTAAAACACATGCAAAAATTAAATTTGGACATATTTGCTACCTCTAACAATTTGATGCATGTACGTCGATTGTGACGTGGCCCCTTGCAATAGCCACATTTACCCTCTGATCTTGACTTCTTCATCTTTGCCTGTAGCCTTTTCTTCGGTGCACCTCGGTCTGGCACATGCACGGGATCCAGAACCTTATCCAAACCTTCACCATCAAGGTTCGCCGATTGCGGCATCAACGGGCCAAACCTAATGCTGTTACTCTGAGCATTAGTTGATTCCTTGCTGTCAGCTTGTTCAATAGTTGGTTCCTTGCTAACATCTTGTGCATCCAAAATCATCTTTAGACGCTGATAGGCGTCATCAGAGTGGCATGCCTTGAAGCATGCCGCGTGACTAAAATTCCGCAACTGATGGTACCTTTGCAGGCTTGCCGAATAGTCATACATCTCACTCTTTCTGGTCGGTGCGTATGCAGATTTTGCACTCATTGTCCACCTAGTGGGAACACAACACCTGGGCAGTCTTTCTTCTTGTAAAATTCCCAATATGTAAAATATGTGGGAACATGTTGTGCCTGCGCATTCCACCTTACGGCAAGAACAACTGATCCTGTGCAAAAGACCTTCCTTCTCCTCATTGCGCATTTCGATCTTTTTGTCCATTCTTTCCTTCCTAGACACAACGTAGGTGGTAAGTTCTGATGCATCTAGTACCTCTCTGATCACACATTTGCTTACAGCATTTATGCTCCATAAGACCAACTTAAACACAGTAGGAGTGAAAAATTTTGCGGCGTGTTTCACCTGAGTTGAAGCATTTTCCTCTGTAAATGGAACGGACTGCAAGGCCTCGATGTCTTGGAGAGCCTCGTTCAAGCGTCATGACGCAAGGCAACGCTCATAGTGCTCTAGTATTTGAAACAACGTCATCTTAGCCTCAAGATGCGTATGTAGCATGGAGTTTAATCTCTCACTCCGCTGATTACTGCTCAATCCTAGGAAACAACGCCCGTCAAGATATGGAGCACACCACAACTTTCTCATCTGATACATCTGATGCAGCCAGGACTCCTCACTGGTTACTTTATTCTGTTGTAAGAATTGTATCCATTTTCTCTCATGCTCTTCAATGGAAGATGTATCATATATGAAAGATCTGAATTCCTCCTTTACCGCGTCATCATGCAGATGACGTACAATGTTCTGCTGAATGTGCCATATACACAGCCTATGGTTTGAGTCAGGCGAGACCACCCCGATTGCTCTCTGCTTTGCAAGGTCCCCGTCCGTGATTACAGATATCGGATGCTTCTATCCCATGGCATCAGAAAAGGTCTGCAACATCCACTCGTATGCCTGGCTTGTTTCATGAGAAATGATACCATATCCAAAAATAATAGTGCTGCAGTGGTGATTCAACCCGACAAACGGCATAAATGGCAGATTGTACTTATTGGTTCTGTATGTGCTATTAAAAACAATAACGTCTTCGAAAGCCTCGTAGTCAAGTCGGGATTGACTATCAGACCAGAACAGTCCCTTCAGATGGCCAAGTTCATCAACCAAGTACTTGAAGAAAAAATCTGGATCTCGCTCTCGCCGCGCCATCATGTGACCGATCACCGTTTGAGCATCACAGGAAGCGATTGATTCCTGCTTACTAGCATGGCAGAAATTTTAAATGTCCCTCCTCGTGCATCCAACCTGATCATATCCACCGTATTGCATGCACAAAATATCCATAATATGGTGTTTGCGGATCCCAAATTTTTCCATGTCTGCAATGTCCGCTTTCTGCTCATCGCTAATTCTTCTGTGTGAACGCAAAAGACATGAAAGATCCCGTGGGGCTAGAGGATGGTTGTGTTCATCGATGAAATCCTTCACAAACCACCGACCTGTTTCCTCCTGTCTTGCAATGACCAATTTAGCTTTACACCCTACACGAGTTATACTCCGTGGCCTCCTCTTTCTATCTTCCATCTTCCTCTTCATGTGCTTCTCTTCACGAACCCCTTCACGACTACACACAATTTTCCTTAAAATTATATGATTGTTGGATCCATCCCACTCAACATAGCTTCTCCTCACACTAAAACCTTTCTCAAGAGCATATTTGTTATAGAATCTATAACCTTCATCCTCACTATGAAACATCCTGTTGGCAATATGATAGTACTCGAACATACACTCATCACTTACATCCGCCATGTCTTCCTGCATAAAACATACAAAAGTCACAGTTGGTGTTTATCCAGGCAAAGATAAGGGCATGGAAAATCCAGTATGAAATCTTGTGTGGAATATTAAACTATGCTCGTTGTACATGTGAGGCCAACCGATGATCAACGTCGATATAAACTACTGAACTAAGCATCGATTATGAAAAAACCTAAATTGTATTGCATGCACTATGGAAACCTAAATCGATGTAAAGTTAGTAGGAAGAGGAGGCTACGAATCCAAGTCGGATTCATACCTTAGGATGGCAGGCGGGAAGAGATGGGATCGGCCGGCGTCGAGTTCCTCCAGATTATAGCGCCGCCGCCGTTGCCGCCGATTCAGCCGGCACAGATGTGGTGCCTTATTCTTCTTCTTCTTCTTGTCGCCGGGCACATCGAGGACAGTGAAGGGGAGGAGGACGAGGACAAGGACGAGGACGGTGAATTGATGCCTCTCCCGGGCACGTCGGAGACAGTGAAGGGGACGAGGATGAGGACTTGAACTCGATCTGGATCGATTAGACGTGGTTCTGGTCGTGGAGGTGATCGGTTGAAAAAAAAATATTTCATCATGGACCATTATGCCCTTCTCGGATTAAACAAATTAAATTTAATCATTCTTAATCCCCCAACTGATCGGACGGCTAATAAAAATCAGAGGGGTCGGTACTGGGTAGTACTCCGAGTACTACGCCAATCACCATAAAAGAGCTCATTTTTTGATTGATTGATGATCTGGCCAGCCATTATCCTGTATGATCTCTGTCCTGATGCATGCATGGGACTGATACAGAATAATTGATTAATTAGTCTGCAATCTGTCCATGCTACCGATTAATACATGCACAACAAATAAAGATAACAGAGGAGTAGTACTGATTATGCGTGTGTGTGCGCAACGAGGATAAATCCAGCTGTATACCAAAGGATATACGAACCCATGCAAAAACTTGAATTAGCCATAATTATATAAATTCTTAGATCCCCTCATAAGCACCCAACTTATAGACATGCAGACAGTATGATAAAAATACAAGAGACTGGCGGTAAAAGACTGAGGTCGATCCATCATCTGATCAACTAGCACTAGCAACTCAATAGCACAGCTGCAACCTACCGAGGACACGTATGCTCTATCTTTGTCCGCTCGTTCTTTCTTCTACTCAAGAGTTACACGCAATGGATCACCAACCATGATATGATGCATGCTAGCTGGAGAGTAGTTTAGTCGCCGGAAGCGCATCGGCGTAGCATGGGCGGTAAGGGAACGCAGCGTCAATGCCGTAACAATTTTGGTGAGGGGATCTAGTGAGCCGCCATCCTAGATACTGCATTTTCGAGGTCCTAAGATGGTATGCCACAGCGCCGCCGTAGGTTTCGAAGAACAGCACATCCTTGTGCGGATGTAATCCTATGATCTTGTAAGTCCCATACTCCTTGTCCCCGAGGTGTTCGAGTTCGACACTTTCATCAAGGTCAATGAAGTTGTCCTCATCAGAGTCCCAGGAGTATTCGAAGTCCTCTTCGCTTTTGATTTCGCCTTCTTCATCTTCATCTTCGTTTGCATCTTCATTGTGACTATCACCATCACAATCATCGGTTGTGCCATCGAACTCATCCACCTCTTGGATGCCTTCTTCATCATCCTCAGTGCCACTATAACTGTCATCAATAGTATCACTCTCGTAATCCTCCTCGTCATGTATGAATTCCTTAATAAAGTTACAATGTTCGAACAAGCTAAGTAAGCCTTTGTTGCTTTCGACCACCTCCCACGGCACTCTAGGCTCCATCAACTGTTGTACTTCATGATTATAAGGAATAAGGTTGCTCTCGTGTGCTAGCATCCACCCAATTTGGCCATCGGCTGATTCTGTTAGTGTCCATACACGTAGTTGGAATTTGTCGAGCACCACATACCGAACTCCTCCATCGTAGCTCGCTAAGATGGACCTGTCGAGCAGGTCAGGAAAACCTAGATATTTTTCCTCATCATAGGCTTTCCCCGGCAGCTGGGCCATGTCGTACGCCCTATTCGAGTTGCGCAAGATCATAATGATATTGTTCCACCAATGTACGTAGAGGGACCTTTGCCAGTACTCAGCTGACTTCCATATCCGCACACCCCTATGGTGTGGCGCAGTCACCATGTCATAGAGGTCCCCAGGGGCACAACGCCCTGGCACAAATTGTCAGCTCGCCCATTGATCTGTTTGTGACGAGAACACCAATATAGAAATCACCTTATCTTGCTCATCTGCCCCTGGCATGTGGACATGCATCTCTTGTTGCTCCAACGATGTATTAAACTCTCTAACATAATCAAGATGATGTTTGATGTCTAACTCATCTTGGTCTTCTTCGGATAGTTGCTCTTCTTCCAACAATTTGGGTGAGTGCGGTTCGTCCATGTATTCCATCCAGGTCTGTGGTTCGACATTTTTCACTTCCTTGTGCGGTTGGTTATTTTCTTCGGCGCCTTGGGGAAGGAGGAATACCTCATAGTGAGGCGACACGGCCGGGTTAAAGGCGAGGAACATAAATTTGCGGTACCACCACCGATCCTCCCCCGACAGTAGTGGCAACTCAGCGCCTTGTACCGTCGCCAGGTTACAGACGTAATAATGAAAGTCGTGCTCGAGGAGAAGGAGGCCGTTGCAGTAGTGGACCACCGAGAACTCCTCGTGCCGAAAAAGAGGACGTTCAAAGACGGGTCCGTCATGAGTTCCGTGTGGTGGCCCTGAGCACGGCTCCGATGGTGCGAAGAAGCAGGATTTGGTGTCGCATCCATAGCTGTTGCTGAAGATGCCAGGGAATGAACCCCGAGGGAAGAAGTGGGGGAAAAGGAGCTTGTGGTCGTCGACTATAGCGCGCCACGCGCGGCAGACATGCCGAGACTGGACGAGCGGGCGGCAGGGGAGACGACGGAGGATGTGGAGGAGCACGTCATATGGGAAGCAGATGCCGTTGCCGTCCATCTGGCCGGCCGGCGGGGGTGCAGTGCAGATCGATCAACATTTTGAAGGCGCCGATGGAGAACGACGAAGATAAGAGCAGGGATATGTGGCGGCGATCGATCAAGTTGTAGAAATAATAGTACTGCTAGCTAGCTTACACCGTAGTGGAGTCTAGGTCGAATTGTGCTGTGCTGTGCATCGATCGATCCGGTGAGGGCTGCTGAGTCCGAGCCGGAGCCGTACTGTACCGTGTTCAACTCAACTTCAAATCAAATCGTTAGAACTTGTACTCCGTACGTACGTACTCTTTTCTATGAATATAGTACCATCGAAATAAGATGCTTCCAAAATGTATGTTACCACAACAAATCGGAATGCAGTTCCATGGAGGAGGCCGTGAGGGTTTCACAACTCCTCAATTGTAGTTTGGGCTCTTTCCCCTTTAAGTATCTTGGGCTCCCCATTGCACCGTTCAGATTAGGTGCCAAGGAGTTTGTGCCTCTGGTTGCCAAAGTGGGAAATCGGGTGATGCCGTGGCATGGCAGATACAATACCAATGCGGGCAAGGTCTCATTAATGCTTGCCTCTCATCTCTTCCTATGTTTACTATGGGTTTTTATCGTTTGACTGAGGGGACACACGAGAGTTTTGACAAGCATAGGGGTGCTTTCTATTGGAATGATGCGGATAATAGGCGTAAATACAGGATGGTGAAATGGAACATCATCTGCAAACCCAAAAACCTTGGGGGGTTGGGTATCTTAAATACTTCCATCATGAACAAGTGCCTTATTACCAAGTGGTGGTGGAAGATTATGACCACAGGGCCTGATTCTGTTTGGTTCTCACTTCTTAAGGCTAAGTATTTTCCGCAAGGTAGCCCTTTATTTGCCTCTGCCAATGGTGGCTCTCAGTTTTGGAGAGATCTGGTTAAGGTTCGCGACGTGTTTAGGGATCATGTTAAGTTTGTGGTAGGTAATGGTGCTTCTACGCGTTTTTGGCTTGACTGGTGGTGTGGAGATTCTACCCTAGCTGTCGCTTTTCTAGTTTTGTTTTCTTACTGTTCTGATCCGGAGATCTCTATCTCTGAGCTCTTCCTTAATAATTGGGACCTGGCCTTTCGGAGGTCCTTATCTCCTACAGAGTTGGATGACTGGCATCGTCTTGCTGCCTTGTTTCCTATTCTCTCGGAGGTGGAGGATTCTGTCGCCTGGCCTCATAACGCGTCGGGACGGTTCTCTGTTAAGTCTCTTTACTCCAGGCTCATCTCGGGCACCCCCACTAATAGGTTCAAGCCCATCTGGCTAGCCAAAATCCCACCCAAGATTAAGATCTTTATGTGGCAAGCCATCAGGGGTAAGCTGCCTGCAGCTGATCAAATTCGTAAACGGAATGGGCCTGGTTCGGATCGTTGTGTGCTGTGTTCAGGTATTGAGGACTCCAACCATGTGTTTTTTGGGTGTGTCTTGGCTAAGATGGCCTGGTGCTGTATTCGGTCTTGGATGAATGTTACCTGGGCCCCTAACTCGTTTGCTGAGCTCAGATCACTTGCTGGGGTGCTCCAGGGTCAGAACAAGAGGATCTTCTGGGTGGGATTCGCAGCGCTTTGCTGGGCGTTGTGGACAACTAGAAATAAATTTACTATTGAACAGATCTTCCCTAACAAGCCTGCTGATTGTTTATTCAAAATGTGTATCTTCTTGCAGCAGTGGAAATTATTGACTAAGGAGGCTGACCGGGATGCGCTGGAGGCGATGATCGCTAAAGTTTGAGCTTCTGCTCTCTCCTTATCCTCGCAAGACCCAGCGGCATAGTATTTTGCGTTCTCGCGTTTGTTAGGTT
This sequence comes from Elymus sibiricus, assembly GCA_039707655.1. NCBI lineage: Eukaryota > Viridiplantae > Streptophyta > Magnoliopsida > Poales > Poaceae > Elymus > Elymus sibiricus. Next base: position 409,144,809 of record CM077674.1, on the reverse strand, counting down.
GTTGGCCTGCGCGCCGTTATGTTGTCTGTGTTGCCTGCGTGCCTGAAACTTTGCTGGCCTGCGTGCCGTGGTTGTTGGCCTGTGCGACTGTTGGCTCTTTTCTCTTTCGTTTCGGCTTGGGTTATGTTTGTCCGTTCGTACTTTGCTTGTTGGCTTTATCTATAAAGTCAGGCCTATGCCTTTTGTCAAAAAATCGGAATGCAGTAATGAAACGATGGCACGGTTCAGTTTGCAAGTCTGAATGCGTGTGAATGCGTGTCCGTAATAATGAAAGTCGTCCCCTTGCTAGCATAGTTTTAAATAGCGCGCTATGCCTCTTAGCGGCAGACCTTTTCTAAACGCTATAGCGTGCTATAGCGAAGATATATCGCGCTATTTAAAATGTTTGTTCATGTGTTTGAATCAAAGTCTCTTAGCGCAGGACCTTTTCTAAACGTCCGCTATAGCACGCTATTTAAAACCATGCTTGCTAGCCCGATGATCGGTCTATGCGTTGCGAGGCGGAGACCAATGCGTACGTGGCTGATCCTGGCCTAGCTGAGCTTGGTGGCCGGCAACCTCTTCATGCTGGGTTCCCTGGCGATCTGAACCCACTACTTGATCGCCCGGTGAAGCACCACTCCGAAGATGTCACAACACTAGCAGCAGCTGTGATCTCAAATTCTCAGTATACTGTCCAGGAGGACGATGTTGGAACTAATCTTGTTATTAGTGCTATGTTTAGGTGATTACATCATGTTTAATTTGTTTTGTGTTGAGTTAGTCACGCATGGAGTTTGTTAGCTGCATGCAAGTGCTAGTAGCTATGCGTGGCAGTTTTTGATGATCTGGTCCACCATTGTCCTGTCAACGAGTCAATCTATGCCCTGATGCATGCATGGAACCGATGCAGAATCATTTGATTGAGCTGCACTCTCTATCAAAATTTCAACCAACTCCATGTACGTCCATGCTAATGGTGAATATACGCATGGCAAATAAATTGAAACATACTGATTATGTGCTTGCATGCAACCGGGATAAATCCCGCTGTAAAAGAAAGGACACAAGCATGCCTACATCCATCTCTTTTCATATGCATACACGTGATAAACAAGCAAACTGGTAAAAAAACAAAACTATTTCCCTCTGACCGATTGACTGAGATCGATCTAGCATCGGATCAACCACATCACAGTTGCAACGTATCAGAGGATGTGCACGCTCTATGTTCATCACACTTGTTCTTCGTTCCAAAGAGTTACACGCCATAGATCACCAACCATGATAGGGCAGTTTAGTTGCTATCTGGAAGCGCATCGACATAGCATGGGCGGTATGGGAACGCGGCATCGGCGCCATGGGAGTGCGAGTGAGGGTATTTCACTACGTGTAGTCCTAAACATTGCATTCTTGAGGTCCTAAGATGGTATGCCACAATGCCACTGTCTGTTTGGAAGAGCACCACTTCCTTGTGCGGATGTAATCCTATGATCCTGTACCACCCATACTCGTCCCCGTGGTGTGCAACACTTTCATCCAGGTCAATGAAGTTGTCCTCGTCCGAGTACCAAGAGTACTCGAAACCCTCTTCACTTTTGAATATGTCATCTTCGTCTTCGTGTGCATCTCCTTCTTCATTGTGACCATCGTCATCAACATCACCGGCTATGCCATCGCAACCAATTACCTCATGGATGTCTTCTTCTTCATCGTCTTCACTGTCGCTATCAATCTCATCAGTTGTGTTGCTCTGTCCATCATCCTCATCATATATGATTTCCTTAATGTTACGTGATTCGAACAAGCTAAGTAATCCTCTGTTGTTTTCGACTACCTCCCACGTCACTCTAGGCTTCATCCGCTGTTGTACTTTATGATTATATGGACTAAGGTCGGTCGTGTGTGCTAGCATCCAGTCTATTTGGCCATCGGCTGATTCTGTCATTGTCCATACTTGTAACTGGAATTTATCAAGCGCCACATAGCGAACCACTCTCTCGTACTCACTAAGATAGACTTCTTGGGCAGCTGATACATGTCTTCATATTTTTCTTCGTCATACGATTCACCTGGTAGTTGGGCCATGCCGTATGCCACCTCTGAGTTGCGTAGGATCATAATATGATGCTATTCCAACAATGTACATAGAGCGACCCCTGCCAGTATTGAGCTGATTTCCAAATCTTGACATAACTAGCTTGTGGTGCATTTACCATGTCATATAGATGCACGGGGGCGTAACGCCCCGGCACAAACTCCTGGCTTGCCCATTTATCGGTCTCCGACGAGAACACCAGTATAGAGATCACCCTGTCCTTTGGCTCCTTGGCCACTACCACATGGGCATGCGTCTCTTGTTGCTCCGGTGGCGAAACCTCGCCTTGCTGTGATGGCCCTGGCAATTCCTCGGCCAGCACATCTAATCTTGATTGTGACGATGTATCAAACACTCCTGCATGGTCAAAATGCTCTTGGGTGTTTATCTCCTCTTGATCTTCTTCGCATAGTTGCTCTTCCTCATACTTCCGGTACTCCATCCAGGTTTGTGGTTCGCTCTTTTCAACCTGCTTCCACAGTTCTATCTTTTCTTCGGCGGCTGGTTGAATCTTTTCTTCCGCTGGTTGGATCTTTTCTTCGGCGACTAGTTGGATCTTTTCTTCGGCGACTAGTTGGATCTTTTCTTCAGCTGGTTGGATCTTTCCTCTTGGAAACAGGAGTACCTGGTAGTTCGGCGACACGGCCGGGTCGAAGGCAAGGAACATGTACTTGTCGAACATCCATATCACTTCCTGATCCGATGATGGTGGCAGGCAAGCATATCGTAGCGTGGCCGGGTTGCAGATGTAATAATCAGATGACCCCTCGTCGAGGAGAATGAGGCCGTTGCAGTAGTGGAGTATGGAGCACCGGTCGTGCCTAAAGAGAGGACGCCGGAAGAACGGCCCATCATGAGCTCCACGTGGCCGCTTCCGATGCGGCACCGACGGCGTGAAGAAGGAGGATTCGTTGTAACACCCAAAGTTGTCGGTGAAGATGCCCGAGAAGGGGCCCCTAGGGAAGAAGTGGGGGAGGAGGAGCTTGTGGGCGTCGATGATGGTGCGCCAAGCGCGGCAGACCCGACGGGACTCGGCCAGCGGGCGGCAGGGGAGCTATAACACCCCTGTAATTAAGGCACTATTACTTCCTTAATAAAGTTGCCATGTCATCATAATTACCATTGCTAATTGCCACTTGTTCCAAAGCTCAACTCAAATTCAAATTCAAATGCAAGTCAAAATTTATTTCTACAAACAGTCAAACAAAAATGTTGGCATTATCCCATAAAATGCCTAAGTATTTGTCATGAAGAAACCAACCTCATTTGGATTCCCATTTTGCCCCTAGCATCAGTTTAATGGACCAACAACATTTAAGTAAGCCCAATTAAATTCAAACATAAATTTGAATAAATCCAAATGCCCTGAAATTTTTTGTACAGCCCTGGAATATTGTGTTGGATTCTGGTGCAAAATTTCATGTTCAACAAAATTCGTTTGGTGCTAGAAATAAATACAAACAGAACAAAAAGGAGAAAACAGAAAAGAAAAGAAGAAAATTGCCTACTGTACCATTGGGCTCTACACGCACAGGAGCTGGCCCAGCCGAACAGCCGCTACAGGGCGTCTTCCACCTCCGTGTCAGCTCCACCATGGGCGCGCTCGCGATGGCGCCGGCCGATGAACGACACGGCTGCCCTCCAGACGCCCAGGATGGCTACTTAGCCTCTCCTCGAACCCCCCACCCCCCCCCCCCCCCCGGACAAACCCAAGCTTCTAATCCCCCTCTCCCCCACTCGTTCGCCTCGCCACAGTGGACACCAGTGTCACCGTCACCGCATCGTCGTCGCCGTCATGCTCCGGAGCAGCCCCAAGCCATCAGATGATGTCCAGGAGGTCCGCCGTTGTGGTCTACTTCGTCTACGGCCGCCGCTCGGCATCACCGGATCCGCACCACTCCGTCCACCCCCGTCGTCAACGAGCTGCTCGTCAGCACCGCTGTGAGCACCGCTGCAAGTCCCCTCTCTGCCTTAGGCTGTATTCGGGCCATAGATAGCCGTAGCCGCTGCCATGCTCTGTCCGAAGCTTTGCCACCGCCGCCGTGTTTATTACCGTCACTGTCGTTCGTTCCGAGACAAGAGGAGCACGCGGTCGTGCTCCTGGCAACACCTAGTTGCCGCCTGCGCTCACTAACTCGTCGAGCCCGTGTTGTTGCTTCGATTCCGCCGGAGCTCTGTCGCTGCCGCCAAAGAACGTCGACGTCGCCATTTGTCCCGACTGCCTTAGCTCGCGTCTGCGCCACCGCTGGATGCGCCGCGATGGCCGTAACCCGTAGCACCTCTCCCCTGACCAAACGGTGGCTGGGAGCACCATCTCTGTGGGTCACACCCCCCCCCCCCCACACACACACACACGCGGAGTAGTCGCCGGCGTGCCCCAGCGCGCCACTGGCGTTTAAACCGGCCGATGGCTCACTGCCAGTGGGCCCGGCTGGATTAATTTGTGATTAGTGTTAACGCAAAACACCGCTGTTAGTCACTGCCATGTGGGGCCCCTACACTGTAGCAATTAATTAACTCTAAACAGCACCCTGAGGCACTGACAGTGGGACCCCCACTGTTAGTTAACCCTGTTTAACCATTTAGTTTGACCCACACTCAATGACAACCGGGTCCCACACCTCCTGTTGACCAGTCAAACTGCTGACTGGGCTTGACCCAGTTGACCTAGTCAATGGCCCCACCAGTCAGTCTCTGTGGCTGGCTGCCTCTGGGTATAAAAAGAATTAATCAATATAATTTGGAATTAAAATAATTCCAGAAAATCAATAAAACTTTGAAAATTCATATAAAATAATCTATAACTTGGATGAAGGTAATTTATATATGAAAAATGATCAGAAAAATAAGACAAATCTGAATATGTCATCCACATGCATGACAAATCTATCTAACATAATGAACATTGACATTATGCTACCGGATCAAATAACGAAATCGTATTTGGAGCCGGGAAAATATTCCAAATATTTTCCCTCTTCAATTAATATGCTGGGTAATGCATTCGAGCACGTCATCATCACATTTTGCCATGCCATTGCATACGTGTTGCATTTGGGTGCTCTGTTGCTTATCTATTTCCGTATTTACTTCTTTCCGGTAGACCCCGCGACCGATGTTGATCCTGAGTGCGACTACTTCACTGAGGATCCGGTTTCATCAGCAGAGCTTCCAGGCAAGCAAAACCCCCTTGATTATTCCGATATCACCTATTCTTTCTTTCTACTTTCATGCATTAGGTAGTGGTACCGTTGTTGTTCGGTAGATCCTATTCTGATGCATAGCCTGATTTTGTCGTCTGATATTGATGCCTTTACCTGATATCCTAGCATGCCTAGTTAGTGATGCTTGAGTTCCATCTGTTCGCCCTCCACCCTTGTCCGTGCTGCCATGCTATATTACCGGACCGTGACCCCTCTGGGCGATGATCATGGGTATACTTATACTGTTATACTATATGATACTCTACGGTGGACTCGGACTTCGGTGGCCTACGACATGGAACGAGGTGGACTACGACGAGATGCCGATGAAGACTGATATTGTATCCTTTTTGAGATTGTGTTCTAAGTCGGGGGCTGGTCGGGCTGGTGGTTCCATCCAGGATGAAATGGGCCTGGGACTCGGCAACCGCTCGCGAGAGATTCACGGTGGCGGAACGGCAGGGCAGGTAGATACCCTCTGGATGAGGTGAGCCTGGGCCCTGGGCGTTGCCGCGTTAAAATGAAATAACATGACTAAGCACGCAAGTGAAAACCACTGCTGGAGAGCAGGGTGAGGTGTTCCACTTGGCCAATTAGGAACTGCGTTCTTGGTATTTGATCCGAGATTGCCACAGGCATATACGCACTAACCGCCACGCAGGATAATGGTTATGGGGCCCTCGGCATCGGCAGTTCCTTACCGAAAGCTTTCTAGATGTCATAGTTCAGAGAGGCGGCGGGGCCGGGCAAGTGCCATCCAGGACAGAGGTGGACTTGTACCCGACTCGGCTCACAACGTGCCTTGGAGTGTTTAGGGTGAGGGGCCGAACAACCATTCACGCTTACGATGTAGACCAGCAGGCGACCTCTCTGGAGAGCTGACGAAGGACTTCGGCGTGTCGATCATCTGAGGCCGAGCAGACCCGCAGAAAAGTGTGTCCGGCCAAAGTGAAATTGAGCGTGTCGGGTAATGTGGTGCACCCCTGCAGGGAAGACTAACTATTTTAACAACTTGGAGATGTATCCCGTTCATAGCCAACTTAAACCGGATACTTAATAAAATACACCAACCTATTGTGTAAAATGCCCGCGGATCTCTTTCTCGCAGAGAGTCGAGGAAGGATCTTAGGGTATTGTATTGTATTGTATTGTTGTGTTATTTACAAGTTCGTATCGTATGCTCTCTTTCTCTTCTATTGCTGCAAGATGCTGGTACTTTGATGATACATAGAGCTTCCCCTTTATTCTGATATTTCTGCAGTATAGTCCACTGATATTACCCCTTTCCTTTGATACCGATGCGTATGTAGCATAGATATGATGTAAGTTTTGCGAGTACTTTGGATGAGTACTCACAGTTGCTTTGCACTTCTTTTCTCTTCAACCCGGTTGCTGCTATCAGATAGTAGCCTCTCAGATGCAGGAATCCCCGACGATGGTTACTAGTTGGAGTTCGACATCGACGAGTAGTACAGAGGTCCCAGGCAGGAGGCCTGCACCTTTGGGTAGTGTCGTTGTTTTGTTTCTGCCTTCTTAAGGCGCCTTTGTAAATTGTCTGTAGTCAGACCTAATTCTTTGATGTAATATTGGGTTTTACGACCCTGGCATGTAATATAATGTTTTATGTTTCTTTTTGTGTCGTAGAGTTGTGTTGTGGTACTACCGTGGAGTCGCCGTTCGTGATCGTTCTCAGCCAATCAAACCTTGTTCGATTGTGCAACTAACTCTATTCATCTTACTCATCCTTTGATTAGAGCGTCTGCTTCTGATCCCCCGATTTGGAAATCGCAATCCCTTTGTATTTTATATTTTGAGTTATTCAGATGTTTCTAGAATTTGATGCATTTGCATTCTTTCTTCCTCAGATTGAGTATCGATACTCACATTAGATCCTTTGCGGACCGCATGATTCCTTGGTGGATTAATATCCGACAGTTTCCTTCATATTCAAAACCTTTATGAGTTCTTCCCCTGATACAAGATGCCTTTGCGAATTGTATCCTCTGCCTTTGTCATTTGCACTTCTACTTTCGAGCTTGTATCCTTGCTTCTGTTGATCATTAGATAGGTTCCTAAGATTCCCCGATGGGTTGAATCTGTGCATTCTGCCATACGTGTGAACCCGACAGTTTTCACGGGTCATACTCTTGTGATGTTTCGCCAAGCAATTTTTCAACACTAAAACCTTCAATGGGAAGTGAATGGAAAGTTATGCATTCAAGAAAGGCGAGTCGACCTTGAACATTTATGTTCATGCCCATGGAAACGACGTAAATCTTATCATGGAAGCTTCTCATAAAAATAATTATCCCTTTTCATAAACCATCCGATATCCTTAATTCGACTTTGTTGTAAGTATGGATCCGACCATGCTGTTCTTCTTTGATTCCTTTTCTCCAGCATGGTTAACGTAATTGCAATTCGCAGATCATTAAGACTGTCCAACATCATTCTGCTTATCTTGGGGCACCACGCTCCCTCATATCAACATATCATGAAATTGCATTACCTCTTGTGTGTTTGTCATCAAATACAAACTTTCACCATTCCTTTTTGAATGGGTCGTGCAACTTCATGAAACCTCTCGATGAATTGTGTTGTGATCATCGTCCACATCTTTGACTTCTTCCGAGATGTGAATTGAATTCGTGGTGTTAAATACCATCCTTGCCCCTTTGTAATCCTGAAGTTGGTGTTTCAACTATACCTTCCAGACCAACTCTCGATATACAACACTGTTAGAGTATCCTTGTCTGTATTGTTGTTGACATTCTGGTAACCACAAATGGACGAGAACCTTGCCAATTGGTCCGCCTCGTCCTAACGAGCAGGAAAATGGTTCTCTTCGTCCCTCGCCCTTGGTACCGATGTTGTTCCCAACATAGCCGACAAACTGTCCTCTGACATTCCTTGCTATCATGACCACCCAAGACGCTACCTATCCTCCTTTACTCATCATGGTGGTGTGTAGTGGGTCACCTCGATTTTGATCATCTTAATGATTCGAGACTCCTCGAGTCATCGAACGCCTACTTATGCAATGTGCTCTATACTCCCCCTCAACTGTGCATGTGCTTTCTAATTGGCAACTTGATTTCACAGCTGTAATTGTCCCTTCAATCCTGAGCACATCATTCTTTTGAAATCCCTCCTGGAAGATCTTTTGATCCTAAAGTTTCATGCGAATAAACTGTATGATCTTTGTATCCGAAGATATCCTTTGCACTTGGCTTCGTATGTATTTCACGAGCCACCTTCCTTAACATATTCCATTCCAGTATCAGATGCAATATATATTCCCCGTTCCTCTAAACCCCTTTCATCACCTGCTTTAGGCATCGAATGGATGCCTACCCGATTGAACCTTCTTGTACCTGCTTCCGTTGCTCTCGACATGTTGCACGCATACAAACACGAGAGATACCTTTATGCCTCCTTCCCTGAGATAATTACCGGATACCAATCCTTGTAGATATCTGTTCTTATAGAGTTTCTCCTCCTATCCTATTCGTAAGTACGATGAAGTTTCTGAAGAAAAAATGTCACGTTCATCATGACACAAAGGCATAGAAGAACAAGAAGACTTCAACGAAATGGATCAACCTCTTAGAGAACAACAACAAGGACCGAGAAGACTCGCTAGAATTTCGTAACCATTCCTTTTACCCCTACTCTACCTCTTAAATCTCGGGACGAGATTTCTTCGAGTGGAGGAGAGTTGTAACACCCCTGTAATTAAGGCAATGTTACTTCCTTAATAAAGTTGCCATGTCATCATAATTACCATTGCTAATTGCCACTTGTTCCAAAGCTCAACTCAAATTCAAATTCAAATGCAAGTCAAAATTTATTTCTACAAACATTCAAACAAAAATGTTGGCATTACCCCATAAAATGCCTAAGTATTTTTCATGAAGAAACCAACCTCATTTGGATTCCCATTTTGCCCCTAGCATCAGATTAATGGACCAACAACATTTAAGTAAGCCCAATTAAACATAAATTTGAATAAATCCAAATTCCCTGAAATTTTTTGTTCAACCCAGGAATATTGTGTTGGATTTTGGTGCAAAATTTCATGTTCAACAAAATTCGTTTGGTGCTAGAAATAAATACAAACAGAACAAAAAGGAGAAAACAGAAAAGAAAAGAAGAAAATTGCCTACTGTGCCGTTGCGCTCTACACACACAGGAGCTGGCCCAGCCCAACAGCCGCTACAGGGCGTCTTCCACCTCTGTGTCAGCTCCACCATGGCCGCGCGCGCGATGGCGCCGGCCGATGAACGACACGGCTGCCCTCCAGACGCCCAGGATGGCTACTTAGCCTCTCCTCGAACCCCCCCCCCCGGACAAACCCTAGCTTCTAATCCCCCTCTCCCTACTCGTTGGCCTCGCCACAGTGGACACCAGTGTCACCGTCGCATTGTCGTCGTCGGCGCCGTGCTCCGAAGCAGCCCCAAGCCATCAGATGATGTCCAGGAGGTCCGTTGTCATGGTCTACTTCGTCTACGGGGACTTTAACGAGCTGGACTGCAACGAGCCAATCTAATGGATCGCCTGCTTCGACCGCCGCGCGCCGTCGCTGGATGTGCACCACTCCATCCACCCCCGTCGTCAACGAGCTGCTCGTCATCACCACTCCAATTCCCCTCTCTGCCTTAGCCTGTATTCGGGCCATAGATAGCCGTAGCCACCGCCGTGCTCTATCCGAAGTTTTGCCACCACCGCTGTGTTTATTACCGTCAATGTCATTCGTTCCGAGACAAGAGGAGCACGCGGTCGTGCTCCTGGCAACGCCTAGTTGCAGCCTGTGCTCACTAACTCGTCGAGCCCATGTTGTTGCTTCGATTCCGCTGGAGCTCTGTCACTGCCGATGTCGATGTCGCCGTCTTTCCCGACTGCCTTAGCTCGCGTCCGCGCCACCGTTGGATGCGCCGTGATGGCCGCCACCCGAAGCACCTCTCCCCTGACCAAACGGTGGCCGGGAGCACCATCTCCGTGGGTCAACCCCAACTCCCGCGCGCGGAGTAGGCGCCGGCGTGCCCCAGCGCGCCACCGGCGTTTAAACCGGCCGATGGCTCACTGCCAGTGGGCCCGGCTGGATTAATTTGTGATTAGTGTTAACGCAAAACACCGCTGTTAGTCACTACCATGTGGGATGACCCTTGTTAAATACACTTTTAGTGAAAACATAGTCTATGACATGTGGGCCCCCAACACTATAGCAATTAGTTAAATCTAAACATTACCCTGAGGCACTGACAGTGGGAACCCCACTGTTAGTTAACCCTGTTTAACCATTTAGTTTGACCCACACTCAATGATAACCGGGTCCCACACCTCCTGTTGACCAGTCAAACTGCTGATTGGGCTTGACCCAGTTGACCTAGTCAATGGCCCCACCAGTCAGTCTCTGTGGCTGGCTGCCTCTGGGTATAAAAAGAATTAATCAATATAATTTCGAATTAAAATAATTTCAGAAAATTCCAGAAAATCAATAAAACTTTGAAAATTCATATAAAATAATCTATAACTCAGATGAAGGAAATTTATATATGAAAAATGATTAGAAAAATAAGACAAATCCGAATATGTGATCCACATGCATGACAAACCTCTCTAACATAATGAACCTTAACATTTTGCTACCGGATCAAATAACGAAATTGTATTTGGAGCCGGGAAAATATTCCAAATATTTTCCCTCTTCAATTAAAATGCTGAGTAATACATTAGAGCACGTCATCATCACATTTTGCCATGCCATTGCATCTGTCTTGCATTTGGGTGCTCTATTGTTTATCTGTTTCCGTATTTACTTCATTCCGGTAGACCCCGTGACCGCTGTTGATCCTGAGTGCGACTACTTCACAGAGGATCCGATTTCATCCGCAGAGCTTCCAGGCAAGCAAAACCCCCTTGATTATTCCGATATCACCTATTCTTTATGTCTACTTTCATGCATTAGGTAGTGGTACCGTTGTTGTTCAGTAGATCCTATTCTGATGCATAGCCTGATTTTGTCATCTGATATTGATGCCTTTACCTGATATCCTATCATGCCTAGTTAGTGATGCTTCAGTTCCATCTGTTGGCCCTCCACCCTTGTCCGTGTTGCCATGCTATATTACCGGACCGTGATCCCTCTGGGCGATGAGCATGGGTATAATTATACTGTTATACTATATGATACTCTACGGTGGACTCAGACTTCGGTGGCCTGCGACATGGAATGAGGTGGACTACGACGAGATGCTGATGAAGACTGATATTGTATCCTTTTTGAGATTGTGTTCTAAGTCGGGGGCTGGTCGGGCTGGTGGTTCCATCCAGGATGAAATGGGCCTGGGACTCGGCAGCCGCTCGCGAGAGATTCACGGTGGTGGAATGGCAGGGCAGGTAGATACCCTCTGGATGAGGTGAGCCTGGGGCCTGGGCGTTGCCGCGTTAAAATGAAATAACATGACTAAGCACGCGGGAGGAAACCACTGCTGGAGAGCAGGGTGAGGTGTTCCACTTGGCCTATTAGGAACTGAGTTCTGGGTATTTGATCCAAGATTGCCACTGGCATATACACACTAACTGCCACACGGGATAATAGTTATGGGGCCCTCGGCGTCGTTAGTTTCTTACCAAAAGCTTTCCACATGTCATAGTTCAGAGAGGCGGCGGGGCCGGGCAAGTGCCATCCAGGACAGAGGTGGGCTTGTACCCGACTCGGCTCGCAACATGCCTTGGAGTGCTTAGGGTGAGCGGCCGAACAACCCTTCGCGCTGAGGATGTAGACCGGCGGGTGACCTCTCTGGAGAGCTGACGAAGTACTTCGGCGTGTTGATCATCTGAGGCCGGGCAGACCCGCAGAAAAGTGTGTCCGGCCAAAGTGAAATTGAGCGTGTCGGGTAATGTGGTGCACCCCTGCAGGGAAGACTAACTGTTTGAACGACTTGGAGATGTATCCCGTTCATACCCAACTTAAACCAGATACTTAATAAAATACACCAACCTATTGTATAAAATGGCCGTGGATCTCTTTCTCGCAGGGATTCGAGGAAGGATCTTAGGGTATTGTATTATAATGTATTGTTGTGTTATTTACAGGTTGGTATCGTATGCTCTCTTTCTCTTCTATTGCTGCAAGATGCTATTGCTCTCTTCCCCTACTGCAAGATGCTGGTACTTTGATGATACATAGAGCTTCCCCCATTATTCTGGCATTTCTGCATTATAGTCCACTGATATTACCCCTTTACTTTGATACCGATGCATATGTAGCATAGATCTGATGTAAGTTTTGCGAGTACTTTGGATGAGTACTCACCGTTGCTTTGCACTTCTTTTCCCTTCAACCCGGTTGCTGCTATCAGATAGTAGCCTCTCGGATGCAGGAACCCCCGACGATGGTTACTACTTGGAGTTCGACATCGGCGAGTAGTACGGAGGTCCCAGGCAGGAGGCCTGCACCTTTGGGTAGTGTCGTTGTTTTGTTTCTGCCTTCTTAAGGCACCTTTGTAAATTGTCTGTAGTCAGACCTAACTCTTTGATGTAATATTGGATCTTACGACCCTGGCTTGTAATATAATGTTTTATGTTTATTTTTGTGTCGTAGAGTTGTGCTGTGGTACTGCCGTGGAGTCGCCCTACATGATCATGCATGTTGCGTGTATGATTTGTGCATGATTATGATCGAGGGCGTCACAAGTTGGTATCAGACCTGACTGTCTGTAGGAACCCCCAAACCTCTTGGCCTACGTCGAGTCTAGTCTTGAAAAACTATTTTGAAACTACTAGATGTGTTGTGTGGCTTACGGGTCCACATCACATATGGATGGGATTATGATTCTTTTATTCCGCATCTTTACTCTGGGTTCTGAACTTCTTACCTCTTTGGGTTATAGTTTTTGCTAACTCTAGGTTCTCGTGATGACTTCATTCCATAGATCCATTCGTTCTAGAAACTCTCTTGATTTCACCAGATGTTCCGAAATACTATCCGATGTTTCCGAGAATCCTATGTACTCTTTACTCTTTGAAATCCTTATCATTTTCCTACACTGTGGTTAACTTCAGATGTTTAGCAATTTTCATTGAAATCCTCTGTGATTGTCATTCTGATCCTATTGATTCAACATGTATGCGAATACTCGCAATCGTCAGTCGATTCCTATAATTCGTCCTTCCGGCTCGGACGTCATTCCGGACATGACCTGGTTCTCAGCCAATCAAACCTTGTTCGATTGTGCAACTAACTCTATTCGGCTTACTCATCCTTTGATTAGAGCGTCTGCTTCTGATCCCCCGATTTGGAAATCGCAATCCCTTTGTATTTTATATTTTGAGTTATTTAGATGTTTCTATAATCTGATGTGTTTGCATTCTTTCTTCCTCTGATTGAGTACCGATACTCACATCAGATCCTTTGCGGACCGCATGATTCCTTGGTGGATTAATATCCGACAGTTTCCTTCATATTCAAAACCTTTATGAGTTCTTCCCCATATACAAGATACCTTTGCGAATTGTATCCTCTGCCTTTGTCGTTTGTACTTCTGCTTTCGAGCTTGTATCCTTGTTTCTGTTGATCATTATATAGGTTCCCAACATGCCCCGATGGGTTGAATATGTGCATTCTGCCATCCGTGTGAACCCGACAGTTTTCACGGGTCATACTCTTCTGATGTTTCGCCAAGCAATTTTTCAACACTAAAATCTTCAAGGAGAAGTGAATGGAAAGATATGCATTGAAGAAAGGGGAGTCGACCTTGAACATTTATGTTCATGCCCATGGAAACAATGTAAATCTTATCATGGAAGCTTCTCATAAAAATAATTATCCCTTTTCATAAACCATCCGATATCCTTAATTCGACTCTGTTGTAAGTATGGTTCCGACCATGCTGTTCTTCATTGATTTCTTTTCTCCGGCATGGTTAACGTAATTCCAATTCGCAGATCATTAAACCTGTCCAGCATCATTCTGCTTATCTTGGGCACCGCGCTCCCTCATATCAACATATCATGAAATTGCAGTACCTCTTGTGTGTTTGTCATCAAATACTAACTTTCACCATTCCTTTTTGAATGGGTCATGCCCCTGTTCAATCGCAACTTCATGAAACCTCTCGATGAATTGTGTTGTGATCATTGTCCACATCTTTGACTTCTTCCGAGATGTGAATTGAATTCGTGGTGTTAAATGCCATCCTTGCCCCTTTGTAATCCTGAAGTTATAGTATCATTAGCTGTATTGTTGTTGACATTCCGGTAACCACCGATGGACAAGAGCCAATTGGTCCACCTCGTCTTAACGAGCAGGAAAATGGTTCTTTTTGTCCCTCGCCCGTGGTACCGACATTGTTGCCAACATAGCCGACAAACTGTCCTCTGACATTCGTTGCTATCATGACCGCCCAAGACGCTACCTATCCTCCTTTACTCATCATGGTGGTGTGTATGTAGGAGATATACCCTAGAGGCAATTATAATTGTTATTTTGTATCTCCCAGTTTGTTATTGATGTTTATGTTCCATGCTATAACTGCAATGGTCCTGGAGCCCGTATATCATAAAGCATCAGAGGAAAACCCATGTGCACGTGTGGAATAATAAACGGTAAAATGTATTCCTAGTCATGCCACTAAGACTAGCTCAAGTGTTGCATGATGATTACGTTTTCCTGATCATGGGCATGTCTATGCCAGCAACTTTGAGGGCATAATGTTAGAAGAACACTTGTGTTGAATCGACCCGAATTGATGTTATGCTATGAGATACATTTCCCACAAGTTAATGGTTAATAACACAGAGAAAGTTAACTTTTGCATAATTCCTTAGACCATGGGAGTATCGAGTTCCTTCATGCTTGCTTCGTGAACTTCGGGGTTTGTTAAACGTCATCTGTAACAAGGTGGCTATTACGGCGGCTTACGGGTTCACGGAAAGGTATGACAAGGAACTAGATAGCTTGAGAATGGGAGTTGCTCCTCCGACGATGGAGAGATATTCTTGGGGCCCTCTTGGTGTTACGGTATCCATCACCGTCTGGCCAGACACAGTGTGATATGATCACAGGGATGCCGGAACGCGGGAACGAGAAAAGAGAACAAAACCGGTAACGAGGTAACTGGCATAGTGCACAAGTTGTTGATTCACGGGGATGCCGATAAATCTCACCTCCTGTTTTGTAACATATCACGACGCAACAGGAATGGTAGACGGCAACTACAGGTTCACTCGAATATTCATTCATGTGGGTAAAGGGATCAATATGGATGTCCACGGTTCCGCCATTGATCGTCGATCGGAAAGTGTTCCGGTCATGTCTATACTTCATCGAACCTATAGGGTCACACGCTTAAGTGTCATCTATCTGCTGAATACTACACATGGAGTCTGAGAGAAAGTCACCATAAAAGTTTTAGAGACACTGGAATAGTTCTGGAGAGAAAGTCGACGAAAAAGTTTCGGAGACGATAGAAAAGTTTCGGTGTCAAAACCAAAAGCGTTCTGGAGAAATGTTTTCACATGAAAATGTTTCGGAACGCTTCCAAAATTATTTTAGGGGGTGGTAGAAATGTTCTGGACCTTCGGGATTTTTTTTGGATTAAACAGACACTGAAAATATTTTGTCATGAATAGTGGTGTGAATAGTGGCATCACTATTAGGGTACAACTACTCCTTTGGAGTTTTGTGCCAAAAATTCAAGGGGATGACATGGGTTGGTGGGACCCCCTTTGTGGGGCCCCACACATGTGTGGCCGGCCATGGGGAGCTCCTCCATGGAGCTCCACTAGCCACCCCATTTTGCCCTTATGAAGGACATAAAGTATAGGCATTTTGGTATTTTCAAGTGCCACTCTACCCCTTGCCTCAAACTATAAATAGAGGTGGAGAGAGCTCTTCAAACTCACTTAAATCTCTCATACACATGCCATGCATCTTCTGGCTTTCTTCTCTCCCTCACACGAAATAGTTTCGTAGAGCCGAAAGGCTGTTTTGGTTCCGGTAGGAACTAGTTCTGGACGGCGAAGCCCTGCCGGATAGCTGACACCGTATGTGTGCAACCCAGTAGAGAGGTTGTAGTTTTGATCTTCTGCCCGAGGGGTTGTTCGAGGGTCCTCCCGAAGGGCTGTTCAAAGATTCGTCCGGTGAGACCATCCGAGGGACTGTCCTGAGGCCTCCCGAAGGGTTGTCCGAGGATCCGTCCAGTGAGACCGTCTGAGGGACAGTCCTGAGGCCTCCCGAAGGGCTGTTCGAGGATCCGTCCGGTGAGCTGACAAGGGAGAATATCCTCGCGGTTGTGAGGTTGTAAAATCCTAGCTGCGAGGATCTGCACCGAGGATCTTCGTCGACTCTACTTCCGCTGCGCTACGAGTCGGTAATGATCAGAACAAAAACCTTGTATGCATCTTCATAGTGGTCCTGGGCGTGTTCGTAGTGCGGAATTTTTTTGTTTTCTATCGCTTTCCCCTACAGTGGCATCATGAGCTGTGCTATGCGTAGATGCAGGTTTCGATCTAGAATACATGAGATGTATGGGTATTGCATAATACAATTTTATAGTAGATGAGATATATTGCTGAAAATTATTTATGCGGGTAGCAGATGAAATCTATTACCCGGCGTTCTTGTTGCTTCCCTTGAATTTACGTATTTCTGATCTTGACGGCATGATGGAATCTTACAAAGTTCTAGCAATCCGCGATCATGATGGATCAACGAAGTGCTAACAGTTCTTTGGGTTCCACCATAATTAAAGAAAGATGAAATTTCGTAGATAAAGGGCAATGCAGATATGATCTGCAAGGGGTTCTTGCGTATGACGAAGTTCAGTATGGGGCTCGAGATTTTATTATCTCGTGTTTCATACGCCCCGCGAAGTTAATCTAGCGACTTGAATAAGCATACTTGTTGGTGAATGTTGGTAGCTACGGTTTAAGTCAAAACCTTAGAAGCCACGTAAAATAATTTTTTGCATAAACCGATTAGAGACGTCTAACTTGGTTTTGCAGGATGACATGAGATGTGCATAAGATGTGGTATAGTCTTCGTCATATTCAATTTGATTATGTATGAGATGACTATATGATGTAAATTAATTAACATGACCTGCGAGTCATGATTCAGCATGATGGCTGGAGCCATATGATTGTCACTTTAAATGGCATGCGTGTCAGCCTCATGTAATGCATTAATTTTATTAGCTATAGAGATAGCAATATTATCTGATGCATTGACAAGGCGGTGACAAGCTTTGTGAAGGTGGACACCGACGCAAAAGCCGAAGACGGAGAAAAAGGAAAAGTAATAGGCCTTGGCAGAAAAGTTCTGCCATGGCAACGGTTTTCGAAACTGCTGCCACGACAACGTTTCTTGGATTTTCGCTAAGACGGAAAAGACTTCTCCGAAAGAAGGGCTATACCATATCATGCTATTATGAATTGCCTGAGATGTTTATCCCTTTCATGGCACCCTTTTGATTGCGTGGTAGTTGCTTTTATTAGGGTGATCTCTCATTTCAAATATCAAGAAGTTAGTGTTCTCCCAAGTGTAGCACCGTCTGAAATATGTGTCTTTTCGGGGTACCACATGGATGCATGGGTACGAACGAATTGAGAAGTATGAAATGGGTGACGGTGAGACCTCACAGCAAGATCACTTGGTTGTCTTGACGTTCAGGCAGGAAAGTCCTGAGTTCGGAACACAGATCAAAAGATAAACAAGAGTCACATAGAGATGTGATCGGCAAGTTGGCCTACCGATTGAAATTCTTGTCACTTGAGATGGATGCATCCATGGCGTTGAATTGCAATATGGGCCTTGAATCACTCAAAATCAATTATGAGAGATATGGATTTGAGTGGGAACGCACTTTAGAATTAAATTGTTTAATCACTAGTGCAAATTTATTATGGACAAAGTCTAAGTAAACTTGTGTTTACTGTTGTAGATCAAATGGCTCGCAACACCTCGTTCAGCTTAGGCCCGATGTTAGAGAAAGAGAAGCTAGCTGTGAATGGAAACAATTATGCGGACTGGGTCCATACCCCGACGTCAGACCTCAGGAGTGCCAAGATAGAGTATGTGCTAGACACGCCTCTTCCAGTAGGGATACAAAAGATTCGCAAGCATGTGATGCTTGTGAATAAAACCACTGTTTCAAAAGGAGAGGCAAGCCCAAGATGAGCAAGGGCACCGGTATGACCGGCTCCCAAGGCAAGTCTATGGGTGGAACCAAGAAAGAAACTGAGTGTTTCTACTATAAGAACCCTGGACACTGGAAGAGAAATTGCAAAAAGTATTTGGCAGATAAGAAGAAGTCCGAATTATCTGGCAAGGGTATAACTGTTATACAAGTTAATGTCATTGACATTATGCTTACCAGCGCAAACTGTAAGTCATGGGTATTTTATACCGGATCGGTTGCTCACATTTGCAACACGATGCATGGACTACAGAAAGTGCGCAAGCTGGAAAAGCATGAGGTCGTGATGCGCGTCGAGAACGGTGATGAGATTGCCGCTCAAGCCGTCGGCATCATGTCTCTACATCTCCCATCAGGATTCATCTTGGAACTAAATAAGTGTTATTTTGTTCCAGAGTTGTGTAGAAACATTATCTCCTGATCATGTCTGATACACGATGGATATTCTTATAAGTCTGAGAACAATGGTTGTTCGATTTATTGTAAGGATATGTTTTATGGATTTGCACCCATTCTTGGTGGCCTATTCATTCTGAATCTTGAATGTGGAAATGATGTCTTTAACGTAGAAGCTAAACACCTTAAGAAGGCTAATACCACCACCACTTTCATGTGGCACTGCCGTCTTGTCCGCATTGGAAAGAAACGCATGCAAAAACTTCATAAAGATGGAATCTTGCAGTCTTTTGATTTTGAATCATTTGACACATTCGAAGCTTGTCTGATGAGGAAGATGACCAAGACACTATTCATGGGTCATCCTGAACATGTGGGAGAATTATTGGAAATAATACATAGTGATGTATGTGGTCCAATGAACACACCAGCCCGCAGTGGTTATTTCTACTTCCTGACTTTCACTGACGATTTATGTAGGTATGGATATATCTACTTGATGAAGCATAAGTCTGAGACCTTTGAAAAGTTCAAGGAGTTTCAGAATGAGGTAGAGAATCATTGTGACAGAAAGATTAAGTTCCTGCAATCAGATCGCGGAGGCGAATATCTTAGTCATGAGTTTAGCCAACATCTGAGTGACCGTGGAATCGTTTCACAGCTTACGCCTCCCGGAACTCCACAGAGAAATGGAGTGTCCGAGCGACGTAACCGAACCTTGTTAGACATGGTAAGGTCGATGATGTCTCTTACAGAACTGCCGATATCTTTTTGGGGTCTTGTGCTACAAACTGCTGCTCATACATTAAACAGAGCACCTTCAAAGTCTGTTAGGACGACACCACATGAGATGTGGAATGGGAAGAAACCTAGTGTGTCGTATCTCAAAATTTGGGGTTGTGAGGCATACGTAAAGCGTTTACAGCCAAGCAAACTCGATCCCAGATCAGACAAATGTTACTTTGTTGGTTATCCCCAGGAAACTATTGGGTATTCTTACTACCACCAGTCCGAGAACAAAGTGTTTGTTGCAAAGGTCGGACACTTTCTCGAGAAAGAGTTTCTCGCTAAAGTCGTGAGTGGGAGGACAGTACAACTTGATGAGATTACTGAATCTTCGGCAACCGTTGATATGGCCAAGGAACCGGAAGAAATTCCACAAATTATCCCTACAACCGAGCCGAAAGTTGTCGCATGTGATGCGGAAACTTCTGATAAATTTGTAACTGAACCGCGCAGATCAGGTAGGGCTATCCAGCCACCTGAGTGGTTTCATAACGAAATCTTCATCCTTGAAGACGATGAACCTATGCACTACAAGGAAGCGATGGCGGGGCCCAGCTCAAGGGAATGGCACAAAGCCATGAAATCCAAAATGGAGTCCATGTACGAAAACCAAGTTTGGAACTTGTTAGAACTTCCAGAAGGCGTAAAGCCCATTGGTTGTAAATGGATTTTCAAAAGAAAGACAGACGCGGATGGTAACATTACTATCCATAAAGCTAGACTTGTCGCGAAAGGTTCATGCAAGTTGAAGGAGTTGACTACGACGAGACTTTATCGCCTGTAGCTATGCTTAAGTCTGTGCAGATACTACTAGCAATTGCTGCTTATTTCGATTACGAAATATGGCAGATGGATGTCAAAATGGCTTTCCTAAATGTAAACCTCAAAGAGGATGTATACATGATACAGCCTGAAGGTTTTTTCAATCCTAAGGATGCTAAAAAGGTATGCAAGCTTCAGAAGGCCATTTATGGTCTAAAGCAAGCATCAAGGAGCTGGAACATTCGTTTTGATGAAGTAGTCAAAGAGTATGGCTTCATCAGAAATGACGAAGAATCTTGTGTTTATAAGAAGTTTAGTGGGAGCGCAAAAGCATTTCTAATCTTATATGTGGATGACATATTGTTGATTGGAAATGACGTGAATTTTCTTAGCGAAATAAAAGACTCATTGAAGAAGAATTTTTCAATGAAGGACTTGGGCGAAGCGGCATACGTATTAGGCATTAAAATCTATAGAGATAGATCCAGACGCCTGATTGCGCTTAGCCAAAGCATGTACATTGACAAGGTGTTGAAAAGGTTCAATATGGAGAATGCCAAGAAAGGCCTACTCCCCATGTCACCTGGCACAGTGCTCAGCAAGAATCAGTGTCCTCGGACTCTCGATGAGCGAGTACAAATGAATGATGTTCCATATGCTTCGGAAGTTGGTTCAATTATGTATGCCATGCTATGTACAAGACCAGATGTTTCCTATGAGCTAAGTGTTAGCAGCAAGTACCAAAGTGATCCAGGATTGGAACACTTGGCTACAGTCAAAAATATTCTTAAGTACCTCAGAAGGACCAAGGATTTGTCCTTTTGTACGGAGGTGATGAAGAGCTCATTGTAAATGGTTACACTGATGCAGGCTTCATGACTGACCCAGATGACTTCAAATCTCAATCAGGCTACGTTTTCATTTTTGAACGGTGGCGCAGTTGACTGGAAAAGTTCCAAACAAAAAACTGTGGCGGATTCTACGACAAAGGCGGAATATGTGGCGGCTTCAAAAGCCTCCAAGGAGGTGGTCTAGATCAAGCAGTTTCTTGAAGACCTTGGTGTGGTTCCTAGTGCGCTGGACCCGGTGGAGATCTATTGTGATAATAGTGGCGCCGTGTCTCAGGCAAGGGAGCCATGTTCCCACCATAAGACAAGACATATTGAACGCAAATACAAACTCATTCGACATCATGTTGAAGCGGGTTTAGTGAAAGTACGCAAAGTTCACACGGATCTGAACGTGTCAGACCTGATGACAAAGCCTCTATCATGAGCAAAGCATGAGCAGCACCGGATAGCCATTGGTGTTAGGGAAGCCATGTAACTAGACTATTGACTCTAGTGCAAGTGCGAGTCTGTAGGAGATATGCCCTAGAGGCAATTGTAATAGTTATTTTGTATCTCCAAGTTTGTAATTGATGTTTATGCTCCGTGCTATAACTGCAATGGTCCTTGAGTCCGTATATCGATAAAGGATCAGAGGAAAACCCATGTGCACGTGTGGAATAATAAACGGTAAAATGTATTCCTAGTCATGCCACTAAGACTAGCTCAAGTGTTGCATGATGATCACGTCTTCCTGATCATGGGCATTTCTATGCCAGCAACTTTGTGGGCACAATGTTAGAAGAACACTTGTGTTGAATCGACCCGAATTGATGTTAAGCTGTGAGATACATTCGTCACAAGTTAATGGTTAATAACATAGAGAAAGTTAACGTTTGCATAATTCCTTAGACCATGAGAGTATCGAATTCCTTCATGCTTGGTTCGTGAACTTTGGGGTTTGTTAAACGTCATCTGTAACAGGGTGGTTATTACGGCGGCTTACGGGTTCACGGAAAGGTATGACAAGGAACTAGATAGCTCGAGAATGGGAGTTGCTCCTCCGACGATGGAGAGATATTCTTGGGGCCCTCTCGGTGTTACAATATCCATCACCGTCTAGCCCGATACGGTGTATATGATCACAGGGATGCCGGAACGCGGGAACGAGAAAAGAGAACAAAACCGGTAACGAGGTAACTGGCATAGTGGACAAGTTGTTGATTCACGGGGATGCCAATAAATCTTACCTCGGGTTTTGTAACATATATCGACGGAACGGGAATGGCAAACGGCAACTACAGGTTCACTCGAATATTCATTCGTGTGGGTATAGGGATCAATATGGATGTCCACGGTTCCGCTATTGATCGTCGATCGGAAAGTGTTCCGGTCATGTCTATACTTCACCGAACCTACAGGGTCACACGCTTAACGGTCATCTATCTGCTGAATACTAGACAGGGAGTCTGAGAGAAAGTCACCGGAAAAGTTTCGGAGACACTGGAATAATTCCAAAGAGAAAGTCGACGAAAAAGTTTCGGAGATGACAGAAAAGTTTCAGTGTCAAAACCAGAAGCGTTCGGGAGAAATGTTTTCACACGAAAATGTTACGGAACGTGTCCAAAATTATCTTAGGGGCTGCCAGAAATGTTCTGGACCTTCGGGAATTTTTTTGGATTAAACAGACACTGAAAATATTTTGTCATGAATTGTGGTGTGAATAGTGGCATCACTATTAGGATACAACTATTCCTTTGGAGTTTTGTGCAAAAAAGTCAAGGGGATGGCATGGGTTGGTGGGACCCGCTTTGGGGGGCCCCACACATGTGTGGCCGGCCATGGGGAGGTCCTCCATGGAGCTCCACTAGCCACCCCATTTTGCCCTTATGAAGGACATAAAGCATGGGCATTTTGGTATTTTCATGTGCCACTCTACCCCTTGCCTCCCGAAGGGCTGTATGAGGATCCGCCCGGTGAGACCATCCGAGGGACTGTCCTGAGGCCTCCCGAAGGACTGTCTGAGGATTCGTCCGGTGAGCTGACAAGGGAGAACATCCTCGCGGTTGGGAGATTGTTAAATCCTACCTTCAGTGATCTGCATCGACG
Source organism: Elymus sibiricus (assembly GCA_039707655.1). Taxonomy (NCBI): domain Eukaryota; kingdom Viridiplantae; phylum Streptophyta; class Magnoliopsida; order Poales; family Poaceae; genus Elymus; species Elymus sibiricus. Next base: position 409,121,447 of record CM077674.1, on the reverse strand, counting down.
ATCTTCATCGACTCTACTTCCGCTGCGCTACGAGTCGGTAATGATCAGATCAAAAACCTTGTATGCATCTTCATAGTGGTTCTGGGCATGTTCGTAGTGCGGAAATTTTTTGTTTTCTATCGCGTTCCCCTACAGTGTAGTGGGTCACCTCAATTTTGATCATCTTAATGATTCGGGACAGCTCGAGTCATCGAACGCCTACTTATGCAATGTGCTCTATACTCCCCCTCAACTGTGCATGTGCTTTCTAGTTGACAACTTGATTTCACCGATGTAATTATCCCTTCAATCCTGAGCACATCATTCTTTTGAAATTCCTCATGGAAGATCTTTTGATCCTAAAGTTTCATGCATATACACTATATGATCTTTGTATCCGAAGATATCCTTTGCACTTGGCTTCGTATGTATTTCACGAGCCACCTTCCTTAACATATTCCATTCCAGTATCAGATGCAATATCTATTCCTCATTGCTCTGAACCCCTTTTTAGGCATCGAATGGCTGCCTACCCGATTGAAGCTTCTTGTACCTGCTTCCGTTGCTCTCGACATGTTGCAAGCATACAAACACGAGAGATACCTTTATACCTCCTTCCCTGAGATAATTACAGGATACCAATCCTTGTAGATATCTGTTCTTATAGAGTTTCTCCTCCTATCCTATTTGTAAGTACGATGAAGTTCCTGAAGAAAAAATGTCAAGTTCGTCATGACACAAAGGCATAGAAGAACAAGAAGACTTCAACGAAATGGATCAACCTCTTCGAGAACAACAACAAGGACCGAGAAGACTCGCTAGAATTTCGTAACCATATCTTTTACCCCTACTCTACCTCTTAAATCTCGGGACGAGATTTCTTCGAGTGGAGGAGAGTTGTGACACCCCTGTAATTAAGGCACTGTTACTTCCTTAATAAAGTTGCCATGTCATCATAATTACCATTGCTAATTGCCACTTGTTCCAAACCTCAACTCAAATTCAAATTCAAATGCAAGTCAAAATTTATTTCTACAAACAGTCAAACAAAAATGTTGGCATTATCCCATAAAATGCCAATGTATTTTTCATGAAGAAACCAACCTCATTTGGATTCCCATTTTGCCCCTACCATCAGTTTAATGGACCAACAACATTTAAGTAAGCCCAATTAATTTCAAACATAAATTTGAATAAATCCAAATGCCCTGAAAATTTTTGTACAACCCTGGAATATTGTGTTGGATTTTGGTGCAAAATTTCAGGTTCAACAAAATTCGTTTGGTGCTAGAAATAAATACAAACAGAACAAAAAGGAGAAAACAGAAAAAGAAAAGAAGAAAATTGCCTACTGTGCCGTTGGGCTCTACACGCACAGGAGCTGGCCCAGCCCAACAGCCGCTACAGGGCGTCTTCCACCTCCGTGTCAGCTCCACCATGGCCGCGCGCGCGATGGCGCCGGCCGATGAACGACACGGCTGCCCTCCAAACGCCCAGGATGGCTACTTAGCCTCTCCTCGAACCACCCTGGACAAACACTAGCTTCTAATCCCCCTCTCCCCCACTCGTTCGCCTCGCCACAGTGGACATCAGTGTCACCGTCGCCGCGTCATCGTCGCCGCCATGCTCCGGAGCAGCCCTAAGCCATCAGATGATGTCCAGGACGTCCTCCCTCGTGGTCTACTTCATCTACGGGGACTAGAACGAGCTGGACAGCAACGAGCCGATGGAATCGATCGCCTGCTTCGACTACGGCCGCCGCGTGCCATCGCCGGATCTGCACCACTCCGTCCACTCCCGTCGTCAATGAGCTGCTCGTCAGCACCGTTGTGAGCACCGCTGCAATTCCCCTCTCTGCCTTAGCCTGTATTCGGGCCATAGATAGCCGTAGCCGCCGCCGTGCTCTGTCCGAATCTTTGCCACCGCCGCCGTGTTTATTACCGTCACAGTCGTTCGTTCCGATACAAGAGGAGCACGCGGTCGTGCTCCTGGCAACACCTAGTTGCCGCCTGTGCTCACTAACTCGTCGACCCCGTGATGTTGCTTCGATTCCGCCGGAGATCTGTCACTGCCGCCATAGAACGTCGATGTCGCCGTCTATCCCTGAGCACCCGCTGGATGCACCGCAATTGACGCAACCCGTAGCACCTCTCCCCTGACCAAACGGTGGCCGAGAGCACCATCTCCGTGGGTCACTCCCCCCCCCCCCACGTGGAGTAGTCCCTGGCGTGGCCCAGTGCGCCACCGGCATTTAAACCGGCCAATGGCTCACTTCCAGTGGCCCAGGCTAGATAAATTTGTGATTAGTGTTAACGTAAAACACCGCTGTCAGTCACTGCCATGTGGGACCACCCCTAATAAATACCCTTTTAGTTAAAACGTAGTCTATGACATGTGGGCCCCCTACACTGTAGCAATTAGTTAACACTAAACAGCACCCTGAGGCACTGACAGTGGGACCCCCACTGTTAGTTAACCCTGTTTAACCATTTAGTTTGACCCACAGTCAATGACAACCGGGTCCCACACCTCCTTTTGACCAGTCAAACTGCTGACTGGGCTTGACCCAGTTGACCTAGTAAGTGGCCCCACCAGTCAGTCTCTGTGGCTGGCTGCCTCTGGGTATAAAAAGAATTAATCAATATAATTTTGAATAAAAATAATTCCAGAAAATTCCAGAAAATCAATAAAACATTGAAAATTCATATAAAATAATCTATAACTCGGATGATGGTAATTTATATATGAAAAATGATCAGAAATAAACAAATCCGAATATGTCATCCACATGCATGACAACCCTCTCTAATATAATGAACCTTGACATTTTGCTACCGGATCAAATAACAAAATTGTATTTGGAGCCGAATATTTTCCCTCTTCAATTAAAATGCTGAGTAATGCATTAGAGCACGTCATCATCACATTTTTCCATGCCATTGCATCTGTGTTGTATTTGGGTGCTCTGTTGTTTATCTGTTTCCATATTTACTTCTTTCCGGTAGACTCCGCGACCGATGTTGATCCTGAGTGCGACTACTTCACTGAGGATCCGGTTTCATCAGCAGAGCTTCCAGGCAAACAAAACCCCCTTGATTATTCCAATATCGCCTATTCTTTCTCTCTACTTTCATGCATTAGGTAGTGGTACCATTGTTGTTCGGTAGATCCTATTCTGATGCATAGCCTGATTTTGTCGTCTGATATTGATGCCAAGTTAGTGATGCTTGAGTTCCATCTGTTGGCCCTCCACCCTTGTCCGTGTTGCCATGCTATATTATCAGACCGTGATCCCTCTGGGCGATGATCATGGGTATACTTATACTGTTATACTATATGATACTCTACGGTGGACTCGGACTTCAGTGGCCAGTGACATGGTACGAGGTGGACTGCCACGAGATGCCGATGAAGACTGATATTGTAACCTTTTTGAGATTGTGTTCTAAGTCGGGGGCTGGTCGGGCTGGTGGTTCCATCCAGGATGAAATGGGCCTGGGACTCGGCAGCTGTTCGCGAGAGATTCACGGTGGTGGAATGACAGGGCAGGTAGATACCCTCCGGATGAGGTGAGCCTGGGCCATGGGCGTTGCCGCATTAAAATGAAATAACATGACTAAGCACGCAGGTGGAAACAACTGCTGGAGAGCAGGGTGAGGTGTTCCACTTGGCCGATTTGGGACTGAGTTCTGGGTATTTGATCCGAGATTGCCACTGGCATATACACACTAACCGCCACGCAGGATAATGGTTATGGGGCCCTCGGCGTCGTCAGTTCCTTACCGAAAGCTTTTCAGATGTCATAGTTCAGAGAGGCGGCGTGGCCGGGCAAGTGCCATCCAGGACAGAGGTGGGCTTGTACCCGACTCGGCTCGCAACATGCCTCGGAGTGCCTAGGGTGAGCGGCCAAACAACCCTTCACGCTTAGGATGTAGACCGGCGGGTGACCTCTCTAGAGAGCTGACAAAGGACTTCGGCGTGTCAATCATCTGAGGCCGGGCAGACCCGCAGAAAAGTGTGTCCGGCCAAAGTGAAATTGAGCGTGTCGGGTAATGTGGTGCACCCCTGTAGGGAAGACTAACTGTTTGAACGACTTGGAGATGTATCCCGTTCATAGCCAACTTAAACCGGATACTTAATAAAATACACCAACCTATTGTATAAAATGCCCGCGGATCTCTTTCTCGCAGGGAATCGAGGAAGGATCGTAGGGTATCATATTGTATTGTATTGTTGTGTTATTTACAAGTTGGTATCGTATGCGCTCTTTCTCTTCTATTGCTGCAAGATGCTACTGTTCTCTTCCCTTGGTGCAAGATGCTGGTACTTTGATGATACATGGAGCTTCCCCCTTTATTCTGGCATTTTTGCAGTATAGTCCACTGATATTACCCATTTCCTTTGATACCGATGAATATGTAGCATAGATCTGATGTAAGTCTTATGAGTACTTTGGATGAGTACTCACCGTTGCTTTGCACTTCTTTTCCCTTCAACCCGGTTGCTACAATAAGATAGGAGCCTCTCGGATGCAGGAATCCCCGACGATGGTTGCTAATTGGAGTTCGACGTCGGCGAGTAGTACGGAGGTCCTAGGCAGGAGGCCTGCACCTTTGGGTAGTGTCGTTGTTATGTTTCTGCCTTCTTAAGGCACCTTTGTAAATTGTCTGTAGTCAGACCTAACTCTTTGATGTAATATTGGGTCTTACGACCCTGGCTTGTAATATAATGTTTTATGTTTATTTTTGTGTCGTAGAGTTGTGTTGTGGTACGACCGTGGAGTCGCCATTCATGATCATGCGAGCTGCATGTATGATTTGTGCACGATTCTTGATCGGGGGCGTCACGGGAGTTGACGGAGGATATCGATGAGCACGTCATAGGGGAAGCAGATGCCGTCGCTGTTGTTGGTGCAATAATTTGCCTCCTTTGGTTTTGGAGATTGTTGACAAACAGTGAGGGAATAATGTGTTTGCTAGTGCACACAGAGTAACAGGTCCCTGGACTTAAGAGGAGTTTGGATTCATAACTCCGAAGATTATCCCCTGCGTAGCAGTGAAAGTTATCACCGAAGTTTATGACGACAAGAGTGACCCCTCAAAAACTGCTGACGTGAAGCAATTGGATCGGTGCCTGTCCGAAGGAAGTGACTGCTGCCGAGGAGATTGAAGATGAAGAGAAGACGTAGCATTCTTTACGTTGTTTCTCTTCTCTTTATTGAGTCATAGGACCACCGTACTATTAAGAGGGGTGTACCGTTCGAAGCTTTGATTCTCTGATGCTAAACCCAAAACCTATGAAAGATGCAAGAGAAATCTCTTTGTGTTCCGAGCAAATACTTGCCAGCAAGAAACTATGATATTCTTCGCTGCGAGATTTTGTCTCTGACCGAGGAGTTAGCATTACTTGCTCCGCAAGTAATGTTACCGTTGCTCTGAAAATCCGACCGTTGTGAACGTGTCGGTTGGCCATTGGCTGGACCGCGTGTCCAAAATGGTCATTTCTCATCCGGGAAGGCTGCGGCTATAAATAGCCACCCCGCACCGGCGTTGTCCGGTGGCTGCTCCGTTTGATTCCGATAAGATTGTTGAGCAACCCCCACTCCGAAAGATTTGAGTTTAAAATCCACCGAGAGAAAAACCCCAGAGCTAAAAAATTAGATAGTGGTTCAGCATCACTAGAATCTAAGTCCAGTACGCTCCGCCTATTACTCTTGAGAGCTGCAAACTCTCTAGACGGTTAGGTGTCAATCTCTTCAGAGACCAAGAGTAATTGTGGTTCTCGAAGAAGAAGTCTGTAAAGGTTCGGAGATCGCCTCAAGTATCTACCACGAGTAATCGGCATTGGTTGACGAACCAATTGTCGAGGAGAATAGGGCGAAGAGAGTTTATCTTCTGTGTTAAATCACAACCCCTCCAACCAGACGTAGTCCTTGTGCAGAAGGGCGAACTGGTCTACCAAACACCTTGTCGCCATCGAGCATCACTGGTCACCTCTGCTACCCTCTTTACATTCGAACTGTGACATGCCGTATTTCAATCATGTGATTTACCTCGATGCATGCTGCTAGTTTCCATTCGGTAGTTTGTATTCACTCACTGTTTACTGTTTTCATTCGTTCCGCTGCTGGGTTTCGAGAGTTTTTGATATTTCCGAAGAAAATTTAAAACTCCCATTCACCCCCCCCCTCTGGTAGACATACTTCGTTCCTACAATTGGTATCAGACCAAGGTACTCCTTGACTCTGCTCATTTTGGTCTAACCACCTTGGAGTTTAAGTATGTCTTCAGTGAGCTACAAGTCGCACCTCAAGATTCCCATCTTCGATGGGACGGACTATCCCTTCTGGAAGGAGAAAATGAAGATCCGTCTCCGAGCTATTGATGATGATGTGTGGAATATGGTGCAGAATGGATTCACAGTTGAAGTACCCCAGGTCCCCAGTGACCACGAGAAGAAACTCATTCAGATGGATGCTCAAGCTAAAGATGAAATTGGTGGCTATCTCTCTCGTGCTCAATTTCTTCGCTACCGTCAGTGTGAAACTGCAAAGGAATTATGGGACATTCTCGAGAAGATAAACGAGGATGTTTCAACTCAAAAAGAAGCTCGCATTGATACACTTCGAGCCAAGTTCAATCGGTTCAGGCGAATTGGAACTGAGATCTGCCAGCAAACCTTCGATCGCCTGAGTGACATTGCAAACGAGCTACAAGGTCTCGGCGCCGAAGACATCACTGATCACGAAGTTGTGAAGAAACTGCTCCGATCCCTTGACAGTTCGTTCGACACACTTGTTCTGATGATTCGGGAACGAGCTGGTTTCTGCTGATATCATGGAAAGGCTAAATACCCACGAAGAACAAGAAGAAGAAAAGAGAGATCTCTATGGCTCGAGTCACCGAAAAAATCATGCTCTCAAGGCTGCTGAATCTTCCTCAGAAGGAAATGCCGATGAAGCAGATGACACCGAAAGGATCAGTCAGGATCTCGCATTGATCACGAAAAGATTCCAGCGTCTTCAAAGGAAAAATCAGTTTCAGAAGAAACGATCCAGCAACTCTGGCGGCTCCAAATCTTCATCAAAGCCGACAGGAGATTACACCTGCTTCAAGTGCAAAAAGCCAGGTCATTTAATTTCGGACTGCCCTCTCTGGGAAGCTGAAATCCGTGCAAGTGGAAGATATGATTCAGGAAACCATGGCAAAAGCAAGAGCAAAAGCTACGACTCCGATGATGTGAAGAAAACGAAGAAGTTCTTCAAGAAGAAGGATTCCTCCAAGTCCTCATCAAGATCTTCCTCGAAGAATCCTTCCAAGTCCTCGTCCAACCGCAAGAACACTTCACGCAAGGCCAAGGCATACATCGGCAAAGAGATGGATTCCGAAGAAGAAGCATCCTCTGACGCCGAAGAGGTTGCTGAATCAGAGGAGGATTCCGATTCCGGCATGGCTGGCATAGCATGTGGCTCCGCTCCAGCATCGAACTTCTTCAAGAATCATTCGAGCGACAACGAGTCTCCTGCATACTGCTTCATGGCCAAAGCTTCAAAAGAAAAGTTATCCTCCAAACATCACCAGGTTCACTCTAGTGATCAATATTCTTCTGATGAGGATGACCATGCTAAACTGATAAAAATTGCCAATATACAACAAAACTCTCTCGAGAAAATTGAGAAAACCCTCAGGAAGTCTGAAGGGTTATTGGTTGAGGAGATGGAGAAAAATCAGTCGTTGACCGAAGAGTATTCCGCTCTCAAGTCTCGAATGAAAGAACTATCAGATCGTCATGATTTTCTCTCGGCTGACCACGAAAGATTGACTTACGATTACCTGAAACGAAAACAGGAACTCGAGTCACTGAGAGAGGCTCATGATGATTTGATCAGAGAAAATTCTCTTCTCACCCAACAACTCAAAGAGAAACCTAAAGTGTTTGTACCTCCTTGCTTAAAATGTCTTGAACGCAGTAATGCTGAATCAAATGCTGAATCTTCTGTGAATGCTAACCCCTCGGTTGAGGAAAATGGTTCTGTTTCTGATGAAAATGCTAGGTTGAAGGATCTTCTTCAGACAGGAATGTTCAAGTCTCTCAAAGGGCATCAAACCCTGTGTGATGTTCTGAAGAAATCCATTCTTCACAAAAACCCCAGGAAGGAAGGTATTGGTTTCGAAAGGAAACTAAATGAGAATGGCTCCTACTGGGAACCGGATCAATATCCTAGCACTGTGTGGGTGCCTGCTAAGAGCAAAACGCTCGATCCAGCTTTACTTTCGGGATATGACTCGCCGATACCTGAATACTCATATGATGATTCTCTGGACAACTATAAGTTGTTCAAAAACAAACGTGGGGAGGCTGTTGCTCGCTATATTGGACCGAACAATAGGAATGGCCCTCCAAAGGAAGCTATCAGGATGCCTAAGAAAACTATCGAAGCATTACCTGTTACTAGATTACTAACCATGCAGGAAGAAAATACTCGATATATTCTAGAAAAGATTCGACAGAATGAGTACATGCTTGTATCACCCAACCACTATACTCATTCGTCTGGAAGGAATTTCAATGCATACTCTTTCGATTATTCTCGCACTCATTCAAGTTACAATTCGCATGACTATCGAAAGAAATCATATCCTGCTCGCTCATATGTTTCAAAGCCACCTACAATGATGTGGGTGGTTAAGAAAGCCTGATTTCTCTGCAGGACTATATCTCCGGGTGTACCGAATGGATAATGGATAGTGGATGCACTAGTCATATGACCGGAGACAAGTTGTTGTTTGTCGACCCCAACTTAACTGCTTCATCTGAGAAGTATATTACTTTCGGCGACAACAACAAAGGAAAGGTACTTGGGTTAGGTAAAATTGCTATATCTATGGACAAGAATATTGATGATGTTTTACTTGTTCAGTCTCTTGGATTCAATCTTATGTCAGTTGGCAAGCTTTGTGATCTAGGCATGTTAGTTCTATTTTCTAAATCCAAATGCATTGTCTTTATGGCCACTGACAATTCCTTCGTGTTCGAAGGAAATAGAAAAGGTGATTTATATATTGTGGATTTCTCTAAGGGTCCCTCAGTCCGAACTTGTTTGCTTGCAAAAGCAACCGAAGGATGGCTGTGGCACCGAAGACTTGGTCATGCAGGTATGAGAAATTTGCAGACTCTCGTGAAGAAAAATCATCTCCGTGGTATTCCCGATGTAAAATTCGACAAGGATCGTCTCTGTGCTGCGTGTGAAGCCGGTAAACTGGCCAAGAAGCACCATTCATCAAAAACTGTCATGACCACAACAAGACCACTAGAAATTCTTCATATGGATTTATTCGGGCCTCAAAATTATGCAACTTTCGGAGGCAGTCATTATGGTCTGGTTATTGTTGATGATTTCTCTCGTTACACTTGGGTATTCTTCCTCGAAGACAAAACCTGCACCCAAGACATCTTCAAAAGATTCGCCAAGAAGGCTAAAAATAAATATGATGTGCGAATTAAGCATGTCAGAAGCGACAATGGTACTGACTTCAAAAATACTCATATCGAAGATTTTCTCGATGAAAATGGTATTACTCATGAATTCTCTGCCGCATACACTCCCCAACAGAATGGAGTTGTTGAGCGAAAGAATAGAACTCTCATTGAAATGGCGAGAACAATGCTCAGTAAGTATAAAACTCCCATTCGTTTCTGGGCTGATGCTATTAATACTGCTTGCCATGTTGTGAATCGTGTCTATCTTCACAAATTCCTTAAGAAAACTTCATATGAACTTATCACTGGCAAGAAACCGAATGTTTCTTATTTACGTGTTTTTGGTGCACCTTATTGCTATATTCGTGACATGAATCATAATTCTAAGTTTGCACCCAAGGCACATGAAGGTTTTCTTCTTGGTTATGGCTCGAACTCGCATACTTATCGTGTCTATAACTCTCAGCACGGGAAAGTTATGGAAACGGTAAATGTGCCGTTTGATGAATCTAACGGCTCTCAAAAGGAGCACCTGCCTAATGTGATAGATGAACCTCTGATTTCGGATACTATTCGGCAAATGGCTATTGGGGACATCAGGCCAGTCGAAGGAAATGTACCTGATTCTTCCGATGATGATGCTCCCATAGCTCGACGAACACGCCAAGCTACTGCCGAAGCAAATGCCGCTCCGAACACAAATGGCAACCCAAATGCGAATGCAAGTACCGATCAAAATGGCAATCATAATGAAAATGGCGATACTAATGCCAATCCTGATGCTGATAATGAGGAAAATAAAAATGATCATCTCGATGGAAATCCTCACCCACGAGTGGCAAATCGAGTTGACCCTGCATTAATCCTTGAAGATCTTGAAAATCCAGGTTACCGACCAACAACTCGCTCTCGCACTCGTTTGGCTAACTACTATGGCAGTTTCTCTTTCGTCTCATTAACAGAACCTACCAAGTATGAGGAAGCCATGAATGATCCCGATTGGATGAATGCCATGCAAGAAGAATTGGTGCAATTCGAATTGAATGATGTGTGGGAATTGGTTGACAAACCAAATCCTAAGAAGCACAATATCATCGGCACAAAATGGATTTTCCGAAATAAGCAAGATGAAAATGGCATTGTTGTGAGAAACAAAGCACGTCTTGTCGCGCAAGGGTATACACAGGTAGAAGGTATTGATTTCGGTGAAACATATGCTCCTGTTGCTCGCCTTGAGGCAATTTGTATTCTTCTCGCTTATGCAAATTACAATGATATTCTGCTTTATCAAATGGATGTGAAGAGTGTTTTCCTCAATGGTGAAATTGATGAGGAAGTATATGTTAGACAGCCACCTGGCTTTGAAAATCCTCAGTTTCCTAACAAAGTTTTCAGGTTGAAAAAGGCGCTATATGGGTTGAAGCAAGCCCCTCGAGCTTGGTATGACACTCTGAAGAGGTTTTTGCTCGACAAAGAGTTCAAGCCAGGATCCACTGATTCCACACTTTTCACTCGTGCTATTGATGGCGATCTATTCATTTGTCAAATTTATGTGGATGATATTATTTTCGGCTGTACTAACAATGCTTGCAGCATGGAATTCGGACAAATGATGTCCGAGAAATATCAAATGTCTATGATGGGTGAACTTAAGTTCTTTCTCGGACTGCAAATTCGTCAACAGGACAATGGAATTTTTATATCTCAGGAGAAATATCTGAGAGATTGTCTGAAGAAGTTCAAAATGCAAGATTGCAAGCAGAAGGGATACAAAACTCCCATCCCACAAATGGCCAGCTGGACGTAGATATGTACGGTAAAGATTACGATCAGAAGGCTTATCGTTCAATGATTGGTTCTTTGCTTTACTTATGTGCATCCAGACCTGATATTATGTTGAGTGTTTGTATGTGTGCTCGTTTTCAAGCTGCACCGAAAGAATCGCATCACCAAGCGGGCAAGCATATTCTGAGATATTTGGCTCACACCCCCACCTTAGGTTTATGGTATCCTAAGGGAGCACAGTTTGACCTCGTTGGCTATTCAGACTCAGATTATGCAGGTGACCGTGTTGACAGGAAATCTACTTCGGGGACATGTCATTTCCTCGGTAGATCATTGGTATGTTGGTCGTCAAGAAAGCAGAATTGTGTCTCACTCTCTACGGCTGAGGCCGAATATATTGCTGCTAGCGCCTGTTGCACTGAGTTGTTATGGATGAAGCAAACTCTGAAGGATTATGGCATCAAGGTCAAGAAGATCCCTCTATTGTGCGACAATGAGAGTGCGATCAAAATTGCACACAATCCTGTGCAGCACTCTCGCACCAAGCATATTGACCTCAGACATCATTTCCTTCGTGATCATGATGCTCGAGAGGATATTGTTATCAGTCACGTCAACACCGAAGAGAATCTTGCCGATATCTTGACCAAGTCTCTCGATGAGAAACGATTCTGTGCGTTACGGTGTGAGCTAAATATCCTAGATTCCGCAAACGTGCAGTAAGCTGGACTCGGCACCCGTACCAACACTTCCACATCTTAGAAGGAATGGGTGCATAACACTCGAAGAGTTTGAAAATTTCGACAAAGTGAAATTTTCTTTCTGAGAGTGAATACATTAACGAAGAACTAGACTAACCAGGTGCCACGATAATTGTGCGATGCTCGGGGTCATACAGTTCTTATACGGTGGGTAACGCCACCACAATTTCTCTTCGTTGAGTTGCGTTTGAAGATTTTGTGTTTGTCCGAATGTATTTCACTCATAGTTTTCTCTCGGGTGTTTGTGTTTCTTCGTCTGAGTGAAATGCCTAGGACCCTGTTTTCCCTCTATTCTATCTCTTCCAGTCTATGATGTTCCGTTATGAATGCACAAAATTCATCTGTGAACGAAACTTAATCTGTTTTGGCAAAAGCCGTCCAAAATTTGGGGTTTCCCGCCCAGGTCTGGACCACGTTCTTAGATAACGGTTGCCACGTGCTCTCCATCAACTGCCAGCTTATCCTATCCGTTGAATCGCAAGCGTCCCTTGACTCCGTCCGTCCGATCAGATTTACAGGGTGCGGTCATTTTCCCCTCGCATATATAAACTGCGCCGCCCCCTATCTCGTTTTTACTTCGCATCTCCACCATCGCCACTCTCCGAAGCCCTACCGCACTGCTCCTCCTCAGGCTCGACGACGCCGACCATCTTCGCCGCTTCACTGCCGGAAAGAGGTCGCCGGAGTCCTTCCTCGCCGCCGCGGATCATCTTCATCTCAGCGCTGCCGTAGTTGTTGCACATCACCGAGTTAGGGTACGTGCAGTGCGAACATGTTCTTCTATTCATCTAGTTCAAGTTCGTCCGCGGTAGAAATTGCCTTGTTTTTACTGCAATCTCTCAGATCTTTACTGCTAGGTAACTTCTGTGGATGTGGTTTGTAGTTGTCCCTCGCATCCGAAAAACTTCAGATCTAGGGTTTGTGTTATGTCTCGTCCGAACGGAATGCTTACCACGCTTACTAGTATTTTCTTCGAACCTACTAGTTCGTTCTACACATTTCCTTTGCCCGAAACATTTCTCAAAGTCTGCATCTACTTCTTCATCAAAAACGATTTCTTTTTCAAAATCTTCGCTGTGTGCATTCGTAACCCTGTCCCCATTTTCCCTCGCATCTATCTATGTTCACAGGAAAATGTAGTCAGTTGCGGATTCAGCTCAGCGTAGCCTGCCTGACAGAGATGATATTGTATTGGGCACTGCTGATGAATCAAAAGCTCCGAATGCTAAGGGCCCAACGGTAGGCCCGTCAACCAGCAAGAGAAAAAGGACCGAACAGAATGCCGACGAGCAAGTAGAAACTGCTCCGTAGAAGACGAGGGGTGGCAGATAGGCTCTCACAAACACAGCAGAATATATCTCTCATGATCGGTATAACACAGTTCCAGGCGAAACAAAACACGAAAGAGATACACGACATCAATGGATTTGACGCCACTGGGTGCGCAAATGGTTCAACTATGAGTTCATTGCTTCTCGTTTTGCTCAGAATTTTGCATTCCATCCACCGTGGGGTGACTGCCGAGAACTTTCTCTAATCAAGTCAAATGGACCTCAAGAGAGACCACCTGCTCCTGAAAATGCACATGAGTCTTCCCTTCGCACTCCTGCCTCATATCCCGATGAGCTTGCTAAGCGTCAGCACAATGCCGTCAAAAGAGCTGAGAGGGCTGAAAAGAAAAAGGCTCGTGAAGCAGAAAACCTTCGTCTTCTCAAAAATGATATGGAAAAGAAAAAGGCCGAAGGGATGTCCGAAGGACGCATCAAAAATAAGCATGATCCCAGTGTTGCTGCTTCAAAGAGAAAGCGTGCACCGAAGAAGAAAAAGGCTGTACCAGCAGATGAAGCAAACATGGATGATTCCTCGGCTGATGAAGATGATCCTCCGCTCACCAAAGAAGAAGTTGCTGCTACTCTCAGCGAGGATGTGAACATTACCACTTCAACCGTGCTGCCTGATCTTCGGGTCAATTTGGCCCCACCAAAGAAGATGCCTGCCAGAAAAACGCCAGCTACCACTGTCACCATGAAACAGCACGTGAACACAACTCCTCATCCAGATGCAATTAACTTGAAGGATTTGGTAGTTGATGCTCCAGTGAATGCTGCAAAGCCTGGCAGAAACCTTCCCAAACCTGAAGTGAAGAAAATCAAGATGCCTACCGAGCAAGATGCTCCTCAATCCTCTGCTCTGAAGGAAAAGGTTGCCAAATTTGCACCCACACTGACTCAACCATTGGCCACTAAGACGCCTTCCGAGCAAGTTCCTATTCCTGTTCAGACTGCTCCCTGTGTCAAGAACCATGCACCTCATTATTATGATCACATTTTCATCATGGAACAACTCGATAAGTTTGTGGAGAACCCTTTCGATGGGGAAGTGGCATCTTTGCCTATCCCTGCCGAAGTTATTACTCAAGCAACTTCTGTAGTACAAGAACTGAGAGATGATGCAGTGGAGATCAATTCTCTCTCTGCCGAGCTAAATGATCTTGACGAGCGAATGAAAACCGCCTCTTCGAAATTTATCATCCAAACACTCGAAGATTCCTACAAGGATATCAATCGTGCCATGACTCTCCTTCGTCACCGAAGGTTACGCTTTCACACGGATCTCGATGAAATCATTCGGAAAATCTGTGATGAACATCAAGCTAGAGTCACTGGATACAATGATCTGGTAAAGGGCCATATAGATCACGTTGCTAAGCAAAAGATCAAGCACAGAAAGAAAATGGCGAAGAAAAATGTACCTCCTGCTCTGAAGGAACCGTCGCCTGTCCGTCAAGATGCTCAGTCTCAGAAAGAAAAATCTCCTGAGCCTGCTATCCCTTCGCCACCACCTGTTAAGGACTCGGATGCTCCTCCCTCGCCAAGGCCAACTGAATCAGTGCCTGTGGCCTCCCCTGCTCGGGCTGAAATTCCCTCGCAACACGTTGTTTCAGAGGAAGGTGAAATTCCTCGCTCCGAACCCCAAGCCTCTCCAGCTCATGAAGCACCGCAAGTCCCAGTTCCATCTATCGATGACCAAAAACAAGTTACTGTGGAACAGTCTCAGCCTCCTCCAATGGATGTTTCGGCCTCGGTGCCCAAAGTTGATGAACCTGTCCTTGTGCCTAGCGCACCTGCTGCACCATCAGTTGTGCCTCATGCTCCGTCTCCACTCAAGCTATCAATCGATACAGTTGCACGAATGCCAGATGTTGGTCCCTTCGAGCCAAAATATGTCTCTGCCCGCCGGTCTGACTCTGTTGTGTACGGGGATGAAGTTTTGTCTCCCGAAGAAGAACTAAAATATCCATATCCTCGCGAAGAATTGCCATTGTTCTCCTCTGGCGCAGGCGCAAAAGGACCGCTTTTTAATCGGAATGCGCATCCAAAGTTCTTTCAAGCCAGTCCATATGATGGGCCGCGCACTTCTGAATCGCCTCGCTTCTGGACCAGGGAACAGGCCATTTATTACTCTCGGGTTCTTTATGAGTCCAAGAAGATTTTTCCTCATGAATATCTGGACATTCCTGCTATGCGCAATATTGGCTATTTTAATCAATTGCTTCAGGATCTGGATGATTTCTGCCTCACAAAGGTCTTTGAGTTCGAGCACCCGTGGAACAGAGAAATTATTCTTCAATTCTATGCTACACTATACATCTCGGGCGATGAAAATGACAGCTCTAAATGGATTATGGAATGCATGTCCGAAGGTAAACGCATTAAGTGCACTTCTACGGATTTTGTCTCGCACTTCCATTTCCCTCGATTCGAGTATGGGGCCACTGAAATTCGTGTTCATAACATTGATGTTATCTCAGATGAAGTTTTTCGGTGCACTATGGATGAAGACAAGATTCGTGACTACTCTTGTCCTCCTCGTCCTGAGCATTTAACATTCGAGAATCAGACACTGTTTCACATGCTTTCTTACACCATTTGTCCTCTGGCTGGCATGAATCCTGACAAGTCCATATCAGATGTTCTTCGCAATGCGATATATGCAATCTCCGAGCGATACATTTTCGATGTCGAAGACATGTTCCTGCGCATCCTGAAGGATTCTGCTCAATATCCATTTTGCATCAAACTGTTTGCACCTTGGATACAGAAAGTAGTTGATCATGCAATGCGCACAGTGTATCTTGCGAAGGAAAGCCACACAAGCTTCATTCCTCCTGTTCGCGATACTTTGCAAGTAATGGCTGATATTTCTTCGGGCAAATCGACCGCTTCAAGCTCCCGCGATTATCACAAGCAATTTGATGGGCCTCGTCTGCCTCAGCGCGACCGAAAGATTACACCTCAACCTCCATCGCAACTCGAAGTCAGTTTGCGTACACAACAGCTGCTCATGCAACATATTGCCAAAGATAGACGCGAGAAAGAACATCTTGCCTCCGAGCTCAATGCAATTAACAATCACACGAGGATAATGCATCTGATCGCTGATGAAAATAAGAAGCGACTCTGGAAATTGCTTCGCAAGTTCTTCTCCGAAAAACAATTGCAGAATGTCAATCTCCAAGAGCTCTATGACTATATTGACAAAGGCTTCACTATCAAAGATTTTCAAGATCGTACTCCTTCGTTACCTGCTCGTGAGCCTACAACTGATCTTCTTCATCTAAAGCTGCGTAAATTGCTTGATGAATCTGAAGCCACATCACCAACAAAGAAACCTACCGAAGGCAATGTGCAGTCTCGTGTTCCTCCTGTGGCCACTCCAGCTATTCCTTCGTCTGCTCAGCCCCAAGCTCTTATTCTTGAAGGAAAATCAGTTGCTGCTGAAGACGACGCCATTCCGGTCACTTCCGAAGAGGAAATCACCTCAGACAGCTCATCTGGAGATGCCACCGATTGATCCAAGATCTGCGTTTCTTCACTCATGTTATTCGTCACCTTTTTGACACTTGTTGACAAAAAGGGGAAGAATTACATCGAGTCTCGATAGATTTGCTTTTGGTGTTTCATTTGATTTTGGTTTCGTTCGAGTTTGCAACTTCTGTTTCAAGTCTATCTGCTCCATGTTGTAAAACTCGTGTAACTTTTGTGCTGTAATGTTAATAACCCCTGCTGCTGCACCATTTTTCTCGAAGTATTTGTCTTGCAGGTGGAACTATTATCAGAAGTTATCATTGATTGCACTAAGACCTCGATGGATTTTATCTCATCAGTGCGAATCAAATGTCTCGAATGATTGAAATTTCCTCCATATACTTCAATTATTGCAGGAGAATCTATCTCATATCCTTCGTCCCTGCATACATTTAGGGGGAGTCTATTTCATCTTCGAGCATAGTAACAGTTACTCACTCTTGTTGTAATTGCTTTTCACTTATCTATCTTTACTTCGATGATTATCTGTTTTGTCATCAATCGTCCAAAAAGGGGGAGATTGTTGGTGCAATAATTTGCCTCCTTATGTTTTGGAGAATGTTGACAAACAGTGAGGGACTCATGTGTTTGCTAGTGCACACAGAGTAACAGGTCCCTGGACTTAAGAGGAGTTTGGATTCATAACTCCGAAGATTATCCCCTGCGTAGCAGTGAAAGTTATCACCGAAGTTTATGACGACAAGAGTGACCCCTCAAAAACTGCTGACGTGAAGCAATTGGTTCGGTGCCTGTCCGAAGGAAGTGACTGCTGCCGAGGAGATTGAAGACGAAGAGAAGACGTAGCATTCTTTTCGTTGTTTATCTTCTCTTTATTGAGTCATAGGACCACCGTACTATTAAGAGGGGTGTAGCATTCGAAGCTTTGATTCTCTGATGCTAAACCCAAAACCTATGAAAGATGCGAGAGAAATCTCTTTGTGTTCCGAGCAAATACTTGCCAGCAAGAGACTGTGATCTTCTTCGCTGCGAGAGTTTTGTCTTTGACCGAGGAGTTAGCATTACTTGCTCCGCAAGTAATGTTACCGTTGCTCTGAAAATCCGACCGTTGTGAACGTGTCGGTTGGCCATTGGCTGGACCGCGTGTCCAAAATGGTCATTTCCCATCCGGGAAGGTTGCGGCTATAAATAGCCACCCCGCACCGGCGTTGTCCGGTGGCTGCTCCGTTTGATTCCGATAAGATTGTTGAGCAACCCCCTCTCCGAAAGATTTGAGTTTAAAATCCACCGAGAGAAAAACCCCAGAGCCGAAAAATTAGATAGTGGTTCAGCATCACTAGAATCTAAGTCCAGTACGCTCCGCCTATTACTCTTGAGAGCTGCAAACTCTCTAGACGGTTAGGTGTCAATCTCTTCAGAGACCAAGAGTAATTGTGGTTCTCGAAGAAGAAGTCTGTAAAGGTTCGGAGATCGCCTCAAGTATCTACCACGAGTAATCGGCATTGGTTGACGAACCAATTGTCGAGGAGAATAGGGCGAAGAGAGTTTATCTTCTGTGTTAAATCACAACCCCTCCAACCAGACGTAGTCCTTGTGCAGAAGGGCGAACTGGTCTACCAAACACCTTGTCGCCATCGAGCATCACTGGTCACCTCTGCTACCCTCTTTACATTCGAAATGTGACATGCCGTATTTCAATCATGTGATTTACCTCGATGCATGCTGTTAGTTTCCATTCGGTAGTTTGTATTCTCTCACTGTTTACGGTTCTCATTCGTTCCGCTGCTGGGTTTCGAGAGTTTTTGATATTTCCGAAGAAAATTTAAAACTCCCATTCACTCCCCCCCCCCCTGGTAGACATACTTCGTTCCTACAGCTGTCGCCATCTGCCCCGTCCATCTGGCCCGGCCGACCGGCCGGTGGGGGTGTAGGTCGACCAACTCGGAGAAGGCGTCGATGGAGGGATCGAGGGAGGGCAATGAAGTACGAGTAGTCTCTACTCCTAAAGGGCGACTTGGTAGCTTCGCCTCCACGGTTTATTTTCATCTGTTTTTTTTTTCGCCTCACCTCCCACCACCCCCTCCCATTGGATTTTTCCCCCTCCCATTAAAAAACCAAATCCCATTAAAGGGGAAGATCTTGTTTCGTGCTTGCTTTGGCAGGTGCTGATTCAATTCAATCACATAAATAATAGGTAATTAATAATTCAGAAATCGCACCATATATGTGAGATCACTTTCTAAAAGACAGACATAAGATTTTTCTCGATAATTTTCCAAAACAAAATTAGATATTTCTCAATAACAAATCGCTAATCCCGCTCACTGTGCCATTTATTATTATCATTATCTTTACTATTAATTGACAATCACAAGTTTCCTAATACAACAAAAATAACATATATATTTTCTTATGGGCGTACGCATCCGCGCGCCCCTACGGAGAGACGCCGTGCGTGACACCATGCAGGACGTGGAGCACGGCGTCGAGGATGGCCGTGGCGGAAGGCGGGTCGTCGGACCGCCACATACATGCGTTCGTGGACGCGGCCATATTATATTTCTTGCCAGTCATACAGAGAGCCAGACAGGCTACATTCTCAAATCAAGTGTGTGCATTCAAATGTCAAGAAATTCGTTAAGGAAATGTGTCCTACAATAGTCGGTAGACCTTGCAGAAATGAATCCACTCCAAATGCGTCTTTACCACCAAGGTTCAATCGAACAATAAAGAGGCGCGTCAAATGTGTAATATCTCTATTATCAAAGGGAATATTTACGTAGTCGTCGTTCGTAGCAGCCATTCATTCAAAAATAATTTGGAAATCGAGCGCTGAATCAATTTGGAAATCAAACCATTAATGCGATTAATTAGGTCCATTTAAATAGAATTTTTTTCCGCACCGAATCAATTTTGAAACCGAGTCATTAATGCAATTAATTAATTAGGTGTACAGTTAATTATGCCTACAGATAATTAGAAGTATGGATTTTTTTCCCAATTAGGCAGATAATTAATTGATTTGGTTGGCAGTTAATTAGGCATGCAGAGAATTAAGTAGGCCATTATTTGTGTAATTGATTAATTAAGCGGGCAGTTAATCGCGCCGAATCATTTTGAAAGCGCTCGTGGGCAAGGACAGTCAACAGGCTCTCAGCGACATGGCCGGGTACCACTTGCCAACATGGACAACGGCCACCATGCACTCGCGACATGGGTGGCCAAGCTTTCACCAAGATGGATGACGACCATGCTCTGCAGGATGTCCACACGCTGACGGTTGCCGAAACATTCACGGGCGAGGACAACATGACACTACGTTGGTCAGGTGGTTCATGCTATAGTAGAAAGGAAGAGTGTGCCAAGAATAAGAAGGAAAAAGAACTAAAGCGGCCAAATGGTCCATGGTGTTGGAGAAGGAAAGAGTGTTTCAAAAAATAAAGTGAAAAAAGAAAGGAAGAGTATTCTAGAAAATAAGTAGGAACGAGAACTAAAGCTGGCGAGGAAGGAGGAAGAAGAAGATGAGGCGTCGCTGACGAACGTACTGATGTTGACGTGGTGCTGGTTGGCGCCAATGAAACGGGTTGGCGAAGAGGTTAGGAGTAGAAGATGTAGGGAAGGACGAGAAAGAGAAGAACGACAAGTATCCCTTCTAGCAATGAATGGTGTGTGAGCTGGAGGTGGAGCTTGGTCACTCGCCTAAAGGGGGAGTTGGTAGCTTCAATCTCGGGTTTTTTTCGTCTCCCCTCCCACTGGTTTTTCTTCGTCCGTTTTTTTCAGTCTCAACCCGCTCTCACACCTTCGTCCACCGGTTTCACAATCAGAAACAAAAAAAACATTCTGCTCTCCTCCCACCAGTGGCCTCAATCTAGATCGCCACTTCGCCAGGGCTGCCGCCGCCGTCGCGGATACGCCACCTCCATCGCGGATCCCCACGGCCGCCGTCGCAGGGCGCTCTCCTCCCACCAGCGGCCTCAATCTATATCGCCGCTTCGCCAGGGCCGCCGCCGCCGTCGCTGATCCGCCACCTCCATCGCGGATCCCCACGGCCTCGGCCTCCTCATGGCGGGCCAGGGCCAGGGCCATGGGCGCAGCCGCCGCCGCGGGCCGCCGCCGGTGTCCGCCGCGCGCGCCGTGATGAACCCGAGGGCCGGGCCGGATCCGGGCGCCGAAGCCTCGGTCGCGTGGCCGGACCTCCGGGGCCGCCTCGACCAGGTGGGCGCCCTCGCCGCGGAGCTCGCGGCCGCGGCGGAGGAACGGGCACGCCTTGCGCGCCGCCTCGAGGCCGCGCTCGAGGTGCGAATGCTTTGCTTCTCGCTTGCTTGCTCTGCTCTGCTCTGCTGGCCGCGCCCCTTTCTGGCATGGCATGGCTTTGATTTGACGTGCCGGTCTCGGGCGTGCAGGGGAGGAGGGAGTCGCTGCGGCAGGGCGCGGCGCTGGACGAGATGAGGCGGCGGCTCGAGCGGCGGCGGGCGCGCGCGGACGACCTCGCCGTCGCCAGGAGGAGGACCGCCGAGGGCGTCGAGCGGCAAAAGGAGCAGATGCAGGCGCAGATCGAGCGGGTGCTGCCGCTCTCCAGGGCCCTCGCCGCCGCGCACCGACAAGTGCAGGTACCTGCCCGTTTCTTCCTCCTCTCCACGCGAGATCGGAACGCATTGGGTATTGTGGCTGGCTGCGTTCGGTCCGATAGCAGCCGTCTCATCCTGATCCATCGCAGGAAGCCAAAGAGTTAAAATCCGCGGAGAAGGCACGGCTTGGGGATCTGCAGAGGCTGCTCAGGATGAGGCAGCAGTCCATGGTGGCCCAGGTCGCTGCCCTGTACCCTGTGAGGGTCTTCCGTGAGCTGCCGGTCGCACAAAACCACCATTCACATACCAATGGTGAGAATTCAGCATCCATGTGCCTCCCCTGGGCAACAATGTTTCACAGGATGTGCATGATTTTAGTGTGTAGTTTGCCTCGTACAAGCAAAAGCCTTCATGTTGTCACATGATTTTTGCTCTCGTTTTTATACCAGAGCTAATTGAAAACACAATTTGATGCTTGTATCTCACTTTCTGCAATCGTTTATGATGAATGTCACCACATTTTCAGGAGAGAGCCGAACACCTTCGGAAGAGAATGGGGCACTTCCACACGAGAACGGAAATGGAACGCATTTGCTCGGTGTCATCAAATCTCCACATGCTAGTCCCTTCACGTTTTTTGGCTGGCAAATTGGAAAGCCCAAGACAAAGCAGCCGAGTTACAGTCACAAGGAGCTTCAGAGGTCAGCAGCTGTGCTTGGATATGCAGCACATGTAAGTTTGTCTGCCAAGTGCTCTTGTACCTCAAAATATTAAGACAATACATTTGATGTAGCACTTATGCCCCAGCCTAGCTAGGCCAATTGTCATGCTTCAAGAAGAAAATACAAAAAATATTTCTTGGGCTGCGGATCTTTTTTATGTGGTTTTGAATAAATCCAGTGGTAATATAAAAAAGAAGAGCATTGAGTTTTTCATGCATTAGTTTGGAATACAATATGCATTGTGGCACTTCCAGATTTAGTGGTTTTCACGGCATCAAGCCTAAATTATGATAGGAGTGCAAGTTCTTCTGCCTGCATTTGCGATATAAGACCGTGATCCTCCAAAGCGCAAAGGATATCGGAGGGGAATGTCAAGATATGAGGCAATAAGCAAGACTGCCTACAGGAAATTAACAGAGTAAGCAACTTGTGATTCTAACGCTTTTGAATGCCCAGACAAAATTAACAAGGTAAGCAAGTAGTGATTTTAACTCTAATGACTGCACTGCACCTATAAAATCTAGATTGCCGCTTCGCCAGGTGCAATAGCTATCCAACCACGTGCAATTTTTAGGAGAGAAGTCAGAAGAATAGCTAGGTGACTATGTCCTTACAGGGTTGAGGTTTCAGCCACAGATTGCTTTTATCGGAGGGATGCTGGTACAGTGGTCATATCTATGGTAAGACCTATGGAGTAAAATTAAAAGGTTTTTTGGTATAATGAAGTTTAACCTCTCTAATGAAACTTGATATATGTGAATTGGTCATGGTCCTGATCTTGTTTATATAGATGTTCATGTTGGATCCGATAAGAAATATTTCCTGTTATGACAATTTTTTGTTCCAATTATTTTTTTCTTGGAAATTCCTGTTGCATCTATAGAAAATATAGCATCATAGAAATACAAATGTGGGGACAATCCAACTTCCTTTAACGCCTAGATAGGGTATTTGCTAATTATTACTTGTTGTTCTTGCGGTCCGCTATGAAATTTAGAGACAACAGAGGATCTTGCAGATTCTTCTATTTAGTCTGATAGCATATTTTTTGCAGGTGTAAAATCTGGGGAGATGTCAGGATGATTTCTTGGTGATGGTTGCTGTGATATTCAGCAAGAAATCGTGAAGTAAAGAAGTATGCGTTCTTGGTGTCATTGGAAAACTGAATTTGAATGTCCGCTCTGCTCGGAACTCCTCTTTTCTATTTAGATTTTGCCAGTGCCTCCCTTTGTGGCAGAGATAGCTCCTTGACTAAGATAGATTGACTCTTTTAGTTTTTTTTCTAATTTTATTCTGGTTCCCATCGTTTGCGGAAACCCCTTTGGCATCAATGGAACTCTGTTATATAGGAGTTCAAAAACCTCATTTCATTTGAGAGATAGTAAATTTCTTTTTTCAACACGTACATAAGTTAATCCGTTCTTGTAGTACTTACACATCAACAAGAGTACATCATTTCGTTTGATCTACTTACACATCAACAAGAGTGTATGAAACCCTTTACAAAGCCATTTGTATAAGGTATCCTATAATAATAAATTTACTACATGCTTGAGAATTGTTATTGAATATTTGTAAGTGGTAGCAGTACAATGGTTTGTAGACAATGCCATTGTGCCTATAAATGATCTGCAAACATTCATTCTGAATTATTTGGGTTTGGTCCTCTGCTATTTTATTGTTTATTTATCGATGAAGATAGCAGATGTTCTTCTTTTGAAATGTAGATATCAAAGTATTTCGGACAGGGATAGCGTCACTCGAGCGGGGAAGGGCAACGGAGACGGCCCGTGCGTAGGGACAGCACGACACTGGAGCGGGGTATAGCGGCGCTGAATACGGGCAAGGAGACGAAGCGAGAGATGTGGGAGAGGTAAAGATTTTTGGTTCTAGGATGTTGTTGCTACTTGTGCCACCACTTGCTACACTACTGTTGATGTTCGTGGCGCTGCTGCTGGTACATAGAGCATGGAGTGACAGAGAGATCCTTGTGGAAGAGACGTCTGATAAAAAAGAGTAAGAGAGAGATGAATTTCTTTGTTGCTGCTACATTTCGCTTTTGCTGTTCAAGCAGAGAGAGATCCATGTTGAGAGGGAGGGAGGGAGGGAGGGAGGGGGAGAGGGAGAAGGGGAGGGGGAGAGAGAGAGAGTTATATTGTCTCTACGTATGAAAATTAACATGCATTATCTATAACTCATAAAATATTATAAGAGCCCGTGGCAACGCACGGGCATTCTCCTAGTCCCTTCAACAAGGAAGTTGTAGGGAAGGACGAGGAATACGTTTAGGTTGCCACTCGCCTCCCACGCCAGTGTGCATTTATAAAGTTGAATGGACCTTTGAGAATGATCTCTATAATTATTTATTATTTTGTGTCAATAGTATGTGTTAGTTTAACCCACTCTATTATATTGTAAATATGAAAAAATTCATCCCTATTGCAACGCACGGTGAAGATGAGGTGGACGTCATCCGGTTTGAAAGGAGAGGGCACCAGCGAGAAATATTCCGCTATGGCGGGAAACCGAGCGGGAAGGGGAGGGTCTGACAGGAAAAGGGAAGGGTGCGTCGTGGGGTGGGGTTTTTGTGTTGGGCCCGCGTGTTGGAGATAACATGGCGGATAGTCCGGACAACCACATTTCTCCCTCACATATGGTCTGGATTTGGGGAGCCCAGACTGTTCAGACGGTTGGATTTTGGGGAGCCTACAGGGCTCGTTTGATGTCCCAACACGCCCGGACGTATGAGAAAGAAATGAGTTTTGACCTTGAAGACGATCTTAATCATTTATTTAATTTATTTATATATGCATTATAGCCCGTAGCAACACACGGGCGTTCTACTAGTACAGTACAGGATAGGTGGCGATCGGATCGGATCGAGGCGGCGAGCCGTCCGTAGTCGAGTCTAGTCTAGGGTTTTTTTTCCCAGAGTACGCTATGTGGAGTCTAGTCTGTGCGTTGATCGATCCGGTGAGTTGATTCCCAGCCGGAGTCGTGTACGTGCGTGTAGTCGTGTATTGTGCTACAATTAAAGTGTGTTACCAAGTTTTTTTTTTTTAAAGCTGGTAGATCATATATTTACATTGTTCCGAAAATATGCAAAAAAAATTAAAACCTCTAAAAGGAAGGTCCTGCGAAGAAGAAAAAGGAAAATTCTCTTCTAGTCTTGTGTTTCAATCTCTACTTACATATAGGCAACAACACAGTGGAGTAAATCTTCCGACTGAAATTGAATGTCGAATCCGATTGTCTGGAAGTTGTGTACATGATCAAGAGCATGGAGGGCGACAAATCGAGATATTCTTATCTGATCTGTGAGATCAAGGATAGTGTGGAGGAACGTAATTATTCTTGTATTACTCATATTCGTCATAGCGGTAATAGTGCTAGTCATTTCATGGCAAACTTTGATAGGACCCAAGGCCCAACGGCTGTTTGGCTTGGCTCTGTCCGTGAGGAAGTCTTGAGCATTGTACGATTGTAATGGTTAACTTTTGCGTAATACAAGAATTATTTTGCAAAAATAAAAAAACAGCAGTCTCAACAGGTGGATCGATTCAAGTCATGCACTGTAGTTTGTTACCAGCTAGTTGTTTGTGCTAGCGGTGTTTAGTGAAACCTAGCATTTAATTACTTTAAGCAGCTTAAAGCAACTAGAGCTAGCCTGCGAAGCCCTGGAAGAATATCACATACCATCTCTGCAAGCAGATTATGCATGTGTGCAACAAGGATAAATCCAGCTGTAAAATAATGGATATAAATCCATGCAAAATCTTAATTACTCATAACTATATACTCCCTCTGTCCTAAAATATAAGACGTTCTTTGGTCTAAATCTAGACAAAAGACGTCTTATATTTTGAGACAGGGGAGGTAGTATATAAATTCTATGATCCCCTCACAAGCACCCAGCTGCTGAACATACAGACAGTGTGTTCATGAACTCAAGGACAGGAAAACTGGGAAATGATATAAACTTAGTTATTTCTCTACGATCGATCGATTGAGATTGATCCAGCGTCTGAACAACCATGGCACGTGAAACTAAATAGCACAGTTGCATGAAACGTATTGAACGTACGTTCTATCGTCATCGTGCTCCTTCTTCCTTCCAAATAGTTACACGCTACGGATCACCAACCACAGTATGCTATATGCGAATTGGAGGGTAGCTTAGCTGCCGGAAGCGCATCGACGTAGCATGGGCGGTAAGGGAATGCAGCGTGGATGCCATGGGTGGGTGAGTGAGGGTTTCTCACAAGACACCCTCCTAGAAATTGCATCCTCGAGGTCCCAAGATGGTATGTTACAACTTACAACCCCACCCACGGTTTGGAGGAGCGCCACGTCCTTGTGCGGATGTAATCCCATGATCCTAAAAAAGTCATACTATCCGAACTGGGTGTCGTCAAATTCATCTGGGAATATGAGGTTGTCCTTGTTTGAGTCCCAAGAGTACTCAGAACTCTCTTCACTTTCGAATTCGGCATCCTCATCTTCGCGTGCATCTATTTCTTCACCGCCACCATCATCGTCAATGTAACCAGTTGTGCCATCGATCCCATCCGACTCATGGATGCCATCTTCTTCTTCATCGTCGTTGTCAAAATCAACGTCATCAGTTTTGTCACATTGATCATCCTCCTCATCAGATATGGAGTCCTTAATATTATACGTTTCAAACAAGCTAAGTGATGCTTTGTTCTTCGCAACCGCTTCCAATGAAAAATTGTACTTCATTATTATAAGGACTAAGATCGGCCTCGTGTGCTAGCATCCACCCCATCTGCCCATCGACTGATTGTGTCAGTGCCCATACATGTATAGTTGTAATTTGTCGAGTGCCACATAGCGAACCCCTCTCTCGTAGCTCACTACTACAGATCTCTCGGGCAACTCATACATATCTCGACGTCTGTTGGAATTCGTCCACAGGATCGATCACATCAAATAACACGAACACACGCGCACACGAAAACTTTTGTCAAAGGCACGTGTCGTGCCTCTCTCTTCTCTCTATTTCTTTTTCTCTTTTTCCACGATACAAACCTCACGTCCAGCCGTGTACATATATGCACGGGTAGCCGACTTAGTCCCAAACCTACACGTACTAGACATCCTAGTACTACACGGACTCACAAAGACTTGGAGCTAGCTCACGTACATGACTTGGTTGACTTTCCAAGTAACTAAGCCACGTGACACGAACTACTACCAGCACAAGACCTGATTACAACACTACTAATTCTAACCGAACTCAACTAGCACACACGGCTACACTTGCCTTATTAACTAGCAAACCTAATCCCCAGGGGCTCCCGCGATCGCGAAGGCGATCTGGCGGCGGCGGCGAGAGTGCGCGTGTGATGGCGGCGACGGCACCGGCGGCAAGGCCGGGAGGAGGGGCCGATCCCCCTGGAGTGGGCCTCATCGAGGGCCTCTTCAGCGCGAGAGATTGGGAGGAGATTCGAGCAAGGTCGAGGCGGATTCTACGCGAGGCGGCGGATCGAAGAAGCTGCCTGGAGACTTCGAGGAGAAGAGCGTCGGAGTTGTTTGGTAATTTGGAAGGTGAGATCCCCTGTATTCCAATCGGGGGAGGATCGATCCGATCTTCTAGAGCTTTTGTTGATCCGGTTTCCGCGGATTTGGCTGGCTTTGTTTCCGGAATTAGTGTTGACTGTAAAGGGGATTTGGAAACTGCGATTGTTAATCTGGAAGGGTACTCAAGTGTGGTAGGATTCAGCGGGAGTTGTCAGCGTGGAGTACCCATGCCATCGTTCAATTCTTTGGAAACTGATGGTTTCCTTATATTGGGGGGAAATAGAGTAATCTCCGCTCGGGTTTCTAAGACAATATCTGTAGATATGAACGCTTTTTTATCCTGTCCAGATTACAGTAGGAGTCACCAGCGGGAGCTGATTGATTCCCCGATTGTATATCCTGCTGTTGACGATTATGATCCATACAAGGAAAAGGGAGCTAATTTCGCTGTAGTTATTAGGAAACTGGTCATTTATGGCTTATTACTCATGGTTATTAGCATCAACTCCGTTTTTGATACGGGGTGGAAGGGGAGCCTGGCATGCTATATTTGTGGTACAGAGAGAGGTCAATTCTCGCCATTGCTCTCGCCTGAGCAGCTTCGTCTACTTTCTGTTCCTTTTACCACTTGCCGTGATCGAGGGGAGTGTGCCATGGCGGGCCAGGGAGGGAGTGTGAGCAATGTTGGGGGGAAAACTCCTGCGAGTGGAGAGGGGTCGAGGGTGATGACGGATGCCACGGCTGCTGGCTCCTCTCTCCACCAGTTGGGGACGAAGTCGTCGGGGCGTATCCGAGAGGGTGGCCGTCCTCTTGTCATTGACATGGAGGCTGCTCGCAAGGCCGTTAGCGGCTTCCTGGTGGTCGGACGCCTCCTGTCCCCTTTCCAGGCCAACCCAAGGGTCATCCTCGACGATCTCCGGAACACGGCGTGGAAGAACCAAGGGACGACCACCCTCCAAGAGGTGGCCAGCGACGACGGAAGGTTCATCATCAACTTTGCCGCTGAGAGTGACCGTCGGTTTGTGCTTAAGGCGCAGCCATGGCACTTCAAGCGGGATGGGCTCATTTTCGCCGAGTTCGACGGCAAGGGCGACCCGGCGGAGGTTGACCTTGGCGTCATGACCATTTGGGTCCAGGTACGCGATCTCCCGTTCGAGCTTAAGACGGAGAGTGTAGGGTGGTCTCTCGAGGATCAACTGGGAGAGGTACTGGAGGTGTCGCATCGTAACCATGTAATTGTTGAAAAAAATTTGCGTCTGCGTGTGAAGATTCTACTGCATGAACCTCTGAAGACCTCTGTAGAGATTACCCCTTTAGGTAGTTCAAAGGTTTTTAAGTTTGATGTAAAGTATGAGAAACTACCTCTGTACTGTGAGTGTTGTGGGATTGTGGGTCATACCTCTGAGAGGTTTTGTAAAATTCCAAGTGAGGAGAGAGTAGTTTGTTTCCCAAAAAATCTTAGTGTAGAATCCTACTGGAAGAGCCAAGGTGCTAGCAAGAGGGGTCTTCTCTTCGGAAACTACGTTCGCGGCGGCAACAATCCGACTACCGGCTTCATCAACAACAACATCGCTAAGCCCACGGACGTCGTCAAGGTGGCCACTGCCGTGAGTGGTCTCACGGTCTCCGATAAGGGGGCCGTTCCTTCCGTCAAGACGACCATCGGCCAGGAGGGCCGGGCTCAGGGGGTCGTGTCGCCTACTCCGGCTGCGGCGTCGCTTGGTCAGGAGGACCAGGTGGGTGCGCCGGCTGCGCTTGCCAGGCGGAGCCATGAGGTACGGGGCCAAGTGCCCTTGCAGGATCTGCGCCAGGGTGGGGTGTACCACCAGCATCACATGCAGCCCACTGCTGCTCCAGACCAGACGTTCCTGGCGGGTCAGGGGGCCCTCTGTACTCAAGCGATGGTGGTGACCAGCCAAGTACCAGCACAGGGGGCTGTTGATGGCGGGCTCCTCTTCCAGCCAGGGGTTCTGGAGGCGTTATCTAACGCTGTTGCTGCGAGGATCGCCACGGCTGATGGTGATACAGAGAATAACACTTTACACTTTAAATTTAGTGCAGCAAAAAATCCTATGCAGGGAAATGCAAAGAGGAAGGGAAAAAAGAAAGGGGGGCCTAACAGAGCTGAGGATGCCCGTAAGCAAGTTCTAGGGAAAAAAAGGGGACATTCTTTTGGGGCTCGGCCGACGGGAAGTGACTTAGAGTTCTCCTTTGAGAAAGAGATGGATAGCTATGAGCGCATGTTATATGGTGATGTAAACGTCTCATCAAAACGGGTGTGCACGGGTAGAGTTGTAGTAGTCCAGGACGAGGAGGGCGGGGTTACACACGTTGCAAAGGAGATTGATGAAAAGGAAGAAGAGTACGTGCCGCGAGTTGTGGAATCGGTTGGCGAAGAGAAAGATGAGATTGGCACATCGGCGGCCTTCGAGAAGGAGGACCGCCGGGCCAAATGAAAATCCTAGGATGGAACTGCCGTGGTATGCTCTCCAACACGGCAGTTCGTGAGCTTCTGGACCTACAGGAGCGTACAAGAGCAGATTTAATTTTCCTTTCTGAATCCCATTTGAATAATTGTAAAGCCGATGAGCTTCGTCGTGTTCTAGGTTTTGATTCTATGTTTGTAGTGGAAAGTGATGGTAAGGCCGGTGGCCTCGTTTTATTTTATCATAAGTCGAATAAAGTCGAGTTGAACTATATCTCGCCCCATTTTATTGATATTGTTTTTATGTATGAGAATGTGGTTCAATGGCGGTTCACAGTTTTTTATGGTCATCCGAAATGGAATGAACGCCATCTTTCTTGGGATGATATTCGCAACTTATATAATAAAGGCAACCACCCCTGGGTGGTTTTGGGGGATTTTAATGAAATACTATATCCTTCGGAAAAAGAGGGTGGCATGCCTAGACCACTTGGTATGATGAGAGAGTTCCGTGAATGCCTAATGGAGTGTGGGCTGGACGACCTAGGCTACACTGGCGACCTGTTCACTTGGAGGAGAGGCGAAATACGTGAACGCCTTGACCGGGCGGTCTATAATATAGCGTGGGCAAACAAATTTCCACGTGCGGTAGTGATCAATGAAGAACACATTCATTCTGACCATCGCCCAATCGTACTGGATATGGATTACTTGGATGAAAATATTTTTAAACGACCAGAGGGGCGCGTTAAACAATTTGAGGCGAGGTGGTTAAAGGAAGAGACGGTCACTGAAATTGTTAAGGCTTCTTGGGAGAAAGCAAAGCTTGCAGGTATTGGACCTTCATTTGCTGACCGTACGAGAGCAGTGCATGCCGATCTGCATACCTGGGATCGGGAAACTCTAAAGGGACCAAAGGTGAGAATTAGGAAATTAAAAAAAGAGCTGGAGAGACTAAGGCGTGGTCCATTGAATACGGAGTCTCGATGTCGTCAGAAGGAAATTATTGTGGTAATTGAAAATATTTTGGATCAAGAGGAAATTTTCTGGTTACAAAGAGGAAGGGCAAACTGGTTGATGCACGGGGATCGTAATACGTCTTTTTTCATAACGCTGCCACGGCCAGGAAAAAAAGAAATTATATAAAGAAACTATTAGACGAGTCTGGTAACTGGATAAGAGGAAATGATTTGACAAGTCACATTACTGAATATTTTACAAAGCTTTTCACGTCAGAAGTTCAGCAGCCGAATCAAGAGGTTTTATCACTTGTCCGTAGGAGAGTGTCAAACGAAATGAATGATGCTCTACTTGCCCCTTATACCGCGGAAGATGTTCGCAAGGCTTTATTCGATATTGGGGACTTAAAAGCTCCAGGGCCAGACGGACTCCATGCTATCTTCTACAAAAGGTTCTGGCCCATGCTGGGGGAAGACCTAATTGAGGAGGTTCTGAAAGCAATTAACACATGTACTATCCCAGAGGTTTGGAATGATACGGCGATCGTGATGATTCCTAAGGTTAATACACCAGAAAAGGTGACCCAATTTAGGCCGATCAGCTTATGTAATGTCGTTTACAAAATAATTGCAAAAATGGTGGCCTCTCGATTGAAGACTTTTCTACCAGATATTATTAGTCCAACACAGAGTGCATTTGTTCCCGGCAGATTAATTACGGATAATATTTTAGTGGCCTACGAATGTTTTCACACTATTAAGAACAAACGAGAGGGTAGAGAGGGCTTATGTGCTATAAAACTTGATATGCACAAAGCGTACGATAGAGTCGAGTGGCTTTTTTTGAAGGAGATTATGTTGAAATTGGATTTTCGTCGAGAGTGGGTTAATTTGATCATGCAATGCGTATCAACTGTAGAATACAAAGTAAGGATCAATGCAGAGGAAAGTGAGAGGTTTAAACCAACGAGAGGATTGAGGCAGGGGGACCCACTATCACCATACCTCTTTCTGCTATGCACGGAAGGGTTGAATGCCTTGCTTACGCATGCTGAGGAGAACGGAAACATATCAGGAGTTAAAGTCTGTAGAGACGCCCCGCCAGTTACAAATCTTCTCTTTGCGGATGATTCATTGATCTTGATGAAAGCTAACCAACAGAATGCGGCGGCCCTGAAATCAGCACTAGAGTTATATTGTGCGGCGTCAGGACAGCTGGTAAGCGTCGAAAAGTCCAGTATTTTCTTCAGCCCTAATACAAAGGCAGAGATCAGAGAACAATTGTGCACAACGATGAATATAATGACGGAGGCCCTTAATGACAAATACCTAGGCCTGCCAGCAAATGTGGGTGTTGATAAAACAGACTGTTTTAATTTCCTGATAGAACGTATTGTTAAGAAAATTAGTGGTTGGAAGGAAAAGCTACTATCTGCCGGGGGGAAGGAGATCCTTCTTAAGGCTGTGATCCAAGCCATACCTACCTATGCAATGTCGGTCTTTAAAATTCCTAAAAAAGTTTGTAAAGGAATCATTGACGCGATAGCGCACTTCTGGTGGGGTGACGAGGAGAACCAGAGGAGGATGCACTGGATGGCCTGGTGGAAAATGTGTGTACCAAAAAACCAAGGAGGAATGGGATTCCGTGATATCCACTGCTTCAACCTGGCTCTGCTTGCCAAACAGGCATGGCGTCTCCTTGATAATCCTGACTCCTTGTGTGCTACTATTCTAAGGGCCAAATACTATCCTGATGGCGATTTGATGAATTCCAAGCCAAGGCATGGCGCGTCTTTCACCTGGCAAAGCATTATGGCAGGCATTACTACTCTGAAGCGTGGCTATATTTGGCGAGTGGGGGATGGACATAACATCAATATCTGGAAAGATGCCTGGATCCCAAATTGTGCTACTAGGAAGATCGTGACTCCTAAGGGGGGACATTTGTTATCAAAAGTGGCTGATTTGATTGACCCTGCCTCCAATGATTGGGACGAGGAACTGGTTAGACAAACTATGTGGCCCATTGACGCACAACGAATTCTTTCAATCCCAATCCCACAATATAATATGACAGATTTCATTGCCTGGAGCTATACGAAAAATGGTATATTCTCGGTACGGTCTGCTTACTCTGTGGAGTGGAATTTTCAGTATGGGAGTAAACTGAATTATTCTAACGGGATGGGGCGAACTACACATAACCCTATATGGTGTCAGATATGGAAGTTATCTTGTCCGGCAAAGGTCAAAAAATTTATATGGCGTACATTACATGGCACTCTCCCATGCAGGGCAACACTCACTAACAGACATATGAAGGTCTCGCCCTTCTGTCCTGCTTGCTCTCAGGGTGTAGAAGATACAAAGCACATGCTTTTCCTATGCACTAAAGCAAAGGAGGTTTGGAAAAAGCTAGGGATGGATGTGATTATTGATAAAGCTTGTGAGGTTGATCGTGCTGGAGAGGCGATATTGGAATACCTATTACTCCTTCCAGATCAAGATATGCGTATTATGGGGTACCAAAATGTTCGAGAAATGATAGCTATCTCAGCCTGGTATCTATGGTGGGAGAGACGGAAATTAGTGCACAAGGAATTAACTCAGAATGCAACTCAGATATCAATGGGGATCATAGCTCTTACACAAAATTTTGTAAATGCGTCATCTTCAAAGGCGTCCATGAAAAAGGAGGGTTGGCATTGTCCCCCTAGGGGCTTCGTGAAACTCAATGTTGACGCCTCTTTTGACCATGACATGCTGAAGGGTACGATGGGGGCAGTCTTGAGAGACGACAAAGGTAGGTTTATTGCAGGTGGAAATGGAAAGATCGACTACTGCGTGGATGTTCTGATGGCAGAAGCCTTAGCTCTCAAATTTGGCCTAACTTTAGCGCAAAGAGCGGGGTGTAATCGCCTAATCATCAACTCAGACAATCTGGAGGTGGTTGAGACCATGCAAGACGGAGGACAGTCAGCGGGTGCGGCAGCGGCAATTTTCGATGACTGTTATCACTATGCATGTGATTTTATCATGACTAGATTCGAACATTGTAATAGAGAGGCAAATAAAGTAGCACACGAACTTGCTAGGTTAGCTAGATTTTCGTCGACTTCGGTTTGGTTTGAGGAGCCTCTCAAGGAAATTGTAACTATCCTCACAAACGATGTACTGTTTATTTCTAATGAATAAAGTTTGGTTTTAATTCAAAAAAAAAAAAACTAGCAAACCTAATACTACTAAAACACGTTTGGATTACTCCAACAACGTCTTTTTTCGATGTAAGGTTTACCTGGTAGCTGGGCCATGTCATACTCCCCCTCCGATTTGAGTAGCATCATAATGATGTTATTCCAGCAATGTACATAGAGAGATCCCTGCCAATACTCAGCTGACTTCCATATTTTCACGTAGCTAGGATGCGGCGCGGTCACCATGTCGTAGAGGTGCCCAGGGGCGCAACGCCCCGGCACAAATTCCCGGCTTTCCCACTGACCGGTCTCTGACGAGAACAACAGTATAGAGATCACCTTATCCTTTGGCACCTCGGGCCCTGGCACATGGACATGCATCTCTTGTTGTTCCAGTGGTGAAACCTCACCTTCTTGTGATGCCAATGACAATTCTATGGCCAACACATCTAATCTTGATGGTGATGATGTATCCAAGTCTCTTACATACTCAAAATGCTCTTTGATGTCTCTCTCATGTTGGCCTTCTTCGGATAGTTGTTCTTCTTCATACTCCACGTGCTCTAACTAGGTTTGTGGTTCGATATCTTTTACTTCCATCAACGGTTGGATCTTTTCTTCCATGGATGGTTGGATCTTTCCTCTTGGAAGTAGGAATACCTTGTAGTGCCGCGACACGGCCGGGTCGAAGGCGAGGAACATGCCCTTGTGGTACCGCCAAACCTCCTCCTCCTCCGACGGTAGCGGTAGCTGAGTGCAACGTACCGTCGCCGGGTTGCAGACGTAATATTCAAATGATTTGTTCCGGAGGAGAAGGAGACCGTTGCAGTAATGGCACACCGAAGCCCAGTCATGCCGAAAGAGAGGACGCTGGAAGACAGGTCCGTCATGAGCCCCGCGGGGCTGCTCCAAGCGCGGCGCCGGCGGGGCGAAGAAGGAGGACTCCTCGTGGGATCCGAAGTTGTTGGTGAAGATGCCGGTGAAGGGCACCGAGGGAAGAAGTATGGAATGAGGAGCTTGTGGGTGTCGACGATCGCGTGCCACGCGTGGCAGACGCGGGAGGCGGCTGATGATGTCGATGAGCACGTCGTAGGGGAAGCAGATGCCGTTGCCGTCGTTGTCCATCTAGCCGGCCATCGGGGGTGCAGGTCGGTTAACTCAGAGAAGCCGCCGAGGGATGGATGGAGAGGGACGAAGACAAGTACGGGCTAGGCATAGATGTCGATCGATCAGAGTTGTAGAAATAGTACCTCTAGCTTAGCCAGATCATGTCCGTTCGTAGTTGAGTTGTGCATCGATCCAATCTTTGTAGGTACGTACTAGCAAACATGCCCGTGCGTTGCAACGGGGAAACAAATTCGCACACGCTTTTAGCTACCCATCCGTGTTGCCTCTTCGCCATCCACTCATGAATCAATTCCAAGGTGATGGTACATAGCAAAAAGAATCTGTGTGTTACCAAGGATAAAAACATGTGTTTTTAGAAGCCTAAAAAACAATTATACAACACACACAATCATTCTCTCCTCAGTTTTTCTCTTTAGAGGCAGCACACGCATAGATTTAGCATGTGGATGATTATGTTATTAACCGAGGGCTAATTAATCATGTTTAATTAGTTTAATTAGATGTCTTATGATGCAACCTTGTTTAATTAGCCCACCAACTATGGACTCTCGTTTAACCCTGTTTAATTAGACTCCTTCCTAGGAGAGTGCATGTACGCATGTAGAGGCCGCCCATTTTTGCTTCCTAATTTGTTTGTCATGTTCCTTTTTAACGTGTAGATGCCACTCCTTGGACAGGCAAGGGAGTGTCTTTATTTTTCTTTCCATATATAATCTCTTTGCCACCCTCCTTCCTTCATTATGAATTTGTCGCTTATTGATTCCGGAGGGCCTAAGGCAACCCGACTTCTCCTTTTATTTTCTAAGTTTGTTTCCTGGTCAACTCGCGAACCTATAAAAACTGGTTCGATTTGGTATAAAGAAGCGATGTGGGACTATTTAATTTCGTAAAGAACCAAGAGTTTATGACAATCGTAGCTAGCTCAGTTGTCTTGCCCCATAGGCACCGTACAGGAAGTCCACAGTTTGATCCCCTCATGGCACATATTTTTAGCTGCGACTTTTTTTTTCCTGTAAACTATGCATGGCCCATGGGAAGCGCGGCCCATGCTGCATGCTGGGGCGAATTTTTTTGTACAGATGTATGGACGAGCGTGCGCAAAAAATTAGTACCACCTTTAGATAGTAAATAATCTTAAAAAAAAAAAAATATGGGTCAATGGATCAAAAAATCGAAGAAACGCATCTTTCTTTGTTAGTAGGCTAGCAAAATGGCCCGTGCGTTGGAACGGGAGAATATCACACACCCTAGCCCTAATAATAATGCCTCAAGACCTTCGCTTCCCAGCGACGCGAGCTTCTATCTGGCGTCGCCCAGGAGAGGAGCGCATCGGTGACAAGCGACAACTGAATCACCAATGAAGATGTGGTGGCATGTCGCGCACCACACACATCTTGTACATGTCCTCCATAGGACGATGGCATAACGCCCGCCCATCTACTGCTACCGCCGCAGCCAACCCACACGTCTTCCTC
The DNA here is from genome assembly GCA_039707655.1 of Elymus sibiricus. NCBI lineage: Eukaryota > Viridiplantae > Streptophyta > Magnoliopsida > Poales > Poaceae > Elymus > Elymus sibiricus. The sequence continues at coordinate 409,084,601 of CM077674.1, read as the reverse complement.
CTGCTAGCACGACCATCAAGCACAGGAAAGATGTGGGAAAAATTATTGTCATCTTAATGGTCTACTGAGCATATCTTGTACAAATGCAGCAAAAAATTAGAGTAGCATCATGGGGAAACACTACCGGAATTGACGCCGACGCCGACGGCCTTATCTATGCCGACGGCCACCGTCGGCATAGACGGCGGTATGCCGACGGCCTAGAGCCAGCCGTCGGCGTACCCGCCCGTCGGCATACCTCCGTCTATGCCGACGGCCACCGTCGGCATAGGTAGGCCGTCGGCATATCTCTGACTATGCCGACAGTGGCCGTCGGCGTAGCCCGGCCATCGGCATATGTGTGGGCCCGGCCGCCCCGGTTTTAACAGCCCGTTGACGCCGTCATACGTATGCCGACGGCCCTAACGTCGGCCGCCGGCATACCTATCTGCCGCCACGTCATCGATCCACGGCACCGTGGGCCCGGAGCTATGCCGACGGCATAGCCGTCGGCATATCTACGTTCATTTTTTTAAAAAAAAATTCGTTTTTTTATAATTTTTTATTTTAAAAAATTAATTAAATAGAGCTATGCCGTCGGCATAGCCTTTCTGTTTTTAGTTTCTGTTTTAAATTGCTTATATCTTTTAAGATATTTGATGTTTTTGAGTGATTCTTTTTGCATTAGATTCAAAATTTTGTCTAGTTTCTGTTTGTGCCATTAGTTTTCAAATTTGAATGGTTTAAATTTGAATTTGTTCAAATTTGCTTCAAACCCTAGATTGTGAATAACTTGAGTTTACAAATAGTTTTTAATTTAATTCTTTTTGCTCCTAGTCACGTGTTAGATTGTTGTCACAGCAAGATTTATTTGGTTATTTTTAGAATAATTTAAATTATGATTTTAATTTTAGGGTCATTTAGCTCAAAAAAATCATTAAATGCATGAAAAATAGCAAATGAAGTTAGAAAGGGTTGAAATTTGAGGATGTGGCTTTGAATGGTGCATATTAAATGCACAAAAAGTCTGGAGTTGAAATAAGTTAAAAAAAATGAAATGCCTTTATAACAGATGGGTTTTCGTCCGAAACCATGATACTTCGAAGGAGATGGTCCAGTTTGTACACGAAGCGCATCCAGTTTAATATATAAAAACGGCCATAACTTTTGCATATGACGTCAAAAAAAAGTTTAATATATAAAAAAAAACTAGAGAAAAATTGGGACTCGATTTCACCCGGGTTTACCCGGTGAAGTTTTCTCAGATTCTCAAAACTCCAAAAGTAAAAAAAGTTATTTCAAATCAAAAAATAATAATTTTAATAATTTTAAAAATTAATTTTATTTAAAAATAAATAAATGATGTCATATTTGGATTCCTCACATTTTTCTGATAATAATGGATATATTATTTGTCGAATTTCGATTTACAGATTTAAAGATATTAATTATGTCATATTAAATGAATAAATGGCAAAAAAAAAAATTATTACTTATTTTATTTTCATTGAAATTCAATATTATTAGTACTTATTTTGTTTATTTTAATAATTGTTTAGAATTCAAAATATTAAATCATGTGACATCAAGACCTAAGGGTTAACAGGATTGATAGCTTAAGATTGTCAGGAAAACAACAAGTACAGACTTGGAAACTAGGGGAGAAAGAACTTGAAAGTTAAGCGTGCTGGGGCTGGAGTAGTGAGAGGATGGGTGACCGGTCGGGAAGTTAGACGATTTGGAATGAGTGCTGATTAGAGACTAGAGATTAAATTCTGAAGCAGTGAGGAGGGGTGATTAGAAATTAAATTGTCTAATAATTCAAAATTGTGAAAATTTGAAAAAAAAAATTTGAAAAAAAATTAATTAATTAAATTGAGCTATGCCGACAGTCGTCCAATTTTTTTGTTTTTTAACATTTTAAAAAAAAAATTAAATAACTAAATTAAGCTATGCCGACGGCTTAACCGTCGGCATAGTAATGCCACGTGGCACTCGCTGGTTGGCCGCAGTTTGACGACGGCTCCGTCTGCCGCCGTCAAACGGAAAACTTTGCCGACGGGGAAACTATGCCGACGGCCGTACGGACACCGTCGGCATAGGTACCTATGCCGACGGCAGGCCCAGGTACGCCGACGCATACGATGCCGACGGGGCTATGCCGACGGCGGCCGTCGGCATAGGTCTATCCCAACGGGATTTGGACCTAGCCGTCGGCATAGCCAGTAATTCTGGTTGTGAAATTTACTCTCCTTTCATGAACCCATATAAATATAAGCCGATAAAAAAAATATGTGTCATAATTCGTAAGCAAATAGTAGGTGGTAGATCATATATGCACTTATTCTAAATGTGCGAATATATTAGGATGAGTGGCAGATACACCTATACAGATATTGCATTTGCATTTTGGACCTTATGTACTATATGGGGCATGAGTTGGCAATAAGGTATATTAATTTGAGACGTTTTTATTTAACTATAAATAATAAAGTACACATATATGATTTCCATCGGTGATCTATCCTGTTTTTAGCTCAAGCACGTGGACCCATCCTGACTTATCTCTTTCAGGCAGCCAACCTCATCTCTTCACATGGATATACACGGTAGCTGACCAGCTAAAATAATTCACAAGGATCCACTATCAACCTTATCTCTTCAGCAGCCAGCGCTTTCATCAAAGCCGAGACAAATAGAGATGGAGGAAGCGTAGCTGGCCGCATGGCTCTTACGCAGCTGAATATGGCCGCTGGGCGGCTGGAGGGAGCAGCTGGGTGCTCGGCCTGCCATACTCGTCTGTCGGCGCTACACCGAGGTGGCGAGGTCCACACACGCCGTCGGTCGGAGGTCGAGCTGACCGCAACAACCCTACTGCTCATGTGCTTGTTGGAGTGCCGCCCGTGGCCACCACCGCCGCTGCTGCGCCCCTGCACAGCGTCACCGGCAAACCCCCTTGCCGGCCTCGGGAACCTCCATGGCTGACCTCGCACAGCGCCGCCCCGTTTTGGCCTCGCTGTCCCGCGCCCTTCTTCACCGGAAGCGGCCGGCCCCAACCTCCACAACTCCGTCTGAATCTCTGCCCTCCCGAGCATAGCTGCCGTGGCCACCTCTCCTCCACCTTGCCGCCGTGGCCATCGCTTGCCTACTGCCGGTCCTCCCAGCCCCGGGCGACCTGCTCCTCCCTGCTGCAAAATCCCATCGCCTCGGCTGACCTCCCGTGGGTGCCCCCACAAGCCCCTTTTCTTTCTTTAGATCTCTTCTTTCTTCTTCTTTTTTCATCATGCAGCCAGATACCACCGAGACCCACATCTCACCCTCGTTTGTTTATTCTTGAGGCTGCTTGTTTTCTCATACAACTGGGGCGTATATAAATTGATGGTCTTTGATGCAAAGGGGAGATGTGGGACTATTTAATTGAGTAGCTAACCAGTATGGTCGCAAGAAAAAAAAAAGGTGCACAGCTGGCCAGCTCGGCCCACAAAAACTGCAACCCACGCGGGGATATGTGACAGACGAAACGTGGAGGACAGACTAAGAATTAATATCACCTCGGATAGAAAAGATTCAAAAATTAAAATATGGATTGAATGTACGAAACTGGATGAGTTGGGTGGACGGACGAAATTACGGTGGTAAGAAACGCTTCTCCCGGAAAGTATTCAACCAGCTCCGACTGATTTATGGCCGACGTGCATACATAACACGTACTACATCATGAGCTATATATACACGTGTATACATCTCCCGTCGAGTCCACGGCCACCGTCGGCATAGACGGCGGTATGCCGACGGCCTAGAGCCAGCCGTCGGCGTACCTGCCCGTCGGCATACCTCCGTCTATGCCGACGGCCACCGTCGGCATAGGTAGGCCGTCGGCATATCTCTGACTATGCCGACAGTGGCCGTCGGCGTAGCCCGGCCATCGGCATATGTGTGGGCCCGGCCGCCCCGGTTTTAACAGCCGGTTGACGCCGTCATACGTATGCCGACGGCCCTAACGTCGGCCGTCGGCATACCTATCTGCCGCCACATCATCGATCCGCGGCACCGTGGGCCCGGAGCTATGCCAACGGTTAAGCCGTCGGCATAGCTCCGGCCCCACGGTGCCGCGGATCGCTGACGTGGCAGGGAGCTATGCCGACGGCATAGCCGTCGGCATATCAACGTTCATTTTTTTTTAAAAGAAATTCGTTTTTCTATAATTTTTTATTTTAAAAAATTAATTAAATAGAGCTATGCCGTCCGCATAGCCTTTCTGTTTTTAGTTTCTGTTTTAAATTGCTTATATCTTTTAAGATATTTGATGTTTTTGAGTGATTCTTTTTGCATTAGATTCCAAATTTTGTCTAGTTTCTGTTTGTGCCATTAGTTTTCAAATTTGAATGGTTTAAATTTGAATTTGTTCAAATTTGCTTCAAACCCTAGATTGTGAATAACTTGAGTTTACTAATAGTTTTTAATTTAATTCTTTTTGCTCCTAGTCACGTGTTAGATTGTTGTCACAGTAAGATTTATGTGGTTATTTTTAGAATAATTTAAATTAGGATTTTAATTTCAGGGTCATTTAGCTCAAAAAAATCATTAAATGCAAGAAAAATAGCAAATGAAGTTAGAAAGGGTTGAAATTTGAGGATGTGGCTTTGAATGGTGCATATTGAATGCACAAAAAGTCTGGAGTTAAATAAGTTAAAAAAAATGAAATGCCTTTGTAACAGATGGGTTTTCGTCCGAAACCTTGATACTTCGAAGGAGATGGTCCAGTTTGTACACGAAGTGTATCGAGTTTAATATATAAAAACGGCCATAACTTTTGCATACGACGTCGAAAAAAAAAGTTTAATATATAAAAAAAAACTAGAGAAAAATTGGGACTCGATTTCACCCGGGTTTACCTGGTGAAGTTTTCTCAGATTCTCAAAATTCCAAAAGTAAAAAAAGTTATTTCAAATCAAAAAATAATAATTTTAAAAATTTTAAAAATTAATTTTATTTAAAAATAAATAAATGATGTCATATTTGGATTCCTCACATTTTTCTGATAATAATGGATATATTATTTGTCGAATTTCGATTTACAGATTTAAATATATTAATTATGTCATATTAAATGAATAAATGGCAAAAAAAATTAATAAAATAATATTATTACTTATTTTATTTTCATTGAAATTCAATATTATTAGTACTTATTTTGTTTATTTTAATAATTGTTTAAAATTCAAAAAATTAAATCATGTGACATAAAGACCTAAGGGTTAACATGATTGATAGCTTAAGATTGTCAGGAAAACAACAAGTGCAGACTTGGAAACTAGGGGAGATAGAACCTGAAAGTTAAGCATGCTGGGGCTGGAGTAGTGAGAGGATGGGTGACCGACCGGGAAGTTAAACGATTTGGAATGAGTGCTGATTAGAGACTAGAGATTAAATTTTGAAGCAGCGAGGAGGGGTGATTAGAAATTAAATTGTCAAATAATTCAAAATTGTGAAAATTTGAAAAAGAAATTTGAAAAAAAAAATTGAAAAAAAATTAATTAATTAAATTGAGCTATGCCGACGGCTTAACCGTCGGCATAGTAATGCCACGTGGCACTCGCTGGTTGGCCGCAGTTTGACGACGGCTCCGTCTGCCGCCATCAAACGGAAAACTTTGCCGACGGGGAAACTATGCCGACGGCCGTACGGACACTGTCGGCATAGGTACCTATGCCGACGGCTTTTCTATGCCGACAGCAGGCCCAGGTACGCCGACGCATACGATGCCGACGCGGCTATGCCGACGGCGGCCGTCGGCATAGGTCTATCCTGACAGGATTTGGACCTAGCCGTCGGCATAGCCAGTAATTCTGGTATTGAAATTTACTCTCCTTTCATGAACCCATATAAATATAAGCCGATAAAAAAATATGTGTCATAATTCGTAAGCAAATAGTAGGTGGTAGATCATATATGCACTTATTCTAAATGTGCGAATATATTAGGATGAGTGGCAGATACACCTATACAGATATTGCATTTGCATTTTGGACCTTATGTACTATATGGGGCATGAGTTGGCAATAAGGTATATTAATTTGAGACGTTTTTATTTAACTATAAATAATAAAGTACACATATATGATTTCCATCGGTGATCTATCCTGTTTTTAGCTCAAGCACGTGGACCCATCCTGACTTATCTCTTTCAGGCAGCCAACCTCATCTCTTCACATGGATATACACGGTAGCTGACCAGCTAAAATAATTCACAAGGATCCACTATCAACCTTATCTCTTCAGCAGCCAGCGCTTTCATCAAAGCCGAGACAAATAGAGATGGAGGAAGCGTAGCTGGCCGCATGGCTCTTACGCAGCTGAATATGGCCGCTGGGCGGCTGGAGGGAGCAGCTGGGTGCTCGGCCTGCCATACTCGTCTGTCGGCGCTACACCGAGGTGGCGAGGTCCACACACGCCGTCGGTCGGAGGTCGAGCTGACCGCAACAACCCTACTGCTCATGTGCTTGTTGGAGTGCCGCCCGTGGCCACCACCGCCGCTGCTGCGCCCCTGCACAGCGTCACCGGCAAACCCCCTTGCCGGCCTCGGGAACCTCCATGGCTGACCTCGCACAGCGCCGCCCCGTTTTGGCCTCGCCGTCCCGCGCCCTTCTTCGCCGGAACCGGCCGGCCCCAACCTCCACAACTCCGTCCGAATCTCTGCCCTCCCGAGCATAGCTGCCGTGGCCACCTCTCCTCCACCTTGCCGCCATTGCCATCGCTTGCCTCCTGCCGGTCCTCCCAGCCCCGGGCGACCTGCTCCTCCCTGCTGCAAAATCCCATCGCCTCGGCTGACCTCCCGTGGGTGCCCCCACAAGCCCCTTTTCTTTCTTTAGATCTCTTCTTTCTTCTTCTTTTTTCATCATGCAGCCAGATACCACCGAGACCCACATCTCACCCTCGTTTGTTTATTCTTGAGGCTGCTTGTTTTCTCATACAACTGGGGCGTATATAAATTGATGGTCTTTGATGCAAAGGGGCGATGTGGGACTATTTAATTGAGTAGCTAACCAGTATGGTCGCAAGAAAAAAAGAAAAGTGCACAGCTGGCCCAGCTCGGCCCACAAAAACTGCAACCCACGCGGGGATATGTGACAGTCGAAACGTGGAGGACAGACTAAGAATTAATATCACCTCGGATAGAAAAGATTCAAAAATTAAAATATGGATTGAACGTACGAAACTGGATGAGCTGGGTGGACGGACGAAATTACGGTGGTAAGAAACACTTCTCCCGGAAAGTATTCAACCAGCTCCGACTGATTTACGGCCGACGTGCCTACATAACACGTACTACATCATGAGCTATATATACACGTGTATACATCTCCCGTCGAGTCCATGTCCAACATGTTTTGGTGTTTGTCCATCATGAGCTTCCTTCCTGGCCGGCCTCCATCGCATCAATGGCTGCCGCCCCACACACACGTTTCTGAGAAGGGCGGAGCTGGCCGTTTCCTGCTCCGTAACAACCTGCTAGAAGCTAAGCCAATCGACTCCTCCCTACAAAATTGTTCGATGTCCGTAGAAAGTCATGGAAAGAAATATATATAGAAGCATTGTGTGCTTGTAACATAGAAATGTGCAATACTGGTCATGAAGAAAAAAACATGACTAGTGTGGCGTAGGCAAGAGTTTGAGTTTGAATTCTTCTGAGCATACGTCACAGTCTCATACGTTTTATTTGCAGGTTCAGATGTAGCATATCAGCGCCACCGCTAAAACACGATGGGTTCAACTGCACTAAAACTCAATCGATCAAGAGCCTTACTAGGGCCTCTTTGATTTAAAAGGATTTTCATATGAACTCTGAGAATTAGAATCCTAGAGATTTTTTTCAGCGTGGGTTGTTTGATTAGTAGTATGGAATCCTATATGAAAATTGGACGCGTCTAGCGAGCAACCGTTTGCTCGCTAGCGCTCCTCGGCAGCCGGCCGTATTAGGAAATTTTATGTCCCATGTCCTGATTAGGAAAGTTTGTATCCTTTGTCCCTCCACCTGTCCTCGCCCGAATCGAAAAGCATCACCCAGCGCACGCGCCTTCTTTTCTCTCCTTCATGCTGGCCCTACTTCTTTCTCATGTGCTCTGCATTAGTAAAGCAAGGCAATTAATTGCATTCCAAAAAATTCAAAAAGCTATAACTTTCGAACCACATGTCGAAATTAAGATCCGTTTTCACCGTTGGAACCCTCGCGACGAGATCTTTAAAACTAGACCCCATTTATATATGTTTCGATGAACTTTTTTCACTGCCAACTGTTGGTACTACATGGTGCAACTTTAATACTATGGGATGCAACTTTTTTTTAAACCAACTTTGGTGCCAATTTTAGTGCTACATGAACCAACTTCACGTGATGAGCAACTTCATCTGCTGTCCCGTCCACCTACCTAGCAGACAATGTGCAACTTCGTCTGCTGCTCGGCCAACTGCCTAGTAGTCGATTTGCAACTTCCTCCCTACCCCGTGGATGTGCATTTTTCACCTCCCTAATTATCCATGTGAGTGAGATGTGCAAGTTCATTTTCTGTCCGCGCCAACTGATCAACAAATGATGTGCAACTTTATCTACTGCCCCTCCACCTAACTAGCAGACGATGTGCAACTCCGTGTGCTGCCCGGCCAACTGCCTAGCAGACGATGTGCAACTCCGTGTGCTGCCCGGCCAACTGCCTAGTAGTCGATGTGCAACTACCTCCCTACCGCGTGGATGTGCATTTTTCACCACCCCTAATTATCCCTGTCAGTGAGATGTGCAACTTCATCTGTTGTCCATGCCAACTGACTAACAAACGATGTGCAACTTCGTCTGTTGTCCGTGCCAACTGACTAACAAACGATGTGCAACTTCATCTGCTGGCCCGTCCACCTGCCTAGCAGACGATGTGCAACTTCGTCTGCTGCTCCCGCAACCGTGATTGTACTACTATGACGCCGCGCGTGTGCAACTCCCGCAACCGTGATTGTGCGACTATGCCTCCGCTCGTGTGCAACTCTCTAGCCGTGTGTGTGCGACTATGCGGACGAGAGTGTGCAACTCCACGGCCACACGTGTGCGACTATGCTGACGAGAGTGTGCTACTCCGCGGCCACGCGTGTGCGACTATGCCGACGAGAGTGTGCAACTCCGCGGCCATGCGTGAGCTCCTAAGCCGACGAGAGTGTGCAGCTCCATGGTCGTGCATGTGCGACTATGCCGCCATGCGTGTGCAACTCCCGCAGTCGTCCGTGAGCTACTATGCCGAGGAGAGTGTGCACCTCTACGGTCGCGCGCGTGCGACTATGCCGACGAGCGTGTACACCTCCGTGGTCATGCGTGTGCGACTATGCAGATGAGAGAGTTCAACTCCGCGGCCGCGCCGGCGAGAGTGTGTAACTCCACGGCCATGCGTGAGCTACTACGTACGTCGACGAGAGTGTGCACCTCCCGGAGACATGCGTGAGCCACTATGCCGATGAGAGTGCGCAACTCCGCAACCGCGCGTGTGCACCTCCCGCAGCCATGCGTGGACAACTATGCCAACGAGAGTGTGCAACTCTCCGGCCGTGTGTGTGCGACTATGCGGACGAGAGTGTGCAACTCCGCAGTCACGCGTGTGCGACCATTCCGACGAGAGTGTGCAACCCCGCGGCCGTGCGTGGGCTACTAAGCCGACGAGAGTGTGCAGCTCCATGGTCGTGCATGTGCGACTATGCCGCCACGCGTGCGCAGCTCCCACAGTCGTGCGTGAGCTACTATGCCGAGGAGAGTGTGCAACTCTATGGCCGCGTGTGTGCGACTATGGCAACGAGAGTGTGCAACTCCGTAGCCCTGCGTGTGAGACTATGCGGACGAAAGTGTGCAACTCTGCGGTCGTGCGTGTGCGACTATTCCGACGAGAGTGTGCAACTCCGCGGTCGTGCGTGAGCTACTACGCCGATGAGAGTGTGCAGCTCCGTGGTCCTGTGTGTGCGACTATGCCGCCACACCTGTGCAACTCCCGTAGTCGTGCGTCAGCTACTATGCCGACGAGAGTGCGCACCTCCGCGGTCGTGCGTGTGCGACTATGTCGACGAGAGTGTGCAAATCAAAGGTCGTGCGTGTGCGACTATGCCGACGAGAGTGTGCAACTCCCGTAGCCACTCGTAAACTACTATGCCGACGAGAGTGTGCAAATCCGCAACCGTGCGTGAAAAACTATCTGACGAGAGTGTGCAACTCCACAGTCCGTGCGTGAGCAACTATGCCGACCAGGGTAAGCAACTCCGTAGTCGCGTGTGAGAAACTACTCCGCCTCGCGTGTGCAAATACCGCAGCCCGTGTGTGAGCAACTATGCTGACGAGAGTGTGCAACTCCGTGACCGTTGTGCAATTTCGTCTGCTGCCTTGGCCAACTGCCTACCAGCCGATGTGCAACTTCGTCTGCTTTCCTGACCAACTGGTTAGCAGTCAATGTGCAACTTCCCCTCTACCCCGTGGTTGTGCAGTTGCCACCACCCCTAACTATCCATTACCATGTGAGATATGCAATTAAAAATTTGCACAATGCAGTACTAAAAGTTGCACCACGTAGTAACAGAGTTGCACCATATAGCACCAAAGTTGGCCAACTACCTGGCAATCAATGTGCAACTTCCAAAGCATGGTTGTGCAACTATGTATGCTTAAGTGTGCAACTATGTACTGCTTCCTGCGAAACTTGTTAAGTCCTCTCTGTGCAACTATATATATAATTAAGTGTGCAAACTATTCTACCTCTTGTGAAACTTGTAATACCTCTCCGTGCAACTAACCATGTCAATTTTAGCATTGCATTTCATTCAATACAAAAATGAGGTACCGTACTGGATTGAGCTCTACTGAGGGTAGCAGTTCCAACGAGAGCTACCATAATGACAAATGCAATCTAAGCAAGAAAGATGGATCAAGTTGCATCAACTACAGATCCATGGAGTTTGAAAAGTTGGATCGTAAATCATACGAACAATGACAAAAAAAATCTTTAGAACTTCAATTTTTTACAGCCTTACATCACTACCAAAACAACCTTGGATCTGTTCATCTAAAGAACATTTTCAGTTCATTAGTTTCTTATTTGTTCTGATGTAACCCAATGAATGTTAGTGTAATCAAATCAATGTCGGAGTAAGAAGCTAGATTATGCAAACTCACACCCTGCTGTATTCATCCGAGTACTGGTACATATATACTGTTACAATGGAGAGAGAGAAGAGCAGGGAGATCGTGGGTGAGATTACAACGGCAGTAGCCGGTCAGTTCCTGCATGCATGGAGGGCGTGCGCACGTAGTGCACGCGGCTGTTGAGAGCGCTGAAGACCCGGGCTGCATGGTTAGCCACTAGGTGGCGTGGGCGTCTTCCAACACCCCCCGCAGTCGAAACGTGGGGCTCGTCGACGTTGAGACTGGACCGGAAATCAAGGAACACACTCGTCGGCAGCCCTTTGGTGAAGATGTCGGCGAACTGCGAGCTCGTGGGCACATGAAGAACGCGTATCTCACCAAGTGCGACGCGCTCTCGGACGAAGTGTAGATCGATCTCGATGTGCTTCGTGCGTTGATGTTGCACCGGGTTGCTCGACATGTACATGGCACTGATGTTGTCGCAGTAGACCACCGTGGCACGTGTGGGCGACTGATGTAGCTCCCCGAGAAGTTGACGAAGCCAGACCGACTCGGCGACGGCATTGGCCACCGCCCTGTACTCCGCCTCAGCACTCGTCCGAGAGACGGTGCTCTGCCGCTTGGAGGACCAGCTGAGGAGGTTAGCGCCGAGGAAGACATAGTAGCCCGAAGTGGACTTGCGCGTGTCAGGGCATCCGGCCCAATCGGCGTCGGAGTAGGTGACAAGCTCGGTGCCGGCGTCGCGATGAATCCGAAGGCCGAGGTGAGTCGTGCCACGTAGATACCGGAGAATGCGCTTCACGAGCTGGAAGTGGCAGTCGCGGGGGGCATGCATGAACATGCAACACTGCTGGACGGCGTAGGAGAGGTCGGGGCGCGTCAACGTGATGTACTGGAGAGCCCCGGCCAAGCTACGGTAGAGCGATGGGTCGTGGAAGAGCGGCCCGGTGTCGGTGGAGAGCTTGGCCAACGTATCGACCGGAGTGGAGAGAGGCTTGCAATTGAGCATGCCCGCACGGTCGAGGATCTCCAGGGCGTACTGTTCATGTGAAAGAAACATGCCACGCGCAGTGGTGGTGACGTTGATGCCGAGGAAGTGGTGGAGCGTGCCGAGGTCGGTCATCGCGAACTCGCGGTGGAGCGCGCCGATGACGGAGTCGAGGACCGCGGTGGAGCTGGCGGTGAGGATGATGTCGTCGACGAACAACAAGAGGTAGGTGAGGTGATCACCGCGGTGAAGGATGAAGAGCGACGAGTCCGAACGCGACGCGACGAAGCCGAGTGTCCGAAGGTGGGTGGTGAAGCAAGTGAACCACGCCCGCGGAGCCTGCTTGAGACCGTATAGAGAACGGTTCAGCCGGCACACATGAGATGGCGCGGTAGAGTCGACGAAGCCGGACGGTTGAAGACTGTACACCGTCTCCGCAAGATGGCCGTGAAGGAAGGCGTTCTTGACGTCCAGCTGATGAATGGGCCACGACTTGCCCGCGGCGATGCTCAAAACCGTCCGTATGGTGGCCGGCTTGACGACGGGGCTGAAAGTCTCGGCGTAGTGAACGCCGGCCTGCTGCGTGAACCCGCGAAGCACCCACCGTGCTTTGTATCGTGCGAGCGTGCCGTCCGGATGAAACTTGTGCCGGAAGATCCACTTGCCTGTGACAACATTGGCACCTGTAGGACGAGACACTAAACACCAAGTATTATTCCGCATCAGTGCGTTATATTCCTCGAGCATCGTAGCGTACCAGTGTGGTTCTCGAAGAGCAACACGATACGAGGAGGGGATAGGATTGATGTCGGAGGTGCTGGTGTGAAGAATTTTTGGTTGAGCAAAACCAGATTTCCCGTGTGTGCGCATGCGATGAAGGTTAGCTGGAGGGGCGACTGGAACGGCTCGCGGCGGGAGTGCGGGAACAGATGGCGCGCATGTAGTGGGTGCATGGGAGCTATCAGCGGGGCTCGCGGCTGGTGGTGGGGAGTCAGGCGCGGCTGGTGGTGGGGAGTTAGGTGCGCGGTGCACAGCAGCTCGTGGGCTAGGCGAGGCGGTCGGCTGCGTGGGCGTCTGTTCGGGTGTGCATGGCGCGCGGGTAGTGGGGGTGCGGGGGATTTGGTGGTGGGGCCAGCTGGATCACGGGGCGAGCTGGGGCGCGGTTGGGCGTTGGCGTCCGAAGAGGCAGGGGCGGGCATGGATCCCGGAGAGGATGTCTGCCGTGGCAAGGATGAGGTAGGTGGCACGCGGAGGCCGGGGTGGATCTGGGCGCCAGGATTTTCGGCAGCCGGTGGAATAGCTGAGGAACGCGCTGAGTTGGGAGGAAAATAGGGGAAAATGTTCTCATCGAACATAACGTGCCTGGAGATGATAACTTTCCGCGTAGTCAAGTCCAGGCATCGATATCCCTTGTGTTCCAAGGGATATCCGAGGAAAACGCACCGGGACGATCGTGGGGCGAGTTTGTGCGGACTCGTGGCGATGGTGTTAGGAAAACAAAGACAGCCAAACGCGCGCATATGGTCGTACGTGGGGTGCTGGCCGAGGAGAAGAAAGTGAGGCGTCACGAAGTTAATGGCCGAGGAGGGGCGCCGGTTGAGGATGTAAGTGGCGGTGTGGAGAGCTTCTACCCAAAACGGAGGTGGGAGGTTTGCATGGATGAGTAAAACGCGAAGAATGTCGTTGGTAGTACGGATTAGACGCTCGGCTTTTCCGTTTTGTGGCGAGGTGTGGGGACACGAGAGACGGAAGGAGGAACCGTGGCGAGAAAAGAGATCGCGTAAGGAGGAAGTAAGGAACTCGCCGCCGTTATCGCACTGCATGCATTGTATGGGCACGTGGAATTGCGTGAGGACGTACATGAAGAAACGAGAAACGGTAGTGGCGGTGTCAGACTTGTTGCGCAACGGGAAGGTCCTCGAGTAGTGGGAATAGTCGTCAAGTATCACAAGGTAATATTGAAAACCAGAAAAATTATAGAGCGGGTGATGTCCACAAGTCACAATGGATTAATTGGAACGGCGCACTAGTTTTAGAAACTGAATGAGAAAAAGGCAGCCGTGGCTGCTTGCCTAGTTTACATGAAGAGCATACATTGTTTCTAGGCATGTCCTTATTACAACTTGGAAGAAAATCACGAGCTAGAAGGGAAATGGTTTTATTGCTAGCGTGGCCCAAACGAAGATGCCATAGGCCATCGGTGACGACGGAGAGAGCTTGCTGCACGCCGGAGTTGGTGAAGAACGGGTAGAGGTCCCGTGGCTATTGGACCTCATGATTATTTTCCCCGTGGCTAGGTCCTTCACGGAAAAACCTAATGGGTCAAATTCTATCGAGCAAAAATTATCTTGAGTGAAACGGCGCACGGAAATTAAGTTCTTTATGATCGTGGGAGAAATAAGAACATCATTCAAAGAAAAATTAGAGATGGAGGTGGATCCTACGGCAGTAATGGGAAGACGAGACCCATCACCTACTAAGATGCCAGAGGAATGACGCAAAGAAGGGGAACCGTACGAGGTGAGGGTGTCCCTTTTTACCTGCGACGTGCGACGTAGCGGCCGTGTCGAGGAACCAGTCCGGCGCGCCGCCGGCCTGCTGCTGCTGCACGGAGAGGCTCTGGAGCGCCGCATAGAGCTGGTTGTACTGCTACCAAGTCGGCCCGCCGGAGGAGGGCGCGACAGCCACCGGGTAGGCCTGGTGAGGTGGTGGTGGGCGCGGGCCTAAGACACCCGCGGCGTTGGGGGCGGCCCAGGCTGCGCGAGTGGCAGGCCCGGGAGAAGGGCCCCGTAGGGGGCGAAGTAGCCTGTGGGGAGAGCCGCCGGTGTGCCGTGACCAGGGGGAGCAGCACCGCGTCCAGTCGGGGCGCCACCAGAGGACTGGGCGCCACGCTCGTGGCCACGTCCGCGCCCGCGCCCGCGACCCCCTCTGTCGCGGTCGTTGGTGGGGGACGCGGCCGGGCCCTTGCCTCGGTCGTTGTGGGAGCCGCCGCGCTCGGCGGAGGAGCCCCCGGAGGAGCCGCCGGAGCCCTGTCCGATAGTGAGCGCCGTGGCCGTGGCTTCGGGACGGCCGTCCAGGCGCGCCCGCTCGGTGGCCGAGATCTCCTCCATGAGCAGCCTCGAGTGGGCCTGCACGAAGGTAGGGAATGGCGACTGCATCGGCAAGAGGGTCGCCATGACGTGGTACTTACGGTTGAGCCCGCGGATGAGCTAGAGAGTGAGAGACTGGTCGGTGACGCGTTCGCCGACGTCCTCGAGGGCATCAGCAAGGGACTTGAGCCGCCTGCTGTATTCGGCCCTGGACGAGGTTCCGGAACTCGGCGCCGTGGATGACGGCGCGCCCCGGCTGATTGTCCATAAAGAGGAGATGGAGCTGTGACCAGATGTCGTAGGCGGTGCTTGCCGGAGTTGCGACGACGTCCAGGAGCTCTTCGTCGACCACGCCGTGCATCCACAGCACCACGGTCAGGTCGTCGTTGTGCCATAGGGCGCTCTGGCCAAGCGGCTCGGCGGCGATGTCGAGGTGATGCTGGACCTCATACTTGCAAGAGATGGTATAGAAGAGTTGGCGCCACCGGGAATAATTACCCGACTCGAGCTGGAGTTTGGCGGAGAAGAAATGCGCGATGGAGGGCGGGAGGCCGGCCGTGGAAGAGGGGCCGGCATCGGAGCCGCCAAGCCCGCCGAGCGCGACGTGGGGGACGAGGGCGCCACCCAGCCCGCCCGGCGCGGGGGCAGGGACAGTAGTGCTGCCGGCCGTGCGGAGGATACCCGCGGCAGGCGGGGGAGCGAGGCGGACCGCGCGTGGGGCCGAGGTAGATGAAGAAGGAGCTGACGCAGCCTCAGGGACGGCCGCCTTGCCCCGATCGGCGAGGGGCGCGCGGCGTGGCGCGGGGATAGCGGCGGGCGCAGCTGGGAGTGGGGTGGCCGCGGCCGGGGTGGCGGCGGGCACCGGGGCGAAAGGGTTGGACGCCGGCGTGTCGAAGTCCGCCGAGCGGGTGCGTCGGAGGAGACGGTTCATAGCGGAAGCGAAGGAGGATCGAGGATCGGAGAGGCTCGGCGTCTGATACCAAGCTAAATTATGCAAATTCACACCCTGCTGTATTCATCCGAGTACTGGTACATATATACTGTTACAATGGAGAGAGAGAAGAGCAGGGAGATCGTGGGTGAGATTACAACGGCAGTAGCCGGTCAGTTCCTGCATGCATGGAGGGCGTGCGCACGTAGTGCACGCGGCTGTTGAGAGCGCTGAAGACCCGGGCTGCATGGTTAGCCACTAGGTGGCGTGGGCGTCTTCCAACATAAGAGAAACACTACCAAATCAATCAGCCAGCTGGATCGATTACTCCATGTATCACCACTGGGCTAATTAAGCATCAAAGTGAAAACAACTCCAAGCAACATGCAGCACACGCATATCCTTCTATCACGAGAGCCCAATCTGAATTGCAAGTAGCCAAGTACTAGTAAGCAGAAGGAGACCTAGTATGATGGCATTGACCTGAGGCTGGATCCGGTTGGGGAGTGAGCAGCAGGACTGTTAGGGAGGATGCCGTGGTGTGCTGGCCGGCGTTCTTGGCCACGCCGCACAGGCCGCCCTCCACAGCAGCCAGTCCGTCGTCCTTGGCCCCGCCATCCACATCAGCAGCATCGACTATGGGGAGGAAGTGGAGGAGCAGGGCGGCGCCATAAGAGGAAGGGCAGGAGAGGGGTGGCACCATGGGGAGGAAGGGGAAGAGCAGGGCGGCGCCATGGAGAGGAAGGGAAAGAGAGGAGCGGCAGGGGAGAAGCAGCGGCAGCGCCGCGGTGGAGAAATCAGTAGCGAGTCTTGACGAGAGGATAAGGGCGTGTCGCGTAGCGAGTCTCTCCCCCGGCCAGGTAGCACCTGCAAGTGGGACTCGCGACGACACGGGCGAGATCGTGCGGCTAGGAGCCGGCCGCTCGTTCTATCCAAATAGTGCGCGTGCACTTTTAAGAATTGGGGATGAAAATTTTCTAATGATTACTCTTTACGCTACATTACAAAGAATTTTTTTACATCCACCCAAACCTTTTGAAAGTAATCCTTCTGTTTTTCCTAGGGTGCAACCAATGGAACTTCCATACTACAAATTTAATAATGTAGAATTCGACCAGACTATGCTTTTTTTAGTAGCTCCAGATCAGGAACAACACATTTATATCCACTGAATTCATTCGCATAAATTCCCATATATATCTTACACTCTAGCAAAAGAATGCAGTGAAGCTTTCTTGGTCTTTTGGATGAATAACTTGGCGTCATGTTCAAGAGGGATGAGCTGCAGGTGACACTTGTTAACGCACAGTGCACGGTCCAGCAACTACCATGTGTAAACAAATGGAAAAATACCATCGGCCGGCACCATAAACTACCATGTAAACAAATTACATGTCTTGGACCGGCACCAGCAACTATACCATGTAAACAAATGAAATACCTTGGGCCGGCAGTGAAGCTTTTGAACTAGTCACCAGAACAATCCATCCATTCTCAAAAAACCCTAAAAAAAACCTAATCTCAAAAAAGAGAGGGAAAAAGAGCAATCCATCTTTCAACTCTAGAGAACTGGAGAAGAGAACGGATAACCAGAAAGAGAGTTCGGGCACCACCCACGCTGGCTAGGCCATCTTCTACACAGCGGCGCGGTACAGGTTAGATATTGTGATCTTTGCTTGTACTACTCCGCAAAGCTCATCTCGAGCTTGCTTACCATAGGCCAGTAACTGACTGGTTTACTGGTTACAGTTTCGGTTTGAAGCACCATGGGTCCTGCCGTTCTCTTCTTCCTCGTGCTTGGCGGCGCAGAACTTGGATTATTCCATGGCGAAACCCTCGACGGTTTGGATCAACAACATTTTTCTCCGCCGCGGCTTCAGCAGCCTCCGCACCATCGTCACCCGTTCTCTAGGACCAGAAACTCAAGCTCGCCCTGACTCCGAACTTGACGTTGCTGCAGGGTTCATATGTGTCTCCCGTCAGTCACCATGCAACGATTTCCTCTTTGCGGTGTTCATTTACATCAACGTTGGGTTCAACCTTAATTCCATAACTCCGCAGCCGCAGGTAGTCTGGTTTGCCAACCGGGCTCGCCCTGTCACAGAGAATGCAACCCTTGAGTTTACCTCGGATGGGAACTTGGTCCTCCATGATGATGATGGTAGCCATGTCTGGTCCAGCAGCAGCTCAGGCTGGTCTGTGGCTGGAATGTTGATCACTGATATAGGCAATTTGGTGTTGTTCGATCAGAGAAATGCAACAGTGTGGCAGTCGTTTGATCATCCTACCGACACATTGGTCCGTGGGCAGTCACTTGTGGAAGGTACGAGGCTCACAGCAAGTACTTCTGCAATAAATATGACTCAAAATCAGTTTTATATCACTGTACTCCCAGATGGATTACATGCTTATGCTGAATCCACACCACCACAACTATACTACCGTTCATCCTGGGTGTCCGTCGACAAGAAAGGAAATGATCCAATAACTGTTACACTCATGAATGAAAGCCTCACTGCCTTTGTGCAGTCAGATATCTATCATCAGATCTCACTGCCACCAGCTAAATCTACCCGGTACATGAGATTAGATTCAGATGGACACATGAGGCTGTATGAATGGTCTAATCCAGCATGGACCGTGGAGTATGATGTAATGCAAATAGATTATTGTGCTTACCCGACAGTCTGCGGACGGTACGGCATATGCATGGGCGTACAGTGCACTTAAACACTTGAGAACAATTCAAATTCAAGGTACTTCAAGCCATTGGAGGAACGGAAGCCAAATCTTGGTTCCACCCCAAAAACTCCAATCTCTTGTCAAGAAATTCAACACCATCGGCTCTTCACACTTACTAATATTTCTTACTTTGACCAAAAACCCACGGTTGTGAATGCAACAAGCATCGATGACTGTAAGCAGGCATGCCTGAAAAATTGCTCCTGCAAGGCTGTTATATTTAGGCATGGCCAGAAATATTCCCTTGGAGAATGTGACTGGTTGACGGAGGTCTTCCCATTGCAATCAACACAACCTGAAGCATTTAGTTACATCTCCTCTGCTTACCTCAAGGTGCAGCTTAGCCCCACTATTTCTGCATCTACTTCAAACAAAACAAAGGTGTTGTTAATTGCTACATTTGGAGCTATTGCTACTCTTGTATTGCTTATCATTGCGGTCACTCTTTATCTACAAAGGAGGAGGAAGTATGAAGACAAAGACGAGGAATTTTATTTCGATCAATTTCCTGGAATGCCAACAAGGTTTTCTCTTGAGAAGTTGACTGAATGCACTGAAGGATTCGGTAAGAAACTCGGAGAAGGTGGGTTTGTGTCGGTTTTTGAAAGGAAATTAGGTGAAGAAAGAATTGCAGTAAAACGTTTGGATGGTGCTAGACAGGGAAGGAAAGAGTTCTTGGCAGAGGTTGAGACTATTCGCAGCATTGAACACATCAATCTTGTTAGCCTGATTGGGTTTTGTGCAGAGAAGTCTGAGAGGCTTCTGGTATATGAATATATGTCAAGAGGGTCGCTTGATAGGTGGATCTATTACCATCATAACAACAACCCTCTTGATTGGTGCACTCGTTGTAGGATTATATTGGATATTGCCAAGGGCCTATGTTACGTACCTTCATGAGGAGTGCAGGCGAAAAATCGCTCATCTAGACATCAAACCACAAAATATTCTCTTAGATGACAATTTCAATGCCAAAGTGGCTGATTTTGGACTATGTAAGTTAATAAACAGGGATCAAAGCAAGGTAGTAACCGTGATGAGAGGAACACCTGGATATCTTTCACCTGAATGGCTGACGTCGCGGATCACTGAAAAAGTGGATGTCTGCAGCTTTGGAGTTGTTGTCATGGAAATAGTAAGTGGAAGGAAAAATATTGACAATTCTCATGCCGAGGAGGAAGTTCAGCTCATAAATTTATTACGGGAAAAAGAACAAAACAATCAATTGATTGATCTGATCGACAAGCATAGTAACGATATGTTGTCATGTCAGGAAGAAGTGATTCAAATGATAAAGCTCGCAGTATGGTGCCTGCAAAATGAAAGCACTCGAAGGCCTTCAATGTCAACAGTGATCAAGGTATTGGAAGGTGGGATGAGCGTAGAAACTTTTGATGCAAATTCAATCATGCCTTTTCAAGATAATTCATCCACATATTCGGTCCCAGCTCAAGCATCCATATTATCCGGCCCAAGGTGAAACGAGTGGCTAATGTGCTTTAGAAATTCAACTTCTATGTTTTTGATTTTGTATCCTGCACTATTTGTACTTGGAATTATGTTTGGATTGGATCAAACTGTAACTTCCAGCCAATATATATGTTTGATTGTCCAGTGAAGTATCTCATTGTCGACTCATACCTTTATAGAGCCGAAAACCGGTAGTGCCATGTGATGTATGCCAGAAAAGATACATTTTGAAGGAAGGACAATGGTTAGAGGAGAGAGCGCCTGCTGTGGTAGGGTAAAACTACATTAGGTAGTGACTATTCTAGATAATGCCTCCACATATCCAACACCGCATTGGTCCAGCGTTAATCTTATCTGTCCCAAGGTGAGACAGGCGGTTAATGAGTATGCTTTTCTTGTCTAACATGGTTTCTGTGTCCCATACTCTATGGAAATACATGACATTGGTTTTCTATACAACAGAAGTAAAATTATTTGACATCTTTTATTGGCATAAAAAATAGTTGCCATTTAGTTAGCTGGATTTATGAAACTCAATTGGGAACTGGGATGAAAGTTTTTTTTTTTGAAACGCGGTCCCTTAGGGCCCGATTCATTAAAAAAGGTCGAAGAGAATTGCCCGATTAATAAACGGAAAACCGGGCAAAAACCGTCACAACAGGCCCGCAAAAACAAGGCACACAGGGCGACCTGGCAACCCACACAAGAACGCACACACGCCGCCGAGGAGAAAAGCGTCGTCGAGGTTGCAGCCCGGCGTCATCGTCATCACTCCTCCGCGAGGGCGACTCCGACTCCACCATCGACGACCACCGAAGAAGCCCTCACTGCAAACAAGCGTCGAGGCTTGCGCCGGTGTGACGCCCCCGTTTATAATCGTGCACTAATCAGACACGCAGCATGCACGATTACGTCACAAATAAAATATTATATTACAAACCAGGGTCGTAAGACCCGATATTACAACAAGCGTTCGGTCTGGCTACAGACAATTAGAAAGGTGCCTTAAGAAGGCGAAAACAAACAACGACTCTAGATCGAAAAGGCGCATGCCTCCTGCCTGGGACCTCCGAACTACTCGGCGATGTTGAACTCCATGTAGTAATCATCAACAGTGAAGGAACCTGCACACCAGGGGTTACTATCTGATAGTAGCAACCGGGTGGAAGGAAAAAGGGATAGCAAAGCAACCGTGAGTACTCATCCAAAATACTCGCAAGACTTACATCAGATCTATACTACATATGCATCGGTATCAAGGAAAGGGGGATATCTCGGTGGACTAGACTGCAGAAATGCCAGAACTAGAAGGGGGAAGCACTATGGAACAGAAATATAACATGAACAGAATATAAAGCAATAATAGTCTTCGTCTTCGTCTTCGTCGGCATCCGGTTGCAGTCCATCTCGCTCCACGTCGTAGGCCACCGAAGTCCGATGTCCTCCGTAGTATCATATATATATATATATATATATATATATATATATATATATATATATATATATATATATATATATATATATAACAGTGTAATGTATACCCGTGATCATCGCCCAGAGGGATCACGGTCCGGTAATATAGCATCGCACACGGACAAGGGTGTAGGACTAACTGATGGAACATAAGCATCACTAACTAGGCATGCTAGGACAATAGGTAAAGCATCAGCGAAGGCGACAAAATCAGACTATGCATCAGAATAGGATCTACCGAAACAATAATCGGAGCCACTATCTAATGCATGAAGTAGAGAGAAAGAATAGGAGATATCGGAATGGTCAAGGGGGTTTGCTTGCCTGGTTGCTCTGCAGACGAAAAGGAATCTCCGAAAGTAGCCGATCACCGGATCATCAGCGGTCTCGGGGTCTACCGAAAGGAAGTAAACGGGGAAACAAATAAATAACAGAGCAATCAAATGCATCTCAGATGTATGTCACGGCAAAATGTGTTGGTGATATGCTCTAATGCATTACTAAGTATTTTAGATGAAGTGGGAAAATATCCCGGAATATTTTCCCAACTCCAATCACTATTCATTCAGCTGATCTGGCAGCAAAAGTTCCAGGTTCGATATGTTGGAGGGGTGTGACAGGTACGTGGATGACATATTCGGATTCGTTATATTTTTCTGATCATTTTTCATATATAAATTATTTTCATCCGAATTACGGATTATTTTCTATGATTTCCAAAAATTTAATCATTTTTTGAAATTACTGGATTTAATTTTAATTAGAAAATCATTTAACAGAAAATGCCAAGTGCACCCAGAGGAATGCACCCAGCAGTGGCACGTGTGGTTGACAGTGGGCCCAGCCTGCTGAGTCAGCAGCTGACCAGTCAACCTTATCCATATGAACAGTGTTGATGGGGCCGACATGTCATACACAGTGGGCTAATTAAAGCTTATCCAAAGGAATAGTGTTGTGGTCCCACTTGTCATAGACACATTTAACTAAAAGATTATCTAGCCAGCGGGGGGCACTGTCAGTGTCTATTAGGGTTTGGGGTTAGGGTTAATTAGTGATTAGCTTAGCACTAATGATGCCACGTCAGCGGTTATCGCCGGCGCGGCAGAGGAGCTCCGGCCGGCCGATTCCGGCGACGGGAGGACGCGCGGCTGGGCGCGTTAGAGAGCCCGTGATGCGGCGCATCTAGAGGTGGCATCGCTGTGGCCGGAGGTGGAGCGTAGCGGCGGTGGCGTCGAGCTGTGCGGCGGCAGCACTTCGGTTCCGGCGAGATCGTCGAAGTGCGAAGCGAGCGAGCATTTTAACTGGCTAGGCGGGACCGACGGCTCACCAGGAGCACGTTGCTGAGCATGCCTACGCCATAGAAGCATTGCAGCGGCAGCAGCGTTCACGGCGGCGACGACAGGAGCATGGCAATGGCGGCAGCCAGCTGCGAGCTCGAGATCGAGCCCCACAGAGAGGAATTGCACGCTGAAGCTCACCAGGAGAGCACAAGGAGGCCCGATGATAGCTTTGTAGTGCAGAAGGTGGCGGATCGAGGCGACGGCGTCCGGCAACTGAAGTGGAAGAAGACGACGATTCCCAGCGATGCAGTGGGGTTGAGGTCGAGCTGATCCACGTAGAGGATGTAGACGACGGAGGCGGAGCTCCTGGACAGTTCGAGGAGGCGGGGAAACATCAGTGGCCACGGGATCGACGGCGGTGCGCCCGGCTCCTCACGGGTGAGCTCCAAATCGAGAGGAGCGAGGCGAGGGAGAGGGGAAAATGGGCTAGGGTTCGATGCGGATGTCCTGGGTCCGTTCTTATCCATCCACGGCGGCCTGTAGCGCCGCGGTGTCACGCATCCAGCGACGGCATCGGCGGACGCGCGCTGTGCCGACAGCGCGATGGGGAGGAAGACGACGCGGTAGGTGGGCTGGGCTGGCTCCTGTGCGACTAGAGCCCATAGGTACAGTAGGTTTCGGCTGTTTTTCTTTTTCTATTTCTCAGTTTATCGTTTTGCTACTGTTTTGTATTTCTTTATGTTAACAAATGATTTTTGTTACATATGAAACTTAGCACACAATTCAAACACATCATAACCATAGCACACACAAGTTTCTGGATTATTTACAAATGTCTAAGTATTTGTTTATTTTGAAATGGTTAAATTTAAATGTTGTTGGCTCGGTTTTAATTAGGTTAAGGTCAATTAAATATTTCAAATAATGTTGGTTCCTGCATGACAATTACTTAGTGATTATTTGCAATAACATGAACACTTTTGTTTAATTAATTGAAGAAGTTTTATTTTTCCTTGCTAATTGAATTTTGAATTTGAATTTGTTTTGAAACTTGATGGCATTTAGCAAAGACAATATGATGACATGGCAACTTAATTAACATAACTAGTGTTTAGTAATCTAGGGACGTCACAGCCGGCCGAAGCCAAATAGCCAGCCACACGCGCCGGCGACCAGGCTGCTCCGACTCTGTCGACGAGCATTGCAGGAGAAAAGCGTTGGGCTTACGCCGAGCCAGCGCCAGAGCCGACCACCCGTCTCGTGTCATCGTCACCGCAAGGGCCCCTCCTCAGCAGCTCCGACTTCAAGAAGACAAAGCGAGGCACGACAACTCCTCGAACACGCCGGAAGAGACCGACTACCAAGAACCATCAGCAAACCTGACTCCGCCTGAAGCCGCCATCGTCGCCACATACAGGAAGCCGTGCAAACATCTGCATTGCCGGACGGGCACCTGCCGACCGCAATGCTGCGAGCGTCCAGCCCATGAAGCGCTCAACCGGGATCCGAAGCTCTTCAAGGTGACGCCCCAAAGAGGGAAGCGACGATGTCGACGTCGTCGCCCGACCCAACCGGGCCTTAGGCTTTCA
This sequence comes from Elymus sibiricus, assembly GCA_039707655.1. Lineage (NCBI taxonomy): Eukaryota > Viridiplantae > Streptophyta > Magnoliopsida > Poales > Poaceae > Elymus > Elymus sibiricus. The sequence goes on along the minus strand of CM077674.1, from coordinate 409,059,899 downwards.
CCCGAAGAGCAAAATCCGAGGGTGTAGGAGGATGCGGGACTCCACAACGACGCCTCCAAGGAGGTTAAACGACGCCCACAGACGCCGACGCCGCCGGCCGGCAAGACCGGGCAAGCTTTCGCCCGGAGCATACCCAACACCACCAGCACCCTCACGCACTGCACCTCCGCTGACCCGCCCACCTCTCGCAGAGCCACCGCGCCAGCAGCACCGGAGAGCCACCAAGCACCACACCTCCCCGCCGGTCAAGAAGACGCAGACGGGCCAGATCCGGCCGATCTGGCATCCCACCACCGCTGCGCCAAACAGGAGCCACCAGAGGCTAGCACGCCACCGGCCCGACCTGGGAACGCGGCCCACAACGCAGGCGGGGGGGGGGGGGGGCGCACCCACCCCGACACGCCGGAGAGGAGTAGCGGGGCCGAAGACCAAGCGCCCGTCGACGAAGCTGCCGCGGCTGCCACCCGCGAGACACCCGCGAGAGCCGCTGCCAGGGAGCCGTCCCGCCGGAGAAGGAAGCCTAGAGGCCCGCCGGCGACGCAGCCGAAGCCCTCGATTGGATCCACCGCTCGACGCAGAAGGGGATCGAGCCTCCCCACCCCGAGCTCCCGCGGCCTGACGAGAGGAAGTCGACCCCGCCGCCACCGTCCGCCGCCCGGGCTTAGCCCGGCGGCCTCCTCCGGCGACGGCGAGGGGAGGAAGGGGGGCGGGAGGGCTAGGTTTCCACCCGTGTCGCCTCAGCCGAGACGACGCGGGGGCTTTTTTCTCTGTAACCCACGGTTGGGATGAAAGTTAGTAGTACCAAACTGAATGGGGTGTGTGTGTGTGTGTGTGTGTGGGGGGGGGGGGGGGGGGGGGGTAGGAGGCTTTCTCCATGTTCTTCTGCAAGTTGCAATTCACAGTTTAGCGACAATTCGAATTGCAGGCAAGATAAATCTAGTGTTCTGAATATTAAGAGGGAAGCCGAACCTGGGGAAGCAGACGATCCTTGGAGGAAAAGCGGGGGCGGGCCGGCCGTGTCCCGGAGGCGGCGACAGGCTCTCCACGTTCTGAACAAATATATCGCGCGAGGTGAGGATCGTGAGCGGCTCCGCGTAGAACCGCAGCGGCAGGAGGTCGGAGTGACCGCTCTTATCGATCCCCGCGAGGAAAACCATCCCGGGGCCGCGGCGGCAGCGGGTCGTCGAAGCCTTTGGGGTCTGCGGTGGCGCCGGCGCCAGCGCGGGAGGGGAGAAGGAGCCGTCCAGGTGGCAGTTTTTTTTTTTTTTTTTGTGGAGTTGTTGCGGCGGCTGGCGATCAGAAGCCCAGCCCAGTAGGAGGCCTGGCTCTTGGGCTGAAAACACATCACGCACAAAAAACTAATATGATCACTCAATTTCCCTCAGAAGAAAAATAATACTCGCTAATTCTTTTATGGTCACTAGATATTCTTCCCAGAAAAAATGATGATCACTGGTTCTAAGAAAAAAATTATGATCACTCGAGTTACCAGCAATATTAACTGCTGAAATAATCATACAATTCCCTCACAAGAAAAGTTGAAGAATTACGCCGCATACTGGGTCGGTAGCAATGTTACATGTACCAATATTACGAAAATTAACACTGTGATATACTCCTAATATACTTGTCACATATATGAATAATAACAACCGATGAATTCGTCACGTATTCAGCTCATATCCATATCCTGAACACTCAGGGATGAATCTGTGCGTGCGTGTATATTTGTTCAGCATAAACATGCGATTAATTTGGCACAAAGATTCGTGGCATCGCCACCTAAGTAGATGCACTGCGCCATAAAAAATGATCGATCGCCAATTAAGTGGGAGTGAATTTATGACACCATCATCCAAGAGACATGTTGCTCCTGGTCCCACATGTCATACTCACAGATGAAAGCTTCATCAAACATGTATTGATTTGGTTTGGTTTCGACGCAGTTGACAAGTTCAGAGTTAGTTACCCATTGTTGAAGAACAAAGTTCAGAGATACCCACGGCACGGCAGACACAAACTGAAGTTATACCAGTGCAGGCTCAGACCTGTCAAGCATGATGGAGATACCCTTTCTGCCTTAAATGATTTTTGCTGACTGGAGCACATCATTTCCTGGCAAACAGGGAAGAGCCATGAGCGGTAGACCACATGACGAGCCCGCAGAGACTTGCTGACTTGTCCACACTAGTGCTCCAGGCCACAAACTACCATGGAAATCTTGGCCCAGTAGAGTACAGCTAGCCAGTCAGCGACACTTCTGAACTAGTCAGACCAATCCATCTCCAAAATCACAAAAACACTCTTCCCCGTGAGTCGAGGCACCCAACACCGGCATCTTTTTTCGACGATCTCTTCTTCTCAGAGACCTTGTTTCCACTCTGCTAGTGCTAGTTCACCCCCAGTTTCTTGGTGGCTTCTCATGTATTGATTTGGTTTGGTTTCGATGCAGTTGACAAGTTCAGTGTTAGTTAGTTACCCATTGTTGCAGAAAGAAGTTCAGAGATACCCATGGCACGGCAGATACAATCTCTGACGTTCTGAAGAAGATGCATCCTAACAGACTACTTGCTGTACCAGTGCAGGCTCAGACTTGTCAAGCAACATGGAGAGACCCTCACTGTCCTTGAATGTTTCTACTGACTGGAGCACATCATTCCCTGACTAACAGGGAACGGCCGTGGGCGGTAGACCACATGACTTGTACACACTACACTAGTACTCCACGCCACCAAACTACAATGGGGCTCTTGGGTCAGCAGAGCACTGCTAGCCAGTCAGTTACACTTGGGAATTAGCCAGACCAATCCATCTCCAAAATCACAAAACACTCTTCCTGGCGAGTCCAGGCAACCAACACCGGGATATTTTTTTGGTGATCTCATCTCCTCCACTGGCGGCTCCGAATCATCAGGTGCGACCGTGTGATCTTGTTTTTACTCTGCTAGTTCATCCCCAGTTTCTTGGTGGCTTATCATAAGCCAAGAATGAACTGATTATTCTTGATTACAGACTACGTTTCCGCCCAGCAGAATGGGTCCTGCCAATATCTTCCTCCTGGTAATTGCAACTGCGGCACCATTTCTCTTCACGGCGCACCCCTTGAGCTATTCCATAGCCAAACCATCGACATCGTGGATCAATCATACCCCCTCGAACCGCCAGTACAAGCAGCTCCGTACAATCGTCACCAGTTCTGTACAACAAGCAGCTAACCTCTACTCCAAGTTTGCCTTTGCCGCGGGGTTCGTTTGTGCCTCCATCACCGCGTGCGACGTTGTAACACCCCCTTGTAATGATGCCACTGTTACTCTGCTAATGACTGCCAAGTCATCACAATTATTTTGCAAATCATCAATTTGTTCCCAGCCAACCTCAAATTCAATTTTCAAAAGACAAGTCAAAATATCATTTCTCCAAAGTGAAACAAAAATGTTGGTAATATCCTAAATAATACCCTAGCATTTGTCATGCGGGAACCAACCAAGTTTGAATTCCCAAGATGCCCCTAGCAACATTTAAAGTGGTCCCACGGCATTTAAATTGGCCATTCTAAAATAAACAAATATTTATACAATTCCAAATGACTTGAAACTTTGCGTGCTAGCTCAAAATATTGCCTATTATTTATGTGCTAAATTTCATGTGCAACAAAAATCATTTGGTATTAAAATAAAATGCAAAACAGAAAAGGAAATATAAAATGGGAAAATATAAAAGAAAATGGAAAACGTGCCCTGTGACCTTGGGCCAGCCACGTCCACAGTGCAGCCCAGTCCAGCCCGCCTGGCCTTTCCCCTACCTCCAGCTACAGAGGCAGAGGCCATGGCGTGGCAGCCATCCCACGGCGCCATGGCCGGATGGCCTCCACGTAGCCTCTCCAGCCCTATAAACGCGTCCCCCAGAAACCCTAGCTCGTCCTCGTCCGTGTCCCCCTCGATCCCCCATCGCCCCCTCCTCTCTGGCTCGATTTCGAGCTCGGAGCTCGACACGGTGACCGCGCTCATCGTCGCCATTACCGCGGCCACCGTCGTCGTTTTCGCGCGGGAGGACGTCCAGGAGGTCCGCCGCGGCCGGCTTCGTCCGTCCCGAGCACCAAACCGAGCCGGGGTGGCCCGTACGCTCGCCATCCCCGTGGTCTTCGTCGCTTACATCGCCGGCGTCCGTCGTCGATTCCCACCGTTCCGGTCCACCTCCGGCCACCCCGACCTCGCCGTCCCACTCGTGGTGAGCTCCTCCTCTGGCGGTTCCCCCACTTTTCCCGCCCCGTTCCATCGCCGTTTAGCCGCCCCCGCGCTCGGCTGCCATGGAGGGAGCTCTGCTATTCTTGGAATTGTTCCTTTGTATTTCTTGTGATCTTCAAACCCAACCCTTTAAGACCATATCATTACTACCCCAAAGCATGACTGTGGTACTCCGAATATCAACAAGAACATTGGAAGCACAATGCTAAATATTTCTTGATCAATTATCCAAACACCGTTGCATGGTTAAACATCATGATTTCCTTGCCCCTTCAGGTATACTCCTGATACTTGTGTATAAACACATTTTCCGTTCCATTGGTCTGATTAATCTGATAATCACATTTTCCTTTCCATTGATCTGTTTAACCTTTTTGTAATTAATATGATCTAAGCAGTAATAATTCCCTGCTTATGTAAACACCCTGATGTCCTACCCTGTTACTATTGCTGTTAACATTCTGCTAACCCCGGTGGAGGAGAACTTTGCCTATTGGACCGCCTCGTTTCAACGAGCAAAAAATGGTTCTCTTCGTTCCCTGCCCTTGGTACCGATGTTGTTGCCACCATAGCTGACAAACTGTTCTCTAACGAACCTTGTATCGTGATCACACAAGATGCCACCACCCTTCTTATTCATCATAGTGGTATGAATGTTGATCACTCCGATTCTGAACATCCTAATGATTCGGAAATACTCGAATCCTCAAATGCATACTGGTGCAGTGTGCCTTATCTTTTTGTAGCCCTTGCGACTGCATATTCTAGTTACCCATGTGATCGATTATCATTCTAACTCGAGCCTGTCATTCTTTACAATTCCTTACGGAAACTCTCTCATTAATTATGGAATTTCGTGTAAATGACTATGTGATCCTTGTATCCGAATTTGCCCTTGCACTTGGCTTCGTATGAATTTCCGCAAGCCACCTTCCATTAGATGTTTCATTCCGGTATCAGACGCAATATTTATTCCCGTTACTCTGAACCCCTTTCACACTCTGTTTCAGGCATCGAACGAATGCCTAACCGTTTGAAACTTTTTGTACCTTCTTATATGGCTCTCGATAATTTTCCCGAGTTTCAACTCGGATGATACTTATGCCTCATCCCCTGAGTTAAATTGTCCGATGCTCGACTTTGTTAAAACCTGTCCTTATAGAGTTTCCCCTCTTATCCTATTCGTAAGTACGATAAAGATTCCGAATGAAGGATGACGACTTCATCATGATGCCCTGATGCAGCGAAATGAAGATGTCAACGAAAAGGATCAACTTCTTCGAGAAGGGTAACAAGAACCAGAAGATTCGTTAGAATTTCGTAACCAAGCCTTTCCCCTTACTCTACCTCTTAAATCTCGGGACGAGATTTCTTCGAGTGGAGGAGAGTTGTGACATCCCCAGATTGTAGTCATGTCATCAACCAAGATAATGTGCCATGTCATCAAGATCATCATAATTAAATTGCATTTAATAATCAATCCAACACTCAAATTCAAATTTAAAATGCAAGTCAAATTATTATTTCTTCAAACTGCAAAACTAAAGTGTTCATAATATTGCAAATAATCACTAAGAAATTGTCATGAGGAAACCAACATTATTTGAGTTAATAAAATGACCTTAACCTATTTATAACAGGACCAGTAGCAACTAATTGGACCACTTCAAAATAAAAAAATATTTAAACTAAGCAGAATAAACTGAAACTTGTTGTGCTAGCTCAAATCACTGCCTACTAATTATGGGCCAAATTTCATAAACAACAAAATTCATTTAGTGGTCCAAATAAGTACAAACAGAAACTGAAAATGAAAACAGAAAAGAAATAAAGGAGATAGGAGAAGATCTACTGTGCACTCGGCCCAGATACCACCACAGTACGGCCTGGCCCGCAAGCCACGGCCTTTCCCTAACCTCTCGCCAGAGCAGGCCATGGCGCTAGCCGAAGCGCGCGCGCAGCCGTCCACGCTCCAGATGAGCTGCTGTCGATCATCCGGCGGTGCCCCGCGCTAGATAAGGATCAGCTCGAGCCGGTAGACGAACCCTAATTCTCTTTCCCCTCTCTACTTCGTCGCTCTCCTAAAAAACGCACACGCCCGACGCTGCCATGGCCGAACCTTCGTAGACCACGCGGCCACCGAGCCCCTCTTGCCTCGCCTTCGTGTCCACGCGCTCCGCCACGACGCCTTCGCCCTCTCCGTCAAGCCACGCGAGCCGGAGCGCCCCGCAATGCCGTCCACGACGTCTTCCCCAACCTCGGTTGCCGTTCGCCATTGACGTCGATTCGCGCCACACCGACCACCCCCAGCCTCCCCGAGCTCCTCTCTGCAACGCTATGAGCCCCCCCCCCCCCGCGCGCATTTTTCCTCTCTCCCCGTTGCTCGATTCGTGGCCCCTAGCTAGCTCCGCCGCCGCACCCGTGAGCTCCATGCCACCAGCCGTGCTGCCGCCGTGGCCAGGGCACCTGCACGACGCGTCCGAGCCTGCAGCTGTGCTCCTGGAACTCCCAGGAGGCCATAGAACACCTTGCCTCGCGCTTCCGTGCCCCCTAGCTCCATCCCGTGCTGCAACCGTGCGCGAGCCGCCGCGGATGTCGACCCCGTCGTCGACTCCGGCCATCTCCGGCCACCCCAACACCACCCCTAGACGCGCCGCAGCTTGGGCTTTCCAATGCGCCAACCTACGCGTCCAGCCGCTGCCAGAATCAACCAGCCGGCGTACCTATGCCGTGTTTGTACGTCGCCGGCGATTAGTCACCGGCTAACCATGCCATTAGGGCCTAATTAACTACTAATGACCCTGCTAATCCCCACTGACACCGGGCCCCACACGATTTAATTAGACTAATAAAAACTGTTTAGTTTAATTAACTCGCTGACAGATGGCGCCCACCATTACTGTTCAAATGGATAAGGTGCTGACTCAGCACCCGCTGGCCCACTGTCAGCCTCTGGGCACAACTCTGGGTACGCCCGCTAGGTACCCGTAGCATTTTCAGTTAAGTAATTTTGAAATACTAATAATTCCAGAAATTCAGAAAATCATTTAAAACTTTGAAAAATCATAGAAAATAAACCGTAGCTCAGATGAAAATAATTTATATATGAAAAATGAACAGAAAAATATAACGAATCCAAATATGTCATCCACTTACCAGTGAGACCCCTCTAACATGCCAAACATGGAACATTTGCTACCGAAACCGCTGAATGAATAGTGTATGGAGCTAGGAAAATATTCCCGGATATTTTCCCTCTTCATCCAAAATACCTAGTAATGCATTAGAGCACCCTTAGCATAACATTTTGTCATACCATGCATTGTGTTGCATTTGTGTGCCTTGTATTTATTGTTTCTTCCCCCTCCTTCGTCTCCGGTAGACTCCGAGACCGCCACCGATGCCCCTGTGATCGACTACGTCGCAGACGATCCTTCTTCCATCTCAGCAGAGCTTCCAGGCAAGCAAACCCCCTTGATCATTCAGATATCGCCCATCCCTTCTCTCTTATTCTTGCATTAGATTTTGCTACTGTTAATACTCCGGTAGCTCCTATTCTGATGCATAGCCTGCTTTTGTATCCTACTGTTGATACATTACCTGTTATCCTATGATGCTTAGATTAGATATGCTAAAGTTTCATCAGTTGGCCCTACACCCTTGTTCGTTTGCCATCCTGTATTATCGGGCCGTGATCCTCGCTGGGCGATGATCACAGGCAAACTCACACTACTACATTACATTGTTATACGGGGCTGAAGGGCTGGTGGTACCATACAGTAAGAGATGGACTTGAGTCCCGACAGCTCCCAATGCTAAAGACCGGTTGGCCCCAAGGGTACCCGCGAGTGACCCCCTAGTCAGAACGACAGGGCAGGTAGAGACCACCTAAGTGAGAGGTGGGCCTGGCCCCTGGTCGTGTCCGCGAGCTACTAATAATACACTAACGGATTTGGGTATTTGATCTGAGTTGGCCACTGGCTTATACGCACTAACCACCACGCGGGATGATGATATATGGGGCCCTCGGCGTCGTACATTCTCCCAAAAGCTCCGTCAGACGTCACAATATTGCGGGCTGATTGTTGGGGTGAGCGGCATGCCTGTATACAGAGGTTTGGTTTGGTCCCCGACCAGTCGCGCAACGTGCAGGAGTGCTTTGGGCGATTGGCCCATGACCCCTTCGCACTTAGGATTTAGACCGGCGTGTTGACCTCTCTGCGGAGCCTAGGTAGGACTACGGCGTGTCGATTGTCCTGATGCCGGGCATTACCCAGAAAAGTGTGTCCGGACAGGGGTAATCGAGCGTGTTGGGCTATGTTGTGCACCCCTGCAGGGAAGACAAATCTATTCGGATAGCCGTGTCCATGGTAACAGGATGCTTGGAGTTGTATCCCGATCTCCTACAACTACGAACGGATACTGATATAATATTTAACTGTTATATCTACTCCGAGGTCACTTTCTCGCTGGGTAGTCAAGAAAGGATCTCAGGGTATTGTTGATGATATCTTCATGATACTATATGTTATTAATTGTAAACAGACACTATATAATGCGCTACTCTCTTCTGATGCTGCAAGATGCTAGTCTTTGTTAAGATAGGCTTCCCCCCTCCCCCCTTATCTCTGGCATTCTGCAGTATAGTCCACCGATATAACCCACTTCATTGATACCGATGCATACTTAGCATAGATCTGATGTAAGTCTTGCAAGTACTTTGGATGAGTACTCACGGTTGCTTTGCTGCCTTTTTCCTTCTACCCGGTTGCTACGATCAGATGACGGAGCCCAGGAGCCAGGAGGTCCCGATGGCGCCTACTACTACGTGGAGTTCGCCGATGGCCAGGAGTAGTTCGGAGGTCCCAGGCAGGAGGCCTGCGCCTTTTCGATCAGTTGTCGCTGTTTTGCTCAGCCATCTTATGGCAAAACTTGTCTAACTCGTCTGTACTCAGACCTATGTTGTTTGTTGACTAATGTATTGTCGGGTCCTCGTGACCCTGGTTTGTAATATAAAGATTTAAGTTGAAATCTGTGTCATAGAGTTCTGTTGTGATATCCTACCGTGAGTCACTGATCTTGATCGTGCATGCTGCGTGTATGATTAGTGCACGGTCGGGGTCGGGGGCATCACAGTTTGTCAGGAACTATGGGTTACTGGCAAAACCCCTGACTGCTCTCTTGAAGAAACAAGCTTTTGAGTGATTTGATTCAGCTCAACAAGCTTTCCAACTCCTCAAAATAGCCATGATAAACACTCCAGTCTTAGCTCTGCCCAATTTTGAGAAGACTTTCACAGTAGAAATAGATGCATGCAAAACTGGAGTGGGTGCTGTTTTGTCTCAGGAGGGCCATCCTATTGCATATTACAACAAAGCTCTGGGAGTGGCTAGTCAGAAGAAATCCATATATGAGAAGGAGTTTTTGGCAATTATGATGGCTATTGACAGATGGAGATCTTATCTGGCCAGAGCACCTTTTGTTATTAAAACTGACCATCAGAGTTTGTGTCACTTGGGAGATCAAAACCTGACATCAGATCTTCAGAGGAAAGCAATGACTAAACTGGTGGGGCTACAATTTTCTATCCAGTACAGAAAAGGAGTGGAAAATACAGCAGTTGATGCCTTGTCAAGGGTAGCTCATTTGTTCTCTATGCAAAATGTCTCTGCTAGCAAGCCTGTCTGGGTACAACAAATACTGAACTCTTATTCTGTAGATCCTGCTGCTCTCACAATGCTGCAGAAATTGGCTGTGGATTCAGATGCATGTCCTAGTTTTCAGTTACATGAAGGACTGCTTAAATAGGACAATAAGATTTGGGTGGGAGCTAACACTGGACTGCAGACCAAGTTAATTCAAGCTTTTCATTCTACTCCTATGGGGGGTCATTCTGGCATTTTACCCACATATCACAGGGTGAAGCAACTTTTCAGTTGGCAGGGTATGAAAGCTGATGTAGAAAATTTTGTCAAAAAGTGTGGCATTTGTCAACGGTCCAAACATGAACTGTGTAAAGTACCAGGTCTGTTGCAACCTCTTCCTGTGCCTGACAGTCCTTGGCAAGCCATAAGTATGGACTTCATTGAGGGACAACCTAAGTCAGAGGGATATACTGCTATCCTGGTAGTGGTGGACCGTTTAACCAAAGTGGGTCATTTCCTTCCTTTGAAACATCCCTTCACAGCAGCTTCTGTGGCCAAAGTGTTCTTGAACAACATTGTCAAGCTACATGGATTACCTCTGACAATAGTTTCAGACAGGGATAAGATCTTCACAAGTTCTTTCTGGAAGGAGCTCTTTAGGGTTTGGGGCACAAAGCTGTAGATGAGTACAACTTACCATCCTCAAACGGATGGCCAAACTGAGCGTGTGAATCAATGTTTGGAGATGTACCTGAGATGTGCAGTCCATGATTTTCCAGCAAAGTGGGCAAGTTGGCTTCCTCAAGCAGAATTATGGTACAATTCCACCTATCATTCTTCTTTGGGTTGCACTCCCTACAAAGCACTGTATGGCCATGCTCCTAACATGGGCCAATTGATGGGACACCCTACTTCTCTCAATCCTGATGTCAATACCTGGCTAGCTACTCATACTTAACACACAGCTGCTCTCAAAGATCATCTCGCAAGAGCTCGGTGCAAATACAAACACTTTGCTGAGAAGAAACGTTCAGATAGGGTATTTGCTCAAGGGAAATGGTTTACTTGAGGCTCCAACCCTATACTCAGTCCACAGTGGTAAATCGTCCATGTCACAAGCTTGCTCTCAAGTACTTTGGACCCTATAAAATCCTAGACAAAATTGGAGGCGTTGCTTATCGCTTGGAATTACCTAGAGGGAGTCAGGTGCACCCAGTTTTCCATGTGAACCAGTTATAGAATCATGTGCCTGATCATACACCAGTGTTTTCCACTTTGCCTGTGCTGGTAGACTTGTCTGCATTTGGGGTTCTTCCTGAGGAAATACTGGATCGTAGGCTGGTCAAGAAGGGCAATGCGTCGCATCTGCAGATTCTAGTCAAATGGGCAACAATACTAGCTTCCACGGCGACCTGGGAGGATTACGATGTGCTCAAGACAAGGTACTCGAGCGCACCAGCATGGGGACACACTGGTTCTTCAGGGGCGGGTACTGTAAGTGCCGAGGTGATGTTGGAACTCGTCCTCGCAGGATCGATCACATCAAATCCCGACGGAAGACGCGCACAAAAACTTTTAGCCAAGGGCTCGTATCGTGCCCTTATTTTTACCTCTTTATTTCTCTTTTTTCTTTTTCTTTCAGCTCACGGTTACAATCTTCACGTTCCTGGCTGTCCTATATATAAGAGCAGCCGACCAAAAACCACCTAGACCTACTCGTACACGAAGACACGCATCAGGATACAATTCCTAACCGGACTCTCCTAATAAATCCTATTAGGACATGGCTACGTTTTCCAGCCGGACTAAGACCAACACCACGACATGCAAACCAACTAATACTACTACACGGCAGCCATCTAACTTGTACATGCACGTGCTAGTACTCCACTAACACATGCACTATAAACTCAAGATTATTACTAACAGGTGATGGCGACAGGCGTAATCACGGCGAAGAGGCGCACTGGGAAGAACAGGAAGACGCTAAACGGAGGCGGGAACATTTGAAAGAGTCAAACGAGCCGACCAGTGGGTCGTCGTGTGCGAGTGGGCCGGTGGGCCGTGTAACGTGTAGTGGGCTTGCGGTATATAAGCAAGCGAGACGACCCGGTGTACGTTATCGAATTTGAAATGGAATCATTCTGAGCCTCTCATTCTGCTCCTCCCTGATGTTATCTTCTCCTAGCTTCTTCCTTCTCTGCTTTGGTTGCCATCGCCGCCCTCCTTACCTCGCTCCCTTAGCTACCACGTCACCGGCGAATTGTGGCCGACCCCAGTCATGATAGCGTGCCCCACCGCGGCCCCACGCGCGCGCTCGCGCCGCCTGCTCGCCCGGCCGCCCATACTGCTGCTTGCTCTGGCCGCCGGCACCTCCGTGTGCTCGTGCGTGCATAGCCATGCAGTGGCTGGCTAGAGCCACTGCAACGTGGGTCCATCCCTGATTAGATTAGGGGTTAAGCTAATTAACTAGACCTAATTAGTCCATGACATGTGGGTCCCCTGGAGATTAAACTAAATAATCAAAATCAATTAAGCTATTGTCCATGACAGCTGGGTCCCACTAGATCTTTGACCAGTCAAACGTGTCAGCCACTGTGGCTAGTCCACAATGAGTACACTTAGCATTTTTGGTATTAAATTCGAAATAATAAATAAATCCAGAATATTGTTAAAACTTTGGAAAATCATAAAAAAATAACCGTAGCTCGGATGAAAATAATTAATATATGAAAGTTGATCAGAAAAATATAACGAATCTGAATATGCCATTTACATGCATGACAAACACCTTTAACATAATGAACTTGGACATTTGCATCAGGATCAATTAACAAGATATTTCCTGGAGCCGGGAAAATATCTGGCAATATTTTCCCTCTTCTTTGAAAATGCATAATAATGCATTAGAGCACATAATCATCACTTTTTGCCATGACATGCATCTATGTTGCATTTGTATGCGTGTTATTTATTTGTTTCCCCCTCTCGTCTATTCTTTTCGGTAGACCCCGAGACTGCCGTTGACCCTGAGTACGACTACGTCGCCGATGACCCATCCTTCTCAGCAGAGGTTCCAGTCAAGCAAACCCCCTTGATCATTCTGATATCGCCCATTCTTTCTCTCTGCTTCTTGCATTAGAGAGTCGGTCCAGTTGGTGATTTATCGGTAGCTCCTATTCTGATGCATAGCCTGTTGTTAATAACTGCTGTTGATACCTCACCTGTTATCCTATATGCTTAGTATAGATATGCTAGAGTCCCCTCAGTGGCCCTACACTCTTGTCCGTTTGCCAAGCTATACTATCGGGCCGTGATCCATTCGGGCGATGATCACGGATATACTATATACAATTACACTATACATGATATGTTAAAGTCGGATCGGCTCGGAGAGCACCCGCAAGAGATTCACTGTTAGCGGAACGACAGGGCAGGCAGAGACCATCCGGAGAGAGGTGGGCCTGGGCCGTGGTCGGTGTCCGTGGTTATTTAATAATAACACGCTTAATGAGATTTGGGTATTTGATCTAAGATTGCCACTGGCATATACGCACTAACCGCCGCGCAGTATAATGGTTATGGGGCCCTCAGCGTCGTCAGTTCCTCCCGAAAGCTCTGTCAGATGTCCAGTTCAGAGAGGCGCCACGGTGGACTAGCAGATATATTCCGGATGAGGTGAGGCTGGAACCCTGCTCACAACGTGCTGGAGCGAATTGGGTGAGCGGCCGAACAACCCTTTCACGCTTTGGATGTAGACCGGCGGGTGACCTCTCTGGAGAGCCTAGGTAGGACTTCGGCATGTCGATTATCCGAGGCCAGGCATTACCCAAAAAAGTGTGTCCGGCGAGAGGTAATCGAGCGTATCGGGTTATGTGGTGCACCCATGCAGGGAAGTTAAACTATTCGAATAGCCGTGTCCACGGTAACAGGACGACTTGGAGTTGTATCCCGACCTCTTACAACTAAAACCGGATACTTGATAAAACACACCCAGATAACAGATAGGAATACCCGGTGATCGCTTTCTCACAGGGAGACGAGGAAAGGATCACTGGGTAGGTTGTTGCTATAGTTAAGTACAAGTTGGTACCATATACTCTCCTCTCTTCTATTGCTGCAAGCTGCTGGTAGTCTTCGTTAAGTTGAGCTTCTCCCCCTTATTCTGGCATTTTTGCAGTGTAGTCCAAAGATATAGCCCCATTCCTTTGATACCGATGCATATCTAGTATAGATCTGATGTAACTCTTGCGAGTACTTTGGATGAGTACTCACCGTTGCTTTGCTATTCTTTTCATACAACCCAGTTGCTGCAACCGCTGGTAACACCGCGGATGCAGGTTATTTCCGATGGTACTTACTACGTGGAGACCGATGTCGACGAGTAGTTCGGAGGTCCCAGGCAGGAGGCCTGCGCCTTTTCGATCTAGTATCGTTGTTATGCTCAGCCTTCTTAAGGCAAAACTTGTTTAACATCGTCTATACCAGACTTAACTTGCTATCTGTACTATTGTATTATGGGTCTTCATGACCCTGGCTTGTAATATAAAGTTTTATGCTTAATTTGTGTCGTAGAGTTGTGTTGTGATATTAACGTGGAGTCACCATTCTCGTGATCGTGCATGATGCGTGTATGATTAGTGCACGATTATAAACGGGGGCATCACAAGTTGGTATCAGAGCCGACTGCCTGTAGGAACCCCCCCCCCCCCCCAAACTCCTTGGTCGATGTCGAGTCTAGTCTTTGAAAACTATTTGCAAACTACTAGGTGTGTTGTGTGGCTTACAGGCCCACATCACTTGTGGATGGGATTAGGATCTTTTATTCCGCATCTTTACTCTGGATTCTGACTTCTCTTCTCTTCGGGTTATAGATTTTGCTAACTCTAGGTTCTCGTGACAACTTCTTTCCGGAGAGCCACTCACTCCAGATGAACTCTTGATGTCTCAAGATATTTCGAAATACTCTCTGAATTGCCAAGAAGTTTTTGAACCTACCGCAGTTTAACCCTTGTGGCCGTAAACACTTATGAATAATCCATACGCCCGCTAGTCATAATTCATGCATTGTCGACTGTTAACCTGACCCTATTGATTTTGCACAGAATGTCGGGCCATGGAGATCCTCCACCACCACCCTATATTGTCGCCCTGATGCAGCAGACTGAACTAAACCGCCAGCTCAACGTGAGTCTGGTGAACCATTTGGAATGCAACAATGCTCGTTAGGAGCCTGGCCTGATCCGACTTCAGGAGTTCGTGCGCCTCAACCCATCCATTTTCCGCAACTCCACTAATCCTATGGACGCTGATGATTGGCTTCGTGACATCCTATTCCAGATGGAATCAGCTAATGTTGCCCCTGCTAGTTACGTCACCTTTGCGGCATTTCACCTGAAGGGGATGGTGGGAAAGCCACAGGCATACGCTGCCTGTTGGAGCAGTCACCACTTGGCTAGAATTCCAGACTGCCTTCCATGCACGTCATATTCGTCAAGGACTAGTGGACAAAAGGAAGAAGGAATTCCAAAACCTCACTCAGGGCACGATGACACACTACTAGGGAAAACCCTAGTAGTAGCGCTGGGTAAAGCCCTAGCAGTAGCGCGGGGGGCCGCGCTACTGCTAGGGCGCTACAGCTAATTGTCAGCAGTAGCGCGGGTCTGACCCCAACATCATATCTTCCTACATATTCAACTTGGTCACATGGATCCATCCACTTTAATCTAATTCGTGTTTCTTCCACAACCTCTTCATTGCCACTGTATAAAAATTTGTGTATGATATGATGAGACTAGTGTATAAAACCGGTACAAATATGGCGTAAATTCGCAGAAAAAAAAGGAAATTTTAGCAGTAGCGTGGGTTTAACTACTAGCAGCAGCGCGGTCTTATCAGTAGCGCTGGCTATATACCCATGCTACTGCTAGGTTGGGTAGCAGTAGCGCTGGAAAACACACGCTACTGATAAGACTTAGCTGTAGCGCCGTAGCAGTAGCGCGGGCCCCAGCGCTACTGCTATGACTTTTACTCGCGCTACTGCTAGGGTTTTCCCTAGTAGTGTCCCCTCACCACTACTATTAGTGCGTATTTCATTTCTTTATATTTATACTGTATTTATACACCGTTATACAATTTTTATACAGTAGCAATGAAGAGGTTGTGGAAGAAACACTGATTAGATTAAAGTGGATGGATCCAAGTGAGCAAGTTGAATTAGTAGGACGATACAACATCATATCGTCCTACTAATTCAACTTGCTCACTTGGATCCATCCACTTTAGTCTAATCCGTGTTTCTTCCACCCCAATGTTATAACAACTCATCATCCGTAGTCATATAATAACTCATCATCATCATCCGTAGTCATATAATAACTCATCATCATTCTAGCACATGACAAGTAGTACGGCCTCCTCATCATCATCATCGTAGTCATATAACAACTCATCATCCGTAGTCATATAATAACTCACCATAAATATAGCACATGAGAACTTAACCAACACTAGCTAATTGTTATCATCCTAGGTAAATAACTCATCATCATTCTAGCACATGACAAGTACTAGCTAGGACCTACTCCTCTCTTTTAGGTAAAATAGAATAAAACAGGTAAACCCCTCCATCTCCAAAATGGAGAATAGAGATCCATCTGTCTCCAATTTGTGGCCTGCGCACATTCATGTTGTCTCCAATTGGTTGCCTGCGCGCATCCATTACTTTTCTCCATCCTTTGATTTTGAGGCTTTCATCTGTTAGAGAAATCGAGTATGCACTTTGGAAAGCCACCGGCGGACTTGGCCGTAAGCTAATCATACTCATCTCACCTTTGGCATTCATCAGCTGAGGCACAACATCCTTCGGGAGCTTCTATTGAAGAACATAATTAATAGTAACATAGTTAGCAATGTAGTTTACTTAAGAAGAATGTATGCAAAAGATGGACTAGTGACACAATAGTACAAAATCTTACCAAGCTATTTGTACGGATGTTACCATCACTCAACTCGTGGACTAGTGGCACGTATCCACTATAATTTTGGCTAATTTCATAATTGATCTTAAAAGTCATAACTGTAGTAGGTCTGAGCCATAACTGTAGTAGGTCTTGTCTACAGCCTTCCGTGTATTTCTTGGAGAAAAGAAATAAGCTGTCAATTATAAATAAACAAGTTTAGTAGGGATGAATACCAACTATTTTTAAATAAACAATATAAATTACTTAACAAATTTGTTTGACAAACTCACATAGAGGTAGAATTGGAATCATGTCCACATTCACCCAAATGTCGATATTATCTTCAGGATCATCTTCAGGACCAATATCGAAGGTTATTTTCATATCCTCCTGAAATCCGTAGGCCTTGCATAGTCCTTTCCAATTTGAACAACCAAAATGTGTGTGATTTACTGCATTGTAGAGCTTAACCCTAAAAACGAAACCATGTTTCATCTTTAGGTGAGCTTTCTTCGTCTCCATACTCTCCCTATCTTCGAAACCAAGCTTGTCTAAGACATACGGTCTTGCATAGCAGGGGATGCACTAGTTGAATTGTAAAAAACGGAAATTACACGTTAAAGCAAAAAGCACAAGTCATGCTTAATTATGAAAAAATACTTGCCGTTGTTACATACCGTAAAATGTTCGAAGTCTCCTTCAGTGTAAGGGTGAAGCACCCATCGTTATCCAAGCGAGGCCTGTCGCACATACCCCCCTCATCGGTGCAGTAATCACACTCGGAGATCCTATCATCGTCAGACATTTCCTGTGTTCATAATTCAAAGATTAAAAATCGACGGCAATTACTAGGAACTCAACACACAGATCATTATTCAGCACGGGTTGTCATTCGGTCTGTCGAGTCTTCCTTGAAAAATCTCATCTCACGAGGTGTATATGGTGGGCACTCCCTCTCTGATATTGCGACCGTCGGTGATGGTCACTCCTCCTTTCTTTCCAAAGTGCATTACACCAAAATGTCTAGCACACGGGAAAGAAGGAGAAGCGACCCCCACGATAACAGTCGAGATTCTTCCTCTCTGATATTTAGACCGTATATGGTGGACACTCCCTCACAGATATTTCGACCGTCGGTGATGGTCACTTCCCCCCTTCTCTCGTGCATTACCAAGGTATATCACGAGAAGAAGAGGAGGAAACGACCCCCACGACAACAGTCGGGATCCTTCCTTCAAGAATAGACTGAAAGTCACACAAGGAGCCCCGACAGACTGAAAGTCAACCCGTTAAATATATCGAGTAATGACATAAAAAAATGGCCTATGTTTTGCCGGAATGTCGTTTAGTTCCTGTTCTGGCAAATCACGGGCACTCGATATTTCCTACTGTATAGCACAAGCCATGCTGAAATCCACAAAAAAATTCGGCATGACCTTTGCTAAAATAGGACATATTGAGCGCCTGAAATTTGCCGGAGCGGAAATGAATCAACATTCCGGCAAAACATAGGCCACTCGGAGGTGTTCCCTGCAAAATCATACACATGTCCAAAGAGACAACCAATACATGTCCAAATATCATCATATATACAAACCGTACCACTCTCGACAGAATGTTTTAGTGACATGAAACAAAGAGCGGAGGAGGAGGAGGAGGTCGACTTTTAGCTCACCCACTCGCCTGTAGAGGAAGTAGAGGAAGCTCCGACGACGATCACTCCAGGGAGACACGACACTAGAAAGCCTGCATATTCCACCGAGTGAAAAATTTAGATCATCAAATCTCATATAGCATTCTTTAAAAGTATAATTGGCAACAACATTTTTATAGTTTATTCGATACCTAAAATATTTAAAGGTATTTGGTTAATGTAAATACCTAAAAAAAAATTATTCGATACCTAAAACATTTTTATATTCAAAAAACCTATTCGATACCTAAAATTTTCTATTGTACTCAAAAAACCTATTCAGTGCTCTAATGATGAAATGGGCTCATATATATATGAACACCTAGGGTTCATATATATGAACAAAATTAGTAAAACTTCTGAAACTATTGCACTTGATCATCTAATATTCAGAGATACCTAGGGTTCATACATTCAGAGATATACAAGGCCATCTAAAATTCATCCAACACATCTAATGAACAGAACTCTCTTGACACCCTAACAAAAACCCTAGCTAATTTGTATCCTATGAATTAACAGGAATAGGGTGGGTTTCAGAATTCAGATCCTAGTGCTCAATTCATCCATTCATCCATTCATTCAAATATACATTCAAACAAAATTGAATTGAGAGGAGAGGGAGGTGCTCACGGTGGACGGGGCGGGGCCGAGACGGAGAGGGGAAGGCCGGCGCGGGGGAGGGCGGCCGCGCATCGGGAAGGGCCAGTGCGGGGGAGGGCGGCCGGAGCAGGGCAGTGCGGGGGCGGGCCGATGAGCGTGGGGGAGGGCCCGTGCAGTGGAGAGGGAGAGTGATGAGGGAGAGTGAGGCGGCTGCGCGTAGAGGATAAGATCAGCTTAGCAGCAGCGCGGGGCAAGGGCCCCTGCTACTGCTAAGCAAATTATCTGTAGCGCGGGGTTCGGGCCCACGCTGCTGCTAAGTGGGGCCGGGGAGCTGGGCCCAGGCTGGCCACAGTAGCAGCGCGGGTGATGGGGCCCCCGCTACTGCTAATGGGCTTAGCAGTAGCACGGGCCCGTGACCCGCGCTGCTAATGTGGCCAGCCCGTGGGGGCACGGTGGGTCCCACTTAGTAGTAGCGCCGGTGTGGTGGGCCAGCGCTACTGCTAATGTCCACCTGCAGCGTTGGTATTTAGCGCGCGCTACTGCTAAGTAGCAGTAGCGCGGCCCATTTACCCCACGCTGCTGTTACTGTCTATCTATAGGGTTTTCCCTAGTAGTGACAGTGGATGAATATCAGAGGGAATTCCTCAACTTGTCTCGCTATGCTGAAGATGACGTCTCGAGTGACGCACGCAAGCCGGAGAAGTTCCGTGAAGGACTGGATCCTACTCTAAAGCATGCCCTTAGTCTCCATGAGTTCACAGACTTTGCAACACTTGTCAGCAAAGCTATTCAAGCTGAAACTAGTCAGACTGAGCACCAGGAGTCTCTTAAGAGCACTCGTGACGTTGGCTCATCTTCGGGCCCGTCTTCTCAGAAGCGCCGAGTGTGGATTCCGCACAATGTCCATCACCGACCTCCCCCAGCACTGAGACCATCTTATGTTGCCCCTCGTCCGCCTCCGCCACCGAGAGAACTCAGAATCCAAGATGGATAGCCCAATACTATGGCTCCTCACCCCGCACGCGGAGCCTGTCATAAGTGTGGAATGCCAGGTGATACGTCTCCGACGTATCTATAATTTTTTATTGTTTCATGCTATTATATTATCAATCTTGTATGCTTTATGTGCCATTTTATATCATTTTGAGGAACTAACCTATTAACCCAGTGCCTAGTGCCAGTTGTTGTTTTCTGCTTGTTTTTGGTTTTACAGAAAACCCATACCAAACGAAGTCCAAACACGATGAAACTTTTTGACGATTTTTTCTGGACCAAAAGAGACCCAAGAAGCTTTAGGTGGACTCCAGATGATAGACGACGAAGCGACAAGGCAGGGGGGCAAGCCCAGCCCCCTTGTGGGCCCCCTACTGCTCTGTTTGACCTAATTACTAGCCTATAAATTCCCTAATATTCCAAAAAACCCAGAGCACCAGACGAAAGAATTATTCCGCCGCCTCAAGCCTCTGTTCTTCTGCGATCCCATCTGGAGGCCTTTTCCGGTACTCTGCCGGAGGGGGAATCCATCACGGAGGCCATCTTCATCAACCTTGCTACCTCCATGATGATGTGTGAGTAGTTCCCACAGGACCTACGGGTCCATAGCAGTAGCTAGATGGCTCTCTCTCTCTTTTTGATCTTCAATACAATGTTCTCTTCGGAGATCGATTCGATGTAATCCTTTTGCGGTGTGTTTGTTGGGATCCGATGAATTGTGGGTTTATGATCAGATTATTCATTGAAAGTAATTGAGTCTTTTCTGAGATTTATTATGCACCAGTGGAGAAATGGCTAGCCACAACTTTTGTTGGTGGCGCGCCATTTATAATCAACGCCAGCACTATTTTTTTCAAATAGTGGTGACGTTGCCATATTTGGTACGACATTACAAATACCATAGTGGTGGAGTTGGAAAATACTTGAACGCCACTTGTACGTGGAACCCACAGTTGTTACTAGGCATAATATAGTGCTCGCGTCGCATAACATGGAACGCCAGCACTATTATGTTTAGTTGTGTCGTGTCATGGCTTGCCACATCAACACTATATGACGCGGGGTCTGTTTTGAGACTTTAATGTTTTTACCTTTTTATTTTTTGTAAGTGGTGACCATTTTTATATTGTATTGTACTTAATATTTATTAAATTTAGAGTCTTTTTATTAAATATTTGACCTTTTTATTTTTTGTAAATGGTGGTGAACATTTTTATATAATAGTAGTCAAATATTGTAGTTACTTTTTTGAAAGTAAGAATATTTGAATTGGAAATGCTAACATTTTTTAAAATATATTTAGTCTTTTAACTATTATTATTAAAGTAAAAATATTGTTGTTAATTTTTAATAAAATAAATTTTTTATTATAGTACTAGTATTTTTTTTGAGCAGTTATTATAGTACTAGTATTATTTTTAGTCTTTTAATAAATTAAAAAATAATAATTACTGGCCCACTAGCCTATTGGGCCTAGCCCAAGAGTGCGTCGGAAGCACTGGGTCAAAACGGAGGGGTATCGGACCCCCTCGTCCCAAATTCTCTCTCTGCCCGCGCTCTCTCTCTTCCTCTGTCGTCTTTCCCCTTTCGCCGTGGCTCGTCACCGGCCGATTCCGGCCATTTCCGGCCATCTCCGGTACTGAGGTAAACTTCTACAGCTCCCCCTCTCGCCACCCTATCTTCTGCTCATTGAGGTCACATGCCGATATGCATGGCTAGGGTTTCAGCGACAGCGACGGAAACACGAGTTGCTAGGGTTTCGACAACAGAAACGACAGTCTGCTAGAGTTCATCCCCTCCACCTTCTTTCTCCTCCCTACAAAATCATATGTGAGTTCATCTCCTCCCGATCTGATTTGCATCGCTAGGGTTTCAGTTTGGCAGTGAAGTGAGTAGGCAACATATGCATTTAGTTGAACTAGTTTCATTGTCTTCGATTTCATTTAGTTGAACTAGTTGCAATATTTAGGTAACTTTAGATTTGGCAGTTCATTATCTTTGGCAGATTTGGTAGATTTGCCCATGTGTGCCAAACTATAATTTAGGTAATTTAGGCACATTTGGCAGATTTGCCCATCTTAGTCTCCACTGTAATTTAGGCATGTTTGCTCTAGTTAGTCATGGCCAAAAAGACCAAACTAGTTATTTTGTTTGTTTGCCAGAGCTATATATCCATATGTTGTCATATGAATTAGAGTAGGAACTAATGTCCTAGTCATATGTTGAACTACTTTGTCAAAAGTGTCATCAAGTTGAACTACTTTCTTATTCTTGATCATAGTACGGCTAGTGTGAACTATGAAATTGTTAACTAGTTTCATAGTCGTACTCTAGTGGCATTCGTTCTCTAGTTATAATAACTAGTGTGAACTATGAAATTGTTAAGTAGTGTCGACTATGAAATTTCGGTATGTGAAGTTTGTTGTCAATCCTACTTATGGCATTTTTAAGAATTGTTTAAGTATTGTTTGCTTTAGGTCATAGCCAAAAAGACCAAACCTTCAAGGAAGAGGAGGCCGTGGGTACAAGTACAACCCCTGGCAACGAACTTCAAATCGACAAGATGGATGTGGATGACCTGTCCAAGAAGATCAAGGAGCTCCTCAATCACAATAGGTATAGATCACTACCGTCCCCAAATACAATTTTCATTTCTGCTCAACATCATCTATAATACAATGGCACGATCAAAATTAAATCTGATATCAATATCATCTTTATAAATATTACAAACTCAGGGATCAGCTTCTCAAGGAGCCAGTAATTCTACTAGTCTCCAGCACATGCGCACACAGGCTAGCCGATATACACATAAGCAGTAATTTTTTTCCAGTCCTTAGTAAATTTACATGTGACAAATTTCCAATGGCTGGCCAGATGAGTGCTGAATTGGGATTTCCTATTTTGTGCTATGGAGTATCTTTTAATTGTTTGTTGCAAAATAGTGAAATAAAAATCAGTGACCACCATACTGTTATGTATTTGTATGTTGCATACTTCATACATTGCTTATCGTACTAGCAGAGTGGAGAGATAGCACAAAAAAAGATGAAAAATATAACATTTGAGTACACTATTGCACCGCATGGACAACAAATCTTAGCTGCCATTTGTAGAGTCCCTTTTTTCGGAAAAAAGAAACCAAACTATGTTTGCTGTAAATGTTGTTGGTGTTTCTATTTGGACAACTATTTCTCTAATTCTATTTTTGAACGTACATAAATTTTCTAACTCCAAGGACATATATGTCCAATTAAACCAGGTGTCTCATTGTGGTCGATGATGTACGGAGCCTACCAGCCTGGGAAGCTATCCGCATAAGATTGCTAGAAAAAAAATTGCGGCAGCAGAATCATTGTGACAACTCGGATAGAGGCGGTGGCCATGGCGGCTAGTGCCTCAGAGTACTTTGTCATCATATGAAGCCCCTAGAACCAGAAGCCTCTAAGAAATTGTTTGTCAAAAGAGTGTTTGGCTCCACAGAGAAGGATACTTGCCCCTCGGAACTTAAAGTTCTCATGGACACGGTTTTGAAAAAATGTGGTGGGTTGCCATTGGCCATTGTTAGCATCACCAGCCTTCTAGCAAGCTACAGGTCGGTTGAGGGCATAGGGATGTGGGAAAGAGTTTCTAGATCAATTGGTTCTCATATGGAGAGCCACCCTACCCTCGAGGGGATGAGGCAGGTGATTACACTCAGCTATGACTACCTGCCTCATCATCTCAAGGCTTGCATGATGTATTTGCTATAGGATTGCATAGTTTTCTGTTTCTCCTTCATCAATAGAGCCTATGACTGTGTCCTTTAGTGTAGCTACTATTATACCATGTTGCCATGATTCACATACAGTAAGAAACACTATTTATTATTATTTATGGACAAACCCGGACTCACGGTTCCTTCTGAGCTATACTGTTTTTATGAGGTTAACTTCATTAGGGATGTCATCACAATCACAAGCACCAGAAGGGTTTGAGGTTCAAGCTTGGGGATGCCCAAGGCATCCCCACTTTAATTCTAAGAAGAGCCAATAGGCAAAGCTTGGGGATGTCCAAGGTATCCCCGTTCTTCATCAACATCCATTGTACGATCCCTTTTGAGGCCCATTACTTTTGTATTGCCTTGTTTGCATTATCTTGGACCATTCTTTTGTTTTTGCTTTTGAATAAACATAATCATCGCCTCTAGTCATTTGCATCATTGTGGAGAGAAAGTGATTTGCTTTGTTATTTACTCTATGTGCTTCACTTAAATCTGTTAGAGTAATAGAAGTGGCGTGTTGTGGTTATAACTTTCTGTGCATCACTTAGATTTTGTTGGGATGTTTTGGGACTTGGTTGGCACATGTTTTAATGTTATATCTTGAGCTTATTATCTTAGGTTTAGTTCTGGATTTTAAGTCTTGCATGCTTGGGATAGTAATTAACTTGATAAAAACACCGAATTCGAGTCTGTTTCAATAGTTGTTGATATTTGGCTTTGGTTTTGAGACATTATTATCACTATTAATTTGTATACAAAGTAGCTAATGCTATTTAGAGATAAGATGGTATATTCAATGTTCAAGAAAACCTTTGCCTTTCTTTCACCTAATAATAAAAATTGGGGACTCTTAAATTCCATAGTTTTGTTTGCATGCAACCATTATAGACTAGTGTCATTGATATGGCCAGAGTGGAACGATGGTTTTTAACGTACCAATCTTCTCCCATGGGATATTTGGCTTGCTGCACTATGCTCCAGTAATGCCATGAGGCACTTATTTGGTTGATGAGTTCTTTACGATTAATACAAGTTTTGAGTTCTGTGCTTCCAGCCAAATAATCTTTTTGCTAGTCTCTTCTGTGCCGAGTATTGCCCACTCTCACATTGAGACATGGTGCATCCTTCACTGGTACACCCAACCACGTGGGAGGACTTCCTCTTGTCCTCCTACACATAAACCCAGCATCTCCTCAAAAGAGCCACCATACCTACCTACATATGGCATTTTCATAGCCATTCTGAGTATATTGCCATGCACTACCATCATTTATTTTACAAGACTAGAGATATGTTGTCATTGCCATATGCTTTGCATGATCATTATAGCTAGCATTATGCTTTTTTATGGCTAGGCCATTTGCTCATTATATACATGCTACGCTAGATCATTGCACATCCTGATACACTGCCATAGGCATTATATAGAGAGTTCTTTTTCATGTACATAGCAAGAGCTATGTTTGCACTTAGATGAAGTTGAGAAAAGTGTACTGATCAT
The DNA here is from genome assembly GCA_039707655.1 of Elymus sibiricus. Taxonomy (NCBI): domain Eukaryota; kingdom Viridiplantae; phylum Streptophyta; class Magnoliopsida; order Poales; family Poaceae; genus Elymus; species Elymus sibiricus. The sequence continues at coordinate 409,034,495 of CM077674.1, read as the reverse complement.
TATTGTAAGGTGTTGCTTCTACCTTGAGAGAAAAAATGCACCAAGGAGGTGCCAGAAAAAAAGTTGTGCCACAAAGGCACCAAAAAAGTGAGAGAGACAAGGAGCAACATCATTATCCTTTTTTAGAGTACACATGTCAAGTGCTTCAAAGTAGCACTAAGTGTTCAAAGTAGAAAAGTTATATAGTGCTTCAAAGTAGCACCAAGCATTGGAAGCAAAAATAAGTGCTTCAAAGTAGCATAGCTTCATGCATTTCATTGTAGAGGGTTCATGAGTTTCATTGTCACATTATAGAACTTTGCTTGTATATTCCAATGATGAGCCTCCTCAAATGAGCTTTAGGTCTTCGTGAGCAAGCAAGTTGGATGCACCCCCATTAGTCCATAGGAGAGCTTTCATTCATATATAGCTCTTTGTGCATCCTAGTTGCATGGCAATTCCTACTCCTTGCATCAATATCGATCATATGGTCTTCCTCTTGTCCTGATGGTCAGCCGCGTTGGTGCAAGACTTTCTTTGTTCTCACTTCTTTAAACCCCCAACATTATGTTCTCTTGTCCATATTAGGGCACGGACTCATACTTCTGCTCAGATTCTGAATTTGTGAAGATTGTGAAATAGAGCAAACATGCAACAAGTGATTGTATTCGGTCTTGTATTGAGGGTTAGCCTAGAAGTGATTGCCATGTGTACATACTTTGCATAGATGATTATCAATGTGTTCCCAATAAATATTGACATTCTTTCTAAATCTTTGGTATTGGTGATTTTGACTTGATGCATTTGATTATCAAAGAATATGTGGGAACTTCTTTTGTATGCATTCAGATTGTTGAAAATTGTTAATATAAACCTTTATCAAACATCTTTATTATTGGCTGAGACTCACCATAAGTGTTTGCATCAGTTAATCTAGTTCATGACAGGTAGCATTCATATCCAAACATTATCCTTGTTATCATCTTCATGCTCAAGGACGAGCATGGCTTAAGCTTGGGGATGCTGATATGTCTCAAACATATCTATAATTTATGTATGATTCATGATATTTTATTATCATTTATACACACTTTGGGTACACTTTTATCAATTTTATTGGACAAATATATTAATCAAGTGCCGAGTGCCAGCTCCTGTTTTCTTCTCTTTTTGGAATTTCAGGAAATCACCATATAAAAAGTATTAAAAAACAGAAGAAAAATAGGAGAGGTGTTTTCTCACTGAAAGAAGACCGGGGGACCAAGGCCCAACACCTGGAGGGGCCCATCATGCCTAGACCCCCCCTCTAGGCACCCTACTTACAAGGGCACCCAGGTGGGGCGCCTACAGCCTGTGGGCATCCCCGGGGTGCCTCCGGTACCTGATGGTCTATAAATGCCTCAAAACCCTACCTCAAATTATGACTTTTTTTACACCGCCACCACTTCCTATTTTGAGGCGATCTTCATTTTCCCCCTAATATGGCACTCTATCGAAGGGGGATCCTTCATCTTCAACCTCCACATCAACCCTTGCTGCTTCCATGGCGATCCGGGAATAGTCCCCTAATAATCCCCAAGTGCAGGGAGTATTGTAGCACTTTCCAAAGTGGAGGTCGTAAGTATGGAATGTCTAACCAAAGGGAGCTAAAGGTAGGATTCTTATTCTCTCAGGTTCTATCTGCCAATGATACAACCCTACGCACACCGAACATTTGCTTAACCTAGACAAGATAACTAAAAGTACTTTGCAGGTAATAAAAGGCACGGTAATATTTGTCACTCCGACCCCCCTTGCATATTCATCTCAACATACTACTAACCCTAAAGTGTGATCCACATACGTGTGCACTCATATGATGGGCACCAAAGGATAGCAATATATCATACATACAACTCATATCAATCATAATAGATCACCAAGAACCATTGGACAAAATAAAACTACTCAGACATAATAGTAATGCGAGAAATCATTGGATAATAATTAATCACATCAAACACCATGTTCAAGTAGGGTATTATAGAGGTTTGTGGGAGAGTGGACCACTGTATAGAGAGGAAGGAAGGCGATCGAGATGGGGGTGAAGGCGGCGGAGTCGATGGAGACGATGGCGATGATGATGGTTCCCCCGACAACACTCCAGCACCACCGGAAGAGAGGGGGAGAGAGAGGCCCCCCTCCTTCTTTTTCTTCCTTGGCCTCCCCCCTAGGTGGGGGAAGGTTTCCGCCTCTGGTCCATATTGTTCATGGCTCCCGGAGGGCGAGAGCCCCCCTCCGAGATTGAATCTCTCCTCGAGCAGTACTTTTCTGGAATTTCCCTCTGTGCTGAAATCTGAGTCCCGTCACCGTTTTATAGATTCCCGGAGATCCATAACTCCGAAAAATGTAAAACAATTTGGGCGGTTCAGAAACATCTAGAGCAAGACTATGAATGAAGGGCGGCCGCAACCGACCTACACAATGCCCATGCAGGTGGACCCCGGGGCCAGGGGTGTGGGTGCGGGAGGTGGCCGCGTGGCTGATTAGTCCCTTTAGTGATCCGGTAAAGGAGCAGAAAGGATTCTCGCCTTTTTTTTCCAGAGGTGACGCTGAGTTATTGAACCCACGAGAGGACGGTGCCCTTGAAGTCAAAGGCTTCTACCAAGATTTTGCGAGAGAATTAATTTCAACTTTTGACCAGATCAAAATCAAGTTGCAACTAGGAACACTTATAACAAAAATAGGCATGGGTATGAGGAATTATTCTTACAACCATATATTTGCGGTCGGGATCATTATGATCTGAATTTGTGCCCTGGAAATTATCCATCGAGATGTGCTTGCTACATATCGAAGTGAGGGATGTGGCCAAATTACGTCTTGACCGGCACGCATCCTGCATCAAGAGTCAGTTGTCCAGCCGAAGGCCCTATCCGCCGCGCGGGGTTGCCCTGGTAATTATGATAACAATAATCAGACAAAAACATTGGGCGTTTAATGACTACACCTCTTGTATCCCCAGAGATAGGATCCATGTTACCGTACTAAACCTTTCTGTTACTGGTGTTCAGAATAACACATCATGGTCTCCCTCCCATTAGCCTCTCCGTGACTCGTTCTCCATGATCCTGGGTACCTGCACGGATGAAGAACGTGAATGAGACAAGAGACAACTACGAAGCAATTTTATGTTACACGTACGAGACATTAATTCAAAGTACTTCCATCGATCCCTCCAACAAATACATCGGATTGTAGGGCTACGCATCAACCCATGACCTTACCGAACTACTCACACATGGAGCTCAGATCGCATGAATGAATCATTGAAGAACACATCATGAAGATTGATTGATTGATAATATGTCTTAGAATGGATGCCGGATGTGATATCTGATTACAAAGTATGGCTAGAAGGCTGAGCACTATGGTGGTGAAGATTGTGGTGGCTATGGAGATGTAGATGGGAAATGGCGGCGGCTAGGGTTGATGGAGATGACTGTTGCGAAGATGGCGATGCGTGGCGTCATCCGTTGCTCTTCTGGCATTGGGCCTTTTATAAAGGTTATTCAGGTGTATCAGACGGTGCAGTTGGCAATCCATACGACCATCCATATGAGCGGTGATGGTCGTATGGAACACCGTCTTTTGCTCTGGCTCCTCTGCTGCGCCTCCCACTTGATCTCCACTATCTCCACTTTACTCCTTTCCATGTATTGGCTTGATTTCGTCCATAAATAGCCCAGTTCCTGTGAAATCAAAATAAAGATTGGATATTTGGAATCATTTGCATTCATTAGTCATTAGTAGCAATATCGGAGCAAATATCTCAATTTTTATGAAATATCTCGGTTTAAACTCAGATTAGACGTGTGTGATTATGTCGATGGTGTCTTGCTAGGCGAGTTGCTGCGCGGCGAGCATGACCTCGAGGTGGACATTCTCCGACGTGGCAGTGGGCAGTTGCAGGGCCACCAGTGCGTCGAAGAGGTTGTCTCCATAGAGGCTGGTGAGGGTGGCGGGCATCGCAGAGCCTGGGCGCATGGGCTGGAGGTGTACGTCAAGGTCGTCCGCGAGCTTTTTGACGATGGTGAACTTGTCGAGGAAGCCGACGAGGGCCTCGTCGAACAAGAGGACAAATTTGTCGTCCAAGACGCCTCTCGCCCTGGTGGCCGCAAGCACGACCTGGAGACGTTCCTCGGTGCCGGGCCGTAGGCCGGCGTCGTGGACCATCTGGCACAGCCAGCTCATGCTCGCGCTCATCGCCTCCATGGGTCTAGCTTCTGGTCAATTGATCTTGTGATTGGAGTGATCACTCTTGCCCTTGGTCTAGGTGCGTAGGTGCATACGATTTCGTAGATGGATTGGACTGGTGGGGAGCCTTTATATGAGAAGTGTAGGCTGGGTTGCATTGACGTGTGCGTTGGCCATCTACTCCTCGGTCCTTACTAGTACTAGTAGTGTACTAAACGGCATCGGCTAGCTGCATGCAAGTTCTACCATTATTACTTCCGTCGCCTCAGCATGCTAAGGAGGATGCATCATTGGCCATTCTATGGGGCTGTTGGGATAGGCGCCCTAGCCTGCCCAGCCAATATATTGGCGTTGACCGGGGCTTCGTATCCTGCTTGGATGGAATCCAATTCTTTGGCATGCCAGCCCCGCCTGAGCCTTTCCCCGCTGTTTTTGCGCCAACGCGCTGGCAAAACGGTGGCGGACAAATTGCTCGCCAATTTTTTGGCGCACCAACGGCGCCCATGATTTGGTGGGGCGGGCCTGGGCTGGAAGCAAACAGCCCCTACGTATCGGGAACCGCTTCTCCTCGCCTTTTTAGCATCATTCAAACCGTATGAGCTTCGAGTGGTAATCAATTTAATTAGAAACGATATAAAAATTATACGTAACAAAAATTCCCTCCTTTCTGGTTCATCTCAAATAATATTTGAGATTTCCACTCTATTAAGCTCACTTTGAGTCCAATTTGAGTTAAAGTGCTTTGACTCTCACTACCACATTTAATTCATAGAAATAAGAGATAGATAATTAGTGGTCATGCATGCATCTTATTATACATGCACCATGCAAGTCCAATAAGAGGGAGGGTGCTACGCTTATTACTTCGGAAATTGAATATATGGAAAGTATTTCCTTGGGCATGTTATCCTCACAATATCTACCTTTGTTGATGAGATTTCAGATTTGAGCCCTCAACCGGAAGGAAGAGTGTATAATATGATTGGAAACTACATTCAAATACGAATAAAACAATACTCCATCTATTTATTTATAGAGGGAGTAGTATATTTTTTGTGACATTCATTTCTACATATTGCTAGTCAAATACTAAATCCAGACGCAGGTGGTAGTACTACTAAAACCAGACGATGGTAGTACTACTAAATCCAGACGGTGGTAGTAGTACTACTAGTAGTACTTGTAGTACTACTAAATCCAAACGGTGGTAGTAGTACTACTAGTAGTACTTGTAGTACTACCAATGTACTATCCGTTGGTCAAATGATTATGTGCTGCTCCTCACAGTGAAGTGACAAGACCCTGTGCCGGAGATGACACCAGAGTGTAGGCGGCGTGTTCGGATTACCAAAGTCAGCCTCACCGTGTGCAGTCACTATCATCAAGGCTGTAGAGCTACCCTGCTTACACCTAGCCGTGTTCTAGATAATTTGCCGTGTGTTGCCACGAGTTATAATAAATATTGTAGTGGGTATATTGGTTACCTCGTTGCTGCACCTATGCATGCGAACATTAATCGTAACGTAGTACCACATGCTGGCGTGTCGTAATATTACAAGGTTCAAACTGATATATTACAAATAGGAGTAATGCTACACCTACGTAGAGGGAATTATTAAGAAGTTTACGTAAGAAGTTTCGTTTTACGTGGAATGAAGCATTATCGTACAAATAGTTTCTAAATTCTACCACCCCTGTCAAGTCACTTATGGGCCTGATAATTTTACTTGTGACTCTATTGTCACTTGGGCTTCCAAAAAGAAATTCAGCTTCTGCACAGCCTTTGTCTTTCAGCTTTAGACGCTTGCGTTGATCAGCAAACCATTCATTTCTGCGCGATGAAGTTACGCCAAACCTCATTACCTTGAGCACACTTGCCTTCAGAACAAAGAACCTAGCAAATTTAATCTTGGGTGTGGTGCCTCGGTACTCGTTCAAATCAATTTCTGTAAGATGGAGATCAAGGCATTCGATAGGATTGTTATATTGCAGCAAATTTTTGACTTTCGGGTCTTTTCTTATCTGCAAAAGAAGAGAACATATTAGGCTAACCATAGTGTTTCTAGTCTATGTTACTTCCCACTATGACTAACCTTACGTATAGTGGGTACAACAACAACAAAACGATGCAGGTGAGCACGTGAGAAAAAAATACTAAAAACATTTCTTTCAGTATAGTTCCTAGATGCAGTTTTGAACACTACATTTGTCATTGTTACTGTTCATCCCTTCGAGGAGGGTCCAAGAGATGGCCGGCCCCACCCTCACCCCTATATAAAGGGTGGTGGCACAAGGGGAAGGGACACCCCCTTTGCCTAGCCGCAGCCCTGCCCATCTCTCCCTTCTCCTCGTTCCGATTTTGCTTGGCGAAGCCCTGCCAGTACTCCACCACCACCATCACCATCACGCCGTCGTGTTGATTGTGATCCCATCTACTTCTCCCCTTCGCTTGCTAGATCAAGGAGGAAGAGACGTCACCGAGCTGCACGTGTGCTAAACTCGGAGGTGCCGTCCGTTCAGCGCTAGATCGGTTTGGATCGTGATTAGATCACGAAGAGTACGACTACACCAACCGCGTTATACATGCTTCCGCTTACGGTCTACAAGGGTATGTAGACACACTCCCCTCTCGTTGCTATGCATCTCCTAGATTAGATCTTGGGTTTTTCGTATGATTTTTTTTTATTTTCACGCAACGTTCCCCATCACTGTTCTACTGTTCTGTTGCAATGCCATCTTAGTTTGCCCAACATACATGTGAATATGCTACCTTCCTATTTTTCTGTACCTATTCCAGCTATCATACAGTTTTACATTCAACTAGTGTTTCTTTTACTCTGTTGTCCTGTCATATCCTTAGCTTGTACATCATACTCCCTCCGTTCGGATTACTTGTCACAGAAATGGATAAAAATGGATGTATCTAGAACTAAAATATGTCTAGATACATCCATTTATTTCCGGATGGAGGGAGTACATGTCAATATGTCATGCCTTTCTATTCTTCACCACTTATTACATCTCTCTACCATATCATGTTTTATAATTGAAGCATCATTCTTCTGTACAAGGCATGTAAGCGGAAGATAGCTATGTTAGAATCTGAAGTGGTACAAACAAGGTCTTTGCAAAAGATCCAAACTCCAGGAGATTGTAACCCAACTCCAGTGTTCATAGGAATTGCTTCAGCACAGAGAAACCCAACTCCTGTAGATAATAACCAGATTCCAGTGGCCAAAGAACCAGTCTGCTCCAGTCCAGCAAAAATATTTCCACTCCTTGCTAGGAAGCGTGTGCGTATCCTCACATCATGAAATTTTATAGCAGTTAGGTCACATTTGAACTTATATTTTCTACATGTGTCTTACGCATATCTCTTGTAGAAAATATGCTTAAAGGATAGCAAACGTTCTAAACTAGGATCGTGTTCGAGGAAAGTATCTTGCAGCAATGCTCTGCGCTCCAATGCTGATGTAAGTAGCTGTTGTATATCACTATATTTTTACATCAGTATGTAGTTTATTAAGTAGCATCGGCGTGAACCCAACCTTCAGTACCCTACACCAATTATCTGATCTAAATTTACTTGTAGCAAAATGTATAATTAAGGCACTAATGTAGATTTTTATAAGAAAAACTGCCTGGTAGATTTGCATACTGAGCCGCATGATTGTACTATCTCATATATTGCACATTACTAAAATCTTTTGGTGTGGTCTGGTTGCCCAATCGTTCATTGTGTCAATGTTGCTTTCCTATTAACTTACCCCGTTGATGACAGCAGTGCCATATTGTGTTAATTTGGTGTAGGCTGGTGTGGTCTGGTTGCCCAAACATTCATTGTGTCAATGTTGCTTTCCTTATTAACTGACCTGGCCGATGATAACAGTACCATATTGTGTTAATTTGGTGTAGGCTGCTGAAGATAAGAAGACAAAGTCTCAAGACAACAAGGTGATACGTCCATTTTGCATCATGTTTTGCTACTGTTATTTATAGTGTTTTTAATCATTATAACACTTTTTGGAGCAATTCTAATGCCTTTTCTCTCTTAATATGCAAGATTCACACAAGGAGGGAGAATGCCGGCAGCTGGAATTCTGGACATGAAAAAGCTATGTCAAGATACCTATTCTGCACATCTCCAAATGAGCTGAAATTTCACGGGGAATTATTTTGGAATAAATAAAAAATATTGGACGCAAAAAGTACCAGAGGGGGCCACCCAGGTGCCCACGAGGCACCAGGGCGCACCCCCCCCAGGCGCGCCCTGGTATCTCGTGGGGCCCCTGGCCAGCCTCTTGCCTCCATTTTCCGGTATATAGGCCCATTTGCCCTAGAAAAAATAAGGAGAAGACTTTTGGGACGGTGCGCCGCCGTCTCGAGGTGGAACTTGGGCAGGAGCACTTTTGCTCTCTGATGGAGAGATTCTGCCGGGGATACTTCCCTCCGGGAGGGGGAAATCGTCGCCATCAACATCACCAACAACCCTCTCATCGTGGGAGGGCCAATCTTCATCAACATATTCAACAGCACCATCTCATCTCAAACCCTAGTTCATCTCTTGTATTCAATCTTTGTCTCAAAACCTTAGATTGGTACCTGTGGGTTGCTAGTAGTGTTGATTACATCTTGTAGTTGATGCTAGTTGGTTTATTTGGTGGAAGATTATATGTTCAGATCCAATATGCTATTTAATACCCCTCTGATCTTGGGCATGATGATGATTTGTGAGTAGTTACTTTTGATCTTTAGGACATGGGAGAAGTCTTGTCATAAGTAATCATGTGAATTTGGTATTCGTTCGATATTTTGATGATATGTAAGTTGTTGATTCTCTTAGTGGTGTGATGTGAACGTCGACTACATGACACTTCACCATCTTTAGGCCTAAGGGAATGCATTGTGGAGTAGTAATTAGATGATGGGTTGCTAGAGTGACAGAAGCTTAAACCCTAGTTTATGCGCTATTCCGTAAGGGGCTGATTTGGATCCATATGTTTAATGCCATGGTTAGAGTTATCTTAATTCTTCTTTCGTAGTTGCGGATGCTTGCGAGAGGGGGTAATCATAAGTGGGAGGCTTGTTCAAGTAAGAATAGCACCCAAGCACCGGTCCACCCACATATCATATTATCAAAGTAGCGAACGCGAATCAAACCAACATGATGAAAGTGACTAGATGAAATTTCCATGTGTCCTCGAGAACGCTTTACTTATCATAAGAGATCGTTCCGGCTTGTCCTTTGCTATAAAAAGGATTGGGCCATCTTGCTGCACTCTTTGTTACTATTGCTACTTGTCACTTGTTACAAATTATCTTGCTATCAAACTACTTGTTGCCGTTAATTTCAGTGCTTGCAGAAACTACCTTGCTGAAAACCGCTTGTCATTTCCTTCTTCTCCTCGTTGGGTTCGACACTCTTACTTATCGAAAGGACTACGATTGATTCCCTATACTTGTGGGTCATCAAGACTTTTTTCTGGCGCCGTTGCCGGGGAGTGAAGCGCCTTTGGTGAGTGGAATTTGGTAAGGAAACATTTATATTACGTGCTGAAATTTACTGTCACTTGTCACTATGGAAAGTAATCCTTTGAGGGGTTTGTTCGGGGTATCTTCACCTCGACCGGAAACACCAAGAGTTGCTCCTCAACCTACTGCACCTACTGAAAATATTGAAATTTGTGGATTGTTTAAGCTTGCAGGTTTATCCAGAGATGGAGTTAAGAAGAAAGTATTCCATTTATCTTTGGAGGGAAAGGCATTGACATGGTATAGGCTATGTGATGATACCGATACATGGGACTGGAACCGATTGAAACTGGAATTCCATCAGAAATTTTATCCTATGCATTTGGTTCATCGTGATCACAATTATATATATAATTTTTGGCCTTGTGAAGGAGAAAGCATCGCTCAAGCTTGGGGGAGGCTTAATTACATGATGTACACATGCCCCAATCATGAGCTCGCAAAGGAAATTATCTTACAGAATTTTTATGCTCGGCTTTCTCATGATAATCGAACCATGCTCGATTCTTCTTCAACTGGCTCCTTTATGAAGAAAACTATTGAATTCAGGTGGGCTCTTCTAGAAAGATTTGGAACTCGACAAAGGTAATGAGTCAGGTATAATACTTGAGTTCGACTGTGTTAAATTTTTTATGGCTACCGATGCTTTTCATAAGTTTAGCACTAAATATGGAATTGACTCTGAGATAGTAGCCTCCTTTTGTGAATCATTTGCTACTCATGTTGATCTCCCTAAGGAGAAATGGTTTAAATATCATCCCCCTATTAAAGAAAAAATTGAGGAACCCGTTAGTGTTAAAGAAGAAACAATTGTTTACCATGTTGATCCAGTTGTGCCTACCGCTTATATTGAGAAACCACCTTTTCCTGGTAGGATTAAGGAACATGCTAAAGTTTCAACTGAGGTTAACAAAATTAATATTAGAGCACCTAGACCCTCTGAACAAATTAAAGTTGAACCTAATGTTGCTATGGTTAAAGATCTATTGGTTGATAATATAGATGGGCATGTTATTTACTTCTGCAATGAAGCAGCTAGAATTGCTAAACCTGATCCTAAAGATAAAAACAGACCCGTTGTGGGCATGCCTGTTGTCTCAGTTAAAATAGGAGATCATTGTTATCATGGCTTATGTGATTTGGGTGCTAGTGTGAGTGCTATTCCATTTACCTTATATCAAGAAATTATGAATGATATTGCACCTGCTGAAATAGAGGACATTGATGTTACTATTAAACTTGCAAACAGAGATACCATTCCACCACTTGGGATCGTTAGAGATGTTGAAGTCTTGTGTGGAAAATTAAAATACCCTACTGATTTTCTAGTCCTCGGTTCTCCACAGGATGATTATTGTCCCATTGTATTTGGTAGACCTTTCTTGAACACTGTTAATGCCAAGATTGATTGCGCTAAAGAAATTGTTAGTGTTGATTTTGGTGGTATGTCTCATGAGTTTAATTTCTCCAAGTTTCGTAGGCAACCTCATAATAAAGAATTGCCTAGAAAAGATGAAATTATTGGTCTTGCTTCTATTGCCGTACCTCCTACTGATCCATTAGAACAATATTTGCTAGACCATGAGAATGATATGCATATGAATGAAAGAAATGAAATAGATAGAATGTTCTTTGATCAGCCACCCATCCTTAAACACAATTTGCCTGTTGAAACTCTTGGAGGTCCTCCTCCACCTAAGGGTGATCCTGTATTTGAATTGAAGCAATTGCTTGATACATTGAAATATGCTTATCTTGATGAAAAGAAGATATATCCTGTTATTATTAGTGCTAACCTTTCAGAGCATGAAGAAAAGAGATTACTGAAAACTCTGAGGAAGCACCGAGCTGCTATTGGATATACTCTTGATGATCTTAAGGGCATCAGTCCCACTCTATGTCAGCACAAAATTAATATGGAGCCTGATGCTAAACCAGTTTTCGACCACCAACGACGATTAAATCCTAAGATGAAAGAGGTGGTAAGAACTGAAATATTAAAACTTCTGGAAGCAGGTATAATCTATCCCATAGCTGATAGTAGATGGGTAAGTCCCGCTCATTGTGTCCCTAAGAAAGGGGGTATTACCGTTGTTCCTAATGATAAAAATGAACTCATTCCACAAAGAATTGTAACTGGTTATAGGATGGTAATTGATTTTAGAAAATTAAAAAAAGCTACTAGAAAAGATCATTATCCCTTACCTTTCATTGATCAAATGTTAGAAAGATTGTCTAAGCATAAACACTTTTGTTTCCTAGATGGTTATTCTGGTTTTTCTCAAATACCCGTATCACAATCTGATCAAGAGAAAACCACCTTTACTTGTCCTTTTGGAACTTATGCTTATAGATGTATGCCTTTTGGTTTATGCAATGCACCTGCTACCTTTCAAAGATGTATGACTGCTATATTCTCTGACTTTTGTGAAAAGATTGTTGAGGTATTCATGGATGATTTCTCCGTTTATGGAACTTCTTTTGATGATTGCTTAAGCAACCTTGATCGAGTTTTGCAGAGATGTGAAGAAACTAATCTTGTCTTGAATTGGGAGAAGTGCCACTTTATGGTGAATGAAGGTATTGTCTTGGGGCATAAAATTTCTGAGAGAGGTATTGAGGTTGATAAAGCTAAGGTTGATGCTATTGAGAAAATGCCATGTCCTAAAGATATTAAAGGTATAAGAAGTTTCCTTGGTCATGCTGGTTTCTATAGAAGGTTTATTAAAGACTTCTCTAAAATTTCTAGGCCTCTTACCAATCTTTTGCAAAAAGATGTTCCATTTGTTTTTGATGATGATTGTCTAGAAGCCTTTGAAACACTTAAGAAAGCCTTAACCACTGCACCTATTGTTCAACCACCTGATTGGAACTTGCCTTTTGAAATTATGTGTGATGCTAGTGATTATGCTGTCGGTGCTGTTCTAGGACAGAGAGTTGATAAGAAATTAAATGTTATCCATTATGCTAGTAAAACTCTAGACAGTGCCCAAAGAAATTATGCTACTTCTGAGAAAGAATTTTTAGCAGTTGTGTTTGCATGTGATAAATTCAGATCCTACATAGTTGATTCTAAAGTAAATGTTCACACCGATCATGCTGCTATTAAATATCTTATGGAAAGGAAATATGCTAAACCTAGACTCATTAGGTGGGTTTTATTGCTACAAGAATTTGACTTTCATATTATTGATAGAAAAGGAGCTAAGAATCCCGTAGCAGATAATTTGTCTAGAATGGAAAATGTTCTTGATGACCCACTTCCTATTAATGATGACTTTCCTGATGAACAATTAGCTATCATAAATGCTTCTCGTAATACTCCTTGGTATGCAGACTATGCTAATTATATTGTTGCTAAATTTATACCACCTAGTTTCACATACCAACAAAAGAAAAAGTTCCCTTATGATTTAAGACATTACTTTTGGGATGACCCACATCTCTATAAACAAGGAGGAGATGGTATTATTAGGCGTTGTATACCTGAGCATGAACAGGAACAAATCCTACGGAAGTGTCATTCCGAGGCTGACGGAGGACACCATGTGGGAGACAAAACTGCACATAAGGTATTGCAATGTGGTTTTTATTGGCCTTCTCTTTTCAAGGATGCTAGTAAGTTTGTCTTATCTTGTGATGAATGTCAAAGAATTGGTAATGTTGGTCGACGTCAGGAAATGCCTATGAATTATTCACTTGCTATTGAACCATTTGATGTTTGGGGATTTGATTATATGGGACCTTTTCCTAAATCCAATGGGTATACTCATAGTTAATTGCTGTTGATTACGTTACTAAGTGGGTAGAAGCTATTCCAACTAGTAGTGCTAATCATAACACTTCTAGTAAAATGCCTAAAGAAGTTATTTTCCTAAGGTTTGGAGTCCCTAGATATTTAATGACTGATGGTGGTTCTCATTTTATTCACGGTGCATTCCGTAAATTGCTTGCTAAATATGATGTCAACCATAGAATTGCATCTCCCTATCACCCTCAATCTAGTGGTCAAGTAGAATTGAGCAATAAAGAAATAAAATTAATTTTGCAAAAAACCGTTAATAGATCTAGAAAGAATTGGTCTAAGAAACTTGACGATGCACTATGGGCTTATAGAACTGCTTATAAAAATCCTACGGATATGTCTCCTTATAAAATGGTTTATGGAAAAGCATGTCATTTGCCTCTTGAGTTAGAACATAAAGCATACTGGGCAATTAAAGAACTCAATTATGATTTTAAACTTGCCGGTGAAAAGAGGTTATTTGATATTAGCTCATTGGATGAATGGAGAACCCAAGACTATGAAAAATCCAAATTGTTTAAAGAAAAAGTTAAAAGATGGCATGATAGAAGAATTCAAAAACGGGAATTCAAAGTGGGTGAGCAAGTTCTATTGTACAACTCTCATTTAAGATTCTTTGCAGGAAACTTCTCTCTAAATAGGTGTGGCACCCCGGCTTAGAGAACCGGTTTACCAGTGTTTCCAACCCAGAGATCATGTCTTCTGGAAACACACAACAACTTGGAACAGAACTGAACTGAACTTTATTAAAATATCTCGAGTACAAGCTCATAATTTACATCGATAGCGAGGCCAAAGCACTACACGTGCTGAGACAATATCTACATTATTTATGGAACATAGCAGGGCCTCGATACTACTGGGTAGACTACGGCGTAGTGGAACATAGCGCGGAAAACTCCATCCACAGGGACACTGCTATGGACACGGCCTAGTTAGCATAGCACGAATCTTCGGGACCTCCGTCCTCGGCTTCTCCTGCATCTGGCATGATACGCCAGGTGAGTACTTGGAATGTACTCACAAGCTCATGGCAACCAAAACAATGTAGCAAACAATAGCATGGCAATTAACAGATTAAAAGATTAGGTTGCTCACTTACTGGTACCCAGTACCAACTTACTCTCATCTGGGTTGTCCCACAACCCTCGGAATGCTCACAGTCCACCGAGCACTTCCGAACATAAGACAAGTTCTCCCATCATTATTATTATTACGGTTGACCATCCTAGAGAGGCCTAAACGGACTGTCCAATACCGTGGACGCGGCTATTCGAATAGATTCTTACACTCTGCAGATGTTGCGCACTTTACCCACACTATGGAGTACTTGGCCTCGTGATCCCATTCGGTTGGACCGGTGGTGCTACAACGAAACCTGCCTGACCCGTGACCCCTCTATCGTACCACCGACAATCATACCCTCCCAGGGTCATGTCCTGGGTGGCCCCTGTGTCACCCCGTGACACCTGCCACCGTCGTGGCCACTAACTGTCCCAAACGGGGACGCCGGCAAAATAACTCAACTGGGCTCACAGGATTATCGTCGTCTACCTAATCAGGGCAGCACGCACGCATAACCCTCCCTAGTTTGGTGGTACCGATAAAAGAGCACAAAGCCAGACCAAGTCAAGGCCGTCCCATACCGGCAAATGTGGCTGCACGGAAAAGTCCGGGTAGGTGGCTCTTGATCAACCAACTAAGTTTAGTGTTGTCAAGAATTTAACCAGTATGGGTATTTACCCGAAATAATTAAATGTGGCAGTAGCTAGACAATTAAATAATTTACTAGGAATTAGCACATAGTAAAATAATGCTTGAAATTCAATTAAATAACCAACACTATTGAAATGCTTCATGCAATGGATGACATGGCTTGCCTTGCTCTGTTGGATTGTCCACAAACTCCTGGGCTTCAAATCCAAAAGAATTCCCTTCTGAAAATATTTTTTAAAAGCAATTGAAAATGTCACATATTACTGTTCTGTTCACCAGAAATTTTGTGAACAAGAGAAAAATACCAAAATTTTCCAGAAAATAAAGGGGCTCAAGACAAACCAGATGCAAAAAGAATCAATTGATTTGGACTTATGGTTAAAAAGTTATTAAGGGTCAAAGTTCTGGTCAAAATCTGGATTAAACAGAAAAATTAGAAAATCTCTCAGGGGGCCACGTCGAAGGCGTAATTCGCCCGGGCGTCTCCACTTACCGCTTCGGCGTGTGGCTGACGAGCGGGCCCCGCGGTCAGGTTTAAAAGGGGAAGGGGAGGGAACAGAGAAGAGTGGGACTCCGGCGATCGTCGCCGGTGATCTGGACGGCGGCCAGGTCAGGTGAGAGCGGGGATGGAACGAGCGCTTAGAGACGGATACGCACGTACCAGTGGCTTCACGAGAGGTGGCCGGACGGCATCGTCCCCTTCTCCTCCGGTGGCGGCGGCGCTCGGGTGTCATCGGAGACGGCGGTTCCGGTGAGGATTCGGTCGGGCAAGCGGTCGAGCAGAGTCAGGGGAGCGAACTGAGCTCAATGGTGAAGTCGGTGGAGGCTGAGGGAGAGTGAATCGGCGGGGAGGCAGAGCTCGGGTGGCGGCGGTGCTCCGGCGAGATGCGAGGCCAGAGGGCCTCTCGGCCTTGGCTCGGGCTCGGGGAGGTCGATTAGGAGGTGGAGGAGGTGGACGAGAAGCTCGGGAGAGGCCGGGGAGGCCTTTTATAGGCAGGAGGCGAGCTCGGGCGAGTTCTCTGGAAACGGCGGGAACTGGGACACGTCGCCGGCGCTAGGATGCCGCGCTGGCTGGCTGCTTGCGGGCGACGCGATGGGAGAGGGCAGAGGACTAATGGCGGGCAGTGGCGGGTAGCGGGGGAAGAAGACGCGCCGCACAGCCACTGTTCCCGCACGGGCGGCACAGTGCGCGTGTGCCGTGGCGGCCGGCGAGGGCTTCTCCGGTGAGGGGAAGGGTCCAGGGCGGCCAGGTGGACATAGGGGAGTTAGTCGGCGCGCGGGGACAAGCTACAATCGCGCGAGGCAGTCGGACGCGACGCCATAGACACGGGCGCGGTGCAGAGCGCGCGCAATGGCATGCCATTGTCGTGCTCACCATGGGAGTTGATGTCTGCAGGCCGTCCAAGTCCAGCGCACCATGTCAAGAGTGTTCTACCTTGATCGTTTAGCCTCCCTGTGCCTCTGGTTCGACTAGGTTCACTCTGAACCGAAGTGTAGCTTCAGCTACAGTTTCTGACAGGAAACTTGAGAGAGATCTAGAGGAGAGGTGAGCTGGGGATGGAGCCAAAGGAGATGTCTGGGATGATCTACTTTGGAAGGACTCCAATCGGGCCAAGTTTGAAAGGATTTCATCAAGAATTGAATATAGTTCATGTACAAGTGCTGTACTGAACCAGAAACCTAGATGAGCTTGTAGCACTCATCTGGTTGATCTTCTGGAGCTGAATTTTGGTGTGGCAGGGTTATTTGGTGAGGAGAAGATGCCATAAAAATTTCAGCTCAGTTGGATACTTCTAGCTGGTACTTCCTTCACAGAGGTTCCAATTGGAGAGAAACTTGGCAGAATATTGGTGATGAAAATTTGTACTGGACCAGATGATATTTTTGGATATTGTGGAAAGATAGGTTCCCTAATATCTCAGGGAATTTTCTGGGAATTAACTGAGTAGGGAACAATTGAGCTCCTTCACAAATGACCAGTACTGTCCAGAGAGCAAATGGAGTTTTCTGGACTAAACTTTATACTGGACCATGAAATGTTTTTGAAGATTGTGGGAGTAGATGATGACAAGAAGGTCTGAGATTAATTTGGGATTTTTCTGATCACCAGAACTATAGGTTGCTTTGTAACCCATAGTGATGTCAGATTTTCCCAAAGGAAGAAAATGAATATTTGGAAAAAAATAAAGAATTGGAAATTGATCTAGATGGTGAGTGACAAGATTATGGCAAGATGCTGAGGGCTCTGGATCAATCAGAGGAATTCATAAGTCCAAAGTCAACTGAAAAGGTTCAAAATCCATCCAAATTGCAAATAAAGCCAGAAAGATTTCGAAAAGAAAAAGTTGCCAAAAACCAGGGTGTCACAAACCTACCCCCCTTAGAATGAATCTCATCCTCGAGATTCGGTTGCTCAGGGAACAAGTGTGGATAGGCTGATCTTAGAAAATCTTCTCTTTCCCAGGTAGCCTCTTCCTCAGTGTGGTGATCCCACAACACCTTGTAAAATCTGATTGTCTTACTCCTGGTAGTTCTTTCCATCTCATCCAATATCCTGACAGGTCTTTCCTCGTATGTCAAATCTTTAGTCAACTCTAGCTCACTCATATCTGCCTGTTTGATCGGAGGTGCAATGCACTTTCTCAGCTGTGATATGTGGAAAACATCGTGAACGTCAGACAACTCCAGTGGTAACTCTAGCTGATATGCCACTCTGCCTCCTCGGGCCATAACCGGAAAGGGTCCGTTATACCTCGGTGCAAGCTTTCCTCGGGTATGAAACCTCTTTATTCCTTTCATGGGGGTAACTCGGAGATAGGCATAGTCTCCGGGCTCAAAAGTTACTTCCCAATGCTTTGGGTCATAGTATCTCTTTTGTCGGGACTTGGCTGCTCGAAGACGCTCCTGGATATCCTTGACTTGTTTCTCGGCCTCGAGCATCAAATATGTGCCGAAGATACGGCTGTCTCCTATCTGAGACCAATTTAAAGGAGTGCGGCATTTCCGTCCGTACAAAGCCTCGAATGGTGACATCTTGAGACTTGACTGATAATTGTTATTGTAGGAGAATTCTGCATAGGGTAGGCTATCCTCCCATTTGGGTCCATAGGTGAGGGCGCAGGACTGAAGCATATCTTCCACTATCT
Organism: Elymus sibiricus; assembly: GCA_039707655.1. Lineage (NCBI taxonomy): Eukaryota > Viridiplantae > Streptophyta > Magnoliopsida > Poales > Poaceae > Elymus > Elymus sibiricus. Next base: position 409,016,081 of record CM077674.1, on the reverse strand, counting down.
GATTCACACGTTCGGTCTGTCCATCGGTCTGTGGGTGATATGCCGTACTATGCTTTAGCATAGTTCCCAGGGCTTGGTGTAGTCGTAGCCAGAATGCTGAGGTGAATAGGGAGCCTCTATCGGATGTGATAGACTTGGGTACTCCATGAAGGCTGACTATCCGGGACATATAGAGCTGTGTGAGCTGATTCGCGTTGAAAGTGGTCATTACCGGAAGGAAGTGAGCCACTTTCGTAAGTATGTCCACGATGGCCCAGATAGCATCATGGCATCTTGTGGACTTGGGTAGTCCAACAATGAAGTCCATGCATATGTCATCCCATTTCCACTGGGGAACTAGTAAGGGTTGCAGTAGCCCAGCGGGTTTCTGGTGTTCGGCCTTGACTCTGTTGCAGATGTCACAACATGCGACATAGTATGCTATGTCCCTTCGCATTCCTGGCCACCAAAAGGTTTCTCGCAAGTCCTGGTACATTTTTGTTCCTCCCGGATGGATAGAATATGCAGATTCATGTGCCTCTCTGAGTATTTGCTGTCTCAAGCTGTCTTGATCAGGCACACATATTCGGTTCTCAAACCATACAGTATCCTGGTCATCAATTCGGAAGGACTTGGCCTTTCCTAGCGGAATGCGCTCTCTAATCTCTTGTATTTCTTGGTCTGATTTCTGAGCTGCCTTAATTTCTGCCATCAATGTTGGAGTAATTTCCATTGTATCCAGGCTAGTTGGGCCGCATAACACCATATTCAACTTGGCAAATTCTTCTCGCAGCCTCGGATGCATTCCCTCCATGAGTGCATTCAGGGTGCCTTGTTTACTGCTGAGGGCATCGGCGACTAGATTGGCTTTTCCCGGATGACAATTAATCCCAAGGTCATAATCCTTAACCAATTCAAGCCATCTTCTCTGCCTGAGATTCAGATCAGGTTGAGCGAAAATATACTTGAGACTCTTATGGTCTGTGTATATTTCACATCGCTGCCCAATGAGATAATGCCTCCAAATTTTTAAGGCATGAACCACGGCTGCCAATTCCAAATCATGAGTGGGATAGTTCTCTTCATGAGGTCGTAGATGCCTGGATGCATATGCTACAACCTTTCCTTCTTGCATTAGAACGCAGCCGATTCCACGCCTGGAAGACAGGGGCGGTGGTTAGCTTCGTCTTTAGCTCCATATAGCTGCTGTCACATTCTTCCGTCCAGGCAAATTTGTGGTTCTTTTTCAACAGTTCTGTCAATGGCTTGGCTATTTTTGAGAAGCCTTCGATGAAGCGACGGTAGTAGCCTGCCAATCCCAGAAAGCTACAGACTTCCGTTACTGTGGCTGGGGTCTTCCAGTTTAATACAGCAGTCACTTTGCTGGGGTCGACAGCCACACCTTGTTCTAACAGAATATGTCCCAGAAATCCCACCTCTCTTAGCCAAAATTCGCATTTACTGAATTTGGCATACAAGCGACGGGTCCTTAGTCTTTCCAGGACAGTACGGAGATGTTGCGTGTGCTCTTCTTCATCTTTGGAGTAGATGAGAATATCATCAATGAATACTACCACAAAATTGTCCAGAAAGTCCATGAAGACTTTATTCATCATGCTCATGAAGTATGCTGGAGCATTTGTCAGCCCGAACGACATGACTGTAAACTCATACAGACCATATCTGGTAGTAAAGGCTGTCTTGGGGATATCCTCTTTTCTGATTTTTAGCTGATGATACCCCGTTCGGAGGTCAATCTTGGAAAATACCCGGGCTCCGTTCAACTGGTCGAACAAGTCATCAATGCGAGGGAGCGGATATTTATTTTTGATGGTGACCTCATTCAGCTGGCGATAGTCCATGCACATTCGTAGGCTGCCATCCTTCTTTTTGACAAACAGCATGGGTGATCCCCACGGTGACGTGCTTGGATGAATACACCCTTTCTGTAATAATTCATCCAACTGTTTCTTCAATTCCACCAGCTCTAGGGAAGGCATGCGGTAGTACTTCTTGTAAATTGGAGCAGTTCCGGGAACAACCTGAATAGCAAACTCTAGTTCCCAATCAGGTGGCATTCCCGGTATCTCTTCTGGAAATACGTCCGGAAATTCACTGACTACCGGAATCAGACTTATGTCTGTAGCTGTGGCTTTGAATGCCATTCCCTTCTTTGACATCACTCTGCTAGCAGTGAATTGCACTATTTGGCCTGCCGGGTTAACCAGTGTCACCTTCCTGGTGGCACAGTTGATACACACGTGGTGTGGTACCAACCAATCCATTCCCAGTATTATATCCAGTCCAGGGGATTCAATGGCAACGAGAGTGGCTGGAAACTTCACATCGTCTATCAAAATTTCCAGATTCTTGTATATCACATTTGTTCTGAGCATGGAGCCAGGGGATTGTACCACCATGATTTTGTCCAAAAGAGAAGGAGAAAATTTGTGCAAGGTGGCAAATCTCCGCGAAATAAACGAATGAGAAGCCCCAGAGTCAAATAAAATTATTGCGGGTATGTTGTTAACAGAAAACATACCAATGACCACATCTGGTGCTTCGCGGGCTTCCTCAGCGGAGATATGATGGACTTGGCCATGGTAGAAGTTCGTATTGGGGCAGCGTCCAACACTGTTGACTTGTGGCTTGAAGTCGGATGGTGGCTTCCCATTTCTTGCGGGGCATTGCTTGGAGTAGTGCCCGCTCTGGCCGCAAGTAAAGCATGTGTTGTTGCGGCGACAGTCCTCCAGCACTGGCTGTTTGCCGAAGGTCTTGTCCTGGCTGACAGGCTTATTGTTGTTGTTGCCATTGTTCCAGGCAGCCTTGTACTCAGATGAACTTGGTTGCCAGATACGTGGCTTCTGCACAAACTGCTCACGGTTGTCCTTCTTGGGTTCAAACTTCCGCTTGCGATCATCGTTTCCTGACTTAAGCTCGCGTTTAGCTATGAAGGCCTTGTTTACCAGAGTTTGGAAGTCAGGAAAGTCCAGCATACAAAGCTGACAGCGGAGGGTATGATTCAGCCCTCCTAGGAATCGGTCAATCTTCCTTTCTTCGGTGGACACGTCATGGGTAGAGTACCATGCCAGATTATTGAACTTGTTCAGATACTCACCCACTGACATGTTCCCTTGAGTAAGAGCAAGAAATTCCCTCTTCTTCACCTTCATTATGCCAGTAGGAATATGATACTTGCGAAATACCTCTTTGAACTTTTCCCAGGAAATATCCTCTCTAGAAGGCCATAACATTATTGTGTTGTCCCACCATATGGCTGCTGGTCCTTCCAGGTAGTGAGTGACGAAAGGAACCTTATCTGACTCATCACAGCGGGCTATGTCCAGTTTCTTTTCCATAGTCCTTAGCCAGTCATCAGCTTCCATCGGATCCACAGCTTGACCAAAATTGGGTGGCTTGGTCCGCTGAAAATCAGACAGCTTAGAGTGTGTCCCATTGTGGTTGTTTTGACCCACCATAGTCTGCATACTTTTCAGAAATTCCATAAGATCTTGGTTTCTTTTCTCTTCGAACATTCTCATAATCTGATCAGTGGTTGGTGTCTATGGGGGGTGGAGGTGGCTAATCTTCTGGTGGCTGTCCTGCCTGTCTGGCGGATCGACGAATGGGAGTTCCATCGCCGCCTTGAGTACTACACCTCTCCATCCTAAATTTGTTCCCATTGCAAAATACCGAATCGATGAGCCATATTCATAAGGGAAAGCAGGGCAATATGACACCAGAAAAAAAAGCCGAATAAAAAGAGCGAATAAAGAAAGCAACATAATTATACAAGGCAACCCAACATCATACATGACAAGCTAGTAGGGGATGATCATGACTAGACTGCTCATACGGCGGTTGACATAGGCAAGGATGCTATGATGCGTGCACTGAGACTCAAGCCTCCGCTCTAGTGACGCCGGTGGCACGAACACTGGTACACTGAAGACTCCTCGTCGTCTGATCCTGTCTCGGAATCTGAGCTGATGATGTGCACCTCGGCCTCCGGATCAAAGGAAACACGACGATGCTGACGGGAAGGTTCTCCCTCAGAAGGAGAAGAAGCACGACGTCGCAGCATCGGAGCAGCTGGAGTAGCTAGGAGTGAGGCCCACTCTGCTGGGGTCTCACGTCGGCTACCAGACGAAAAGCCTGGCGGTCCGAACGAACTAGAAGGAGTGTCGGAAGATGGGATGGGTGGAGTGTACATAGGTGAAAACGGAGGTGGAGGAGGAGACTGTGCTACCGCAACAGCCGCAAGTGCCTCGCGAGCAGAAGTCAGCTCGTCAGCTAGAGAAGTGATCATACGGTAACTGGCGTTCAGATAACGAGAAAATACACCAGTAGCGCGATCACTCGCCGGATCAACAGGTGCGAAAAGGACTTGCCCTGTCGTAGGCGACAGGGTGGGGTAGTGGAAGAAACCTGGATGAGTCTGCATCTCGACCTCGTGGAAGCGTAAGTCAGTGAGAGCCTCCATCGCAGCAAACTGGATCACCAACTCCGGAGTAGAAGCAGTTCCGCCCTTGGAAGAACGGGAGTAGCTGCCAATATCCGAACTCGTAGTCAGGAAGGCCTCCGCGTGATACTCGTACACTGAACCAGCAAGCTGCTCTCGGAACACCTGGAACACTGGGTCTTCGCCGTGGGGATACAGCCGAAGCCAGACACTACGAAGCAGTACTGGAAAAGTGAACGATGCCGGCTCATGATTGTAGTGGTACGGAACTGGTGCCATCTACACTCATCAAACCAGCGGTTAGCACAATAAAAACTATATGCATGCCATGCAATGCAAGCAATCAAATGCAGCAAGCAAGACACACCAAGACTCTAAACTACTCGCGGCCCTAGCACAAGGTTAACTAGGAATTCCTACAGTCAACGCGGCTCTGATACCAAGCATTGTGGCACCCTGGCTCAGAGAACCGGTTTACCAGTGTTTCCAACCTAGAGATCATGTCTTCTGGAAACACACAACAACTTGGAACAGAACAGAACTGAACTTTATTAAAATATCTCGAGTACAAGCTAATAATTTACATCGATAGCGAGGCCAAAGCACTACACGCGCTGAGACAAAATCTACATTATTTATGGAACATAGCAGGGCCTCGATACTACTGGGTAGACTACGGCGTAGCGGAACATAGCGCGAAAAACTCCATCCACAGGGACACTGCTGTGGACACGGCCTAGTAAGCGTAGCATGAACCTTCGGGACCTCCATCCTCGGCTTCTCCTGCATCTGGCATGATACGCCAGGTGAGTACTTGGAATGTACTCGCAAGCTCATGGCAACCAAAACAATGCTGCAAACAATAGCATGGCAATTAACAGATTAAAAGATTAGGTTGCTCACTTACTGGTACCCAGTACCAACTTACTCTCATCTGGGTTGTCCCACAACCCTCGGAATGCTCACAGTCAACCGAGCACTTCCGAACATAAGACAAGTTCTTCCATCATTATTATTATTACGGTTGACCATCCTAGAGAGGCCTAAACGGACTATCCAATACCGTGGACGCGGCTATTCGAATAGATTCTTACACTCTGCAGAGGTTGCGCACTTTACCCACACTATGGAGTACCTGGCCTCGTGATCCCATTCGGGTGGACCGGTGGTGCTCCAACGAAACCTGCCTGACCCGTGACCCCTCTATCGTACCACCAACAATAATACCCTCCCAGGGTCATGTCCTGGGTGGCCCCTGTGTCACCCCGTGACACCTGCCAACGTCGTGGCCACTAACTGTCCCAAACGGGGACGCCGGCAAAATAACTCAACTGGGCTCACAGGATTATCGTCGTCTACCTGACAGGGCAGCACGCACGCATAACCCTCCCTAGTTTGGTGGTACCGATAAAAGAGCACAAAGCCAGACCAAGTCAAGGTCGTCCCATACCGGCAAATGTGGCTGCACGGAAAAGTCTGGGTAGGTGGCTCTTGATCAACCAACTAAGTTTAGTGTTGTCAAGAATTTAACCAGTATGGGTATTTACCAGGAATAATTTAATGTGGCAGTAGCTAGACAATTAAATAATTTACTAGGAATTAGCACATAGTAAAATAATGCATGAAATTCAGTTAAATAACCAACACTATTGAAATGCTTCATGCAATGGATGACATGGCTTGCCTTGCTCTGTTGGGTAGTCCACAAACTCCTGGGCTTCAAATCCAAAAGAATTCCCTTCTGAAAATATTTTTAAAAAGCAATTGAAAATGTCACATATTACTGTTCTGTTCACCAGAAATTCTGTGAACAAGAGAAAAATATCAAAATTTTCTAGAAAATAAAGGGGGTCAAGACAAACCAGATGCAAAAAGAATCAATTGATTTGGACTTATGGTTAAAAACTTATTAAGGGTCAAAGTTCTGGTCAAAATCTGGATTAAACAGAAAAATCAGAAAATCTCTCAAGGGGCCACGTCGAAGCCGTAATTCGCCCGGGCGTCTCCACTTACTGCTTCGGCGTCTGGCTGACGAGCGGGCCCTGCGGTCAGGTTTAAAAGGGGGAGGGAAGGGAACAGAGAAGAGCGGTACTCCGGCGATCGTCGCCGGCGATATGGACGGTGGCGAGGTCAGGTGAGAGCGGGGATGGAACGAGCGCTTAGAGACGGATACGCACGTACCAGTGGCTTCATGAGAGGTGGCCGGACGACGTCGTCCCCTTCTCCTCTCGCGGCGGCGGCGCTCGGGTGTCGTCGGAGACGGCGGTTCCGGCGAAGATTCGGTCGGGCAAGCGGTCGAGCAGAGTCAGGGGAGCGAGCTGAGCTCGATGGTGAAGTCGGTGGTAGCTGGGGGAGAGTGAATCGGCGGGGAGGCAGAGCTCGGGTGGCGCCGGTGCTCCGGCGAGTTGCGAGGCCAGAGGGCCTCTCCGCCTTGGCTCGGGCTCGGGGAGGTCGATTAGGAGGTGGATGAGGAGCTCGGGAGAGGTCGGGGAGGCCTTTTATAGGCAGGAGGCGAGCTCGGGCGAGTTCTCTGGAAACGGCGGGAACCGGGACACGTCGCCGGCGCTTGGACGCCGCACTGGCTGGCTGTTTGCGGGCGACGCGATGGGAGGGGGCAGAGGAGTAATGGTGGGCAGTGGCGGGTAGCGGGGGAAGAAGACGCGCCGCACAGCCACTGTGCCCGCATGGCCGGCGAGGGCTTCTCCAGCGAGGGGAAGGGTCCAGGGCGGCCAGGTGGACGTAGGGGAGTTAGTCGGCGTGCGGGGACAAGCTACAATCACGCGAGGAAGTCGGACGCGACGCCACAGACACGGGCGCGGTGCAGAGCGCGCGCAATGGCATGCCATTGTCGTGCTCACCACGGGAGTTGATGTCTGCAGGCCGTCCAAGTCCAGCGCACCATGTCTAGAGTGTTCTCCCTTGATCGTTTAGCCTCCCTGTGCCTCTGGTTCGATTAGGTTCACTCTGAACCGAAGTGTAGCTTCAGCTACAGTTTCTGACAGGAAACTTGAGAGAGATCTAGAGGAGAGGTGAGCCGGGGATGGAGCCAAAGGAGATGTCTGGGATGTTCTACTTTGGAAGGACTCCAGTCTGGCCAAGTTTGAAAGGATTTCATCAAGAATTGAATATAGTTCATGTACAAGTGATGTACTGAACCAGAAACCTAGATGAGCTTGTAGCACTCATCTGGTTGATCTTCTGGAGCTGAATTTTGGTGTGGCAGGGTTATTTGGTGAGGACAAGATGCCATAAAAATTTCAGCTCAATTGGATACCTCTAGCTGGTACTTCCTTCACAGAGGTTCCAATTGGATAGAAACTTGGCAGAATATTGGTGATGAAAATTTGTACTGGACCAGATGATATTTTTGGATATTGTGGAAAGATAGGTTCCCTAATATCTCAGGGAATTTTCTGGGAATTAACTGAGTAGGGAATAAATGAGCTCCTTCACAAATGACCAGTACTGTCCAGAGAGCAAATGGAGTTTTCTGAACTAAACTTTATACTGGACCATGAAATGTTTTTGAAGATTGTGGGAGTAGATGATGACAAGAAGGTCTGGGATTAATTTGGGATTTTTCTGATCACCAGAACTATAGGTTGCTTTGTAACCCATAGTGATGCCAGATTTTCCCAAAGGAAGAAAATGAATATTTGGAAAAAAATAAAGAATTGGAAATTGATCCAGATGGTGAGTGACAAGATTATGGCAAGATGCTGAGGGCTCTAGATCAATCAGAGGAATTCATAAGTCCAAAGTCAACTAAAAAGGTTCAAAATCCATCCAAATTGCAAATAAAGCCACAAAGATTTCGAAAAGAAAAATTGCCAAAAACCAGGGTGTCACAATGGGAAGGACCGTATATTATCGAAGACGTATATCGCTCCGGAGCCATCAAAATAAACAACTCCGAAGGCACTAATCCGAGAGTGGTGAATGGGCAAAGAATTAAGCATTATATTTCAGGTACTCCCATTAATGTCGAAACTAATATTATTGAAACAATTACACCGGAAGAATACATAAGAGAGACCTTCCAGAACACTCCAGAACCCTGAAAAGGAAGAGGTATGTGATACGGTAAGTAAACCGACTCCATAAAATTCCATAAAAATATTTTCCGTCAGTTTTCGAATATTAGAAAAAATACAAAAATAAGAAACAGCCGAGGGGACCCACCTAGTGCCCACGAGGCACCAGGGCGCGCCACCCCCCCCAGGCGCGCCTTGGTGGCTCGTGGGCCCCACGTGAGCCCTCCCGACTCCGTTTTCTCCTGGATTACTTGTTTTACAAGATAAAAATTCTTTATATATACTCCCATATGTTTTGACGACCGTATCGCAGAAATATCCTCTGTTCTTGTTTCTTGCTATTTTTCTGACAGATCTAGATTGCTATGGCTCCAACAACCTCTTCCAAGGACAAGTTCTACGAGAAGGTCATCAACCCCAACCTATCGGATGTGATGAAACACCCTCAAGCCATTGAGATGCATGAGGGGGTGCTTCACATCCGGGATGTTCAAGGACCCAAGAAGACCAGGAGCGTGGAGTCCAGGCTCGAAGCGGTGGAGCAGGAGATCTTCAAGTGCCAAGGGATGGTGGAGCGTGGACTTAGCGCCAACCACTCCATGATCACGGAACTCACCCATAATCAGAAGGTGGATGGCCAATCGATGGGGGACATCATCTTCAAGCTTAATGAACGGATCGACTATCTCCAAGGCCAAATCTATGATCTTCAAAACCAAAATTATGAGTATGAGGCAAGATTCACAGTTATGAGTTTAGCTGCAAGTTTTAGGACTCCGGAGACTCGTTCATCTTTTTATGATGGGGCACCTATGCCATGGAAGCCGGAGGACAAGCCCGTCACTTCATCACCACCACCATCACCGGAGAAGGAAACTTGAGCACATGGGTATGGGCACTCCCCTTGGCTTGTCCCAAGCTTGGGGGAAGTGCCCCGGTATCGTATCACCATCACTTTTATTATCTTTACCTACTTTTAGTTCGATCCTTAGTTATTTCATGATCTAGTTGAATAAAAGTTTAGTATGATCTATTTTTGAGTGTTAATTTCGTGATCCATCTATCTATGTAATCGAGTTGAGAGTTATATAATAAAGAGTAGTTTGAGTTTTTTCTTCTTTACTTTTATGTTTCAATCCTAGCAATGAAAATAATGAAAAAATCGTATGCTAATCTTATGTAAAGTAATGACATTACATAAAGAAAAGTATAAGTGGTAAAATTTATTGGAAGTTAACAAACATAGCATTAGTCAATGATGCAATTCATGAAAGAATTAATAAAGGAAGAGAAGATTCACATGCAAATATACTATCTTGGACACCTTTTATGATTGTGAGCCCCCATTAAGTATTTTATGTCAAATTGTTGACGTTGGACAAGGAAGACAATGTAATGAATTTTGTTTGCTTATATTCACATAGAAGTTATATTGTTATAGATCCTCCAACATGTGGTGCTTGCCCAATATCTTTGCTAGCCAAAAATTCGCACCAAGTAGAGATACTACTTGTGCATCAAAAAACCCTTAGACCCAGTTTCATGTTAAGAGAGTCCATTATATCTACCTATGGATTGCATAAGATCCTTCAAGTAAGTTGTCATCGGTGCAAAAAGCAATAAAAATTGCCTCTAAATATGTATGAAACTTTTATTGTAAGGGAAAATAAGCTTTGTACGAACTTGTGATGGCAAAGAAATAAAAGCGACGGACTGCATAATAAAGGTTGCTATCATAAGGGGCAATATAAAGTGACGTTCCTTTGCATTAAGAGCTTGTGCATCGAACAATAAAAAGTGCATGACAACCTCTGCTTCCCTCTGCGAAGGGCCTATCTTTTACTTTTATGTATTTACTTTTTATGCAAGAGTCAATAGTGTTGTCCTCTATTCCTTTTTATTTTTCTCTTTTGCAAGCATCATGTGGTGGGGAAAGATGTAGGCATATATATCCAGTTGGATATGAGTGATCATGAGTTATTATTGTTGACATCACCCTTGAGGTGAATGAGTTGGGAGGCGAAATTATAAGCCCCTATCTTTCTATGTGTCTGGCTGAAACTTTTTGCTCCATATATATGTTGTGAGTGTTAGCAATCATAGAAGACTATATTATGGTTGAGTATGTGGACTTGCTAAAAAGCTCCTACATGAGACCCTTCCTGAAAGTATGATGAATCGCAATTGCATTGTTGACTGAGAACATAGTTTGTTCGTTTTCAAGAAAGTTTATGCCTTATACCTCATTGTTGTGATGATTTGTTACTTGCTCATGAGAAGTTTTATGATAATAAATATTGCTGTTATAATAATGATCATGATGCTACCATGTCCGTATTTTGTTTTTATCGACACCTCTCCCTCTAAACATGTGGACATGATTATCGATATCGGCTTTCGCTTGACGACAAGCGAGGTCTAAGCTTGGGGGAGTTGATATGTCCATTTTGCATCATGTTTTGCTACTGTTATTTATAGTGTTTTTAATCATTATAACACTTTTTGGAGCAATTCTAATGCCTTTTCTCTCTTAATATGCAAGATTCACACAAGGAGGGAGAATGCCGGCAGCTGGAATTCTGGACCTGAAAAAGCTATGTCAAGATACCTATTTTGCACATCTCCAAATGAGGTGAAATTTCACGGGGAATTATTTTGGAATAAATAAAAAATATTGGAAGCAAAAAGTACCAGAGGGGGCCACCCAGGTGCCCACGAGGCACCAGGGCGCGCAACCCCCCCCCCCGCCAGGCGCGCCCTGGTACCTCGTGGGGCCCCTGGCCAGCCTTTGGCCCCCATTTTCTGGTATATAAGCCCATTTGCCCTAGAAAAAATAAGGAGAAGACTTTTGGGACAGTGCACCGCCGTCTCGAGGCGGAACTTGGGCAAGAGCATTTTTGCTCTTCGGCGGAGAGATTCTGCCAGGGATACTTCCCTTCGGGAGGGGGAAATCGTCGCCATCGACATCACCAACAACATTCTCATCATGGGAGGGCCAATCTTCATCAACATCTTCAACAGCACCATCTCATCTCAAATCCTAGTTCATCTCTTGTATTCAATCTTTGTCTCAAAACCTCAGATTGGTACCTATGGGTTGCTAGTAGTGTTGATTACATCTTGTAGTTGATGCTAGTTGGTTTATTTGGTGGAAGATTATATGTTCAGATCCAATATGCTATTTAATACCCCTCTGATCTTGGGCATGATGATGATTTGTGAGTAGTTACTTTTGTTCTTGAGGACATGGGAGAAGTCTTGTCATAAGTAATCATGTGAATTTGGTATTCGTTCGATATTTTGATGATATGTATGTTGTTGATTCTCTTAGTGGTGTCATGTGAACATCGATTACATGACACTTCACCATCTTTGGGCCTAAGGGAATGCATTGTGGAGTAGTAATTAGATGATGGGTTGCTAGAGTGACAGAAGCTTAAACCCTAGTTTATGCGCTATTCCGTAAGGGGCTGATTTGGATCCATATGTTTAATGCTATGGTTAGAGTTATCTTAATTCTTCTTTCGTAGTTGCGGATGCTTGCGAGAGGGGGTAATCATAAGCGTGAGGCTTGTTCAAGTAAGAACAACACCCAAGCACCGGTCCACCCACATATCAAATTGTCAAAGTAGCGAACGCGAATCAAACCAACATGATGAAAGTGACTAGATGAAATTCCCATGTGTCCTCGAGAACGCTTTACTTATCATAAGAGATCGTTCCGGCTTGTCCTTTGCTACAAAAAGGATTGGGCCATCTTGCTGCACTCTTTGTTACTATTCTTACTTGTCACTTGTTACAAGTTATCTTGCTATCAAACTACTCATTGCCGATAATTTCAGTGCTTGCAAAACTTACCTTGCTGAAAACCGCTTGTCATTTCCTTCTGCTCCTCGTTGGGTTCGACACTCTTACTTATCGAAAGGACTACGATTGATCCCCTATACTTGTGGGTCATCACAAGGCAACCCCATTGTTTCCCTCCAATAAATCTAGTGCAGGTAATATGGCAATTACTCTTGATTAATCTGTTCAGTTTCCCCCTAATTTAAGTTATGATACAGTGGTCGAGACACTCTCCACTATCAGCGATACAAGCCTGCCAAAATCGCCATCTGAATATGTTCAGTTTCCTCTGTCTTGAATCCAACGGAAAAGATGTACATTTGTGAACCAATTACTGGCTGAAGCAGTGATGGAAATCGTTGAGGAATCAAAGGTGCACATTCTTGCGCAACAACAACTGATCGATGATTTCAGCCACAGTATACCAAAGAAGGAAGAACTTGCTCAGATGTTTATGGGCGTCATCCGCGCTGAGGTTGCAGATTGTGAGGTTGTAGATTGATAAGTTCTGTTCATTTATTTGCACTGGCATCAATCTTTGATTGCCCAGTGGATGTAATTTCCTGTAATATATGCTTCGATGTGCTATGTTTTTCCTTGTATGTCGTATATTTGCTTAGCGTGGCTCGCACCCCAGCTTTCTGGGTTGAAAGCACAACTGGTGGCAAACAAGCGAAAATATGCAGTGAAATTAATAAATACAACAAAGCGACGTGGGCCCTTCATGGAGGGGAACGGCCCATTGCCAATAATGGGCCCCGTAATGGGCTCACATTTACTAGCTGGGCCAAAATTGGCTTGGGCCTTTTATGGACCAGATTTGCCGCTGTCCATAAATGGGCCTCGTAATGGGCTCAAAGTAATAGCTGGGCCAAATCGACATGGGCCCTTGATGGACTGTATTTGGTCCTGTACTTAATTTGGCCCACAGCCATGCAGGAACTTTAGCAGGCCCAAATGTAAGGTAGGCCCAATTAGTTGACGGGCCGTTAACAGGCCGAAAGCTCGATTGGGCCGCAATAATGGAAATGAGCCAACGTGCCATTAGCAGGCCGAAATAGACCTCAGTTAATGTTTGGCCCATATCCATGTCGGGCCGTTAACTGGCCAAAATCCAATCGGGCCATAAGTGGGCCGATATACAACACGAGCCTTTAACAGGCCGAAAGTCAGTTCGGGCTGGATTTGTGCCATGGTGAACATGGGCCGCTAAGAGGCCAAAAGTCAGGTCGGATCGTAAATGGCCCAACTGTGGTGTGGGCCGTTAACAGGCCGGAAGACACACCGGGCTTGAAATTGGCCCAACTCTAGAATGGGCCGCTAAAAGGCCGAAAGACGTACTGCCTGGAAATTGGCCCATCTCTAGAAAGGGCCGCTAACAGGTTGAAAGAACCTCAGGCCACAAATGAGCCCAAAGACATAGCGGGCTGTTAACGGGCTCGAACTGACGATGGGCCGCAATGGTGTCAAATCGTTAATGGGCCGTTGACGGGCCGAATTTGCAGAACTCGTATGGGCCGTGGTTGTAAATGGGCCAGAAGCAAGTAGGCCCGGCCTTTTTAACCTAAATGGGCCACTGTTGGGCCATGCCATGTGTCGACGTTTCATAGGCGCTTATGGTCCATTGGATGGATGACATCTGTCGCAACGAAGAGCTGACACATGGTTCCGTTGGCGAATGAGAAATTGACACTTGGAAAATCGTCATTGGTCGGGGCTGTTAACGGGTATCAGATCCAAAACCGGCACCCGATAGCTTATCGGTGACCCGTTACGGTGGATGCCATGTGTCGGTTACCCTTGATGAAAACACTTCCATGACGTGCCATTTATCGTCATGGAAGTGGACACTTCCGTGGTGATAATTTGAGTATTGTCATGGAACACTTCTACGAAAGCACAGGTATGACTATCTTGATTCTGTCATAAAATCGTCATGGATGTACATGCATGACAGAAAACGTGACTTACTGTGACAAACGCGTATCATCACGGAAGTGTTTTTCTTTTGTAGTGCAACTCCGTGTTCTTCTCTTCAATTGCGTTAACTCTTTTGTTTGTAGCCCTCCCAACATGCCATTGGGCATGGTTTTCTTGCATATCATCCAACAACTTTTTAGCTTCATCGATGGGCTTACCAATAATAGTTCCTCCTGCAGTAGTGTCCAGCATAATTTTTGACATAGGATTTAAGGCATTATAAAACATGTGAAGAATTAACCATTCTTCCATTCCATGATTAGGACAATTCTGTATAGCCTCCTTCATACGATCCCACGCAAGCACTAGTGGCTCAAGATCTTCCTGCTTAAAACTTGTTATATGCGAACGCAATTGCATAATCTTTGTAGGTGGGCAAAACATAGATAAAAACTTACTGCAGCACTCAGTCCAGGAAGTTATAGTACCTCTAGGCAAAGCTAGAAGCCATTCTTTTGCTTTTCCTCTCAAGGAGAAAGGAAATAGACGCAATTTCAACGCGTCACGTTCATAATCTCTATATCATTTCATGTTATACAATTCAAAAGAATTATGCAAAGGCATACCGGCATCCTCAGAAGCAGAGCCTCCAAATTGGTCCTGTTGAACCATAGAGACTAGGTTCGGTTTTATCTCATACTCAGCGGCAGCAACATTAGGTTGTGCAATCGGTTCACGCATGAAACTATTGCTAGGAGCAGGAAAGCTTCCAAGATTATGAGCCATGGTAATCTTTTTGAAATTTCTAGTGACAACACTTGCAACAAAAAGTAAACTAAAAGCTGAAACTAAAACTGAAACAAAACTCTAACAAAAACTCTAACACAAAGACTAGGCACACAAATCTTTCCCGACAACAGCGGCAGAAAAATGTTTGATTAGTCCCTTTAGTGATCCGGTAAAGGAGCAGAAAGGATTCTTGCCTTTTCCCCTAGAGGTGACCCTGAGTTATCGAACCCACGAGAGGACGGTGCGCTTGAAGTCAAAGGCTTCTACCAAGCTTTTGTGAGAGAATTAATTCCAGCTTTTGACCAGATCAAAATCAAGTTGCAACTAGGAACACTTATAATAAAAATAGGCATGGGTATGAGGAATTATTCTTACAACCATATATTTGCGGTCGGGATCATTATGATCTTAATTTGTGCCCTGGAAGTCATCCATCGAGATGTGCTTGCTACGTATCGAAGTGGGGGATGTGTCCAAATTACGTCTTGACCGGCACGCGTCCTACATCAAGGGTCAGTTGTCCAACCGAAGGCCCTATCCATCGCGCGGGTTTGCCCCGGTAATTAAGACAACAATAATCGGACAAAAGCATTGGGCGTTTAATGACTACAGCTCTTGTATCCCCAGAGATAGGATCCGTGTTACCGTACTAAACCTTTCTGTTACTGGTGTTCAGAATAACACACCATGATCTTGGGTACCTGCACGGATGAAGAACGTGAATGAGACAAGAGACAACTACGAAGCAATTTTATGTTACACGTACGAAACATTAATTCAAAGTACTTCCATCGATCCCTCCTACAAATACATTGGATTGTAGGGCTACGCCTCAACCCATGACCTTACCGAACTACTCACACATGGAGCTCAGATCGCATGAAGGAATCATTGAAGAACACATCATGAAGATTGATTGATTGATAATATGTCTTACAATGGATGCCGGATGTGATATCCGATTACAAAGTGTGGCTAGATGGCTGAGCTCTATAGTGGTGAAGATGGTGGTGGCTATGGAGATGTAGATGGGAAATGGCGGCGGCTAGGGTTGATGGAGATGACTGTTGCGAAGATGGCGATGTGTGGCGTCGTCCGTTGCTCTTCTGGCGTTGGGCCTTTTATAAAGGTTGTTCATGTGGATAAGATGGTGCGGTTGGCTGTCCATACGACCATCCATACAAGCGGTGATGGTCGTATAGAACGTCGCCTTTTGCTCTGGCTCCTCTGCTGCGCCTCCCACTTGATCTCCTCTATCTCCACTTTACTCCTTTCCATGTATTGGCTTGATTTCATCCATAAATAACCCATTTCCTGTGGAAACAAAATAAATATTGGATATCTGGAATCCTTTACATTCATTAGTCATTAGTAGCAATATCAGAGCGAATATCTCGGTTTTTATGAAATATCTCGGTTTAAACTCAGGTTGGATGAGCATAAAAATAACACTCATCAGTGGCCTCCCTGTCACTCCTCTCCGGCCCATCTTCTGGCCCAAGGCTTCTTCTGGTACAAAAATAATTGTATTATTTTTCCCTTTTTTTGGCTCTAAAAATTCTGTTTTTCGAAAAGTCCAAAAACACTAGAAAACAACGACTGGCCTTTGGCACTAGATTAATATGTTAGTCCAATAAAAATGATATAAATTGTGCCAAAAGTATGTATAAATGATGTAAATATAGCATGAACATAACAAAAATTATAGATACATCGAAGACATATCAGCTTCCCCAAGCTTAATCCCTGCTCGTCCTCAAGCAGGTAGATGATAAAAGACATAATTTTTGTTTGTGAATGCTACCGTAACATGAACATGATTATCTTATTCAGTCTCATTAAAGTTTAACTCAAAAGAAAAGTGATTCAAAGCAATTATTGCCTTTCATGAATCTATGCGTTCAATCTATGTTCCCGTAGCAAGGTTAAGAAAGAATGTCAAGTTTATGTCAAGAACTCAGCATTACATCAATTCACAACATCATCTAGCAGTCTTATCATAAACCAACCAGGAGCAAAACCAAGCGCTAATATCACGCTTCATCGTCGTGTCAACTAATTAACACCCACGCAATACTTGAGCGCGAGCCTCGGCCTTAGCACTTAAATGGAAAAAGAGAATGATGATGGGGGTCTATGAGAAGTCAAAAAGGAAGAAAGTCTCACACCAACGCGGCTGATCATTAGGCAATGGAGAGGCCTTATAATCGATGTTGATGCGAGGAGTAGGGATTTCCATGCAACGGATGCACTAGAGCTATGAATGTATGAAAGCTCTCCAATGAACTAGTGGGGTGTGCATCCAACTTGCTTGCTCATGAGGACCTAGAGCGTTTTGAGGAAGATCATCATCGGAATATACAAGCAAGTTCTATAATGTAAAGATCCCCACTAGTGAGTAAAACATGAAGCTCGTGAAAACTCCCTATGAATGCAGTAGTACTACTTTGAAGGACTTTATGATACTTGCTAAAACCAGGTGCTACTTTGAAGCACAAGTGTGTACTAAAAAGGAATTGTAGTGTTGCTCCCACTCTCTTTTCTCTCTCTATCTTTTTTTATCTCTTTTTTTAACCTCCTTGGTACTTTTTTTATTCCTCACGGTAGGAGCAACACTCTATGATGATGAACAATAGACCATTTGAATGTATCCATAGTTTTTTTTACAATACATGTGAGAAGCAAAAAATGATGCCATATCAAGAACAAACTAGCCTGCTAGCTCAAAAACACTGTATAGCATACAAAACAAACCTCGAATCATGTAGTGATGATGGTGATGGAAGTTGCATGACAATATATATCAGAATGGCTATGGAAATGCCATAATAGGTAGGTATGGTGGCTATTTTGAGGAGGTAGGTGTTTTATGTGTAGGAGAATAAGAGGAAGACCTCCCACGGGGTTTGGATGTACCGGTGAAGTTTGCACCTTGTCTCGAGGTGAGAGTGGGCAATGTGCGATACCGAAGAGGCTAGCAAATATGGATAGGAGGAGGTGCATAAGGGCCTCGAACTCAGCATTAGTCATAAGGAACTCAAATACTTATTGTGAATGTCTAGCAGTTTATTCAGAAAGTTCATGCAATCGTCGCACTCCTAGAAGGGTAGTTTGGCGACGAAGTCCGTTACGAATCCTCGATTTGACACACGTGATTAATCTACTTACAACCACCGTCTGACATTGATCCAAGTGTAATACAAAGTTCCCAACTTATGTTGTCTAGTGAAGAGAAGGGTTACTTGATAGCAGCCGCTTGAAGTCATCTAGCACCATCAGTGCCTCGTTGGTCCAGGTAAATTTGTCTGACTTCTTGAGAAGCTGGTACAATGGCAGGTCCTTCTCAGAGATTCTCGGGTGCACCGAGCTTGGAAATCGCCGCGATCTTCTCGAGGTTGGCCTCCATGCCACGCTCAGAGATGATGAAGCCCAAAATCTTTCCTAGAGGGATGCCGAACACGCATTTGTCCGGGTTAACCTTCATCTGAAATTTGTGCAGGTTAGCGAACGTCTGCGTGAGGTCAGCCAGGAGAATCTCATGTTTTCTTGTCTTGATCACCACATCATCGACATAGGCCTTGACATTGATGCCGATCTGATCATGGAGGCACTTCTGCGTTGTGCATTGGTAGGTCACGTCAGTGTTCTTGAGCCCGAAGGGCATGGTGATGTAGCAGAAGGGTCCAAATAGCATAATGAAGGATGTTTTCTCCTGGTCGGGCACTTTCATAAGAATCTGGTGGTAGCCTCAATAGGCATTCAGAAAGCAAAACCACTTACACCCCACGGTGGAGTCGACCACCTGGTCAATGAGAGGGAGCGGGAATGGGTCCTTGGGGCATGCCTTACTGAGGTCGGTATAATCGACACACATGCGCCAAGTATGATTTTTCTTTTGGACCATGACCAGCTTCGCCAGCGAGTCCAGGTTGGATACTTCTCAGATGAACCCGGCAGCTAGGAGTCGGGCTATCTCATCTCTGATGGCTCTACGCCATTCGGGCGTGAACCGGCGGAGGGCTTGCTTCACAGGCCGAGCGCCCTTCTTGACTTCTAAGCTGTGCTCGGCGATCTTCAATGGGACACCTGGCATGTCAGAGGGTTGCCAGGAAAAAATATCCTAGTCCTTACTGAGGAAACTGACAAGTGCGCTTTCCTATGCATTGGTCACGTCGGCCCCCGTCGTTACGGTTTTCTCAGGGTCTTCCGGGTGCACTTGGAATTTCTTGGTGTCCTTTCCTAGCTGGAAGGTAGAGCTCGACTTGGCCTTCTTGGTCAGAGATGCACTGTCTGGAGCCATCATCTTCTTGATGTTCTTGAGCTCGGCAGCAGAAAGCTTGGCTTCTGCAAGGTCGACATTAGCCACCTCGCAGTCGTGTGTGACATTGGCCCGTCATCTTTAGTTTCAAGTACATGTAACATGGGATTGCCATGAATTTCGCGTATGCTGGTTGGCCGAGGAGGGCATGATAGGCCCCTTTAAAGGGTATGACCTCAAAACAGGGGTTCTCAGCCCTGATGTTTTTCAGGGTTCCGAAGACGACCTCCAAAGTGATCTGGCCCAATGGCTGTGCGCAATTTCCCGGAATGATGTCGTGAAGTAGGTTGAAGTCGGCCGGAGGTGAGAAAGTGGGACGTCCATCTTCTCCAATGTCTCCGTGTATAGGATGTTAATCCCGCTGCCATCATCCATGAGCACCTTGGATAGCTAGCAGCCCCCAATGATCGGGTCGAGCACCAGGGCGGATCTCCCTGGGTGTGGAATGTAGCCCGGGTGATCGAAGGTGATCATGGAGTCGGACAAATCGAGGTACTGCGGCACGCCAGCTACTAGCATATTGACCTCACACAGCGCGAGCTTCTGGGCTTGCTTAGACTCGAGGCCACGAAAAACCACGTTCACCTTTCTGGCGTTCTGGGGCAACACTTTGCCGGCCCCCGTCACCGTCACCACCGCCGCCACCTCTGGGGGGCGGGGTTCTCGGTGTCGTCGTCATCATTCGCCAAAGATTTACCAGCCTTTTCCTTGTCCAGATGGTCGTTCAGGACGCACTCACAGTTGGAGTGTGTGGCTTCATAGCCGGGGTAGCTATGGTGGCTGGAAGAACTGTCCATGACTTCATCATAGGTCCGAGCCGGACGCTTGCTCTTCTGTCCCCCCTTGTGGTTCTCCTTTTTCGTAGGGCCACCTCCCTTGCGAGGGGCAGCGAAGTCAGCTGTGGAAACAAGGTCGGAGTCTGGCTCGATGTCCTTGCACTTGCGATTCTTATTTCGCCATGAGCGGATGTTGGATTTCTTGGGTTGTTCTTGGTTGGTATCGACCTTCCGACTCGCGCGCATGGACTCCTCACCGGTCGTGTAGTCGTTGGCAATTTCCATGAGCTCAGCCATGGTTTTGATCACGAACCTGCCAAGTTTGTGGCGGTGGTATGGCTCCTGCATGCCATTCTTGAATGCCTGAACGGCTTGCTCATCGGAAACGTCAGTCAGAGAATTTCTCTTCTTCAGCCAGCGCAAAATGAACTGGCGGATGGTCATCTTGTTCCCTTGGATGTAGTTGTTGAGGTCCTAAGCGCTGCCCGGCCTCTGATATGTGCACTCGAAGTTAGCCATGAAGGCATCCTTGAAGTCAAGCCACTCGTCGATCGAGTTTTTAGGTAGGTCATTTAGCCATGTCCTCGCTGAGCCTGCAAGGCAAAGAGGGACATAGCGAAGTGTGTGCCACTCGTCGCCACCGGCCATGTCGATGGCGGTGAGGTAGTCGTTTGGCAAGTGGTCCGGCTTGGTGTTGCCGGTGTACTTGTCGATATCTCGTACCTGGAACTTCTTAGGGAACGGGCACGTGATCACATCGTAGCTGAAGCATGGTGGGCTAGTGGTTGCTGCCAGCGGCGGGCGTGCTGTGCTACAGACCTCTGGGCCCATCTTGTGTTGGGGGTCTTTCCCGCAGCGGAGGGCTCAGATGTACTTCCGCGTGTCTGGCTGATCTCCAATTCTGTCATGAACTGTGAGGGGCCGGCTAGGGCAACGATGGGCTTCCGCCCAAAGCTGGGCCATCCTCAGCTCCTCGGCACCATTATCTGGCCGATTGGTCGGTCGGGCTGGCATGATCGGATGGCGGTTAGGCCGTGAAGTGTTGGCCTCTGTCAGCATGTCATTGGTGGTCCCCAGCCGGCCACGGGAGCTGGTGACTTCCTGCTGCACCACTACCGCCTTTAGCAGGTTCCTGGCGGAGTTGAAGATTTCTGCATCCGGATGATCCGGATCGATCTAGATGCAGTCGGCTAGGGCAACTCGGCCCTAGAGTGTGAAACACCCCCGCGTCGTCGGGTTTGCCACCCAAGATGGAGTTACGGGCCACTCGGCCCTAGAGTGCCAAGCTCGCAACCCTGGCGGTGGACGGGCGGTTGCTAGGCCGGCGCTGGTGCTCGTGCTCGATGGTTTCGATCCACCTTGCCTGCCTTGCGGTGATCTCGTCCTTCTCCTTCTGCAGGCGAAGTTGTTCCGCGGCTAGGGCTTTGCGTTGGGCCTCCAAGGCCTTATTTTTTGGATCGTCGCCCTGGATGGGCGTCTGCAAGTGAGCGAGCTCATCTAGAGCAGTTGCGGTCACCGTGGGGTCCCCGACTAGACAAGTGGTGTTGTCGTTGGCCGACTGGGTGCTGACAGCATGGCCGTCGATGTTAACCATGAGGACTTCCTCCAGCATGATCGCCGAAGGACAGCGATCCGAGCTCTCCTCCTCCTCGGACTTAGATTCGTGCAAGATGGGGAGGATGGATTCCACCAGCTACGAAGCAGGGGCGGGTAGGTGGGTTGCTGATGCAGATTACAGGTGATGCCTGTGCGCGGGCTCCTGAACCGGCGTGGTGCCGGGTTGAGGAGGCGGGTTCCACCGAATTGGTCAGCGACGAATTTCAAGCTCCCGAAGATGAGAACTTGGCCCTCGGAGAGGGGAACGATGAGGTCGAGTTGCCCTGTCATGTTGGCGACAAAGCTCAGGGCACCAAAGGTAAACCTCTGGCCCGGAGCGTATACGCCGACTTGAACGAGAGGTCCCATCTGGATCGGGTTACCGGCCAGCATAGCACGTGCCTGGCACGCCAACTGTCGATGCATGATATCGGCAGTAGTCCCGATAGGGCGTCGCGCGTAGCCGAAAGTACAAACGGGAGGCCACACGAAGCGTTTACCCAGGTTCTGTCCCTCACGGTATAGGTAACCTGATAGAATAAGTTTTTCATGAATTGCAACAAAGTTTCATGAAATGCAAGCTACAGGCACACTGCTGAAGGCCTCACAACGAATAAAATGAAAATAAAACATGGGATCCTATTAGCAGAGGAAATGCAAAGATCACCATCTTTTGGGGTTGCTTTTGCATGGGTTACTACTCTTTATGTTCGTTGCAGAGAACACCAATTATTGGTGTAACTACTTGCAGTCCGATCTAATCCAGCGTTTAGCGTTATTAATTGGAATTCTGATGGGTGGGTCCCTTGACTGACAAAACTCAAAAAAGCGTAAAAATCATAGGAAAAAAATTATTCATCCAAAAATTATGAAATTTTTGTGGATACAATTCGGGCAGAAATTGACCAATTATTCTATGAAACATCGATGTTTACTAAAAATGTGTGGTCGGTTTATTTTTTTCGCGAAACAAAAACTCAATAAACACTAAAAATATCATAGAAACTCAATAAACACTAAAAAATCATAGAAACCTAATTGTTTGTCCAAAAATTATAATTTTTTCACGGACCAAAAACTTAACGGTATACTTTTTATGTAGACATTGGTATTTCATCAAAAATAGGTTCATTAAACACTAACAACCATCATAAAAAAATCCTAATTTTTGGACAAACATTTATTTTCCAGTGATTTTTTAGGGTGACTCTTAAGTTTTTGTGTGGCAAAAATAAACCAACCACACATTTTTAAGTACACACTAACATTTCATAAAAAATAGGTCACCATACTGTTCACCGGTGGCTCGCCCGCAAGCGGAAAGGTAGCTACAGTGTACGTCTACAGGACCCGGTCTACAGTAGGCCGTGAACGGTACATCATGAACATTGCCTCGTTTGCTACAGTATTGCTATGGGCTGTCCATTTCAGATCAAACGGATGGGTGCCCGCAAGTTACAGCGTGACTCGCTATGGGCAAGTCACCTGATCTCTGTCCCTTCACTTTCCCCTCCCTCCTCCTTCGAGCAAGGCAACAGCAACAGCAAGCAGTCCCTCCTCCCGACCGAGGTAAATCATCTTCCTTCAAATCTCCACACCCATCCACACCCCTCTACGATTTTATTTCGATTTCCCCATCTAGCTAGCTAGTAATCTCGATTCTGTTCTGATTTCTCCATGTTTTTCTTTTTCTTTCTTGGCTCAACTCCAAACGAGGATTGCCATTTATGCTCTTCCTCGGCCAACAAAGCAAACCACCATCGTGATTAGGAGCGCTCCGTCGAGAATGGAGAGCGTGGCACAGTCTATCGTGAGCAACTTCGGGCAGGTGCTGGTCGAGGAGCTCCAGGAGATCCGCGGCGTCGGCGACAGGGTCGTCCACCTGCCGGACGAGCTGGCGACCATGAACGCCGCCCTCCGCGTCATCTCCGAGGCAGAGCAGGGCTCCGTCGACCACCTCGTCCGTGAGTGGGAGAAGCAGGTGCATGACCTCGCCTACGACGCCGAGGATTGCACCGACACCTACTCGCTCCGCATCGCCCGCCCCATCCCACTCCCACTCCCGCCGGCAGATGATGCCGTCGGCACGCGACTCGTCTGCTGGGCCAGATACATGCTTGCCCGCACCAAGCGCATTGCAAGGTACCGGTACGAGAAGCTCGTGCTGCAGCGCGCCCTCGCCGTTGACATCAAGGCCCTCCTGGCACGTACCCCCATCATCAGCGACCGCCGCGCACGCTACAGCATCGACCGAGCTGCGCTGCTAAGAGCCGCCTGCTTCGCCCCTGTCTCGGCGGCGTGTGTGTCAGCGAACGTCCTCCGCCATGCCGACGACCCTGATCAATTTGTCGGCATCAGGGAACAGGCCAACATCCTGGCCGACAAAATCAAGGGGATCAAGGCGCCGGTCCATGATCAGCATGACAAGATCAAGGCGCCGGTCCATGATGAGGATGACAAGATCAAGGGGCTGGTCCATGATGAGGATGACAAGAGTCTCAAGGTGTTCTCCATTGTGGGGTTCGGAGGGCTGGGGAAGACAACCCTGGCCATGGAGTTGTGCCAGCAGCTGGACGCGGACTTCGCCCGCCAGGCGCTGGTTTCCGTGTCACAAGCGTTCGATGCCGGGAAGGGCATCAAGGGACTGCTGGTACGAGTGCTCCAACAGATCCTCAAGGAGAAACAACCAGATGGTAAGCAAACCATCACGGAAGATGGTAAGCAAACCATCAAGGAAGAGGAGGCCGTGGGTACAAGTACAACACCTGGCAACGAACTTCAAATCGACAAGATGGATGTGGATGACCTGTCCAAGAAGATCAAGGAGCTCCTCAATCACAATAGGTATAGATCACTACCGTCCCCAAATACAATTTTCATTTCTGCTCAACATCATCTATAATACAAGGGTGCGATCAAAATTAAATCTGATATCAATATCATCTTTATAAATATTACAAACTCAGGGATCAGCTTCTCAAGGAGCTAGTAATTCTACTAGTCTCCAGCACATGCGCACACAGGCTAGCCGATATACACATAAGCAGTAATTTTTTTTCCAGTCCTCAGTAAATTTACATGTGAGAAATTTCCTATGGCTGGCCAGATGAGTGCTGAATTGGGATTTCCTATTTTGTGCTGTGGAGTATCTTTCAATTTTTTGTTGCAAAATAGTGAAATAATAATCAGTGACCACCATACTGTTATGTATTTGTATGTTGCATACTTCATACATTGCTTATCGTACTAGCAGAGTGGAGAGATAGCACAAAAAAAAAAGATGAAATATATAACATCTGAGTACACTATTGCACCGCATGGACAACAAATCTTAGCTGCCATTTGTAGAGCAAAAATGCTACATGTACGGGCCTGCTACAAAAGGTTACAGGCCCTTCCTTAAATAATCTCCACCGCCCCCCTGATTTTCACCAGGGTGGGGCCCTTCCCTCCACCTTAATCCAATTAAAATCTGCCAGATAAGCACCAGCCCGTAAACGTTATGTAATTGTCCGTTGATGTAGCATTCGTCCCTTTTTTCGGAAAAAAGAAACCAAACTATGTTTGATGTAAATGTTGTTGGTGTTTCTATTTGGACAACTATTTCTCTAATTCTATTTTTGCACGTACACAAATTTTCTAACTCCAAGGACGTATATGTGCAATTAAACCAGGTGTCTCATTGTGGTCGATGATGTATGGACACTAGTAGAAAACAGGGCATCTGTCCCGGTTCCAGAGGGCCTTTAGTCCCGGTTCTGGAACGGGGACAAAACGATTGGGACTAATGCCCATCACTTTTAGTCCCGGTTGGCTTACGAACCGGGACTAAAGGTGCTCCACGTGGACGCTGTGCGGCGCCCAGGCAGGAGGACCTTTAGTCCCGGTTGGTAACACCGACCGGGACTAAAGGGTCTTCACGTGGCCGCTGCGCAGCGCTCAGGCAGGAGGACCTTTAGTCCCGGTTGGTAACACCAACCGGGACCAAAAGGCAGCCACGCGTCAGCAGCTCGCAGGCGCTGGGGTTTTTTTTTTTTTGAAAGGGGGGGGTTAGGGGTTTTGGAGGGTTTAGGGGTTTCATATTGTGTTAGCTAGCTAATAGGGAGAAGTGACCTCTCTTTCTCCGTGCTTGGTCGACGCTAGCTACTACATATAGAGAGAACTCGACGCTAGCTAGTAAGCAAATGAAGGAAACCATTAATTACACAAGATCGTCATGAACATATATAGAGAGAAGTGACCTCTCTTTCTCCGTGCTTGGTCGAACAACAAGTTTTCGTATATCTATCCGACGCTACTACATATATACAATATAACATCCCTGACATCATCAAGCGCCAAACTTTCATTGAATTTCCGTATGGTATTCTCCCTTTTCATGTATGACGTGGTCAAGAAAGAATCCCGCCAATTCCTCTTGAATTGCTCGTATGCGATGTAACAGTAGTGGCAGCGCCGGGTATAAGCCCCGCGCTACAGCTATCATGTTAGTTGTAGCGCGGGTTATATACCCGACGCTGCTACTATGGCTCGACCCGGGAGGTACCGTGGGGCCCACTTAGCAGCAGCGCGGGGTATATCCACCCGCGCTACTACTACACTGTACCCGTAGCGTGGGATTGTGACCCGCGCTACTACTACTTAATAGTAGCGCATGCCACTTACCCCGCGCCACTGTTATTGGTCTACCTATATGGTTTTCCGTAGTAGTGGTTATCCTTGATGAAATCAAACTCTTTGATTATTTCATCAAAACAAAAATTCCAACTCCATTTTACTCGCTTCCGTCCATTGCTGGAACTCTGAAGTTTGCGCACTCACCAGCATCCTTTGGATCGACAAAATTCTTTGGACTCTATCACATACATGTCCTTGGCTGTATTTCCATCTCCTGGAAATCCTTTTGGTGCCCATTTATCATATCTCATCATTGAAATATGTATTAATTGCTAGTTTAACCCGAACCGACTTTAAGCATCGCTATGGTGAGACAATCTCGCCGTAGTCAACTCCTTGAATTTGTTATAAATAACAAGTCAAGCTTTATGGATAAAATATGGGGGTGAGAAGAGGTTATTTAGTCTTTATTTCACAAGCGGGTATAGCGGATCCTGTATCCGTGTATACAGTATACAGAGATATATCGAAAAGGAACTTGTATCTGATATCTTTCTAGAGGCTAATAAATCTTTTTATTTTTTATATGGCTATGTTCTATTTGTAGGAGTAAAATAAGGATTAGGTTGTGGAGAGATGGCTGAGTGGTTGATAGCTCCGGTCTTGAAAACCGGTATAGTTCTAGGAACTATCGAGGGTTCGAATCCCTCTCTCTCCTTTTGCTTATTTAATACGTTTGTTTCTTTCATATTTTTTTTCTATCCCTTATCTTTCTTTCATAAAAAGGAATGAATGGCTCGGCTAGATGGAATAACCGAGCCAGAACAGAAAAAAAGTAGAACAGGTATAAATAAGAAAATCTTAGTTAAGAGGGTTCATGTAAAGAACAGGTTCCAAATCACGATCGATTCCCTTTTCAAAACCTGCTGCAGCAGCTCGGGCTCTTCCTGCATGCCATAAATGGCCCACAAAAAAGAAGAATCCTAGAACAAAATGAGAAGTTGGTAACCAACTTCTAGGAGAGACATAATTAACTGCATTGATCTCGGTAGCTACACCACCCACGGAATTTAAAGAGCCTAAAGGAGCGTGGGTCATATATTCTGCTGAGCGTCGTTCTTGCCAAGGTTGTATGTCTTTTTTCAACCTACTCAAGTCCAAACCGTTGGGGCCCCTTAGAGGTTCTAACCATGGAGCACGAAGGTCCCAAAAACGCAAAGTTTCCCCTCCAAAGATAACCTCCCCAGTTGG
Organism: Elymus sibiricus; assembly: GCA_039707655.1. Lineage (NCBI taxonomy): Eukaryota > Viridiplantae > Streptophyta > Magnoliopsida > Poales > Poaceae > Elymus > Elymus sibiricus. The sequence continues at coordinate 408,988,493 of CM077674.1, read as the reverse complement.
GGAACGCATTAGATATTTACCTAAACCTGTGGGTCCTTGAGCGGATCCCACATTAGCTCCAAGACGCTGGTCTCTAACTAGAAAAGTAAATGCTTGAGCTTGAGAAGCTTCTGGCCCGGTGGGTCCATAAAACTCACTCGGATAAGCTGTATTATTGAACCATACAAAACAACAAGCGATAAAACCAAAGACAGATAAAGCAGCTAAACTATAAGACAATTAAGCTTCTCCAGACCATACAAATGCACGGCGAGCCCATGCGAAGGGTTTGGTTAAAATATGCCAAATTCCGCCAAATACACAAATAAAACCCAACCATACATGTCCACCAATTATATCTTCTAAATCATCTACACTAACAATCCACCCTTCTCCCCCAAAAGGAGATTTTAGTAAATAACCAAATATAACACTAGGACTAAGGGTCAAATTGGTAATTTTTCTTACATCTCCCCCCCAAGGGGCCCAGGTATCATATACACCGCCAAAATAAAGAGCCTTGAGTACTAGAAGAAAAGCACCTAGACCTAACAAAATTAAGTGAATACCCAAAATTGTAGTCATTTTATAAAGTCCCTTTGAAGGGGGGGAGATAATACCGATTTAAGAGTAGTTCACTACTGCAATAAAAAAAAAGAATTCTAGTTAACGGTTCCAATTTGTTCTGAATTTTGCAGCCTGTGAATAGAAATCCACTTTTTCTTCTTTTTCATCTCAATAGAAAGAAATGGGAAGTCTTATTGTGTTAACAATGTATGTTTTAAGATAGAATCTATCGAGGAGAATAATCGAAACTGGATCAAAAAAAGCAGGAATAGATTTTTTGAAAAAGATTGGAAAAAAGTAAGTAGAATTATATTCAAAATAAAAGAAAGGGGCTTTTCGTAAGAAAACGTGGATGAATACTTGCTGTTTTCTAGATTTTTGATCGGATTTTTTGGCGGCATGGCCAAGCGGTAAGGCAGGGGACTGCAAATCCTTTATCCCCAGTTCAAATCTGGGTGCCGCCTGATCAATAAAATACTTAGGTTTTTTATAGTACTGATCGAATTCGATAAATTTTTACTTCGCATAAGTTCGGGCAAGAGAGTAACTGGGCCTGCCGATACTGGGTTTAGGTCAAAAATAAACATAGGTAAGGTAGGTATCCAATAAATATTTATCTATCGATAATTTTATGGTATATTCGGGCGTCCTTTGCTTACAAAAAAAAAGAGTAACAAAAGGAATAAAAAATCTTCCTATTCCCGCTTCTTCTATTCAGGACATCATTCCCGTACTCTTTCTTTTTTAAGGAAAAAAGGGCTATATTATCGTATTTTTAATGCTCTCTAATTCTACCAGAATTCCTATAAGAACTTGTTAGGAGTAAATTCCTTGAACTGATTGATCCATGGCCTTAGGGCGGAATCCCTTTTTGACTCTGTACCCTTGATTCCACTATGATTATTGATCAATAGTAGAATAATCCCTTCATAGAAATAGGAGACATAATTTAGATGGATATAGTAAGTCTCGCTTGGGCTGCTTTAATGGTAGTCTTTACATTTTCTCTTTCACTAGTAGTATGGGGAAGGAGTGGACTCTAGGGATACTACTAATTGATTAAGTAATCAAATTGTTGTATCAATTCTTTTCTTTAATGGATCATTTTGCATTAATCATTTTGTCAAACGTTATTCTTTAATCTTTTTCTTATTCTTTAATCTTTTTCTTTAGTTTTGTTTCACTCCTGTAAGAAACTCTTGTATTGTAAGTTGTAAGAAAGAGCCATTATACCAATTCAGAATTTCTACTAGAAATGACGAATGGTTAAAAAAAGTTCTATACATAAGAAAATTAGACTTTCTTCCACGGAACTATTCACGGCATATCACACATTTTCCATTTGTTTTATACTCTTTCCTTATTCTTAGAATAATTTTTATGCTCTTTTGAAGCATCTCGCGGGATATTTAAGCATGAAAGATTCCCTGGTTTTTTCCTTTTACTTTTTACTATAGTCTATTCTTAATATTATTTTTCTTTCCTTCCATGGATTCTTTGGTCAAGAATTGTCTTAGATTTTTTTATTTTGACCTGATTGAAATTAAGTGGATGCAATGAAAAAAGAAATTGAATTAGACTACTTAACTATTTCAATCTACTAATCTATTCTATGTAGATTCAAAGATAATATAATAGAAAGACTCTAAAGTGTCGTAGAAAAAACTATATGTAGTTCTTTCTACCACACTTTAAGATTCCAACCAGATCCTTTCATTTAAGACTTGGATTTTTTTTATTTAATCCCTTTTTCATTTCTTCCATGATTAATTGGAATTCCAATTAATTATTTTGGCTGACTGTTTTTACATAAATAATAAGTAAAAAAGCAGTAGGAACTAGAATGAACAGTGCAGTAGCAATAAATGCGAGAATATTGACTTCCATAACCTCTTTATTTTTTATTTTCACATTAACTCGGGATGTAATCCCATGGAGAGGAAAAAGGGGTATCTTGTAAATTCAAGGGTAGGGCTTGCATTCTGATAATACTGAATCAATTCAATATTATGAATATCGGATCTATCAAATCAATTCATGGATGAGAGTTATATTTCATGGATGAGAGTTGTATAGTATAACATAAGAAGATCCTCTATCCACACTAAGACCAAAATGGGTTTTTTGATTGGATTAGGAATTCCCTCTTTTTTAATCCTTTTCTACTTTTTCTTTTCTATATCTCTAACCCACGAGCTTTCTTAATCTTATACAATTTCCATTCCTTTTTCTTATAGTTATACATACAATTATGTATGTATTATATGACCAACTTTCTATGGGTCACATAGACATCCAAATAAGCAGTAGAAGTGAGATGGGGAAAAGAGGTCTGAAATAAAAAGGGAATACGATTTATGTATGGATTCCGGTAAAATACCGGTACTCTATTCCATAAGAGTGGAATAGGAAATTAAGATGAGGATGGTATCATCATAAAGAAAGATAGAGTAATATCCTAAATTCTACTAATCCACATATCGTATGTGTGTCTTTCTTTATCTTTATCGATCGGGAGTAGTGAAAAAAATTCCTATACGCCTTCCCTCCCTCTTTAATGAGAGATGCAAAATAAAAAAGTGAAGTAAGGGTGCCCTATGGGTATTTGATCTTGCTCCCTGCCCCTTTTTTCATGGAAAAAGGAAATATCAATTTCTCCATTCATTGAACCCTAGTTCGGGACTGACGGGGCTCGAACCCGCAGCTTCCGCCTTGACAGGGCGGTGCTCTGACCAATTGAACTACAATCCCCGCGGGGTGTATGGCATACCCATTCTTAAATAGAACCATAAGAAGATTCGATTCGTCTTTCGTACTCTAAGAAATAGACGAATCATATACTACATACCCACATATTATATTATACGTGGGTATAGTGAGAGGGACATAACTAGTATGTCGTGATTTTTTCTCACTAAAAATGGATAATAATCCACCCTTCAATAACTCTTTTGTTTGTAAGAAAGGAATGAGAGAGATATGGATTAGAAAAAAAAAATCCCCTTTTTTCTTTATCTTTTATTTCTATAGATCAGACATTTTATTTTATGGAAGAAAAACAAAAGGATTTAGTTCATATTCACAAAGCCCTAGATTTTTGGGCCGAGCTGGATTTGAACCAGCGTAGACATTGTCAACGAATTTACAGTCCGTCCCCATTAACCACTCGGGCATCGACCCAGGAAGAATTTATTCTAGGGTTTTTGCTAATCTATGATTAACCTCCTTTCATAATACTCCCTACCCCCAGGGGAAGTCGAATCCCCGCTGCCTCCTTGAAAGAGAGATGACCTGAACCACTAGACGATAGGGGTTTATAGTTCCATTAATATTTGTTTAGTCTGCTGGAGGGTTTATCAAGATCTAATCTTGAATCATTTATATGGATACTATCTTGGATTATTTTGGCATTTAGCCAATTCCGGAGTCAAGACCCATCAACGCTTCCTTGTATATTGTAGGTATACTGTTGTCTAACAACAATACCTCGTTTGCGCACCTGAGAGGTTTGCATGAGTTTTGCCTACGTGCTTCAGCTGGAAGTTCGACCGAAGTCCATACATCTTATGTAGAGTCTTCCGTATCAGTCATAATAGGAAACTCTGGAATTACTTCCAAGCTTTCTTTCCTTTAACTTGATGACGAAGATATTGTTATCTCGTCGAGTTGCACTGCCCTCCCACTCACTCTTTTGCAAGAAACATTTTCTTTGAAATCATACCGCTCTATGTGGCAAACCTTTTGCCTCATCATAGTGATGGAAGAATTACCCAACAATTTGGGATAACCTACAAAATACTAGTCTGATTTGGAATAGGTTTGTAAACATGTTAGACAAGCCCCATATTCCAAATGTTAAGAAAAGACACAACATGGTTTGGCATACCATACCATGACGTTATTTCAACAGATCTGATGGCACTCTTTTCAGTGTAAAAGGTGCAGTCTCTAAAGCTTTACTTTAAAAGTGATAACGCAAATTGATTTATGTCATTTTTTATCTTACCATGTCATATATGGTTCGATTACATCTTCTCGGACATTCCATTCTCAGTGGTGTTCCGGGAGGTGTAAGCTATGAAGACATAACTCATCAGACATTTGCTAAACTTGTAACTCAAATATTCTTTCCGCAATCTAATTTCAGAAACATAATTCTTCTTGTTACAATAATTTCTAGTTCATTCTGAAAACCTCTTGAACTATTTCAAAAGATCCAGATTTATGTCTTATTAAGCAAATATTCACATATCTACTTGAGTCATTACTGAAGATAGACAAATCCACTGCTAGTAACAATACTTATTGGACTACACACATCAGAATGTACGATTACCAATAAGTTTTTTGCTCGTTCCTCATGGCCTGTGAATGGTATTTAGTTACTTTGCTTTCCAACGAAACTTGCAGGTGTCAGATGATTCATAATCAAATGATTTAAATATCCATCAATATGGAATTTCTCCATGAGGGTTTCCCCAATGTGACCAAAATGCAGTGCCACACATTTGTGATATACATTTAGTCTTACGACATTTAGCTTTATTGTTATGGATGTATTATATTATTATCAATATTCATAACCTACATCCATTCATAATGGGAGTATGGCCCCCCTTTTGTTATTCATGACACCGAACAACAATTGTTCTTTTATGAACAACCTTCTTGCATTGAACGTTACGCAAAGGGATAGAGTGTATAAAACTCTAGAATGAATTAATGAAAATAAATACAGAGGTAATATATTATCATCAATATTCATAGCATACGTCCCATTTACAATGGGAGTATGGCCCTTATGTTATTCATAACACCGAACAACAATTTGTCCTTTTATGAACAACCTCCTTGCAACAAACTTTATGCAACGGGCTAGAGTGTATAAAACTCTAAAATGAATTTATGAAAATAAATACAAAGGTAATACGCTGATGAAAGTATAGTAACTTTTACTATGTTCCCAGTGTGTATCCAAAACCTCATTACTGGCTAGTCTGTTAGGCCGTAGTAGTTCTTGCATCGAGTTGCAACAGAATACAATGGAACGGGTGTCCTTGTGATCATCTTTTAATCACAATACCCAAGAATCAGTGACTAACAGTTTAATCATAATTCCCAAGAATTACTTCTTCGACTAGCCTCTTATACATCTATAACATGTATGACATTCATACCTGAGCTGGACCTTCCAGTCTTATTTCTTTTTGCCTTTATACTTCTAACAGTTTTACTTCCATATTTTTCCTACTCAAAGAAGAAGCACCTAACCTCAAGAGCGGCATTAGCCCCGGATATCCTAGGCGTGTAAGTCTCACTAACACCCTTTGGACTTGTCCTATCTTTTTAAGTTGTTGTTATATGCACCATCATCTCATGACTGGTGTTCTTCTGGATCCCATCTTATCAGTCTAATGCATAGTAAACACTTCACTTATACTTGCAAACAAACGTTGCTTTGGATATCTCATATCTTTGGGCCTTTGTTTGTATCTGAAAACTAATTTCCAATTCCATGAATATCACATAACTATCCCAAGCTTTCGAAGTTCGGATCTCCTGGAAGCAAACATATTGCACTTGACCGTAACAGAATTCTAGCTTTTGGATCGAAGGATGAGAGTCACATCATCCATAGCATCAGCGGGGTAATACCGAAAGTATGCAATAGGACAAAGTCCTTCTCGGCACTCTTAAGGACAGCCCTCACATTACATTACCAATCGTAAAGTTTTAACTAGATAAATTACAGCTATTCAATTTTAACAGGGAAGGTGGAAACGCGAGCCATCTTTCTACAACTATAATGCAATTTACAATTTGGACAATGTCCAGTAATTAATTGCGTTGAGAATTAAACAAATTAATTCTAAAGGGCGCTCCCACTCAAATCAATATCTCTCATAATTGATTGTGAGTGATACAAGACCCACATTGCAATTCAACGCCATTGGTGTGGACATCACTGATGACAAGAATTTCAATCGGTAGGCCAACTTGCCGATCACATCTCTATGCGACTCTTGTTCATCTTTCGATGGCTGTGTTCCGAGCTCAGGACGATCCTGCCATGAACGTCAAAGACAACAAAGTGATCTCGCTGTGAGGTCTGATCGTCACCCGCCTCATTCCTCTCAATGCGTTCGTACCCATGTGGACATGGCGCACCCCGAAAAGATACGAATTACAGACGGAGCTACACTTGCACTAGTAGAAAACAGGGGTTCTGGCCAGATCAGAGCAATAGTCCTGGTCATGTTACGAACCGGGACTAATGTGAGCATCAGTCCTGGTTCGAGCGGCTAGGACGCTGGCCGGGCGTCGGTAGGCATCAGTCCCGGTTCGACTGGGACCTTTAGTCCCGGTTCCAGACACCAACCGGGACTAATTAAAGGGCATCGCTCCCTTTAGTCCCGGTTGGTGTCTCCAACCGGGACTAAAGGTTAGTCTTCAGTCCCGGTTCTAAAAAGATGCCTATATATATCCTTGCCCCTGCCCGCCCTCTCCTCTGTTTTTTGGCCGTAGAAGGTGGGAGGTGTGTCTGCTACTCTGCTCTCACTTCTTATGCACATGAGGTGTTCGATGAAATGCCCAAGCCACACTTAAGCTTTCTCCTCTGTTCTTCCTCCAAGCTCGACCTCCAAGCTCCATTTTCCCCAAGATTTGTCTAGATTTGGCGGTGCACCAACTATCCAAGTGTTCTAAAAGGTTAGCAACTTCATCCTTTCATCTCTCACTGTTAGTTTAGCTCATTTCATATGCTCTAGAAGTAGAGTGGTTTGTGGGTTTTAGTGGAGGAGTGTATGTGGGAGTTTATTTGATTTAGATGCACAATTTGAGCTCAAATTAACTTCTTAGTTTGCACATGTGTAGGGTGCCGCCCCGTCCCCGTCCCCGTCCTCACCGCCATCGATCGCCCGCGCCAATCTCGTCGCCGGCACCACCGTGGTGAGTCTCTTGTTCTTATCTTTTTTTTAAAAGAACAAATTCTTACTTGTATGATTTAGATAGCTACTTGTATAATTTTCTTACTTGTATTATTGTTTGTTATTATATAGTGCCATGGTTTTGGTATCCGCCCCCGTCGGCTCTCGTCCGGTCTATGATTCGGATGTGGTATATTATCTTTTATAACTATTTGTTTCATTTAGTGTTTATGACAATTATGCCGACCAACTTGACATAGATGTTTTTATTTAGGAGGTATGTGAACCGGAAATTCCAACCGACCCTCTTGTCGAGAGGTTAAATTTAGTTGAAAAAGAAAACAATTATTTGAAAGAAAAATTGAAAAGAATTGAAGAAGAGAAGATGAAATTGGAGTTGCATGTTGCCCATGTCGTCGATCTACACAAGATCCAGATGGATGCAATGCGCTTGAAGATTAGAAAGATTAGAAAATATGCCATTGATAAAGAGGCTTGGTATCATTATGCTGTTGGATCAATTGTTACCTTAGTTGTGATTTTGATCGCATTTGATGTTGCATTTAAATGTTTTACATAGTTGTATGTTGTTTTATGAGAACTATGTATGAACTTTATGTATTTATTTTTGCAGTAATAACATTTGATCACTACTGTACTTTGGTTTTAATGTGATGATGAACTTGTATTAATTTGGTCATTTCTCTATTCATGATATTCTGTAATGGTTTTTGATATACTTAATTACATAATGCAGATGAACCGGCAATGGATGTACGGTGACTGATGCACTTCCGAGTACATTACGGGCCTGCATAATTTTATCGATGTGGCTGAGGCAAACAAGTAGAATGGTTTTATGTACTGTCCATGTGTTGTCTGTGAGAATACGAAGGATTACTCTTCCTCGAAAATCCTTCACTTCCACCTGCTTGAGAAGGGTTCCATGCCCCACTATAATTGTTGGACCAAGCACGGAGAAAGAGGGGTTATGATGGAAGACAATGAAGAAGAAGAGGATGATGACAACTATCCTATGTTCCCTGAATACGGTGATACTGCAACAGGGGAAGCTAAAGATCAAGAGGCACCAGATGTGCCCGCTGATGATCTTCGTCCGGTCATTGTTGATGCACAGAGAGAATGCGAAAGTGAAAGGGAGAAGTTGAAGTTCGATCGCATGTTAGAGGATCACAAAAAACGGTTGTACCCAAATTGCGAAGATGGCAACACAAAGCTCGGTACCACACTGGAATTGCTGCAATGGAAGGCAGAGAATGGTTTATCCGATAAGGGATTTGGGAAGCTACTGAAAATAATGAAGAAGAAGCTTCCAAAGGATAACGAATTGCCTGACAGTACGTACGAAGCAAAGAAGGTTCTCTGCCCTCTAGGATTAGAGGTGCAGAAGATACATGCATGCCCTAATGACCGCATCCTCTACCGCGGTGAGGAGTACGAGAATTTGAATGCATGCCCGGTATGCGGTGCATTGCAGTATAAGATCAGACGAGATGACCCTGGTGATGTTGAGGGCATGCGCCCCAGGAAGAGGGTTCCTGCCAAGGTGATGTGGTATGCTCCTATAATACCACGGTTGAAACGTCTGTTCAGAAACAAAGAGCATGCCAAGTTGTTGCGATGGGACAAAGAAGACCGTAAGAAAGACGGGATGTTGAGAGTACCCGCTGATGGGTCGCAGTGGAGATAAATCGAGAGAAAGTGGCCGGAGTTTGCCGGTGACGCAAGGAACTTTTGGTTTGGTATAAGTGCAGATGGCATTAATCCTTTTGGAGAGCAGAGAAGCAATCATAGCACCTGGCCTGTGACTCTATCTATCTATAACCTTCCTCCTTGTATGTGCGTGAAGCGGAAGTTCATTATGATGCCAGTGCTCATCCAAGGCCCTAAGCAACCCGGCAACGACATTGATGTGTACCTAAGGCCATTAGTTGAAGAACTTTTACAGCTGTGGCATATGAAAGGTGTACGTGTGTGGGATGAGCACAAACAGGAGGAATTTAACCTACGAGCGTTGCTGTTTGTAACCATCAATGATTGGCCTGCTCTTTCTCCATGCTTGGTCGAACAACGAGTTTTCGTATATCTATCCGATGCTACTACATATATACAATATAACATCCCTGACATCATCAAGCGCCAAACTCTCATTGAATTTCCGTATGGTATTCTCCCTTTTCATGTATGACGTGGTCAAGAAAGAATCCCGCCAATTCCTCTTGAATTGCTCGTATGCGATGTAACAGTAGTGGCAGCGCCGGGTATAAGCCCCGCGCTACAGCTATCATGTTAGTTGTAGCGCGGGTTATATACCCGACGCTGCTACTATGGCTCGACCCGGGAGGTACCGTGGGGCCCACTTAGCAGCAGCGCGGGGTATATCCACCCGCGCTACTACTACACTGTACCCGTAGCGTGGGATTGTGACCCGCGCTACTACTACTTAATAGTAGCGCATGCCACTTACCCCGTGCCACTGTTATTGGTCTACCTATATGGTTTTCCGTAGTAGTGGTTATCCTTGATGAAATCAAACTCTTTGATTATTTCATCAAAACAAAAATTCCAACTCCATTTTACTCGCTTCCGTCCATTGCTGGAACTCTGAAGTTTGCGCACTCACCAGCATCCTTTGGATCGACAAAATTCTTTGGCCTCTATCACATACATGTCCTTGGCTGTATTTCCATCTCCTGGAAATCCTTTTGGTGCCCATTTATCATATCTCATCATTGAAATATGTATTAATTGCTAGTTTAACCCGAGCCGACTTTAAGCATCGCTATGGTGAGACAATCTCGCCGTAGTCAACTCCTTGAATTTGTTATAAATAACAAGTCAAGCTTTATGGATAAAATATGGGGGTGAGAAGAGGTTATTTAGTCTTTATTTCACAAGCGGGTATAGCGGATCCTGTATCCGTGTATACAGTATACAGAGATATATCGAAAAGGAACTTGTATCTGATATCTTTCTAGAGGCTAATAAATCTTTTTATTTTTTATATGGCTATGTTCTATTTGTAGGAGTAAAATAAGGATTAGGCTGTGGAGAGATGGCTGAGTGGTTGATAGCTCCGGTCTTGAAAACCGGTATAGTTCTAGGAACTATCGAGGGTTCGAATCCCTCTCTCTAATTTTGCTTATTTAATACGTTTGTTTCTTTCATTTTTTTTTCTATCCCTTATCTTTCTTTCATAAAAAGGAATGAATGGCTCGGCTAGATGGAATAACCAAGCCAGAACAGAAAAAAAGTAGAACAGGTATAAATAAGAAAATCTTAGTTAAGAGGGTTCATGTAAAGAACAGGTTCCAAATCACGATCGATTCCCTTTTCAAAACCTGCTGCAGCAGCTCGGGCTCTTCCTGCATGCCATAAATGGCCCACAAAAAAGAAGAATCCTAGAACAAAATGAGAAGTTGGTAACCAACTTCTAGGAGAGACATAATTAACTGCATTGATCTCGGTAGCTACACCACCCACGGAATTTAAAGAGCCTAAAGGAGCGTGGGTCATATATTCTGCTGAGCGTCGTTCTTGCCAAGGTTGTATGTCTTTTTTCAACCTACTCAAGTCCAAACCGTTGGGGCCCCTTAGAGGTTCTAACCATGGACCACGAAGGTCCCAAAAACGCATAGTTTCCCCTCCAAAGATAACCTCCCCAGTTGGGGAACGCATTAGATATTTACCTAAACCTGTGGGTCCTTGAGCGGATCCCACATTAGCTCCAAGACGCTGGTCTCTAACTAGAAAAGTAAATGCTTGAGCTTGAGAAGCTTCTGGCCCGGTGGGTCCATAAAACTCACTCGGATAAGCTGTATTATTGAACCATACAAAACAACAAGCGATAAAACCAAAGACAGATAAAGCAGCTAAACTATAAGACAAGTAAGCTTCTCCAGACCATACAAATGCACGGCGAGCCCATGCGAAGGGTTTGGTTAAAATATGCCAAATTCCGCCAAATACACAAATAAAACCCAACCATACATGTCCACCAATTATATCTTCTAAATCATCTACACTAACAATCCACCCTTCTCCCCCAAAAGGAGATTTTAGTAAATAACCAAATATAACACTGGGACTAAGGGTCAAATTGGTAATTTTTCTTACATCTCCCCCCCAAGGGGCCCAGGTATCATATACACCGCCAAAATAAAGAGCCTTGAGTACTAGAAGAAAAGAACCTAGACCTAACAAATTTAAGTGAATACCCAAAATTGTAGTCATTTTATAAAGTCCCTTTGAAGGGTGGGAGATAATACCGATTTAAGAGTAGTTCACTACTGCAATAAAAAAAAGAATTCTAGTTAACGGTTCCAATTTGTTCTGAATTTTGCAGCCTGTGAATAGAAATCCACTTTATCTTCTTTTTCATCTCAATAGAAATAAATGGGAAGTCTTATTGTGTTAACAATGTATGTTTTAAGATAGAATCTATCGAGGAGAATAATCGAAACTGGATCAAAAAAAGCAGGAATAGATTTTTTGAAAAAGATTGGAAAAAAGTAAGTAGAATTATATTCAAAATAAAAGAAAGGGGCTTTTCGTAAGAAAACGTGGATGAATACTTGCTGTTTTCTAGATTTTTGATCGGATTTTTTGGCGGCATGGCCAAGCGGTAAGGCAGGGGACTGCAAATCCTTTATCCCCAGTTCAAATCTGGGTGCCGCCTGATCAATAAAATACTTAGGTTTTTTATAGTACTGATCGAATTCGATAAATTTTTACTTCGCATAAGTTCGGGCAAGAGAGTAACTGGGCCTGCCGATACTGGGTTTAGGTCAAAAATAAACATAGGTAAGGTAGGTATCCAATAAATATTTATCTATCGATAATTTTATGGTATATTCGGGCGTCCTTTGCTTACAAAAAAAAAGAGTAACAAAAGGAATAAAAAATATTCCTATTCCCGCTTCTTCTATTCAGGACATCATTCCCGTACTCTTTCTTTTTTAAGGAAAAAAGGGCTATATTATCGTATTTTTAATGCTCTCTAATTCTACCAGAATTCCTATAAGAATTTGTTAGGAGTAAATTCCTTGAACTGATTGATCCATGGCCTTAGGGCGGAATCCCTTTTTGACTCTGTACCCTTGATTCCACTATGATTATTGATCAATAGTAGAATAATCCCTTCATAGAAATAGGAGACATAATTTAGATGGATATAGTAAGTCTCGCTTGGGCTGCTTTAATGGTAGTCTTTACATTTTCTCTTTCACTAGTAGTATGGGGAAGGAGTGGACTCTAGGGATACTACTAATTGATTAAGTAATCAAATTGTTGTATCAATTCTTTTCTTTAATGGATCATTTTGCATTAATCATTTTGTCAAACGTTATTCTTTAATCTTTTTCTTATTCTTTAATCTTTTTCTTTAGTTTTGTTTCACTCCTGTAAGAAACTCTTGTATTGTAAGTTGTAAGAAAGAGCCATTATACCAATTCAGAATTTCTACTAGAAATGACGAATGGTTAAAAAAAGTTCTATACATAAGAAAATTAGACTTTCTTCCACGGAACTATTCACGGCATATCACACATTTTCCATTTGTTTTATACTCTTTCCTTATTCTTAGAATAATTTTTATGCTCTTTTGAAGCATCTCGCGGGATATTTAAGCATGAAAGATTCCCTGGTTTTTTCCTTTTACTTTTTACTATAGTCTATTCTTAATATTATTTTTCTTTCCTTCCATGGATTCTTTGGTCAAGAATTGTCTTAGATTTTTTTATTTTGACCTGATTGAAATTAAGTGGATGCAATGAAAAAAGAAATTGAATTAGACTACTTAACTATTTCAATCTACTAATCTATTCTATGTAGATTCAAAGATAATATAATAGAAAGACTCTAAAGTGTCGTAGAAAAAACTATATGTAGTTCTTTCTACCACACTTTAAGATTCCAACCAGATCCTTTCATTTAAGACTTGGATTTTTTTTATTTAATCCCTTTTTCATTTCTTCCATGATTAATTGGAATTCCAATTAATTATTTTGGCTGACTGTTTTTACATAAATAATAAGTAAAAAAGCAGTAGGAACTAGAATGAACAGTGCAGTAGCAATAAATGCGAGAATATTGACTTCCATAACCTCTTTATTTTTTATTTTCACATTAACTCGGGATGTAATCCCATGGAGAGGAAAAAGGGGTATCTTGTAAATTCAAGGGTAGGGCTTGCATTCTGATAATACTGAATCAATTCAATATTATGAATATCGGATCTATCAAATCAATTCATGGATGAGAGTTATATTTCATGGATGAGAGTTGTATAGTATAACATAAGAAGATCCTCTATCCACACTAAGACCAAAATGGGTTTTTTGATTGGATTAGGAATTCCCTCTTTTTTAATCCTTTTCTACTTTTTCTTTTCTATATCTCTAACCCACGAGCTTTCTTAATCTTATACAATTTCCATTCCTTTTTCTTATAGTTATACATACAATTATGTATGTATTATATGACCAACTTTCTATGGGTCACATAGACATCCAAATAAGCAGTAGAAGTGAGATGGGGAAAAGAGGTCTGAAATAAAAAGGGAATACGATTTATGTATGGATTCCGGTAAAATACCGGTACTCTATTCCATAAGAGTGGAATAGGAAATTAAGATGAGGATGGTATCATCATAAAGAAAGATAGAGTAATATCCTAAATTCTACTAATCCACATATCGTATGTGTGTCTTTCTTTATCTTTATCGATCGGGAGTAGTGAAAAAAATTCCTATACGCCTTCCCTCCCTCTTTAATGAGAGATGCAAAATAAAAAAGTGAAGTAAGGGTGCCCTATGGGTATTTGATCTTGCTCCCTGCCCCTTTTTTCATGGAAAAAGGAAATATCAATTTCTCCATTCATTGAACCCTAGTTCGGGACTGACGGGGCTCGAACCCGCAGCTTCCGCCTTGACAGGGCGGTGCTCTGACCAATTGAACTACAATCCCCGCGGGGTGTATGGCATACCCATTCTTAAATAGAACCATAAGAAGATTCGATTCGTCTTTCGTACTCTAAGAAATAGACGAATCATATACTACATACCCACATATTATATTATACGTGGGTATAGTGAGAGGGACATAACTAGTATGTCGTGATTTTTTATCACTAAAAATGGATAATAATCCACCCTTCAATAACTCTTTTGTTTGTAAGAAAGGAATGAGAGAGATATGGATTAGAAAAAAAAAATCCCCTTTTTTCTTTATCTTTTATTTCTATAGATCAGACATTTTATTTTATGGAAGAAAAACAAAAGGATTTAGTTCATATTCACAAAGCCCTAGATTTTTGGGCCGAGCTGGATTTGAACCAGCATAGACATTGTCAACGAATTTACAGTCCGTCCCCATTAACCACTCGGGCATCGACCCAGGAAGAATTTATTCTAGGGTTTTTGCTAATCTATGATTAACCTCCTTTCATAATACTCCCTACCCCCAGGGGAAGTCGAATCCCCGCTGCCTCCTTGAAAGAGAGATGTCCTGAACCACTAGACGATAGGGGTTTATAGTTCCATTAATATTTGTTTAGTCTTCTGGAGGGTTTATCAAGATCTAATCTTGAATCATTTATATGGATACTATCTTGGATTATTTTGGCATTTAGCCAATTCCGGAGTCAAGACCCATCAACGCTTCCTTGTATATTGTAGGTATACTGTTGTCTAACAACAATACCTCGTTTGCGCACCTGAGAGGTTTGCATGAGTTTTGCCTACGTGCTTCAGCTGGAAGTTCGACCGAAGTCCATACATCTTATGTAGAGTCTTCCGTATCAGTCATAATAGGAAACTCTGGAATTACTTCCAAGCTTTCTTTCCTTTAACTTGATGACGAAGATATTGTTATCTCGTCGAGTTGCACTGCCCTCCCACTCACTCTTTTGCAAGAAACATTTTCTTTGAAATCATACCGCTCTATGTGGCAAACCTTTTGCCTCATCATAGTGATGGAAGAATTACCCAACAATTTGGGATAACCTACAAAATACTAGTCTGATTTGGAATAGGTTTGTAAACATGTTAGACAAGCCCCATATTCCAAATGTTAAGAAAAGACACAACATGGTTTGGCATACCATACCATGACGTTATTTCAACAGATCTGATGGCACTCTTTTCAGTGTAAAAGGTGCAGTCTCTAAAGCTTTACTTTAAAAGTGATAACGCAAATTGATTTATGTCATTTTTTATCTTACCATGTCATATATGGTTCGATTACATCTTCTCGGACATTCCATTCTCAGTGGTGTTCCGGGAGGTGTAAGCTATGAAGACATAACTCATCAGACATTTGCTAAACTTGTAACTCAAATATTCTTTCCGCAATCTAATTTCAGAAACATAATTCTTCTTGTTACAATAATTTCTAGTTCATTCTGAAAACCTCTTGAACTATTTCAAAAGATCCAGATTTATGTCTTATTAAGCAAATATTCACATATCTACTTGAGTCATTACTGAAGATAGACAAATCCACTGCTAGTAACAATACTTATTGGACTACACACATCAGAATGTACGATTACCAATAAGTTTTTTGCTCGTTCCTCATGGCCTGTGAATGGTATTTAGTTACTTTGCTTTCCAACGAAACTTGCAGGTGTCAGATGATTCATAATCAAATGATTTAAATATCCATCAATATGGAATTTCTCCATGAGGGTTTCCCCAATGTGACCAAAATGCAGTGCCACACATTTGTGATATACATTTAGTCTTACGACATTTAGCTTTATTGTTATGGATGTATTATATTATTATCAATATTCATAACCTACATCCATTCATAATGGGAGTATGGCCCCCCTTTTGTTATTCATGACACCGAACAACAATTGTTCTTTTATGAACAACCTTCTTGCATTGAACGTTACGCAAAGGGATAGAGTGTATAAAACTCTAGAATGAATTAATGAAAATAAATACAGAGGTAATATATTATCATCAATATTCATAGCATACGTCCCATTTACAATGGGAGTATGGCCCTTATGTTATTCATAACACCGAACAACAATTTGTCCTTTTATGAACAACCTCCTTGCAACAAACTTTATGCAACGGGCTAGAGTGTATAAAACTCTAAAATGAATTTATGAAAATAAATACAAAGGTAATACGCTGATGAAAGTATAGTAACTTTTACTATGTTCCCAGTGTGTATCCAAAACCTCATTACTGGCTAGTCTGTTAGGCCGTAGTAGTTCTTGCATCGAGTTGCAACAGAATACAATGGAACGGGTGTCCTTGTGATCATCTTTTAATCACAATACCCAAGAATCAGTGACTAACAGTTTAATCATAATTCCCAAGAATTACTTCTTCGACTAGCCTCTTATACATCTATAACATGTATGACATTCATACCTGAGCTGGACCTTCCAGTCTTATTTCTTTTTGCCTTTATACTTCTAACAGTTTTACTTCCATATTTTTCCTACTCAAAGAAGAA
The DNA here is from genome assembly GCA_039707655.1 of Elymus sibiricus. Classification (NCBI taxonomy): domain Eukaryota; kingdom Viridiplantae; phylum Streptophyta; class Magnoliopsida; order Poales; family Poaceae; genus Elymus; species Elymus sibiricus. The sequence continues at coordinate 408,971,524 of CM077674.1, read as the reverse complement.
GCACCTAACCTCAAGAGCGGCATTAGCCCCGGATATCCTAGGCGTGTAAGTCTCACTAACACCCTTTGGACTTGTCCTATCTTTTTAAGTTGTTGTTATATGCACCATCATCTCATGACTGGTGTTCTTCTGGATCCCATCTTATCAGTCTAATGCATAGTAAACACTTCACTTATACTTGCAAACAAACGTTGCTTTGGATATCTCATATCTTTGGGCCTTTGTTTGTATCTGAAAACTAATTTCCAATTCCATGAATATCACATAACTATCCCAAGCTTTCGAAGTTCGGATCTCCTGGAAGCAAACATATTGCACTTGACCGTAACAGAATTCTAGCTTTTGGATCGAAGGATGAGAGTCACATCATCCATAGCATCAGCGGGGTAATACCGAAAGTATGCAATAGGACAAAGTCCTTCTCGGCACTCTTAAGGACAGCCCTCACATTACATTACCAATCGTAAAGTTTTAACTAGATAAATTACAGCTATTCAATTTTAACAGGGAAGGTGGAAACGCGAGCCATCTTTCTACAACTATAATGCAATTTACAATTTGGACAATGTCCAGTAATTAATTGCGTTGAGAATTAAACAAATTAATTCTAAAGGGCGCTCCCACTCAAATCAATATCTCTCATAATTGATTGTGAGTGATACAAGACCCACATTGCAATTCAACGCCATTGGTGTGGACATCACTGATGACAAGAATTTCAATCGGTAGGCCAACTTGCCGATCACATCTCTATGCGACTCTTGTTCATCTTTCGATGGCTGTGTTCCGAGCTCAGGACGATCCTGCCATGAACGTCAAAGACAACAAAGTGATCTCGCTGTGAGGTCTGATCGTCACCCGCCTCATTCCTCTCAATGCGTTCGTACCCATGTGGACATGGCGCACCCCGAAAAGATACGAATTACAGACGGAGCTACACTTGCACTAGTAGAAAACAGGGGTTCTGGCCAGATCAGAGCAATAGTCCTGGTCATGTTACGAACCGGGACTAATGTGAGCATCAGTCCTGGTTCGAGCGGCTAGGACGCTGGCCGGGCCTCGGTAGGCATCAGTCCCGGTTCGACTGGGACCTTTAGTCCCGGTTCCAGACACCAACCGGGACTAATTAAAGGGCATCACTCCCTTTAGTCCCGGTTGGTGTCTCCAACCGGGACTAAAGGTTAGTCTTCAGTCCCGGTTCTAAAAAGATGCCTATATATATCCTTGCCCCTGCCCGCCCTCTCCTCTGTTTTTTGGCCGTAGAAGGTGGGAGGTGTGTCTGCTACTCTGCTCTCACTTCTTATGCACATGAGGTGTTCGATGAAATGCCCGAGCCACACTTAAGCTTTCTCCTCTGTTCTTCCTCCAAGCTCGACCTCCAAGCTCCATTTTCCCCAAGATTTGTCTAGATTTGGGGGTGCACCAACTATCCAAGTGTTCTAAAAGGTTAGCAACTTCATCCTTTCATCTCTCACTGTTAGTTTAGCTCATTTCATATGCTCTAGAAGTAGAGTGGTTTGTGGGTTTTAGTGGAGGAGTGTATGTGGGAGTTTATTTGATTTAGATGCACAATTTGAGCTCAAATTAACTTCTTAGTTTGCACATGTGTAGGGTGCCGCCCCGTCCCCGTCCCCGTCCTCACCGCCATCGATCGCCCGCGCCAATCTCGTCGCCGGCACCACCGTGGTGAGTCTCTTGTTCTTATGTTTTTTTTAAAAGAACAAATTCTTACTTGTATGATTTAGATAGCTACTTGTATAATTTTGTTACTTGTATTATTGTTTGTTATTATATAGTGCCATGGTTTTGGTATCCGCCCCCGTCGGCTCTCGTCCGGTCTATGATTCGGATGTGGTATATTATCTTTTATAACTATTTGTTTCATTTAGTGTTTATGACAATTATGCCGACCAACTTGACATAGATGTTTTTATTTAGGAGGTATGTGAACCGGAAATTCCAACCGACCCTCTTGTCGAGAGGTTAAATTTAGTTGAAAAAGAAAACAATTATTTGAAAGAAAAATTGAAAAGAATTGAAGAAGAGAAGATGAAATTGGAGTTGCATGTTGGCCATGTCGTCGATCTACACAAGATCCAGATGGATGCAATGCGCTTGAAGATTAGAAAGATTAGAAAATATGCCATTGATAAAGAGGCTTGGTATCATTATGCTGTTGGATCAATTGTTACCTTAGTTGTGATTTTGATCGCATTTGTTGTTGCATTTAAATGTTTTACATAGTTGTATGTTGTTTTATGAGAACTATGTATGAACTTTATGTATTTATTTTTGCAGTAATAACATTTGATCACTACTGTACTTTGGTTTTAATGTGATGATGAACTTGTATTAATTTGGTCATTTCTCTATTCATGATATTTTGTAATGGTTTTTGATATACTTAATTACATAATGCAGATGAACCGGCAATGGATGTACGGTGACTGATGCACTTCCGAGTACATTACGGGCCTGCATAATTTTATCGATGTGGCTGAGGCAAACAAGCAGAATGGTTTTATGTACTGTCCATGTGTTGTCTGTGAGAATACGAAGGATTACTCTTCCTCGAAAATCCTTCACTTCCACCTGCTTGAGAAGGGTTCCATGCCCCACTATAATTGTTGGACCAAGCACGGAGAAAGAGGGGTTATGATGGAAGACAATGAAGAAGAAGAGGATGATGACAACTATCCTATGTTCCCTGAATACGGTGATACTGCAACAGGGGAAGCTAAAGATCAAGAGGCACCAGATGTGCCCGCTGATGATCTTCGTCCGGTCATTGTTGATGCACAGAGAGAATGCGAAAGTGAAAGGGAGAAGTTGAAGTTCGATCGCATGTTAGAGGATCACAAAAAACGGTTGTACCCAAATTGCGAAGATGGCAACACAAAGCTCGGTACCACACTGGAATTGCTGCAATGGAAGGCAGAGAATGGTTTATCCGATAAGGGATTTGGGAAGCTACTGAAAATAATGAAGAAGAAGCTTCCAAAGGATAACGAATTGCCTGACAGTACATACGAAGCAAAGAAGGTTCTCTGCCCTCTAGGATTAGAGGTGCAGAAGATACATGCATGCCCTAATGACCGCATCCTCTACCGCGGTGAGGAGTACGAGAATTTGAATGCATGCCCGGTATGCGGTGCATTGCAGTATAAGATCAGACGAGATGACCCTGGTGATGTTGAGGGCATGCGCCCCAGGAAGAGGGTTCCTGCCAAGGTGATGTGGTATGCTCCTATAATACCACGGTTGAAACGTCTGTTCAGAAACAAAGAGCATGCCAAGTTGTTGCGATGGGACAAAGAAGACCGTAAGAAAGACGGGATGTTGAGAGTACCCGCTGATGGGTCGCAGTGGAGATAAATCGAGAGAAAGTGGCCGGAGTTTGCCGGTGACGCAAGGAACTTTTGGTTTGGTATAAGTGCAGATGGCATTAATCCTTTTGGAGAGCAGAGATGCAATCATAGCACCTGGCCTGTGACTCTATCTATCTATAACCTTCCTCCTTGTATGTGCGTGAAGCGGAAGTTCATTATGATGCCAGTGCTCATCCAAGGCCCTAAGCAACCCGGCAACGACATTGATGTGTACCTAAGGCCATTAGTTGAAGAACTTTTACAGCTGTGGCATATAAAAGGTGTACGTGTGTGGGATGAGCACAAACAGGAGGAATTTAACCTACGAGCGTTGCTGTTTGTAACCATCAATGATTGGCCTGCTCTTTCTCCGTGCTTGGTCGAACAACGAGTTTTCGTATATCTATCCGATGCTACTACATATATACAATATAACATCCCTGACATCATCAAGCGCCAAACTCTCATTGAATTTCCGTATGGTATTCTCCCTTTTCATGTATGACGTGGTCAAGAAAGAATCCCGCCAATTCCTCTTGAATTGCTCGTATGCGATGTAACAGTAGTGGCAGCGCCGGGTATAAGCCCCGCGCTACAGCTATCATGTTAGTTGTAGCGCGGGTTATATACCCGACGCTGCTACTATGGCTCGACCCGAGAGGTACCGTGGGGCCCACTTAGCAGCAGCGCGGGGTATATCCACCCGCGCTACTACTACACTGTACCCATAGCGTGGGATTGTGACCCGCGCTACTACTACTTAATAGTAGCGCATGCCACTTACCCCGTGCCACTGTTATTGGTCTACCTATATGGTTTTCCGTAGTAGTGGTTATCCTTGATGAAATCAAACTCTTTGATTATTTCATCAAAACAAAAATTCCAACTCCATTTTACTCGCTTCCGTCCATTGCTGGAACTCTGAAGTTTGCGCACTCACCAGCATCCTTTGGATCGACAAAATTCTTTGGCCTCTATCACATACATGTCCTTGGCTGTATTTCCATCTCCTGGAAATCCTTTTGGTGCCCATTTATCATATCTCATCATTGAAATATGTATTAATTGCTAGTTTAACCCGAGACGACTTTAAGCATCGCTATGGTGAGACAATCTCGCCGTAGTCAACTCCTTGAATTTGTTATAAATAACAAGTCAAGCTTTATGGATAAAATATGGGGGTGAGAAGAGGTTATTTAGTCTTTATTTCACAAGCGGGTATAGCGGATCCTGTATCCGTGTATACAGTATACAGAGATATATCGAAAACGAACTTGTATCTGATATCTTTCTAGAGGCTAATAAATCTTTTTATTTTTTATATGGCTATGTTCTATTTGTAGGAGTAAAATAAGGATTAGGCTGTGGAGAGATGGCTGAGTGGTTGATAGCTCCGGTCTTGAAAACCGGTATAGTTCTAGGAACTATCGAGGGTTCGAATCCCTCTCTCTAATTTTGCTTATTTAATACGTTTGTTTCTTTCATTTTTTTTTCTATCCCTTATCTTTCTTTCATAAAAAGGAATGAATGGCTCGGCTAGATGGAATAACCAAGCCAGAACAGAAAAAAAGTAGAACAGGTATAAATAAGAAAATCTTAGTTAAGAGGGTTCATGTAAAGAACAGGTTCCAAATCACGATCGATTCCCTTTTCAAAACCTGCTGCAGCAGCTCGGGCTCTTCCTGCATGCCATAAATGGCCCACAAAAAAGAAGAATCCTAGATAAAAATGAGAAGTTGGTAACCAACTTCTAGGAGAGACATAATTAACTGCATTGATCTCGGTAGCTACACCACCCACGGAATTTAAAGAGCCTAAAGGAGCGTGGGTCATATATTCTGCTGAGCGTCGTTCTTGCCAAGGTTGTATGTCTTTTTTCAACCTACTCAAGTCCAAACCGTTGGGGGCCCTTAGAGGTTCTAACCATGGACCACGAAGGTCCCAAAAACGCATAGTTTCCCCTCCAAAGATAACCTCCCCAGTTGGGGAACGCATTAGATATTTACCTAAACCTGTGGGTCCTTGAGCGGATCCCACATTAGCTCCAAGACGCTGGTCTCTAACTAGAAAAGTAAATGCTTGAGCTTGAGAAGCTTCTGGCCCGGTGGGTCCATAAAACTCACTCGGATAAGCTGTATTATTGAACCATACAAAACAACAAGCGATAAAACCAAAGACAGATAAAGCAGCTAAACTATAAGACAAGTAAGCTTCTCCAGACCATACAAATGCACGGCGAGCCCATGCGAAGGGTTTGGTTAAAATATGCCAAATTCCGCCAAATACACAAATAAAACCCAACCATACATGTCCACCAATTATATCTTCTAAATCATCTACACTAACAATCCACCCTTCTCCCCCAAAAGGAGATTTTAGTAAATAACCAAATATAACACTGGGACTATGGGTCAAATTGGTAATTTTTCTTACATCTCCCCCCCAAGGGGCCCAGGTATCATATACACCGCCAAAATAAAGAGCCTTGAGTACTAGAAGAAAAGAACCTAGACCTAACAAAATTAAGTGAATACCCAAAATTGTAGTCATTTTATAAAGTCCCTTTGAAGGGGGGGAGATAATACCGATTTAAGAGTAGTTCACTACTGCAATAAAAAAAAAGAATTCTAGTTAACGGTTCCAATTTGTTCTGAATTTTGCAGCCTGTGAATAGAAATCCACTTTTTCTTCTTTTTCATCTCAATAGAAAGAAATGGGAAGTCTTATTGTGTTAACAATGTATGTTTTAAGATAGAATCTATCGAGGAGAATAATCGAAACTGGATCAAAAAAAGGAGGTATAGATTTTTTGAAAAAGATTGGAAAAAAGTAAGTAGAATTATATTCAAAATAAAAGAAAGGGGCTTTTCGTAAGAAAACGTGGATGAATACTTGCTGTTTTCTAGATTTTTGATCGGATTTTTTGGCGGCATGGCCAAGCGGTAAGGCAGGGGACTGCAAATCCTTTATCCCCAGTTCAAATCTGGGTGCCGCCTGATCAATAAAATACTTAGGTTTTTTATAGTACTGATCGAATTCGATAAATTTTTACTTCGCATAAGTTCGGGCAAGAGAGTAACTGGGCCTGCCGATACTGGGTTTAGGTCAAAAATAAACATAGGTAAGGTAGGTATCCAATAAATATTTATCTATCGATAATTTTATGGTATATTCGGGCGTCCTTTGCTTACAAAAAAAAAGAGTAACAAAAGGAATAAAAAATCTTCCTATTCCCGCTTCTTCTATTCAGGACATCATTCCCGTACTCTTTCTTTTTTAAGGAAAAAAGGGCTATATTATCGTATTTTTAATGCTCTCTAATTCTACCAGAATTCCTATAAGAATTTGTTAGGAGTAAATTCCTTGAACTGATTGATCCATGGCCTTAGGGCGGAATCCCTTTTTGACTCTGTACCCTTGATTCCACTATGATTATTGATCAATAGTAGAATAATCCCTTCATAGAAATAGGAGACATAATTTAGATGGATATAGTAAGTCTCGCTTGGGCTGCTTTAATGGTAGTCTTTACATTTTCTCTTTCACTAGTAGTATGGGGAAGGAGTGGACTCTAGGGATACTACTAATTGATTAAGTAATCAAATTGTTGTATCAATTCTTTTCTTTAATGGATCATTTTGCATTAATCATTTTGTCAAACGTTATTCTTTAATCTTTTTCTTATTCTTTAATCTTTTTCTTTAGTTTTGTTTCACTCCTGTAAGAAACTCTTGTATTGTAAGTTGTAAGAAAGAGCCATTATACCAATTCAGAATTTCTACTAGAAATGACGAATGGTTAAAAAAAGTTCTATACATAAGAAAATTAGACTTTCTTCCACGGAACTATTCACGGCATATCACACATTTTCCATTTGTTTTATACTCTTTCCTTATTCTTAGAATAATTTTTATGCTCTTTTGAAGCATCTCGCGGGATATTTAAGCATGAAAGATTCCCTGGTTTTTTCCTTTTACTTTTTACTATAGTCTATTCTTCATATTATTTTTCTTTCCTTCCATGGATTCTTTGGTCAAGAATTGTCTTAGATTTTTTTATTTTGACCTGATTGAAATTAAGTGGATGCAATGAAAAAAGAAATTGAATTAGACTACTTAACTATTTCAATCTACTAATCTATTCTATGTAGATTCAAAGATAATATAATAGAAAGACTCTAAAGTGTCGTAGAAAAAACTATATGTAGTTCTTTCTACCAGACTTTAAGATTCCAACCAGATCCTTTCATTTAAGACTTGGATTTTTTTTATTTAATCCCTTTTTCATTTCTTCCATGATTAATTGGAATTCCAATTAATTATTTTGGCTGACTGTTTTTACATAAATAATAAGTAAAAAAGCAGTAGGAACTAGAATGAACAGTGCAGTAGCAATAAATGCGAGAATATTGACTTCCATAACCTCTTTATTTTTTATTTTCACAATAACTCGGGATGTAATCCCATGGAGAGGAAAAAGGGGTATCTTGTAAATTCAAGGGTAGGGCTTGCATTCTGATAATACTGAATCAATTCAATATTATGAATATCGGATCTATCAAATCAATTCATGGATGAGAGTTATATTTCATGGATGAGAGTTGTATAGTATAACATAAGAAGATCCTCTATCCACACTAAGACCAAAATGGGTTTTTTGATTGGATTAGGAATTCCCTCTTTTTTAATCCTTTTCTACTTTTTCTTTTCTATATCTCTAACCCACGAGCTTTCTTAATCTTATACAATTTCCATTCCTTTTTCTTATAGTTATACATACAATTATGTATGTATTATATGACCAACTTTCTATGGGTCACATAGACATCCAAATAAGCAGTAGAAGTGAGATGGGGAAAAGAGGTCTGAAATAAAAAGGGAATACGATTTATGTATGGATTCCGGTAAAATACCGGTACTCTATTCCATAAGAGTGGAATAGGAAATTAAGATGAGGATGGTATCATCATAAAGAAAGATAGAGTAATATCCTAAATTCTACTAATCCACATATCGTATGTGTGTCTTTCTTTATCTTTATCGATCGGGAGTAGTGAAAAAAATTCCTATACGCCTTCCCTCCCTCTTTAATGAGAGATGCAAAATAAAAAAGTGAAGTAAGGGTGCCCTATGGGTATTTGATCTTGCTCCCTGCCCCTTTTTTTCATGGAAAAAGGAAATATCAATTTCTCCATTCATTGAACCCTAGTTCGGGACTGACGGGGCTCGAACCCGCAGCTTCCGCCTTGACAGGGCGGTGCTCTGACCAATTGAACTACAATCCCCGCGGGGTGTATGGCATACCCATTCTTAAATAGAACCATAAGAAGATTCGATTCGTCTTTCGTACTCTAAGAAATAGACGAATCATATACTACATACCCACATATTATATTATACGTGGGTATAGTGAGAGTGACATAACTAGTATGTCGTGATTTTTTATCACTAAAAATGGATAATAATCCACCCTTCAATAAGAAAAACTCTTTTGTTTGTAAGAAAGGAATGAGAGAGATATGGATTAGAAAAAAAAATTCCCCTTTTTTCTTTATCTTTTATTTCTATAGATCAGACATTTTATTTTATGGAAGAAAAACAAAAGGATTTAGTTCATATTCACAAAGCCCTAGATTTTTGGGCCGAGCTGGATTTGAACCAGCGTAGACATTGTCAACGAATTTACAGTCCGTCCCCATTAACCACTCGGGCATCGACCCAGGAAGAATTTATTCTAGGGTTTTTGCTAATCTATGATTAACCTCCTTTCATAATACTCCCTACCCCCAGGGGAAGTCGAATCCCCGCTGCCTCCTTGAAAGAGAGATGTCCTGAACCACTAGACGATAGGGGTTTATAGTTCCATTAATATTTGTTTAGTCTTCTGGAGGGTTTATCAAGATCTAATCTTGAATCATTTATATGGATACTATCTTGGATTATTTTGGCATTTAGCCAATTCCGGAGTCAAGACCCATCAACGCTTCCTTGTATATTGTAGGTATACTGTTGTCTAACAACAATACCTCGTTTGCGCACCTGAGAGGTTTGCATGAGTTTTGCCTACGTGCTTCAGCTGGAAGTTCGACCGAAGTCCATACATCTTATGTAGAGTCTTCCGTGTCAGTCATAATAGGAAACTCTGGAATTACTTCCAAGCTTTCTTTCCTTTAACTTGATGACGAAGATATTGTTATCTCGTCGAGTTGCACTGCCCTCCCACTCACTCTTTTGCAGAAACATTTTCTTTGAAATCATACCGCTCTATGTGGCAAACCTTTTGCCTCATCATAGTGATGGAAGTATTACCCAACAATTTGGGATAACCTACAAAATACTAGTCTGATTTGGAATAGGTTTGTAAACATGTTAGACAAGCCCCATATTCCAAATGTTAAGAAAAGACACAACATGGTTTGGCATACCATACCATGACGTTATTTCAACAGATCTGATGGCACTCTTTTCAGTGTAAAAGGTGCAGTCTCTAAAGCTTTACTTTAAAAGTGATAACGCAAATTGATTTATGTCATTTTTTATCTTACCATGTCATATATGGTTCGATTACATCTTCTCGGACATTCCATTCTCAGTGGTGTTCCGGGAGGTGTAAGCTATGAAGACATAACTCATCAGACATTTGCTAAACTTGTAACTCAAATATTCTTTCCGCAATCTAATTTCAGAAACATAATTCTTCTTGTTACAATAATTTCTAGTTCATTCTGAAAACCTCTTGAACTATTTCAAAAGATCCAGATTTATGTCTTATTAAGCAAATATTCACATATCTACTTGAGTCATTACTGAAGATAGACAAATCCACTGCTAGTAACAATACTTATTGGACTACACACATCAGAATGTACGATTACCAATAAGTTTTTTGCTCGTTCCTCATGGCCTGTGAATGGTATTTAGTTACTTTGCTTTCCAACGAAACTTGTAGGTGTCAGATGATTCATAATCAAATGATTTAAATATCCATCAATATGGAATTTCTCCATGAGGGTTTCCCCAATGTGACCAAAATGCAGTGCCACACATTTGTGATATACTTTTAGTCTTACGACATTTAGCTTTATTGTTATGGATGTATTATATTTTATCAATATTCATAACCTACATCCATTCATAATGGGAGTATGGCCCCCCTTTTGTTATTCATGACACCGAACAACAATTGTTCTTTTATGAACAACCTTCTTGCATTGAACGTTACGCAAAGGGATAGAGTGTATAAAACTCTAGAATGAATTAATGAAAATAAATACAGAGGTAATATATTATCATCAATATTCATAGCATACGTCCCATTTACAATGGGAGTATGGCCCTTATGTTATTCATAACACCGAACAACAATTTGTCCTTTTATGAACAACCTCCTTGCAACAAACTTTATGCAACGGGCTAGAGTGTATAAAACTCTAAAATGAATTTATGAAAATAAATACAAAGGTAATACGCTGATGAAAGTATAGTAACTTTTACTATGTTCCCAGTGTGTATCCAAAACCTCATTACTGGCTAGTCTGTTAGGCCGTAGTAGTTCTTGCATCGAGTTGCAACAGAATACAATGGAACGGGTGTCCTTGTGATCATCTTTTAATCACAATACCCAAGAATCAGTGACTAACAGTTTAATCATAATTCCCAAGAATTACTTCTTCGACTAGCCTCTTATACATCTATAACATGTATGACATTCATACCTGAGCTGGACCTTCCAGTCTTATTTCTTTTTGCCTTTATACTTCTAATAGTTTTACTTCCATATGTTTCCTACTCAAAGAAGAAGCACCTAACCTCAAGAGAGGCATTAGCCCCGGATATCCTAGGCGTGTAAGTCTCACTAACACCCTTTGGACTTGTCCTATCTTTTTAAGTTGTTGTTATATGCACCATCATCTCATGACTGGTGTTCTTCTGGATCCCATCTTATCAGTCTAATGCATAGTAAACACTTCACTTATACTTGCAAACAAACGTTGCTTTGGATATCTCATATCTTTGGGCCTTTGTTTGTATCTGAAAACTAATTTCCAATTCCATGAATATCACATAACTATCCCAAGCTTTCGAAGTTCGGATCTCCTGGAAGCAAACATATTGCACTTGACCGTAACAGAATTCTAGCTTTTGGATCGAAGGATGAGAGTCACATCATCCATAGCATCAGCGGGGTAATACCGAAAGTATGCAATAGGACAAAGTCCTTCTCGGCACTCTTGAGGACAGCCCTCACATTACATTACAAATCGTAAAGTTTTAACTAGATAAATTACAGCTATTCAATTTTAACAGGGAAGGTGGAAACGCGAGCCATCTTTCTACAACTATAATGCAATTTACAATTTGGACAATGTCCAGTAATTAATTGCGTTGAGAATTAAACAAATTAATTCTAAAGGGCGCTCCCACTCAAATCAATATCTCTCATAATTGATTGTGAGTGATACAAGACCCACATTGCAATTCAACGCCATTGGTGTGGACATCACTGATGACGAGAATTTCAATCGGTAGGCCAACTTGCCGATCACATCTCTATGCGACTCTTGTTCATCTTTCGATGGCTGTGTTCCGAGCTCAGGACGATCCTGCCATGAACGTCAAAGACAACAAAGTGATCTCGCTGTGAGGTCTGATCGTCACCCGCCTCATTCCTCTCAATGCGTTCGTACCCATGTGGACATGGCGCACCCCGAAAAGATACGAATTACAGACGGAGCTACACTTGCACTAGTAGAAAACAGGGCTTTGGTTCTGGCCAGATCAGAGCAATAGTCCTGGTCATGTTACGAACCGGGACTAATGTGAGCATCAGTCCTGGTTCGAGCGGCTAGGACGCTGGCCGGGCCTCGGTAGGCATCAGTCCCGGTTCGACTGGGACCTTTAGTCCCGGTTCCAGACACCAACCGGGACTAATTAAAGGGCATCGCTCCCTTTAGTCCCGGTTGGTGTCTCCAACCGGGACTAAAGGTTAGTCTTCAGTCCCGGTTCTAAAAAGATGCCTATATATATCCTTGCCCCTGCCCGCCCTCTCCTCTGTTTTTTGGCCGTAGAAGGTGGGAGGTGTGTCTGCTACTCTGCTCTCACTTCTTATGCACATGAGGTGTTCGATGAAATGCCCGAGCCACACTTAAGCTTTCTCCTCTGTTCTTCCTCCAAGCTCGACCTCCAAGCTCCATTTTCCCCAAGATTTGTCTAGATTTGGCGGTGCACCAACTATCCAAGTGTTCTAAAAGGTTAGCAACTTCATCCTTTCATCTCTCACTGTTAGTTTAGCTCATTTCATATGCTCTAGAAGTAGAGTGGTTTGTGGGTTTTAGTGGAGGAGTGTATGTGGGAGTTTATTTGATTTCGATGCACAATTTGAGCTCAAATTAACTTCTTAGTTTGCACATGTGTAGGGTGCCGCCCCATCCCCGTCCCCGTCCTCACCGCCATCGATCGCCCGCGCCAATCTCGTCGCCGGCACCACCGTGGTGAGTCTCTTGTTCTTATCTTTTTTTTAAAAGAACAAATTCTTACTTGTATGATTTAGATAGCTACTTGTATAATTTTCTTACTTGTATTATTGTTTGTTATTATATAGTGCCATGGTTTTGGTATCCGCCCCCGTCGGCTCTCGTCCGGTCTATGATTCGGATGTGGTATATTATCTTTTATAACTATTTGTTTCATTTAGTGTTTATGACAATTATGCCGACCAACTTGACATAGATGTTTTTATTTAGGAGGTATGTGAACCGGAAATTCCAACCGACCCTCTTGTCGAGAGGTTAAATTTAGTTGAAAAAGAAAACAATTATTTGAAAGAAAAATTGAAAAGAATTGAAGAAGAGAAGATGAAATTGGAGTTGCATGTTGGCCATGTCGTCGATCTACACAAGATCCAGATGGATGCAATGCGCTTGAAGATTAGAAAGATTAGAAAATATGCCATTGATAAAGAGGCTTGGTATCATTATGCTGTTGGATCAATTGTTACCTTAGTTGCGATTTTGATCGCATTTGTTGTTGCATTTAAATGTTTTACATAGTTGTATGTTGTTTTATGAGAACTATGTATGAACTTTATGTATTTATTTTTGCAGTAATAACATTTGATCACTACTGTACTTTGGTTTTAATGTGATGATGAACTTGTATTAATTTGGTCATTTCTCTATTCATGATATTCTGTAATGGTTTTTGATATACTTAACTACATAATGCAGATGAACCGGCAATGGATGTACGGTGACTGATGCACTTCCGAGTACATTACGGGCCTGCATAATTTTATCGATGTGGCTGAGGCAAACAAGCAGAATGGTTTTATGTACTGTCCATGTGTTGTCTGTGAGAATACGAAGGATTACTCTTCCTCGAAAACCCTTCACTTCCACCTGCTTGAGAAGGGTTCCATGCCCCACTATAATTGTTGGACCAAGCACGGAGAAAGAGGGGTTATGATGGAAGACAATGAAGAAGAAGAGGATGATGACAACTATCCTATGTTCCCTGAATACGGTGATACTGCAACAGGGGAAGCTGAAGATCAAGAGGCACCAGATGTGCCCACTGATGATCTTCGTCCGGTCATTGTTGATGCACAGAGAGAATGCGAAAGTGAAAGGGAGAAGTTGAAGTTCGATCGCATGTTAGAGGATCACAAAAAACGGTTGTACCCAAATTGCGAAGATGGCAACACAAAGCTCGGTACCACACTGGAATTGCTGCAATGGAAGGCAGAGAATGGTTTATCCGATAAGGGATTTGGGAAGCTACTGAAAATAATGAAGAAGAAGCTTCCAAAGGATAACGAATTGCCTGACAGTACGTATGAAGCAAAGAAGGTTCTCTGCCCTCTAGGATTAGAGGTGCAGAAGATACATGCATGCCCTAATGACCGCATCCTCTACCGCGGTGAGGAGTACGAGAATTTGAATGCATGCCCGGTATGCGGTGCATTGCAGTATAAGATCAGACGAGATGACCCTGGTGATGTTGAGGGCATGCGCCCCAGGAAGAGGGTTCCTGCCAAGGTGATGTGGTATGGTCCTATAATACCACGGTTGAAACGTCTGTTCAGAAACAAAGAGCATGCCAAGTTGTTGCGATGGGACAAAGAAGACCATAAGAAAGACGGGATGTTGAGAGTACCCGCTGATGGGTCGCAGTGGAGATAAATCGATAGAAAGTGGCCGGAGTTTGCAGGTGACGCAAGGAACTTTTGGTTTGGTATAAGTGCAGATGGCATTAATCCTTTTGGGGAGCAGAGAAGCAATCATAGCACCTGGCCTGTGACTCTATCTATCTATAACCTTCCTCCTTGTATGTGCGTGAAGCGGAAGTTCATTATGATGCCAGTGCTCATCCAAGGCCCTAAGCAACCCGGCAACGACATTGATGTGTACCTAAGGCCATTAGTTGAAGAACTTTTACAGCTGTGGCATATAAAAGGTGTACGTGTGTGGGATGAGCACAAACAGGAGGAATTTAACCTACGAGCGTTGCTGTTTGTAACCATCAATGATTGGCCTGCTCTTAGTAACCTTTCAGGACAGACAAACAAGGGACACAATGCATGCACGCACTGTTTAGATGAGACTGATAGTATATATTTGGACAAATGTAAGAAGAATGTGTACCTGGGACATCGTGGATTTCTTCCGACCAAGCATTCCTTAAGAAAGAAAGGCAAGCATTTCAAAGGTGAGGCAGATCACCGGAAGAAGCCTGTCCCCCGTACTGGTGATGATATATTTGATATGGTCAAGGATTTAAAAGCATTCTTTGGAAAGAGTCCTGGCGGACAATCTGTTCCGAATGACGCTGACGGACACGCACCCATGTGGAAGAAGAAATCTATATTTTGGGACCTACCCTATTGGAAAGTCCTAGAGGTCCGCTCTGCAATCGACGTGACGCACATGACGAAGAATCTTTGCATGAACCTGCTAGGCTTCTTGGGCATGTATGGGAAGACAAAAGATACACCAGAGGCACGGGAGGACCAGCAATGTATGAACGAAAAAGACGGCATGCATCCAAAGCAGTATCAAGGTCCTGCCAGCTACGCTCTTACCATAGCAGAGAAGGAAATCTTTTTTGAATGCCTGCTCAGTATCAAGGTCCCGTCTGGCTTCTCGTCGAATATAAAGGGTATAATAAATATGGCAGAGAAAAAATTCCAGAACCTAAAGTCTCATGACTGCCACATGATTATGACGCAATTGCTTCCGGTTGCATTGAGGGGGCTTCTACCAGAAAATGTTTGATTAGCCATTGTGAAGCTATGTGCATTCCTCAATGCAATTTCTCCGAAGGTAATCGATCCAGAAATCCTACCAAGGTTGCAGAATGATTTGGTCCAATGTCTTGTTAGTTTCGAGTTGGTGTTCCCACCATCCTTCTTCAATATTATGACGCACGTCCTAGTTCACCTAGTCGACGAGATTGCAATTCTGGGTCCTGTATTTCTACACAATATGTTCCCCTTTGAGAGGTTCATGGGAGTCTTAAAGAAATATGTTCATAACCGTGCTAGGCCAGAAGGAAGCATCTCCAAGGGCCACGTAACAGAGGAGGTCATTGAGTTTTGTGTTGACTTTATTCCTGACCTTAAGCCGATTGGTGTTCCTGAATCGTGGCATGAGGGGAGACTGGGTGGAAAAGGCACGCTAGGACCGAAAGCAATAATATGTAGGGACGGGCATTCTTGGGCGCAAGCACACTACACAGTTCTACAAAATTCTACCTTGGTGGCCCCATATATCAATGAACACAAGAATATTTTACGGTCCAAACACCCGGAGCAGTCTGACGACTGGATTACACGAGAACACATGGGGACTTTCGGCGGTTGATTGCAAACACATCTCATGGGTAACACCACTGTTGGAGATGAGCTGTACTTGTTGGCCAGGACACCATCTTCGACTGTATTGACTTTCCAAGGGTACGAGATAAATGGGAATACATTTTACACGATCGCCCAAGATAAAAAGAGCACCAACCAAAACAGTGGTGTCCGCTTTGATGCAGCAAACACCAATAGGGCAAAGGACACATATTATGGTTACATAGAGGAGATATGGGAACTTGACTATGGACGTGATTTTAAGGTCCCTTTGTTTCGGTGCAAATGGGTCAAGCTGACAGGAGGCGGGGTACAGGTAGACCCGTAGTACGGAATGACAACAGTGGATCTCAACAATCTTGGGTACACAGACGAACCATTCGTCCTAGCCAATGATGTGGCGCAGGTTTTCTATGTGAAGGACATGTCTACCAAACCGAGAAAAAGAAAAGATAAGGAAGGGAATACATCATACGATGAGCCAAAGCGCCACATAGTTCTTTCAGGGAAAAGAAACATTGTGGGAGTGGAGGACAAGACAGACATGTCAGAAGATTATGAAAAGTTTCATGAAATTCCTCCCTTCACAGTGAAGACTGACCCAAGGATCCTATTAAATGATGAAGATTATCCATGGTTACGGCGCAATAAGCAAGGGACACACGCGAAGAAATAGTTTTATACCCCAAAAGATCCCACTCTGGGATGTGACCGGCTTCACCGCCATCACTTTCTCTCTACTATGAGTTTCCGGACTTATAGTTGGAAAGTGCCACTTCGGACAAACCGGAGGGAATGTTTGTAAGAGCTAGCTAGGGCATTTTGGCATTTGAAACATGATTTTAGAATAATTATTTATTAAGTTATGAAATTTCAATTATTCATATTCTTTTAGTATTTTAATTATATAGAGGAGTTTATCAATGCAAATATTTAGACCATTTTAGCAGGTGTACCAAGTTTGAGCTCATTTGGACATGTTTAGCAATGTTATGTTGCTCAAATTAGAAAATGGACAGAGATGGTTTCGAGGGAATTTGATGATGTTATCTTGTTCTCCAAGCCATGAGACTTGGCAAGATCATCAAATATGGCATTTGTGACATGCTAGAATTTTAGTTATGATCAACTAAAACAAAACTATAATATTCTTCAATAGCAAAAAGAATCAACTAAAAAGCTTTTATAAAACTCTAGTTATGATCAAAATAATATTAACTTAAAACTATATAAAATTTATGCAACTAAAATTTTCATAAAGTATTTTTTGTTAAAAACTTTAATAGCAAAAGGAATTAAATGAAAACTAGGCATGTATGCTACTGTTTTTGAATCTGTTTAAAAGAAAACTAAAACTAAAATATCCTAAAAAGGTCTAAAACCAAAAACAGATTTAGACCCGGTTGGTGTCTCCAACCGGGACTAAAGGTAGGCCTTTAGTCCCGGTTGGTGTCTCCAACCGGGACTAAAATTTAGCTTTAGTCCCGGTTGGTGTCTCCAACCGGGACTAAAGGTAGGCCTTTAGTCCCGGTTGGAGCCACCAACCGGGACTAAAGCTCGGGCTATATAAACCACTTAGCGAAATTTTTCCTCCCCCAAACTTCTCCATCGCCTCTCCTCGCCTCGACGCGCTGCCTCGACGCCTCCTCGCTGTGAGCGCCGCCCCGATCCCCTCCTCCTCCTCCTCCTATTCCCCCCCTACTGGGCGCCGACGCCGACGCCGCCGACCCCGACGCCGGCCGCACGCGCTGCTGGCCGACCCCGACGCCGACCCCGACGTCGCCCGCGCCGCTCTGCTGGCTGACGCCGGCGTTTTTTTTAATAAATGAATTTGTGATATTTTCATGTGTAATATAAATTTTTGTTCATTGAGATGAGATGATATGGATGAGATGAGATGGAGATGGATGAGATGAGATGGAGATGGCTGAAATTTATTGTTTGTTTTCTGTAGTTTTACTAGGTTTTTAGATACATATACTCAATGTGATAGATAGATGTTTTGTGAAGATGAGATGAGATGGAAGAGAATTTTTTTAGGTTTTTTGAGATAGAGAAACAAATGTTAAAATTTGCATATGATGAGTGGTTACTTCATCATGATGATCTTGCTAAAACAAATTGAAGAACAAAATTGTGGTGACCTAATTTTTTTTCACTCGGTGGAATTACAGGATTTGTGGTGTTGCATCTCCGTGGAGTGATCATCGACGTTGGAGCTGTTGGTCCCTGATCGTCCCTCCGTTGTTCGACAAAAGGTGTCCATTTGTTGTAACATGTATGTGTTTGATCACCGCGGGCTTATATAGTTGATTCGACTTTGGAGTGCATATTTAGTCGAGTCCAACATCAATATTAGTGAATGATTTCAGATTGTAGGGCACCGCGGAGAGTTGTGAGAGGAGATTTCCCTTTGATTTTGAGGCATATGAAAACATGATTTGCACATCGGACAGGCATGAGAGAGGTGGTCCGCAAAGTATCCTCTCCCGAAAGATAGGACGACTCATCAGATATGATTCTAGATAATGTCCAATGCCTCATATCGCGAACATAGTTATATTCGATAATTGATCTTCATATAAATGAAGCATAAAAGTTTAGCAAACAGTTTAGCAATCACTTAGAAATTTTCATGTTGTAGGAGTACATGTAAAAAATTTCAAAGTTGTTCATTGACTTAGAAATTTTCATGTTGTTCATTGACTTAGACATGAGGGGGGGGGGTCGTTAAAACATAACCCCAATAACTTCGGTATAACTTCGACATGAGGGGGGGTCAATAAAACATAACCCCAATAACTTCGGTATAACTTCGACATGAGGGGGCACTACTAGAAAAAGGGCTATAGCTAATATAGACATTAGTGGCGCACTATGTATGTGGTGCGCCACTGCTAAATAGCAGTGGCGCACCACACATGGGTGCGCCACTAATCTCTATATTACTAATGGCGCACCACACACACGGTGCGCCATTGCTATTTTTTTCTGAGTCCACCCCCCTCCCCAGGCTTACCAATGGCGCACCACAGCCAGATGCGCCACTAAAATTTTAGGTAGCAGTGGCGCACCTAGGTGTGGTGCGCCATTACTAAGTCTGGGCATAGTGGCGCACCTAGATGTGGTGCGCCATTACTAAATCTGCCCAGACTTAGTAATGGCGCACCATACCTAGGTGCGCCACCCCAGTACCGGCACCGCACCGTCCGCCCCTAACCACCCACCCAGCCCCCGCACCCCCACCTTCTTTGCCCCATCTCCCCCACCTTCTTCCACAGTGCACCGCCGCCGCCGGCCCCGTCCAACCCACAGAGCCGCCGGCCCGCCCCCGCCCCACCCTCTGCCACGCCCAGCCAGATCCCCCCGTCGCGGCCCCCTCTCCCCCAAGCATCTAGCCAGTGGCGGACCTGCGAGATGTGCCGCACCACGGGAAGGGGAAGAGGAACAGGGCGACCTCGTCTCCGCCCAGCCCCGCCGCCGACCTCGCCTCCCCGAGTCCCACCGATGACCTCCCTTCCCCCCTCCTCAGCTGCAGCGCCCGAAACCCTAGCCCCTCTCTTCCACCCATGGATGGGGCAGGAGAGATGGCCACGGACGCCCTCCCTCTTCCGGCGACCAACGCCAGAGGCCGATCTACACCAACATGCGGCGTTTGCCGCTCTAGCAGCGCGCTGGGGGCCGACCCCGTCCACCCCCTTCTCTCAGCGGGGCGTGGCACATGGGGGGCGCTTGCTGCTACGGTGTCCCTCCACGGCGACCCCCTCCCGGTGAGCCACATGACCTAGATGCCCAAGGTATGCTCTGCTCCATCTGTCCCCCTGCTGCCAAGTCCATAGCCTGCAGCAGTCTCCTCTGATGTGCTTGCGTTTCTTCCTTCCCGGGGCGCTGCAGATCTGACCCATTCTATCCGTCGGCGCCCGGCCACCACCACGGGAAGGGGAAGAGGAACAGGACGACCTGCTAGACGAGGAGGTGGATAACCTGGACCTACTGGTGCCGCAGAAGATGGGTGAAACACTCGCAACAAGGACCAAGGTTCGCTCTTTGAACACTCTCTCAAGTTTTGTTTTAGAAGACAAAGAGACAAATATCAATCTAGCTTCAGTAGCTGGTTTGGTTTATTTCTGTGCCGCTCATTGTTGTTGTTTCATACGCATACTCCGTTTTCATCGTATTCGAGCCCATCGTTTAGTAATTAGTCAGGAAATGAAATAATCAGGGGAATAAAAAACTGTAGCTTTATTCTACTCAAAAAGATGCAGAGAGGCTCTTAATCTGCATTAGCCTACTCGTTGGCTCAGGAAAATCATGCGAATTCGTGAATTAACACAATGCTTTCAGCAACCAGACCAAATTAGATGTCCTGGGTGGAACATGCTAGTTAAATAATCTGACACTACAGGTACCGTAGCTTTACTTTAAATTGGTATGACAAATAGAGTTTACCTAGACATAATTCTGTTAGCATAACAATCGACTTGACTAGGTGCCGTGTGGTAATTGGTCTAGTGTTTAACTCAGCCAATTGGTCAAGTCTGGTTGTAGTGCTAAAATAATTTTGTCTCGCAGCGCTACAAGTAATAGAACTAGTAGTACTATCAAATACTGAAGGCTAATCGACAGTGCTACTACAAACTGAAAACCACTACCTACAGATCGTTTCATCCTGGAATCTTGAGTTAGCACTGCTCAATTAATCATTTACTGTTTCTTGTAGTTGTTTAGCTACACATTTTCTTTCTATCTTGCAGGATCTTACATTATTATCCTCCTTTTGATTAGTGGCTTCCATTTGAGCAACAACATGTTTAATCAAAATGAGATGTGGGGATGGTGATCCAGAGAAGCTTCATCAATATTCATTTTTACCAGTTTCATGCAGATCAAGCCCTCCCTAAACTTGAGGTTTGTTGACATTGTCTCTGTATTTCTTTCTTCTTTCGGAAAGATCTAAACATTTGCAGCCTGCCTTGCCTTGTCTAGCTTTAGTGGTTGGTTTAACATGTAGTTGTCTTCCATGTTAATTATCATCCTTGTTGTTTCATATTCTTACTCCGTCGTCATCGTATTCGAGCTCATCGGTTAGTAATTAGTAGGAAAATGGCATAATTAGGGGAATCAGAACCTGTAGCTTTATTCTACTCTAAAAGATCCAGAGAGACTCTTAATCTGTGCTAGCCTAATCGTTGGCTCAGGAACAGGAGCATATTATACTTCAAATGCCTGATTAAGTGTAAATAAAACATACACCATGGTAGTTTGAGTAAACCACTGGCTAACAATTTACTCATAGGGTGCTTTGTACCTTTTTAGTCTACTGACTTTGTTCTTTGTTCAGACTAACAACTGGATGGATTCTTTACGCAATCTTCTTGTCACTGTTTTAAACATCGCATATGTATGTTTGACCTGAGCCTATGCCTTGCAGGTGTTTTCACCGAGTTGATTCAGGAGATGCAAGTAAAAGGTGTGCAGGTTAGCTTCAGATGCCATTCTTTTCCTTGTCTGAGTGTAACTTAGAGTTGTGTAACTTAGAGATGAAATCTCTTATAACGTGTCTTTGATATGTTGCCGTGCAATGGTGTAAAATGCTTGGTCAGAATTGTTTGTTGAGCCATACATTTTACCTGAATCGAGTCTTCTGAGTAGGTTTGCCTCCCTGTTGTAAATAAGTTTATTATAACCTGATTGAATTGCAATGAGGAACTACCTTTACAGCTCTGCCATACTATATCTTTATGATATTCAGAGTATACAGTAGTCGGGGCTTATGTTGAATTCATGATGCTATGTTAGTTGTGATGACATTGCTTAAACTTAAAAGAACAAATGCTTTATGTATAGATACACTTGCATTTCAAGAGAGCAATACCAACTTATAGGATAAGAGAACTTCCAGAAGAACATAGTCTGGGCGACTTAAAAGGCTTTGGGTATAATGTGAAGACTGAAGACAGGACAATCCTCAGAGTCATTGGGTTTTATAATGCAAAAGGAGACGTCTTTACTGTAGATTTCTCAACAATTGCTAATCCATTTGCATGCATTCGTGTTATGAGGCTGGAAGTACCAGAATAATGTTGATATGAGGCTATGGTTTCATTTTTTTAGTTTGATTTGGCTATACTTTTATTACCGTAATATGTACCAGAACAAGAGCATGACTTCTAGAGAACTATAATGATCTGTTTTTATTACTAATTAACAGTATAAACTGACACAAAAAAATCCAGTTTATAAACTGAGAATGTTTCATTTTTTCTTCATCGAGTGGGAACTGTCTACTCTCTTTCTTCTTCCATTGTCTGATGAACCACATGTCAGCATCAGGAATGTCTCTACCCATAGTCAATGACTCACTCAACAAGGCATCAAATATTTAATACATGCCATTTTGTTTCTTCTGTTGTGTTAAGATGTAAATTGTGTGGTTCTGTGATGATTGCATCCACTGTTTCTATGTGTACTTCAGTTTATCCACATGCCAGCAGTTACCATTTTTGGACGTCTGCATGATCTCCAAAATACAACTTTGATAAATAATTTCTATAATTATATATTTGTAAATACCACAAATATATTTATTTGCAAATTTTGCAAGTATCCAGTGTAAACACTTCAAATATATTGGTAGTTACTATTTTGAAAGTAATTTGTATGTATTTTAATGTACTAGCATTCTGTTAAAGCATATCCACTTCCAACTTTCATCGGTTATAAATAGTTTGTTTGTCTTTCTGTTTATTTTGTTACACTTTGCAGGGATAAAGTGAAGAAAAAGAAGAAAAGATACCTAGAAGATTAGTTTTAGGATTTTCTTTTATTTCCTTGCAATTTTCCTTTTATTGGATACTTGTAAAGACATTGTAATAGTCTTACTATAACAAAAAATATGATTCTATTTCATTTTTTGTTTTTAAATTATTTTTCCTTATATGTTGTTTTCTGTAAATTTGGATTTTTTTTTGCTTTCCAAATACATTACTAGTGGCGCATTTCAGCCCTTATTAGTGGCGCACCTTCCTTTATTACTAGTGGCGCACCTATAAGGCTATTAGTGGCGCACCTGGACGGAATACCAGTGGAGCACCTAAGGGTTAGTAATGGCGCACCACATGGTGCGCCACTAGTATTTGGAATAGTAATGGCGCACCAGAGGTGCGCCATTACTATTTATTACTAATGGCGTGTTAATAGTGGCGCACCTATAGTGCGCCATTAATAGCCAAAATAGGTGCGCCACTAACAGGGTTTTTTCTAGTAGTGGGGGAGGAGTCCTCGACGATCGCCGGAGGAGGCCCCGACGATCGCCGGAGGAGTCGTCCCCGACGATCGCCGGAGGAGTCGTCCCCGACGATCGCCGGAGGAGACGTCCCCGACGATCGACATGAATAAACTTTGTACATGTGTTTGGTGCATTTTAATGTCTATTTGCTGCTGGTATTTAATGAATAAACTTTGTTTTACACTTGCTGAAAAACTTCTAAGTCTGAAACTGACTGTTATAAAAATTGTCAACTTTGCATGATGTTTGCCACTAATCCATTGCTCATGTGCATATGATTCCTTCTTGTGATTTGGTCTATGTAATGTGTACTTTGATACCATGCCCTTGGTTGCCATGTAAAGTTGCTGTAGCATGACTCAATCTTGCTCTCAAGTTGTCATCATAATGTTACTGTTTTGCATTCCCAGATTTCATTAAGTCTGAAAAACAGCTTATCTCTCATCGTTGTATATTGCCATGTTGTAATATTTGCAGAAACTATGGAACACGACAGAGACTTAGAACAAGAAGAGATGTTGGGGGATATAATCCGCGACGGAGGTGATGATATCACCTCACAGTTTCTCAATGACTCCGAAGGTGAGGGAAGAGAGGATGATGGCTCCGGTGATCGAATGGAGGGAGAAGATGACGGCTCCGGCGGTGTTGGAGCCTTAACTGTTGCAAAGTCCGGCGAGGTATATTAATTAAGCCTGCTGACTAGATGCATTAATTGATTTGTATGTACATATATTAACGCTTCTTTCTTCTTTTAGCCCTCCGGATCGAGCCAACCTTCTGTAAAGAGACGAGGCCCGAAGAAAAGGTTGGGTCAGAATGAAAGGTTCATGATCGAAGAAATCGTTGCAGATGGCAAACCGACTGCTCCCAAGCGGACCGCAGACCGATTTATAAGTTAGTGCGGAGTTGTTGTTAGGGACAGCATCCCGATCAGCATTCAAGAATGGAATAAGTCAAAGGCGGACGATGGAGTTTCTTATGTCGACGATAGATCCAAAGATGAGCTTTGGAATACGCTCATGAAAAATTTCAGCCTACCGCCAGAGGTGGATTCAAATAGCAATGTTGTAGAGCGAAAAGTCAAGGCATGGGCTCTTAAGAAGATGGCCGAACAATTCAAGAACTAGAAGAAAAGATTGCACGAAAAGTTTGTCCGGAAAGAGAAGACTCCAACATTCACCGGTCAATATGAGAAGATGAAAGATCACTGGCCCGCATTTGTAGCGTACAAAGACATCGGAGAAAGGTAAGAAAAGGTCACTGATAAATAAGCAAAATGCTGCAAAGAAGGAATATCACCATGTTACGGGGTCAGGTGGCTACAAGGTTGCCCGGCCTACGTGGGACAAAGCTGAGAACGACCTGCTTGATAAAGGGATCCATCCAGAGACATTGAACTGGCCCGAACGGGCAAGGACTTGGTTCTTCGGGCATGGGGGAACTTTGCACCCAGAAACAGGGAAGTGTGTTTATACGAAAGCTCAACTTGCAACACCCGTCAAAAACATTCAGGATGCAATCCAGGCCGTGCAGGAAGGGAAGTTCCATCCCGACAGAGAGAAGGACGAGCTGTCACGCGCCCTCAGGAATCCTGAACACCCTGGACAAACATGAGGCACATCATGCTCCGTTCCATGGGAGGTTAGGTTTCCCGACAGCAGAGACACTTATAGAAGCCGAGGGAGAAAGAAGAAAGAGGATGCAGACCGGCTGCAGAAGGTAGAAGAAAGATTAGTGTTGCAGGAGAAGCAAATAGAGGCACTTAACAGCCAGCGAGCTACCGGCCCATCATCTCAGCAGCACGAAGATCCTTCATTCGATACTTCCCACGGAGCTACCCCACCATCTCAGTGGAAAAGCAGCGTGGCTTCCACGGAGCTCGTTCGGCCGCCCATAGATGATATCACGGCTCCTGATCGCTACCCCGTGGATGATATCATGGAGAGGGAACATTGTGATCAACATGCAAAATGCATGAACATAACCTTGAAGGTGGCGGTTGGCTATGCCTTACCTCGTGTACCTGATGGAACTTACCATTGCTCTCCGATTCCAGATGGCTATGCTATTGTCGGGGTGGATGAAGTTACCAACGGATTTGAGCAGCTGGAGCTTGAGTACCCTACAGGTGAAGGGGAGACTCATCTGGGAGATGCCATGAGGACTACCATTCTATGGAGAAAGGAACACATCGTGCTTCCACACTAGACGCCGCGTCAGCAGACTCAGCCGGAGGAGGCCCCTCAGCAGACTCCTCACAGTCCAGCTCTATCTTCGCTGCCTCAGCCGTCTCCGCTGCCTCAGCCGTCTCCGCCGCGTCAGCACACTCCGTCGCCTCAGCCGTCTCCGCCGCGTCAGCGGACTCCGCCGGAGGAGGCCCCTCAGCAGAATCCGCCGTGTCAGCTGACTCCGCCTCCTCCGCCGCCTCAGCACTGGCGGAAGAGCTCCGCCGCCGCTCCGGCGGCTAGTAGTACAACAACGAAGAAATCCAGAGCAGGTACCGTCAAGAAGGCTCCTGCCAAGTTACCATACGACATGACTGAGGAGGAAACCAAGGAGATCGTGGCTGCCAACGTGAAACGCCAGCTTGCACCGACCCATCCAGATCCAACGGAGAAAATAGATCCGGTAAAAGCGAGGCGCTTGCTGGAAAACCTTACAAAACCACCGCCGCCTCCGCTGCTATCAAACTATGACCGCTCTATTGTAAAGTCATATAGAGATCCACAGCAGCGGTCGGGAAGTAGCAGTAGTGCAAGGGGGAAAACAATTCCCCAGCTCAGCGAACAGAAAAACCAATCGTGCCCCCCGCTCAATGTGTTTACCGATATCGCTAATGATCCGGGGGTAGCGGCCGCTGATCCTGGTTTCACTCTTGGTGATTACTTAGGCGATGAGGTACAGTTCGAAATGGCTGAGTTAGCCTTTAAATTCGAGCACGGGAAGCCTCTCTTCAGACCTGAGGAGCTCCCGCATCTACCAACGATGATGCGAAGATTGCATGACTGGTACTTGGAAGCCACAAAGCAAGGGAGCAACTATATCATTGCGGGAATTAAAGATGAGCATTACTTCAATGGAGACGAGGAGATTTTCATTGAATTTGAAGAATTATTTCAGTTGTACAATCAAGACGCCATCGACAAATCTATCGTCAGCTGCTATTGTTTGTAAGTATCATTTCTGTAATTAAGTCTCTAGCTCAGCTCGTTCATTGCATGTATAATTATCCTCACTATATATATTATGCAGAAAGAAGATCCTCGAATGCAAAACAGGACAAATCTATGACATTGGGTTCATTAACCCAAATACTATTCATGAAGCTACGGTAAAATGGAACGCCAAGGATACAGAGAAGAACTTGCTAAGGGCGTTAATTGAACAACAAACCAAAAGGGAAATACTATTTCCTTACAACTTCCAGTGAGTGTTATACAGTCTTGTACACATCATTCTGTTTCGCTTACTCGATGTTAAGTGTAATTGATGAGCTATGCGTGCGCAGGTTCCACTTTATTCTGCTAGTCATTCAGTTAGACGCAGGAAAAGTACTTGTCATGGACTCGTTACGTAAAGACCCTCAGATGTAGGCAGACCTGAAAAAAATTCTGCAGAGGTAATTTCAATCATTATCGCACTATATCGGCAACTATCGTTCATTTCCTGATATCAAGTAATTAATAACTCCTTTATTCATTTTCTTTGCCGGGCAGGGTTTGGAAAGAGTTCACCAAGCAGGTTAGGGGTGAATGGAGAGAGGAGCTGCGATTTGAACAACTCAGTGTAAGTAGTACTAGCTAGGTCCGCGCATCTCTTTGATTGTAGTTTCAATACCACTATCATGCTTGATTATTATTTTGATTGAACTCTATTCTCGTAAAGTGCTCGAGGCAGGGATCCGGGAATAACTTATGTGGATACTACGTTTGCGAGTTCATTCGCCAAGACGGGTAGTTTTTGGAAAAACTTGAAGTACGTAAACAATATTCACTAATTTATTTTATTACCATCAATTGTGTTGAGTTTCCTTCATATATATATATATATATATATATATATATATATATATATATATATATATATATATATATATACATACATATATATTGACCCCCTTCTTTAAATTAGATCGAACGGAAGCGGGACGAACTCCTACCAAAGGCTCGCATACGAGCAATTCAAGAGGAATTGGCGGGATTTTTCCTTCAAGAGATCATAGCTAAAACCGGAGAATACCATCGAGAATTGGTAGTGAATGTTGGTAATTAGATATTAGGGATCGTAAGAGATGTTACATTGTATATATGCATGAACGTGTACTATACGTAGTAGCGTCGAATAGATATACGAAAACTTGTTGTTCGACCAAGCACGGAGAAAGAGAGGTCACTTCTCTCTATATTCATGATGACTTGTGTAATGGTTCCTTCATTGCTATATGTAGTAGCTAGCGTCGAGTTGAATGGAAAACGTAAAATAAAAACGAAAACCCTAAATGTAAAAGAATTGAATGGTAAACACAAAAAGAAAAGGGGGAAACACAATATGAAACCCCTAAACCCTCCAAAACCCTAAACCCCTCATTTCAAAAAAAAACCCAGCGCTTGGCAGGTGCTGACGTGTGGCTGCCTTTTAGTCCCGGTCGGTGTTACCAACAGGGACTAAAGGTCCTCCTGCCTGGGCGCCCCACAGCGGCCACGTCGAGCTCCTTTAGTCCCGGTTCGTAACACAACCGGGACTAAAAGTGGGGGCCTTTAGTCCCGCTTGCTTAGTCCCGGTTGCAGAACCGGGACTAAAGGCCCTTAGGAACCGGGACTAATGCCCTGTTTTCTACTAGTGTTGGGTGAACACTAACTACTTTGATATTTTAAGTGAGAGATCACCCTAATAAAAGCGACTACCATGCAATAAAAAGGGTGCATCAAAAGGGATAAACATCTCAGGCAATTCATAATGGCATGATATGGTATAGCCCTTTCTGACGGAGAAGACTTTATTTTCTTCGTCTTCGGCATTTGCGTCGGTGTCCACCTTCGCAAAACTTGTCACCGTCTTGAAGATGCATCAAATAATATTGCTATCACTATAGCAAATAAAATTAATGCATTACATCAAGGTTGACACGCAGGTCATTAAAGTGATAATCATCTGGCTCCAGCCATCATGCCGAATCATGACACGCATGTCATGTTAATCAATCTACATTATAGAGCCATCTCATACATAATCTTATTAAATATGGCGTAGACTATACCACATCATATGCACATCCTGCAAAACCAAGTTAGACGCCTCTAATCGGTTCATACAAGATTTTATTTTACGTGGCTTCTAAGGTTTCAATCAAACCGCAACTACCAACGTTCATCACCAAGTATGATTATTCAAGTCACTAGATTAACTTTGCGGGGCATATGAAACACGAGATAAAAAAATCTCGAGCCCCATACTGAACTTCGTCATACGCAAGAACCCCGTGCGGATCATATCCGCATTGCCCTTTAGTCTGCTAAATTCCATCTTTCTTTAACTATGATGGAACCGAACTGAAGCACTTCGTTGATCTATCATGATCGTGGATTGCCAGAACTTTGTAAAACTCCACCATGCCATCAAGATCAGAAATACACAGATTCAAGGGAAGCAACAAGAACATCAGGTAATAGATTTCATCTACTACCCGCATAAATAATTTTCAGCAATAGAACTCATCTACTACAAAATTATATTGTGCAACACCCATACATCTCATGTATTCTAGATTGTAACCTGCATCTACGCATAGCACGACTCATGATGCCACTGTAGGGTAACGCAGCAGGAAACAAAAAAATTCTGACCTACGCACCAGCCCAGGACTACTATGAAGACGCATACAAGGTTTGATCTGATCGTTACCATCTCATAGCGCAGCGGAAGTAGAGTTGGCGAAGATCGTCGGTGCAGATCCCCGCAGCTAGGATTTTACAACTCTCAACCACGAGGATGTACTCCCTCGGACAGACCCTCAGGCGGTCCCTCGGATAACCCTTCAGGAGGCTCTCGGACAGAACCTCGGAAAGTCCCTCGGACAGCCCTTCGGGAGGCACTCTCAGAATCTCGGATGGTTACTCAGACAGCCCTTCGGGAGGTACTCTCGAAATAAGATCGAAATTACGACCCCTCTACCAGGTTGCACATATACGGTGTCAGCTATCCGGCAGGGCTTCGCCGCCCAGAACTAGGCCCTACCGGAGACTAGACAGCCTTTCGGCTACGAAACTATTTCATGTGAGGGAGAGAAGAAAACCAGATCATTGCATGGCATGTGTTGAGAGAAACTTGGATGAAAATGGAGAGCCCTCTCCACCTCTATTTATAGGGTTAGAGGCTATGGGGAAAATACCAAAATGCCCTTAATAGTGTTTCCACTATTGATAATAGTGTTTCCACTATTCGTAATAGTGTTCCGCTATTCATAATAGTGTTTCTGCTATTTTATAATAGTGTTCCACTATTCATAATAGTGCTCCACTATGTACAATAGTGTTTCCACTATTTGTGAGATATTTTCTCCTAATAGTGTTTCCACTATGCACTACTAGGAAAAGGGCTATAGCTGATATGGACATTAATGGCACACCATGTATGTGGTGCGCCACTGCTATATAGCAGTGGCGCACCAGATACAGGTGCGCCATTAGTGTCCTCATTACTAATGGCGCACCAGACACACGGTGCGCCATTACTTGCAAAATTTTTTATTTTTTATTTTTCCAAAACTATTAATGGCGCACCAGGGCATAGTGCGCCATTACTAGTTTTAACTAGTAATGGCGCACCACACGCTCCGTGCGCCATTACTAACAAATTTTGTTTTTACTTTTTTTTTCAAAACTTGTAATGGCGCACCTGTGTGAAGTGCGCCATTACTAGTTCAAACTAGTAATGGCGCACCACACGCTCCGTGCGCCACTACTAACAATTTTTTTTCTTTGCAAAACTAGTAATGGCGCACCCCTAACTGGTGCGCCATTAGTAACTAGGGTTACTAATGGCGCATTTTTAGGTGGTGCGCCATTAGTAACCTGAGACCAGCTAGATATTTTGGACAGCTAGCCACCTACCACACTCACTTTCCCCACTTCATTCTCTCCACCTCCTCCTCCAAGCTTGTCTCGGCTGCCTCCTCCTCCTCACCTCATTTGCACCATAGATTCACCCAAATTAAGTGGTTAAATTACCTTTTTTTGATAGGTAAGTAAGGGGAAAGCTTTCTTTATGTTGTAGATCTACTTTTTTCTCCCTCCAACAACGTGCACATGCACTTTTTATGGCCTAGCTAGATCTACGTATGTTTGTGGTGTTGCATATGTTTGTGGTGTTGCATATATGTTTGTGTTTGCAGGTACCGGTATTTGAAATGCGATAGTTGCCAATATTTTGCCGGAATGTTGATTCATTTCCGTCTCGGCGAGAATTTGGCAATATGCATTCTTTTTTGTCCTATTTTTAGGCAAAGTCATGCCAAATTTTTTCTTGGTTCTAAAATATCGTTTTGCTCTACCCCGCAGGCGACCATGGTCCGCACGATGACCGAAGGCATCCTGAATAGGTTTTTGAGCTCCGCGAAGGCCGAGATGCTTCAAAAGAACGAGACGGAGATAAGATGTCCGTGTCAAAGATGCAAGCTGAAGAGCCTTATTGCGAACCCGGATTCCGGGCAGGTGCGGGACCACCTGCTCTTGCGTGGTTTCATGGATGGCTATCGGTGGCAAGGTGATGAAGATGACTATGAAGTCGTCCATGGGGGCCGGGCAAGAAATGAGGAAGGGCAGCAAGACAACCACCGCGGCGAGGGCGGGCGAGAAGACGAAGAATCTCCAGGACATGATCACGATGGTGATGCAGTACACAGTCATCATGTAGAAGATGCCGGACATGATGGTGAGGAAGATCAAGACAAAGGGCATGATCATGAAGATGAAGATGCCGGAGCAGACGACGATGGAGCATCGATGGGCTGGGTGCAGGACCCTCATATCCAAGAGCTGCTTCTCAAGCAGACGGATAACGCAAGAGCTGTCGCCCGAGAGAAAGCCAAGCTGGATCAACTGGAGATAGACGCGGTTACTCCATTGTATGAAGGATGCAGGCCCGAGGATACCCGCCTGAAAGTAACGCTCATGGCTCTGGAGATGAAGGTAAAACACAAAATGACCGACGCATGCTTCGACGAGAACATGTCATTCTGGCACGAACGTCTTCCCAAGGGGAACAAGTGCCCGACCAGTTTCGAGGAGGCGAAGAAAATCGTGTGTCCTCTGGATTTACCGCACGTGAAATACCATGTGTGCATGAACAATTGCATCATTTATCGGGACGAGCACGCGGAGTCTACCATATGTCCGGTGTGCGGCGTCACTCGATACAAGAAGAGGAAGAAAGCTCCTCGAAAAGTGGTGTGGTACTTTCCGATCACTCCTCGTCTGCAGCGGTATTTCGCGGACCCTAAGGCAGCAAAGCTCCTGCGTTGGCACGCGGATAGGGAGGAGAAGAAGCGAGAAGATGACGGAAATGATCCGGAGATAAATAAAAAAGACAAGATGCGGAGTCACCCTAAGGATGCGAGCCAGTGGCAAGCGTTGAACTTCGAACACCCAGAATTTGGGGACGATCCAAGGAACATCGTGCTGGGCGCGAGCACCGATGGAGTCAATCCGTTTGGCAGCCAGAGAAGCACACATAGCACCTGGCCTGTGTTTGTGTGGATGTACAACCTTCCCCCCTGGTTGTGCATGAAGAGGAAGTACATTCACATGAGTATGCTAATTGAAGGGCCGAAACAACCAGGGAACGACATCAATCTGTATCTGGGGCTGCTGAAAGAGGAGCTAGACACGCTGTGGAAAACGCCAGCCAATACGTGGGACGCCGCAGAGAAAGAATATTTCCCTATGAGAGCCGCACTGCTCACGACGGTGCACGACTATCTCGGTTACGGATATGTCGCGGGGCAGGTGGTCCACGGATTTTCTGGATGCGTCAGGTGCATGGATGACACAACATATCGCCAGCTAGATAGAGATCCCGGGTCTTCGAAAACTGTGTTCATGGGACATCGAAGGTGGCTTCGCGACGATGACTCATGGAGAAAACGCAAGGATCTGTTCGATGGTGAAACCGAACCCCGAAGACGCCCGCGTACGAGGAGCGGCGAGGAAATAGACGAGCTGTTGAAAAATTGGAAAGCGTGCCCACCGCCGGGAAAGGCGCCAGAGCCGGGAAAGAAGCGAAAGGCGCCAGAGCCGCTGCTGAAGGTATGGAAAACGAGGTCTGTTTTCTGGGACTTGCCGTATTGGAAGATCCACCGTGTGCCTCACAGCCTTGATGCCATGCATATCACGAAGAACGTGTGCGAGAGTCTGCTTGGTACCCTGCTCAACATGCCAGAGAGGACCAAAGATGGGCCGAAAGCAAGGGCAGACTTGAAATCAATGGGCATCAGGGAGGAGCTTCACGCTAATGATGATGATGATGATGATGATGAGGCGAAGCAGGACACGAAAAGTCATCGCAAAGGCAAAAAGGCCAAGAAGATCGGAAATGACTGCCCTCCCGCGTGCTTCACTCTAAGTCAGGAGGAGATCGAGCAGTTTTTCACCTGCCTCGTAGGAGTAAAACTTCCTTACGGTTACGCGGGGAAGATAAGCAGATACCTAGACTCAGCGAAGCAGAAGTTCAGCGGGATGAAGTCTCACGACTGTCACGTGCTGATGACGCAGATACTTCCAGTTGCAATCCGTGGGATCATGGACGCGCACGTCCGTGAAACGCTATTTGGCCTATGCAACTTTTTCGACGTCATCTCTTGGAAGTCGGTTGGCGTGAGGCAACTTAGAAGGCTACAGGAAGAGATCGTGGTGATACTATGCGAGCTTGAGATGTACTTCCCGCCCGAATTCTTTGACGTTATGGTGCATCTGCTGGTCCATATCATGGAGGATATCATCCAACTCGGGCAGACGTTCCTGCACAGCATGATGCCGTTCGAAAGGATGAATGGTGTCATCAAAGGATACGTTCGCAACATGTCACGTCCAGAGGGAAGCATAGCCAGGGGCTTTCTGACCGAAGAGTGCATCTCCTACTGCACGAATTATCTAGGCATCGAGAACCCCGTTGGTCTGCCCGTCAACAGGCACCTCGGCAGGCTCGCTGGATGGGGTCACCGCGAGGGTCGCCGCGAAATGCATGTCGACTTCGAGGGTCGACTCGCCGACTTTGAAAGAGCAAACCTAGTCGCGCTACAACACATAGACGTGGTCGATCCATGGGTGGTAGAGCACAAAACCTTTATTGAGAAGACGTACAATGACCGAGGCCAACAGAGGACGGACGGAGATATAATCAAAGAGCACAACTCATGTTTCACGCGTTGGTTCAAGGAGAAGCTTCTGTCGTACCCTTTACATGAGGATTCTTCCGCGGAAGAAAAACTCATATTCGCCTTGTCACAGGGCGCCGAGCACAACCTGATGACGTATGAGGCGTACGATATCAACGGCTACACATTCTACACCGAGGGAAAGGACATGAAGAGCGATTATCAGAACTCCGGGGTAACGATGGAATCCTACACCGGTAACGACAAGGACAGATACTACGGAAGGATCGAGGAGATCTGGGAGCTGAGCTACGCTGGAGAGAAGGTCCCGATGTTCCGTGTCAGATGGGCCAAGAGCGTCCTAAAAGAAGACCGGTATTTCACCACCATGGTTATACCCGAAGCCAAATCCAAGACCGCGGGCGCAAACGTCACCGCGAAAAATGAGCCATGGGTACTGGCTTCCCAAGTGGACCAATGCTTCTTCATTACCGACCCGCCAAAGCCCAGTCGTGTTGTCGTGAGGAGAGGCAAAAGGAACATCATCAGAATGGATGGAGTCGCCAATGAGCAAGACTTCGACAAGTACGGCGACCCGAAGATGGAAGATGACGACGACGATGAAGTACCATACACCGCAAGAAGAAGCAGGACCACCCTACCTAAAGGACGTCCGTTCAAGAGAAGATCAATTCAAGGGGTTCCGGGGCTAAATTATTCAACCGCGAGAAAGAAGGGCAAGAAGATTGTGAAAAGATAGCTAAGATCGAATCACGTGTCGGCCACGTGTGTGTGTGTCAGTGGCAAGCTCAATTATTACATGCAACTAAATTATTACATGTATCACTTGATTTCAACCATGTCATCTAATTCTAAATCTTTGCACAATGGTTTTATCACTCCATTTGCATTTTCCTTTTCTTTTATCTCAAATCTTAAATTATCACAATGGTTTAAGTACGTGGTCTAATTAAAAATATTATTAAAGATCTTTTAAACATATATTATATTACTTTACATGCAAACTCAATCTTAATTTGATGACTGTTATTTCATGTCAATCTTTGATGACTGTTATTTCATCTCACTTGATTTCAACCATGCCATAGCATTGTAAATGATTCTATATTGTGATTGAGTAAAGGAGATGCATTGTAAAAAAATTATACGCCCTATATTTAGGAATGGAGGGAGTATTAAAATTGCCATGTGTTTATTTTAAAGTGTTTGGATGTTTATCATAAGGTTAAAATAAAATTTTAAAAAAGGTGCAAAAAATGGGGTTGCCAAGATTCGAACCTGGCCGGCCGGGTGACTTGCTTAATGTATCAAGGGACCAACCACTAGGCCATGTAAGTGGTTCTGTCCATAGCCACACACGCAATTGTTTTAACCTATTAGTACTAATAGTAATGGCGCACCCCTTAAAAGTGCGCCATTGCTATCACTGTTTTTATGGCGCACCAAGGGAAGGTGCGCCATTGCTATTCATGTTTTTATGGCGCACCCCTAGATGGTGCGCCATTGCTAACCTTCCCCCCTCTGTGTGTAGGTGCGTTCTGTCCATCTCGCGCGCGCTGTCCCTCTCCCTCGCCAGATCCCCCTCGCCCCCCGCACCCGCTCCACCGCCGCCCCGCCGCGCCGTCCCCTACCTGCTCGTCTCCGGTGACCCCCTCCGCTCCGGTGGCCTCCCTCTCCCTCCCTTCCTCTCTCCCTCCCTCCCTCCCTCTCTCTCTCTCTCTCTCTCTCATCGTGCGCGCCCCTCCTCTGCAGCAGATCGAGCGCCTCTCCCGCGACCGCCCGCCGCGCCGCCCCCTACCTGCTCGTCTCCGGCGACCCCCTCCGCTCCGGTAAGCCTCCCGCTCCGGTAAGCCTCCCGCTCCCTCCCTCCCTCTCTCTCTCCCTCCCTCTCTCTCTCTCTCACCGTGCGCCCCCTCCTCTGCAGCAGATCAGCCCGTCTCCACCGCCGGTCCAGGACCCCCATCCCAGGAGCAACGCCGGCGACCACTCCATAGGCAGGTAGCCACCAGCATTACTTGGTTCCAGCATTGTGAGCTTTTAATTGATTGCTGGTTAAATATGTTGAAACCTATTCATCCCTTGTGCTTAGTAGGGAGACGTTTTTTATTTTCAAAATTGGCAAGGTGTAACATTTGCTTTAGGGTAGATGTTTTTTGAGTTTTGTAATTTTATCAGCAATTATGAACTGTATATGGACACACCCACATGTCATTTCATGAATTAGAGGACTGGTACATGTAGGCAATTTTGCTGGTGTATAACCATCTGGTAGCTAATATGTTTTCTAGTTGGTTGGTGCTGTATGCAGTGGCGATGCTCATTTAGCAGAGCAAAACAGTAATTATAATAGTGATAAGAGTCATGAACTAATTATAATATCTGCTACATACACATTGCTACAGCTCATGAACTGCATAAAGTAGTTGTTGATGCCCACACGGAAACTATGAATTTTGTAGCAAAATATATGTCTCGTATGAGCGAGTGGTCTTTCCTATGAGTTGCAGTAGTAGCAGGCTTAATCTCATGTTCTGAATCCTCCAAGATAATGGTTTCCTTGAGAAATTATTTTATCTATATTAATACAAACCATTTTGTATAGGCTGTGAAGAACTGAACTGAACAAAACCTATCAATCAGAGATCATACGTGTGTAGAAGTCCAATACGTGTGTAGAAACCATTGCTATATGTCATGGTGACATATATAGTTGGATAGCTGCGAATTTTCTTGTTTAAAGCATAGTGATTAGACGTTTCTGATAAAAAAAATCTGGGCTGCAATTTTTTATGTTTGGTGTGTCGATATGGAGCACCATAGGTAGTTAGCGCTTGGGTTTTTTTCATGCTACTGGTAAATCCTTTTGGGCCAGGATTCAAGAAGCTACTGTGTTTGGTTATGCTCGCAGATAATTTTCATTTGTGTATCTGCGATCTTTCGGAGCTGCTAGTTTCTGCTCGTTTGGTTATGCCCCCCTTGCTGCCCTGCTTAGTTTGTGATGTACTGTGCAGAGTTTGTGATGTACTGTGCAGAGTTAATCTTTTGTGGCTACTGACGGCACTTCGGGGGTGGGATAATGATTTTGCAGGTACCCCGAGAGGCCCTTGAGTTTGCCGGAATGTCGATTAACTTCCGTTCCGGCAAATTCGGGTACTCCATATGTCCTATTTTCAGCAAAGGTCATGCTGAAATTTTCCGTGAATTTTAGCATGACTTTGCTAAAAATAGGACATATGGGGTACTTGCGACTAATGCATGGGCCGGGGTAT
This sequence comes from Elymus sibiricus, assembly GCA_039707655.1. NCBI lineage: Eukaryota > Viridiplantae > Streptophyta > Magnoliopsida > Poales > Poaceae > Elymus > Elymus sibiricus. Next base: position 408,934,354 of record CM077674.1, on the reverse strand, counting down.
CTTAGTACTTAATTAAGTAGGATCAACTGTTTTTTTGTCCATCACTCGATAAACTAGATGTGTGTGAGAGAGATAGTGAGAGGAGACAAGAAGAAGGGGGTTAGGAAGGGACTTGGACCTTAGAAACAACACACTAACAGGTCCAAACTTTTTTCCTATTTAGAGCGAACATGGCTCACAACGATGAGGTCGGCGGTTCGGGCGGCAAGCCATTCTGGGAGCTGTCCCAGGAGATGGAGGGAGACCCTCACCGCTATGAGGACGCCGCGGAAGACACCGATCCCGACTACACAACCCCTAGTGGCGTCGGGGATGACACCACTGATGGTGCCGCCGAGGATTCCACCACTGATGATGGCGGCGCACGCACAGATGGCAGCCAACCGAAGAGGCAACGGAAGGACCGGCGCCCGAACGTGCTCGGCACCGTCAAGGAGGAATTTACTGAAGTGTCCTCCGAGGGGCATCCAACGGCGCCCAAAGAAATAGTCAAGGGGTACGCGGGACAGCTCGGGTGCATTCTCCGGAGCACCGTCTCGATCAACACCGAGAACCTAAGGCATCGTGACCGAGGGAATTTGCGCAACCTCCTCTTCACGAAGCTGCACGAACGATACAAGTTCCCCGGTGACTTCGCAAACACACGCCTCTTAGGGAATAAAGTGAACAGTGCCGCCCTCACGAAGATGAGCAAGGCCCTGGCTACTTGGAGAGGCGCGGTGAAGAGCATGATTGAAAAAGGTGATAGTTATGAGAAGATCAAGGAGAAAAATCCTTCGATCAGCGAAGATGACTACCGGGAGTTCAAGATCAAGTGCGAGAGCAACGCATCCGGGGAATCAGGTCAGTGGGGGAAAGATATGCGGGACTTGAACTTAGGGGTCCACAAACTCGGTCCCGGCGGTTACAAAGTGGCGGAACCTATATGGGAAAAGGAGGACGCGGAGCGTGCCGAGCAAGGCCTACCGCCCCGCTTCGAGAAATACCGTGACAAGCAGACCAGGAACTATGTCAGGGCCCGGTACAAGATTGACCCGGTAACCAAGGAGCTTACCACGGATCCGAAGACCAAGGCGCTTGAGCGTGTTCTGGTAAGGAATACACCCCCGCATAATTAGCTCCATATGGTTGCATTCTAATTAATGAAGCCAAATTTCTAAATGGTTCACGTTCCTTCCGCAGGACACTGAAAGCAGTAGCGCGGGGTCGTCTCAGAGCTCCCCTTTTGACACCCCTTTAAATAGGGCGTTGAACATAATGAAAAACAAGGATAAGCTCAGTAAGCCGTCGTCAGCTGGTCGTGTGGCCGGCAAAGGCTTGTCCACGAAATGGTCGGAATACTATACCGCTGGGTGAAAGGAGAGAAAGACCAGCTCGGAAAGCCAGCAGCGCGAGGTTCAACAACTCAAGGCACAAGTGGCGCGGATTCCGGAGATGGTCGAAGAGCAAGTGCGAGACCAACTGGGAGCGACGATCACCGCCATTATACCTACCTTGATTTCTGGGCTGCAGGCGTGGGTGGCGGGCGGCCAACAGGGGCCGCCCCCGATTCCCAGCTTCACGGGCAGCAACTCGCGCAACGCGCCGGCGGCGCCATTGGTGTCTCAGGCGGAGGCGGCATTGGTGTCTTCTGCGGCGGCGGCATTGGTGTCTCCCGCGGCGGCGGCATTGGTGTCTCTGGCGGAGGCGGCATTGGTGTCTCCCGCGGCGGCGCCGGCATTGCAGCTTAATGCACCCGGGTGTGGGAAGAATACGCCGGTCGGCACCTCGGCAGCAAGCGGCCCCTCCGTCAATTGCACGCCCGCCGTTGGCGGTGCCTCGACATTAGCCGAGCTCGACGCCATCACGGTAACTAATTAAGCCTCTCGGCCGATGACTTCATCTCCTTGCCTTTGACTGGGCATCCCTGACGCCCTACATGTTTTCGTAGGGCGCCGCCGACGTTCCATGCACTCTCCTGCACTTCGTGGACGGCGAGTTGATCGATGTCGCCAAGGCCAGAATCGTTCAACCGGGCAGCCGCGTGTTCCACGGTAATCCGATGCCACCCACCGTGTATAGGGTTCAACTGGTTCGGGTGCTGCGGAGCTGCGACGACTTGTTACCTCCGTTTCGACCCCCTGGGGCCGACGAAGACGATGTGATGACCCTCAGCGCCTGCTTAAGCTGGCCCCTGCTTTGGCCGAAGGGCCAGATTCGTTTGGGGGAGGGGGACACCACCCCACATACAACACCGCCTATCGTGCCGGCGCCAAGCCATGGCAAGACCGCCGCAACGCTACCGGACATGCCGGACATGCATATGGCACAGGATCCGGGCATGCATATGGCACAGGATCCGGACGACGACGACGACGACGACGGTACATTTACCAAAGTCGATAAGTACTTCAACGAACATGGGTACGATGATGAATTCTTGGGGCCTCCTTCTCAAGAACCCAACCCTGCAAAAGACGATCGCGATCTAGCTGGTACCGTGGAGAAACCCAATTGCAACAGGCGTCGTCTGGAGTTCAGTTCTCAGGAGACGCCTCCAGCTGCCGCCTTCACCGAGCCTCAGATAGCTGAGGTGCGAAATATTATCAGCCCCAACACACTCAAGAAGGCGGTCTCTCAGCAGAACTCGATCCCATTACAGCAGAAGAAGAAGGGACGGAAAAGAAAGATTAAGGGTACGAGCCAGCCGGCACCGAGTACGATCCGTGCTCAGGATGGGCCACCTTCACCTACGGATATCTCGAGGAGGGTGCATGTGGCGGGTAGGCCGATGCTACCGACTAATATGCTCAATGCTGCAACCGGTGCTATGCGGAGTCTGCATGACAGTGTTCTTTCTTTGGAGAAGCGGCGTCTCTCCGAGAATGATGTGGCATACCCGGTTTTCGTGGCCAAGGTGCCAGAGGGCAAGGGCTTTGTCGATAGCAAAATCGGGGGTATGATCGTCCTGCGGTTTGATGACATCTTTGCTATGCTTAACCTTCATCCGCTGCACTACACCTTCATTCGGCTATTTTCGCTCAGTATGGAGATGCGGATCATTAGAGACAAGACCCCGGACATCGTGATAGTCGACCCCTTCTACATGCGTGCCAAGATCTTGGGCAACGCTGGGGACCGGCAAGTCGCGAGTTCATACCTCGAAGGCGTCATTCTGGCGAACCCAGATAAGGATAACTTCCTCGTGACTTACTTTCCCGAGTAAGTCATCCCCTCACCGCCCCATAACATATGATTTCTTAGATTTCGATCGTTCTTTTTTTTTCTAACATTCCGTGTTTTGTGCAGTGACACACATTGCACACTCATCCTCTTAAGCCCGAAATATTCCATGGCCACGTATTTCGACTCGGACCGTCAGTCGAAGAAAGACTACACAAATATCAAGAAAGTTCTTGATGAAGCTCTCCCCGGCTACGCCAGATCTGGAGGCACCTTCAAGAGGCCAATTTGTAAGTACGGCAAGCACGTGTTCGCCCACAATACGATGTTCCCCTGCGTCAAGCAGCCGCCTGGCGGTCAGAAGGATGCCTACTACGCCCTCCATCACATGCGGGCGATCGTGCGGGACCATGATCACCTTCTGCTACCAAATAATCTCAAAGATTGGGCTGCAAGCTTGTCGGCAATCCAGGACACGGACATCAGACAAGAATTCTTTCGCATCCAGTCGGAGTTTGCGGAAATCATCCATCAAGATGTCCTTCGTACCTCGGGGCAGTTCTACCTTAGATATCAACCGTCCAACAGTGAGATAGAAACAACGCTACAAATGCAGGCTGACAACGACCGCGATTTCATGACCATCACGATAGACGGCGGCTTCATCCACGCTCCGGTCCCTGAGTCGAGTCGAAAGTAGTGATGGTATGTAGTTCTGAAATATCGATTAGCTCTTTAGTTTGGACAGTCGTTCAACTTATATGTAATCGATGCTATTTATTAGTAGGACCACGAATCGTGCTATTAATGTGTTGCTTTTCTCTTCCGATCCTTTTGTTGCATACTTATATATTGCTTATGTATTGTCTGTGAATTGCTACTAACGTTTTGTTTGTCTAGTGCATAGAGATGCCGTGGTATGTCGTGTACAAGGGTGAGGTTCCCGGAGTCTACGACGACTGGGAGGAGTGTCGAAAACAGGTTCACCGTTTCAGCGGTAACAGTTACAAAGGGTACACCACTAGGGCGGAGGCGGAAGCTAGATACGCGCGCTATCTAGCGGGAGAGAGGAGGGAGCGGAGGAGAAACCGGATGAAGACCAGTTTCATCGCGATGATGCTCATCGTGATGACCGCAGCTCTCTTCTATGTGATGGTAGTTTAGATGATCGATATCGACTTGTAATGTGAAGACAAACTCGCTACTCGCGGTCTAGCTCGAGACTTGTAAATGTTCTAACTTTGTTCGGTCTTTTGAATTCGGAGACTAGCTAATATGATGAATTGTATTCGGAGACTAATCTTCTATTGTATTCGATGAATCTGCTGTTTATATGTTGTGCTGTCTATATTCTGTGCAGTAATATCTTTTGTAACCTGCGCAAATATCAGAAAAGAAAAAAAAATTCCTAATATTCATACTAGTGGCGCACCATACAGCACATTAGTGGCGCACTGCTATAAAAATACTAGTGGCGCATTATCTGTTAGTGCGCCATTAGTAACCCAGAGCACAAGGTAAATATGGCCCCCTGGGAGGCATACTAATGGCGCACCGTGTGACTTACTAATGGCGCACTGCCTGGTGCGCCACTATAGTCTGGTATACTAATGGCGCACCAGGGGTGCGCCATTAGTATATGTTACTAGTGGCGTGATGATAGTGGCGCACCTGTAGTGCGCCATTAATGGCCAAAACAGGTGCGCCACTAATAAGCCTTTTCCTAGTAGTGATGCATCCGCTATTCACGAAATATTTTTCCGCGCCCGTTTAATCCGAAAAAAATCCCGAAGGTCCAGAACATTTCCGGCACCCCCTAAATTAATTCTGGACGCGTTCCGAAACATTTCCCGTAGCATGTTTTTTCTACGAAACATTTCCAGTTATCTCTCTGAAACTTTTCCGTTGTCTCCGAAACTTGTTCGTCGACTTTCTCTCTGGAACTATTCCAGTGTCTCCGAAACTTTTCTGGTGACTTTCTCTCTGACTCTCTGTCTAGTAGTCAGCAGATAGATGACCCTTAAGTGTGTGACCCTGTAGGTTCAATGAAGTATAGACATGACCGGAACACTTTCCGATCAATGATCAATAGCGGAACCATGGATATCCATATTGATCCCTATACCCAGACGAATGAATATTTGAGTGAACCTGTTAGTTTCCGTGTTCTATTCCTGTTGCTTCGCGATATGTCGCAAATACCCGAGGTGAGATTTAATGGCATCCCCGTGAATCAACAACTTGTTCACTATGTCAGTTTCCTCGTTATCGGTTTTGTTCTCTTTTCTCGTTCCTGGCATCCCTGTGATCAAATCACACTGTGTCTGGCCAGACGATGATGGATACCGTAACACCGAGAGGGCCCAAAGAATATCTCTCCATCGTCGGAGGATCAAATCCCAATCTTGAGCTATCTAGTCCCTTGTCATACTTTTCTATGAACCCGCAAGCCGCCGTAATAGCCACCCTGTTACGGATGATGTTTTAACAAACACCAAAGTTCATGAAGCAAGCATGAAGGAACTCAATACTCTCATGGTCTAGGGAATTATGCAAACGTTAACTTTCTCTATGTTATTTATCATTAACTTGTGACGAATGTATCTTATAGCATAACATCAATTTGGGTCGATTCAACACAAGTGTTCTTCTAACATTGTGTCCTCAAAGTTGCCGGCATAGTCATGCCCATGATCAGGAAAACGTGACCATCACGCAACACTTGAGCTAGTCTCAGATGCATGACTAGGAATACATTTTACCGTTTATTATTCCACACATGCATATGGGTTTCCCTCTAAGACTTTATGGATATACGGCCTCAAGGACCATTGCAGTTATATCATGGAAAATAAACATAATTACGAACTTGGAGATAAATAATAGCTGTTATTATTGCCTCTAGGACATATCTCCGACATATGATACCAACTCGTAATTAACACAACAATACAATACTCAAAGATCCTTCCTCGACTCCCAGCGAGAAAGAGAACCTCGGGCAATCCATATTTATTTGTTGGAGTATCTTATTTAGTAACTGGTTCAAGTTGTATAGACATATATCTGGTCGGTGTGTTTTATTAAGTATCCGGGTTAAGTTGTATAAGATCGGGATAAATGTATACATCCAAGGATCCTGTTACCTCGGACATGCCTATTCGAATAGTTTTGTCTTCCTTGAAGGGGTGCAGCACATAGCCCAATACGCTCGATTACCCTATGGCCGTACTCACTTTTCCACGGGTCTACCCGACCTCCGGCAGTTGACACGCCGAAGTCCTACCTCAGCTCTCCAGAGAGGTCCCGGCCGGTCTACATCCTAAGCACGAAAGGGCTATTCGGCCGCTCACCCTAACTGCTCTGGGTCGTTGCGCTCACGGTTCCAGCATCACCTCATCCGGAGGATATCTGCTGGTCTACCGTGCCGCCTCTCTGAACTGGACGTCTGACAGAGCTTTTGGGAGGAACTGACGACGCCGAGGACCCCATAACCATTATCCCGCATGACGGTTAGTACGTATATGCCAGTGGCAATCTCGGATCAAATACCCAGAACTGTTTAGTCATATTATTATTATCTTGCTGAGACGACCAAGGCTCGGACTCACCACCTCCAGAGGATATCTACCCGACACCCGGTCGCACCGACTTGGTAACTCGCGAACCACGACCAGGGCCCAGGCCCACCACTCTCTGGATGGTCTCCACCTGCCCTGTCATTCCGCCAACAGTCAATCACTCGCGAGTGCTCACCGAGCCGACCCGACTTTAGTATGAATCACTCGCGGGTGCTCTCTGAGCCGACCCGACTTTAGTATGAACATGTATAGTGTAATAGTATAAGTATATCCGTGATCATCGCTCAAAGGGGATCACGGCCCAGTAATCTTGCATAGCAACACGGATAAGGGTGTAGGGTCATCTGATGGAACACCAGCATAGCTAAACAGGGCATGCTGGGATATCAGGTAAAGCATTTGTGATTGGCGACAAAAACAGGCTATGCATCAGAATAGGATCTACCGAACAACAGCGGTGACAATATCTAATGCATGAAAGTAGAGAGAAGGAATATGCGATATCGGAATGATCAAGGGGGTTTTGCTTGCCTAGTTCCTCGACAGACGAAATCGGATCCTCAGCGAAGTAGTCGCACACAGGATCAACAGCGGTCTCGGGGTCTACCGCAAAAGAAGTAAACGGGGAAAACAAATAAACAACAGGCAATCAAATGCATCACGCGATGTATGTCATGGCAATATGTGTTGGTGATATGCTCTAATGCATTACTAGGCATTTTAATTGAAGTGGCAAAATATTTGGAATATTTTTCCAGCTCCAGGTATTATTTTCTATATTTATCCTGATGCAAAAGTTCAAGGTTCGTTATGATAATGGGGTTTGTCATGCTTGTGGATGACATATTCGGATTCGTTATATTTTTCTGATCATTTTTTATATATAAATTATTTTCATCTGAGTTATAGGTTATTTTATATGATTTCTCAAAGTTTAATTGATTTTCTGGATTTTTTGGAATTATTTTAATTCGAATTTAAAAGGAAATGGCTAAGTGCACACATCAGCGGCCTAGCTACAGTGGCTTACAGGTGGGGTCCAGTGGCGGAGTTGACCCAGTCAAGCGCAGGTGGGTCCCGCATGTCATAGACTTTGGTATTTTAATTTAATTTAGCATTTTAATTTAACAGTGGGCCCCACATGTCATTTCCACATTTAGACTAACTACATAATTAAATAACCTAAACTAATTCTAGTCCTAATCTAACAGGGCCGGCCCCACTGGTCAGTGGCCACTTGGCCACAGGCACAGCCGTTCACACAGCACAGGCTGGCCATGGCCACGAGCATGGGCGGCAAATGGGAGCGGCCAGGCGTGTGCGGGCGCGGCCAGGGGCGCGACTGCGGGCAGCTGGAGCTGGGGCGCAAGGGCGGACGTGCTAGCGCGCGGCGCAGCAGATGCAGGCGGGCATGGCTGTAGCAGCACGCGTGTGGGCGCGTACGTGGACCTCCGGTGGCGGCAATGGTGAGCGCGGAGCGGCGGCTACGGCGACGGTTTGAGCCGGGAAAAACAGGAAATCGGGAGAGGAGCTCACCGCGAGCTCGATGGCGAGGTCGGGGAGGCCGGGGACAGACCGGAGCGGTGGCAAACGACGGCGGACGCCGGCGATGTACGCAACGAAGACGACGGCGATGGCGAGCGTGCGGGGGTTGCGCCGGTCGATCCAGTAGCGTAGTCAAAGGACACAATGGCGGGGAGGCTCCTGGACGTCTTCTCACGTGGCGGGGAGCACGTTGGCCGCGGCTACGACGATAGCCATGGTGACCACGGCTCGGTTCGAGCTCCAGATCTAGAGAGAGCGAGTGGGGCTAGGGTTCGGTCGAGGGGGACTGGGGTTGCTCTTATCCACCCTGGGGACCCGTGGGATGGCCGACACGGCGGCATCGGCGGCCATGGCCGCATGGATGTGCGCCACGCACATGTCCTCTGCCTGCTGTACGTGAGGTTGAAGGAGACAGGAGGTGGGCTGGGCCGTTTACTGTAGCACTGGACTTAAAGTGCATAGTGCGTATTAGTTTTAGTCTTTTCTTTTTCTGTTAATTATTATAGCTCCTGTTTTATATTTATTTTGAGCAACAAATGATTTTAGTTCTACATGATGCTTCACACATAATTCAAATACAATACTTTGGTGCTACACACAAAGTTTCAGGTTGTTTGGAAATGTATAAATATTGCTTTATTTTTAGATGGTCAAAGTAAATGATGTGGTTCCTGTTAAATTGCTGCTGGGGCCAAAATGGGAATTCAAATGTTGTTGGTTTCTTCATGACAAATACTTTGGGATTTTATGGCAAGGTTTCAACATTTTTGTTTCACTGTTTGATGATATAATTTTCCGACTTATATTTTGAATTTGAATTGAATTCAGGATAAGTGGCATTTAAACTTTGTAAAACATGATGACTTGGCATAGTTAGAGGGAAATCACTATAGCTTAATTACAGGGGTGTTACACGGGACCACCATGTTGACGGACTCATAGCCATTGCCCCATCCATCCCTTTCCATGATGTCGAAGCTTCTGTGGATGCACAACCTGCCGTCTCTGAGGTACACCATGCTGCGATACTACTGGTGCCATCCCAGCGGTGGGTCGACGTCGACCCACACGTGCCACAATGCCTGGGCCAACCTGCCCATCCTCATAGCGCCTGAGATGTCCACGGCGCTGAATCATGAGCGTGCGAGTAAGCCTGTCTTCTTGAAGCCGAACAGGAGGCCGTCGCCTTTTAAGTTATTTAGTGCAGTTTTATTTAGACAAAGCATATCTGCTTAAGTTGGTATTTCTTATTTTTCTTATTTAAGGTGAGTTCTTCCCCCCTTTTAACTACACTCCTCTTCTCTCTTTCTAATCCTACCCTATGGTCTTGTGATGTTCTTCAGGAAATTTGAACAACCTACTTCTTGTGGTAAGCCTCCTCCTCCTAGCTTCTTGTTCTTGATCCTAGACTACAAGAAATGGTGATCCATCTTCTGTTTGGTACTTGCTGCACCAAGTGGGCTGCGAGGCTCTAGTTATGGCTTGGGGTTCTATTTATAGGTTGTTGTGGTTCATCTCAAGATGACACCTCAAGTGTTGACTCTTGTTTTGACTTGATGAGCAGAAGCTTGAGTGTCAAGCTCACATTTTCTGATTTATATGGTGTTGACACACCACATGGCCGGTGTAGCGCCCCGGGACTGACACTATACAGATTTAGCAACCTCCGCTAGCCTCTGCATAATATCGATCCTAAAACGCCACCTTCACGCAACATACACGCGGTAACGTGCACGCCATGTGGGAGGAACGGTCGGTATCACAACATATGGGAAACTTAACTTCCGAACCACTGTGTTTTTGCAATAGATCCGAACACATCATGCGACGTTGGATCATGATTGAGCGGTTGTCCTTTCGCATGCCGTCGCTGTCTGCCTGTTGCTGTCGTTGTCCATCCCCATGGTCCCTCCTGCATGCTTGGGCGTTGGTCCCTCCCCTCTCCCTCTCCACGTGAATGCATTGCCGATGCTAGACGTCACCAGCGCGTGATAAACAAATGGAAAAGAGGAAGCAACGGCATGACATGCAGCAGCAGTTGGCAACATGCATGAGTCAAAGACCTAGTTAATCAAGTACTACTAGCTAGCTAGTCGGTAGGCTGTCACATCTACTATACGCAGCCACCATTAGGGAGAAGCATGCAGAATAGAGAAAGAGAGAAATGTTGCATGCGGGAAGGGAGTGAGCCGACAAGGAAGGAGAGCCAATGGGGTAACATTGGCATTTTTTACTATCAGCAATCTCATCCATCCACGTAGGGGCAATTTGGTCCAGAAAGCAGCCAACACCACATGCCTTGGTATGCGAGTTTGCTCTTAAACACGAACTAAAAAGACCAGAGAGAGAGAGAGAGTACCAGTACTGCTAGCTGGCGACGGTAAAAAGAGCAGGAGCCACGCGTTGTATTATTGACTTTTGCTTCAATGGTTATTTTTTCCTACGGAGATGTTTAGTTTTCCCCATTTTTATTCCTTTTTCGTTGCTAATGGATGACGTGAGTGATAGCTTACATACAAACATCATGGTATTTTCGAACTTGGAGAATTTTTTTGTTGAAACACAACCCTGATAATTTCTGTGTAAATAGTATGGTAATTTAAACACATTAGACCTGATAACTTGCGTACAAACGCCGTAGTAACTTTAATAATATACTCCCGATAACTTTTGTGTAAACGCGAACCAACCTGTGGTTGGATGGTTATAGGGACAGTGGTTTCCCCAGCCCACCAGGGTTCAAGTCCTGGTGCTCGCATTATTTCTGGATTTATTTCAGGATTTCCGGCAATACGCTTTCACCGGGAGGAGACGTTCCCGTCGACGACGAGGCGCCTAAGGTGACTTCGTAAATCTCAAGATGATATGCCGGCTCAGTCTCTCGGAGATGCTCATAGGGGTAGGGTGTGCGTGTGTGCGTTCATAGGGGTGAGTGCATGCGCGTATGTATGAGCGCTTGCGTCTGTACTGTGTGCAAAAAAAAAAAACTTTTGTGTAAACAACATGGTAACTTTTACCGGGGGGAAAAGTTGTTGAAAACATACGCCGATAACTTCCGTGTAAACAACATGATAATTTACCCGCCAACTTAGGTACAAACACCGCCATAACTTTGACCCGGGGAAGAAAACTTGTTGAAAATATACCTCTCATAACTTCTTTATAAATAGCATGGTAATTTATGCACCACGGACCAAATAACTTTTTTAACCTAGGGAAAAAAGTTGTTGGAAAAACACTGCATTGGTAACTTCTGTGCAAAATAGCATGGTAATATACGCACCATAGACCTGATAATTTAGGTACAAACACCACGGTAATTTTGACCCAAAAAAAAGTTATTGAAAACACACCCCCATAACTTCTGTGTAAATAGCATGATAATACAAGCACAACAGAACTGATAATTTAGTTAACCAAGATGTGGTAACTATTGACCCAGGGGTAAAAAACTGTTTAAAAAGTACCTCGATAACTTATATGTAAATAACATTGTTATATACGCACAACAAAGCTGATAACTCACTTACAAACAGTGCGATAACTTTTGACCATGGAATAAAAGTTGTTGAAAAACATACCCCGGTAACTTTTGTGTAAATAACATGCTAATATACGCACAACAGAGCTGATATCTTACTTTTAACCTAGGCATAGTAACTTTTTACCCGGGTGAAAGAAGTTGTCGAAAAACAACCCCGATAACTCATGTGTAAATAGCATAGTAACATACGCACAAAAGAGCTGATAAAAAAAGTCGTCGGAACATACCAACATGAGATCTAGTTTCGAAGGCCTTGTCGCGACAGATTTTTTTATGTGAAACAAAACATTTTGAAGTTTTGAAATAGAGAGAATTTAGGATGACATCAACTTTTTTGACCTCTAATGCATGCATGCACGTGCATGTGCGGAGAATGTTGGAGGAACCATTTTTATGCTCTGGTATTTTGTGTGTAAACAACATGATAACTTATGCATCACATGCTTGATAATTTACGTAGCATATGCATGGTAACTTTTTACCAAAAAAAAATTGTGAAAACATACCAACATGGGATCTAATTTCGAAGGTCTCGTCGCGACGAATTTTTTATGTGAAAACAAATTTTTAATCGGAGCGACGGTTAAAGTTACAAAATATTTAGAAGTTTCATAATGGAGAGAATCTTTTGCTGATATCATCCGATTTTTCTTTACTTTGCATGCTGAGTCAACCCGAATTTTTCGTTTGTGGCAAAGATGCGAGTCTGCATGTGCGGCTGCATGCGTGATTAGTGGAAGGAAATCGTTTTGCTTTAGCGAGATAGTTCTGTAATCGTTTTGCTTTAGCGAGATATGTAATTTCCGAACGTTCAGAACTTGGGAACAGATCCGAACGACATTTTTGCCGTACGATCAGCATCAAGCGAACGGAAACTCCTGCGATTTACTCCCTATTCGGTAGCATCGAGTGAACGGAAACTCCCGTGATTTACTCCCTATTCGGTAACCGCGTATTTTTTTCCGCTCCAAACGCTCCCTTCGTTGAATCTTTTGCTGATATCATCCGATTTTTCTTTACTTTGCATGCTGAGTCAACCCGAATTTTTCGTTTGTGGCAAAGATGCGAGTCTGCATGTGCGGCTGCATGCGTGATTAGTGGAAGGAAATCGTTTTGCTTTAGCGAGATAGTTCTGTAATCGTTTTGCTTTAGCGAGATATGTAATTTCCAAACGTTCAGAACTTGGGAACAGATCCGAACGACATTTTTGCCGTACGATCAGCATCAAGCGAACGGAAACTCCCGCGATTTACTCCCTATTCGGTAGCATCGAGTGAACGGAAACTCCCGTGATTTACTCCCTATTCGGTAACTGCCTATTTTTTTCCGCTCCAAACGCTCCCTTCGTTGTTTTTTTTTTCGTGCTGATCACTGCTCACGATAAAGGAGAGTAAAAATTTGTTGCGCCCAGCCAGGATCGACCCCAGGTCTGCTGGGCTTTGTATGATGCAAATGACCAACTCACCTAACACAATTTTCTTGTCTTAAAATTGGAAAATACCTATGTGATCTTTTTAAATCCCATGGTAGCAAAAGAAATCTGTTTCTTTATTGCTTGTTGGCCTTCTCTAGTATATCATTTCATACTAGATTATACGTTGTGGAATTAGGTATACATACAAATATTTTTGTTGGTAATTTTGACCCGAGGGAAAACAAGTTGTTGAAAGAATGCCCCCAGTAAGTTCTATGTAAATATCACGGTATTTTACGCACCACGGTCCTGATAACTTACATAAAAACACTACGGTAACTTTGACCCAGGAAGAAAATTTGTTTTGGAACATCACATATATTTATGCATTTAACTGCCTATGTTCATCCTCGGTTAAATTTCGATCATGTGACTTATATTTGGTACTATCTCATGTTTTGCTTCGGTACTTTTCTATCATAGTCTTGTAGCACATTTCTGGCGATTTTGTTCCCTCGCACAAGCCCGTTTCCCTGGGCATGTTCCCACACCCGGTTAGATTCACAACAACCACTTGACTTAGGCCAACTCCGACGCGCCGACCCATTTCATCCGTCCGTGTTCGTTTGGGTCCAACCAACAAAAAAGCACTGCCCCACGCGCCGACTCAAACAGACGGATATCCATTTTTTTTGTCTGTTTGGACCCATTTTTGGTCTAAATTTTTGGTTTAGTTTGCGTATGTGTGGACACGTAGCGGACGCCCGCGACAACCCCCATGTCCTCTCCAGGCCTGCTCGTCTGTGGCACATCAATGCGCCAATATTTCCCGAACCATCCCGCGCTCCCATGCCTCCCTGTCATGGCCGACGCGCCAAACCCCGTGGTAGACCTGATAACTTACGTACAGACACCGCGGTGACCTTCATCCCGGGGGTAGTTGTTGAAAATATCCCCCCCTCCCCCGATAAATTTGGTGTAAATAGAATGGTAATATACGCACAACAGGGCCGATAACTCATGCACAAACACCGTGCTAAGTTTTTGACCTGAGAAAAAGTCATGGAAAAACATACTATCGGTAACTTCTATGTGAATAGCATGGTAACATACGCACCGCGGACTTGATAATTTACGCACAAACAACGTGGTAACTTTTTAACCAGGAGAAAAAGTTGTTGAAAACATCCCCGATAATTTCTGTGTAAATAACATGGTAACTTACGGATAATGGAGTTGGTAACTATTGTACAAACATCGCGGTAACTTTTGATTCAGAGGAAAAAAATTGCTGAAAACATCCCCCGGTAACTTTTGTCTAATAGCATGATAATAAACACACCATAGACCTGATAACGTATGTACAAACATTGCGGTAACCTTGACCCCCCGGGGGAGTTGTTGAAAATATACCCCCGGTTACTTTCGTGTAATAGCATGGTAATATACGCATAGCAGGCAGTGGCGGCGCCAGGGGTATTCGCGTGTATTCATGTGAATACCAAAGATTAGATTCAAAAAATTTAGTATGTCTTATTCAGCGGCCCACAAGCCTACAGCCCACTAGTACTGCAGCCCACACAGCGAGTCCAACACGGCCGACCACCTCGGCACCTCATTTCGCTGATTCGTTCGACCTCGACCCGAATCAATTCCCCAGTCGGCCAGTCCCCACTTGGTCGTTCCCCAACCTAACCTAGCGCTTGCTGCGGCGGCAGCGGCGAGTAGCGGTGGCCGGTGTGGCAACTGGCAAGCAGCGGCAAGCGGAGCCGCCGGCGTCCGACGAGCGTCCAGGTTCTATTCTCCTTGTCCATGTCTTCTCTCTCTAGTTCTCTTCCCCTAAGAAAGTAAGAAGGCCAGCCAGTTCCTATGGCGTACAGAACTACAGATTAAAATGAGTACTAGTTTGCTGGCGTTTAGTATCCGGACAAATAGCAAAACCGCAATCGTTCTTAAGGCCAACCAGTTCCTAATTTAGTATCCGGCACTAGTTTGCTAGATTGCAGTTTTGCTATTTTAATGTAGTTTTGCTATTTTAATGTAGTTTGCTGAAATTTTGATATTTTAACCTACCAATTTTTAGAGTGTATAGTTTGGTAGATTGCTAATCTATCTTTTTCTGATCTTGTATCATAGATGAAGAAGAAGGGTGTTAGCATTGTTGCATTGTGGGAAAGAGCTTCAAAGGCAAATAAAAGAACTTCCACATCTACACCAAATCCTCCTGATGTTGAAGTTGAGAGCAGTAGCATTCCTCCTGCTATTGAGAGCAATCTGCATTTGGCACTAGTGCAAGCACATGAACCGGATGATAGTCACACAGAACCTGAGAGTGGCTCCCCAGCCCCAATTGTAGAAGATGATGAGCAAATGATGAAGTTCAATTTGAAGTAGATTTGGAAGCACTTGAGCCAGATCCCGGGAAACGGATCCCCATCTCTAGGTACAATGTCAATGACTAGGATAAAGTTAGAAGGAGATACATCGAGTTGGGGGCATGTCAACCAAAGAAACATAATTTTGAGTACAGAGACATAAGTGGATTACAACGTCACTTTTGTCCTTCTTGGTTTAAGGATTACAAGTGGCTTGAGTATAGTGTGGACAAAGAGGTTTACTTGAGGCTCCAACCCTATACTCACTCCACAGTGGTAAATCGTCCATGTCACAAGCTTGCTCTCAAGTACTTTGGACCCTATAAAATCCTAGACAAAATTGGAGGCGTTGCTTATCGCTTGGAATTACCTAGAGGGAGTCAGGTGCACCCAGTTTTCCATGTGAACCAGTTATAGAATCATGTGCCTGATCATACACCAGTGTTTTCCACTTTGCCTGTGCTGGTAGACTTGTCTGCATTTGGGGTTCTTCCTGAGGAAATACTGGATCGTAGGCTGGTCAAGAAGGGCAATGCGTCGCATCTGCAGATTCTAGTCAAATGGGCAACAATACTAGCTTCCACGGCGACCTGGGAGGATTACGATGTGCTCAAGACAAGGTACTCGAGCGCACCAGCATGGGGACACACTGGTTCTTCAGGGGCGGGTACTGTAAGTGCCGAGGTGATGTTGGAACTCGTCCTCGCAGGATCGATCACATCAAATCCCGACGGAAGACGCGCACAAAAACTTTTAGCCAAGGGCTCGTATCGTGCCCTTATTTTTACCTCTTTATTTCTCTTTTTTCTTTTTCTTTCAGCTCACGGTTACAATCTTCACGTTCCTGGCTGTCCTATATATAAGAGCAGCCGACCAAAAACCACCTAGACCTACTCGTACACGAAGACACGCATCAGGATACAATTCCTAACCGGACTCTCCTAATAAATCCTATTAGGACATGGCTACGTTTTCCAGCCGGACTAAGACCAACACCACGACATGCAAACCAACTAATACTACTACACGGCAGCCATCTAACTTGTACATGCACGTGCTAGTACTCCACTAACACATGCACTATAAACTCAAGATTATTACTAACAGGTGATGGCGACAGGCGTAATCACGGCGAAGAGGCGCACTGGGAAGAACAGGAAGACGCTAAACGGAGGCGGGAACATTTGAAAGAGTCAAACGAGCCGACCAGTGGGTCGTCGTGTGCGAGTGGGCCGGTGGGCCGTGTAACGTGTAGTGGGCTTGCGGTATATAAGCAAGCGAGACGACCCGGTGTACGTTATCGAATTTGAAATGGAATCATTCTGAGCCTCTCATTCTGCTCCTCCCTGATGTTATCTTCTCCTAGCTTCTTCCTTCTCTGCTTTGGTTGCCATCGCCGCCCTCCTTACCTCGCTCCCTTAGCTACCACGTCACCGGCGAATTGTGGCCGACCCCAGTCATGATAGCGTGCCCCACCGCGGCCCCACGCGCGCGCTCGCGCCGCCTGCTCGCCCGGCCGCCCATACTGCTGCTTGCTCTGGCCGCCGGCACCTCCGTGTGCTCGTGCGTGCATAGCCATGCAGTGGCTGGCTAGAGCCACTGCAACGTGGGTCCATCCCTGATTAGATTAGGGGTTAAGCTAATTAACTAGACCTAATTAGTCCATGACATGTGGGTCCCCTGGAGATTAAACTAAATAATCAAAATCAATTAAGCTATTGTCCATGACAGCTGGGTCCCACTAGATCTTTGACCAGTCAAACGTGTCAGCCACTGTGGCTAGTCCACAATGAGTACACTTAGCATTTTTGGTATTAAATTCGAAATAATAAATAAATCCAGAATATTGTTAAAACTTTGGAAAATCATAAAAAAATAACCGTAGCTCGGATGAAAATAATTAATATATGAAAGTTGATCAGAAAAATATAACGAATCTGAATATGCCATTTACATGCATGACAAACACCTTTAACATAATGAACTTGGACATTTGCATCAGGATCAATTAACAAGATATTTCCTGGAGCCGGGAAAATATCTGGCAATATTTTCCCTCTTCTTTGAAAATGCATAATAATGCATTAGAGCACATAATCAACACTTTTTGCCATGACATGCATCTATGTTGCATTTGTATGCGTGTTATTTATTTGTTTCCCCCTCTCGTCTATTCTTTTCGGTAGACCCCGAGACTGCCGTTGACCCTGAGTACGACTACGTCGCCGATGACCCATCCTTCTCAGCAGAGGTTCCAGTCAAGCAAACCCCCTTGATCATTCTGATATCGCCCATTCTTTCTCTCTGCTTCTTGCATTAGAGAGTCGGTCCAGTTGGTGATTTATCGGTAGCTCCTATTCTGATGCATAGCCTGTTGTTAATAACTGCTGTTGATACCTCACCTGTTATCCTATATGCTTAGTATAGATATGCTAGAGTCCCCTCAGTGGCCCTACACTCTTGTCCGTTTGCCAAGCTATACTATCGGGCCGTGATCCATTCGGGCGATGATCACGGATATACTATATACAATTACACTATACATGATATGTTAAAGTCGGATCGGCTCGGAGAGCACCCGCAAGAGATTCACTGTTAGCGGAACGACAGGGCAGGCAGAGACCATCCGGAGAGAGGTGGGCCTGGGCCGTGGTCGGTGTCCGTGGTTATTTAATAATAACACGCTTAATGAGATTTGGGTATTTGATCTAAGATTGCCACTGGCATATACGCACTAACCGCCGCGCAGTATAATGGTTATGGGGCCCTCAGCGTCGTCAGTTCCTCCCGAAAGCTCTGTCAGATGTCCAGTTCAGAGAGGCGCCACGGTGGACTAGCAGATATATTCCGGATGAGGTGAGGCTGGAACCCTGCTCACAACGTGCTGGAGCGAATTGGGTGAGCGGCCGAACAACCCTTTCACGCTTTGGATGTAGACCGGCGGGTGACCTCTCTGGAGAGCCTAGGTAGGACTTCGGCATGTCGATTATCCGAGGCCAGGCATTACCCAAAAAAGTGTGTCCGGCGAGAGGTAATCGAGCGTATCGGGTTATGTGGTGCACCCATGCAGGGAAGTTAAACTATTCGAATAGCCGTGTCCACGGTAACAGGACGACTTGGAGTTGTATCCCGACCTCTTACAACTAAAACCGGATACTTGATAAAACACACCCAGATAACAGATAGGAATACCCGGTGATCGCTTTCTCACAGGGAGACGAGGAAAGGATCACTGGGTAGGTTGTTGCTATAGTTAAGTACAAGTTGGTACCATATACTCTCCTCTCTTCTATTGCTGCAAGCTGCTGGTAGTCTTCGTTAAGTTGAGCTTCTCCCCCTTATTCTGGCATTTTTGCAGTGTAGTCCAAAGATATAGCCCCATTCCTTTGATACCGATGCATATCTAGTATAGATCTGATGTAACTCTTGCGAGTACTTTGGATGAGTACTCACCGTTGCTTTGCTATTCTTTTCATACAACCCAGTTGCTGCAACCGCTGGTAACACCGCGGATGCAGGTTATTTCCGATGGTACTTACTACGTGGAGACCGATGTCGACGAGTAGTTCGGAGGTCCCAGGCAGGAGGCCTGCGCCTTTTCGATCTAGTATCGTTGTTATGCTCAGCCTTCTTAAGGCAAAACTTGTTTAACATCGTCTATACCAGACTTAACTTGCTATCTGTACTATTGTATTATGGGTCTTCATGACCCTGGCTTGTAATATAAAGTTTTATGCTTAATTTGTGTCGTAGAGTTGTGTTGTGATATTAACGTGGAGTCACCATTCTCGTGATCGTGCATGATGCGTGTATGATTAGTGCACGATTATAAACGGGGGCATCACAAGTTGGTATCAGAGCCGACTGCCTGTAGGAACCCCCCCCCCCCCCCCAAACTCCTTGGTCGATGTCGAGTCTAGTCTTTGAAAACTATTTGCAAACTACTAGGTGTGTTGTGTGGCTTACAGGCCCACATCACTTGTGGATGGGATTAGGATCTTTTATTCCGCATCTTTACTCTGGGTTCTGACTTCTCTTCTCTTCGGGTTATAGATTTTGCTAACTCTAGGTTCTCGTGACAACTTCTTTCCGGAGAGCCACTCACTCCAGATGAACTCTTGATGTCTCAAGATATTTCGAAATACTCTCTGAATTGCCAAGAAGTTTTTGAACCTACCGCAGTTTAACCCTTGTGGCCGTAAACACTTATGAATAATCCATACGCCCGCTAGTCATAATTCATGCATTGTCGACTGTTAACCTGACCCTATTGATTTTGCACAGAATGTCGGGCCATGGAGATCCTCCACCACCACCCTATATTGTCGCCCTGATGCAGCAGACTGAACTAAACCGCCAGCTCAACGTGAGTCTGGTGAACCATTTGGAATGCAACAATGCTCGTTAGGAGCCTGGCCTGATCCGACTTCAGGAGTTCGTGCGCCTCAACCCATCCATTTTCCGCAACTCCACTAATCCTATGGACGCTGATGATTGGCTTCGTGACATCCTATTCCAGATGGAATCAGCTAATGTTGCCCCTGCTAGTTACGTCACCTTTGCGGCATTTCACCTGAAGGGGATGGTGGGAAAGCCACAGGCATACGCTGCCTGTTGGAGCAGTCACCACTTGGCTAGAATTCCAGACTGCCTTCCATGCACGTCATATTCGTCAAGGACTAGTGGACAAAAGGAAGAAGGAATTCCAAAACCTCACTCAGGGCACGATGACACACTACTAGGGAAAACCCTAGTAGTAGCGCTGGGTAAAGCCCTAGCAGTAGCGCGGGGGGCCGCGCTACTGCTAGGGCGCTACAGCTAATTGTCAGCAGTAGCGCGGGTCTGACCCCAACATCATATCTTCCTACATATTCAACTTGGTCACATGGATCCATCCACTTTAATCTAATTCGTGTTTCTTCCACAACCTCTTCATTGCCACTGTATAAAAATTTGTGTATGATATGATGAGACTAGTGTATAAAACCGGTACAAATATGGCGTAAATTCGCAGAAAAAAAAGGAAATTTTAGCAGTAGCGTGGGTTTAACTACTAGCAGCAGCGTGGTCTTATCAGTAGCGCTGGCTATATACCCATGCTACTGCTAGGTTGGGTAGCAGTAGCGCTGGAAAACACACGCTACTGATAAGACTTAGCTGTAGCGCCGTAGCAGTAGCGCGGGCCCCAGCGCTACTGCTATGACTTTTACTCGCGCTACTGCTAGGGTTTTCCCTAGTAGTGTCCCCTCACCACTACTATTAGTGCGTATTTCATTTCTTTATATTTATACTGTATTTATACACCGTTATACAATTTTTATACAGTAGCAATGAAGAGGTTGTGGAAGAAACACTGATTAGATTAAAGTGGATGGATCCAAGTGAGCAAGTTAAATTAGTAGGACGATACAACATCATATCGTCCTACTAATTCAACTTGCTCACTTGGATCCATCCACTTTAGTCTAATCCGTGTTTCTTCCACCCCAATGTTATAACAACTCATCATCCGTAGTCATATAATAACTCATCATCATCATCCGTAGTCATATAATAACTCATCATCATTCTAGCACATGACAAGTAGTACGGCCTCCTCATCATCATCATCGTAGTCATATAACAACTCATCATCCGTAGTCATATAATAACTCACCATAAATATAGCACATGAGAACTTAACCAACACTAGCTAATTGTTATCATCCTAGGTAAATAACTCATCATCATTCTAGCACATGACAAGTACTAGCTAGGACCTACTCCTCTCTTTTAGGTAAAATAGAATAAAACAGGTAAACCCCGCCATCTCCAAAATGGAGAATAGAGATCCATCTGTCTCCAATTTGTGGCCTGCGCACATTCATGTTGTCTCCAATTGGTTGCCTGCGCGCATCCATTACTTTTCTCCATCCTTTGATTTTGAGGCTTTCATCTGTTAGAGAAATCGAGTATGCACTTTGGAAAGCCACCGGCGGACTTGGCCGTAAGCTAATCATACTCATCTCACCTTTGGCATTCATCAGCTGAGGCACAACATCCTTCGGGAGCTTCTATTGAAGAACATAATTAATAGTAACATAGTTAGCAATGTAGTTTACTTAAGAAGAATGTATGCAAAAGATGGACTAGTGACACAATAGTACAAAATCTTACCAAGCTATTTGTACGGATGTTACCATCACTCAACTCGTGGACTAGTGGCACGTATCCACTATAATTTTGGCTAATTTCATAATTGATCTTAAAAGTCATAACTGTAGTAGGTCTGAGCCATAACTGTAGTAGGTCTTGTCTACAGCCTTCCGTGTATTTCTTGGAGAAAAGAAATAAGCTGTCAATTATAAATAAACAAGTTTAGTAGGGATGAATACCAACTATTTTTAAATAAACAATATAAATTACTTAACAAATTTGTTTGACAAACTCACATAGAGGTAGAATTGGAATCATGTCCACATTCACCCAAATGTCGATATTATCTTCAGGATCATCTTCAGGACCAATATCGAAGGTTATTTTCATATCCTCCTGAAATCCGTAGGCCTTGCATAGTCCTTTCCAATTTGAACAACCAAAATGTGTGTGATTTACTGCATTGTAGAGCTTAACCCTAAAAACGAAACCATGTTTCATCTTTAGGTGAGCTTTCTTCGTCTCCATACTCTCCCTATCTTCGAAACCAAGCTTGTCTAAGACATACGGTCTTGCATAGCAGGGGATGCACTAGTTGAATTGTAAAAAACGGAAATTACACGTTAAAGCAAAAAGCACAAGTCATGCTTAATTATGAAAAAATACTTGCCGTTGTTACATACCGTAAAATGTTCGAAGTCTCCTTCAGTGTAAGGGTGAAGCACCCATCGTTATCCAAGCGAGGCCTGTCGCACATACCCCCCTCATCGGTGCAGTAATCACACTCGGAGATCCTATCATCGTCAGACATTTCCTGTGTTCATAATTCAAAGATTAAAAATCGACGGCAATTACTAGGAACTCAACACACAGATCATTATTCAGCACGGGTTGTCATTCGGTCTGTCGAGTCTTCCTTGAAAAATCTCATCTCACGAGGTGTATATGGTGGGCACTCCCTCTCTGATATTGCGACCGTCGGTGATGGTCACTCCTCCTTTCTTTCCAAAGTGCATTACACCAAAATGTCTAGCACACGGGAAAGAAGGAGAAGCGACCCCCACGACAACAGTCGAGATTCTTCCTCTCTGATATTTAGACCGTATATGGTGGACACTCCCTCACAGATATTTCGACCGTCGGTGATGGTCACTTCCCCCCTTCTCTCGTGCATTACCAAGGTATATCACGAGAAGAAGAGGAGGAAACGACCCCCACGACAACAGTCGGGATCCTTCCTTCAAGAATAGACTGAAAGTCACACAAGGAGCCCCGACAGACTGAAAGTCAACCCGTTAAATATATCGAGTAATGACATAAAAAAATGGCCTATGTTTTGCCGGAATGTCGTTTAGTTCCTGTTCTGGCAAATCACGGGCACTCGATATTTCCTACTGTATAGCACAAGCCATGCTGAAATCCACAAAAAAATTCGGCATGACCTTTGCTAAAATAGGACATATTGAGCGCCTGAAATTTGCCGGAGCGGAAATGAATCAACATTCCGGCAAAACATAGGCCACTCGGAGGTGTTCCCTGCAAAATCATACACATGTCCAAAGAGACAACCAATACATGTCCAAATATCATCATATATACAAACCGTACCACTCTCGACAGAATGTTTTAGTGACATGAAACAAAGAGCGGAGGAGGAGGAGGAGGTCGACTTTTAGCTCACCCACTCGCCTGTAGAGGAAGTAGAGGAAGCTCCGACGACGATCACTCCAGGGAGACACGACACTAGAAAGCCTGCATATTCCACCGAGTGAAAAATTTAGATCATCAAATCTCATATAGCATTCTTTAAAAGTATAATTGGCAACAACATTTTTATAGTTTATTCGATACCTAAAATATTTAAAGGTATTTGGTTAATGTAAATACCTAAAAAAAAATTATTCGATACCTAAAACATTTTTATATTCAAAAAACCTATTCGATACCTAAAATTTTCTATTGTACTCAAAAAACCTATTCAGTGCTCTAATGATGAAATGGGCTCATATATATATGAACACCTAGGGTTCATATATATGAACAAAATTAGTAAAACTTCTGAAACTATTGCACTTGATCATCTAATATTCAGAGATACCTAGGGTTCATACATTCAGAGATATACAAGGCCATCTAAAATTCATCCAACACATCTAATGAACAGAACTCTCTTGACACCCTAACAAAAACCCTAGCTAATTTGTATCCTATGAATTAACAGGAATAGGGTGGGTTTCAGAATTCAGATCCTAGTGCTCAATTCATCCATTCATCCATTCATTCAAATATACATTCAAACAAAATTGAATTGAGAGGAGAGGGAGGTGCTCACGGTGGGCGGGGCGGGGCCGAGACGGAGAGGGGAGGGCCGGCGCGGGGGAGGGCGGCCGCGCATCGGGAAGGGCCAGTGCGGGGGAGGGCGGCCGGAGCAGGGCAGTGCGGGGGCGGGCCGATGAGCGTGGGGGAGGGCCCGTGCAGTGGAGAGGGAGAGTGATGAGGGAGAGTGAGGCGGCTGCGCGTAGAGGATAAGATCAGCTTAGCAGCAGCGCGGGGCAAGGGCCCCTGCTACTGCTAAGCAAATTATCTGTAGTGCGGGGTTCGGGCCCACGCTGCTGCTAAGTGGGGCCGGGGAGCTGGGCCCAGGCTGGCCACAGTAGCAGCGCGGGTGATGGGGCCCCCGCTACTGCTAATGGGCTTAGCAGTAGCACGGGCCCGTGACCCGCGCTGCTAATGTGGCCAGCCCGTGGGGGCACGGTGGGTCCCACTTAGTAGTAGCGCCGGTGTGGTGGGCCAGCGCTACTGCTAATGTCCACCTGCAGCGTTGGTATTTAGCGCGCGCTACTGCTAAGTAGCAGTAGCGCGGCCCATTTACCCCACGCTGCTGTTACTGTCTATCTATAGGGTTTTCCCTAGTAGTGACAGTGGATGAATATCAGAGGGAATTCCTCAACTTGTCTCGCTATGCTGAAGATGACGTCTCGAGTGACGCACGCAAGCCGGAGAAGTTCCGTGAAGGACTGGATCCTACTCTAAAGCATGCCCTTAGTCTCCATGAGTTCACAGACTTTGCAACACTTGTCAGCAAAGCTATTCAAGCTGAAACTAGTCAGACTGAGCACCAGGAGTCTCTTAAGAGCACTCGTGACGTTGGCTCATCTTCGGGCCCGTCTTCTCAGAAGCGCCGAGTGTGGATTCCGCACAATGTCCATCACCGACCTCCCCCAGCACTGAGACCATCTTATGTTGCCCCTCGTCCGCCTCCGCCACCGAGAGAACTCAGAATCCAAGATGGATAGCCCAATACTATGGCTCCTCACCCCGCACGCGGAGCCTGTCATAAGTGTGGAATGCCAGGTGATACGTCTCCGACGTATCTATAATTTTTTATTGTTTCATGCTATTATATTATCAATCTTGTATGCTTTATGTGCCATTTTATATCATTTTGAGGAACTAACCTATTAACCCAGTGCCTAGTGCCAGTTGTTGTTTTCTACTTGTTTTTGGTTTTACAGAAAACCCATACCAAACGAAGTCCAAACACGATGAAACTTTTTGACGATTTTTTCTGGACCAAAAGAGACCCAAGAAGCTTTAGGTGGACTCCAGATGATAGACGACGAAGCGACAAGGCAGGGGGGCAAGCCCAGCCCCCTTGTGGGCCCCCTACTGCTCTGTTTGACCTAATTACTAGCCTATAAATTCCCTAATATTCCAAAAAACCCAGAGCACCAGACGAAAGAATTATTCCGCCGCCTCAAGCCTCTGTTCTTCTGCGATCCCATCTGGAGGCCTTTTCCGGTACTCTGCCGGAGGGGGAATCCATCACGGAGGCCATCTTCATCAACCTTGCTACCTCCATGATGATGTGTGAGTAGTTCCCACAGGACCTACGGGTCCATAGCAGTAGCTAGATGGCTCTCTCTCTCTTTTTGATCTTCAATACAATGTTCTCTTCGGAGATCGATTCGATGTAATCCTTTTGCGGTGTGTTTGTTGGGATCCGATGAATTGTGGGTTTATGATCAGATTATTCATTGAAAGTAATTGAGTCTTTTCTGAGATTTATTATGCACCAGTGGAGAAATGGCTAGCCACAACTTTTGTTGGTGGCGCGCCATTTATAATCAACGCCAGCACTATTTTTTTCAAATAGTGGTGACGTTGCCATATTTGGTACGACATTACAAATACCATAGTGGTGGAGTTGGAAAATACTTGAACGCCACTTGTACGTGGAACCCACAGTTGTTACTAGGCATAATATAGTGCTCGCGTCGCATAACATGGAACGCCAGCACTATTATGTTTAGTTGTGTCGTGTCATGGCTTGCCACATCAACACTATATGACGCGGGGTCTGTTTTGAGACTTTAATGTTTTTACCTTTTTATTTTTTGTAAGTGGTGACCATTTTTATATTGTATTGTACTTAATATTTATTAAATTTAGAGTCTTTTTATTAAATATTTGACCTTTTTATTTTTTGTAAATGGTGGTGAACATTTTTATATAATAGTAGTCAAATATTGTAGTTACTTTTTTGAAAGTAAGAATATTTGAATTGGAAATGCTAACATTTTTTAAAATATATTTAGTCTTTTAACTATTATTATTAAAGTAAAAATATTGTTGTTAATTTTTAATAAAATAATTTTTTTATTATAGTACTAGTATTTTTTTTGAGCAGTTATTATAGTACTAGTATTATTTTTAGTCTTTTAATAAATTAAAAAATAATAATTACTGGCCCACTAGCCTATTGGGCCTAGCCCAAGAGTGCGTCGGAAGCACTGGGTCAAAACGGAGGGGTATCGGACCCCCTCGTCCCAAATTCTCTCTCTGCCCGCGCTCTCTCTCTTCCTCTGTCGTCTTTCCCCTTTCGCCGTGGCTCGTCACCGGCCGATTCCGGCCATTTCCGGCCATCTCCGGTACTGAGGTAAACTTCTACAGCTCCCCCTCTCGCCACCCTATCTTCTGCTCATTGAGGTCACATGCCGATATGCATGGCTAGGGTTTCAGCGACAGCGACGGAAACACGAGTTGCTAGGGTTTCGACAACAGAAACGACAGTCTGCTAGAGTTCATCCCCTCCACCTTCTTTCTCCTCCCTACAAAATCATATGTGAGTTCATCTCCTCCCGATCTGATTTGCATCGCTAGGGTTTCAGTTTGGCAGTGAAGTGAGTAGGCAACATATGCATTTAGTTGAACTAGTTTCATTGTCTTCGATTTCATTTAGTTGAACTAGTTGCAATATTTAGGTAACTTTAGATTTGGCAGTTCATTATCTTTGGCAGATTTGGTAGATTTGCCCATGTGTGCCAAACTATAATTTAGGTAATTTAGGCACATTTGGCAGATTTGCCCATCTTAGTCTCCACTGTAATTTAGGCATGTTTGCTCTAGTTAGTCATGGCCAAAAAGACCAAACTAGTTATTTTGTTTGTTTGCCAGAGCTATATATCCATATGTTGTCATATGAATTAGAGTAGGAACTAATGTCCTAGTCATATGTTGAACTACTTTGTCAAAAGTGTCATCAAGTTGAACTACTTTCTTATTCTTGATCATAGTACGGCTAGTGTGAACTATGAAATTGTTAACTAGTTTCATAGTCGTACTCTAGTGGCATTCGTTCTCTAGTTATAATAACTAGTGTGAACTATGAAATTGTTAAGTAGTGTCGACTATGAAATTTCGGTATGTGAAGTTTGTTGTCAATCCTACTTATGGCATTTTTAAGAATTGTTTAAGTATTGTTTGCTTTAGGTCATAGCCAAAAAGACCAAACCTTCAAGGAAGAGGAGGCCGTGGGTACAAGTACAACCCCTGGCAACGAACTTCAAATCGACAAGATGGATGTGGATGACCTGTCCAAGAAGATCAAGGAGCTCCTCAATCACAATAGGTATAGATCACTACCGTCCCCAAATACAATTTTCATTTCTGCTCAACATCATCTATAATACAATGGCACGATCAAAATTAAATCTGATATCAATATCATCTTTATAAATATTACAAACTCAGGGATCAGCTTCTCAAGGAGCCAGTAATTCTACTAGTCTCCAGCACATGCGCACACAGGCTAGCCGATATACACATAAGCAGTAATTTTTTTCCAGTCCTTAGTAAATTTACATGTGACAAATTTCCAATGGCTGGCCAGATGAGTGCTGAATTGGGATTTCCTATTTTGTGCTATGGAGTATCTTTTAATTGTTTGTTGCAAAATAGTGAAATAAAAATCAGTGACCACCATACTGTTATGTATTTGTATGTTGCATACTTCATACATTGCTTATCGTACTAGCAGAGTGGAGAGATAGCACAAAAAAAGATGAAAAATATAACATTTGAGTACACTATTGCACCGCATGGACAACAAATCTTAGCTGCCATTTGTAGAGTCCCTTTTTTCGGAAAAAAGAAACCAAACTATGTTTGCTGTAAATGTTGTTGGTGTTTCTATTTGGACAACTATTTCTCTAATTCTATTTTTGAACGTACATAAATTTTCTAACTCCAAGGACATATATGTCCAATTAAACCAGGTGTCTCATTGTGGTCGATGATGTACGGAGCCTACCAGCCTGGGAAGCTATCCGCATAAGATTGCTAGAAAAAAAATTGCGGCAGCAGAATCATTGTGACAACTCGGATAGAGGCGGTGGCCATGGCGGCTAGTGCCTCAGAGTACTTTGTCATCATATGAAGCCCCTAGAACCAGAAGCCTCTAAGAAATTGTTTGTCAAAAGAGTGTTTGGCTCCACAGAGAAGGATACTTGCCCCTCGGAACTTAAAGTTCTCATGGACACGGTTTTGAAAAAATGTGGTGGGTTGCCATTGGCCATTGTTAGCATCACCAGCCTTCTAGCAAGCTACAGGTCGGTTGAGGGCATAGGGATGTGGGAAAGAGTTTCTAGATCAATTGGTTCTCATATGGAGAGCCACCCTACCCTCGAGGGGATGAGGCAGGTGATTACACTCAGCTATGACTACCTGCCTCATCATCTCAAGGCTTGCATGATGTATTTGCTATAGGATTGCATAGTTTTCTGTTTCTCCTTCATCAATAGAGCCTATGACTGTGTCCTTTAGTGTAGCTACTATTATACCATGTTGCCATGATTCACATACAGTAAGAAACACTATTTATTATTATTTATGGACTAACCCGGACTCACGGTTCCTTCTGAGCTATACTGTTTTTATGAGGTTAACTTCATTAGGGATGTCATCACAATCACAAGCACCAGAAGGGTTTGAGGTTCAAGCTTGGGGATGCCCAAGGCATCCCCACTTTAATTCTAAGAAGAGCCAATAGGCAAAGCTTGGGGATGTCCAAGGTATCCCCGTTCTTCATCAACATCCATTGTACGATCCCTTTTGAGGCCCATTACTTTTGTATTGCCTTGTTTGCATTATCTTGGACCATTCTTTTGTTTTTGATTTTGAATAAACATAATCATCGCCTCTAGTCGTTTGCATCATTGTGGAGAGAAAGTGATTTGCTTTGTTATTTACTCTATGTGCTTCACTTAAATCTGTTAGAGTAATAGAAGTGGCGTGTTGTGGTTATAACTTTCTGTGCATCACTTAGATTTTGTTGGGATGTTTTGGGACTTGGTTGGCACATGTTTTAATGTTATATCTTGAGCTTATTATCTTAGGTTTAGTTCTGAATTTTAAGTCTTGCATGCTTGGGATAGTAATTAACTTGATAAAAACACCGAATTCGAGTCTGTTTCAATAGTTGTTGATATTTGGCTTTGGTTTTGAGACATTATTATCACTATTAATTTGTATACAAAGTAGCTAATGCTATTTAGAGATAAGATGGTATATTCAATGTTCAAGAAAACCTTTGCCTTTCTTTCACCTAATAATAAAAATTGGGGACTCTTAAATTCCATAGTTTTGTTTGCATGCAACCATTATAGACTAGTGTCATTGATATGGCCAGAGTGGAACGATGGTTTTTAACCTACCAATCTTCTCCCATGGGATATTTGGCTTGCTGCACTATGCTCCAGTAATGCCATGAGGCACTTATTTGGTTGATGAGTTCTTTACGATTAATACAAGTTTTGAGTTCTGTGCTTCCAGCCAAATAATCTTTTTGCTAGTCTCTTCTGTGCCGAGTATTGCCCACTCTCACATTGAGACATGGTGCATCCTTCACTGGTACACCCAACCACGTGGGAGGACTTCCTCTTGTCCTCCTACACATAAACCCAGCATCTCCTCAAAAGAGCCACCATACCTACCTACATATGGCATTTTCATAGCCATTCTGAGTATATTGCCATGCACTACCATCATTTATTTTACAAGACTAGAGATATGTTGTCATTGCCATATGCTTTGCATGATCATTATAGCTAGCATTATGCTTTTTTATGGCTAGGCCATTTGCTCATTATATACATGCTACGCTAGATCATTGCACATCCTGATACACTGCCATAGGCATTATATAGAGAGTTCTTTTTCATGTACATAGCAAGAGCTATGTTTGCACTTAGATGAAGTTGAGAAAAGTGTACTGATCATTATTGTAAGGTGTTGCTTCTACCTTGAGAGAAAAAATGCACCAAGGAGGTGCCAGAAAAAAAGTTGTGCCACAAAGGCACCAAAAAAGTGAGAGAGACAAGGAGCAACATCATTATCCTTTTTTAGAGTACACATGTCAAGTGCTTCAAAGTAGCACTAAGTGTTCAAAGTAGAAAAGTTATATAGTGCTTCAAAGTAGCACCAAGCATTGGAAGCAAAAATAAGTGCTTCAAAGTAGCATAGCTTCATGCATTTCATTGTAGAGGGTTCATGAGTTTCATTGTCACATTATAGAACTTTGCTTGTATATTCCAATGATGAGCCTCCTCAAATGAGCTTTAGGTCTTCGTGAGCAAGCAAGTTGGATGCACCCCCATTAGTCCATAGGAGAGCTTTCATTCATATATAGCTCTTTGTGCATCCTAGTTGCATGGCAATTCCTACTCCTTGCATCAATATCGATCATATGGTCTTCCTCTTGTCCTGATGGTCAGCCGCGTTGGTGCAAGACTTTCTTTGTTCTCACTTCTTTAAACCCCCAACATTATGTTCTCTTGTCCATATTAGGGCACGGACTCATACTTCTGCTCAGATTCTGAATTTGTGAAGATTGTGAAATAGAGCAAACATGCAACAAGTGATTGTATTCGGTCTTGTATTGAGGGTTAGCCTAGAAGTGATTGCCATGTGTACATACTTTGCATAGATGATTATCAATGTGTTCCCAATAAATATTGACATTCTTTCTAAATCTTTGGTATTGGTGATTTTGACTTGATGCATTTGATTATCAAAGAATATGTGGGAACTTCTTTTGTATGCATTCAGATTGTTGAAAATTGTTAATATAAACCTTTATCAAACATCTTTATTATTGGCTGAGACTCACCATAAGTGTTTGCATCAGTTAATCTAGTTCATGACAGGTAGCATTCATATCCAAACATTATCCTTGTTATCATCTTCATGCTCAAGGACGAGCATGGCTTAAGCTTGGGGATGCTGATATGTCTCAAACATATCTATAATTTATGTATGATTCATGATATTTTATTATCATTTATACACACTTTGGGTACACTTTTATCAATTTTATTGGACAAATATATTAATCAAGTGCCGAGTGCCAGCTCCTGTTTTCTTCTCTTTTTGGAATTTCAGGAAATCACCATATAAAAAGTATTAAAAAACAGAAGAAAAATAGGAGAGGTGTTTTCTCACTGAAAGAAGACCGGGGGACCAAGGCCCAACACCTGGAGGGGCCCATCATACCTAGACCCCCCCTCTAGGCACCCTACTTACAAGGGCACCCAGGTGGGGCGCCTACAGCCTGTGGGCATCCCCGGGGTGCCTCCGGTACCTGATGGTCTATAAATGCCTCAAAACCCTACCTCAAATTATGACTTTTTTTACACCGCCACCACTTCCTATTTTGAGGCGATCTTCATTTTCCCCCTAATATGGCACTCTATCGAAGGGGGATCCTTCATCTTCAACCTCCACATCAACCCTTGCTGCTTCCATGGCGATCCGGGAATAGTCCCCTAATAATCCCCAAGTGCAGGGAGTATTGTAGCACTTTCCAAAGTGGAGGTCGTAAGTATGGAATGTCTAACCAAAGGGAGCTAAAGGTAGGATTCTTATTCTCTCAGGTTCTATCTGCCAATGATACAACCCTACGCACACCGAACATTTGCTTAACCTAGACAAGATAACTAAAAGTACTTTGCAGGTAATAAAAGGCACGGTAATATTTGTCACTCCGACCCCCCTTGCATATTCATCTCAACATACTACTAACCCTAAAGTGTGATCCACATACGTGTGCACTCATATGATGGGCACCAAAGGATAGCAATATATCATACATACAACTCATATCAATCATAATAGATCACCAAGAACCATTGGACAAAATAAAACTACTCAGACATAATAGTAATGCGAGAAATCATTGGATAATAATTAATCACATCAAACACCATGTTCAAGTAGGGTATTATAGAGGTTTGTGGGAGAGTGGACCACTGTATAGAGAGGAAGGAAGGCGATCGAGATGGGGGTGAAGGCGGCGGAGTCGATGGAGACGATGGCGATGATGATGGTTCCCCCGACAACACTCCAGCACCACCGGAAGAGAGGGGGAGAGAGAGGCCCCCCTCCTTCTTTTTCTTCCTTGGCCTCCCCCCTAGGTGGGGGAAGGTTTCCGCCTCTGGTCCATATTGTTCATGGCTCCCGGAGGGCGAGAGCCCCCCTCCGAGATTGAATCTCTCCTCGAGCAGTACTTTTCTGGAATTTCCCTCTGTGCTGAAATCTGAGTCCCGTCACCGTTTTATAGATTCCCGGAGATCCATAACTCCGAAAAATGTAAAACAATTTGGGCGGTTCAGAAACATCTAGAGCAAGACTATGAATGAAGGGCGGCCGCAACCGACCTACACAATGCCCATGCAGGTGGACCCCGGGGCCAGGGGTGTGGGTGCGGGAGGTGGCCGCGTGGCTGATTAGTCCCTTTAGTGATCCGGTAAAGGAGCAGAAAGGATTCTCGCCTTTTTTTTCCAGAGGTGACGCTGAGTTATTGAACCCACGAGAGGACGGTGCCCTTGAAGTCAAAGGCTTCTACCAAGATTTTGCGAGAGAATTAATTTCAACTTTTGACCAGATCAAAATCAAGTTGCAACTAGGAACACTTATAACAAAAATAGGCATGGGTATGAGGAATTATTCTTACAACCATATATTTGCGGTCGGGATCATTATGATCTGAATTTGTGCCCTGGAAATTATCCATCGAGATGTGCTTGCTACATATCGAAGTGAGGGATGTGGCCAAATTACGTCTTGACCGGCACGCATCCTGCATCAAGAGTCAGTTGTCCAGCCGAAGGCCCTATCCGCCGCGCGGGGTTGCCCTGGTAATTATGATAACAATAATCAGACAAAAACATTGGGCGTTTAATGACTACACCTCTTGTATCCCCAGAGATAGGATCCATGTTACCGTACTAAACCTTTCTGTTACTGGTGTTCAGAATAACACATCATGGTCTCCCTCCCATTAGCCTATCCGTGACTCGTTCTCCATGATCCTGGGTACCTGCACGGATGAAGAACGTGAATGAGACAAGAGACAACTACGAAGCAATTTTATGTTACACGTACGAGACATTAATTCAAAGTACTTCCATCGATCCCTCCAACAAATACATCGGATTGTAGGGCTACGCATCAACCCATGACCTTACCGAACTACTCACACATGGAGCTCAGATCGCATGAATGAATCATTGAAGAACACATCATGAAGATTGATTGATTGATAATATGTCTTAGAATGGATGCCGGATGTGATATCTGATTACAAAGTATGGCTAGAAGGCTGAGCACTATGGTGGTGAAAATTGTGGTGGCTATGGAGATGTAGATGGGAAATGGCGGCGGCTAGGGTTGATGGAGATGACTGCTGCGAAGATGGCGATGCGTGGCATCATCCGTTGCTCTTCTGGCATTGGGCCTTTTATAAAGGTTATTCAGGTGTATCAGACGGTGCAGTTGGCAATCCATACGACCATCCATATGAGCGGTGATGGTCGTATGGAACACCGTCTTTTGCTCTGGCTCCTCTGCTGCGCCTCCCACTTGATCTCCACTATCTCCACTTTACTCCTTTCCATGTATTGGCTTGATTTCGTCCATAAATAGCCCAGTTCCTGTGAAATCAAAATAAAGATTGGATATTTGGAATCATTTGCATTCATTAGTCATTAGTAGCAATATCGGAGCAAATATCTCAATTTTTATGAAATATCTCGGTTTAAACTCAGATTAGACGTGTGTGATTATGTCGATGGTGTCTTGCTAGGCGAGTTGCTGCGCGGCGAGCATGACCTCGAGGTGGACATTCTCCGACGTGGCAGTGGGCAGTTGCAGGGCCACCAGTGCGTCGAAGAGGTTGTCTCCATAGAGGCTGGTGAGGGTGGCGGGCATCGCAGAGCCTGGGCGCATGGGCTGGAGGTGTACGTCAAGGTCGTCCGCGAGCTTTTTGACGATGGTGAACTTGTCGAGGAAGCCGACGAGGGCCTCGTCGAACAAGAGGACAAATTTGTCGTCCAAGACTCCTCTCGCCCTGGTGGCCGCAAGCACGACCTGGAGACGTTCCTCGGTGCCGGGCCGTAGGCCGGCGTCGTGGACCATCTGGCACAGCCAGCTCATGCTCGCGCTCATCGCCTCCATGGGTCTAGCTTCTGGTCAATTGATCTTGTGATTGGAGTGATCACTCTTGCCCTTGGTCTAGGTGCGTAGGTGCATACGATTTCGTAGATGGATTGGACTGGTGGGGAGCCTTTATATGAGAAGTGTAGGCTGGGTTGCATTGACGTGTGCGTTGGCCATCTACTCCTCGGTCCTTACTAGTACTAGTAGTGTACTAAACGGCATCGGCTAGCTGCATGCAAGTTCTACCATTATTACTTCCGTCGCCTCAGCATGCTAAGGAGGATGCATCATTGGCCATTCTATGGGGCTGTTGGGATAGGCGCCCTAGCCTGCCCAGCCAATATATTGGCGTTGACCGGGGCTTCGTATCCTGCTTGGATGGAATCCAATTCTTTGGCATGCCAGCCCCGCCTGAGCCTTTCCCCGCTGTTTTTGCGCCAACGCGCTGGCAAAACGGTGGCGGACAAATTGCTCGCCAATTTTTTGGCGCATCAACGGCGCCCATGATTTGGTGGGGCGGGCCTGGGCTGGAAGCAAACAGCCCCTACGTATCGGGAACCGCTTCTCCTCGCCTTTTTAGCATCATTCAAACCGTATGAGCTTCGAGTGGTAATCAATTTAATTAGAAACGATATAAAAATTATACGTAACAAAAATTCCCTCCTTTCTGGTTCATCTCAAATAATATTTGAGATTTCCACTCTATTAAGCTCACTTTGAGTCCAATTTGAGTTAAAGTGCTTTGACTCTCACTACCACATTTAATTCATAGAAATAAGAGATAGATAATTAGTGGTCATGCATGCATCTTATTATACATGCACCATGCAAGTCCAATAAGAGGGAGGGTGCTACGCTTATTACTTCGGAAATTGAATATATGGAAAGTATTTCCTTGGGCATGTTATCCTCACAATATCTACCTTTGTTGATGAGATTTCAGATTTGAGCCCTCAACCGGAAGGAAGAGTGTATAATATGATTGGAAACTACATTCAAATACGAATAAAACAATACTCCATCTATTTATTTATAGAGGGAGTAGTATATTTTTTGTGACATTCATTTCTACATATTGCTAGTCAAATACTAAATCCAGACGCAGGTGGTAGTACTACTAAAACCAGACGATGGTAGTACTACTAAATCCAGACGGTGGTAGTAGTACTACTAGTAGTACTTGTAGTACTACTAAATCCAAACGGTGGTAGTAGTACTACTAGTAGTACTTGTAGTACTACCAATGTACTATCCGTTGGTCAAATGATTATGTGCTGCTCCTCACAGTGAAGTGACAAGACCCTGTGCCGGAGATGACACCAGAGTGTAGGCGGCGTGTTCGGATTACCAAAGTCAGCCTCACCGTGTGCAGTCACTATCATCAAGGCTGTAGAGCTACCCTGCTTACACCTAGCCGTGTTCTAGATAATTTGCCGTGTGTTGCCACGAGTTATAATAAATATTGTAGTGGGTATATTGGTTACCTCGTTGCCGCACCTATGCATGCGAACATTAATCGTAACGTAGTACCACATGCTGGCGTGTCGTAATATTACAAGGTTCAAACTGATATATTACAAATAGGAGTAATGCTACACCTACGTAGAGGGAATTATTAAGAAGTTTACGTAAGAAGTTTCGTTTTACGTGGAATGAAGCATTATCGTACAAATAGTTTCTAAATTCTACCACCCCTGTCAAGTCACTTATGGGCCTGATAATTTTACTTGTGACTCTATTGTCACTTGGGCTTCCAAAAAGAAATTCAGCTTCTGCACAGCCTTTGTCTTTCAGCTTTAGACGCTTGCGTTGATCAGCAAACCATTCATTTCTGCGCGATGAAGTTACGCCAAACCTCATTACCTTGAGCACACTTGCCTTCAGAACAAAGAACCTAGCAAATTTAATCTTGGGTGTGGTGCCTCGGTACTCGTTCAAATCAATTTCTGTAAGATGGAGATCAAGGCATTCGATAGGATTGTTATATTGCAGCAAATTTTTGACTTTCGGGTCTTTTCTTATCTGCAAAAGAAGAGAACATATTAGGCTAACCATAGTGTTTCTAGTCTATGTTACTTCCCACTATGACTAACCTTACGTATAGTGGGTACAACAACAACAAAACGATGCAGGTGAGCACGTGAGAAAAAAATACTAAAAACATTTCTTTCAGTATAGTTCCTAGATGCAGTTTTGAACACTACATTTGTCATTGTTACTGTTCATCCCTTCGAGGAGGGTCCAAGAGATGGCCGGCCCCACCCTCACCCCTATATAAAGGGTGGTGGCACAAGGGGAAGGGACACCCCCTTTGCCTAGCCGCAGCCCTGCCCATCTCTCCCTTCTCCTCGTTCCGATTTTGCTTGGCGAAGCCCTGCCAGTACTCCACCACCACCATCACCATCACGCCGTCGTGTTGATTGTGATCCCATCTACTTCTCCCCTTCGCTTGCTAGATCAAGGAGGAAGAGACGTCACCGAGCTG
The DNA here is from genome assembly GCA_039707655.1 of Elymus sibiricus. Taxonomy (NCBI): domain Eukaryota; kingdom Viridiplantae; phylum Streptophyta; class Magnoliopsida; order Poales; family Poaceae; genus Elymus; species Elymus sibiricus. The sequence goes on along the minus strand of CM077674.1, from coordinate 408,897,339 downwards.
CACGTGTGCTAAACTCGGAGGTGCCGTCCGTTCAGCGCTAGATCGGTTTGGATCGTGATTAGATCACGAAGAGTACGACTACACCAACCGCGTTATACATGCTTCCGCTTACGGTCTACAAGGGTATGTAGACACACTCCCCTCTCGTTGCTATGCATCTCCTAGATTAGATCTTGGGTTTTTCGTATGATTTTTTTTTATTTTCACGCAACGTTCCCCATCACTGTTCTACTGTTCTGTTGCAATGCCATCTTAGTTTGCCCAACATACATGTGAATATGCTACCTTCCTATTTTTCTGTACCTATTCCAGCTATCATACAGTTTTACATTCAACTAGTGTTTCTTTTACTCTGTTGTCCTGTCATATCCTTAGCTTGTACATCATACTCCCTCCGTTCGGATTACTTGTCACAGAAATGGATAAAAATGGATGTATCTAGAACTAAAATATGTCTAGATACATCCATTTATTTCCGGATGGAGGGAGTACATGTCAATATGTCATGCCTTTCTATTCTTCACCACTTATTACATCTCTCTACCATATCATGTTTTATAATTGAAGCATCATTCTTCTGTACAAGGCATGTAAGCGGAAGATAGCTATGTTAGAATCTGAAGTGGTACAAACAAGGTCTTTGCAAAAGATCCAAACTCCAGGAGATTGTAACCCAACTCCAGTGTTCATAGGAATTGCTTCAGCACAGAGAAACCCAACTCCTGTAGATAATAACCAGATTCCAGTGGCCAAAGAACCAGTCTGCTCCAGTCCAGCAAAAATATTTCCACTCCTTGCTAGGAAGCGTGTGCGTATCCTCACATCATGAAATTTTATAGCAGTTAGGTCACATTTGAACTTATATTTTCTACATGTGTCTTACGCATATCTCTTGTAGAAAATATGCTTAAAGGATAGCAAACGTTCTAAACTAGGATCGTGTTCGAGGAAAGTATCTTGCAGCAATGCTCTGCGCTCCAATGCTGATGTAAGTAGCTGTTGTATATCACTATATTTTTACATCAGTATGTAGTTTATTAAGTAGCATCGGCGTGAACCCAACCTTCAGTACCCTACACCAATTATCTGATCTAAATTTACTTGTAGCAAAATGTATAATTAAGGCACTAATGTAGATTTTTATAAGAAAAACTGCCTGGTAGATTTGCATACTGAGCCGCATGATTGTACTATCTCATATATTGCACATTACTAAAATCTTTTGGTGTGGTCTGGTTGCCCAATCGTTCATTGTGTCAATGTTGCTTTCCTATTAACTTACCCCGTTGATGACAGCAGTGCCATATTGTGTTAATTTGGTGTAGGCTGGTGTGGTCTGGTTGCCCAAACATTCATTGTGTCAATGTTGCTTTCCTTATTAACTGACCTGGCCGATGATAACAGTACCATATTGTGTTAATTTGGTGTAGGCTGCTGAAGATAAGAAGACAAAGTCTCAAGACAACAAGGTGATACGTCCATTTTGCATCATGTTTTGCTACTGTTATTTATAGTGTTTTTAATCATTATAACACTTTTTGGAGCAATTCTAATGCCTTTTCTCTCTTAATATGCAAGATTCACACAAGGAGGGAGAATGCCGGCAGCTGGAATTCTGGACATGAAAAAGCTATGTCAAGATACCTATTCTGCACATCTCCAAATGAGCTGAAATTTCACGGGGAATTATTTTGGAATAAATAAAAAATATTGGACGCAAAAAGTACCAGAGGGGGCCACCCAGGTGCCCACGAGGCACCAGGGCGCACCCCCCCCCAGGCGCGCCCTGGTACCTCGTGGGGCCCCTGGCCAGCCTCTTGCCTCCATTTTCCGGTATATAGGCCCATTTGCCCTAGAAAAAATAAGGAGAAGACTTTTGGGACGGTGCGCCGCCGTCTCGAGGTGGAACTTGGGCAGGAGCACTTTTGCTCTCTGATGGAGAGATTCTGCCGGGGATACTTCCCTCCGGGAGGGGGAAATCGTCGCCATCAACATCACCAACAACCCTCTCATCGTGGGAGGGCCAATCTTCATCAACATATTCAACAGCACCATCTCATCTCAAACCCTAGTTCATCTCTTGTATTCAATCTTTGTCTCAAAACCTTAGATTGGTACCTGTGGGTTGCTAGTAGTGTTGATTACATCTTGTAGTTGATGCTAGTTGGTTTATTTGGTGGAAGATTATATGTTCAGATCCAATATGCTATTTAATACCCCTCTGATCTTGGGCATGATGATGATTTGTGAGTAGTTACTTTTGATCTTTAGGACATGGGAGAAGTCTTGTCATAAGTAATCATGTGAATTTGGTATTCGTTCGATATTTTGATGATATGTAAGTTGTTGATTCTCTTAGTGGTGTGATGTGAACGTCGACTACATGACACTTCACCATCTTTAGGCCTAAGGGAATGCATTGTGGAGTAGTAATTAGATGATGGGTTGCTAGAGTGACAGAAGCTTAAACCCTAGTTTATGCGCTATTCCGTAAGGGGCTGATTTGGATCCATATGTTTAATGCCATGGTTAGAGTTATCTTAATTATTCTTTCGTAGTTGCGGATGCTTGCGAGAGGGGGTAATCATAAGTGGGAGGCTTGTTCAAGTAAGAATAGCACCCAAGCACCGGTCCACCCACATATCATATTATCAAAGTAGCGAACGCGAATCAAACCAACATGATGAAAGTGACTAGATGAAATTTCCATGTGTCCTCGAGAACGCTTTACTTATCATAAGAGATCGTTTCGGCTTGTCCTTTGCTATAAAAAGGATTGGGCCATCTTGCTGCACTCTTTGTTACTATTGCTACTTGTCACTTGTTACAAATTATCTTGCTATCAAACTACTTGTTGCCGTTAATTTCAGTGCTTGCAGAAACTACCTTGCTGAAAACCGCTTGTCATTTCCTTCTTCTCCTCGTTGGGTTCGACACTCTTACTTATCGAAAGGACTACGATTGATTCCCTATACTTGTGGGTCATCAAGACTTTTTTCTGGCGCCGTTGCCGGGGAGTGAAGCGCCTTTGGTGAGTGGAATTTGGTAAGGAAACATTTATATTACGTGCTGAAATTTACTGTCACTTGTCACTATGGAAAGTAATCCTTTGAGGGGTTTGTTCGGGGTATCTTCACCTCGACCGGAAACACCAAGAGTTGCTCCTCAACCTACTGCACCTACTGAAAATATTGAAATTTGTGGATTGTTTAAGCTTGCAGGTTTATCCAGAGATGGAGTTAAGAAGAAAGTATTCCATTTATCTTTGGAGGGAAAGGCATTGACATGGTATAGGCTATGTGATGATACCGATACATGGGACTGGAACCGATTGAAACTGGAATTCCATCAGAAATTTTATCCTATGCATTTGGTTCATCGTGATCACAATTATATATATAATTTTTGGCCTTGTGAAGGAGAAAGCATCGCTCAAGCTTGGGGGAGGCTTAATTACATGATGTACACATGCCCCAATCATGAGCTCGCAAAGGAAATTATCTTACAGAATTTTTATGCTCGGCTTTCTCATGATAATCGAACCATGCTCGATTCTTCTTCAACTGGCTCCTTTATGAAGAAAACTATTGAATTCAGGTGGGCTCTTCTAGAAAGATTTGGAACTCGACAAAGGTAATGAGTCAGGTATAATACTTGAGTTCGACTGTGTTAAATTTTTTATGGCTACCGATGCTTTTCATAAGTTTAGCACTAAATATGGAATTGACTCTGAGATAGTAGCCTCCTTTTGTGAATCATTTGCTACTCATGTTGATCTCCCTAAGGAGAAATGGTTTAAATATCATCCCCCTATTAAAGAAAAAATTGAGGAACCCGTTAGTGTTAAAGAAGAAACAATTGTTTACCATGTTGATCCAGTTGTGCCTACCGCTTATATTGAGAAACCACCTTTTCCTGGTAGGATTAAGGAACATGCTAAAGTTTCAACTGAGGTTAACAAAATTAATATTAGAGCACCTAGACCCTCTGAACAAATTAAAGTTGAACCTAATGTTGCTATGGTTAAAGATCTATTGGTTGATAATATAGATGGGCATGTTATTTACTTCTGCAATGAAGCAGCTAGAATTGCTAAACCTGATCCTAAAGATAAAAACAGACCCGTTGTGGGCATGCCTGTTGTCTCAGTTAAAATAGGAGATCATTGTTATCATGGCTTATGTGATTTGGGTGCTAGTGTGAGTGCTATTCCATTTACCTTATATCAAGAAATTATGAATGATATTGCACCTGCTGAAATAGAGGACATTGATGTTACTATTAAACTTGCAAACAGAGATACCATTCCACCACTTGGGATCGTTAGAGATGTTGAAGTCTTGTGTGGAAAATTAAAATACCCTACTGATTTTCTAGTCCTCGGTTCTCCACAGGATGATTATTGTCCCATTGTATTTGGTAGACCTTTCTTGAACACTGTTAATGCCAAGATTGATTGCGCTAAAGAAATTGTTAGTGTTGATTTTGGTGGTATGTCTCATGAGTTTAATTTCTCCAAGTTTCGTAGGCAACCTCATAAGAAAGAATTGCCTAGAAAAGATGAAATTATTGGTCTTGCTTCTATTTCCGTACCTCCTACTGATCCATTAGAACAATATTTGCTAGACCATGAGAATGATATGCATATGAATGAAAGAAATGAAATAGATAGAATGTTCTTTGATCAGCCACCCATCCTTAAACACAATTTGCCTGGTGAAACTCTTGGAGGTCCTCCTCCACCTAAGGGTGATCCTGTATTTGAATTGAAGCAATTGCTTGATACATTGAAATATGCTTATCTTGATGAAAAGAAGATATATCCTGTTATTATTAGTGCTAACCTTTCAGAGCATGAAGAAAAGAGATTACTGAAAACTCTGAGGAAGCACCGAGCTGCTATTGGATATACTCTTGATGATCTTAAGGGCATCAGTCCCACTCTATGTCAGCACAAAATTAATATGGAGCCTGATGCTAAACCAGTTTTCGACCACCAACGACGATTAAATCCTAAGATGAAAGAGGTGGTAAGAACTGAAATATTAAAACTTCTGGAAGCAGGTATAATCTATCCCATAGCTGATAGTAGATGGGTAAGTCCCGCTCATTGTGTCCCTAAGAAAGGGGGTATTACCGTTGTTCCTAATGATAAAAATGAACTCATTCCACAAAGAATTGTAACTGGTTATAGGATGGTAATTGATTTTAGAAAATTAAAAAAAGCTACTAGAAAAGATCATTATCCCTTACCTTTCATTGATCAAATGTTAGAAAGATTGTCTAAGCATAAACACTTTTGTTTCCTAGATGGTTATTCTGGTTTTTCTCAAATACCCGTATCACAATCTGATCAAGAGAAAACCACCTTTACTTGTCCTTTTGGAACTTATGCTTATAGATGTATGCCTTTTGGTTTATGCAATGCACCTGCTACCTTTCAAAGATGTATGACTGCTATATTCTCTGACTTTTGTGAAAAGATTGTTGAGGTATTCATGGATGATTTCTCCGTTTATGGAACTTCTTTTGATGATTGCTTAAGCAACCTTGATCGAGTTTTGCAGAGATGTGAAGAAACTAATCTTGTCTTGAATTGGGAGAAGTGCCACTTTATGGTGAATGAAGGTATTGTCTTGGGGCATAAAATTTCTGAGAGAGGTATTGAGGTTGATAAAGCTAAGGTTGATGCTATTGAGAAAATGCCATGTCCTAAAGATATTAAAGGTATAAGAAGTTTCCTTGGTCATGCTGGTTTCTATAGAAGGTTTATTAAAGACTTCTCTAAAATTTCTAGGCCTCTTACCAATCTTTTGCAAAAAGATGTTCCATTTGTTTTTGATGATGATTGTCTAGAAGCCTTTGAAACACTTAAGAAAGCCTTAACCACTGCACCTATTGTTCAACCACCTGATTGGAACTTGCCTTTTGAAATTATGTGTGATGCTAGTGATTATGCTGTCGGTGCTGTTCTAGGACAGAGAGTTGATAAGAAATTAAATGTTATCCATTATGCTAGTAAAACTCTAGACAGTGCCCAAAGAAATTATGCTACTTCTGAGAAAGAATTTTTAGCAGTTGTGTTTGCATGTGATAAATTCAGATCCTACATAGTTGATTCTAAAGTAAATGTTCACACCGATCATGCTGCTATTAAATATCTTATGGAAAGGAAATATGCTAAACCTAGACTCATTAGGTGGGTTTTATTGCTACAAGAATTTGACTTTCATATTATTGATAGAAAAGGAGCTAAGAATCCCGTAGCAGATAATTTGTCTAGAATGGAAAATGTTCTTGATGACCCACTTCCTATTAATGATGACTTTCCTGATGAACAATTAGCTATCATAAATGCTTCTCGTAATACTCCTTGGTATGCAGACTATGCTAATTATATTGTTGCTAAATTTATACCACCTAGTTTCACATACCAACAAAAGAAAAAGTTCCCTTATGATTTAAGACATTACTTTTGGGATGACCCACATCTCTATAAACAAGGAGGAGATGGTATTATTAGGCGTTGTATACCTGAGCATGAACAGGAACAAATCCTACGGAAGTGTCATTCCGAGGCTGACGGAGGACACCATGTGGGAGACAAAACTGCACATAAGGTATTGCAATGTGGTTTTTATTGGCCTTCTCTTTTCAAGGATGCTAGTAAGTTTGTCTTATCTTGTGATGAATGTCAAAGAATTGGTAATGTTGGTCGACGTCAGGAAATGCCTATGAATTATTCACTTGCTATTGAACCATTTGATGTTTGGGGATTTGATTATATGGGACCTTTTCCTAAATCCAATGGGTATACTCATAGTTAATTGCTGTTGATTACGTTACTAAGTGGGTAGAAGCTATTCCAACTAGTAGTGCTAATCATAACACTTCTAGTAAAATGCCTAAAGAAGTTATTTTCCTAAGGTTTGGAGTCCCTAGATATTTAATGACTGATGGTGGTTCTCATTTTATTCACGGTGCATTCCGTAAATTGCTTGCTAAATATGATGTCAACCATAGAATTGCATCTCCCTATCACCCTCAATCTAGTGGTCAAGTAGAATTGAGCAATAAAGAAATAAAATTAATTTTGCAAAAAACCGTTAATAGATCTAGAAAGAATTGGTCTAAGAAACTTGACGATGCACTATGGGCTTATAGAACTGCTTATAAAAATCCTACGGATATGTCTCCTTATAAAATGGTTTATGGAAAAGCATGTCATTTGCCTCTTGAGTTAGAACATAAAGCATACTGGGCAATTAAAGAACTCAATTATGATTTTAAACTTGCCGGTGAAAAGAGGTTATTTGATATTAGCTCATTGGATGAATGGAGAACCCAAGACTATGAAAAATCCAAATTGTTTAAAGAAAAAGTTAAAAGATGGCATGATAGAAGAATTCAAAAACGGGAATTCAAAGTGGGTGAGCAAGTTCTATTGTACAACTCTCATTTAAGATTCTTTGCAGGAAACTTCTCTCTAAATAGGTGTGGCACCCCGGCTTAGAGAACCGGTTTACCAGTGTTTCCAACCCAGAGATCATGTCTTCTGGAAACACACAACAACTTGGAACAGAACTGAACTGAACTTTATTAAAATATCTCGAGTACAAGCTCATAATTTACATCGATAGCGAGGCCAAAGCACTACACGTGCTGAGACAATATCTACATTATTTATGGAACATAGCAGGGCCTCGATACTACTGGGTAGACTACGGCGTAGTGGAACATAGCGCGGAAAACTCCATCCACAGGGACACTGCTATGGACACGGCCTAGTTAGCATAGCACGAATCTTCGGGACCTCCGTCCTCGGCTTCTCCTGCATCTGGCATGATACGCCAGGTGAGTACTTGGAATGTACTCACAAGCTCATGGCAACCAAAACAATGTAGCAAACAATAGCATGGCAATTAACAGATTAAAAGATTAGGTTGCTCACTTACTGGTACCCAGTACCAACTTACTCTCATCTGGGTTGTCCCACAACCCTCGGAATGCTCACAGTCCACCGAGCACTTCCGAACATAAGACAAGTTCTCCCATCATTATTATTATTACGGTTGACCATCCTAGAGAGGCCTAAACGGACTGTCCAATACCGTGGACGCGGCTATTCGAATAGATTCCTACACTCTGCAGATGTTGCGCACTTTACCCACACTATGGAGTACTTGGCCTCGTGATCCCATTCGGTTGGACCGGTGGTGCTACAACGAAACCTGCCTGACCCGTGACCCCTCTATCGTACCACCGACAATCATACCCTCCCAGGGTCATGTTCTGGGTGGCCCCTGTGTCACCCCGTGACACCTGCCACCGTCGTGGCCACTAATTGTCCCAAACGGGGACGCCGGCAAAATAACTCAACTGGGCTCACAGGATTATCGTCGTCTACCTAATCAGGGCAGCACGCACGCATAACCCTCCCTAGTTTGGTGGTACCGATAAAAGAGCACAAAGCCAGACCAAGTCAAGGCCGTCCCATACCGGCAAATGTGGCTGCACGGAAAAGTCCGGGTAGGTGGCTCTTGATCAACCAACTAAGTTTAGTGTTGTCAAGAATTTAACCAGTATGGGTATTTACCCGAAATAATTAAATGTGGCAGTAGCTAGACAATTAAATAATTTACTAGGAATTAGCACATAGTAAAATAATGCTTGAAATTCAATTAAATAACCAACACTATTGAAATGCTTCATGCAATGGATGACATGGCTTGCCTTGCTCTGTTGGATTGTCCACAAACTCCTGGGCTTCAAATCCAAAAGAATTCCCTTCTGAAAATATTTTTTTAAAGCAATTGAAAATGTCACATATTACTGTTCTGTTCACCAGAAATTTTGTGAACAAGAGAAAAATACCAAAATTTTCCAGAAAATAAAGGGGCTCAAGACAAACCAGATGCAAAAAGAATCAATTGATTTGGACTTATGGTTAAAAAGTTATTAAGGGTCAAAGTTCTGGTCAAAATCTGGATTAAACAGAAAAATTAGAAAATCTCTCAGGGGGCCACGTCGAAGGCGTAATTCGCCCGGGCGTCTCCACTTACCGCTTCGGCGTGTGGCTGACGAGCGGGCCCCGCGGTCAGGTTTAAAAGGGGAAGGGGAGGGAACAGAGAAGAGTAGGACTCCGGCGATCGTCGCCGGCGATCTGGACGGCGGCCAGGTCAGGTGAGAGCGGGGATGGAACGAGCGCTTAGAGACGGATACGCACGTACCAGTGGCTTCACGAGAGGTGGCCGGACGGCATCGTCCCCTTCTCCTCCGGTGGCGGCGGCGCTCGGGTGTCATCGGAGACGGCGGTTCCGGTGAGGATTCGGTCGGGCAAGCGGTCGAGCAGAGTCAGGGGAGCGAACTGAGCTCAATGGTGAAGTCGGTGGAGGCTGAGGGAGAGTGAATTGGCGGGGAGGCAGAGCTCGGGTGGCGGCGGTGCTCCGGCGAGATGCGAGGCCAGAGGGCCTCTCGGCCTTGGCTCGGGCTCGGGGAGGTCGATTAGGAGGTGGACGAGAAGCTCGGGAGAGGCCGGGGAGGCCTTTTATAGGCAGGAGGCGAGCTCGGGCGAGTTCTCTGGAAACGGCGGGAACTGGGACACGTCGCCGGCGCTAGGATGCCGCGCTGGCTGGCTGCTTGCGGGCGACGCGATGGGAGAGGGCAGAGGACTAATGGCGGGCAGTGGCGGGTAGCGGGGGAAGAAGACGCGCCGCACAGCCACTGTTCCCGCACGGGCGGCACAGTGCGCGTGTGCCGTGGCGGCCGGCGAGGGCTTCTCCGGTGAGGGGAAGGGTCCAGGGCGGCCAGGTGGACATAGGGGAGTTAGTCGGCGCGCGGGGACAAGCTACAATCGCGCGAGGCAGTCGGACGCGACGCCATAGACACGGGCGCGGTGCAGAGCGCGCGCAATGGCATGCCATTGTCGTGCTCACCATGGGAGTTGATGTCTGCAGGCCGTCCAAGTCCAGCGCACCATGTCAAGAGTGTTCTACCTTGATCGTTTAGCCTCCCTGTGCCTCTGGTTCGACTAGGTTCACTCTGAACCGAAGTGTAGCTTCAGCTACAGTTTCTGACAGGAAACTTGAGAGAGATCTAGAGGAGAGGTGAGCTGGGGATGGAGCCAAAGGAGATGTCTGGGATGATCTACTTTGGAAGGACTCCAATCGGGCCAAGTTTGAAAGGATTTCATCAAGAATTGAATATAGTTCATGTACAAGTGCTGTACTGAACCAGAAACCTAGATGAGCTTGTAGCACTCATCTGGTTGATCTTCTGGAGCTGAATTTTGGTGTGGCAGGGTTATTTGGTGAGGAGAAGATGCCATAAAAATTTCAGCTCAGTTGGATACTTCTAGCTGGTACTTCCTTCACAGAGGTTCCAATTGGAGAGAAACTTGGCAGAATATTGGTGATGAAAATTTGTACTGGACCAGATGATATTTTTGGATATTGTGGAAAGATAGGTTCCCTAATATCTCAGGGAATTTTCTGGGAATTAACTGAGTAGGGAACAATTGAGCTCCTTCACAAATGACCAGTACTGTCCAGAGAGCAAATGGAGTTTTCTGGACTAAACTTTATACTGGACCATGAAATGTTTTTGAAGATTGTGGGAGTAGATGATGACAAGAAGGTCTGAGATTAATTTGGGATTTTTCTGATCACCAGAACTATAGGTTGCTTTGTAACCCATAGTGATGTCAGATTTTCCCAAAGGAAGAAAATGAATATTTGGAAAAAAATAAAGAATTGGAAATTGATCTAGATGGTGAGTGACAAGATTATGGCAAGATGCTGAGGGCTCTGGATCAATCAGAGGAATTCATAAGTCCAAAGTCAACTGAAAAGGTTCAAAATCCATCCAAATTGCAAATAAAGCCAGAAAGATTTCGAAAAGAAAAAGTTGCCAAAAACCAGGGTGTCACAAACCTACCCCCCTTAGAATGAATCTCATCCTCGAGATTCGGTTGCTCAGGGAACAAGTGTGGATAGGCTGATCTTAGAAAATCTTCTCTTTCCCAGGTAGCCTCTTCCTCAGTGTGGTGATCCCACAACACCTTGTAAAATCTGATTGTCTTACTCCTGGTAGTTCTTTCCATCTCATCCAATATCCTGACAGGTCTTTCCTCGTATGTCAAATCTTTAGTCAACTCTAGCTCACTCATATCTGCCTGTTTGATCGGAGGTGCAATGCACTTTCTCAGCTGTGATATGTGGAAAACATCGTGAACGTCAGACAACTCCAGTGGTAACTCTAGCTGATATGCCACTCTGCCTCCTCGGGCCATAACCGGAAAGGGTCCGTTATACCTCGGTGCAAGCTTTCCTCGGGTATGAAACCTCTTTATTCCTTTCATGGGGGTAACTCGGAGATAGGCATAGTCTCCGGGCTCAAAAGTTACTTCCCAATGCTTTGGGTCATAGTATCTCTTTTGTCGGGACTTGGCTGCTCGAAGACGCTCCTGGATATCCTTGACTTGTTTCTCGGCCTCGAGCATCAAATATGTGCCGAAGATACGGCTGTCTCCTATCTGAGACCAATTTAAAGGAGTGCGGCATTTCCGTCCGTACAAAGCCTCGAATGGTGACATCTTGAGACTTGACTGATAATTGTTATTGTAGGAGAATTCTGCATAGGGTAGGCTATCCTCCCATTTGGGTCCATAGGTGAGGGCGCAGGACTGAAGCATATCTTCCACTATCTGATTCACACGTTCGGTCTGTCCATCGGTCTGTGGGTGATATGCCGTACTATGCTTTAGCATAGTTCCCAGGGCTTGGTGTAGTCGTAGCCAGAATGCTGAGGTGAATAGGGAGCCTCTATCGGATGTGATAGACTTGGGTACTCCATGAAGGCTGACTATCCGGGACATATAGAGCTGTGTGAGCTGATTCGCGTTGAAAGTGGTCATTACCGGAAGGAAGTGAGCCACTTTCGTAAGTATGTCCACGATGGCCCAGATAGCATCATGGCATCTTGTGGACTTGGGTAGTCCAACAATGAAGTCCATGCATATGTCATCCCATTTCCACTGGGGAACTAGTAAGGGTTGCAGTAGCCCAGCGGGTTTCTGGTGTTCGGCCTTGACTCTGTTGCAGATGTCACAACATGCGACATAGTATGCTATGTCCCTTCGCATTCCTGGCCACCAAAAGGTTTCTCGCAAGTCCTGGTACATTTTTGTTCCTCCCGGATGGATAGAATATGCAGATTCATGTGCCTCTCTGAGTATTTGCTGTCTCAAGCTGTCTTGATCAGGCACACATATTCGGTTCTCAAACCATACAGTATCCTGGTCATCAATTCGGAAGGACTTGGCCTTTCCTAGCGGAATGCGCTCTCTAATCTCTTGTATTTCTTGGTCTGATTTCTGAGCTGCCTTAATTTCTGCCATCAATGTTGGAGTAATTTCCATTGTATCCAGGCTAGTTGGGCCGCATAACACCATATTCAACTTGGCAAATTCTTCTCGCAGCCTCGGATGCATTCCCTCCATGAGTGCATTCAGGGTGCCTTGTTTACTGCTGAGGGCATCGGCGACTAGATTGGCTTTTCCCGGATGACAATTAATCCCAAGGTCATAATCCTTAACCAATTCAAGCCATCTTCTCTGCCTGAGATTCAGATCAGGTTGAGCGAAAATATACTTGAGACTCTTATGGTCTGTGTATATTTCACATCGCTGCCCAATGAGATAATGCCTCCAAATTTTTAAGGCATGAACCACGGCTGCCAATTCCAAATCATGAGTGGGATAGTTCTCTTCATGAGGTCGTAGATGCCTGGATGCATATGCTACAACCTTTCCTTCTTGCATTAGAACGCAGCCGATTCCACGCCTGGAAGACAGGGGCGGTGGTTAGCTTCGTCTTTAGCTCCATATAGCTGCTGTCACATTCTTCCGTCCAGGCAAATTTGTGGTTCTTTTTCAACAGTTCTGTCAATGGCTTGGCTATTTTTGAGAAGCCTTCGATGAAGCGACGGTAGTAGCCTGCCAATCCCAGAAAGCTACAGACTTCCGTTACTGTGGCTGGGGTCTTCCAGTTTAATACAGCAGTCACTTTGCTGGGGTCGACAGCCACACCTTGTTCTAACAGAATATGTCCCAGAAATCCCACCTCTCTTAGCCAAAATTCGCATTTACTGAATTTGGCATACAAGCGACGGGTCCTTAGTCTTTCCAGGACAGTACGGAGATGTTGCGTGTGCTCTTCTTCATCTTTGGAGTAGATGAGAATATCATCAATGAATACTACCACAAAATTGTCCAGAAAGTCCATGAAGACTTTATTCATCATGCTCATGAAGTATGCTGGAGCATTTGTCAGCCCGAACGACATGACTGTAAACTCATACAGACCATATCTGGTAGTAAAGGCTGTCTTGGGGATATCCTCTTTTCTGATTTTTAGCTGATGATACCCCGTTCGGAGGTCAATCTTGGAAAATACCCGGGCTCCGTTCAACTGGTCGAACAAGTCATCAATGCGAGGGAGCGGATATTTATTTTTGATGGTGACCTCATTCAGCTGGCGATAGTCCATGCACATTCGTAGGCTGCCATCCTTCTTTTTGACAAACAGCATGGGTGATCCCCACGGTGACGTGCTTGGATGAATACACCCTTTCTGTAATAATTCATCCAACTGTTTCTTCAATTCCACCAGCTCTAGGGAAGGCATGCGGTAGTACTTCTTGTAAATTGGAGCAGTTCCGGGAACAACCTGAATAGCAAACTCTAGTTCCCAATCAGGTGGCATTCCCGGTATCTCTTCTGGAAATACGTCCGGAAATTCACTGACTACCGGAATCAGACTTATGTCTGTAGCTGTGGCTTTGAATGCCATTCCCTTCTTTGACATCACTCTGCTAGCAGTGAATTGCACTATTTGGCCTGCCGGGTTAACCAGTGTCACCTTCCTGGTGGCACAGTTGATACACACGTGGTGTGGTACCAACCAATCCATTCCCAGTATTATATCCAGTCCAGGGGATTCAATGGCAACGAGAGTGGCTGGAAACTTCACATCGTGTATCAAAATTTCCAGATTCTTGTATATCACATTTGTTCTGAGCATGGAGCCAGGGGATTGTACCACCATGATTTTGTCCAAAAGAGAAGGAGAAAATTTGTGCAAGGTGGCAAATCTCCGCGAAATAAACGAATGAGAAGCCCCAGAGTCAAATAAAATTATTGCGGGTATGTTGTTAACAGAAAACATACCAATGACCACATCTGGTGCTTCGCGGGCTTCCTCAGCGGAGATATGATGGACTTGGCCATGGTAGAAGTTCGTATTGGGGCAGCGTCCAACACTGTTGACTTGTGGCTTGAAGTCGGATGGTGGCTTCCCATTTCTTGCGGGGCATTGCTTGGAGTAGTGCCCGCTCTGGCCGCAAGTAAAGCATGTGTTGTTGCGGCGACAGTCCTCCAGCACTGGCTGTTTGCCGAAGGTCTTGTCCTGGCTGACAGGCTTATTGTTGTTGTTGCCATTGTTCCAGGCAGCCTTGTACTCAGATGAACTTGGTTGCCAGATACGTGGCTTCTGCACAAACTGCTCACGGTTGTCCTTCTTGGGTTCAAACTTCCGCTTGCGATCATCGTTTCCTGACTTAAGCTCGCGTTTAGCTATGAAGGCCTTGTTTACCAGAGTTTGGAAGTCAGGAAAGTCCAGCATACAAAGCTGACAGCGGAGGGTATGATTCAGCCCTCCTAGGAATCGGTCAATCTTCCTTTCTTCGGTGGACACGTCATGGGTAGAGTACCATGCCAGATTATTGAACTTGTTCAGATACTCACCCACTGACATGTTCCCTTGAGTAAGAGCAAGAAATTCCCTCTTCTTCACCTTCATTATGCCAGTAGGAATATGATACTTGCGAAATACCTCTTTGAACTTTTCCCAGGAAATATCCTCTCTAGAAGGCCATAACATTATTGTGTTGTCCCACCATATGGCTGCTGGTCCTTCCAGGTAGTGAGTGACGAAAGGAACCTTATCTGACTCATCACAGCGGGCTATGTCCAGTTTCTTTTCCATAGTCCTTAGCCAGTCATCAGCTTCCATCGGATCCACAGCTTGACCAAAATTGGGTGGCTTGGTCCGCTGAAAATCAGACAGCTTAGAGTGTGTCCCATTGTGGTTGTTTTGACCCACCATAGTCTGCATACTTTTCAGAAATTCCATAAGATCTTGGTTTCTTTTCTCGTCGAACATTCTCATAATCTGATCAGTGGTTGGTGTCTATGGGGGGTGGAGGTGGCTAATCTTCTGGTGGCTGTCCTGCCTGTCTGGCGGATCGACGAATGGGAGTTCCATCGCCGCCTTGAGTACTACACCTCTCCATCCTAAATTTGTTCCCATTGCAAAATACCGAATCGATGAGCCATATTCATAAGGGAAAGCAGGGCAATATGACACCAGAAAAAAAAGCCGAATAAAAAGAGGGAATAAAGAAAGCAACATAATTATACAAGGCAACCCAACATCATACATGACAAGCTAGTAGGGGATGATCATGACTAGACTGCTCATACGGCGGTTGACATAGGCAAGGATGCTATGATGCGTGCACTGAGACTCAAGCCTCCGCTCTAGTGACGCCGGTGGCACGAACACTGGTACACTGAAGACTCCTCGTCGTCTGATCCTGTCTCGGAATCTGAGCTGATGATGTGCACCTCGGCCTCCGGATCAAAGGAAACACGACGATGCTGACGGGAAGGTTCTCCCTCAGAAGGAGAAGAAGCACGACGTCGCAGCATCGGAGCAGCTGGAGTAGCTAGGAGTGAGGCCCACTCTGCTGGGGTCTCACGTCGGCTACCAGACGAAAAGCCTGGCGGTCCGAACGAACTAGAAGGAGTGTCGGAAGATGGGATGGGTGGAGTGTACATAGGTGAAAACGGAGGTGGAGGAGGAGACTGTGCTACCGCAACAGCCGCAAGTGCCTCGCGAGCAGAAGTCAGCTCGTCAGCTAGAGAAGTGATCATACGGTAACTGGCGTTCAGATAACGAGAAAATACACCAGTAGCGCGATCACTCGCCGGATCAACAGGTGCGAAAAGGACTTGCCCTGTCGTAGGCGACAGGGTGGGGTAGTGGAAGAAACCTGGATGAGTCTGCATCTCGACCTCGTGGAAGCGTAAGTCAGTGAGAGCCTCCATCGCAGCAAACTGGATCACCAACTCCGGAGTAGAAGCAGTTCCGCCCTTGGAAGAACGGGAGTAGCTGCCAATATCCGAACTCGTAGTCAGGAAGGCCTCCGCGTGATACTCGTACACTGAACCAGCAAGCTGCTCTCGGAACACCTGGAACACTGGGTCTTCGCCGTGGGGATACAGCCGAAGCCAGACACTACGAAGCAGTACTGGAAAAGTGAACGATGCCGGCTCATGATTGTAGTGGTACGGAACTGGTGCCATCTACACTCATCAAACCAGCGGTTAGCACAATAAAAACTATATGCATGCCATGCAATGCAAGCAATCAAATGCAGCAAGCAAGACACACCAAGACTCTAAACTACTCGCGGCCCTAGCACAAGGTTAACTAGGAATTCCTACAGTCAACGCGGCTCTGATACCAAGCATTGTGGCACCCTGGCTCAGAGAACCGGTTTACCAGTGTTTCCAACCTAGAGATCATGTCTTCTGGAAACACACAACAACTTGGAACAGAACTGAACTGAACTTTATTAAAATATCTCGAGTACAAGCTCATAATTTACATCGATAGCGAGGCCAAAGCACTACACGCGCTGAGACAAAATCTACATTATTTATGGAACATAGCAGGGCCTCGATACTACTGGGTAGACTACGGCGTAGCGGAACATAGCGCGAAAAACTCCATCCACAGGGACACTGCTGTGGACACGGCCTAGTAAGCGTAGCATGAACCTTCGGGACCTCCATCCTCGGCTTCTCCTGCATCTGGCATGATACGCCAGGTGAGTACTTGGAATGTACTCGCAAGCTCATGGCAACCAAAACAATGCTGCAAACAATAGCATGGCAATTAACAGATTAAAAGATTAGGTTGCTCACTTACTGGTACCCAGTACCAACTTACTCTCATCTGGGTTGTCCCACAACCCTCGGAATGCTCACAGTCAACCGAGCACTTCCGAACATAAGACAAGTTCTTCCATCATTATTATTATTACGGTTGACCATCCTAGAGAGGCCTAAACGGACTATCCAATACCGTGGACGCGGCTATTCGAATAGATTCTTACACTCTGCAGAGGTTGCGCACTTTACCCACACTATGGAGTACCTGGCCTCGTGATCCCATTCGGGTGGACCGGTGGTGCTCCAACGAAACCTGCCTGACCCGTGACCCCTCTATCGTACCACCAACAATAATACCCTCCCAGGGTCATGTCCTGGGTGGCCCCTGTGTCACCCCGTGACACCTGCCAACGTCGTGGCCACTAACTGTCCCAAACGGGGACGCCGGCAAAATAACTCAACTGGGCTCACAGGATTATCGTCGTCTACCTGACAGGGCAGCACGCACGCATAACCCTCCCTAGTTTGGTGGTACCGATAAAAGAGCACAAAGCCAGACCAAGTCAAGGTCGTCCCATACCGGCAAATGTGGCTGCACGGAAAAGTCTGGGTAGGTGGCTCTTGATCAACCAACTAAGTTTAGTGTTGTCAAGAATTTAACCAGTATGGGTATTTACCAGGAATAATTTAATGTGGCAGTAGCTAGACAATTAAATAATTTACTAGGAATTAGCACATAGTAAAATAATGCATGAAATTCAGTTAAATAACCAACACTATTGAAATGCTTCATGCAATGGATGACATGGCTTGCCTTGCTCTGTTGGGTAGTCCACAAACTCCTGGGCTTCAAATCCAAAAGAATTCCCTTCTGAAAATATTTTTAAAAAGCAATTGAAAATGTCACATATTACTGTTCTGTTCACCAGAAATTCTGTGAACAAGAGAAAAATATCAAAATTTTCTAGAAAATAAAGGGGGTCAAGACAAACCAGATGCAAAAAGAATCAATTGATTTGGACTTATGGTTAAAAACTTATTAAGGGTCAAAGTTCTGGTCAAAATCTGGATTAAACAGAAAAATCAGAAAATCTCTCAAGGGGCCACGTCGAAGCCGTAATTCGCCCGGGCGTCTCCACTTACTGCTTCGGCGTCTGGCTGACGAGCGGGCCCTGCGGTCAGGATTAAAAGGGGGAGGGAAGGGAACAGAGAAGAGCGGTACTCCGGCGATCGTCGCCGGCGATATGGACGGTGGCGAGGTCAGGTGAGAGCGGGGATGGAACGAGCGCTTAGAGACGGATACGCACGTACCAGTGGCTTCATGAGAGGTGGCCGGACGACGTCGTCCCCTTCTCCTCTGGCGGCGGCGGCGCTCGGGTGTCGTCGGAGACGGCGGTTCCGGCGAAGATTCGGTCGGGCAAGCGGTCGAGCAGAGTCAGGGGAGCGAGCTGAGCTCGATGGTGAAGTCGGTGGTAGCTGGGGGAGAGTGAATCGGCGGGGAGGCAGAGCTCGGGTGGCGCCGGTGCTCCGACGAGTTGCGAGGCCAGAGGGCCTCTCCGCCTTGGCTCGGGCTCGGGGAGGTCGATTAGGAGGTGGATGAGGAGCTCGGGAGAGGTCGGGGAGGCCTTTTATAGGCAGGAGGCGAGCTCGGGCGAGTTCTCTGGAAACGGCGGGAACCGGGACACGTCGCCGGCGCTTGGACGCCGCACTGGCTGGCTGTTTGCGGGCGACGCGATGGGAGAGGGCAGAGGAGTAATGGTGGGCAGTGGCGGGTAGCGGGGGAAGAAGACGCGCCGCACAGCCACTGTGCCCGCACGGCCGGCGAGGGCTTCTCCAGCGAGGGGAAGGGTCCAGGGCGGCCAGGTGGACGTAGGGGAGTTAGTCGGCGTGCGGGGACAAGCTACAATCACGCGAGGAAGTCGGACGCGACGCCACAGACACGGGCGCGGTGCAGAGCGCGCGCAATGGCATGCCATTGTCGTGCTCACCACGGGAGTTGATGTCTGCAGGCCGTCCAAGTCCAGCGCACCATGTCTAGAGTGTTCTCCCTTGATCGTTTAGCCTCCCTGTGCCTCTGGTTCGATTAGGTTCACTCTGAACCGAAGTGTAGCTTCAGCTACAGTTTCTGACAGGAAACTTGAGAGAGATCTAGAGGAGAGGTGAGCCGGGGATGGAGCCAAAGGAGATGTCTGGGATGTTCTACTTTGGAAGGACTCCAGTCTGGCCAAGTTTGAAAGGATTTCATCAAGAATTGAATATAGTTCATGTACAAGTGATGTACTGAACCAGAAACCTAGATGAGCTTGTAGCACTCATCTGGTTGATCTTCTGGAGCTGAATTTTGGTGTGGCAGGGTTATTTGGTGAGGACAAGATGCCATAAAAATTTCAGCTCAATTGGATACCTCTAGCTGGTACTTCCTTCACAGAGGTTCCAATTGGATAGAAACTTGGCAGAATATTGGTGATGAAAATTTGTACTGGACCAGATGATATTTTTGGATATTGTGGAAAGATAGGTTCCCTAATATCTCAGGGAATTTTCTGGGAATTAACTGAGTAGGGAACAAATGAGCTCCTTCACAAATGACCAGTACTGTCCAGAGAGCAAATGGAGTTTTCTGGACTAAACTTTATACTGGACCATGAAATGTTTTTGAAGATTGTGGGAGTAGATGATGACAAGAAGGTCTGGGATTAATTTGGGATTTTTCTGATCACCAGAACTATAGGTTGCTTTGTAACCCATAGTGATGCCAGATTTTCCCAAAGGAAGAAAATGAATATTTGGAAAAAAATAAAGAATTGGAAATTGATCCAGATGGTGAGTGACAAGATTATGGCAAGATGCTGAGGGCTCTAGATCAATCAGAGGAATTCATAAGTCCAAAGTCAACTAAAAAGGTTCAAAATCCATCCAAATTGCAAATAAAGCCACAAAGATTTCGAAAAGAAAAATTGCCAAAAACCAGGGTGTCACAATGGGAAGGACCGTATATTATCGAAGACGTATATCGCTCCGGAGCCATCAAAATAAACAACTCCGAAGGCACTAATCCGAGAGTGGTGAATGGGCAAAGAATTAAGCATTATATTTCAGGTACTCCCATTAATGTCGAAACTAATATTATTGAAACAATTACACCGGAAGAATACATAAGAGAGACCTTCCAGAACACTCCAGAACCCTGAAAAGGAAGAGGTATGTGATACGGTAAGTAAACCGACTCCATAAAATTCCATAAAAATATTTTCCGTCAGTTTTCGAATATTAGAAAAAATACAAAAATAAGAAACAGCCGAGGGGACCCACCTAGTGCCCACGAGGCAACAGGGCGCGCCACCCCCCCCAGGCGCGCCTTGGTGGCTCGTGGGCCCCACGTGAGCCCTCCCGACTCCGTTTTCTCCTGGATTACTTGTTTTACAAGATAAAAATTCTTTATATATACTCCCATATGTTTTGACGACCGTATCGCAGAAATATCCTCTGTTCTTGTTTCTTGCTATTTTTCTGACAGATCTAGATTGCTATGGCTCCAACAACCTCTTCCAAGGACAAGTTCTACGAGAAGGTCATCAACCCCAACCTATCGGATGTGATGAAACACCCTCAAGCCATTGAGATGCATGAGGGGGTGCTTCACATCCGGGATGTTCAAGGACCCAAGAAGACCAGGAGCGTGGAGTCCAGGCTCGAAGCGGTGGAGCAGGAGATCTTCAAGTGCCAAGGGATGGTGGAGCGTGGACTTAGCGCCAACCACTCCATGATCACGGAACTCACCCATAATCAGAAGGTGGATGGCCAATCGATGGGGGACATCATCTTCAAGCTTAATGAACGGATCGACTATCTCCAAGGCCAAATCTATGATCTTCAAAACCAAAATTATGAGTATGAGGCAAGATTCACAGTTATGAGTTTAGCTGCAAGTTTTAGGACTCCGGAGACTCGTTCATCTTTTTATGATGGGGCACCTATGCCATGGAAGCCGGAGGACAAGCCCGTCACTTCATCACCACCACCATCACCGGAGAAGGAAACTTGAGCACATGGGTATGGGCACTCCCCTTGGCTTGTCCCAAGCTTGGGGGAAGTGCCCCGGTATCGTATCACCATCACTTTTATTATCTTTACCTACTTTTAGTTCGATCCTTAGTTATTTCATGATCTAGTTGAATAAAAGTTTAGTATGATCTATTTTTGAGTGTTAATTTCGTGATCCATCTATCTATGTAATCGAGTTGAGAGTTATATAATAAAGAGTAGTTTGAGTTTTTTCTTCTTTACTTTTATGTTTCAATCCTAGCAATGAAAATAATGAAAAAATCGTATGCTAATCTTATGTAAAGTAATGACATTACATAAAGAAAAGTATAAGTGGTAAAATTTATTGGAAGTTAACAAACATAGCATTAGTCAATGATGCAATTCATGAAAGAATTAATAAAGGAAGAGAAGATTCACATGCAAATATACTATCTTGGACACCTTTTATGATTGTGAGCCCCCATTAAGTATTTTATGTCAAATTGTTGACGTTGGACAAGGAAGACAATGTAATGAATTTTGTTTGCTTATATTCACATAGAAGTTATATTGTTATAGATCCTCCAACATGTGGTGCTTGCCCAATATCTTTGCTAGCCAAAAATTCGCACCAAGTAGAGATACTACTTGTGCATCAAAAAACCCTTAGACCCAGTTTCATGTTAAGAGAGTCCATTATATCTACCTATGGATTGCATAAGATCCTTCAAGTAAGTTGTCATCGGTGCAAAAAGCAATAAAAATTGCCTCTAAATATGTATGAAACTTTTATTGTAAGGGAAAATAAGCTTTGTACGAACTTGTGATGGCAAAGAAATAAAAGCGACGGACTGCATAATAAAGGTTGCTATCATAAGGGGCAATATAAAGTGACGTTCCTTTGCATTAAGAGCTTGTGCATCGAAAAATAAAAAGTGCATGACAACCTGTGCTTCCCTCTGCGAAGGGCCTATCTTTTACTTTTATGTATTTACTTTTTATGCAAGAGTCAATAGTGTTGTCCTCTATTCCTTTTTATTTTTCTCTTTTGCAAGCATCATGTGGTGGGGAAAGATGTAGGCATATATATCCAGTTGGATATGAGTGATCATGAGTTATTATTGTTGACATCACCCTTGAGGTGAATGAGTTGGGAGGCGAAATTATAAGCCCCTATCTTTCTATGTGTCTGGCTGAAACTTTTTGCTCCATATATATGTTGTGAGTGTTAGCAATCATAGAAGACTATATTATGGTTGAGTATGTGGACTTGCTAAAAAGCTCCTACATGAGACCCTTCCTGAAAGTATGATGAATCGCAATTGCATTGTTGACTGAGAACATAGTTTGTTCGTTTTCAAGAAAGTTTATGCCTTATACCTCATTGTTGTGATGATTTGTTACTTGCTCATGAGAAGTTTTATGATAATAAATATTGCTGTTATAATAATGATCATGATGCTACCATGTCCGTATTTTGTTTTTATCGACACCTCTCCCTCTAAACATGTGGACATGATTATCGATATCGGCTTTCGCTTGACGACAAGCGAGGTCTAAGCTTGGGGGAGTTGATATGTCCATTTTGCATCATGTTTTGCTACTGTTATTTATAGTGTTTTTAATCATTATAACACTTTTTGGAGCAATTCTAATGCCTTTTCTCTCTTAATATGCAAGATTCACACAAGGAGGGAGAATGCCGGCAGCTGGAATTCTGGACCTGAAAAAGCTATGTCAAGATACCTATTTTGCACATCTCCAAATGAGGTGAAATTTCACGGGGAATTATTTTGGAATAAATAAAAAATATTGGAAGCAAAAAGTACCAGAGGGGGCCACCCAGGTGCCCACGAGGCACCAGGGCGCGCAACCCCCCCCCCCCCCCCCCCCGCCAGGCGCGCCCTGGTACCTCGTGGGGCCCCTGGCCAGCCTTTGGCCCCCATTTTCTGGTATATAAGCCCATTTGCCCTAGAAAAAATAAGGAGAAGACTTTTGGGACAGTGCACCGCCGTCTCGAGGCGGAACTTGGGCAAGAGCACTTTTGCTCTTCGGCGGAGAGATTCTGCCAGGGATACTTCCCTTCGGGAGGGGGAAATCGTCGCCATCGACATCACCAACAACATTCTCATCGTGGGAGGGCCAATCTTCATCAACATCTTCAACAGCACCATCTCATCTCAAATCCTAGTTCATCTCTTGTATTCAATCTTTGTCTCAAAACCTCAGATTGGTACCTATGGGTTGCTAGTAGTGTTGATTACATCTTGTAGTTGATGCTAGTTGGTTTATTTGGTGGAAGATTATATGTTCAGATCCAATATGCTATTTAATACCCCTCTGATCTTGGGCATGATGATGATTTGTGAGTAGTTACTTTTGTTCTTGAGGACATGGGAGAAGTCTTGTCATAAGTAATCATGTGAATTTGGTATTCGTTCGATATTTTGATGATATGTATGTTGTTGATTCTCTTAGTGGTGTCATGTGAACATCGATTACATGACACTTCACCATCTTTGGGCCTAAGGGAATGCATTGTGGAGTAGTAATTAGATGATGGGTTGCTAGAGTGACAGAAGCTTAAACCCTAGTTTATGCGCTATTCCGTAAGGGGCTGATTTGGATCCATATGTTTAATGCTATGGTTAGAGTTATCTTAATTCTTCTTTCGTAGTTGCGGATGCTTGCGAGAGGGGGTAATCATAAGCGTGAGGCTTGTTCAAGTAAGAACAACACCCAAGCACCGGTCCACCCACATATCAAATTGTCAAAGTAGCGAACGCGAATCAAACCAACATGATGAAAGTGACTAGATGAAATTCCCATGTGTCCTCGAGAACGCTTTACTTATCATAAGAGATCGTTCCGGCTTGTCCTTTGCTACAAAAAGGATTGGGCCATCTTGCTGCACTCTTTGTTACTATTCTTACTTGTCACTTGTTACAAGTTATCTTGCTATCAAACTACTCATTGCCGATAATTTCAGTGCTTGCAAAACTTACCTTGCTGAAAACCGCTTGTCATTTCCTTCTGCTCCTCGTTGGGTTCGACACTCTTACTTATCGAAAGGACTACGATTGATCCCCTATACTTGTGGGTCATCACAAGGCAACCCCATTGTTTCCCTCCAATAAATCTAGTGCAGGTAATATGGCAATTACTCTTGATTAATCTGTTCAGTTTCCCCCTAATTTAAGTTATGATACAGTGGTCGAGACACTCTCCACTATCAGCGATACAAGCCTGCCAAAATCGCCATCTGAATATGTTCAGTTTCCTCTGTCTTGAATCCAACGGAAAAGATGTACATTTGTGAACCAATTACTGGCTGAAGCAGTGATGGAAATCGTTGAGGAATCAAAGGTGCACATTCTTGCGCAACAACAACTGATCGATGATTTCAGCCACAGTATACCAAAGAAGGAAGAACTTGCTCAGATGTTTATGGGCGTCATCCGCGCTGAGGTTGCAGATTGTGAGGTTGTAGATTGATAAGTTCTGTTCATTTATTTGCACTGGCATCAATCTTTGATTGCCCAGTGGATGTAATTTCCTGTAATATATGCTTCGATGTGCTATGTTTTTCCTTGTATGTCGTATATTTGCTTAGCGTGGCTCGCACCCCAGCTTTCTGGGTTGAAAGCACAACTGGTGGCAAACAAGCGAAAATATGCAGTGAAATTAATAAATACAACAAAGCGACGTGGGCCCTTCATGGAGGGGAACGGCCCATTGCCAATAATGGGCCCCGTAATGGGCTCACATTTACTAGCTGGGCCAAAATTGGCTTGGGCCTTTTATGGACCAGATTTGCCGCTGTCCATAAATGGGCCTCGTAATGGGCTCAAAGTAATAGCTGGGCCAAATCGACATGGGCCCTTGATGGACTGTATTTGGTCCTGTACTTAATTTGGCCCACAGCCATGCAGGAACTTTAGCAGGCCCAAATGTAAGGTAGGCCCAATTAGTTGACGGGCCGTTAACAGGCCGAAAGCTCGATTGGGCCGCAATAATGGAAATGAGCCAACGTGCCATTAGCAGGCCGAAATAGACCTCAGTTAATGTTTGGCCCATATCCATGTCGGGCCGTTAACTGGCCAAAATCCAATCGGGCCATAAGTGGGCCGATATACAACACGAGCCTTTAACAGGCCGAAAGTCAGTTCGGGCTGGATTTGTGCCATGGTGAACATGGGCCGCTAAGAGGCCAAAAGTCAGGTCGGATCGTAAATGGCCCAACTGTGGTGTGGGCCGTTAACAGGCCGGAAGACACACCGGGCTTGAAATTGGCCCAACTCTAGAATGGGCCGCTAAAAGGCCGAAAGACGTACTGCCTGGAAATTGGCCCATCTCTAGAAAGGGCCGCTAACAGGTTGAAAGAACCTCAGGCCACAAATGAGCCCAAAGACATAGCGGGCTGTTAACGGGCTCGAACTGACGATGGGCCGCAATGGTGTCAAATCGTTAATGGGCCGTTGACGGGCCGAATTTGCAGAACTCGTATGGGCCGTGGTTGTAAATGGGCCAGAAGCAAGTAGGCCCGGCCTTTTTAACCTAAATGGGCCACTGTTGGGCCATGCCATGTGTCGACGTTTCATAGGCGCTTATGGTCCATTGGATGGATGACATCTGTCGCAACGAAGAGCTGACACATGGTTCCGTTGGCGAATGAGAAATTGACACTTGGAAAATCGTCATTGGTCGGGGCTGTTAACGGGTATCAGATCCAAAACCGGCACCCGATAGCTTATCGGTGACCCGTTACGGTGGATGCCATGTGTCGGTTACCCTTGATGAAAACACTTCCATGACGTGCCATTTATCGTCATGGAAGTGGACACTTCCGTGGTGATAATTTGAGTATTGTCATGGAACACTTCTACGAAAGCACAGGTATGACTATCTTGATTCTGTCATAAAATCGTCATGGATGTACATGCATGACAGAAAACGTGACTTACTGTGACAAACGCGTATCATCACGGAAGTGTTTTTCTTTTGTAGTGCAACTCCGTGTTCTTCTCTTCAATTGCGTTAACTCTTTTGTTTGTAGCCCTCCCAACATGCCATTGGGCATGGTTTTCTTGCATATCATCCAACAACTTTTTAGCTTCATCGATGGGCTTACCAATAATAGTTCCTCCTGCAGTAGTGTCCAGCATAATTTTTGACATAGGATTTAAGGCATTATAAAACATGTGAAGAATTAACCATTCTTCCATTCCATGATTAGGACAATTCTGTATAGCCTCCTTCATACGATCCCACGCAAGCACTAGTGGCTCAAGATCTTCCTGCTTAAAACTTGTTATATGCGAACGCAATTGCATAATCTTTGTAGGTGGGCAAAACATAGATAAAAACTTACTGCAGCACTCAGTCCAGGAAGTTATAGTACCTCTAGGCAAAGCTAGAAGCCATTCTTTTGCTTTTCCTCTCAAGGAGAAAGGAAATAGACGCAATTTCAACGCGTCACGTTCATAATCTCTATATCATTTCATGTTATACAATTCAAAAGAATTATGCAAAGGCATACCGGCATCCTCAGAAGCAGAGCCTCCAAATTGGTCCTGTTGAACCATAGAGACTAGGTTCGGTTTTATCTCATACTCAGCGGCAGCAACATTAGGTTGTGCAATCGGTTCACGCATGAAACTATTGCTAGGAGCAGGAAAGCTTCCAAGATTATGAGCCATGGTAATCTTTTTGAAATTTCTAGTGACAACACTTGCAACAAAAAGTAAACTAAAAGCTGAAACTAAAACTGAAACAAAACTCTAACAAAAACTCTAACACAAAGACTAGGCACACAAATCTTTCCCGACAACAGCGGCAGAAAAATGTTTGATTAGTCCCTTTAGTGATCCGGTAAAGGAGCAGAAAGGATTCTTGCCTTTTCCCCTAGAGGTGACCCTGAGTTATCGAACCCACGAGAGGACGGTGCGCTTGAAGTCAAAGGCTTCTACCAAGCTTTTGTGAGAGAATTAATTCCAGCTTTTGACCAGATCAAAATCAAGTTGCAACTAGGAACACTTATAATAAAAATAGGCATGGGTATGAGGAATTATTCTTACAACCATATATTTGCGGTCGGGATCATTATGATCTTAATTTGTGCCCTGGAAGTCATCCATCGAGATGTGCTTGCTACGTATCGAAGTGGGGGATGTGTCCAAATTACGTCTTGACCGGCACGCGTCCTACATCAAGGGTCAGTTGTCCAACCGAAGGCCCTATCCGTCGCGCGGGTTTGCCCCGGTAATTAAGACAACAATAATCGGACAAAAGCATTGGGCGTTTAATGACTACAGCTCTTGTATCCCCAGAGATAGGATCCGTGTTACCGTACTAAACCTTTCTGTTACTGGTGTTCAGAATAACACACCATGATCTTGGGTACCTGCACGGATGAAGAACGTGAATGAGACAAGAGACAATTACGAAGCAATTTTATGTTACACGTACGAAACATTAATTCAAAGTACTTCCATCGATCCCTCCTACAAATACATCGGATTGTAGGGCTACGCCTCAACCCATGACCTTACCGAACTACTCACACATGGAGCTCAGATCGCATGAAGGAATCATTGAAGAACACATCATGAAGATTGATTGATTGATAATATGTCTTACAATGGATGCCGGATGTGATATCCGATTACAAAGTGTGGCTAGATGGCTGAGCTCTATAGTGGTGAAGATGGTGGTGGCTATGGAGATGTAGATGGGAAATGGCGGCGGCTAGGGTTGATGGAGATGACTGTTGCGAAGATGGCGATGTGTGGCGTCGTCCGTTGCTCTTCTGGCGTTGGGCCTTTTATAAAGGTTGTTCATGTGGATAAGATGGTGCGGTTGGCTGTCCATACGACCATCCATACAAGCGGTGATGGTCGTATAGAACGTCGCCTTTTGCTCTGGCTCCTCTGCTGCGCCTCCCACTTGATCTCCTCTATCTCCACTTTACTCCTTTCCATGTATTGGCTTGATTTCATCCATAAATAACCCATTTCCTGTGGAAACAAAATAAATATTGGATATCTGGAATCCTTTACATTCATTAGTCATTAGTAGCAATATCAGAGCGAATATCTCGGTTTTTATGAAATATCTCGGTTTAAACTCAGGTTGGATGAGCATAAAAATAACACTCATCAGTGGCCTCCCTGTCACTCCTCTCTGGCCCATCTTCTGGCCCAAGGCTTCTTCTGGTACAAAAATAATTGTATTATTTTTCCCTTTTTTTGGCTCTAAAAATTCTGTTTTTCGAAAAGTCCAAAAACACTAGAAAACAACGACTGGCCTTTGGCACTAGATTAATATGTTAGTCCAATAAAAATGATATAAATTGTGCCAAAAGTATGTATAAATGATGTAAATATAGCATGAACATAACAAAAATTATAGATACATCGAAGACATATCAGCTTCCCCAAGCTTAATCCCTGCTCGTCCTCAAGCAGGTAGATGATAAAAGACATAATTTTTGTTTGTGAATGCTACCGTAACATGAACATGATTATCTTATTCAGTCTCATTAAAGTTTAACTCAAAAGAAAAGTGATTCAAAGCAATTATTGCCTTTCATGAATCTATGCGTTCAATCTATGTTCCCGTAGCAAGGTTAAGAAAGAATGTCAAGTTTATGTCAAGAACTCAGCATTACATCAATTCACAACATCATCTAGCAGTCTTATCATAAACCAACCAGGAGCAAAACCAAGCGCTAATATCACGCTTCATCGTCGTGTCAACTAATTAACACCCACGCAATACTTGAGCGCGAGCCTCGGCCTTAGCACTTAAATGGAAAAAGAGAATGATGATGGGGGTCTATGAGAAGTCAAAAAGGAAGAAAGTCTCACACCAACGCGGCTGATCATTAGGCAATGGAGAGGCCTTATAATCGATGTTGATGCGAGGAGTAGGGATTTCCATGCAACGGATGCACTAGAGCTATGAATGTATGAAAGCTCTCCAATGAACTAGTGGGGTGTGCATCCAACTTGCTTGCTCATGAGGACCTAGAGCGTTTTGAGGAAGATCATCATCGGAATATACAAGCAAGTTCTATAATGTAAAGATCCCCACTAGTGAGTAAAACATGAAGCTCGTGAAAACTCCCTATGAATGCAGTAGTACTACTTTGAAGGACTTTATGATACTTGCTAAAACCAGGTGCTACTTTGAAGCACAAGTGGGTACTAAAAAGGAATTGTAGTGTTGCTCCCACTCTCTTTTCTCTCTCTATCTTTTTTTATCTCTTTTTTTAACCTCCTTGGTACTTTTTTTATTCCTCATGGTAGGAGCAACACTCTATGATGATGAACAATAGACCATTTGAATGTATCCATAGTTTTTTTTACAATACATGTGAGAAGCAAAAAATGATGCCATATCAAGAACAAACTAGCCTGCTAGCTCAAAAACACTGTATAGCATACAAAACAAACCTCGAATCATGTAGTGATGATGGTGATGGAAGTTGCATGACAATATATATCAGAATGGCTATGGAAATGCCATAATAGGTAGGTATGGTGGCTATTTTGAGGAGGTAGGTGTTTTATGTGTAGGAGAATAAGAGGAAGACCTCCCACGGGGTTTGGATGTACCGGTGAAGTTTGCACCTTGTCTCGAGGTGAGAGTGGGCAATGTGCGATACCGAAGAGGCTAGCAAATATGGATAGGAGGAGGTGCATAAGGGCCTCGAACTCAGCATTAGTCATAAGGAACTCAAATACTTATTGTGAATGTCTAGCAGTTTATTCAGAAAGTTCATGCAATCGTCGCACTCCTAGAAGGGTAGTTTGGCGACGAAGTCCGTTACGAATCCTCGATTTGACACACGTGATTAATCTACTTACAACCACCGTCTGACATTGATCCAAGTGTAATACAAAGTTCCCAACTTATGTTGTCTAGTGAAGAGAAGGGTTACTTGATAGCAGCCGCTTGAAGTCATCTAGCACCATCAGTGCCTCGTTGGTCCAGGTAAATTTGTCTGACTTCTTGAGAAGCTGGTACAATGGCAGGTCCTTCTCAGAGATTCTCGGGTGCACCGAGCTTGGAAATCGCCGCGATCTTCTCGAGGTTGGCCTCCATGCCACGCTCAGAGATGATGAAGCCCAAAATCTTTCCTAGAGGGATGCCGAACACGCATTTGTCCGGGTTAACCTTCATCTGAAATTTGTGCAGGTTAGCGAACGTCTGCGTGAGGTCAGCCAGGAGAATCTCATGTTTTCTTGTCTTGATCACCACATCATCGACATAGGCCTTGACATTGATGCCGATCTGATCATGGAGGCACTTCTGCGTTGTGCATTGGTAGGTCACGTCA
The DNA here is from genome assembly GCA_039707655.1 of Elymus sibiricus. NCBI lineage: Eukaryota > Viridiplantae > Streptophyta > Magnoliopsida > Poales > Poaceae > Elymus > Elymus sibiricus. The sequence continues at coordinate 408,866,953 of CM077674.1, read as the reverse complement.
GTGTTCTTGAGCCCGAAGGGCATGGTGATGTAGCAGAAGGGTCCAAATAGCATAATGAAGGATGTTTTCTCCTGGTCGGGCACTTTCATAAGAATCTGGTGGTAGCCTCAATAGGCATTCAGAAAGCAAAACCACTTACACCCCACGGTGGAGTCGACCACCTGGTCAATGAGAGGGAGCGGGAATGGGTCCTTGGGGCATGCCTTACTGAGGTCGGTATAATCGACACACATGCGCCAAGTATGATTTTTCTTTTGGACCATGACCAGCTTCGCCAGCGAGTCCAGGTTGGATACTTCTCAGATGAACCCGGCAGCTAGGAGTCGGGCTATCTCATCTCTGATGGCTCTACGCCATTCGGGCGTGAACCGGCGGAGGGCTTGCTTCACAGGCCGAGCGCCCTTCTTGACTTCTAAGCTGTGCTCGGCGATCTTCGATGGGACACCTGGCATGTCAGAGGGTTGCCAGGAAAAAATATCCTAGTCCTTACTGAGGAAACTGACAAGTGCGCTTTCCTATGCATTGGTCACGTCGGCCCCCGTCGTTACGGTTTTCTCAGGGTCTTCCGGGTGCACTTGGAATTTCTTGGTGTCCTTTCCTAGCTGGAAGGTAGAGCTCGACTTGGCCTTCTTGGTCAGAGATGCACTGTCTGGAGCCATCATCTTCTTGATGTTCTTGAGCTCGGCAGCAGAAAGCTTGGCTTCTGCAAGGTCGACATTAGCCACCTCGCAGTCGTGTGTGACATTGGCCCGTCATCTTTAGTTTCAAGTACATGTAACATGGGATTGCCATGAATTTCGCGTATGCTGGTTGGCCGAGGAGGGCATGATAGGCCCCTTTAAAGGGTATGACCTCAAAACAGGGGTTCTCAGCCCTGATGTTTTTCAGGGTTCCGAAGACGACCTCCAAAGTGATCTGGCCCAATGGCTGTGCGCAATTTCCCGGAATGATGTCGTGAAGTAGGTTGAAGTCGGCCGGAGGTGAGAAAGTGGGACGTCCATCTTCTCCAATGTCTCCGTGTATAGGATGTTAATCCCGCTGCCATCATCCATGAGCACCTTGGATAGCTAGCAGCCCCCAATGATCGGGTCGAGCACCAGGGCGGATCTCCCTGGGTGTGGAATGTAGCCCGGGTGATCGAAGGTGATCATGGAGTCAGACAAATCGAGGTACTGCGGCACGCCAGCTACTAGCATATTGACCTCACACAGCGCGAGCTTCTGGGCTTGCTTAGACTCGAGGCCACGAAAAACCACGTTCACCTTTCTGGCGTTCTGGGGCAACACTTTGCCGGCCCCCGTCACCGTCACCACCGCCGCCACCTCTGGGGGTCGGGGTTCTCGGTGTCGTCGTCATCATTCGCCAAAGATTTACCAGCCTTTTCCTTGTCCAGATGGTCGTTCAGGACGCACTCACAGTTGGAGTGTGTGGCTTCATAGCCGGGGTAGCTATGGTGGCTGGAAGAACTGTCCATGACTTCATCATAGGTCCGAGCCGGACGCTTGCTCTTCTGTCCCCCCTTGTGGTTCTCCTTTTTCGTAGGGCCACCTCCCTTGCGAGGGGCAGCGAAGTCAGCTGTGGAAACAAGGTCGGAGTCTGGCTCGATGTCCTTGCACTTGCGATTCTTATTTCGCCATGAGCGGATGTTGGATTTCTTGGGTTGTTCTTGGTTGGTATCGACCTTCCGACTCGCGCGCATGGACTCCTCACCGGTCGTGTAGTCGTTGGCAATTTCCATGAGCTCAGCCATGGTTTTGATCACGAACCTGCCAAGTTTGTGGCGGTGGTATGGCTCCTGCATGCCATTCTTGAATGCCTGAACGGCTTGCTCATCGGAAACGTCAGTCAGAGAATTTCTCTTCTTCAGCCAGCGCAAAATGAACTGGCGGATGGTCATCTTGTTCCCTTGGATGTAGTTGTTGAGGTCCTAAGCGCTGCCCGGCCTCTGATATGTGCACTCGAAGTTAGCCATGAAGGCATCCTTGAAGTCAAGCCACTCGTCGATCGAGTTTTTAGGTAGGTCGTTTAGCCATGTCCTCGCTGAGCCTGCAAGGCAAAGAGGGACATAGCGAAGTGTGTGCCACTCGTCGCCACCGGCCATGTCGATGGCGGTGAGGTAGTCGTTTGGCAAGTGGTCCGGCTTGGTGTTGCCGGTGTACTTGTCGATACCTCGTACCTGGAACTTCTTAGGGAACGGGCACGTGATCACATCGTAGCTGAAGCATGGTGGGCTAGTGGTTGCTGCCAGCGGCGGGCGTGCTGTGCTACAGACCTCTGGGCCCATCTTGTGTTGGGGGTCTTTCCCGCAGCGGAGGGCTCAGATGTACTTCCGCGTGTCTGGCTGATCTCCAATTCTGTCATGAACTGTGAGGGGCCGGCTAGGGCAACGATGGGCTTCCGCCCAAAGCTGGGCCATCCTCAGCTCCTCGGCACCATTATCTGGCCGATTGGTCGGTCGGGCTGGCATGATCGGATGGCGGTTAGGCCGTGAAGTGTTGGCCTCTGTCAGCATGTCATTGGTGGTCCCCAGCCGGCCACGGGAGCTGGTGACTTCCTGCTGCACCACTACCGCCTTTAGCAGGTTCCTGGCGGAGTTGAAGATTTCTGCATCCGGATGATCCGGATCGATCTAGATGCAGTCGGCTAGGGCAACTCGGCCCTAGAGTGTGAAACACCCCCGCGTCGTCGGGTTTGCCACCCAAGATGGAGTTACGGGCCACTCGGCCCTAGAGTGCCAAGCTCGCAACCCTGGCGGTGGACGGGCGGTTGCTAGGCCGGCGCTGGTGCTCGTGCTCGATGGTTTCGATCCACCTTGCCTGCCTTGCGGTGATCTCGTCCTTCTCCTTCTGCAGGCGAAGTTGTTCCGCGGCTAGGGCTTTGCGTTGGGCCTCCAAGGCCTTATTTTTTGGATCGTCGCCCTGGATGGGCGTCTGCAAGTGAGCGAGCTCATCTAGAGCAGTTGCGGTCACCGTGGGGTCCCCGACTAGACAAGTGGTGTTGTCGTTGGCCGACTGGGTGCTGACAGCATGGCCGTCGATGTTAACCATGAGGACTTCCTCCAGCATGATCGCCGAAGGACAGCGATCCGAGCTCTCCTCCTCCTCGGACTTAGATTCGTGCAAGATGGGGAGGATGGATTCCACCAGCTACGAAGCAGGGGCGGGTAGGTGGGTTGCTGATGCAGATTACAGGTGATGCCTGTGCGCGGGCTCCTGAACCGGCGTGGTGCCGGGTTGAGGAGGCGGGTTCCACCGAATTGGTCAGCGACGAATTTCAAGCTCCCGAAGATGAGAACTTGGCCCTCGGAGAGGGGAACGATGAGGTCGAGTTGCCCTGTCATGTTGGCGACAAAGCTCAGGGCACCAAAGGTAAACCTCTGGCCCGGAGCGTATACGCCGACTTGAACGAGAGGTCCCATCTGGATCGGGTTACCGGCCAGCATAGCACGTGCCTGGCACGCCAACTGTCGATGCATGATATCGGCAGTAGTCCCGATAGGGCGTCGCGCGTAGCCGAAAGTACAAACGGGAGGCCACACGAAGCGTTTACCCAGGTTCTGTCCCTCACGGTATAGGTAACCTGATAGAATAAGTTTTTCATGAATTGCAACAAAGTTTCATGAAATGCAAGCTACAGGCACACTGCTGAAGGCCTCACAACGAATAAAATGAAAATAAAACATGGGATCCTATTAGCAGAGGAAATGCAAAGATCACCATCTTTTGGGGTTGCTTTTGCATGGGTTACTACTCTTTATGTTCGTTGCAGAGAACACCAATTATTGGTGTAACTACTTGCAGTCCGATCTAATCCAGCGTTTAGCGTTATTAATTGGAATTCTGATGGGTGGGTCCCTTGACTGACAAAACTCAAAAAAGCGTAAAAATCATAGGAAAAAAATTATTCATCCAAAAATTATGAAATTTTTGTGGATACAATTCGGGCAGAAATTGACCAATTATTCTATGAAACATCGATGTTTACTAAAAATGTGTGGTCGGTTTATTTTTTTCGCGAAACAAAAACTCAATAAACACTAAAAATATCATAGAAACTCAATAAACACTAAAAAATCATAGAAACCTAATTGTTTGTCCAAAAATTATAATTTTTTCACGGACCAAAAACTTAACGGTATACTTTTTATGTAGACATTGGTATTTCATCAAAAATAGGTTCATTAAACACTAACAACCATCATAAAAAAATCCTAATTTTTGGACAAACATTTATTTTCCAGTGATTTTTTAGGGTGACTCTTAAGTTTTTGTGTGGCAAAAATAAACCAACCACACATTTTTAAGTACACACTAACATTTCATAAAAAATAGGTCACCATACTGTTCACCGGTGGCTCGCCCGCAAGCGGAAAGGTAGCTACAGTGTACGTCTACAGGACCCGGTCTACAGTAGGCCGTGAACGGTACATCATGAACATTGCCTCGTTTGCTACAGTATTGCTATGGGCTGTCCATTTCAGATCAAACGGATGGGTGCCCGCAAGTTACAGCGTGACTCGCTATGGGCAAGTCACCTGATCTCTGTCCCTTCACTTTCCCCTCCCTCCTCCTTCGAGCAAGGCAACAGCAACAGCAAGCAGTCCCTCCTCCCGACCGAGGTAAATCATCTTCCTTCAAATCTCCACACCCATCCACACCCCTCTACGATTTTATTTCGATTTCCCCATCTAGCTAGCTAGTAATCTCGATTCTGTTCTGATTTCTCCATGTTTTTCTTTTTCTTTCTTGGCTCAACTCCAAACGAGGATTGCCATTTATGCTCTTCCTCGGCCAACAAAGCAAACCACCATCGTGATTAGGAGCGCTCCGTCGAGAATGGAGAGCGTGGCACAGTCTATCGTGAGCAACTTCGGGCAGGTGCTGGTCGAGGAGCTCCAGGAGATCCGCGGCGTCGGCGACAGGGTCGTCCACCTGCCGGACGAGCTGGCGACCATGAACGCCGCCCTCCGCGTCATCTCCGAGGCAGAGCAGGGCTCCGTCGACCACCTCGTCCGTGAGTGGGAGAAGCAGGTGCATGACCTCGCCTACGACGCCGAGGATTGCACCGACACCTACTCGCTCCGCATCGCCCGCCCCATCCCACTCCCACTCCCGCCGGCAGATGATGCCGTCGGCACGCGACTCGTCTGCTGGGCCAGATACATGCTTGCCCGCACCAAGCGCATTGCAAGGTACCGGTACGAGAAGCTCGTGCTGCAGCGCGCCCTCGCCGTTGACATCAAGGCCCTCCTGGCACGTACCCCCATCATCAGCGACCGCCGCGCACGCTACAGCATCGACCGAGCTGCGCTGCTAAGAGCCGCCTGCTTCGCCCCTGTCTCGGCGGCGTGTGTGTCAGCGAACGTCCTCCGCCATGCCGACGACCCTGATCAATTTGTCGGCATCAGGGAACAGGCCAACATCCTGGCCGACAAAATCAAGGGGATCAAGGCGCCGGTCCATGATCAGCATGACAAGATCAAGGCGCCGGTCCATGATGAGGATGACAAGATCAAGGGGCTGGTCCATGATGAGGATGACAAGAGTCTCAAGGTGTTCTCCATTGTGGGGTTCGGAGGGCTGGGGAAGACAACCCTGGCCATGGAGTTGTGCCAGCAGCTGGACGCGGACTTCGCCCGCCAGGCGCTGGTTTCCGTGTCACAAGCGTTCGATGCCGGGAAGGGCATCAAGGGACTGCTGGTACGAGTGCTCCAACAGATCCTCAAGGAGAAACAACCAGATGGTAAGCAAACCATCACGGAAGATGGTAAGCAAACCATCAAGGAAGAGGAGGCCGTGGGTACAAGTACAACACCTGGCAACGAACTTCAAATCGACAAGATGGATGTGGATGACCTGTCCAAGAAGATCAAGGAGCTCCTCAATCACAATAGGTATAGATCACTACCGTCCCCAAATACAATTTTCATTTCTGCTCAACATCATCTATAATACAAGGGTGCGATCAAAATTAAATCTGATATCAATATCATCTTTATAAATATTACAAACTCAGGGATCAGCTTCTCAAGGAGCTAGTAATTCTACTAGTCTCCAGCACATGCGCACACAGGCTAGCCGATATACACATAAGCAGTAATTTTTTTTCCAGTCCTCAGTAAATTTACATGTGAGAAATTTCCTATGGCTGGCCAGATGAGTGCTGAATTGGGATTTCCTATTTTGTGCTGTGGAGTATCTTTCAATTTTTTGTTGCAAAATAGTGAAATAATAATCAGTGACCACCATACTGTTATGTATTTGTATGTTGCATACTTCATACATTGCTTATCGTACTAGCAGAGTGGAGAGATAGCACAAAAAAAAAAGATGAAATATATAACATCTGAGTACACTATTGCACCGCATGGACAACAAATCTTAGCTGCCATTTGTAGAGCAAAAATGCTACATGTACGGGCCTGCTACAAAAGGTTACAGGCCCTTCCTTAAATAATCTCCACCGCCCCCCTGATTTTCACCAGGGTGGGGCCCTTCCCTCCACCTTAATCCAATTAAAATCTGCCAGATAAGCACCAGCCCGTAAACGTTATGTAATTGTCCGTTGATGTAGCATTCGTCCCTTTTTTCGGAAAAAAGAAACCAAACTATGTTTGATGTAAATGTTGTTGGTGTTTCTATTTGGACAACTATTTCTCTAATTCTATTTTTGCACGTACACAAATTTTCTAACTCCAAGGACGTATATGTGCAATTAAACCAGGTGTCTCATTGTGGTCGATGATGTATGGACACTAGTAGAAAACAGGGCATCTGTCCCGGTTCCAGAGGGCCTTTAGTCCCGGTTCTGGAACGGGGACAAAACGATTGGGACTAATGCCCATCACTTTTAGTCCCGGTTGGCTTACGAACCGGGACTAAAGGTGCTCCACGTGGACGCTGTGCGGCGCCCAGGCAGGAGGACCTTTAGTCCCGGTTGGTAACACCGACCGGGACTAAAGGGTCTTCACGTGGCCGCTGCGCAGCGCTCAGGCAGGAGGACCTTTAGTCCCGGTTGGTAACACCAACCGGGACCAAAAGGCAGCCACGCGTCAGCAGCTCGCAGGCGCTGGGGTTTTTTTTTTTTTGAAAGGGGGGGGTTAGGGGTTTTGGAGGGTTTAGGGGTTTCATATTGTGTTAGCTAGCTAATAGGGAGAAGTGACCTCTCTTTCTCCGTGCTTGGTCGACGCTAGCTACTACATATAGAGAGAACTCGACGCTAGCTAGTAAGCAAATGAAGGAAACCATTAATTACACAAGATCGTCATGAACATATATAGAGAGAAGTGACCTCTCTTTCTCCGTGCTTGGTCGAACAACAAGTTTTCGTATATCTATCCGACGCTACTACATATATACAATATAACATCCCTGACATCATCAAGCGCCAAACTTTCATTGAATTTCCGTATGGTATTCTCCCTTTTCATGTATGACGTGGTCAAGAAAGAATCCCGCCAATTCCTCTTGAATTGCTCGTATGCGATGTAACAGTAGTGGCAGCGCCGGGTATAAGCCCCGCGCTACAGCTATCATGTTAGTTGTAGCGCGGGTTATATACCCGACGCTGCTACTATGGCTCGACCCGGGAGGTACCGTGGGGCCCACTTAGCAGCAGCGCGGGGTATATCCACCCGCGCTACTACTACACTGTACCCGTAGCGTGGGATTGTGACCCGCGCTACTACTACTTAATAGTAGCGCATGCCACTTACCCCGCGCCACTGTTATTGGTCTACCTATATGGTTTTCCGTAGTAGTGGTTATCCTTGATGAAATCAAACTCTTTGATTATTTCATCAAAACAAAAATTCCAACTCCATTTTACTCGCTTCCGTCCATTGCTGGAACTCTGAAGTTTGCGCACTCACCAGCATCCTTTGGATCGACAAAATTCTTTGGACTCTATCACATACATGTCCTTGGCTGTATTTCCATCTCCTGGAAATCCTTTTGGTGCCCATTTATCATATCTCATCATTGAAATATGTATTAATTGCTAGTTTAACCCGAACCGACTTTAAGCATCGCTATGGTGAGACAATCTCGCCGTAGTCAACTCCTTGAATTTGTTATAAATAACAAGTCAAGCTTTATGGATAAAATATGGGGGTGAGAAGAGGTTATTTAGTCTTTATTTCACAAGCGGGTATAGCGGATCCTGTATCCGTGTATACAGTATACAGAGATATATCGAAAAGGAACTTGTATCTGATATCTTTCTAGAGGCTAATAAATCTTTTTATTTTTTATATGGCTATGTTCTATTTGTAGGAGTAAAATAAGGATTAGGTTGTGGAGAGATGGCTGAGTGGTTGATAGCTCCGGTCTTGAAAACCGGTATAGTTCTAGGAACTATCGAGGGTTCGAATCCCTCTCTCTCCTTTTGCTTATTTAATACGTTTGTTTCTTTCATTTTTTTTTCTATCCCTTATCTTTCTTTCATAAAAAGGAATGAATGGCTCGGCTAGATGGAATAACCGAGCCAGAACAGAAAAAAAGTAGAACAGGTATAAATAAGAAAATCTTAGTTAAGAGGGTTCATGTAAAGAACAGGTTCCAAATCACGATCGATTCCCTTTTCAAAACCTGCTGCAGCAGCTCGGGCTCTTCCTGCATGCCATAAATGGCCCACAAAAAAGAAGAATCCTAGAACAAAATGAGAAGTTGGTAACCAACTTCTAGGAGAGACATAATTAACTGCATTGATCTCGGTAGCTACACCACCCACGGAATTTAAAGAGCCTAAAGGAGCGTGGGTCATATATTCTGCTGAGCGTCGTTCTTGCCAAGGTTGTATGTCTTTTTTCAACCTACTCAAGTCCAAACCGTTGGGGCCCCTTAGAGGTTCTAACCATGGAGCACGAAGGTCCCAAAAACGCATAGTTTCCCCTCCAAAGATAACCTCCCCAGTTGGGGAACGCATTAGATATTTACCTAAACCTGTGGGTCCTTGAGCGGATCCCACATTAGCTCCAAGACGCTGGTCTCTAACTAGAAAAGTAAATGCTTGAGCTTGAGAAGCTTCTGGCCCGGTGGGTCCATAAAACTCACTCGGATAAGCTGTATTATTGAACCATACAAAACAACAAGCGATAAAACCAAAGACAGATAAAGCAGCTAAACTATAAGACAAGTAAGCTTCTCCAGACCATACAAATGCACGGCGAGCCCATGCGAAGGGTTTGGTTAAAATATGCCAAATTCCGCCAAATACACAAATAAAACCCAACCATACATGTCCACCAATTATATCTTCTAAATCATCTACACTAACAATCCACCCTTCTCCCCCAAAAGGAGATTTTAGTAAATAACCAAATATAACACTAGGACTAAGGGTCAAATTGGTAATTTTTCTTACATCTCCCCCCCAAGGGGCCCAGGTATCATATACACCGCCAAAATAAAGAGCCTTGAGTACTAGAAGAAAAGCACCTAGACCTAACAAAATTAAGTGAATACCCAAAATTGTAGTCATTTTATAAAGTCCCTTTGAAGGGGGGGAGATAATACCGATTTAAGAGTAGTTCACTACTGCAATAAAAAAAAAGAATTCTAGTTAACGGTTCCAATTTGTTCTGAATTTTGCAGCCTGTGAATAGAAATCCACTTTTTCTTCTTTTTCATCTCAATAGAAAGAAATGGGAAGTCTTATTGTGTTAACAATGTATGTTTTAAGATAGAATCTATCGAGGAGAATAATTGAAACTGGATCAAAAAAAGCAGGAATAGATTTTTTGAAAAAGATTGGAAAAAAGTAAGTAGAATTATATTCAAAATAAAAGAAAGGGGCTTTTCGTAAGAAAACGTGGATGAATACTTGCTGTTTTCTAGATTTTTGATCGGATTTTTTGGCGGCATGGCCAAGCGGTAAGGCAGGGGACTGCAAATCCTTTATCCCCAGTTCAAATCTGGGTGCCGCCTGATCAATAAAATACTTAGGTTTTTTATAGTACTGATCGAATTCGATAAATTTTTACTTCGCATAAGTTCGGGCAAGAGAGTAACTGGGCCTGCCGATACTGGGTTTAGGTCAAAAATAAACATAGGTAAGGTAGGTATCCAATAAATATTTATCTATCGATAATTTTATGGTATATTCGGGCGTCCTTTGCTTACAAAAAAAAAGAGTAACAAAAGGAATAAAAAATCTTCCTATTCCCGCTTCTTCTATTCAGGACATCATTCCCGTACTCTTTCTTTTTTAAGGAAAAAAGGGCTATATTATCGTATTTTTAATGCTCTCTAATTCTACCAGAATTCCTATAAGAATTTGTTAGGAGTAAATTCCTTGAACTGATTGATCCATGGCCTTAGGGCGGAATCCCTTTTTGACTCTGTACCCTTGATTCCACTATAATTATTGATCAATAGTAGAATAATCCCTTCATAGAAATAGGAGACATAATTTAGATGGATATAGTAAGTCTCGCTTGGGCTGCTTTAATGGTAGTCTTTACATTTTCTCTTTCACTAGTAGTATGGGGAAGGAGTGGACTCTAGGGATACTACTAATTGATTAAGTAATCAAATTGTTGTATCAATTCTTTTCTTTAATGGATCATTTTGCATTAATCATTTTGTCAAACGTTATTCTTTAATCTTTTTCTTATTCTTTAATCTTTTTCTTTAGTTTTGTTTCACTCCTGTAAGAAACTCTTGTATTGTAAGTTGTAAGAAAGAGCCATTATACCAATTCAGAATTTCTACTAGAAATGACGAATGGTTAAAAAAAGTTCTATACATAAGAAAATTAGACTTTCTTCCACGGAACTATTCACGGCATATCACACATTTTCCATTTGTTTTATACTCTTTCCTTATTCTTAGAATAATTTTTATGCTCTTTTGAAGCATCTCGCGGGATATTTAAGCATGAAAGATTCCCTGGTTTTTTCCTTTTACTTTTTACTATAGTCTATTCTTAATATTATTTTTCTTTCCTTCCATGGATTCTTTGGTCAAGAATTGTCTTAGATTTTTTTATTTTGACCTGATTGAAATTAAGTGGATGCAATGAAAAAAGAAATTGAATTAGACTACTTAACTATTTCAATCTACTAATCTATTCTATGTAGATTCAAAGATAATATAATAGAAAGACTCTAAAGTGTCGTAGAAAAAACTATATGTAGTTCTTTCTACCACACTTTAAGATTCCAACCAGATCCTTTCATTTAAGACTTGGATTTTTTTTATTTAATCCCTTTTTCATTTCTTCCATGATTAATTGGAATTCCAATTAATTATTTTGGCTGACTGTTTTTACATAAATAATAAGTAAAAAAGCAGTAGGAACTAGAATGAACAGTGCAGTAGCAATAAATGCGAGAATATTGACTTCCATAACCTCTTTATTTTTTATTTTCACATTAACTCGGGATGTAATCCCATGGAGAGGAAAAAGGGGTATCTTGTAAATTCAAGGGTAGGGCTTGCATTCTGATAATACTGAATCAATTCAATATTATGAATATCGGATCTATCAAATCAATTCATGGATGAGAGTTATATTTCATGGATGAGAGTTGTATAGTATAACATAAGAAGATCCTCTATCCACACTAAGACCAAAATGGGTTTTTTGATTGGATTAGGAATTCCCTCTTTTTTAATCCTTTTCTACTTTTTCTTTTCTATATCTCTAACCCACGAGCTTTCTTAATCTTATACAATTTCCATTCCTTTTTCTTATAGTTATACATACAATTATGTATGTATTATATGACCAACTTTCTATGGGTCACATAGACATCCAAATAAGCAGTAGAAGTGAGATGGGGAAAAGAGGTCTGAAATAAAAAGGGAATACGATTTATGTATGGATTCCGGTAAAATACCGGTACTCTATTCCATAAGAGTGGAATAGGAAATTAAGATGAGGATGGTATCATCATAAAGAAAGATAGAGTAATATCCTAAATTCTACTAATCCACATATCGTATGTGTGTCTTTCTTTATCTTTATCGATCGGGAGTAGTGAAAAAAATTCCTATACGCCTTCCCTCCCTCTTTAATGAGAGATGCAAAATAAAAAAGTGAAGTAAGGGTGCCCTATGGGTATTTGATCTTGCTCCCTGCCCCTTTTTTCATGGAAAAAGGAAATATCAATTTCTCCATTCATTGAACCCTAGTTCGGGACTGACGGGGCTCGAACCCGCAGCTTCCGCCTTGACAGGGCGGTGCTCTGACCAATTGAACTACAATCCCCGCGGGGTGTATGGCATACCCATTCTTAAATAGAACCATAAGAAGATTCGATTCGTCTTTCGTACTCTAAGAAATAGACGAATCATATACTACATACCCACATATTATATTATACGTGGGTATAGTGAGAGGGACATAACTAGTATGTCGTGATTTTTTATCACTAAAAATGGATAATAATCCACCCTTCAATAACTCTTTTGTTTGTAAGAAAGGAATGAGAGAGATATGGATTAGAAAAAAAAAATTCCCCTTTTTTCTTTATCTTTTATTTCTATAGATCAGACATTTTATTTTATGGAAGAAAAACAAAAGGATTTAGTTCATATTCACAAAGCCCTAGATTTTTGGGCCGAGCTGGATTTGAACCAGCGTAGACATTGTCAACGAATTTACAGTCCGTCCCCATTAACCACTCGGGCATCGACCCAGGAAGAATTTATTCTAGGGTTTTTGCTAATCTATGATTAACCTCCTTTCATAATACTCCCTACCCCCAGGGGAAGTCGAATCCCCGCTGCCTCCTTGAAAGAGAGATGACCTGAACCACTAGACGATAGGGGTTTATAGTTCCATTAATATTTGTTTAGTCTGCTGGAGGGTTTATCAAGATCTAATCTTGAATCATTTATATGGATACTATCTTGGATTATTTTGGCATTTAGCCAATTCCGGAGTCAAGACCCATCAACGCTTCCTTGTATATTGTAGGTATACTGTTGTCTAACAACAATACCTCGTTTGCGCACCTGAGAGGTTTGCATGAGTTTTGCCTACGTGCTTCAGCTGGAAGTTCGACCGAAGTCCATACATCTTATGTAGAGTCTTCCGTATCAGTCATAATAGGAAACTCTGGAATTACTTCCAAGCTTTCTTTCCTTTAACTTGATGACGAAGATATTGTTATCTCGTCGAGTTGCACTGCCCTCCCACTCACTCTTTTGCAAGAAACATTTTCTTTGAAATCATACCGCTCTATGTGGCAAACCTTTTGCCTCATCATAGTGATGGAAGAATTACCCAACAATTTGGGATAACCTACAAAATACTAGTCTGATTTGGAATAGGTTTGTAAACATGTTAGACAAGCCCCATATTCCAAATGTTAAGAAAAGACACAACATGGTTTGGCATACCATACCATGACGTTATTTCAACAGATCTGATGGCACTCTTTTCAGTGTAAAAGGTGCAGTCTCTAAAGCTTTACTTTAAAAGTGATAACGCAAATTGATTTATGTCATTTTTTATCTTACCATGTCATATATGGTTCGATTACATCTTCTCGGACATTCCATTCTCAGTGGTGTTCCGGGAGGTGTAAGCTATGAAGACATAACTCATCAGACATTTGCTAAACTTGTAACTCAAATATTCTTTCCGCAATCTAATTTCAGAAACATAATTCTTCTTGTTACAATAATTTCTAGTTCATTCTGAAAACCTCTTGAACTATTTCAAAAGATCCAGATTTATGTCTTATTAAGCAAATATTCACATATCTACTTGAGTCATTACTGAAGATAGACAAATCCACTGCTAGTAACAATACTTATTGGACTACACACATCAGAATGTACGATTACCAATAAGTTTTTTGCTCGTTCCTCATGGCCTGTGAATGGTATTTAGTTACTTTGCTTTCCAACGAAACTTGCAGGTGTCAGATGATTCATAATCAAATGATTTAAATATCCATCAATATGGAATTTCTCCATGAGGGTTTCCCCAATGTGACCAAAATGCAGTGCCACACATTTGTGATATACATTTAGTCTTACGACATTTAGCTTTATTGTTATGGATGTATAATATTATTATCAATATTCATAACCTACATCCATTCATAATGGGAGTATGGCCCCCCTTTTGTTATTCATGACACCGAACAACAATTGTTCTTTTATGAACAACCTTCTTGCATTGAACGTTACGCAAAGGGATAGAGTGTATAAAACTCTAGAATGAATTAATGAAAATAAATACAGAGGTAATATATTATCATCAATATTCATAGCATACGTCCCATTTACAATGGGAGTATGGCCCTTATGTTATTCATAACACCGAACAACAATTTGTCCTTTTATGAACAACCTCCTTGCAACAAACTTTATGCAACGGGCTAGAGTGTATAAAACTCTAAAATGAATTTATGAAAATAAATACAAAGGTAATACGCTGATGAAAGTATAGTAACTTTTACTATGTTCCCAGTGTGTATCCAAAACCTCATTACTGGCTAGTCTGTTAGGCCGTAGTAGTTCTTGCATCGAGTTGCAACAGAATACAATGGAACGGGTGTCCTTGTGATCATCTTTTAATCACAATACCCAAGAATCAGTGACTAACAGTTTAATCATAATTCCCAAGAATTACTTCTTCGACTAGCCTCTTATACATCTATAACATGTATGACATTCATACCTGAGCTGGACCTTCCAGTCTTATTTCTTTTTGCCTTTATACTTCTAACAGTTTTACTTCCATATTTTTCCTACTCAAAGAAGAAGCACCTAACCTCAAGAGCGGCATTAGCCCCGGATATCCTAGGCGTGTAAGTCTCACTAACACCCTTTGGACTTGTCCTATCTTTTTAAGTTGTTGTTATATGCACCATCATCTCATGACTGGTGTTCTTCTGGATCCCATCTTATCAGTCTAATGCATAGTAAACACTTCACTTATACTTGCAAACAAACGTTGCTTTGGATATCTCATATCTTTGGGCCTTTGTTTGTATCTGAAAACTAATTTCCAATTCCATGAATATCACATAACTATCCCAAGCTTTCGAAGTTCGGATCTCCTGGAAGCAAACATATTGCACTTGACCGTAACAGAATTCTAGCTTTTGGATCGAAGGATGAGAGTCACATCATCCATAGCATCAGCGGGGTAATACCGAAAGTATGCAATAGGACAAAGTCCTTCTCGGCACTCTTGAGGACAGCCCTCACATTACATTACCAATCGTAAAGTTTTAACTAGATAAATTACAGCTATTCAATTTTAACAGGGAAGGTGGAAACGCGAGCCATCTTTCTACAACTATAATGCAATTTACAATTTGGACAATGTCCAGTAATTAATTGCGTTGAGAATTAAACAAATTAATTCTAAAGGGCGCTCCCACTCAAATCAATATCTCTCATAATTGATTGTGAGTGATACAAGACCCACATTGCAATTCAACGCCATTGGTGTGGACATCACTGATGACAAGAATTTCAATCGGTAGGCCAACTTGCCGATCACATCTCTATGCGACTCTTGTTCATCTTTCGATGGCTGTGTTCCGAGCTCAGGACGATCCTGCCATGAACGTCAAAGACAACAAAGTGATCTCGCTGTGAGGTCTGATCGTCACCCGCCTCATTCCTCTCAATGCGTTCGTACCCATGTGGACATGGCGCACCCCGAAAAGATACGAATTACAGACGGAGCTACACTTGCACTAGTAGAAAACAGGGGTTCTGGCCAGATCAGAGCAATAGTCCTGGTCATGTTACGAACCGGGACTAATGTGAGCATCAGTCCTGGTTCGAGCGGCTAGGACGCTGGCCGGGCGTCGGTAGGCATCAGTCCCGGTTCGACTGGGACCTTTAGTCCCGGTTCCAGACACCAACCGGGACTAATTAAAGGGCATCGCTCCCTTTAGTCCCGGTTGGTGTCTCCAACCGAGACTAAAGGTTAGTCTTCAGTCCCGGTTCTAAAAAGATGCCTATATATATCCTTGCCCCTGCCCGCCCTCTCCTCTGTTTTTTGGCCGTAGAAGGTGGGAGGTGTGTCTGCTACTCTGCTCTCACTTCTTATGCACATGAGGTGTTCGATGAAATGCCCGAGCCACACTTAAGCTTTCTCCTCTGTTCTTCCTCCAAGCTCGACCTCCAAGCTCCATTTTCCCCAAGATTTGTCTAGATTTGGCGGTGCACCAACTATCCAAGTGTTCTAAAAGGTTAGCAACTTCATCCTTTCATCTCTCACTGTTAGTTTAGCTCATTTCATATGCTCTAGAAGTAGAGTGGTTTGTGGGTTTTAGTGGAGGAGTGTATGTGGGAGTTTATTTGATTTAGATGCACAATTTGAGCTCAAATTAACTTCTTAGTTTGCACATGTGTAGGGTGCCGCCCCGTCCCCGTCCCCGTCCTCACCGCCATCGATCGCCCGCGCCAATCTCGTCGCCGGCACCACCGTGGTGAGTCTCTTGTTCTTATCTTTTTTTTAAAAGAACAAATTCTTACTTGTATGATTTAGATAGCTACTTGTATAATTTTCTTACTTGTATTATTGTTTGTTATTATATAGTGCCATGGTTTTGGTATCCGCCCCCGTCGGCTCTCGTCCGGTCTATGATTCGGATGTGGTATATTATCTTTTATAACTATTTGTTTCATTTAGTGTTTATGACAATTATGCCGACCAACTTGACATAGATGTTTTTATTTAGGAGGTATGTGAACCGGAAATTCCAACCGACCCTCTTGTCGAGAGGTTAAATTTAGTTGAAAAAGAAAACAATTATTTGAAAGAAAAATTGAAAAGAATTGAAGAAGAGAAGATGAAATTGGAGTTGCATGTTGCCCATGTCGTCGATCTACACAAGATCCAGATGGATGCAATGCGCTTGAAGATTAGAAAGATTAGAAAATATGCCATTGATAAAGAGGCTTGGTATCATTATGCTGTTGGATCAATTGTTACCTTAGTTGTGATTTTGATCGCATTTGATGTTGCATTTAAATGTTTTACATAGTTGTATGTTGTTTTATGAGAACTATGTATGAACTTTATGTATTTATTTTTGCAGTAATAACATTTGATCACTACTGTACTTTGGTTTTAATGTGATGATGAACTTGTATTAATTTGGTCATTTCTCTATTCATGATATTCTGTAATGGTTTTTGATATACTTAATTACATAATGCAGATGAACCGGCAATGGATGTACGGTGACTGATGCACTTCCGAGTACATTACGGGCCTGCATAATTTTATCGATGTGGCTGAGGCAAACAAGTAGAATGGTTTTATGTACTATCCATGTGTTGTCTGTGAGAATACGAAGGATTACTCTTCCTCGAAAATCCTTCACTTCCACCTGCTTGAGAAGGGTTCCATGCCCCACTATAATTGTTGGACCAAGCACGGAGAAAGAGGGGTTATGATGGAAGACAATGAAGAAGAAGAGGATGATGACAACTATCCTATGTTCCCTGAATACGGTGATACTGCAACAGGGGAAGCTAAAGATCAAGAGGCACCAGATGTGCCCGCTGATGATCTTCGTCCGGTCATTGTTGATGCACAGAGAGAATGCGAAAGTGAAAGGGAGAAGTTGAAGTTCGATCGCATGTTAGAGGATCACAAAAAACGGTTGTACCCAAATTGCGAAGATGGCAACACAAAGCTCGGTACCACACTGGAATTGCTGCAATGGAAGGCAGAGAATGGTTTATCCGATAAGGGATTTGGGAAGCTACTGAAAATAATGAAGAAGAAGCTTCCAAAGGATAACGAATTGCCTGACAGTACGTACGAAGCAAAGAAGGTTCTCTGCCCTCTAGGATTAGAGGTGCAGAAGATACATGCATGCCCTAATGACCGCATCCTCTACCGCGGTGAGGAGTACGAGAATTTGAATGCATGCCCGGTATGCGGTGCATTGCAGTATAAGATCAGACGAGATGACCCTGGTGATGTTGAGGGCATGCGCCCCAGGAAGAGGGTTCCTGCCAAGGTGATGTGGTATGCTCCTATAATACCACGGTTGAAACGTCTGTTCAGAAACAAAGAGCATGCCAAGTTGTTGCGATGGGACAAAGAAGACCGTAAGAAAGACGGGATGTTGAGAGTACCCGCTGATGGGTCGCAGTGGAGATAAATCGAGAGAAAGTGGCCGGAGTTTGCCGGTGACGCAAGGAACTTTTGGTTTGGTATAAGTGCAGATGGCATTAATCCTTTTGGAGAGCAGAGAAGCAATCATAGCACCTGGCCTGTGACTCTATATATCTATAACCTTCCTCCTTGTATGTGCGTGAAGCGGAAGTTCATTATGATGCCAGTGCTCATCCAAGGCCCTAAGCAACCCGGCAACGACATTGATGTGTACCTAAGGCCATTAGTTGAAGAACTTTTACAGCTGTGGCATATGAAAGGTGTACGTGTGTGGGATGAGCACAAACAGGAGGAATTTAACCTACGAGCGTTGCTGTTTGTAACCATCAATGATTGGCCTGCTCTTTCTCCATGCTTGGTCGAACAATGAGTTTTCGTATATCTATCCGATGCTACTACATATATACAATATAACATCCCTGACATCATCAAGCGCCAAACTCTCATTGAATTTCCGTATGGTATTCTCCCTTTTCATGTATGACGTGGTCAAGAAAGAATCCCGCCAATTCCTCTTGAATTGCTCGTATGCGATGTAACAGTAGTGGCAGCGCCGGGTATAAGCCCCGCGCTACAGCTATCATGTTAGTTGTAGCGCGGGTTATATACCCGACGCTGCTACTATGGCTCGACCCGGGAGGTACCGTGGGGCCCACTTAGCAGCAGCGCGGGGTATATCCACCCGCGCTACTACTACACTGTACCCGTAGCGTGGGATTGTGACCCGCGCTACTACTACTTAATAGTAGCGCATGCCACTTACCCCGTGCCACTGTTATTGGTCTACCTATATGGTTTTCCGTAGTAGTGGTTATCCTTGATGAAATCAAACTCTTTGATTATTTCATCAAAACAAAAATTCCAACTCCATTTTACTCGCTTCCGTCCATTGCTGGAACTCTGAAGTTTGCGCACTCACCAGCATCCTTTGGATCGACAAAATTCTTTGGCCTCTATCACATACATGTCCTTGGCTGTATTTCCATCTCCTGGAAATCCTTTTGGTGCCCATTTATCATATCTCATCATTGAAATATGTATTAATTGCTAGTTTAACCCGAGCCGACTTTAAGCATCGCTATGGTGAGACAATCTCGCCGTAGTCAACTCCTTGAATTTGTTATAAATAACAAGTCAAGCTTTATGGATAAAATATGGGGGTGAGAAGAGGTTATTTAGTCTTTATTTCACAAGCGGGTATAGCGGATCCTGTATCCGTGTATACAGTATACAGAGATATATCGAAAAGGAACTTGTATCTGATATCTTTCTAGAGGCTAATAAATCTTTTTATTTTTTATATGGCTATGTTCTATTTGTAGGAGTAAAATAAGGATTAGGCTGTGGAGAGATGGCTGAGTGGTTGATAGCTCCGGTCTTGAAAACCGGTATAGTTCTAGGAACTATCGAGGGTTCGAATCCCTCTCTCTAATTTTGCTTATTTAATACGTTTGTTTCTTTCATTTTTTTTCTATCCCTTATCTTTCTTTCATAAAAAGGAATGAATGGCTCGGCTAGATGGAATAACCAAGCCAGAACAGAAAAAAAGTAGAACAGGTATAAATAAGAAAATCTTAGTTAAGAGGGTTCATGTAAAGAACAGGTTCCAAATCACGATCGATTCCCTTTTCAAAACCTGCTGCAGCAGCTCGGGCTCTTCCTGCATGCCATAAATGGCCCACAAAAAAGAAGAATCCTAGAACAAAATGAGAAGTTGGTAACCAACTTCTAGGAGAGACATAATTAACTGCATTGATCTCGGTAGCTACACCACCCACGGAATTTAAAGAGCCTAAAGGAGCGTGGGTCATATATTCTGCTGAGCGTCGTTCTTGCCAAGGTTGTATGTCTTTTTTCAACCTACTCAAGTCCAAACCGTTGGGGCCCCTTAGAGGTTCTAACCATGGACCACGAAGGTCCCAAAAACGCATAGTTTCCCCTCCAAAGATAACCTCCCCAGTTGGGGAACGCATTAGATATTTACCTAAACCTGTGGGTCCTTGAGCGGATCCCACATTAGCTCCAAGACGCTGGTCTCTAACTAGAAAAGTAAATGCTTGAGCTTGAGAAGCTTCTGGCCCGGTGGGTCCATAAAACTCACTCGGATAAGCTGTATTATTGAACCATACAAAACAACAAGCGATAAAACCAAAGACAGATAAAGCAGCTAAACTATAAGACAAGTAAGCTTCTCCAGACCATACAAATGCACGGCGAGCCCATGCGAAGGGTTTGGTTAAAATATGCCAAATTCCGCCAAATACACAAATAAAACCCAACCATACATGTCCACCAATTATATCTTCTAAATCATCTACACTAACAATCCACCCTTCTCCCCCAAAAGGAGATTTTAGTAAATAACCAAATATAACACTGGGACTAAGGGTCAAATTGGTAATTTTTCTTACATCTCCCCCCCAAGGGGCCCAGGTATCATATACACCGCCAAAATAAAGAGCCTTGAGTACTAGAAGAAAAGAACCTAGACCTAACAAATTTAAGTGAATACCCAAAATTGTAGTCATTTTATAAAGTCCCTTTGAAGGGGGGGAGATAATACCGATTTAAGAGTAGTTCACTACTGCAATAAAAAAAAGAATTCTAGTTAACGGTTCCAATTTGTTCTGAATTTTGCAGCCTGTGAATAGAAATCCACTTTATCTTCTTTTTCATCTCAATAGAAAGAAATGGGAAGTCTTATTGTGTTAACAATGTATGTTTTAAGATAGAATCTATCGAGGAGAATAATCGAAACTGGATCAAAAAAAGCAGGAATAGATTTTTTGAAAAAGATTGGAAAAAAGTAAGTAGAATTATATTCAAAATAAAAGAAAGGGGCTTTTCGTAAGAAAACGTGGATGAATACTTGCTGTTTTCTAGATTTTTGATCGGATTTTTTGGCGGCATGGCCAAGCGGTAAGGCAGGGGACTGCAAATCCTTTATCCCCAGTTCAAATCTGGGTGCCGCCTGATCAATAAAATACTTAGGTTTTTTATAGTACTGATCGAATTCGATAAATTTTTACTTCGCATAAGTTCGGGCAAGAGAGTAACTGGGCCTGCCGATACTGGGTTTAGGTCAAAAATAAACATAGGTAAGGTAGGTATCCAATAAATATTTATCTATCGATAATTTTATGGTATATTCGGGCGTCCTTTGCTTACAAAAAAAAAGAGTAACAAAAGGAATAAAAAATCTTCCTATTCCCGCTTCTTCTATTCAGGACATCATTCCCGTACTCTTTCTTTTTTAAGGAAAAAAGGGCTATATTATCGTATTTTTAATGCTCTCTAATTCTACCAGAATTCCTATAAGAATTTGTTAGGAGTAAATTCCTTGAACTGATTGATCCATGGCCTTAGGGCGGAATCCCTTTTTGACTCTGTACCCTTGATTCCACTATGATTATTGATCAATAGTAGAATAATCCCTTCATAGAAATAGGAGACATAATTTAGATGGATATAGTAAGTCTCGCTTGGGCTGCTTTAATGGTAGTCTTTACATTTTCTCTTTCACTAGTAGTATGGGGAAGGAGTGGACTCTAGAGATACTACTAATTGATTAAGTAATCAAATTGTTGTATCAATTCTTTTCTTTAATGGATCATTTTGCATTAATCATTTTGTCAAACGTTATTCTTTAATCTTTTTCTTATTCTTTAATCTTTTTCTTTAGTTTTGTTTCACTCCTGTAAGAAACTCTTGTATTGTAAGTTGTAGGAAAGAGCCATTATACCAATTCAGAATTTCTACTAGAAATGACGAATGGTTAAAAAAAGTTCTATACATAAGAAAATTAGACTTTCTTCCACGGAACTATTCACGGCATATCACACATTTTCCATTTGTTTTATACTCTTTCCTTATTCTTAGAATAATTTTTATGCTCTTTTGAAGCATCTCGCGGGATATTTAAGCATGAAAGATTCCCTGGTTTTTTCCTTTTACTTTTTACTATAGTCTATTCTTAATATTATTTTTCTTTCCTTCCATGGATTCTTTGGTCAAGAATTGTCTTAGATTTTTTTATTTTGACCTGATTGAAATTAAGTGGATGCAATGAAAAAAGAAATTGAATTAGACTACTTAACTATTTCAATCTACTAATCTATTCTATGTAGATTCAAAGATAATATAATAGAAAGACTCTAAAGTGTCATAGAAAAAACTATATGTAGTTCTTTCTACCACACTTTAAGATTCCAACCAGATCCTTTCATTTAAGACTTGGATTTTTTTTATTTAATCCCTTTTTCATTTCTTCCATGATTAATTGGAATTCCAATTAATTATTTTGGCTGACTGTTTTTACATAAATAATAAGTAAAAAAGCAGTAGGAACTAGAATGAACAGTGCAGTAGCAATAAATGCGAGAATATTGACTTCCATAACCTCTTTATTTTTTATTTTCACATTAACTCGGGATGTAATCCCATGGAGAGGAAAAAGGGGTATCTTGTAAATTCAAGGGTAGGGCTTGCATTCTGATAATACTGAATCAATTCAATATTATGAATATCGGATCTATCAAATCAATTCATGGATGAGAGTTATATTTCATGGATGAGAGTTGTATAGTATAACATAAGAAGATCCTCTATCCACACTAAGACCAAAATGGGTTTTTTGATTGGATTAGGAATTCCCTCTTTTTTAATCCTTTTCTACTTTTTCTTTTCTATATCTCTAACCCACGAGCTTTCTTAATCTTATACAATTTCCATTCCTTTTTCTTATAGTTATACATACAATTATGTATGTATTATATGACCAACTTTCTATGGGTCACATAGACATCCAAATAAGCAGTAGAAGTGAGATGGGGAAAAGAGGTCTGAAATAAAAAGGGAATACGATTTATGTATGGATTCCGGTAAAATACCGGTACTCTATTCCATAAGAGTGGAATAGGAAATTAAGATGAGGATGGTATCATCATAAAGAAAGATAGAGTAATATCCTAAATTCTACTAATCCACATATCGTATGTGTGTCTTTCTTTATCTTTATCGATCGGGAGTAGTGAAAAAAATTCCTATACGCCTTCCCTCCCTCTTTAATGAGAGATGCAAAATAAAAAAGTGAAGTAAGGGTGCCCTATGGGTATTTGATCTTGCTCCCTGCCCCTTTTTTCATGGAAAAAGGAAATATCAATTTCTCCATATATTGAACCCTAGTTCGGGACTGACGGGGCTCGAACCCGCAGCTTCCGCCTTGACAGGGCGGTGCTCTGACCAATTGAACTACAATCCCCGCGGGGTGTATGGCATACCCATTCTTAAATAGAACCATAAGAAGATTCGATTCGTCTTTCGTACTCTAAGAAATAGACGAATCATATACTACATACCCACATATTATATTATACGTGGGTATAGTGAGAGGGACATAACTAGTATGTCGTGATTTTTTATCACTAAAAATGGATAATAATCCACCCTTCAATAACTCTTTTGTTTGTAAGAAAGGAATGAGAGAGATATGGATTAGAAAAAAAAAAATCCCCTTTTTTCTTTATCTTTTATTTCTATAGATCAGACATTTTATTTTATGGAAGAAAAACAAAAGGATTTAGTTCATATTCACAAAGCCCTAGATTTTTGGGCCGAGCTGGATTTGAACCAGCGTAGACATTGTCAACGAATTTACAGTCCGTCCCCATTAACCACTCGGGCATCGACCCAGGAAGAATTTATTCTAGGGTTTTTGCTAATCTATGATTAACCTCCTTTCATAATACTCCCTACCCCCAGGGGAAGTCGAATCCCCGCTGCCTCCTTGAAAGAGAGATGACCTGAACCACTAGACGATAGGGGTTTATAGTTCCATTAATATTTGTTTAGTCTGCTGGAGGGTTTATCAAGATCTAATCTTGAATCATTTATATGGATACTATCTTGGATTATTTTGGCATTTAGCCAATTCCGGAGTCAAGACCCATCAACGCTTCCTTGTATATTGTAGGTATACTGTTGTCTAACAACAATACCTCGTTTGCGCACCTGAGAGGTTTGCATGAGTTTTGCCTACGTGCTTCAGCTGGAAGTTCGACCGAAGTCCATACATCTTATGTAGAGTCTTCCGTATCAGTCATAATAGGAAACTCTGGAATTACTTCCAAGCTTTCTTTCCTTTAACTTGATGACGAAGATATTGTTATCTCGTCGAGTTGCACTGCCCTCCCACTCACTCTTTTGCAAGAAACATTTTCTTTGAAATCATACCGCTCTATGTGGCAAACCTTTTGCCTCATCATAGTGATGGAAGAATTACCCAACAATTTGGGATAACCTACAAAATACTAGTCTGATTTGGAATAGGTTTGTAAACATGTTAGACAAGCCCCATATTCCAAATGTTAAGAAAAGACACAACATGGTTTGGCATACCATACCATGACGTTATTTCAACAGATCTGATGGCACTCTTTTCAGTGTAAAAGGTGCAGTCTCTAAAGCTTTACTTTAAAAGTGATAACGCAAATTGATTTATGTCATTTTTTATCTTACCATGTCATATATGGTTCGATTACATCTTCTCGGACATTCCATTCTCAGTGGTGTTCCGGGAGGTGTAAGCTATGAAGACATAACTCATCAGACATTTGCTAAACTTGTAACTCAAATATTCTTTCCGCAATCTAATTTCAGAAACATAATTCTTCTTGTTACAATAATTTCTAGTTCATTCTGAAAACCTCTTGAACTATTTCAAAAGATCCAGATTTATGTCTTATTAAGCAAATATTCACATATCTACTTGAGTCATTACTGAAGATAGACAAATCCACTGCTAGTAACAATACTTATTGGACTACACACATCAGAATGTACGATTACCAATAAGTTTTTTGCTCGTTCCTCATGGCCTGTGAATGGTATTTAGTTACTTTGCTTTCCAACGAAACTTGCAGGTGTCAGATGATTCATAATCAAATGATTTAAATATCCATCAATATGGAATTTCTCCATGAGGGTTTCCCCAATGTGACCAAAATGCAGTGCCACACATTTGTGATATACATTTAGTCTTACGACATTTAGCTTTATTGTTATGGATGTATTATATTATTATCAATATTCATAACCTACATCCATTCATAATGGGAGTATGGCCCCCCTTTTGTTATTCATGACACCGAACAACAATTGTTCTTTTATGAACAACCTTCTTGCATTGAACGTTACGCAAAGGGATAGAGTGTATAAAACTCTAGAATGAATTAATGAAAATAAATACAGAGGTAATATATTATCATCAATATTCATAGCATACGTCCCATTTACAATGGGAGTATGGCCCTTATGTTATTCATAACACCGAACAACAATTTGTCCTTTTATGAACAACCTCCTTGCAACAAACTTTATGCAACGGGCTAGAGTGTATAAAACTTTAAAATGAATTTATGAAAATAAATACAAAGGTAATACGCTGATGAAAGTATAGTAACTTTTACTATGTTCCCAGTGTGTATCCAAAACCTCATTACTGGCTAGTCTGTTAGGCCGTAGTAGTTCTTGCATCGAGTTGCAACAGAATACAATGGAACGGGTGTCCTTGTGATCATCTTTTAATCACAATACCCAAGAATCAGTGACTAACAGTTTAATCATAATTCCCAAGAATTACTTCTTCGACTAGCCTCTTATACATCTATAACATGTATGACATTCATACCTGAGCTGGACCTTCCAGTCTTATTTCTTTTTGCCTTTATACTTCTAACAGTTTTACTTCCATATTTTTCCTACTCAAAGAAGAAGCACCTAACCTCAAGAGCGGCATTAGCCCCGGATATCCTAGGCGTGTAAGTCTCACTAACACCCTTTGGACTTGTCCTATCTTTTTAAGTTGTTGTTATATGCACCATCATCTCATGACTGGTGTTCTTCTGGATCCCATCTTATCAGTCTAATGCATAGTAAACACTTCACTTATACTTGCAAACAAACGTTGCTTTGGATATCTCATATCTTTGGGCCTTTGTTTGTATCTGAAAACTAATTTCCAATTCCATGAATATCACATAACTATCCCAAGCTTTCGAAGTTCGGATCTCCTGGAAGCAAACATATTACACTTGACCGTAACAGAATTCTAGCTTTTGGATCGAAGGATGAGAGTCACATCATCCATAGCATCAGCGGGGTAATACCGAAAGTATGCAATAGGACAAAGTCCTTCTCGGCACTCTTAAGGACAGCCCTCACATTACATTACCAATCGTAAAGTTTTAACTAGATAAATTACAGCTATTCAATTTTAACAGGGAAGGTGGAAACGCGAGCCATTTTTCTACAACTATAATGCAATTTACAATTTGGACAATGTCCAGTAATTAATTGCGTTGAGAATTAAACAAATTAATTCTAAAGGGCGCTCCCACTCAAATCAATATCTCTCATAATTGATTGTGAGTGATACAAGACCCACATTGCAATTCAACGCCATTGGTGTGGACATCACTGATGACAAGAATTTCAATCGGTAGGCCAACTTGCCGATCACATCTCTATGCGACTCTTGTTCATCTTTCGATGGCTGTGTTCCGAGCTCAGGACGATCCTGCCATGAACGTCAAAGACAACAAAGTGATCTCGCTGTGAGGTCTGATCGTCACCCGCCTCATTCCTCTCAATGCGTTCGTACCCATGTGGACATGGCGCACCCCGAAAAGATACGAATTACAGACGGAGCTACACTTGCACTAGTAGAAAACAGGGGTTCTGGCCAGATCAGAGCAATAGTCCTGGTCATGTTACGAACCGGGACTAATGTGAGCATCAGTCCTGGTTCGAGCGGCTAGGACGCTGGCCGGGCCTCGGTAGGCATCAGTCCCGGTTCGACTGGGACCTTTAGTCCCGGTTCCAGACACCAACCGGGACTAATTAAAGGGCATCGCTCCCTTTAGTCCCGGTTGGTGTCTCCAACCGGGACTAAAGGTTAGTCTTCAGTCCCGGTTCTAAAAAGATGCCTATATATATCCTTGCCCCTGCCCGCCCTCTCCTCTGTTTTTTGGCCGTAGAAGGTGGGAGGTGTGTCTGCTACTCTGCTCTCACTTCTTATGCACATGAGGTGTTCGATGAAATGCCCGAGCCACACTTAAGCTTTCTCCTCTGTTCTTCCTCCAAGCTCGACCTCCAAGCTCCATTTTCCCCAAGATTTGTCTAGATTTGGGGGTGCACCAACTATCCAAGTGTTCTAAAAGGTTAGCAACTTCATCCTTTCATCTCTCACTGTTAGTTTAGCTCATTTCATATGCTCTAGAAGTAGAGTGGTTTGTGGGTTTTAGTGGAGGAGTGTATGTGGGAGGTATGTGAACCGGAAATTCCAACCGACCCTCTTGTCGAGAGGTTAAATTTAGTTGAAAAAGAAAACAATTATTTGAAAGAAAAATTGAAAAGAATTGAAGAAGAGAAGATGAAATTGGAGTTGCATGTTGGCCATGTCGTCGATCTACACAAGATCCAGATGGATGCAATGCGCTTGAAGATTAGAAAGATTAGAAAATATGCCATTGATAAAGAGGCTTGGTATCATTATGCTGTTGGATCAATTGTTACCTTAGTTGTGATTTTGATCGCATTTGTTGTTGCATTTAAATGTTTTACATAGTTGTATGTTGTTTTATGAGAACTATGTATGAACTTTATGTATTTATTTTTGCAGTAATAACATTTGATCACTACTGTACTTTGGTTTTAATGTGATGATGAACTTGTATTAATTTGGTCATTTCTCTATTCATGATATTTTGTAATGGTTTTTGATATACTTAATTACATAATGCAGATGAACCGGCAATGGATGTACGGTGACTGATGCACTTCCGAGTACATTACGGGCCTGCATAATTTTATCGATGTGGCTGAGGCAAACAAGCAGAATGGTTTTATGTACTGTCCATGTGTTGTCTGTGAGAATACGAAGGATTACTCTTCCTCGAAAATCCTTCACTTCCACCTGCTTGAGAAGGGTTCCATGCCCCACTATAATTGTTGGACCAAGCACGGAGAAAGAGGGGTTATGATGGAAGACAATGAAGAAGAAGAGGATGATGACAACTATCCTATGTTCCCTGAATACGGTGATACTGCAACAGGGGAAGCTAAAGATCAAGAGGCACCAGATGTGCCCGCTGATGATCTTCGTCCGGTCATTGTTGATGCACAGAGAGAATGCGAAAGTGAAAGGGAGAAGTTGAAGTTCGATCGCATGTTAGAGGATCACAAAAAACGGTTGTACCCAAATTGCGAAGATGGCAACACAAAGCTCGGTACCACACTGGAATTGCTGCAATGGAAGGCAGAGAATGGTTTATCCGATAAGGGATTTGGGAAGCTACTGAAAATAATGAAGAAGAAGCTTCCAAAGGATAACGAATTGCCTGACAGTACATACGAAGCAAAGAAGGTTCTCTGCCCTCTAGGATTAGAGGTGCAGAAGATACATGCATGCCCTAATGACCGCATCCTCTACCGCGGTGAGGAGTACGAGAATTTGAATGCATGCCCGGTATGCGGTGCATTGCAGTATAAGATCAGACGAGATGACCCTGGTGATGTTGAGGGCATGCGCCCCAGGAAGAGGGTTCCTGCCAAGGTGATGTGGTATGCTCCTATAATACCACGGTTGAAACGTCTGTTCAGAAACAAAGAGCATGCCAAGTTGTTGCGATGGGACAAAGAAGACCGTAAGAAAGACGGGATGTTGAGAGTACCCGCTGATGGGTCGCAGTGGAGATAAATCGAGAGAAAGTGGCCGGAGTTTGCCGGTGACGCAAGGAACTTTTGGTTTGGTATAAGTGCAGATGGCATTAATCCTTTTGGAGAGCAGAGAAGCAATCATAGCACCTGGCCTGTGACTCTATCTATCTATAACCTTCCTCCTTGTATGTGCGTGAAGCGGAAGTTCATTATGATGCCAGTGCTCATCCAAGGCCCTAAGCAACCCGGCAACGACATTGATGTGTACCTAAGGCCATTACTTGAAGAACTTTTACAGCTGTGGCATATAAAAGGTGTACGTGTGTGGGATGAGCACAAACAGGAGGAATTTAACCTACGAGCGTTGCTGTTTGTAACCATCAATGATTGGCCTGCTCTTTCTCCGTGCTTGGTCGAACAACGAGTTTTCGTATATCTATCCGATGCTACTACATATATACAATATAACATCCCTGACATCATCAAGCGCCAAACTCTCATTGAATTTCCGTATGGTATTCTCCCTTTTCTTGTATGACGTGGTCAAGAAAGAATCCCGCCAATTCCTCTTGAATTGCTCGTATGCGATGTAACAGTAGTGGCAGCGCCGGGTATAAGCCCCGCGCTACAGCTATCATGTTAGTTGTAGCGCGGGTTATATACCCGACGCTGCTACTATGGCTCGACCCGAGAGGTACCGTGGGGCCCACTTAGCAGTAGCGCGGTGTATATCCACCCGCGCTACTACTACACTGTACCCGTAGCGTGGGATTGTGACCCGCGCTACTACTACTTAATAGTAGCGCATGCCACTTACCCCGTGCCACTGTTATTGGTCTACCTATATGGTTTTCCGTAGTAGTGGTTATCCTTGATGAAATCAAACTCTTTGATTATTTCATCAAAACAAAAATTCCAACTCCATTTTACTCGCTTCCGTCCATTGCTGGAACTCTGAAGTTTGCGCACTCACCAGCATCCTTTGGATCGACAAAATTCTTTGGCCTCTATCACATACATGTCCTTGGCTGTATTTCCATCTCCTGGAAATCCTTTTGGTGCCCATTTATCATATCTCATCATTGAAATATGTATTAATTGCTAGTTTAACCCGAGACGACTTTAAGCATCGCTATGGTGAGACAATCTCGCCGTAGTCAACTCCTTGAATTTGTTATAAATAACAAGTCAAGCTTTATGGATAAAATATGGGGGTGAGAAGAGGTTATTTAGTCTTTATTTCACAAGCGGGTATAGCGGATCCTGTATCTGTGTATACAGTATACAGAGATATATCGAAAAGGAACTTGTATCTGATATCTTTCTAGAGGCTAATAAATCTTTTTATTTTTTATATGGCTATGTTCTATTTGTAGGAGTAAAATAAGGATTAGGCTGTGGAGAGATGGCTGAGTGGTTGATAGCTCCGGTCTTGAAAACCGGTATAGTTCTAGGAACTATCGAGGGTTCGAATCCCTCTCTCTAATTTTGCTTATTTAATACGTTTGTTTCTTTCATTTTTTTTTCTATCCCTTATCTTTCTTTCATAAAAAGGAATGAATGGCTCGGCTAGATGGAATAACCAAGCCAGAACAGAAAAAAAGTAGAACAGGTATAAATAAGAAAATCTTAGTTAAGAGGGTTCATGTAAAGAACAGGTTCCAAATCACGATCGATTCCCTTTTCAAAACCTGCTGCAGCAGCTCGGGCTCTTCCTGCATGCCATAAATGGCCCACAAAAAAGAAGAATCCTAGAACAAAATGAGAAGTTGGTAACCAACTTCTAGGAGAGACATAATTAACTGCATTGATCTCGGTAGCTACACCACCCACGGAATTTAAAGAGCCTAAAGGAGCGTGGGTCATATATTCTGCTGAGCGTCGTTCTTGCCAAGGTTGTATGTCTTTTTTCAACCTACTCAAGTCCAAACCGTTGGGGGCCCTTAGAGGTTCTAACCATGGACCACGAAGGTCCCAAAAACGCATAGTTTCCCCTCCAAAGATAACCTCCCCAGTTGGGGAACGCATTAGATATTTACCTAAACCTGTGGGTCCTTGAGCGGATCCCACATTAGCTCCAAGACGCTGGTCTCTAACTAGAAAAGTAAATGCTTGAGCTTGAGAAGCTTCTGGCCCGGTGGGTCCATAAAACTCACTCGGATAAGCTGTATTATTGAACCATACAAAACAACAAGCGATAAAACCAAAGACAGATAAAGCAGCTAAACTATAAGACAAGTAAGCTTCTCCAGACCATACAAATGCACGGCGAGCCCATGCGAAGGGTTTGGTTAAAATATGCCAAATTCCGCCAAATACACAAATAAAACCCAACCATACATGTCCACCAATTATATCTTCTAAATCATCTACACTAACAATCCACCCTTCTCCCCCAAAAGGAGATTTTAGTAAATAACCAAATATAACACTGGGACTATGGGTCAAATTGGTAATTTTTCTTACATCTCCCCCCCAAGGGGCCCAGGTATCATATACACCGCCAAAATAAAGAGCCTTGAGTACTAGAAGAAAAGAACCTAGACCTAACAAAATTAAGTGAATACCCAAAATTGTAGTCATTTTATAAAGTCCCTTTGAAGGGGGGGAGATAATACCGATTTAAGAGTAGTTCACTACTGCAATAAAAAAAAAGAATTCTAGTTAACGGTTCCAATTTGTTCTGAATTTTGCAGCCTGTGAATAGAAATCCACTTTTTCTTCTTTTTCATCTCAATAGAAAGAAATGGGAAGTCTTATTGTGTTAACAATGTATGTTTTAAGATAGAATCTATCGAGGAGAATAATCGAAACTGGATCAAAAAAAGGAGGTATAGATTTTTTGAAAAAGATTGGAAAAAAGTAAGTAGAATTATATTCAAAATAAAAGAAAGGGGCTTTTCGTAAGAAAACGTGGATGAATACTTGCTGTTTTCTAGATTTTTGATCGGATTTTTTGGCGGCATGGCCAAGCGGTAAGGCAGGGGACTGCAAATCCTTTATCCCCAGTTCAAATCTGGGTGCCGCCTGATCAATAAAATACTTAGGTTTTTTATAGTACTGATCGAATTCGATAAATTTTTACTTCGCATAAGTTCGGGCAAGAGAGTAACTGGGCCTGCCGATACTGGGTTTAGGTCAAAAATAAACATAGGTAAGGTAGGTATCCAATAAATATTTATCTATCGATAATTTTATGGTATATTCGGGCGTCCTTTGCTTACAAAAAAAAAGAGTAACAAAAGGAATAAAAAATCTTCCTATTCCCGCTTCTTCTATTCAGGACATCATTCCCGTACTCTTTCTTTTTTAAGGAAAAAAGGGCTATATTATCGTATTTTTAATGCTCTCTAATTCTACCAGAATTCCTATGAGAATTTGTTAGGAGTAAATTCCTTGAACTGATTGATCCATGGCCTTAGGGCGGAATCCCTTTTTGACTCTGTACCCTTGATTCCACTATGATTATTGATCAATAGTAGAATAATCCCTTCATAGAAATAGGAGACATAATTTAGATGGATATAGTAAGTCTCGCTTGGGCTGCTTTAATGGTAGTCTTTACATTTTCTCTTTCACTAGTAGTATGGGGAAGGAGTGGACTCTAGGGATACTACTAATTGATTAAGTAATCAAATTGTTGTATCAATTCTTTTCTTTAATGGATCATTTTGCATTAATCATTTTGTCAAACGTTATTCTTTAATCTTTTTCTTATTCTTTAATCTTTTTCTTTAGTTTTGTTTCACTCCTGTAAGAAACTCTTGTATTGTAAGTTGTAAGAAAGAGCCATTATACCAATTCAGAATTTCTACTAGAAATGACGAATGGTTAAAAAAAGTTCTATACATAAGAAAATTAGACTTTCTTCCACGGAACTATTCACGGCATATCACACATTTTCCATTTGTTTTATACTCTTTCCTTATTCTTAGAATAATTTTTATGCTCTTTTGAAGCATCTCGCGGGATATTTAAGCATGAAAGATTCCCTGGTTTTTTCCTTTTACTTTTTACTATAGTCTATTCTTCATATTATTTTTCTTTCCTTCCATGGATTCTTTGGTCAAGAATTGTCTTAGATTTTTTTATTTTGACCTGATTGAAATTAAGTGGATGCAATGAAAAAAGAAATTGAATTAGACTACTTAACTATTTCAATCTACTAATCTATTCTATGTAGATTCAAAGATAATATAATAGAAAGACTCTAAAGTGTCGTAGAAAAAACTATATGTAGTTCTTTCTACCAGACTTTAAGATTCCAACCAGATCCTTTCATTTAAGACTTGGATTTTTTTTATTTAATCCCTTTTTCATTTCTTCCATGATTAATTGGAATTCCAATTAATTATTTTGGCTGACTGTTTTTACATAAATAATAAGTAAAAAAGCAGTAGGAACTAGAATGAACAGTGCAGTAGCAATAAATGCGAGAATATTGACTTCCATAACCTCTTTATTTTTTATTTTCACAATAACTCGGGATGTAATCCCATGGAGAGGAAAAAGGGGTATCTTGTAAATTCAAGGGTAGGGCTTGCATTCTGATAATACTGAATCAATTCAATATTATGAATATCGGATCTATCAAATCAATTCATGGATGAGAGTTATATTTCATGGATGAGAGTTGTATAGTATAACATAAGAAGATCCTCTATCCACACTAAGACCAAAATGGGTTTTTTGATTGGATTAGGAATTCCCTCTTTTTTAATCCTTTTCTACTTTTTCTTTTCTATATCTCTAACCCACGAGCTTTCTTAATCTTATACAATTTCCATTCCTTTTTCTTATAGTTATACATACAATTATGTATGTATTATATGACCAACTTTCTATGGGTCACATAGACATCCAAATAAGCAGTAGAAGTGAGATGGGGAAAAGAGGTCTGAAATAAAAAGGGAATACGATTTATGTATGGATTCCGGTAAAATACCGGTACTCTATTCCATAAGAGTGGAATAGGAAATTAAGATGAGGATGGTATCATCATAAAGAAAGATAGAGTAATATCCTAAATTCTACTAATCCACATATCGTATGTGTGTCTTTCTTTATCTTTATCGATCGGGAGTAGTGAAAAAAATTCCTATACGCCTTCCCTCCCTCTTTAATGAGAGATGCAAAATAAAAAAGTGAAGTAAGGGTGCCCTATGGGTATTTGATCTTGCTCCCTGCCCCTTTTTTTCATGGAAAAAGGAAATATCAATTTCTCCATTCATTGAACCCTAGTTCGGGACTGACGGGGCTCGAACCCGCAGCTTCCGCCTTGACAGGGCGGTGCTCTGACCAATTGAACTACAATCCCCGCGGGGTGTATGGCATACCCATTCTTAAATAGAACCATAAGAAGATTCGATTCGTCTTTCGTACTCTAAGAAATAGACGAATCATATACTACATACCCACATATTATATTATACGTGGGTATAGTGAGAGTGACATAACTAGTATGTCGTGATTTTTTATCACTAAAAATGGATAATAATCCACCCTTCAATAAGAAAAACTCTTTTGTTTGTAAGAAAGGAATGAGAGAGATATGGATTAGAAAAAAAAATTCCCCTTTTTTCTTTATCTTTTATTTCTATAGATCAGACATTTTATTTTATGGAAGAAAAACAAAAGGATTTAGTTCATATTCACAAAGCCCTAGATTTTTGGGCCGAGCTGGATTTGAACCAGCGTAGACATTGTCAACGAATTTACAGTCCGTCCCCATTAACCACTCGGGCATCGACCCAGGAAGAATTTATTCTAGGGTTTTTGCTAATCTATGATTAACCTCCTTTCATAATACTCCCTACCCCCAGGGGAAGTCGAATCCCCGCTGCCTCCTTGAAAGAGAGATGTCCTGAACCACTAGACGATAGGGGTTTATAGTTCCATTAATATTTGTTTAGTCTTCTGGAGGGTTTATCAAGATCTAATCTTGAATCATTTATATGGATACTATCTTGGATTATTTTGGCATTTAGCCAATTCCGGAGTCAAGACCCATCAACGCTTCCTTGTATATTGTAGGTATACTGTTGTCTAACAACAATACCTCGTTTGCGCACCTGAGAGGTTTGCATGAGTTTTGCCTACGTGCTTCAGCTGGAAGTTCGACCGAAGTCCATACATCTTATGTAGAGTCTTCCGTGTCAGTCATAATAGGAAACTCTGGAATTACTTCCAAGCTTTCTTTCCTTTAACTTGATGACGAAGATATTGTTATCTCGTCGAGTTGCACTGCCCTCCCACTCACTCTTTTGCAGAAACATTTTCTTTGAAATCATACCGCTCTATGTGGCAAACCTTTTGCCTCATCATAGTGATGGAAGTATTACCCAACAATTTGGGATAACCTACAAAATACTAGTCTGATTTGGAATAGGTTTGTAAACATGTTAGACAAGCCCCATATTCCAAATGTTAAGAAAAGACACAACATGGTTTGGCATACCATACCATGACGTTATTTCAACAGATCTGATGGCACTCTTTTCAGTGTAAAAGGTGCAGTCTCTAAAGCTTTACTTTAAAAGTGATAACGCAAATTGATTTATGTCATTTTTTATCTTACCATGTCATATATGGTTCGATTACATCTTCTCGGACATTCCATTCTCAGTGGTGTTCCGGGAGGTGTAAGCTATGAAGACATAACTCATCAGACATTTGCTAAACTTGTAACTCAAATATTCTTTCCGCAATCTAATTTCAGAAACATAATTCTTCTTGTTACAATAATTTCTAGTTCATTCTGAAAACCTCTTGAACTATTTCAAAAGATCCAGATTTATGTCTTATTAAGCAAATATTCACATATCTACTTGAGTCATTACTGAAGATAGACAAATCCACTGCTAGTAACAATACTTATTGGACTACACACATCAGAATGTACGATTACCAATAAGTTTTTTGCTCGTTCCTCATGGCCTGTGAATGGTATTTAGTTACTTTGCTTTCCAACAAAACTTGCAGGTGTCAGATGATTCATAATCAAATGATTTAAATATCCATCAATATGGAATTTCTCCATGAGGGTTTCCCCAATGTGACCAAAATGCAGTGCCACACATTTGTGATATACTTTTAGTCTTACGACATTTAGCTTTATTGTTATGGATGTATTATATTTTATCAATATTCATAACCTACATCCATTCATAATGGGAGTATGGCCCCCCTTTTGTTATTCATGACACCGAACAACAATTGTTCTTTTATGAACAACCTTCTTGCATTGAACGTTACGCAAAGGGATAGAGTGTATAAAACTCTAGAATGAATTAATGAAAATAAATACAGAGGTAATATATTATCATCAATATTCATAGCATACGTCCCATTTACAATGGGAGTATGGCCCTTATGTTATTCATAACACCGAACAACAATTTGTCCTTTTATGAACAACCTCCTTGCAACAAACTTTATGCAACGGGCTAGAGTGTATAAAACTCTAAAATGAATTTATGAAAATAAATACAAAGGTAATACGCTGATGAAAGTATAGTAACTTTTACTATGTTCCCAGTGTGTATCCAAAACCTCATTACTGGCTAGTCTGTTAGGCCGTAGTAGTTCTTGCATCGAGTTGCAACAGAATACAATGGAACGGGTGTCCTTGTGATCATCTTTTAATCACAATACCCAAGAATCAGTGACTAACAGTTTAATCATAATTCCCAAGAATTACTTCTTCGACTAGCCTCTTATACATCTATAACATGTATGACATTCATACCTGAGCTGGACCTTCCAGTCTTATTTCTTTTTGCCTTTATACTTCTAATAGTTTTACTTCCATATGTTTCCTACTCAAAGAAGAAGCACCTAACCTCAAGAGAGGCATTAGCCCCGGATATCCTAGGCGTGTAAGTCTCACTAACACCCTTTGGACTTGTCCTATCTTTTTAAGTTGTTGTTATATGCACCATCATCTCATGACTGGTGTTCTTCTGGATCCCATCTTATCAGTCTAATGCATAGTAAACACTTCACTTATACTTGCAAACAAACGTTGCTTTGGATATCTCATATCTTTGGGCCTTTGTTTGTATCTGAAAACTAATTTCCAATTCCATGAATATCACATAACTATCCCAAGCTTTCGAAGTTCGGATCTCCTGGAAGCAAACATATTGCACTTGACCGTAACAGAATTCTAGCTTTTGGATCGAAGGATGAGAGTCACATCATCCATAGCATCAGCGGGGTAATACCGAAAGTATGCAATAGGACAAAGTCCTTCTCGGCACTCTTGAGGACAGCCCTCACATTACATTACAAATCGTAAAGTTTTAACTAGATAAATTACAGCTATTCAATTTTAACAGGGAAGGTGGAAACGCGAGCCATCTTTCTACAACTATAATGCAATTTACAATTTGGACAATGTCCAGTAATTAATTGCGTTGAGAATTAAACAAATTAATTCTAAAGGGCGCTCCCACTCAAATCAATATCTCTCATAATTGATTGTGAGTGATACAAGACCCACATTGCAATTCAACGCCATTGGTGTGGACATCACTGATGACGAGAATTTCAATCGGTAGGCCAACTTGCCGATCACATCTCTATGCGACTCTTGTTCATCTTTCGATGGCTGTGTTCCGAGCTCAGGACGATCCTGCCATGAACGTCAAAGACA
Source organism: Elymus sibiricus (assembly GCA_039707655.1). Lineage (NCBI taxonomy): Eukaryota > Viridiplantae > Streptophyta > Magnoliopsida > Poales > Poaceae > Elymus > Elymus sibiricus. The sequence goes on along the minus strand of CM077674.1, from coordinate 408,829,467 downwards.
ACAAAGTGATCTCGCTGTGAGGTCTGATCGTCACCCGCCTCATTCCTCTCAATGCGTTCGTACCCATGTGGACATGGCGCACCCCGAAAAGATACGAATTACAGACGGAGCTACACTTGCACTAGTAGAAAACAGGGCTTTGGTTCTGGCCAGATCAGAGCAATAGTCCTGGTCATGTTACGAACCGGGACTAATGTGAGCATCAGTCCTGGTTCGAGCGGCTAGGACGCTGGCCGGGCCTCGGTAGGCATCAGTCCCGGTTCGACTGGGACCTTTAGTCCCGCTTCCAGACACCAACCGGGACTAATTAAAGGGCATCGCTCCCTTTAGTCCCGGTTGGTGTCTCCAACCGGGACTAAAGGTTAGTCTTCAGTCCCGGTTCTAAAAAGATGCCTATATATATCCTTGCCCCTGCCCGCCCTCTCCTCTGTTTTTTGGCCGTAGAAGGTGGGAGGTGTGTCTGCTACTCTGCTCTCACTTCTTATGCACATGAGGTGTTCGATGAAATGCCCGAGCCACACTTAAGCTTTCTCCTCTGTTCTTCCTCCAAGCTCGACCTCCAAGCTCCATTTTCCCCAAGATTTGTCTAGATTTGGCGGTGCACCAACTATCCAAGTGTTCTAAAAGGTTAGCAACTTCATCCTTTCATCTCTCACTGTTAGTTTAGCTCATTTCATATGCTCTAGAAGTAGAGTGGTTTGTGGGTTTTAGTGGAGGAGTGTATGTGGGAGTTTATTTGATTTCGATGCACAATTTGAGCTCAAATTAACTTCTTAGTTTGCACATGTGTAGGGTGCCGCCCCATCCCCGTCCCCGTCCTCACCGCCATCGATCGCCCGCGCCAATCTCGTCGCCGGCACCACCGTGGTGAGTCTCTTGTTCTTATCTTTTTTTTAAAAGAACAAATTCTTACTTGTATGATTTAGATAGCTACTTGTATAATTTTCTTACTTGTATTATTGTTTGTTATTATATAGTGCCATGGTTTTGGTATCCGCCCCCGTCGGCTCTCGTCCGGTCTATGATTCGGATGTGGTATATTATCTTTTATAACTATTTGTTTCATTTAGTGTTTATGACAATTATGCCGACCAACTTGACATAGATGTTTTTATTTAGGAGGTATGTGAACCGGAAATTCCAACCGACCCTCTTGTCGAGAGGTTAAATTTAGTTGAAAAAGAAAACAATTATTTGAAAGAAAAATTGAAAAGAATTGAAGAAGAGAAGATGAAATTGGAGTTGCATGTTGCCCATGTCGTCGATCTACACAAGATCCAGATGGATGCAATGCGCTTGAAGATTAGAAAGATTAGAAAATATGCCATTGATAAAGAGGCTTGGTATCATTATGCTGTTGGATCAATTGTTACCTTAGTTGCGATTTTGATCGCATTTGTTGTTGCATTTAAATGTTTTACATAGTTGTATGTTGTTTTATGAGAACTATGTATGAACTTTATGTATTTATTTTTGCAGTAATAACATTTGATCACTACTGTACTTTGGTTTTAATGTGATGATGAACTTGTATTAATTTGGTCATTTCTCTATTCATGATATTCTGTAATGGTTTTTGATATACTTAACTACATAATGCAGATGAACCGGCAATGGATGTACGGTGACTGATGCACTTCCGAGTACATTACGGGCCTGCATAATTTTATCGATGTGGCTGAGGCAAACAAGCAGAATGGTTTTATGTACTGTCCATGTGTTGTCTGTGAGAATACGAAGGATTACTCTTCCTCGAAAACCCTTCACTTCCACCTGCTTGAGAAGGGTTCCATGCCCCACTATAATTGTTGGACCAAGCACGGAGAAAGAGGGGTTATGATGGAAGACAATGAAGAAGAAGAGGATGATGACAACTATCCTATGTTCCCTGAATACGGTGATACTGCAACAGGGGAAGCTGAAGATCAAGAGGCACCAGATGTGCCCACTGATGATCTTCGTCCGGTCATTGTTGATGCACAGAGAGAATGCGAAAGTGAAAGGGAGAAGTTGAAGTTCGATCGCATGTTAGAGGATCACAAAAAACGGTTGTACCCAAATTGCGAAGATGGCAACACAAAGCTCGGTACCACACTGGAATTGCTGCAATGGAAGGCAGAGAATGGTTTATCCGATAAGGGATTTGGGAAGCTACTGAAAATAATGAAGAAGAAGCTTCCAAAGGATAACGAATTGCCTGACAGTACGTATGAAGCAAAGAAGGTTCTCTGCCCTCTAGGATTAGAGGTGCAGAAGATACATGCATGCCCTAATGACCGCATCCTCTACCGCGGTGAGGAGTACGAGAATTTGAATGCATGCCCGGTATGCGGTGCATTGCAGTATAAGATCAGACGAAATGACCCTGGTGATGTTGAGGGCATGCGCCCCAGGAAGAGGGTTCCTGCCAAGGTGATGTGGTATGGTCCTATAATACCACGGTTGAAACGTCTGTTCAGAAACAAAGAGCATGCCAAGTTGTTGCGATGGGACAAAGAAGACCATAAGAAAGACGGGATGTTGAGAGTACCCGCTGATGGGTCGCAGTGGAGATAAATCGATAGAAAGTGGCCGGAGTTTGCAGGTGACGCAAGGAACTTTTGGTTTGGTATAAGTGCAGATGGCATTAATCCTTTTGGGGAGCAGAGAAGCAATCATAGCACCTGGCCTGTGACTCTATCTATCTATAACCTTCCTCCTTGTATGTGCGTGAAGCGGAAGTTCATTATGATGCCAGTGCTCATCCAAGGCCCTAAGCAACCCGGCAACGACATTGATGTGTACCTAAGGCCATTAGTTGAAGAACTTTTACAGTTGTGGCATATAAAAGGTGTACGTGTGTGGGATGAGCACAAACAGGAGGAATTTAACCTACGAGCGTTGCTGTTTGTAACCATCAATGATTGGCCTGCTCTTAGTAACCTTTCAGGACAGACAAACAAGGGACACAATGCATGCACGCACTGTTTAGATGAGACTGATAGTATATATTTGGACAAATGTAAGAAGAATGTGTACCTGGGACATCGTGGATTTCTTCCGACCAAGCATTCCTTAAGAAAGAAAGGCAAGCATTTCAAAGGTGAGGCAGATCACCGGAAGAAGCCTGTCCCCCGTACTGGTGATGATATATTTGATATGGTCAAGGATTTAAAAGCATTCTTTGGAAAGAGTCCTGGCGGACAATCTGTTCCGAATGACGCTGACGGACACGCACCCATGTGGAAGAAGAAATCTATATTTTGGGACCTACCCTATTGGAAAGTCCTAGAGGTCCGCTCTGCAATCGACGTGACGCACATGACGAAGAATCTTTGCATGAACCTGCTAGGCTTCTTGGGCATGTATGGGAAGACAAAAGATACACCAGAGGCACGGGAGGACCAGCAATGTATGAACGAAAAAGACGGCATGCATCCAAAGCAGTATCAAGGTCCTGCCAGCTACGCTCTTACCATAGCAGAGAAGGAAATCTTTTTTGAATGCCTGCTCAGTATCAAGGTCCCGTCTGGCTTCTCGTCGAATATAAAGGGTATAATAAATATGGCAGAGAAAAAATTCCAGAACCTAAAGTCTCATGACTGCCACATGATTATGACGCAATTGCTTCCGGTTGCATTGAGGGGGCTTCTACCAGAAAATGTTTGATTAGCCATTGTGAAGCTATGTGCATTCCTCAATGCAATTTCTCCGAAGGTAATCGATCCAGAAATCCTACCAAGGTTGCAGAATGATTTGGTCCAATGTCTTGTTAGTTTCGAGTTGGTGTTCCCACCATCCTTCTTCAATATTATGACGCACGTCCTAGTTCACCTAGTCGACGAGATTGCAATTCTGGGTCCTGTATTTCTACACAATATGTTCCCCTTTGAGAGGTTCATGGGAGTCTTAAAGAAATATGTTCATAACCGTGCTAGGCCAGAAGGAAGCATCTCCAAGGGCCACGTAACAGAGGAGGTCATTGAGTTTTGTGTTGACTTTATTCCTGACCTTAAGCCGATTGGTGTTCCTGAATCGTGGCATGAGGGGAGACTGGGTGGAAAAGGCACGCTAGGACCGAAAGCAATAATATGTAGGGACGGGCATTCTTGGGCGCAAGCACACTACACAGTTCTACAAAATTCTACCTTGGTGGCCCCATATATCAATGAACACAAGAATATTTTACGGTCCAAACACCCGGAGCAGTCTGACGACTGGATTACACGAGAACACATGGGGACTTTCGGCGGTTGATTGCAAACACATCTCATGGGTAACACCACTGTTGGAGATGAGCTGTACTTGTTGGCCAGGACACCATCTTCGACTGTATTGACTTTCCAAGGGTACGAGATAAATGGGAATACATTTTACACGATCGCCCAAGATAAAAAGAGCACCAACCAAAACAGTGGTGTCCGCTTTGATGCAGCAAACACCAATAGGGCAAAGGACACATATTATGGTTACATAGAGGAGATATGGGAACTTGACTATGGACGTGATTTTAAGGTCCCTTTGTTTCGGTGCAAATGGGTCAATCTGACAGGAGGCGGGGTACAGGTAGACCCGTAGTACGGAATGACAACAGTGGATCTCAACAATCTTGGGTACACAGACGAACCATTCGTCCTAGCCAATGATGTGGCGCAGGTTTTCTATGTGAAGGACATGTCTACCAAACCGAGAAAAAGAAAAGATAAGGAAGGGAATACATCATACGATGAGCCAAAGCGCCACATAGTTCTTTCAGGGAAAAGAAACATTGTGGGAGTGGAGGACAAGACAGACATGTCAGAAGATTATGAAAAGTTTCATGAAATTCCTCCCTTCACAGTGAAGACTGACCCAAGGATCCTATTAAATGATGAAGATTATCCATGGTTACGGCGCAATAAGCAAGGGACACACGCGAAGAAATAGTTTTATACCCCAAAAGATCCCACTCTGGGATGTGACCGGCTTCACCGCCATCACTTTCTCTCTACTATGAGTTTCCGGACTTATAGTTGGAAAGTGCCACTTCGGACAAACCGGAGGGAATGTTTGTAAGAGCTAGCTAGGGCATTTTGGCATTTGAAACATGATTTTAGAATAATTATTTATTAAGTTATGAAATTTCAATTATTCATATTCTTTTAGTATTTTAATTATATAGAGGAGTTTATCAATGCAAATATTTAGACCATTTTAGCAGGTGTACCAAGTTTGAGCTCATTTGGACATGTTTAGCAATGTTATGTTGCTCAAATTAGAAAATGGACAGAGATGGTTTCGAGGGAATTTGATGATGTTATCTTGTTCTCCAAGCCATGAGACTTGGCAAGATCATCAAATATGGCATTTGTGACATGCTAGAATTTTAGTTATGATCAACTAAAACAAAACTATAATATTCTTCAATAGCAAAAAGAATCAACTAAAAAGCTTTTATAAAACTCTAGTTATGATCAAAATAATATTAACTTAAAACTATATAAAATTTATGCAACTAAAATTTTCATAAAGTATTTTTTGTTAAAAACTTTAATAGCAAAAGGAATTAAATGAAAACTAGGCATGTATGCTACTGTTTTTGAATCTGTTTAAAAGAAAACTAAAACTAAAATATCCTAAAAAGGTCTAAAACCAAAAACAGATTTAGACCCGGTTGGTGTCTCCAACCGGGACTAAAGGTAGGCCTTTAGTCCCGGTTGGTGTCTCCAACCGGGACTAAAATTTAGCTTTAGTCCCGGTTGGTGTCTCCAACCGGGACTAAAGGTAGGCCTTTAGTCCCGGTTGGAGCCACCAACCGGGACTAAAGCTCGGGCTATATAAACCACTTAGCGAAATTTTTCCTCCCCCAAACTTCTCCATCGCCTCTCCTCGCCTCGACGCGCTGCCTCGACGCCTCCTCGCTGTGAGCGCCGCCCCGATCCCCTCCTCCTCCTCCTCCTATTCCCCCCCTACTGGGCGCCGACGCCGACGCCGCCGACCCCGACGCCGGCCGCACGCGCTGCTGGCCGACCCCGACGCCGACCCCGACGTCGCCCGCGCCGCTCTGCTGGCTGACGCCGGCGTTTTTTTTAATAAATGAATTTGTGATATTTTCATGTGTAATATAAATTTTTGTTCATTGAGATGAGATGATATGGATGAGATGAGATGGAGATGGATGAGATGAGATGGAGATGGCTGAAATTTATTGTTTGTTTTCTGTAGTTTTACTAGGTTTTTAGATACATATACTCAATGTGATAGATAGATGTTTTGTGAAGATGAGATGAGATGGAAGAGAATTTTTTTAGGTTTTTTGAGATAGAGAAACAAATGTTAAAATTTGCATATGATGAGTGGTTACTTCATCATGATGATCTTGCTAAAACAAATTGAAGAACAAAATTGTGGTGACCTAATTTTTTTTCACTCGGTGGAATTACAGGATTTGTGGTGTTGCATCTCCGTGGAGTGATCATCGACGTTGGAGCTGTTGGTCCCTGATCGTCCCTCCGTTGTTCGACAAAAGGTGTCCATTTGTTGTAACATGTATGTGTTTGATCACCGCGGGCTTATATAGTTGATTCGACTTTGGAGTGCATATTTAGTCGAGTCCAACATCAATATTAGTGAATGATTTCAGATTGTAGGGCACCGCGGAGAGTTGTGAGAGGAGATTTCCCTTTGATTTTGAGGCATATGAAAACATGATTTGCACGTCGGACAGGCATGAGAGAGGTGGTCCGCAAAGTATCCTCTCCCGAAAGATAGGACGACTCATCAGATATGATTCTAGATAATGTCCAATGCCTCATATCGCGAACATAGTTATATTCGATAATTGATCTTCATATAAATGAAGCATAAAAGTTTAGCAAACAGTTTAGCAATCACTTAGAAATTTTCATGTTGTAGGAGTACATGTAAAAAATTTCAAAGTTGTTCATTGACTTAGAAATTTTCATGTTGTTCATTGACTTAGACATGAGGGGGGGGGGGGTCGTTAAAACATAACCCCAATAACTTCGGTATAACTTCGACATGAGGGGGGGTCAATAAAACATAACCCCAATAACTTCGGTATAACTTCGACATGAGGGGGCACTACTAGAAAAAGGGCTATAGCTAATATAGACATTAGTGGCGCACTATGTATGTGGTGCGCCACTGCTAAATAGCAGTGGCGCACCACACATGGGTGCGCCACTAATCTCTATATTACTAATGGCGCACCACACACACGGTGCGCCATTGCTATTTTTTTCTGAGTCCACCCCCCTCCCCAGGCTTACCAATGGCGCACCACAGCCAGATGCGCCACTAAAATTTTAGGTAGCAGTGGCGCACCTAGGTGTGGTGCGCCATTACTAAGTCTGGGCATAGTGGCGCACCTAGATGTGGTGCGCCATTACTAAATCTGCCCAGACTTAGTAATGGCGCACCATACCTAGGTGCGCCACCCCAGTACCGGCACCGCACCGTCCGCCCCTAACCACCCACCCAGCCCCCGCACCCCCACCTTCTTTGCCCCATCTCCCCCACCTTCTTCCACAGTGCACCGCCGCCGCCGGCCCCGTCCAACCCACAGAGCCGCCGGCCCGCCCCCGCCCCACCCTCTGCCACGCCCAGCCAGATCCCCCCGTCGCGGCCCCCTCTCCCCCAAGCATCTAGCCAGTGGCGGACCTGCGAGATGTGCCGCACCACGGGAAGGGGAAGAGGAACAGGGCGACCTCGTCTCCGCCCAGCCCCGCCGCCGACCTCGCCTCCCCGAGTCCCACCGATGACCTCCCTTCCCCCCTCCTCAGCTGCAGCGCCCGAAACCCTAGCCCCTCTCTTCCACCCATGGATGGGGCAGGAGAGATGGCCACGGACGCCCTCCCTCTTCCGGCGACCAACGCCAGAGGCCGATCTACACCAACATGCGGCGTTTGCCGCTCTAGCAGCGCGCTGGGGGCCGACCCCGTCCACCCCCTTCTCTCAGCGGGGCGTGGCACATGGGGGGCGCTTGCTGCTACGGTGTCCCTCCACGGCGACCCCCTCCCGGTGAGCCACATGACCTAGATGCCCAAGGTATGCTCTGCTCCATCTGTCCCCCTGCTGCCAAGTCCATAGCCTGCAGCAGTCTCCTCTGATGTGCTTGCGTTTCTTCCTTCCCGGGGCGCTGCAGATCTGACCCATTCTATCCGTCGGCGCCCGGCCACCACCACGGGAAGGGGAAGAGGAACAGGACGACCTGCTAGACGAGGAGGTGGATAACCTGGACCTACTGGTGCCGCAGAAGATGGGTGAAACACTCGCAACAAGGACCAAGGTTCGCTCTTTGAACACTCTCTCTAGTTTTGTTTTAGAAGACAAAGAGACAAATATCAATCTAGCTTCAGTAGCTGGTTTGGTTTATTTCTGTGCCGCTCATTGTTGTTGTTTCATACGCATACTCCGTTTTCATCGTATTCGAGCCCATCGTTTAGTAATTAGTCAGGAAATGAAATAATCAGGGGAATAAAAAACTGTAGCTTTATTCTACTCAAAAAGATGCAGAGAGGCTCTTAATCTGCATTAGCCTACTCGTTGGCTCAGGAAAATCATGCGAATTCGTGAATTAACACAATGCTTTCAGCAACCAGACCAAATTAGATGTCCTGGGTGGAACATGCTAGTTAAATAATCTGACACTACAGGTACCGTAGCTTTACTTTAAATTGGTATGACAAATAGAGTTTACCTAGACATAATTCTGTTAGCATAACAATCGACTTGACTAGGTGCCGTGTGGTAATTGGTCTAGTGTTTAACTCAGCCAATTGGTCAAGTCTGGTTGTAGTGCTAAAATAATTTTGTCTCGCAGCGCTACAAGTAATAGAACTAGTAGTACTATCAAATACTGAAGGCTAATCGACAGTGCTACTACAAACTGAAAACCACTACCTACAGATCGTTTCATCCTGGAATCTTGAGTTAGCACTGCTCAATTAATCATTTACTGTTTCTTGTAGTTGTTTAGCTACACATTTTCTTTCTATCTTGCAGGATCTTACATTATTATCCTCCTTTTGATTAGTGGCTTCCATTTGAGCAACAACATGTTTAATCAAAATGAGATGTGGGGATGGTGATCCAGAGAAGCTTCATCAATATTCATTTTTACCAGTTTCATGCAGATCAAGCCCTCCCTAAACTTGAGGTTTGTTGACATTGTCTCTGTATTTCTTTCTTCTTTCGGAAAGATCTAAACATTTGCAGCCTGCCTTGCCTTGTCTAGCTTTAGTGGTTGGTTTAACATGTAGTTGTCTTCCATGTTAATTATCATCCTTGTTGTTTCATATTCTTACTCCGTCGTCATCGTATTCGAGCTCATCGGTTAGTAATTAGTAGGAAAATGGCATAATTAGGGGAATCAGAACCTGTAGCTTTATTCTACTCTAAAAGATCCAGAGAGGCTCTTAATCTGTGCTAGCCTAATCGTTGGCTCAGGAACAGGAGCATATTATACTTCAAATGCCTGATTAAGTGTAAATAAAACATACACCATGGTAGTTTGAGTAAACCACTGGCTAACAATTTACTCATAGGGTGCTTTGTACCTTTTTAGTCTACTGACTTTGTTCTTTGTTCAGACTAACAACTGGATGGATTCTTTACGCAATCTTCTTGTCACTGTTTTAAACATCGCATATGTATGTTTGACCTGAGCCTATGCCTTGCAGGTGTTTTCACCGAGTTGATTCAGGAGATGCAAGTAAAAGGTGTGCAGGTTAGCTTCAGATGCCATTCTTTTCCTTGTCTGAGTGTAACTTAGAGTTGTGTAACTTAGAGATGAAATCTCTTATAACGTGTCTTTGATATGTTGCCGTGCAATGGTGTAAAATGCTTGGTCAGAATTGTTTGTTGAGCCATACATTTTACCTGAATCGAGTCTTCTGAGTAGGTTTGCCTCCCTGTTGTAAATAAGTTTATTATAACCTGATTGAATTGCAATGAGGAACTACCTTTACAGCTCTGCCATACTATATCTTTATGATATTCAGAGTATACAGTAGTCGGGGCTTATGTTGAATTCATGATGCTATGTTAGTTGTGATGACATTGCTTAAACTTAAAAGAACAAATGCTTTATGTATAGATACACTTGCATTTCAAGAGAGCAATACCAACTTATAGGATAAGAGAACTTCCAGAAGAACATATTCTGGGCGACTTAAAAGGCTTTGGGTATAATGTGAAGACTGAAGACAGGACAATCCTCAGAGTCATTGGGTTTTATAATGCAAAAGGAGACGTCTTTACTGTAGATTTCTCAACAATTGCTAATCCATTTGCATGCATTCGTGTTATGAGGCTGGAAGTACCAGAATAATGTTGATATGAGGCTATGGTTTCATTTTTTTAGTTTGATTTGGCTATACTTTTATTACCGTAATATGTACCAGAACAAGAGCATGACTTCTAGAGAACTATAATGATCTGTTTTTATTACTAATTAACAGTATAAACTGACACAAAAAAATCCAGTTTATAAACTGAGAATGTTTCATTTTTTCTTCATCGAGTGGGAACTGTCTACTCTCTTTCTTCTTCCATTGTCTGATGAACCACATGTCAGCATCAGGAATGTCTCTACCCATAGTCAATGACTCACTCAACAAGGCATCAAATATTTAATACATGCCATTTTGTTTCTTCTGTTGTGTTAAGATGTAAATTGTGTGGTTCTGTGATGATTGCATCCAATGTTTCTATGTGTACTTCAGTTTATCCACATGCCAGCAGTTACCATTTTTGGACGTCTGCATGATCTCCAAAATACAACTTTGATAAATAATTTCTATAATTATATATTTGTAAATACCACAAATATATTTATTTGCAAATTTTGCAAGTATCCAGTGTAAACACTTCAAATATATTGGTAGTTACTATTTTGAAAGTAATTTGTATGTATTTTAATGTACTAGCATTCTGTTAAAGCATATCCACTTCCAACTTTCATCGGTTATAAATAGTTTGTTTGTCTTTCTGTTTATTTTGTTACACTTTGCAGGGATAAAGTGAAGAAAAAGAAGAAAAGATACCTAGAAGATTAGTTTTAGGATTTTCTTTTATTTCCTTGCAATTTTCCTTTTATTGGATACTTGTAAAGACATTGTAATAGTCTTACTATAACAAAAAATATGATTCTATTTCATTTTTTGTTTTTAAATTATTTTTCCTTATATGTTGTTTTCTGTAAATTTGGATTTTTTTTTGCTTTCCAAATACATTACTAGTGGCGCATTTCAGCCCTTATTAGTGGCGCACCTTCCTTTATTACTAGTGGCGCACCTATAAGGCTATTAGTGGCGCACCTGGACGGAATACCAGTGGAGCACCTAAGGGTTAGTAATGGCGCACCACATGGTGCGCCACTAGTATTTGGAATAGTAATGGCGCACCAGAGGTGCGCCATTACTATTTATTACTAATGGCGTGTTAATAGTGGCGCACCTATAGTGCGCCATTAATAGCCAAAATAGGTGCGCCACTAACAGGGTTTTTTCTAGTAGTGGGGGAGGAGTCCTCGACGATCGCCGGAGGAGGCCCCGACGATCGCCGGAGGAGTCGTCCCCGACGATCGCCGGAGGAGTCGTCCCCGACGATCGCCGGAGGAGACGTCCCCGACGATCGACATGAATAAACTTTGTACATGTGTTTGGTGCATTTTAATGTCTATTTGCTGCTGGTATTTAATGAATAAACTTTGTTTTACACTTGCTGAAAAACTTCTAAGTCTGAAACTGACTGTTATAAAAATTGTCAACTTTGCATGATGTTTGCCACTAATCCATTGCTCATGTGCATATGATTCCTTCTTGTGATTTGGTCTATGTAATGTGTACTTTGATACCATGCCCTTGGTTGCCATGTAAAGTTGCTGTAGCATGACTCAATCTTGCTCTCAAGTTGTCATCATAATGTTACTGTTTTGCATTCCCAGATTTCATTAAGTCTGAAAAACAGCTTATCTCTCATCGTTGTATATTGCCATGTTGTAATATTTGCAGAAACTATGGAACACGACAGAGACTTAGAACAAGAAGAGATGTTGGGGGATATAATCCGCGACGGAGGTGATGATATCACCTCACAGTTTCTCAATGACTCCGAAGGTGAGGGAAGAGAGGATGATGGCTCCGGTGATCGAATGGAGGGAGAAGATGACGGCTCCGGCGGTGTTGGAGCCTTAACTGTTGCAAAGTCCGGCGAGGTATATTAATTAAGCCTGCTGACTAGATGCATTAATTGATTTGTATGTACATATATTAACGCTTCTTTCTTCTTTTAGCCCTCCGGATCGAGCCAACCTTCTGTAAAGAGACGAGGCCCGAAGAAAAGGTTGGGTCAGAATGAAAGGTTCATGATCGAAGAAATCGTTGCAGATGGCAAACCGACTGCTCCCAAGCGGACCGCAGACCGATTTATAAGTTAGTGCGGAGTTGTTGTTAGGGACAGCATCCCGATCAGCATTCAAGAATGGAATAAGTCAAAGGCGGACGATGGAGTTTCTTATGTCGACGATAGATCCAAAGATGAGCTTTGGAATACGCTCATGAAAAATGTCAGCCTACCGCCAGAGGTGGATTCAAATAGCAATGTTGTAGAGCGAAAAGTCAAGGCATGGGCTCTTAAGAAGATGGCCGAACAATTCAAGAACTAGAAGAAAAGATTGCACGAAAAGTTTGTCCGGAAAGAGAAGACTCCAACATTCACCGGTCAATATGAGAAGATGAAAGATCACTGGCCCGCATTTGTAGCGTACAAAGACATCGGAGAAAGGTAAGAAAAGGTCACTGATAAATAAGCAAAATGCTGCAAAGAAGGAATATCACCATGTTACGGGGTCAGGTGGCTACAAGGTTGCCCGGCCTACGTGGGACAAAGCTGAGAACGACCTGCTTGATAAAGGGATCCATCCAGAGACATTGAACTGGCCCGAACGGGCAAGGACTTGGTTCTTCGGGCATGGGGGAACTTTGCACCCAGAAACAGGGAAGTGTGTTTATACGAAAGCTCAACTTGCAACACCCGTCAAAAACATTCAGGATGCAATCCAGGCCGTGCAGGAAGGGAAGTTCCATCCCGACAGAGAGAAGGACGAGCTGTCACGCGCCCTCAGGAATCCTGAACACCCTGGACAAACATGAGGCACATCATGCTCCGTTCCATGGGAGGTTAGGTTTCCCGACAGCAGAGACACTTATAGAAGCCAAGGGAGAAAGAAGAAAGAGGATGCAGACCGGCTGCAGAAGGTAGAAGAAAGATTAGTGTTGCAGGAGAAGCAAATAGAGGCACTTAACAGCCAGCGAGCTACCGGCCCATCATCTCAGCAGCACGAAGATCCTTCATTCGATACTTCCCACGGAGCTACCCCACCATCTCAGTGGAAAAGCAGCGTGGCTTCCACGGAGCTCGTTCGGCCGCCCATAGATGATATCACGGCTCCTGATCGCTACCCCGTGGATGATATCATGGAGAGGGAACATTGTGATCAACATGCAAAATGCATGAACATAACCTTGAAGGTGGCGGTTGGCTATGCCTTACCTCGTGTACCTGATGGAACTTACCATTGCTCTCCGATTCCAGATGGCTATGCTATTGTCGGGGTGGATGAAGTTACCAACGGATTTGAGCAGCTGGAGCTTGAGTACCCTACAGGTGAAGGGGAGACTCATCTGGGAGATGCCATGAGGACTACCATTCTATGGAGAAAGGAACACATCGTGCTTCCACACTAGACGCCGCGTCAGCAGACTCAGCCGGAGGAGGCCCCTCAGCAGACTCCTCACAGTCCAGCTCTATCTTCACTGCCTCAGCCGTCTCCGCTGCCTCAGCCGTCTCCGCCGCGTCAGCACACTCCGTCGCCTCAGCCGTCTCCGCCGCGTCAGCGGACTCCGCCGGAGGAGGCCCCTCAGCAGAATCCGCCGTGTCAGCTGACTCCGCCTCCTCCGCCGCCTCAGCACTGGCGGAAGAGCTCCGCCGCCGCTCCGGCGGCTAGTAGTACAACAACGAAGAAATCCAGAGCAGGTACCGTCAAGAAGGCTCCTGCCAAGTTACCATACGACATGACTGAGGAGGAAACCAAGGAGATCGTGGCTGCCAACGTGAAACGCCAGCTTGCACCGACCCATCCAGATCCAACGGAGAAAATAGATCCGGTAAAAGCGAGGCGCTTGCTGGAAAACCTTACAAAACCACCGCCGCCTCCGCTGCTATCAAACTATGACCGCTCTATTGTAAAGTCATATAGAGATCCACAGCAGCGGTCGGGAAGTAGCAGTAGTGCAAGGGGGAAAACAATTCCCCAGCTCAGCGAACAGAAAAACCAATCGTGCCCCCCGCTCAATGTGTTTACCGATATCGCTAATGATCCGGGGGTAGCGGCCGCTGATCCTTGTTTCACTCTTGGTGATTACTTAGGCGATGAGGTACAGTTCGAAATGGCTGAGTTAGCCTTTAAATTCGAGCACGGGAAGCCTCTCTTCAGACCTGAGGAGCTCCCGCATCTACCAACGATGATGCGAAGATTGCATGACTGGTACTTGGAAGCCACAAAGCAAGGGAGCAACTATATCATTGCGGGAATTAAAGATGAGCATTACTTCAATGGAGACGAGGAGATTTTCATTGAATTTGAAGAATTATTTCAGTTGTACAATCAAGACGCCATCGACAAATCTATCGTCAGTTGCTATTGTTTGTAAGTATCATTTCTGTAATTAAGTCTCTAGCTCAGCTCGTTCATTGCATGTATAATTATCCTCACTATATATATTATGCAGAAAGAAGATCCTCGAATGCAAAACAGGACAAATCTATGACATTGGGTTCATTAACCCAAATACTATTCATGAAGCTACGGTAAAATGGAACGCCAAGGATACAGAGAAGAACTTGCTAAGGGCGTTAATTGAACAACAAACCAAAAGGGAAATACTATTTCCTTACAACTTCCAGTGAGTGTTATACAGTCTTGTACACATCATTCTGTTTCGCTTACTCGATGTTAAGTGTAATTGATGAGCTATGCGTGCGCAGGTTCCACTTTATTCTGCTAGTCATTCAGTTAGACGCAGGAAAAGTACTTGTCATGGACTCGTTACGTAAAGACCCTCAGATGTAGGCAGACCTGAAAAAAATTCTGCAGAGGTAATTTCAATCATTATCGCACTATATCGGCAACTATCGTTCATTTCCTGATATCAAGTAATTAATAACTCCTTTATTCATTTTCTTTGCCGGGCAGGGTTTGGAAAGAGTTCACCAAGCAGGTTAGGGGTGAATGGAGAGAGGAGCTGCGATTTGAACAACTCAGTGTAAGTAGTACTAGCTAGGTCCGCACATCTCTTTGATTGTAGTTTCAATACCACTATCATGCTTGATTATTATTTTGATTGAACTCTATTCTCGTAAAGTGCTCGAGGCAGGGATCCGGGAATAACTTATGTGGATACTACGTTTGCGAGTTCATTCGCCAAGACGGGTAGATTTTTGGAAAAACTTGAAGTACGTAAACAATATTCACAAATTTATTTTATTACCATCAATTGTGTTGAGTTTCCTTCATATATATATATATATATATATATATATATATATATATATATATATACATACATATATATTGACCCCCTTCTTTAAATTAGATCGAACGGAAGCGGGACGAACTCCTACCAAAGGCTCGCATACGAGCAATTCAAGAGGAATTGGCGGGATTTTTCCTTCAAGAGATCATAGCTAAAACCGGAGAATACCATCGAGAATTGGTAGTGAATGTTGGTAATTAGATATTAGGGATCGTAAGAGATGTTACATTGTATATATGCATGAACGTGTACTATACATAGTAGCGTCGAATAGATATACGAAAACTTGTTGTTCGACCAAGCACGGAGAAAGAGAGGTCACTTCTCTCTATATTCATGATGACTTGTGTAATGGTTCCTTCATTGCTATATGTAGTAGCTAGCGTCGAGTTGAATGGAAAACGTAAAATAAAAACGAAAACCCTAAATGTAAAAGAATTGAATGGTAAACACAAAAAGAAAAGGGGGAAACACAATATGAAACCCCTAAACCCTCCAAAACCCTAAACCCCTCATTTCAAAAAAAAAACCCAGCGCTTGGCAGGTGCTGACGTGTGGCTGCCTTTTAGTCCCGGTCGGTGTTACCAACAGGGACTAAAGGTCCTCCTGCCTGGGCGCCCCACAGCGGCCACGTCGAGCTCCTTTAGTCCCGGTTCGTAACACAACCGGGACTAAAAGTGGGGGCCTTTAGTCCCGCTTGCTTAGTCCCGGTTGCAGAACCGGGACTAAAGGCCCTTAGGAACCGGGACTAATGCCCTGTTTTCTACTAGTGTTGGGTGAACACTAACTACTTTGATATTTTAAGTGAGAGATCACCCTAATAAAAGCGACTACCATGCAATAAAAAGGGTGCATCAAAAGGGATAAACATCTCAGGCAATTCATAATGGCATGATATGGTATAGCCCTTTCTGACGGAGAAGACTTTATTTTCTTCGTCTTCGGCATTTGCGTCGGTGTCCACCTTCGCAAAACTTGTCACCGTCTTGAAGATGCATCAAATAATATTGCTATCACTATAGCAAATAAAATTAATGCATTACATCAAGGTTGACACGCAGGTCATTAAAGTGATAATCATCTGGCTCCAGCCATCATGCCGAATCATGACACGCATGTCATGTTAATCAATCTACATTATAGAGCCATCTCATACATAATCTTATTAAATATGGCGTAGACTATACCACATCATATGCACATCCTGCAAAACCAAGTTAGACGCCTCTAATCGGTTCATACAAGATTTTATTTTACGTGGCTTCTAAGGTTTCAATCAAACCGCAACTACCAACGTTCATCACCAAGTATGATTATTCAAGTCACTAGATTAACTTTGCGGGGCATATGAAACACGAGATAAAAAAATCTCGAGCCCCATACTGAACTTCGTCATACGCAAGAACCCCGTGCGGATCATATCCGCATTGCCCTTTAGTCTGCTAAATTCCATCTTTCTTTAACTATGATGGAACCGAACTGAAGCACTTCGTTGATCTATCATGATCGTGGATTGCCAGAACTTTGTAAAACTCCACCATGCCATCAAGATCAGAAATACACAGATTCAAGGGAAGCAACAAGAACATCAGGTAATAGATTTCATCTACTACCCGCATAAATAATTTTCAGCAATAGAACTCATCTACTACAAAATTATATTGTGCAACACCCATACATCTCATGTATTCTAGATTGTAACCTGCATCTACGCATAGCACGACTCATGATGCCACTGTAGGGTAATGCAGCAGGAAACAAAAAATTTCTGACCTACGCACCAGCCCAGGACTACTATGAAGACGCATACAAGGTTTGATCTGATCGTTACCATCTCATAGCGCAGCGGAAGTAGAGTTGGCGAAGATCGTCGGTGCAGATCCCCGCAGCTAGGATTTTACAACTCTCAACCACGAGGATGTACTCCCTCGGACAGACCCTCAGGCGGTCCCTCGGATAACCCTTCAGGAGGCTCTCGGACAGAACCTCGGAAAGTCCCTCGGACAGCCCTTCGGGAGGCACTCTCAGAATCTCGGATGGTTACTCAGACAGCCCTTCGGGAGGTACTCTCGAAATAAGATCGAAATTACGACCCCTCTACCAGGTTGCACATATACGGTGTCAGCTATCCGGCAGGGCTTCGCCGCCCAGAACTAGGCCCTACCGGAGACTAGACAGCCTTTCGGCTACGAAACTATTTCATGTGAGGGAGAGAAGAAAACCATATCATTGCATGGCATGTGTTGAGAGAAACTTGGATGAAAATGGAGAGCCCTCTCCACCTCTATTTATAGGGTTAGAGGCTATGGGGAAAATACCAAAATGCCCTTAATAGTGTTTCCACTATTGATAATAGTGTTTCCACTATTCGTAATAGTGTTCCGCTATTCATAATAGTGTTTCTGCTATTTTATAATAGTGTTCCACTATTCATAATAGTGCTCCACTATGTACAATAGTGTTTCCACTATTTGTGAGATATTTTCTCCTAATAGTGTTTCCACTATGCACTACTAGGAAAAGGGCTATAGCTGATATGGACATTAATGGCACACCATGTATGTGGTGCGCCACTGCTATATAGCAGTGGCGCACCAGATACAGGTGCGCCATTAGTGTCCTCATTACTAATGGCGCACCAGACACACGGTGCGCCATTACTTGCAAAAATTTTTATTTTTTATTTTTCCAAAACTATTAATGGCGCACCAGGGCATAGTGCGCCATTACTAGTTTTAACTAGTAATGGCGCACCACACGCTCCGTGCGCCATTACTAACAAATTTTTTTTTTACTTTTTTTTTCAAAACTTGTAATGGCGCACCTGTGTGAAGTGCGCCATTACTAGTTCAAACTAGTAATGGCGCACCACACGCTCCGTGCGCCACTACTAACAAATTTTTTTCTTTGCAAAACTAGTAATGGCGCACCCCTAACTGGTGCGCCATTAGTAACTAGGGTTACTAATGGCGCATTTTTAGGTGGTGCGCCATTAGTAACCTGAGACCAGCTAGATATTTTGGACAGCTAGCCACCTACCACACTCACTTTCCCCACTTCATTCTCTCCACCTCCTCCTCCAAGCTTGTCTCGGCTGCCTCCTCCTCCTCACCTCATTTGCACCATAGATTCACCCAAATTAAGTGGTTAAATTACCTTTTTTTGATAGGTAAGTAAGGGGAAAGCTTTCTTTATGTTGTAGATCTACTTTTTTCTCCCTCCAACAACGTGCACATGCACTTTTTATGGCCTAGCTAGATCTACGTATGTTTGTGGTGTTGCATATGTTTGTGGTGTTGCATATATGTTTGTGTTTGCAGGTACCGGTATTTGAAATGCGATAGTTGCCAATATTTTGCCGGAATGTTGATTCATTTCCGTCTCGGCGAGAATTTGGCAATATGCATTCTTTTTTGTCCTATTTTTAGGCAAAGTCATGCCAAATTTTTTCTTGGTTCTAAAATATCGTTTTGCTCTACCCCGCAGGCGACCATGGTCCGCACGATGACCGAAGGCATCCTGAATAGGTTTTTGAGCTCCGCGAAGGCCGAGATGCTTCAAAAGAACGAGACGGAGATAAGATGTCCGTGTCAAAGATGCAAGCTGAAGAGCCTTATTGCGAACCCGGATTCCGGGCAGGTGCGGGACCACCTGCTCTTGCGTGGTTTCATGGATGGCTATCGGTGGCAAGGTGATGAAGATGACTATGAAGTCGTCCATGGGGGCCGGGCAAGAAATGAGGAAGGGCAGCAAGACAACCACCGCGGCGAGGGCGGGCGAGAAGACGAAGAATCTCCAGGACATGATCACGATGGTGATGCAGTACACAGTCATCATGTAGAAGATGCCGGACATGATGGTGAGGAAGATCAAGACAAAGGGCATGATCATGAAGATGAAGATGCCGGAGCAGACGACGATGGAGCATCGATGGGCTGGGTGCAGGACCCTCATATCCAAGAGCTGCTTCTCAAGCAGACGGATAACGCAAGAGCTGTCGCCCGAGAGAAAACCAAGCTGGATCAACTGGAGATAGACGCGGTTACTCCATTGTATGAAGGATGCAGGCCCGAGGATACCCGCCTGAAAGTAACGCTCATGGCTCTGGAGATGAAGGTAAAACACAAAATGACCGACGCATGCTTTGACGAGAACATGTCATTCTGGCACGAACGTCTTCCCAAGGGGAACAAGTGCCCGACCAGTTTCGAGGAGGCGAAGAAAATCGTGTGTCCTCTGGATTTACCGCACGTGAAATACCATGTGTGCATGAACAATTGCATCATTTATCGGGACGAGCACGCGGAGTCTACCATATGTCCGGTGTGCGGCGTCACTCGATACAAGAAGAGGAAGAAAGCTCCTCGAAAAGTGGTGTGGTACTTTCCGATCACTCCTCGTCTGCAGCGGTATTTCGCGGACCCTAAGGCAGCAAAGCTCCTGCGTTGGCACGCGGATAGGGAGGAGAAGAAGCGAGAAGATGACGGAAATGATCCGGAGATAAATAAAAAAGACAAGATGCGGAGTCACCCTAAGGATGCGAGCCAGTGGCAAGCGTTGAACTTCGAACACCCAGAATTTGGGGACGATCCAAGGAACATCGTGCTGGGCGCGAGCACCGATGGAGTCAATCCGTTTGGCAGCCAGAGAAGCACACATAGCACCTGGCCTGTGTTTGTGTGGATGTACAACCTTCCCCCCTGGTTGTGCATGAAGAGGAAGTACATTCACATGAGTATGCTAATTGAAGGGCCGAAACAACCAGGGAACGACATCAATCTGTATCTGGGGCTGCTGAAAGAGGAGCTAGACACGCTGTGGAAAACGCCAGCCAATACGTGGGACGCCGCAGAGAAAGAATATTTCCCTATGAGAGCCGCACTGCTCACGATGGTGCACGACTATCTCGGTTACGGATATGTCGCGGGGCAGGTGGTCCACGGATTTTCTGGATGCGTCAGGTGCATGGATGACACAACATATCGCCAGCTAGATAGAGATCCCGGGTCTTCGAAAACTGTGTTCATGGGACATCGAAGGTGGCTTCGCGACGATGACTCATGGAGAAAACGCAAGGATCTGTTCGATGGTGAAACCGAACCCCGAAGACGCCCGCGTACGAGGAGCGGCGAGGAAATAGACGAGCTGTTGAAAAATTGGAAAGCGTGCCCACCGCCGGGAAAGGCGCCAGAGCCGGGAAAGAAGCGAAAGGCGCCAGAGCCGCTGCTGAAGGTATGGAAAACGAGGTCTGTTTTCTGGGACTTGCCGTATTGGAAGATCCACCGTGTGCCTCACAGCCTTGATGCCATGCATATCACGAAGAACGTGTGCGAGAGTCTGCTTGGTACCCTGCTCAACATGCCAGAGAGGACCAAAGATGGGCCGAAAGCAAGGGCAGACTTGAAATCAATGGGCATCAGGGAGGAGCTTCACGCTAATGATGATGATGATGATGATGATGAGGCGAAGCAGGACACGAAAAGTCATCGCAAAGGCAAAAAGGCCAAGAAGATCGGAAATGACTGCCCTCCCGCGTGCTTCACTCTAAGTCAGGAGGAGATCGAGCAGTTTTTCACCTGCCTCGTAGGAGTAAAACTTCCTTACGGTTACGCGGGGAAGATAAGCAGATACCTAGACTCAGCGAAGCAGAAGTTCAGCGGGATGAAGTCTCACGACTGTCACGTGCTGATGACGCAGATACTTCCAGTTGCAATCCGTGGGATCATGGACGCGCACGTCCGTGAAACGCTATTTGGCCTATGCAACTTTTTCGACGTCATCTCTTGGAAGTCGGTTGGCGTGAGGCAACTTAGAAGGCTACAGGAAGAGATCGTGGTGATACTATGCGAGCTTGAGATGTACTTCCCGCCCGAATTCTTTGACGTTATGGTGCATCTGCTGGTCCATATCATGGAGGATATCATCCAACTCGGGCAGACGTTCCTGCACAGCATGATGCCGTTCGAAAGGATGAATGGTGTCATCAAAGGATACGTTCGCAACATGTCACGTCCAGAGGGAAGCATAGCCAGGGGCTTTCTGACCGAAGAGTGCATCTCCTACTGCACGAATTATCTAGGCATCGAGAACCCCGTTGGTCTGCCCGTCAACAGGCACCTCGGCAGGCTCGCTGGATGGGGTCACCGCGAGGGTCGCCGCGAAATGCATGTCGACTTCGAGGGTCGACTCGCCTACTTTGAAAGAGCAAACCTAGTCGCGCTACAACACATAGACGTGGTCGATCCATGGGTGGTAGAGCACAAAACCTTTATTGAGAAGACGTACAATGACCGAGGCCAACAGAGGACGGACGGAGATATAATCAAAGAGCACAACTCATGTTTCACGCGTTGGTTCAAGGAGAAGCTTCTGTCGTACCCTTTACATGAGGATTCTTCCGCGGAAGAAAAACTCATATTCGCCTTGTCACAGGGCGCCGAGCACAACCTGATGACGTATGAGGCGTACGATATCAACGGCTACACATTCTACACCGAGGGAAAGGACATGAAGAGCGATTATCAGAACTCCGGGGTAACGATGGAATCCTACACCGGTAACGACAAGGACAGATACTACGGAAGGATCGAGGAGATCTGGGAGCTGAGCTACGCTGGAGAGAAGGTCCCGATGTTCCGTGTCAGATGGGCCAAGAGCGTCCTAAAAGAAGACCGGTATTTCACCACCATGGTTATACCCGAAGCCAAATCCAAGACCGCGGGCGCAAACGTCACCGCGAAAAATGAGCCATGGGTACTGGCTTCCCAAGTGGACCAATGCTTCTTCATTACCGACCCGCCAAAGCCCAGTCGTGTTGTCGTGAGGAGAGGCAAAAGGAACATCATCAGAATGGATGGAGTCGCCAATGAGCAAGACTTCGACAAGTACGGCGACCCGAAGATGGAAGATGACGACGACGATGAAGTACCATACACCGCAAGAAGAAGCAGGACCACCCTACCTAAAGGACGTCCGTTCAAGAGAAGATCAATTCAAGGGGTTCCGGGGCTAAATTATTCAACCGCGAGAAAGAAGGGCAAGAAGATTGTGAAAAGATAGCTAAGATCGAATCACGTGTCGGCCACGTGTGTGTGTGTCAGTGGCAAGCTCAATTATTACATGCAACTAAATTATTACATGTATCACTTGATTTCAACCATGTCATCTAATTCTAAATCTTTGCACAATGGTTTTATCACTCCATTTGCATTTTCCTTTTCTTTTATCTCAAATCTTAAATTATCACAATGGTTTAAGTACGTGGTCTAATTAAAAATATTATTAAAGATCTTTTAAACATATATTATATTACTTTACATGCAAACTCAATCTTAATTTGATGACTGTTATTTCATGTCAATCTTTGATGACTGTTATTTCATCTCACTTGATTTCAACCATGCCATAGCATTGTAAATGATTCTATATTGTGATTGAGTAAAGGAGATGCATTGTAAAAAAATTATACGCCCTATATTTAGGAATGGAGGGAGTATTAAAATTGCCATGTGTTTATTTTAAAGTGTTTGGATGTTTATCATAAGGTTAAAATAAAATTTTAAAAAAGGTGCAAAAAATGGGGTTGCCAAGATTCGAACCTGGCCGGCCGGGTGACTTGCTTAATGTATCAAGGGACCAACCACTAGGCCATGTAAGTGGTTCTGTCCATAGCCACACACGCAATTGTTTTAACCTATTAGTACTAATAGTAATGGCGCACCCCTTAAAAGTGCGCCATTGCTATCACTGTTTTTATGGCGCACCAAGGGAAGGTGCGCCATTGCTATTCATGTTTTTATGGCGCACCCCTAGATGGTGCGCCATTGCTAACCTTCCCCCCTCTGTGTGTAGGTGCGTTCTGTCCATCTCGCGCGCGCTGTCCCTCTCCCTCGCCAGATCCCCCTCGCCCCCCGCACCCGCTCCACCGCCGCCCCGCCGCGCCGTCCCCTACCTGCTCGTCTCCGGTGACCCCCTCCGCTCCGGTGGCCTCCCTCTCCCTCCCTTCCTCTCTCCCTCCCTCCCTCCCTCTCTCTCTCTCTCTCTCTCTCATCGTGCGCGCCCCTCCTCTACAGCAGATCGAGCGCCTCTCCCGCGACCGCCCGCCGCGCCGCCCCCTACCTGCTCGTCTCCGGCGACCCCCTCCGCTCCGGTAAGCCTCCCGCTCCGGTAAGCCTCCCGCTCCCTCCCTCCCTCTCTCTCTCCCTCCCTCTCTCTCTCTCTCACCGTGCGCCCCCTCCTCTGCAGCAGATCAGCCCGTCTCCACCGCCGGTCCAGGACCCCCATCCCAGGAGCAACGCCGGCGACCACTCCATAGGCAGGTAGCCACCAGCATTACTTGGTTCCAGCATTGTGAGCTTTTAATTGATTGCTGGTTAAATATGTTGAAACCTATTCACCCCTTGTGCTTAGTAGGGAGACGTTTTTTATTTTCAAAATTGGCAAGGTGTAACATTTGCTTTAGGGTAGATGTTTTTTGAGTTTTGTAATTTTATCAGCAATTATGAACTGTATATGGACACACCCACATGTCATTTCATGAATTAGAGGACTGGTACATGTAGGCAATTTTGCTGGTGTATAACCATCTGGTAGCTAATATGTTTTCTAGTTGGTTGGTGCTGTATGCAGTGGCGATGCTCATTTAGCAGAGCAAAACAGTAATTATAATAGTGATAAGAGTCATGAACTAATTATAATATCTGCTACATACACATTGCTACAGCTCATGAACTGCATAAAGTAGTTGTTGATGCCCACACGGAAACTATGAATTTTGTAGCAAAATATATGTCTCGTATGAGCGAGTGGTCTTTCCTATGAGTTGCAGTAGTAGCATGCTTAATCTCATGTTCTGAATCCTCCAAGATAATGGTTTCCTTGAGAAATTATTTTATCTATATTAATACAAACCATTTTGTATAGGCTGTGAAGAACTGAACTGAACAAAACCTATCAATCAGAGATCATACGTGTGTAGAAGTCCAATACGTGTGTAGAAACCATTGCTATATGTCATGGTGACATATATAGTTGGATAGCTGCGAATTTTCTTGTTTAAAGCATAGTGATTAGACGTTTCTGATAAAAAAAATCTGGGCTGCAATTTTTTATGTTTGGTGTGTCGATATGGAGCACCATAGGTAGTTAGCGCTTGGGTTTTTTTCATGCTACTGGTAAATCCTTTTGGGCCAGGATTCAAGAAGCTACTGTGTTTGGTTATGCTCGCAGATAATTTTCATTTGTGTATCTGCGATCTTTCGGAGCTGCTAGTTTCTGCTCGTTTGGTTATGCCCCCCTTGCTGCCCTGCTTAGTTTGTGATGTACTGTGCAGAGTTTGTGATGTACTGTGCAGAGTTAATCTTTTGTGGCTACTGACGGCACTTCGGGGGTGGGATAATGATTTTGCAGGTACCCCGAGAGGCCCTTGAGTTTGCCGGAATGTCGATTAACTTCCGTTCCGGCAAATTCGGGTACTCCATATGTCCTATTTTCAGCAAAGGTCATGCTGAAATTTTCCGTGAATTTTAGCATGACTTTGCTAAAAATAGGACATATGGGGTACTTGCGACTAATGCATGGGCCGGGGTATCTTAGTACTTAATTAAGTAGGATCAACTGTTTTTTTGTCCATCACTCGATAAACTACATGTGTGTGAGAGAGATAGTGAGAGGAGACAAGAAGAAGGGGGTTAGGAAGGGACTTGGACCTTAGAAACAACACACTAACAGGTCCAAACTTTTTTCCTATTTAGAGCGAACATGGCTCACAACGATGAGGTCGGCGGTTCGGGCGGCAAGCCATTCTGGGAGCTGTCCCAGGAGATGGAGGGAGACCCTCACCGCTATGAGGACGCCGCGGAAGACACCGATCCCGACTACACAACCCCTAGTGGCGTCGGGGATGACACCACTGATGGTGCCGCCGAGGATTCCACCACTGATGATGGCGGCGCACGCACAGATGGCAGCCAACCGAAGAGCCAACGGAAGGACCGGCGCCCGAACGTGCTCGGCACCGTCAAGGAGGAATTTACTGAAGTGTCCTCCGAGGGGCATCCAACGGCGCCCAAAGAAATAGTCAAGGGGTACGCGGGACAGCTCGGGTGCATTCTCCGGAGCACCGTCTCGATCAACACCGAGAACCTAAGGCATCGTGACCGAGGGAATTTGCGCAACCTCCTCTTCACGAAGCTGCACGAACGATACAAGTTCCCCGGTGACTTCGCAAACACACGCCTCTTAGGGAATAAAGTGAACAGTGCCGCCCTCACGAAGATGAGCAAGGCCCTGGCTACTTGGAGAGGCGCGGTGAAGAGCATGATTGAAAAAGGTGATAGTTATGAGAAGATCAAGGAGAAAAATCCTTCGATCAGCGAAGATGACTACCGGGAGTTCAAGATCAAGTGCGAGAGCAACGCATCCGGGGAATCAGGTCAGTGGGGGAAAGATATGCGGGACTTGAACTTAGGGGTCCACAAACTCGGTCCCGGCGGTTACAAAGTGGCGGAACCTATATGGGAAAAGGAGGACGCGGAGCGTGCCGAGCAAGGCCTACCGCCCCGCTTCGAGAAATACCGTGACAAGCAGACCAGGAACTATGTCAGGGCCCGGTACAAGATTGACCCGGTAACCAAGGAGCTTACCACGGATCCGAAGACCAAGGCGCTTGAGCGTGTTCTGGTAAGGAATACACCCCCGCATAATTAGCTCCATATGGTTGCATTCTAATTAATGAAGCCAAATTTCTAAATGGTTCACGTTCCTTCCGCAGGACACTGAAAGCAGTAGCACGGGGTCGTCTCAGAGCTCCCCTTTTGACACCCCTTTAAATAGGGCGTTGAACATAATGAAAAACAAGGATAAGCTCAGTAAGCCGTCGTCAGCTGGTCGTGTGGCCGGCAAAGGCTTGTCCACGAAATGGTCGGAATACTATACCGCTGGGTGAAAGGAGAGAAAGACCAGCTCGGAAAGCCAGCAGCGCGAGGTTCAACAACTCAAGGCACAAGTGGCGCGGATTCCGGAGATGGTCGAAGAGCAAGTGCGAGACCAACTGGGAGCGACGATCACCGCCATTATACCTACCTTGATTTCTGGGCTGCAGGCGTGGGTGGCGGGCGGCCAACAGGGGCCGCCCCCGATTCCCAGCTTCACGGGCAGCAACTCGCGCAACGCGCCGGCGGCGCCATTGGTGTCTCAGGCGGAGGCGGCATTGGTGTCTCCTGCGGCGGCGGCATTGGTGTCTCCCGCGGCGGCGGCATTGGTGTCTCCGGCGGAGGCGGCATTAGTGTCTCCCGCGGCGGCGCCGGCATTGCAGCTTAATGCACCCGGGTGTGGGAAGAATACGCCGGTCGGCACCTCGGCAGCAAGCGGCCCCTCCGTCAATTGCACGCCCGCCGTTGGCGGTGCCTCGACATTAGCCGAGCTCGACGCCATCACGGTAACTAATTAAGCCTCTCGGCCGATGACTTCATCTCCTTGCCTTTGACTGGGCATCCCTGACGCCCTACATGTTTTCGTAGGGCGCCGCCGACGTTCCATGCACTCTCCTGCACTTCGTGGACGGCGAGTTGATCGATGTCGCCAAGGCCAGAATCGTTCAACCGGGCAGCCGCGTGTTCCACGGTAATCCGATGCCACCCACCGTGTATAGGGTTCAACTGGTTCGGGTGCTGCGGAGCTGCGACGACTTGTTACCTCCGTTTCGACCCCCTGGGGCCGACGAAGACGATGTGATGACCCTCAGCGCCTGCTTAAGCTGGCCCCTGCTTTGGCCGAAGGGCCAGATTCGTTTGGGGGAGGGGGACACCACCCCACATACAACACCGCCTATCGTGCCGGCGCCAAGCCATGGCAAGACCGCCGCAACGCTACCGGACATGCCGGACATGCATATGGCACAGGATCCGGGCATGCATATGGCACAGGATCCGGACGACGACGACGACGACGACGGTACATTTACCAAAGTCGATAAGTACTTCAACGAACATGGGTACGATGATGAATTCTTGGGGCCTCCTTCTCAAGAACCCAACCCTGCAAAAGACGATCGCGATCTAGCTGGTACCGTGGAGAAACCCAATTGCAACAGGCGTCGTCTGGAGTTCAGTTCTCAGGAGACGCCTCCAGCTGCCGCCTTCACCGAGCCTCAGATAGCCGAGGTGCGAAATATTATCAGCCCCAACACACTCAAGAAGGCGGTCTCTCAGCAGAACTCGATCCCATTACAGCAGAAGAAGAAGGGACGGAAAAGAAAGATTAAGGGTACGAGCCAGCCGCCACCGAGTACGATCCGTGCTCAGGATGGGCCACCTTCACCTAAGGATATCTCGAGGAGGGTGCATGTGGCGGGTAGGCCGATGCTACCGACTAATATGCTCAATGCTGCAACCGGTGCTATGCGGAGTCTGCATGACAGTGTTCTTTCTTTGGAGAAGCGGCGTCTCTCCGAGAATGATGTGGCATACCCGGTTTTCGTGGCCAAGGTGCCAGAGGGCAAGGGCTTTGTCGATAGCAAAATCGGGGGTATGATCGTCCTGCGGTTTGATGACATCTTTGCTATGCTTAACCTTCATCCGCTGCACTACACCTTCATTCGGCTATTTTCGCTCAGTATGGAGATGCGGATCATTAGAGACAAGACCCCGGACATCGTGATAGTCGACCCCTTCTACATGCGTGCCAAGATCTTGGGCAACGCTGGGGACCGGCAAGTCGCGAGTTCATACCTCGAAGGCGTCATTCTGGCGAACCCAGATAAGGATAACTTCCTCGTGACTTACTTTCCCGAGTAAGTCATCCCCTCACCGCCCCATAACATATGATTTCTTAGATTTCGATCGTTCTTTTTTTTTCTAACATTCCGTGTTTTGTGCAGTGACACACATTGCACACTCATCCTCTTAAGCCCGAAATATTCCATGGCCACGTATTTCGACTCGGACCGTCAGTCGAAGAAAGACTACACAAATATCAAGAAAGTTCTTGATGAAGCTCTCCCCGGCTACGCCAGATCTGGAGGCACCTTCAAGAGGCCAATTTGTAAGTACGGCAAGCACGTGTTCGCCCACAATACGATGTTCCCCTGCGTCAAGCAGCCGCCTGGCGGTCAGAAGGATGCCTACTACGCCCTCCATCACATGCGGGCGATCGTGCGGGACCATGATCACCTTCTGCTACCAAATAATCTCAAAGATTGGGCTGCAAGCTTGTCGGCAATCCAGGACACGGACATCAGACAAGAATTCTTTCGCATCCAGTCGGAGTTTGCGGAAATCATCCATCAAGATGTCCTTCGTACCTCGGGGCAGTTCTACCTTAGATATCAACCGTCCAACAGTGAGATAGAAACAACGCTACAAATGCAGGCTGACAACGACCGCGATTTCATGACCATCACGATAGACGGCGGCTTCATCCACGCTCCGGTCCCTGAGTCGAGTCGAAAGTAGTGATGGTATGTAGTTCTGAAATATCGATTAGCTCTTTAGTTTGGACAGTCGTTCAACTTATATGTAATCGATGCTATTTATTAGTAGGACCACGAATCGTGCTATTAATGTGTTGCTTTTCTCTTCCGATCCTTTTGTTGCATACTTATATATTGCTTATGTATTGTCTGTGAATTGCTACTAACGTTTTGTTTGTCTAGTGCATAGAGATGCCGTGGTATGTCGTGTACAAGGGTGAGGTTCCCGGAGTCTACGACGACTGGGAGGAGTGTCGGAAACAGGTTCACCGTTTCAGCGGTAACAGTTACAAAGGGTACACCACTAGGGCGGAGGCGGAAGCTAGATACGCGCGCTATCTAGCGGGAGAGAGGAGGGAGCGGAGGAGAAACCGGATGAAGACCAGTTTCATCGCGATGATGCTCATCGTGATGACCGCAGCTCTCTTCTATGTGATGGTAGTTTAGATGATCGATATCGACTTGTAATGTGAAGACAAACTCGCTACTCGCGGTCTAGCTCGAGACTTGTAAATGTTCTAACTTTGTTCGGTCTTTTGAATTCGGAGACTAGCTAATATGATGAATTGTATTCGGAGACTAATCTTCTATTGTATTCGATGAATCTGTTGTTTATATGTTGTGCTGTCTATATTCTGTGCAGTAATATCTTTTGTAACCTGCGCAAATATCAGAAAAGAAAAAAAAAATCCTAATATTCATACTAGTGGCGCACCATACAGCACATTAGTGGCGCACTGCTATAAAAATACTAGTGGCGCATTATCTGTTAGTGCGCCATTAGTAACCCAGAGCACAAGGTAAATATGGCCCCCTGGGAGGCATACTAATGGCGCACCGTGTGACTTACTAATGGCGCACTGCCTGGTGCGCCACTATAGTCTGGTATACTAATGGCGCACCAGGGGTGCGCCATTAGTATATGTTACTAGTGGCGTGATGATAGTGGCGCACCTGTAGTGCGCCATTAATGGCCAAAACAGGTGCGCCACTAATAAGCCTTTTCCTAGTAGTGATGCATCCGCTATTCACGAAATATTTTTCCGCGCCCGTTTAATCCGAAAAAAATCCCGAAGGTCCAGAACATTTCCGGCACCCCCTAAATTAATTCTGGACGCGTTCCGAAACATTTCCCGTAGCATGTTTTTTCTACGAAACATTTCCAGTTATCTCTCTGAAACTTTTCCGTTGTCTCCGAAACTTGTTCGTCGACTTTCTCTCTGGAACTATTCCAGTGTCTCCGAAACTTTTCTGGTGACTTTCTCTCTGACTCTCTGTCTAGTAGTCAGCAGATAGATGACCCTTAAGTGTGTGACCCTGTAGGTTCAATGAAGTATAGACATGACCGGAACACTTTCCGATCAATGATCAATAGCGGAACCATGGATATCCATATTGATCCCTATACCCAGACGAATGAATATTTGAGTGAACCTGTTAGTTTCCGTGTTCTATTCCTGTTGCTTCGCGATATGTCGCAAATACCCGAGGTGAGATTTAATGGCATCCCCGTGAATCAACAACTTGTTCACTATGTCAGTTTCCTCGTTATCGGTTTTGTTCTCTTTTCTCGTTCCTGGCATCCCTGTGATCAAATCACACTGTGTCTGGCCAGACGATGATGGATACCGTAACACCGAGAGGGCCCAAAGAATATCTCTCCATCGTCGGAGGATCAAATCCCAATCTTGAGCTATCTAGTCCCTTCTCATACTTTTCTATGAACCCGCAAGCCGCCGTAATAGCCACCCTGTTACGGATGATGTTTTAACAAACCCCAAAGTTCATGAAGCAAGCATGAAGGAACTCAATACTCTCATGGTCTAGGGAATTATGCAAACGTTAACTTTCTCTATGTTATTTATCATTAACTTGTGACGAATGTATCTTATAGCATAACATCAATTTGGGTCGATTCAACACAAGTGTTCTTCTAACATTGTGTCCTCAAAGTTGCCGGCATAGTCATGCCCATGATCAGGAAAACGTGACCATCACGCAACACTTGAGCTAGTCTCAGATGCATGACTAGGAATACATTTTACCGTTTATTATTCCACACATGCATATGGGTTTCCCTCTAAGACTTTATGGATATACGGCCTCAAGGACCATTGCAGTTATATCATGGAAAATAAACATAATTACGAACTTGGAGATAAATAATAGCTGTTATTATTGCCTCTAGGACATATCTCCGACATATGATACCAACTCGTAATTAACACAACAATACAATACTCAAAGATCCTTCCTCGACTCCCAGCGAGAAAGAGAACCTCGGGCAATCCATATTTATTTGTTGGAGTATCTTATTTAGTAACTGGTTCAAGTTGTATAGACATATATCTGGTCGGTGTGTTTTATTAAGTATCCGGGTTAAGTTGTATAAGATCGGGATAAATGTATACATCCAAGGATCCTGTTACCTCGGACATGCCTATTCGAATAGTTTTGTCTTCCTTGAAGGGGTGCAGCACATAGCCCAATACGCTCGATTACCCTATGGCCGTACTCACTTTTCCACGGGTCTACCCGACCTCCGGCAGTTGACACGCCGAAGTCCTACCTCAGCTCTCCAGAGAGGTCCCGGCCGGTCTACATCCTAAGCACGAAAGGGCTATTCGGCCGCTCACCCTAACTGCTCTGGGTCGTTGCGCTCACGGTTCCAGCGTCACCTCATCCGGAGGATATCTGCTGGTCTACCGTGCCGCCTCTCTGAACTGGACGTCTGACAGAGCTTTTGGGAGGAACTGACGACGCCGAGGACCCCATAACCATTATCCCGCATGACGGTTAGTACGTATATGCCAGTGGCAATCTCGGATCAAATACCCAGAACTGTTTAGTCATATTATTATTATCTTGCTGAGACGACCAAGGCTCGGACTCACCACCTCCAGAGGATATCTACCCGACACCCGGTCGCACCGACTTGGTAACTCGCGAACCACGACCAGGGCCCAGGCCCACCACTCTCTGGATGGTCTCCACCTGCCCTGTCATTCCGCCAACAGTCAATCACTCGCGAGTGCTCACCGAGCCGACCCGACTTTAGTATGAATCACTCGCGGGTGCTCTCTGAGCCGACCCGACTTTAGTATGAACATGTATAGTGTAATAGTATAAGTATATCCGTGATCATCGCTCAAAGGGGATCACGGCCCAGTAATCTTGCATAGCAACACGGATAAGGGTGTAGGGTCATCTGATGGAACACCAGCATAGCTAAACAGGGCATGCTGGGATATCAGGTAAAGCATTTGTGATTGGCGACAAAAACAGGCTATGCATCAGAATAGGATCTACCGAACAACAGCGGTGACAATATCTAATGCATGAAAGTAGAGAGAAGGAATATGCGATATCGGAATGATCAAGGGGGTTTTGCTTGCCTAGTTCCTCGACAGACGAAATCGGATCCTCAGCGAAGTAGTCGCACACAGGATCAACAGCGGTCTCGGGGTCTACCGCAAAAGAAGTAAACGGGGAAAACAAATAAACAACAGGCAATCAAATGCATCACGCGATGTATGTCATGGCAATATGTGTTGGTGATATGCTCTAATGCATTACTAGGCATTTTAATTGAAGTGGCAAAATATTTGGAATATTTTTCCAGCTCCAGGTATTATTTTCTATATTTATCCTGATGCAAAAGTTCAAGGTTCGTTATGATAATGGGGTTTGTCATGCTTGTGGATGACATATTCGGATTCGTTATATTTTTCTGATCATTTTTTATATATAAATTATTTTCATCTGGGTTATAGGTTATTTTATATGATTTCTCAAAGTTTAATTGATTTTCTGGATTTTTTGGAATTATTTTAATTCGAATTTAAAAGGAAATGGCTAAGTGCACACATCAGCGGCCTAGCTACAATGGCTTACAGGTGGGGTCCAGTGGCGGAGTTGACCCAGTCAAGCGCAGGTGGGTCCCGCATGTCATAGACTTTGGTATTTTAATTTAATTTAGCATTTTAATTTAACAGTGGGCCCCACATGTCATTTCCACATTTAGACTAACTACATAATTAAATAACCTAAACTAATTCTAGTCCTAATCTAACAGGGCCGGCCCCACTGGTCAGTGGCCACTTGGCCACAGGCACAGCCGTGCACACAGCACAGGCTGGCCATGGCCACGAGCATGGGCGGCAAATGGGAGCGGCCAGGCGTGTGCGGGCGCGGCCAGGGGCGCGACTGCGGGCAGCTGGAGCTGGGGCGCAAGGGCGGACGTGCTAGCGCGCGGCGCAGCAGATGCAGGCGGGCATGGCTGTAGCAGCACGCGTGTGGGCGCGTACGTGGACCTCCGGTGGCGGCAATGGTGAGCGCGGAGCGGCGGCTACGGCGACGGTTTGAGCCGGGAAAAACAGGAAATCGGGAGAGGAGCTCACCGCGAGCTCGATGGCGAGGTCGGGGAGGCCGGGGACAGACCGGAGCGGTGGCAAACGACGGCGGACGCCGGCGATGTACGCAACGAAGACGACGGCGATGGCGAGCGTGCGGGGGTTGCGCCGGTCGATCCAGTAGCGTAGTCAAAGGACACAATGGCGGGGAGGCTCCTGGACGTCTTCTCACGTGGCGGGGAGCACGTTGGCCGCGGCTACGACGATAGCCATGGTGACCACGGCTCGGTTCGAGCTCCAGATCTAGAGAGAGCGAGTGGGGCTAGGGTTCGGTCGAGGGGGACTGGGGTTGCTCTTATCCACCCTGGGGACCCGTGGGATGGCCGACACGGCGGCATCGGCGGCCATGGCCGCATGGATGTGCGCCACGCACATGTCCTCTGCCTGCTGTACGTGAGGTTGAAGGAGACAGGAGGTGGGCTGGGCCGTTTACTGTAGCACTGGACTTAAAGTGCATAGTGCGTATTAGTTTTAGTCTTTTCTTTTTCTGTTAATTATTATAGCTCCTGTTTTATATTTATTTTGAGCAACAAATGATTTTAGTTCTACATGATGCTTCACACATAATTCAAATACAATACTTTGGTGCTACACACAAAGTTTCAGGTTGTTTGGAAATGTATAAATATTGCTTTATTTTTAGATGGTCAAAGTAAATGATGTGGTTCCTGTTAAATTGCTGCTGGGGCCAAAATGGGAATTCAAATGTTGTTGGTTTCTTCATGACAAATACTTTGGGATTTTATGGCAAGGTTTCAACATTTTTGTTTCACTGTTTGATGATATAATTTTCCGACTTATATTTTGAATTTGAATTGAATTCAGGATAAGTGGCATTTAAACTTTGTAAAACATGATGACTTGGCATAGTTAGAGGGAAATCACTATAGCTTAATTACAGGGGTGTTACACGGGACCACCATGTTGACGGACTCATAGCCATTGCCCCATCCATCCCTTTCCATGATGTCGAAGCTTCTGTGGATGCACAACCTGCCGTCTCTGAGGTACACCATGCTGCGATACTACTGGTGCCATCCCAGCGGTGGGTCGACGTCGACCCACACGTGCCACAATGCCTGGGCCAACCTGCCCATCCTCATAGCGCCTGAGATGTCCACGGCGCTGAATCATGAGCGTGCGAGTAAGCCTGTCTTCTTGAAGCCGAACAGGAGGCCGTCGCCTTTTAAGTTATTTAGTGCAGTTTTATTTAGACAAAGCATATCTGCTTAAGTTGGTATTTCTTATTTTTCTTATTTAAGGTGAGTTCTTCCCCCCTTTTAACTACACTCCTCTTCTCTCTTTCTAATCCTACCCTATGGTCTTGTGATGTTCTTCAGGAAATTTGAACAACCTACTTCTTGTGGTAAGCCTCCTCCTCCTAGCTTCTTGTTCTTGATCCTAGACTACAAGAAATGGTGATCCATCTTCTGTTTGGTACTTGCTGCACCAAGTGGGCTGCGAGGCTCTAGTTATGGCTTGGGGTTCTATTTATAGGTTGTTGTGGTTCATCTCAAGATGACACCTCAAGTGTTGACTCTTGTTTTGACTTGATGAGCAGAAGCTTGAGTGTCAAGCTCACATTTTCTGATTTATATGGTGTTGACACACCACATGGCCGGTGTAGCGCCCCGGGACTGACACTATACAGATTTAGCAACCTCCGCTAGCCTCTGCATAATATCGATCCTAAAACGCCACCTTCACGCAACATACACGCGGTAACGTGCACGCCATGTGGGAGGAACGGTCGGTATCACAACATATGGGAAACTTAACTTCCGAACCACTGTGTTTTTGCAATAGATCCGAACACATCATGCGACGTTGGATCATGATTGAGCGGTTGTCCTTTCGCATGCCGTCGCTGTCTGCCTGTTGCTGTCGTTGTCCATCCCCATGGTCCCTCCTGCATGCTTGGGCGTTGGTCCCTCCCCTCTCCCTCTCCACGTGAATGCATTGCCGATGCTAGACGTCACCAGCGCGTGATAAACAAATGGAAAAGAGGAAGCAACGGCATGACATGCAGCAGCAGTTGGCAACATGCATGAGTCAAAGACCTAGTTAATCAAGTACTACTAGCTAGCTAGTCGGTAGGCTGTCACATCTACTATACGCAGCCACCATTAGGGAGAAGCATGCAGAATAGAGAAAGAGAGAAATGTTGCATGCGGGAAGGGAGTGAGCCGACAAGGAAGGAGAGCCAATGGGGTAACATTGGCATTTTTTACTATCAGCAATCTCATCCATCCACGTAGGGGCAATTTGGTCCAGAAAGCAGCCAACACCACATGCCTTGGTATGCGAGTTTGCTCTTAAACACGAACTAAAAAGACCAGAGAGAGAGAGAGAGTACCAGTACTGCTAGCTGGCGACGGTAAAAAGAGCAGGAGCCACGCGTTGTATTATTGACTTTTGCTTCAATGGTTATTTTTTCCTACGGAGATGTTTAGTTTTCCCCATTTTTATTCCTTTTTCGTTGCTAATGGATGACGTGAGTGATAGCTTACATACAAACATCATGGTATTTTCGAACTTGGAGAATTTTTTTGTTGAAACACAACCCTGATAATTTCTGTGTAAATAGTATGGTAATTTAAACACATTAGACCTGATAACTTGCGTACAAACGCCGTAGTAACTTTAATAATATACTCCCGATAACTTTTGTGTAAACGCGAACCAACCTGTGGTTGGATGGTTATAGGGACAGTGGTTTCCCCAGCCCACCAGGGTTCAAGTCCTGGTGCTCGCATTATTTCTGGATTTATTTCAGGATTTCCGGCAATACGCTTTCACTGGGAGGAGACGTTCCCGTCGACGACGAGGCGCCTAAGGTGACTTCGTAAATCTCAAGATGATATGCCGGCTCAGTCTCTCGGAGATGCTCATAGGGGTAGGGTGTGCGTGTGTGCGTTCATAGGGGTGAGTGCATGCGCGTATGTATGAGCGCTTGCGTCTGTACTGTGTGCAAAAAAAAAAAACTTTTGTGTAAACAACATGGTAACTTTTACCGGGGGGAAAAGTTGTTGAAAACATACGCCGATAACTTCCGTGTAAACAACATGATAATTTACCCGCCAACTTAGGTACAAACACCGCCATAACTTTGACCCGGGGAAGAAAACTTGTTGAAAATATACCTCTCATAACTTCTTTATAAATAGCATGGTAATTTATGCACCACGGACCAAATAACTTTTTTAACCTAGGGAAAAAAGTTGTTGGAAAAACACTGCATTGGTAACTTCTGTGCAAAATAGCATGGTAATATACGCACCATAGACCTGATAATTTAGGTACAAACACCACGGTAATTTTGACCCAAAAAAAAGTTATTGAAAACACACCCCCATAACTTCTGTGTAAATAGCATGATAATACAAGCACAACAGAACTGATAATTTAGTTAACCAAGATGTGGTAACTATTGACCCAGGGGTAAAAAACTGTTTAAAAAGTACCTCGATAACTTATATGTAAATAACATTGTTATATACGCACAACAAAGCTGATAACTCACTTACAAACAGTGCGATAACTTTTGACCATGGAATAAAAGTTGTTGAAAAACATACCCCGGTAACTTTTGTGTAAATAACATGCTAATATACGCACAACAGAGCTGATATCTTACTTTTAACCTAGGCATAGTAACTTTTTACCCGGGTGAAAGAAGTTGTCGAAAAACAACCCCGATAACTCATGTGTAAATAGCATAGTAACATACGCACAAAAGAGCTGATAAAAAAAGTCGTCGGAACATACCAACATGAGATCTAGTTTCGAAGGCCTTGTCGCGACAGATTTTTTTATGTGAAACAAAACATTTTGAAGTTTTGAAATAGAGAGAATTTAGGATGACATCAACTTTTTTGACCTCTAATGCATGCATGCACGTGCATGTGCGGAGAATGTTGGAGGAACCATTTTTATGCTCTGGTATTTTGTGTGTAAACAACATGATAACTTATGCATCACATGCTTGATAATTTACGTAGCATATGCATGGTAACTTTTTACCAAAAAAAAATTGTGAAAACATACCAACATGGGATCTAATTTCGAAGGTCTCGTCGCGACGAATTTTTTATGTGAAAACAAATTTTTAATCGGAGCGACGGTTAAAGTTACAAAATATTTAGAAGTTTCATAATGGAGAGAATCTTTTGCTGATATCATCCGATTTTTCTTTACTTTGCATGCTGAGTCAACCCGAATTTTTCGTTTGTGGCAAAGATGCGAGTCTGCATGTGCGGCTGCATGCGTGATTAGTGGAAGGAAATCGTTTTGCTTTAGCGAGATAGTTCTGTAATCGTTTTGCTTTAGCGAGATATGTAATTTCCGAACGTTCAGAACTTGGGAACAGATCCGAACGACATTTTTGCCGTACGATCAGCATCAAGCGAACGGAAACTCCTGCGATTTACTCCCTATTCGGTAGCATCGAGTGAACGGAAACTCCCGTGATTTACTCCCTATTCGGTAACCGCGTATTTTTTTCCGCTCCAAACGCTCCCTTCGTTGAATCTTTTGCTGATATCATCCGATTTTTCTTTACTTTGCATGCTGAGTCAACCCGAATTTTTCGTTTGTGGCAAAGATGCGAGTCTGCATGTGCGGCTGCATGCGTGATTAGTGGAAGGAAATCGTTTTGCTTTAGCGAGATAGTTCTGTAATCGTTTTGCTTTAGCGAGATATGTAATTTCCAAACGTTCAGAACTTGGGAACAGATCCGAACGACATTTTTGCCGTACGATCAGCATCAAGCGAATGGAAACTCCCGCGATTTACTCCCTATTCGGTAGCATCGAGTGAACGGAAACTCCCGTGATTTACTCCCTATTCGGTAACTGCCTATTTTTTTCCGCTCCAAACGCTCCCTTCGTTGTTTTTTTTTTCGTGCTGATCACTGCTCACGATAAAGGAGAGTAAAAATTTGTTGCGCCCAG
Organism: Elymus sibiricus; assembly: GCA_039707655.1. Lineage (NCBI taxonomy): Eukaryota > Viridiplantae > Streptophyta > Magnoliopsida > Poales > Poaceae > Elymus > Elymus sibiricus. The sequence goes on along the minus strand of CM077674.1, from coordinate 408,791,057 downwards.
CCAGGATCGACCCCAGGTCTGCTGGGCTTTGTATGATGCAAATGACCAACTCACCTAACACAATTTTCTTGTCTTAAAATTGGAAAATACCTATGTGATCTTTTTAAATCCCATGGTAGCAAAAGAAATATGTTTCTTTATTGCTTGTTGGCCTTCTCTAGTATATCATTTCATACTAGATTATACGTTGTGGAATTAGGTATACATACAAATATTTTTGTTGGTAATTTTGACCCGAGGGAAAACAAGTTGTTGAAAGAATGCCCCCAGTAAGTTCTATGTAAATATCACGGTATTTTACGCACCACGGTCCTGATAACTTACATAAAAACACTACGGTAACTTTGACCCAGGAAGAAAATTTGTTTTGGAACATCACATATATTTATGCATTTAACTGCCTATGTTCATCCTCGGTTAAATTTCGATCATGTGACTTATATTTGGTACTATCTCATGTTTTGCTTCGGTACTTTTCTATCATAGTCTTGTAGCACATTTCTGGCGATTTTGTTCCCTCGCACAAGCCCGTTTCCCTGGGCATGTTCCCACACCCGGTTAGATTCACAACAACCACTTGACTTAGGCCAACTCCGACGCGCCGACCCATTTCATCCGTCCGTGTTCGTTTGGGTCCAACCAACAAAAAAGCACTGCCCCACGCGCCGACTCAAACAGACGGATATCCATTTTTTTTGTCTGTTTGGACCCATTTTTGGTCTAAATTTTTGGTTTAGTTTGCGTATGTGTGGACACGTAGCGGACGCCCGCGACAACCCCCATGTCCTCTCCAGGCCTGCTCGTCTGTGGCACATCAATGCGCCAATATTTCCCGAACCATCCCGCGCTCCCATGCCTCCCTGTCATGGCCGACGCGCCAAACCCCGTGGTAGACCTGATAACTTACGTACAGACACCGCGGTGACCTTCATCCCGGGGGTAGTTGTTGAAAATATCCCTCCCTCCCCCGATAAATTTGGTGTAAATAGAATGGTAATATACGCACAACAGGGCCGATAACTCATGCACAAATACCGTGCTAAGTTTTTGACCTGAGAAAAAGTCATGGAAAAACATACTATCGGTAACTTCTATGTGAATAGCATGGTAACATACGCACCGCGGACTTGATAATTTACGCACAAACAATGTGGTAACTTTTTAACCAGGAGAAAAAGTTGTTGAAAACATCCCCGATAATTTCTGCGTAAATAACATGGTAACTTACGGATAATGGAGTTGGTAACTATTGTACAAACATCGCGGTAACTTTTGATTCAGAGGAAAAAAATTGCTGAAAACATCCCCCGGTAACTTTTGTCTAATAGCATGATAATAAACACACCATAGACCTGATAACGTATGTACAAACATTGCGGTAACCTTGACCCCCCGGGGGAGTTGTTGAAAATATACCCCCGGTTACTTTCGTGTAATAGCATGGTAATATACGCATAGCAGGCAGTGGCGGCGCCAGGGGTATTCGCGTGTATTCATGTGAATACCAAAGATTAGATTCAAAAAATTTAGTATGTCTTATTCAGCGGCCCACAAGCCTACAGCCCACTAGTACTGCAGCCCACACAGCGAGTCCAACACGGCCGACCACCTCGGCACCTCATTTCGCTGATTCGTTCGACCTCGACCCGAATCAATTCCCCAGTCGGCCAGTCCCCACTTGGTCGTTCCCCAACCTAACCTAGCGCTTGCTGCGGCGGCAGCGGCGAGTAGCGGTGGCCGGTGTGGCAACTGGCAAGCAACGGCAAGCGGAGCCGCCGGCGTCCGACGAGCGTCCAGGTTCTATTCTCCTTGTCCATGTCTTCTCTCTCTAGTTCTCTTCCCCTAAGAAAGTAAGAAGGCCAGCCAGTTCCTATGGCGTACAGAACTACAGATTAAAATGAGTACTAGTTTGCTGGCGTTTAGTATCCGGACAAATAGCAAAACCGCAATCGTTCTTAAGGCCAACCAGTTCCTAATTTAGTATCCGGCACTAGTTTGCTAGATTGCAGTTTTGCTATTTTAATGTAGTTTTGCTATTTTAATGTAGTTTGCTGAAATTTTGATATTTTAACCTACCAATTTTTAGAGTGTATAGTTTGGTAGATTGCTAATCTATCTTTTTCTGATCTTGTATCATAGATGAAGAAGAAGGGTGTTAGCATTGTTGCATTGTGGGAAAGAGCTTCAAAGGCAAATAAAAGAACTTCCACATCTACACCAAATCCTCCTGATGTTGAAGTTGAGAGCAGTAGCATTCCTCCTGCTATTGAGAGCAATCTGCATTTGGCACTAGTGCAAGCACATGAACCGGATGATAGTCACACAGAACCTGAGAGTGGCTCCCCAGCCCCAATTGTAGAAGATGATGAGCAAATGATGAAGTTCAATTTGAAGTAGATTTGGAAGCACTTGAGCCAGATCCCGGGAAACGGATCCCCATCTCTAGGTACAATGTCAATGACTAGGATAAAGTTAGAAGGAGATACATCGAGTTGGGGGCATGTCAACCAAAGAAACATAATTTTGAGTACAGAGACATAAGTGGATTACAACGTCACTTTTGTCCTTCTTGGTTTAAGGATTACAAGTGGCTTGAGTATAGTGTGGACAAAGAGGTCGCTTTCTGCTTTGTTTGCTATTTGTTCAAGGATAAAACAAAAAGCCCCGGTGGAGATTCATTTGTTAAGGGTGGGTTTAGAAACTGAAACATGAAAGCAAGATTGACAAGGCATGTTGGTGATGTAAGTAGTGCTCACGCTGACGCTCAAGAGAAGTATGATATGTTCACTACACCACAAACATCAATTCGGGAGTCTATTGCTTCAAACACCTCACAATACAAGGCTTTGTATAAACAGCGTTTGACATGGACACTCAAGTGTGTGAGATTTCTGTTGCGCCAAGGCTTGGCATTTAGAGGACATGATGAAAGTGAAGACTCACTAAATAAAGGAAATTTTCTTGAGCTTCTAAATTGGCTAGCAGGAAATTTTGAAGAGGTTGACAGGGTTGTTCCCAAGAATGCTCCACGGAACTGCATGATGACTCACCATGATATACAACAAGAGGTGATAAAATGTTGTGCACAAGAGACTACTAAACTAGTCATTGAAGAACTTGATGGTGGTCATTTTGTAATACTTGCAGATGAGTCTAGTGATGTGTATCAGAATGAATAGTTGGCTGTTTGCTTGCGTTATGTTGATAAGAAAGGAAGGGCGGTTGTAAGATTTCTTGGTCTTGCTCATGTTGCGTAGGACATATGCATTAGAGGCAATAATAAATGTTATTATTTATCTCCATGTTCATAATTATGTTTATGTTCCATGCTATAATTGCTATGGTTCTCGAGTCTACAATAACCACTGGCTCGGAGGAAGACTCATATGCACGTGTGGAATAATAAACGGTAAAAAGTATTCCTAGTCTGGCCTCTAAGACTAGCTCAAGTGTTGCATGATGGTTCTGTTTTCCTGATCATGGGCATGACTATGCCGGAAACTTTGAGGGCACAATGTTGGTAGAACACTTGTGTTGAATCGACCCGAATTGATGTTATGCTATGAGATACATTCGTCACAAGTTAATGGTTAATAACACAGAGAAGTTAATGTTTGCATAATTCCTTAGACCATGAGAGTGTTGACTTTCTTCATACTTGCTTCATGAACTTTGGGGTTTGTTAAACGTCATCCGTAAATGGGTGGCTATTACGGCGGCTTACGGGTTCATGGAAAAGTGTGTCAAGGATCTTGATAGCTCAAGATTGGGATTTGCTCCTCCGACGATGGAGAGATATTCTAGGGCCCTCTCGGTGTTACGGTATCCATCATCGTCTGGCCAGACACATTGTGATTTGATCACTGGGATGCCGGAACGCGGAAACGAGAAAAGAGAACAAAACCGGTAACGAGGTAACTTGCATAGTGGACAAGCTGTTGATCCACGGGGATGCAATAAATCTCACCTCGGGTTTTTGTAATATATCGTGAAGCAACATGAATAGCACACAGCAACTGGAGGTTCACTCGAATATTCATTCGTGTGGGTATAGGGGTCAATATGGGTGTCCACGGCTCCGATGTTGATCATTGATCGGAAAGAGTTCCGGTCATGTCTATACTTCACCGAACCTATAGGGTCACACGCTTAAGGGTCATCTATCTGCTGAATACTAGACAGGGAGTCTGAGAGAAATTCACCGAAAAAGTTTCGGAGACACCGGAAAAGTTCCGGAGAGAGAACACCGGAATAGTTTCGGTAAAACTGAAAAGTTGTTTCGGGGTATACCATTAAGTCAAATTGGTTTCGGCACATGTCTGGAAATTCTTGGAGGGTGCCAGAATCGTTCTGGAAACTTCTGGGATTTTTCCGGAGGAAAAACCGGAAATGTTCCGGAGCAGCCGGAACCGCTACGGTAGCTTTTCGCTGAAGAAAAACATTGTTCCGGAATTTTTTCAGAATGCGTTCAAAATTGTTTTAGTGGGTACTGGAATTGTTCTAGGCACACAGAAATAATTTGGGATTTAACGGACACAGAAAAATGTCTTCGTGAATAGTGAAAGTGCTTTTTGGATTACTTTATGGAAAGCCATTTTTTTGGACTTTGCTCAAAATATCTAAGGGGATGACATGGATGGATAGGAACCCCTTTGGGGGGGACCCACTAGGGGGGTGGCCAGGCACATGAGGGCTTCCTCCATGGGGCCCCACTTGCCCTTTGGCTTCTCCTTTATGCCATTGTGAAGGACTTCATCCATGTGCATTTTGGGTTTTATTGTAAAACCACCCTACCCCTTGGCTTCCCTATAAATAAAGGTGGAGGGGTGCACTCCATTCTCATGCTTGCTCTCATACACATGCCATGCTCGTCTGGCTTCTTCTCTCCCTCCCCGCGAAATAGTTTCGTAGAGCCGAAAGGCTGTCTGGGTTGGTAGGAACTAGTTCTGGACGGCGAAGCCCTGCCGGATAGATGACACCGTATGTGTGCAACTCTGTAGAGAGATCGTAGTTTCGGTCTTAGTTCGAGAGTGCCTCCCGAAGGGCTGTTTGAGTGACTGTCCAAGTTTCGAGGGCCCTCCCGAAGGGCTGTCCGAGTGACCGTCCAAGTTTCGAAGATCCTCCCGGAGGGCTGTCCTCGACACCGTCCGAGGGACTGTCCGACCGCCTCCCGGAGGGCTGTCCGAGGGGCAGACGAGGGAGTACATCCTCGCGGTTGGGAGGTTGTAAATCCTAGCTGCGGGGATCTGCACCGCCGATCGTCATCGACTCTACTTCCGCTGCGCTACGAGTCGGTAACGAAAAGATCAAACCTTGTATGCAGTCTTCATAGTGGTCCTGGGCTGGTGCGTAGGTCGGAAAATTTTTGTTTTCTGCTGCGTTCCCCTACAGTGGCATCATGAGCCGTGCTATGCGTAGATGCAGGTTGCGATCTACAATACATAGAGATGTATGGGTGTTGCACAATATAATTTGTAGTTGATGAGTTCTACTGCTGATAATTATTTGTGCGGGTAGCAGATGAAATCTGTTACCCGATGTTCTTGTTGCTTCCCTGGAATTTGCATATTTCTGATCTTGATAACAGCATGGTGGAGTTTCAAAGTTCTGGCAATCCGCGATCCTGATTGATCAACGTGGCAATCCGCGATCCTGATTGATTAACGAAGTGCTAACAGTTCTTTGAATTCCACCATAGTTAAAAAGAAAGATGAAATTTCGCAGATGAAAGGGCAATGCAGATATGATCTGCACGGGGGTCATGCGAATGACGAAGTTCAGTATGGGGCTCGAGATTTTATTATCTCGTCTTTCATACACCCCGTAAAGTTAATCTAGCGACTTGAATAATCATACTTGATGATGGACGTAGGTAGCTTCGGTTTGCTTCGAAACCTTAGAAGCCACGTAAAATGAAATTATGCATAAACCGATTAGAGGCGTCTAACTTGGTTTTGCAGGATGGTTTGCATGTGCATGTGATGTGGTATAGCAATGCTCATATTAATTTGATTATGTATGAGATGACTATATGATGTAAATTAATTAACATGACCTGCGTGTCATGATTCGGCATGATGGCTGGAGCCATATGATTGTCACTTTAATGACCTGCATGTCAACCTTAAGTAATGCACTTATTTTATTAGCTATAGAGATAGCAATATTATCTGGTGCATCGACAAGGTGGTGGCAATCTTCGCGAAGGTGAACACCGACGCGAATGCCGAAGACGAAGAAATACAAGACTTCTCCGTCAGAAAGGGCTATACCATATCATGCTATTATGAATTGCCTGAGATGTTTATCCCTTATGATGCACCCTTCTTGATTGCGCGGTAGTCGCTTTTATTAGGGTGATCTCTCACAAAAATATCAAGTAGTTAGTGTTCACCCAAGTGTAGCACCGTCACGGCACCTATCTTTTCGGGGTGCGCCGTGTCACACGGGTTCGAACGATTAGAGAAGTGTGAGGTGGGTGAGTTGAGACCTCGCAGCGAGATCACTTGGTTGTCTTGACGTTCAGGCATGACCGTCATGAGCTCGGAACATGCCAATCGAAAGATGAACAAGAATCACATAGAGATGTGATTGGCAAGTTGGCCTACCGGTTGAAATTTTCGTCATCAGTGGTGTTACACCAATGGCGAACAATTGAAATGCGGGTCTTGTATCACTCACAATCAATTATGAGAGATATTGATTTGAGTGGGAGCGCACTTTAGAATTAATTCTTTTAATTCTTAGTGCAATTAATTATGAACACTGTCTAAGTGTTATTTGCATAATAGTTATAGGCATAATAGGACAAAGTTGGCTCGTGTTTCCACCTTCCCTATTAAAATTGAATAAGCTGTTAAATATCTGGTTAAAACTTTACGGTTGGTAACGTAATGTGAGGATTGTAGTCAAGAGTGCCAAGAAGGACTTTGTCCTATCGCATGCTTTCGGTATTCTCCCGCTAAAGCTATGGATGATGTGACTCTCTTCCTTCGATACAATAGCTAGAATTCCGTTACGGTCAAGTGCAATATGTTTGCTTCCATGAGACCCGAACTTCGAAAGTTTGGATAGTTATGTGATATTCATGGAACTGAAAATTATTTTTCAGACACAAACAAAGGCTAAAAGATATGAGATATCCAAAGCAATGTTTGTTTTGCAAACTATTAGTAATGTGTTTACTGGGCATTTGACTGATAAGAGTAGGAGAAATACTGGAAGTAAAACTGTTAGAAGTATAAAGGCAAAAAGAGAGAAGACTGGAATATCCAGCTCATGTATGAATGTCATACAAGTTATTGATGTATAGAAGGCTGGTCAAAGATATAATTCTTGGGATTTATGATTAAACATGTTAATTACTGATTCTTGGGTATTGTGAGTTGATCATAGAGATACCCACTCGATTGCATTCCATTGCAATTCGATGCAAGAACTACTACGGCCTAAAAGACTAGCCGGTAATGAGGTTTAAAATACATGTTGGGAACATAGTAAAAGTTGCTATGCCTTCCATCGGTGTATTACCTATGTATTTATTTTCATAATTCATTTTGGAGTTTTTAATACACTCTAGCCCATTGCATAAGGTATCTTGCAAGAAGGTTGTTCATAAGAGAACTTTTGATGTTCGGTGTTATGAATAACATAAGAGCCATACTTTCATTATGAATGAGATGTATGTTATGAATATTGATAATAATACATTACCTCTGTATTTACTTTCATAATTCATTTTAGAGTTTTATACACTCTAGCCCTTTTGCATAATGTTTGTTGCAAGAGTGTTGTTCATAAAACAACAATTGTTGTTCAGTATCATGAATAACATAAGGGCCATGCTTCCATCGTGGATGGGATGTATGTTATGAATATTGATGGTAATATGATACATCCACAACACTGACGCTAAATGTCACAAGACTAAGAGAATACCACACATGTGTGGCACTGCATTTGGTCACATTGGAGAAACCCGCATGGAGAAATTCCATTATGATGGATTTTGAAGTCATTTGATTATGAACCATCTGACACTTGCAAATTTCCTCCGAAAAGTGAAGTGACTGAAATACCGTTCACAGGCCATAAGGAACGAGCAACGAACTTATTGGTGATCATACATTTTGATGTATGTAGTCCGATAAAGGTTATTGCTACCAGTGGATTTGTCTATCTTCAAAATGACTCAAGTAGATATATGGATATTTGCTTGATGAGACATAAGTCGGGATCTTTTGAAATCATTCGAAAGGTTTTCAATATGAAGTAGAAATTATTGTAACAAGAAAATTATGTTTCTGCAATTTGATTGCGGCAAGGAATATTTGAGTTACAAGTTTAGCAAATGTCTGATGAGTTGTGAAAAGAGTTTCATAACTTACACCTCCTGGAACACCACTGTGAGTGCGATGTCCGTGAAGATGTATTCAAACCATTTTTGACATGGTAAGATCAAAGATGACATAAATCAACTTGCCATTATCACTTTTAAAGTAATGCTTTAGAGACTGCGGTTTTTACACTGAAAAGAGCACCATCAGGTCTGTTGAAATGACGCCATGGTATGGTACGCCCAACCATGTTGCATCTTTTCTTAAACATTTGGAATATGGGGCTTGTGTAAAAGGTTACAAACCTATTCCAAATCAGACAAGAGCTACTTTGTAGGTTATTCCAAGACGTTGGGTATTTCCCCACCACAATACCGAGGCAACAGGTTTTGCCACAAAACGGTATGCTTTTAAAGAGAATGGTTCTTGCAAAAAGGTGAGTGGGAGGACAGTGCAACTCGACGAGATAACAATATCTTCGTCATCAGATCAAAGGAAAGGAACCTTGGAAGTGATTTCAGAGTTTTCTACTGCGACTGATACGGAAGCCTCTACATGAGATGTAGGGACTTCGATCGAACTTGCAGCTGAACGACGTAGGCAAAACTCGTGCAAACCTCTCAGGTGCGCAAACGAGATATTGTTGTTAGACAACAGTATACCTACGATACACAAGGAAGCATTGATGGGCCCTGACTCCGGAATTGGCTAAATGCCAATACAATCTGAGATAGTTTCCATATAAGTGATTCAAGATTAAAATCTTGTTACACCCTTCGGAAGACTTAGAGTCTAACGAATATTTATGGAACTGTAAACTGATGTGGATAAAATGTTTTATCCATAAAGCTTGACTTGTTGCAATAACAAGTTCAAGGAGTTGACTACGATGAGATTGTCTCACCGTAGCGATGCTAAAAGTCGGTTCGGGTTGAACTAGCAATTAATACATATTTCAACATGAGATATGAAACATGGATGCCAAAAGGATTTCCATCTGATGGAAATGCAACCTAGGACTTGTATGTGATACAGTCCAAAGTATTTTGTCGATCCAGAGGATGCTAGTAAGTATGCAAACTTCAGAGTTCCAGCGATGGACAGAAGAGAGCAAAAGGGAGTTGGAATCTTCAATTTTGATGAAATAGTCAAAGGAGTTTGATTTCATCAATGGATAACGAAGATGCTTGTGGTTTCAAGAAAGTAAGTGGGAGCATAATAATATTTCTAAAAACTTTGTGTGCTTGACACATTGTTAATTGGAAATAATATAAATTCCTTGACACGAATTAGGACTTCATTGAAAATAGTTTTCGAGGAAGTGCTTGGGCTAAATAGCCTTGACATTAGGCATATTTATCTACGAGATAGAATTGCCTAATAGGCTAAAGCCAAAAATACATATTGACAAGATGCTAAAACAGTTTAGCATAAGAATGCCAAGGAGTGATTCTTGTCGAAGTCACATGGAAAGAGTTTTGCAAGACTCGGTGTCCCAAAACACTGATGAGCAAAATACATGATGGAGATTTCACACACTCTTGTGTTTGGATTAATCATGTATTCCATGGTATGTAAGACAACCAGATATGTCCGATACTCCCAAGGTGTTGCAAGTATAGATACCAAAGTGATCAAAAGTACTGATCATGGGACAACAGTGAAAAAGGGTCATTGAGTACTAAAGTAGCACTGATGACATGTTTTCTCGCAAGCGGAGATCATGAAGAGTTCGTTGTAAAAGGTTACATCGATACAGTCTTCATCATTTCTCCATGCGATTTTCGATTTAAAGTTAAGGGTTTTGTGTAACACACAATATGGTGGCACAGTAGTTGGAAATTGTTCCAAACAAGTTACTGTGGCAAATTCTATAACAGAGGCTAAGTATGTTGCCGCTTTCGAAGCGACAAAGAAGATGTTGAATCGTACAGTTCATTCATGAACTTAGTGTGGTTCCAAGAAGGCTTTGGTCAATAGGACACTATTGCAAATAGTTGCTCCATAGCTTAGTCTGAGGAATTCAGGTTCGACCAGTGATTCACATACATACAAAGCCAAGTCCACACAAAATATGAATTTTGTGAAAACGTGAAAATGCGAGGATATGCAAAGATACACATGGAGCTGAAGTTGTCAGATCCGTTGGACATCAGACTATACCACATGCGAAGCATATTTTACACCGGTATGCCATAGGTGTAAAGTGTTTTAGCATTGACTAGATTATTGACTCTAGTGCAAGTGGGAGTCTATAGGAGATATGCCCTAGAGGCAATAATAAATGTTATTATTTCTCTCCATGTTCATAATTATGTTTATGTTCCATGCTATAACTGCTATGGTTCTCGAGTCTGCAATAACCACGAGGCTCGGAGGAAGACTCATATGCACGTGTGGAATAATAAACGGTAAAAAGTATTCCTAGTCTGGCCTCTAAGACTAGCTCAAGTGTTGCATGATGGTTCTGTTTTCCTGATCATGGGCATGACTATGCCGGCAACTTTGAGGGCACAATGTTGGTAGAACACTTGTGTTGAATCGACCCGAATTGATGTTATGCTATGAGATACATTCATCACAAGTTAATGGTTAATAACAGAGAGAAGTTAATGTTTGCATAATTCCTTAGACCATGAGAGTGTTGAGTTTCTTCATACTTGCTTCATGAACTTTGGGGTTTGTTAAACGTCATCCGTAAATGGGTGGCTATTACGGCGGCTTACGGGTTCATGGAAAAGTGTGTGAAGGATCTTGATACCTCAAGATTGGGATTTGCTCCTCCGAAGATGGAGAGATATTCTAGGGCCCTCTCGGTGTTACGGTATCCATCATCGTCTGGCCAGACACATTGTGATTTGATCACTGGGATGCCGGAACGCGGAAACGAGAAAAGAGAACAAAACCGGTAACGAGGTAACTTACATAGTGGACAAGTTGTTGATCCACGGGGATGCAATAAATCTCACCTCGGGTTTTTGTAATATATCGTGAAGCAACAGGAATAGCATACGGCAACTGGAGGTTCACTCGAATATTCATTCGTGTGGGTATAGGGGTCAATATGGGTGTCCACGGCTCCGATGTTGATCATTGATCGGAAAGAGTTCCGGTCATGTCTATACTTCACCGAACCTATAGGATCACACGCTTAAGTGTCATCTATCTGCTGAATACTAGATACGGAGTCTGAGAGAAATTCACCGAAAAAGTTTCGGAGCCACCGGAAAAGTTCCGAAGAGAGAACACCGGAATAGTTTCGGTAAAACTAAAAAGTTGTTTCGGGGTATACCATTAAGTCAAATTGGTTTCGGCACACGTCTGGAGATTCTTGGAGGGTGCCAGAATCGTTCTGGAAACTTCTGGGATTTTTCCGGAGGAAAAACCGAAAATGTTCCGGAGCAGCCGGAACCGCTATGGTAGCTTTTCGCTAAAGAAAAACATTATTCCGGAATTGTTTTGGAATGCGTTCAAAATTGTTTTAGTGGGTACTGGAATTGTTCTAGGCACACAGAAATAATTTGGGATTTAACGGACGCAGAAAAATGTCTTCGTGAATAGTGAAAGTGCTTTTTGGATTACTTTATGGAAAGCCATTTTTTGGGGCTTTGCTCAAAAGATCTAAGGGGATGACATGGATGGATAGGAACCCCTTTGGGGGGGACCCACTAGGGGGGTGGCCGGCCACATGAGGGCTTCCTCCATGGGGCCCCACTTGCCCTTTGGCTTCTCCTTTATGCCCTTGTGAAGGACTTCATCCATGTGCATTTTGGGTTTTATTGTAAAACCACCCTACCCCTTAGCTTCCCTATAAATAGAGGTGGAGGGGTGTACTCCATTCTCATGCTTGCTCTCATACACATGCCATGCTCGTCTGGCTTCTTCTCTCCCTCCCCGCAAAATAGCTTCGTAGAGCCGAAAGGCTGTCTGGGTTCCGGTAGGAACTAGTTCTGGACGGCGAAGCCCTGCCGGATAGATGACACCGTATGTGTGCAACTCTGTAGAGAGATCGTAGTTTCGGTCTTAGTTCGAGAGTGCCTCCCGAAGGGCTGTCTGAGTGACTGTCCGAGTTTCGAGGGTCCTCCCAAAGGGCTGTCCGAGTGACCGTCCAAGTTTCGAAGATCCTCCCGGAGGGCTGTCCGCGACACCGTCCGAGGGACTGTCCGACCGCCTCCCGGAGGGCTGTTCGAGGGGCAAACGAGGGAGTACATCCTCGCGGTTGGGAGGTTGTAAATCCTAGCTACGGGGATCTGCACCATCGATCGTCATCGACTCTACTTCCGCTGCGCTACGAGTCGGTAACGAAAAGATCAAACCTTGTATGCAGTCTCCATAGTGGTCCTGGGCTGGTGCGTAGGTCGGAATTTTTTTGTTTTCTGCTGCGTTCCCCTACATGTTGAAGATACTACCTCTTTGACACTAAAAGCTGCAATTCAGAAAATGCTTATGGACTACAATTTGACCTTTGCAATGGTTCGTGGGCAAGGATATGATGGAGCTAGTAACATGAGAGGTAATGCTAATGGCCTGAAAAAACTGATTATGAATGAGTCCCCTTCTGCCTACTATGTTCATTGTTTTGCCCATCAACTACAGTTAACTCTTGTTGCTGTTGCTAAGGAGAGTGGTGATTGTACTTGGTTCTTTCAGCAGCTTGCACACTTGTTAAATGCGCTTGGCATGTCTTGTAAAAATATGAGAATGCTTCGGATAGCTCAGGCTGAAGAACTCATTGATGCATTGGAATTGGAAGAAGTAGAAACAGGGAGTGGGCTGAATCAAGAAATGGGTTTGGGAAGGCCATGTGATACACGTTGGGGCTCTCACTTCAAAACTGTGAACCATGTCATCTCTATGTATGGTGCACTACGATGAGTCCTTCGCAAGATTGGAGACGAGTACCATGGTGCGGAGGCACAAGCGGCTCTATCGATAGAGACAATATTTCGATCATTTGAGTTTGTTTTCATGGCACACTTGATGCAAGAAATATTTGGATACATAGATGAGTTGTGTAGAGCTTTGCAAAAGCAAGACGAAGATATTGTTCATGCTATTGAGCTTGTTGGTGACACAAAGTATTACTTGGAGGCTTTGAGGACCGATGCTGGATGGAATGATTTTCTCACAAAGGTCACATCTTTTTGTACAAAGCATAAGATCAAAGTTGTTGATATGGAGGGTCCTTACTTTCCCGTTGGCCGGCCTAGAAGGGGTTTATGTAATGGTGCCATCAATTACCACCGCTTCAAGGTTGATATGTTTGTGGGTGTCATTGATAGGCAAATCAGTGAGCTGAATGGCAGATTTGATGAGGTAAACACGGAGCTACTTTCTTACATGGCAGCATTCTGTCCACTTCATCTATTTGCTGCTTATGACCAAGAGAAGTTGGTTAGGCTTGCTATAAAGTTTTATGCTTCTAATTTTACAAGGGATGAACTGGCAAGACTTCCATGGCAACTAAACATGTATGTTACTAATGTGCGTAGAGATGAAAGGTTTCAAAACCTAAAAAATCTGTGTCAGCTTTCAGTTATGCTTGTTGAGACAAACAAGCATGAACAATATCATATTGTTTACAAGCTTCTTAAGTTGGTATTGATTCTGCCAGTAGCTACTGCTAGTGTTGAAAGGGTATTCTCTTCAATGAGCTATGTGAAGAATAAGCTAAGAAATAAAATGGGTAATGAATATTTGAACAATTGTTTGGTTACATTTGTTGAGAGAGAATTTTTCAATCAAGTGAAGGATGAAGATGTCATCAATCTCTTCCAAAAAGGCGACCGCGGAGTTATATTGTAAGAAGGATATCATCACTTTATCAATCAAAAGGTACTTATGTATTCATGTCGTTATGGTCTGATACATTGAAATATTGCTATTGCCGTTATGCTAGTGTTGTTTTGTTCATATATTGCTAGTGTTGTGTTGTTTGGTTCATATACTACATTTAGAGCAAAAATAAAATAAAATTGGATGAATACCCAACCTTCATTTTCTGGCGCCACCACTGATAGCAGGGCTGATAACTCATGCACAAACACCGTGGTAACCTTTTGACCTGAGAAGAAACTTGTTGAAAAAACATACCCGTGTACGTGATAACTTATGCACAAACATCCCCTATAAATTTTGTGTAAATAGTAAGATAATTTGCGCACTGCAAAGCTGATAACTCAAGTACAAACACCGTGATAACTTTTTCACACGGGAAAAAAGTTGTCGAAAAACGTACCCCCGATAACTTATGTGTAATTGCCATGGTAATATACACATAGTAGAGCTGATAACTCGCGTACAAACACCACGGTAACTTTTTCACCCGGGATTTTTTTTTGAAAAACGTACCCCAATAACTTCTCTATAAATAGTATGGTAATATATGCATACATACCTGATAACTTTTTAAGCTGGGAAAAACATACCCCCGATAACTCCTATATAAATAGCATGGTAATATACACACAACAGAGCTGATAACTTACTTAGCATAGGCGTGATAACTTTTGACCCAACAAAGAATCGTTAAAATATACCAACATGGGATCTAGTTTCGAAGGTTTCGCCGCGACGATTTTTTTATGTGAAAACGGTTTTTCAATCGGATTGACGGTTTGAGCTACAAGATATTTTGAAGTTTCAAAATAGGAGAAATCTAGGATTACATCAGTTTTTTTGTCCTCTAGTGCATTTGCATGTGGGAGAAGGTTAAAGGGACCATTTTTAAGACCTGGTAATTTTTGTATAAACGGGATGGTAATTTATGTACCGGCGGCGTGATAACTTACTTAGCCTAGGCCTGGTAACTTTTGACCCGAAAAAAAAGTCATCGAAACATATCAATATGGGATCTAGTTTTAAAGGTCTCACAGCGACGGATTTTTTATGTGAAAACGGTTTTTCAATCGGACCAACATTTTAAAGTTTGAAAAAAGAGGAATATAGGATGACATCAGTTTTTCGTCCTGTAGTGCATATATGCATGTAATTAGAGGGAGAAGTGCACGTGAAAGAAAAATTAGTCATTCAATGCATGTATGTATGTAATTAGAGTGAAGGAAGGATTGTTCGTATCTATTGCTTAAAAATATAGCGTTTGGTATATATCACAGTCCATATATATATAGACACACACGGATGCACTTTTACTTGGTGCATGCATGCGTACACGCGTGCGTGGGTGAGTGGGTTGTGTTAGAGTAAAACGAGATTGAAAGTGAATGGACGATTAGTCCTGATTTCTATTGATTCTCAAGTATATATACATCTGAAAGAAGTGGGAAGAAGAGGTGCCTCTTCGGAGGCATCCCTCCATAACAAGTGCCTATTGGCAATAGAGAGAGAAGGGACATGACTGTTCGGGGTTGGACACACCAATTTGCTAATGATTGTTCGTTAATTAGCATGTGCTAATTAACAAAAGACATGTGCTAGTTAACTAATTAATTCCTAACACTCCCCCTTATACAACACCGCCTCTTGAATGATTCATCATTGAAGGCTTCTTGAATATTCGTCTTCAATCTTGAGAAATCCTTTGTATAATCTTGAGAGTCTCTTTCAAAAACCCCGTGGGAAAAATATGATGACAATAATGCAGATATGTTACTAAAACTCCTTTGAACCCAGTGGAAAATTAATATGGAGTAAATGATGCAACATATAATAATTATTGTCTCCTTAATAACTCATATGAGAAAAACCGTTTAAGAAGGAGAAAACTCATTGGTGAATCTATTATATATAAAAAGTATATGACAGGTTAACAAAAAAGAGAAATATGCTAGAAAATCACACAAAAATTAGAAAAATCTGGAAATTAATTTAATATCTCATAAAACCACAACAAATGGATATAATACTACCTATTAACGTTAGAGATGAAAGCGAACCAACCTGTGGTTGGATGGTTAGAGGGACTGTGGTATCCCCAGCCCACCAGGGTTCAAATCCTGGTGCTCGCATTTATTTCTGAATTTATTTCAAGATTTCCGGCGATGTGCATTCAGTGGGAGGAGACGTTCCCGTCGACGATGAGGCGCCTATGGTGACTTCGTAAATTTCAAGATGATATGCCGGCTCAGTCATTCGGAGGTGCTCATAGGGGTAGGGTGTGCGTGTGTGCGTTCATAGGGGTGAGTGTATGCGCGTGTATATGAGCGCTTGCGTCTGTACTGTGTTCAAAAAAAAACGTTAGAGATGAAATAAATTACCCACCTATACCATTATTATTACTACTAGCAAAAGAGCCCGTGCGTTGCAACGGGAGAGAAAATAACACACGCTCTTAACCGAATAACCATGACTCAAGACCCTAATAGGTCAACGTCCTTTATTTTCACATGGCATCACATTTGTGTTGCCGACAGTGGCCTCAGTGCTCACATAACGAAAACGCGTTTGAATGTGGCCTCAAGGCTCCTCTAGTGTTATTTCTGGCTGAAAATTTGCAAGAACATCAAAAGTTTGATCATATTTGACCCCCCAAAGTTTCAGATTTTTTCAATTTTTTTTCATATTGTTTTGAATTTACTGTTCATGAGGGTGCCCCTGCACCCGGGAGCTGAAAGTCCGGTCTCATTTATTTTTTCCATATACTACAGTTCCATTCTACGGAGATAAGGTGTTTGATAAATTTTCCAAATTTTTTTATATTTTTGGATTCATATTTGTAGCCAAGGTATTGTAGCATTATATTTCAATGGAATATGCAGTTTTTCATTAATTGTTTTCTGGGAGCACAATATGATTAACCAGGTAGAGATTTAGGATAGAAAAGGACCACAAGAACATGCAAGCACTTTTTTGTAGCATGTGGAATTTGTTGTTTGTTTTCTTATTCCATTAAAAATATGATGGTATTAAAGGAACAAAGAATTGTTTTGCGGCATCTATATAAAGAGATGGTTTTTCTGGTGGCATATGTCCATGTTGATCTTCGAAATTTAAGTATTTGACACCAGTTGTTTGAATGAGCATCTATGGAACTTTGCTTTGGCAAGCCTATTGATTTGGAGTTGTTTAATGCATACTGCCTTTTATAGGCATTTTGTCTTTCATAAGGTGCAGTCAACTTTTGTTTCATCGTCATCTTCCCATAGCCTGTAGGTTAATTAATTGGCTTTAGATTTTTTATGGGCCTTAAGATTAAAGTTATACTTATTTCAGTGAACAAACTACAAATTATTTAGAAAATATTAGCTAAATAGTTCATAGGTATGATTCTTTCTCAACCGAAAATATCAGTTAAGATTATATGAAGACCTCTAGATTGTCCAGCTCTTCATAGATGCATTATTTGACCAGCTAAGACTTCCTCATGTATCAGATATTTAGATATGACCTGTAGACAAAAACTGGTCTGCACTCCTCTCTTTATTAGTACAGGACCATGCCAATCTAATGGTTCTAGATCCAGTGTTGATTCCATATGCATAGACTTTGTATTGAGCATATTGTGTTTAAGGTAGTATTTTTTTTGAGGGAAACAGCAGGACTCCGCTGCGTATTTTTATTAATTTTTTAAAGAAATAATACAAAGTCTTGAAAGGGAAAAAGAAAGCTATACAGAGAGAAAGCTGAAACCTAAACAAATAAACAAACAAACCAATAAAGAATAAAGAACAGTGGTCTTAAAGGAAGATACAACAAATGCAACCAGAGCAAATAAAGATACAGGGGTTAGGCAAAAGCCTGAACCCAGCCCTCCAAATTGCAATAAGACTTCTTCTTGGCTCTGTGTACCAACCAATTGAGCTCCTGTTTAAATTTTCTTCTGCAGTTATAAAGACTTGGTGCTATGCCCTTGAAAATCCAGTCATTTAATAAAGAAAGAGTACACAAGTAAAATAATATGCATAGACTTTGTATTGACATATTGTGTTTAAGGCATCTATTCTGATTTACCCCACATGATCGCCGTGACAAATTTGGTTTCACCACTGGTGGAGTAGTAGTGCTACTAAGAGCGATTCTTTGTTGACGTTTTGGGTCGGAGACAGTCAGCGTTGGCTGATAGAACTCTAAGGGAGATCGACAAAGCACACGAGGAGCCAATCACGTCGCCATAGAAGGACAGTCCGTGGCCGTACACCCGACCTGAGCCGCAGAGTGTGTACAAGTCAGGGCCACCAACAACGAAAAACAGGGGACTTTTCAGAGTAACCCTCTCATGCCGTGAATCCATCTTGGATCGGATACTTCCAAGGCTGGGAGCTACCGAGAAGACAAGAAGACTCCAGAAGAGGAAAACGAAGGATCCATGAAACCACAGCCGCTCTGTACATAGTAGTGCCGACAATATTATTTAAATACGTAGTTGGACAATGTTTTTTTAGAAAGTGTGTACAATGTTATAACAAACTTTGCTAAAGTGAAAACCTGAGCCAACATTGGTCCATCTTAGTGCACGGTGTCTTAACATAGCTATATCACATGATCATGCAAAAAAATACATAACATGAAAGTTTTAATGGATCTATATAGTATAAAAATAAACTTTAACTTCATAAACTAATTTATTTAACTTACAGTAAAAACACTAAAATAAAAAATAATATGTGAATCCTGCAAAACATTAGCACATTTAGCTACGCCTACCCAAAAAATGAAACTATTAAATATGTGTTAAAAAAATGAATATAACAATGCAACATGATAAAAATGCAAGAAATATCATACAAATATAATTTTCCACAACTCGAGTGATCATAAAATACTGTTGCACAACATGCATATTATGCAGGTAAATGATAAATGGATAACATATATATATATTTATATATCAATTAAAAAACAAGCATACCTAAGACGAAAGTATGATCGCAAAAGTCTCATATTTGTAAATATCATCATATTTGGCTCCAAATTTTCTTTAAAGAAATCAAATACTAATATGTTTCCATTATATAAAAAAAAACTATATGAAATTCTAGCCCGCGCATCGAGCGGGCCACTGTGCTAGTTTAGAGAACAATAAATATGCTTTGTATACTTTCCTTTAAAAACCCTGGTAGGGAAAAATTGAAAGTACCGCATATATCGCCTCATTAAAAACCTTTTATGAGAAACTTCAAGAGAAAACTCATAAGGGAAAAGAGTGCGATTTGATATGCCATTAAAAACTGCTTTAAAACCCAGTGGAAAAAATATAAGAAAAATATGATATGACATATGATGGTAATTGTGTCTTTGATAACTTATATGAGAAAACCTTGAAAGGACATTACTCATTGGTAAGTTTAGAGGACAATTAACATGCCTTGTATACATCCATTAGAAAACCCCGGTGGGGGAAAATAGGAGGTATGACATATATTCTTGTGTTGATATTACCTCATTAAAAACCTTGATGAGAATCTTGAGAGTAAACTCATACAGGGAAAAAGTGTGTAACATAATGTTTGAATAGGTTATATTTCTGGAAGAAATTCCCCCTAATCCTTGCAATTTTGGGGCAATATGCTTAGTGATATTACTTATTATATAACCTATTTGCATTTGTGCAACACAAGTAACATTATCTTTAAGATAATGGTCGATGGTTCAATGGAACCAATTCCACATGATCGATGTATGTGGTTCATCATTCTGCGAAGTTACTAGAATACAAGTGATGTATCGTACTTTAGAATGATTGGTGGATGTAGCCACAAGGTCTGTTTCGAAGACTTTCATATGATGGCTATCACACCAAATAGGAACACGAAGCATGTCTATGATCTAACATAGTGGGGATCTGATCAATGTATCCGATGATATTGGTGTCAGATTTCTCTGATCTGGAAAACTAGAACAATATGTTTGATGCCCTGGAGATATCAAGAGATATTCTTAAGTCCCGACCAATTGTGTTTAGTGGATCCAATGTCACGACAATATGGAACCTTAGGTCCCAATATCATATTTCCCTCTTCTAGAGATTGAACAACTATGAAAGTTATAGATGGATAAGGCATGTCCATAATGAATTCCTCCAATATATTCTAGATATAGACAACATGGTGTACCATAATACATGAGTGAAGATGCTCGAATTGTAGCTAAAGCAAAATTTGTTTTTACTTACATCCTTCATCTCAAATCCCATCTTTAGATGATTACATCCTTCATCAATATCTTGTGTGTTGCCAATAATGTTATAATCATCAACATACACTGAGATAATGTGGTACCCTAATGAGGATTTATTGATGAACACATATGAGCAATCATCATCATTGGAGTAATCCTTTTGTATAAGGAACTCACTAAGTCGATTGTACCAAATTTGTTTCGACTATTGCAAGTCATGTAGTGACTTACTGAGTTTACACAATACATGTTGCATTTTTATTTCGGATTCAGAATTGGGATTCCCATGAGGAACCTATATGTCCGAATCAGGTGACAAATGAATATATGTGGTCACCACATCTATCAACTGCACAAATAGATGATTTGTACTGCCATTGAGATAAGTTATCAGAAAGTGATTCCACTTGTGTCTGGAGAATAGATCTGGGCTATCTCCGTAAACCCTTATGCTACAAGCCTTGCTATTCACCACCTTGTTGTTCTCATTCCATTTTTGGATGAAACTGGTGTAGGTATTACTTTTGTGAATACCTTCCTTTTATTGAGCGAGGTTATTTCTTTTGGATTGCACCCTTTGATTGAGTCCAGTCTGAGCGAGTGTTTTTCAAACTCTGTCATGGCCATGGTCTTTGGATTTGGATCATTGTAAAGGTTGTTTGCAATCATGGTTGAGGAATGTATGTCGACGGTTGTAGGCTTTCATTTATATGATTTTTCAGGATGTATAAAGTTTTTGGTGAAATCTTGTTTACCCTTGATGACCCTTCATGGTTTCCCAATGCGGTCGAGTCTAGATTTCTGATGTCCCGGTCATTGTATGCACTATTGAGCTGGGTTATGGAGGTTTCCCATCCATTGGGTGTATACTACCCATTAGGTGTCTATCAACGTGAAGTTGGCTTGCATTTACTGATCCAGAGGCCTCGATATCCTGCTGCTTGCGGGAAGCTGAATCCTGATATACTATTGCCGTACTTCTCCCCATGTTGCTTTAAACGGGAAGATGAGTGGTTTTGTTGGTACATCCACTCTTTTGGGCGTATTTTTGCAGGATCATTGGATTGTGTGACACCTTTATAGTCAGCAAATGAATTTGGCAGGTCATTTGTAATGTGTTGCAAAATAATAATTTTAGTGTCCTAAGTACGTGAATTTGAGGCAGAAATGTGTTGAACATTCTAATTGATTTCCTAGCATTCTATTTTTGGTACTTAAAATATCCCCCTAATGCCTCAAAATGGTCCTCACTTAACATACTAGCCTTGAATAGCTCCCCCCGACAGGGGCTTGAGGTATTGATAGCTGACGGAAATACAGTTATTCCTCACATAGATCCCAATTTTTTTGTGAGGGGCCATTGATGTATGTCGCGGTAGTGATATCGGTATGTGACCGAATTAGCGCAGATGGGAAATACTTTTGATTTGCACGTTCTAATTTTAGAGGGAAGGTACTACGATAGGTAGTATGTTATAGTTGAATTAAGTCAGCAGCGTGTAAAACTGCATGACTCCAACGTGAAGTTAGTAAGTTACAATTCTGAAGTAAAGAGCATGCAATGAGCTTAATTCTTCGGATACAGGATTCTACCAAAACATTTTTAGTCTAGACATATAGGACAGACTGCAAAACTTCAATCCTACCTAGGGCCATATGGAAGGCACACAAGGAGAATTTTGCGAAGTTGTCCATTCGAATTTGACTGAAATCGATGTTTAGGATAATGAGCCAATGGTTTCATGTGGATAAAGGTACACTTGAGACCATCGTGTAGATGTGTGTTTAATAACCATGGAATGTCTGTATAGTCTAGACAATGGTTGGGAAGAGCCACTTACCTCGACTTGATGCGTTCAAGGAATATAAGTGGTCCAATGTAGATTTTATGGTGCGCGGGCCTTACAATTAGCTTTCCTGTGTCACAAACAGTGCACATAAAATCCAAATATTGTTAGAATTAGCATCATTTTGGCCATGACTAATAGAATTGCTAATAATTTCCAATTCAACCCAATGTCAGAATGAGCAAAGAGAGTATGCCAAGTTTGGAATGTAAAAGACATTCTGGAAACTATCTTGTATGCAACATGTGCTACGGGTTTTGTAGTATGTAGTACAATCCTGATGAGATGGAGAGAATGTGCTTGCTATATCCGTTGTACATGGTAAAGAGAAGATGATCCTCTTTGTTGCCATCATAAGTTTCGATATGAAAACTATTTTGACAGATATCCCCATAATTTAGTATGGTATGAGTTGAACATGGACACATCGAAGCATCCTTCATGTTACTCGAGTACCCATAGGGATAGTAAATATGACTCGAGTTGAGCCAACAATTACATCATCGTGTTCGGCGATTGTTAAAATGTCTCCTTTTCTCTTAGTAAGAGGGAAAACATTTCACTTCCCTATGTATAGAGTTTGTGGTGCATATGTCCATAAGGCACATATCATCTTTCATCAGATTGACCCCCGTATAAATCTATACATAGACTTGAAGATTCTCAGTATGAAAATATCTATCAGATATGTAGAATACATACAAATGTATTTGTACCAAAGTGCTGATACAAACAACAACAACAACAACAACAACAACAACAACAACAACAACAACAACAACAACAACAATCAGTCAATCAATATGCTTATTGCAACAATATAATAGACATAGGTGTAATATCTATGGAGATGGGAGACTAGTCAAAATCTCCAAACATGTCTTTCGAAGCATATTCGATTATCATGTTCTCCGTGCCCTTGGGGTCATCTGACTGTTGGAGAGCCTCGATGTTGCTCTGTTCTTGAGGAACAAATGGCGAGCAACCAACTCCCTTGTTACTATCAGGTTGAAGATTGAAGTCAGCTTCAAATCTTTGACCTTGAGTAGGTTGACTGTGTTCCATGGATTGCTAGTAGAGATAAACCAGATGGGATGTGGCATTTGTTAGTGGTATGCTTGTAGCATTCTGATACGTCTTCATCGTATCTATAATTTTTGATTGTTTCATGCCAATATTCTACAACTTTCACATATTTTTGGCAACATTTTATATTACTTTTGGGACTAACATATTGATCTAGTGCCCAGTGCCAGTTCCTGTTTTCTGCTTGTTTTTTGTTTCACAGGAAATCCATATCAAACGAAGTCCAAATGCAATAAAATTTTACGAAGAATTATTTTGGAATATATGTGATTTTTGGGAGGTGGAATCAACGCAAACGGAGGCCCACGGCCTCCACAAGCCATCATGGCGCGGGCCCCCCCTGGCGCGCGGTGGTGCCTCATGGGCACACCGTAAGTCGGTTGGGGCTCTTCTTCGGCTGCAAGGAAGCTAATATCCAGAAAAAAATCATGTTAAAATTTCAGCGCAATTGGAGTTACGGATCTCCGGGAATTTAAGAAACGGTGAAAGGCCAGAAAACAGGAGCGCGAAACAGAAGAGAACAGAGAGAGAGATCCAATCTCGGAGGAGCTCCTGCCCATCCGCCGGCATGTCAGCCATGGACCAGAGGGGAAACTCTCCTCCCATCTAGGGGGGAGGCCAAGGAAGAAGAAGAATAAGAAGAAGGGGGCTCTCTCCCCCTCTCTCCTGGTGGTGCCGGAGCGCCGCCGGGGGAAACATCGTGACGGCGATCTACACCAACAACTTCACCGCCGTCAACACCAACTCTCTCCCCCTCTATGCAGCGGTGTAACACCTCTTCTCCCTGCTATAATCTCTACTTAAACATGGTGCTTAATGCTACATATTATTATCCAATGATTTGTGGCCATCCTATGATGTTTGAGTAGATTCTTTTTGTCCTATGGGTTGATTGATGATCGTGATTGGTTTGAGTTGTATGTTTTATTTTGGTGCTTTCCTATGGTGCCCTCCGTGTCGTGCAAGCATGAGGGATTCCCGCTGTAGGGTTTGCAATACATTCATAATTCTCTTATAGTGGGTGGCGTGAGTGACTGAAACACATACCCGAGTAAGGGGGTTGTTGCATATAGGAGTAAAGAGGACTTGATACTTAATGCTATGGTTGGGTTTTACCTTAATGATCTTTGGTAGTTGCGGATGCTTGCTAGAGTTCCAATCATAAGTGCATATGATCCAAGTACGGAAAGTATGTTAGCTCATGCCTCTCCCTCATATAAAATTGCAATAATGATTACCGGTCTAGTTATCGATTGCCTATGGACAAATCCTTCTCTTGTGTTATAAAAGCTATCTACTAAACAACTAACTTTTATTATATTGCAATTTACTTGTAGTTTTATTATCTCGCAAATTACTCCTAGTTTTATTCTCGTTAAGTACTTCTAGTCTTATCCTTACACCAGCAAAATAGTTTCATACTTGTTCTAGGTAAAGCGAACGTTAAGTGCGCGTAGAGTTGTATCGGTGGTCGACAGAACTTGAAGGGAATATTAATTCTACCTATAGCTCCTCATTGGGTTCGACACTCTTATTTATCGAAAAAGCTACAATTGATCCCCTATACTTGTGGGTTATCAAGACCTTTTTCTGGCGTCGTTGCCGGGGAGCAATAGCGTGGGGTTGATATTCTCGTGTGTGCTTGTTTTGCTTTATCACTAAGTAGATTTTATTTTCTGTTCTAAGTTGTTTTATATCTTTAGTTATGGATATGGAACACGAAACACCAAAAAAATTAGTTGTACTTGCTACTCATGGAGATGGGGAACCTCCTAAAACCCTCGATGCTCGTTATGTGGAAAACATTAAACACTACTTTGATAATCCTGAGAAAACCCCATTCAACTTGATAATGGGAGACACGTTGGATCAACTTGAATACTTTAGGGATTATCGCTTGTCTCAAAAAGGGAAACTCTTATGGGATCAAATTGATTATTTGCAATGGTATGCTTGGAATTTATGCTTGAGATATGATTATACACTACTAGGAAAAACACTACTAGTAGCGTAGGTTTTTTGCATACCAGTAGCGCAGGGTACCGCGCTACTGCTAAGGCGCTACAGCTATTTTTTAGCAGTAGCGCATTTTTTACCCCGCACTACAGATAAAAAGTTAGTAGTAGCGCGTGCCACCCACGCTACTACTATTCAGTACCTGCGCTACTACTATCTAAGTACTAGTAGCGCACCATTTTGCCCCAACGCTACTACTAACTAATTAGAAATTAATAAAAATAAAAATTAGATGCAATATTCATGGATGGAAATCAAGACACGTCTAGTGCAAAGGTCACATAACCATTTTAGCACTTGCAGCGTTCATGGATGCAACATTGAACATCTCCACTCGAAGAGATCACAAGATCCCATTTAACATCAGACGCAAACAACCAGACCACTTCTCTAGATGTATCTACCAAACCTCGGAGTTCAAACTCCGGTGGACCCAAACCCTCCCTCCCCCCGGACGGTGGCGTTCGCGTCGAGGTCCTCCACCTCGGCGACCTCCGGCGTCGCAATCACCTGGACGATCATCTGCGCGATGCAGTCCCAGATCAGATCACCCTACCCTCCCAGTAGCATGTAATAACCCTGCCTACTTCAGGGTGGAGTATCAGACCACTTGAAAGGCAAATCATATTAATATCGCAGTTAACAACCAATTCTTTAGCCACAAAATATCATTAGGTTGGGCCTTTGGGTTTGGGAATGAAAAAAACTAGCAGTGTTGCAGTGTCAATGTTGGAGTTTCATCAGCAGTGTCATTGTACCCTTTACTGTCAGGTCATTTCAATTTAACTCTTGGTTGCAGATGTATTATTGTTGTAGTACTAGTAATCATCAACAGTAACAGCACTTTGTGTGTCAATCAATAAGCATCAGAACCAACAATGATCTATCTAGCTACACAATGGTACTAGTATTACGGTCTATTTGACTAGCAGAAAAACAGAGTTGGGTCTAAAACAGAGCAGAGGGGAGTTTGTAGGTACCTGGGTGAGGTTACCTGACAACCTTCATGACAAAGCAGAACCTTCATGACTTTTTCTTATGGGTTTGCGCAATATATTAAATGTGTTCAGGATCTACTAGTATAATCAAACGTCAAAAGTGGGCTTCAGAAGAAGCGTTTAGCTTATATACGTAAATTTACAGGCCCGAGATACCTTGTATAGGTCAAGAAGAATATTGTCAAGAGACTCCTGAGCTTCATTTGGACAATGGTCACGGAAGGATCTTATCGCTTCGATGGCTTCTTCAGCCTGATTTGCTTGTTTCAGTACAGTAGCCATATCCTTCAATGCGCTCTCAATTCGTTCACCACTGTTAATAGCTGCCCAGAACAATGGAACTGCCTTGTTTGGATCCTTTTCAATTAACTGGAATAATAGAAGCAAAGTGAGGAAACAAAGATAGACACAAGCTTATCTTACGAAAGTTTTTACGGTCAAGATTGTAAATACATCTTGATTGATTCACAAGTCTGCAAGTGCCACAGATAAAAAAATACACTATGTAAACACAGGTAATGCACAGAAGCATTTCAGACCATCAGGCAGAATGAGCACCTGTTACAACTACTAGTGAGACAAACATAGTGCAGTAGACCATCACATCTTGCCAAACCGTTTCGATATAATCGTTTGATACAACAGACTTCCCATAATAGAACACCTACTCACCTAGATATATGTAGAAGGGCTAAACTTTCGTGCCACTTTAGGCTAATGTCGTTATTCCCAAAATTATTATTTATGCTAGGGAGTCTACTTTCATATTTCTCTTTTTTGTGTAGTTAACAAATATCCTGATACAACTGAAGATGGTGTGAAATAGCCATATAATGGTTTTTCATTGGAAAAATACTAAGCTTCAATGCTACTGCATCCTTCTCTCCCATATACTTGCTCGAGGATTTGGTGAATTTAGCATCTCACGAGATTCAGCAAGCTGCAGTTATTACAGAAAACCATTACGATGCAACTAAAAGAACAATGATAGGTTCATTGAAGACAAAATTCAATGAATTGACTCAGGCCCATGATGCATATTTATTGACATTTGGCCTCAAGTTAGCAGCAGTAGTGAGCAGTGGAAGAGGGGGAGGGAGATAGAGATGCTACCGGCCATGGTGGGTCATCGTGGCCATGCTTGAGCTCGCGCAGGACCTCTTGGTCGCCCTAGGAGCAGACCCCTCCCGCCCCTCCTCCTCGAGCAGAGTAGGGCCGGCGGCTAGGTGCGCCCCTCCTCCTCCTCCTCCTCGAGCAGGGAAAGGTCGGTGCTCTCATGCCGTCATTGCCGTCTCGCAACATGGTGACCTGCAGCAAAGGGACGGATAGGAGGAGAAGGTGAGGTGAGGAGGAGAGGGTGGACCCGAGCAAGGAAGGAGGGGAAGGGCCTACCTGGGCAACACCGGTGATGGATCCCGCAAGCTCTGGCCTCGCCATCGCCGATTATGGTATATTCCGGCAAGAACACGGGAGACGCCCGAAACCCTAGCCGCGGGCAAAGGTGCAGGCCTTGAGGCACGGATCTGGACGGAGGGGAGGGAGGGGCGGAGCTTGGGGAGCTTGGGGGCGTGTTGCGCGCGGCCGGAGCTCGCCGGAACCGGCCGGCGTGGGTGGTAGCGGCGGCAAGGAGATCATGGCGGAGAGGAGCTTGACCGTGGGGTGGGGTGAGGGTTGCGAGAGAGAGTTTTTTTTGAGGGATTCGCGAGAGAGAGTTTGGTGGGGTGGGTGGTGCGGCAGTACTGGACACGCTCAGTAGTAGCGTGGGTGTCTCACCTGCACTATAGCTATTCACTTAGTAGTAGCGCATGTTTTACAACCCGCGCTACTACTATGTCGTGTCTGCGGGAGATATTTACTAATAGCGCGTTTTTTTAACTATGCGCTACCAGTAATATTTAGTAGTAGCGAGGGGTCAATACAACGCGCTACTAGTAATTAGCAGTAGCGTGGGTCAATATAGCGCGCTACTAGTAAGCGTCTACCTATAAGCTATTTCCTAGTAGTGATACTTGTTGTTCTAGGATGAAGGCTCCACACCTTCCCTTTTCATATAAATTTAATGATAATGAAACCTTGGCTTCTTATGCTAATGGTATATATGATTACTATGATGTGGAACGAATAGAAGAATTTGTTGCTTTTAAGGGTGCTTATGAAATTGAATCTTTGTTTGAAAAGTATGAAGATGGTGATGATGCTGTCTACAGATCTGAAAATTTTGCTATACTTAAATATTGCTATGAGAATTATGAATACAATGCCGATATTAATAAGTTTATTGAGAAAGTCTCCGTTGTCCAACAAGAGACTAATATTTTGCAGGCTCCTATGGAAGAACAAAATGATGACACTGTGAGCTCATTAGATGAAAAAGATGACGAGGAGAGCGAAGAGCAAAGGGAGGAAGAGCGGATTAGCTACCCATGCCCACCTTCTAATGAGAGTAACTCTTCAACTCATACATTGTTAAAATTCCCTTCGTGCTTACCGAAGGATGAATGCTATGATAATTGCTATGATCCATTGGATTCGTTTGAAATATCCCTTTTTGATGAAATTGATGCTTGCTATGATTGTGGCCATGATGCCAATTTGAATTATTGATACGTATCCATCGTATCTACTTTTCCAAACACTTTTGCTCTTGTTTTGGCCCCTAATTTGCATGATTTGAATGGAACTAACCCAGACTGACGCTGTTTTCAGTAGAATTGCCATGGTGTTGTTTTTGTGCAGAAAATCAAAGTTCTTGGATTTGGATGAAACTTTTTGGAGAATTTTTATGGAATATATAAAAATTATTGGCACAAGAATCAACAGAACGGGGGCCACCCAGTGCCCACGAGGCACCAGGGCACGCCACCCCCCAGGTGCGCCCTGGTACCTCGTGGGGCCCACGTGGCTCCGTCTGACCTAATTCCAACACTATAAATTCAGTTTCCCAAAGAAAAAAATAACAGAGGAAGTTTTATTGCATTTCACGATACAGAGCCGCTGCCACCTCCTGTTCTTCATCGGGAGGCCAGATCTGGAGTCCGTTTGGGGCTCCGGAGAGGGGGATCTTCCGGCATTGTCATCATCAACCATCCTTCATCACCAATTTCATGATGCTCACCGCCAGGAGTGAGTAATTCCTTCATAGGCTTGATGGACGGTGATGAGTTGGATGAGATTTATCATGTAATCGAGTTAGTTTTGTTAGGGCTTGATCCCTAGTATCCTCTATGTTCTGAGATTGATGTTGCTATGACTTTGCTATGCTTAATGCTTGTCACTAGGGTCCGAGTGCCATGATTCCAGATCTGAACCCTTTATGTTTTCATGAATATATTTGTGTTCTTGATCCGATCTTGCAAGTTATATGCACCTGCTATGTGTTATGATCCGCATACCCCAAGGTGACAATAATTGGGATTCTTTCCGGTGATTGCCGTAGTTTGAGGAGTTCATGTATTCATTAATTGCTAATGCTTTGTTCCGGTTCTCTATTAAAAGGAGGCCTTAATATCCCTTAGTTTCCTTATGGACCCCGCTGCCATGGGAGGGTAGGACAATAGATGTCATGCAAGTTCTTATCGTAAGCACGTATGACTATATACGGAATACATGCCTACATTACATTGATGAATTGGAGCTAGTTCTGTGTCGCCCTAGGTTATGACTGTTACATGCTGAATGTTATCCAACAATATCAACGATCCAATGCCTACGAGTTTTTCACATATTGTTCTTGCCAAGTTACTACTGTTGCTACTACTGTTACAATTGCTACTACTATTGTTGCTACCGTTACTGCTACTGTTACTATTATTGTTACTGCTATCAAACTATCATACTACTGTGCTACTGATCACTCTGCTGCAGATATTTAGTCTCAGGTGTGGTTGAATTGACAACTCAACTGCTAATACTTGCAAATATTCTTTGGCTCCCCTTGTGTCGAATCAATAAATTTGGGTTGAATACTCTACCCTCGAAAACTGTTGCGATCCCCTATACTTGTGGGATATCAAGACCTTTTTCTGGCGCCGTTGCCGGGGAGCATAGCTTTATTTGCTAAGTCACTTGGGATTTATATCTATTGATCACTATGAAGAATCTAAAAGACGCTAAGACCAAGATCGTTCCCTCTAAGACGAGGGCAGGTAAGGAACTGCCATCTAGCTCTGCACTTGATTCACCTTCTGTTTTGAGCAAACTTGCAACACCACCACATGCTATTAATTCTGATATGTCGCAAGTTATTGATGACACCACTTCTGCTATGAATGATACTCATGATGATGCTAGTACTATGCTTGATAATGTTGTGCCACTTGGTGAATTTCTTGCTGAACAAATTGCTAAAGTTAAAGAAACTGAAAATGCTAAAACTCTTGAAAATTGTGATTCACCTATTATGCCTAGCTCTCCTACTAGAATTGAAACACCTAATGAATAATGCTTTGATAAGGAGACAGCTAGAGCCATCCTTGCTTGTAATGATAGACATGAAGTTATAAAACTGCTTGCTGAAATGAAAGAAAAATCTATGCGAGAGAAAATGAAATGTGATCCTAAGTTTGCTACCTCTCCCATATTTATTACTGATAAGGATTATGAATTCTCTGTTGATCCTGGGTTAATTACCTTGGTTGAATCTGATCCTTTCCATGGCTACGAAACTGAAACCGTTGTGGCACATCTTACTAAATTAAATGATATAGCCACCCTATTTGCTCATGAGGAAAAAATTTGCTATTACTATATTCTTAAACTGTTTCCTTTCTCATTAAAGGGTGATTCTAAGGAATGGTATAATACTCTTGCTCCTGGATGTGTGCGTAGACCCCAGGATATGATTTATTACTTCTCTGAAAAATATTTTCCTGCTCATAAGAAACAAGCTGCCTTACAGGAAATATTTAACTTTGTGCAAATTGAAGAAGAGAATCTCCCTCAAGCTTGGGGGAGGCTTCTCCAATTACTTAATGCTTTGCCTGATCATCCTCTTAAGAAAAATGAAATACTTGATATCTTCTATAATGGACTAACCGATGCTTCTAGGGACTACCTAGATAGTTGTGCGAGTTGTGTTTTCAGAGAAAGAACTATTGAACAAGCTGAGGAATTATTGAATAATATATTGAAGAATGGTAATGATTGGACACTTCCTGAACCACCGCCTAAACCCACTCCGAAGAAGAGGGGTATTTTATGTCTCAGTCCTGAAGATATGCAAGAAGCAAAGAAATGCCAGAAGGAAAAAGGTATTAAAGCTGAAGATGTTAAAAAATTTGCCACCTATTGAAGAAATACATGGTCTTGACAAACCACCATAGGTAGTAGAGGTAAATTCTCTTATAAAATTTTAGGAAGGTGATATTCCTTATAACAAACCTCCTAGTCAATGCTTGTATGAATTCGACAATTATATTATTAAGCAAGATCATTTCAATGCAAATGTTATGAAACAATTAAAACGAAATGCCTACATGATTGATCGCTTGAGTGACTTGTTATTTAGAATTGCTAATGGTGTTAAAGGTGTAAGTAAACATGCATCTATTGTTCAAACCCAATTAGAACAAGTTGCTAAATCTCAAAGTGAATTGCTCAATGAAATGAATAACAATATGAATGATCATGTTGTTAGAGCAATGACTAGAGGAGGTAGAATGATTCAGGAACCACTTTATCCTGAAGGTCAACCAAAAAGAATTGAACAAGACTCTCAAAGAATTAATGTTGATGCACCTAGTCCATCTAAAAAGAAAAATGATAGGACTTTGCAAACTTCTAGTGAACCCGAGGTAGAAAAACCCTTGGAGGATTGTAATGATGTTTCTATTTCTGATGCTGAAACACAATCTGGTAATGAACAACCACCCGATGATAATAATAATGATGATGCTCATGTGGATACCCAACCAGATAATGATAAAGAACCTGATAATGATGTTGAAATAGAACCTGCTATTGATCTTGATAACCCACCTTCTAAAAATAAACGTTATGATAAAAGGGACTTCGTTGCTAGAAAACATGGTAAAGAAAGAGAACCATGGGTTCAAAAACCCATGCCCTTTCCTCCTAAACCATCTAAGAAAAAGGACGAGGAAGAATTTGAACGCTTTGCTGAAATGCTTAGGCCAGTCTTTTTGCGCACTCGTTTGACTGACATTATAAAGATGCCTCCTTATGCTAAATATATGAAAGACATTGTCACAAATAAAAGAAAAATACCTGAGGCTGAAATTTCCACCATGCTTGCAAATTATTCTTTTAAGGATGGAGTACCTAAGAAACTAGGAGATCCAGGAATACCAACTATACCATGCTCCATTAAAAGAAATTATGTCAAAACTGCCTTGTGTGATTTAGGAGCCGGTGTTAGTGTTATGCCTTTCTCTTTATATAAAAGAATTGATTTGAATAAACTCACTCCCACTGAAATATCATTGCAAATGGCTGACAAATCAACTGCCATACCTATCGGTGTTTGTGAGGATGTGCCCGTTGTAGTTGCAAATATTACTATCCTAACAGACTTTGTTATACTTGATATGCCCGAGGATGACAACATGTCGATTATCCTCGGTAGACCCTTTTTGAATACTGCAGGGCTGTTATTGATTGCAACAAAAGCAAGGTCATTTTTCATATCAATGGTAATGAACATACGGTGCATTTTTCGAAGAAACAATTTCAAGTAAATGGTATTCATATTATTGAAAAGCCTCCGACAATTACTATTGGAAGTTTTCAACTCCCTCTACCTACTGTTAAAAAGAAATATGAAACTCTTATTATCGGGGAGATGCAAATCCCCGTTGAGGTAACCTAGTGTTTTACGAAGATTCTTCGGTTTCATGTTACTCGGAAATGGTTTGTTAATAAGACTTGATCAACCTTATTAATGGATTCTTTTTGAGGGGCATGGGGTCGATGAATTTAGTAAGCACAACCTTCTGTACCCACTTTTTGTTTTCTGTTATTTTTAGTTAAATAAAATAAAATACCATGGTTATCCTGTTTTCTGATTTATCCGTGCAATAAAAAATGTCCAGAAATAAAAGTGCTCAGAATGCAATAAAATTTTGATATGAATTTTTATTTAATATTTAATAATTTTTGGCACTGGAAACACACAACGGGGGGGCCCCAGGTGCCCACGAGGCACCAGGGCGCGCCACCCCCCTGGCGCGCCCAGGTACCTCGTGGGCCCCACAGGGACCCCCTCACTTATTCCTTCAGTTCACTTCGTCTCTTACCTCTAGCAAAAATTTATGGTAGCTCTCTCTCTTGTGTTCTTGCTCACAAAACTGAAATTTTCAATCTCTTTGCTCGGAGCTCCGTTTCCGAAACTCCTTGGTATGTAACTCCTCCATTGCTCCAATTAGTTTTTGCTCTAGTGGATTATATTTTGCATAATTAGCTGCTCTTGGTGCTACAGAAAATGAGCTTGCATGTTGAATTCTTTGAGTTCCAAGTAGTTTGAATGCTTGATATAGCCTCTAGACATCCATATGAATAGTTGCTATCAATTTTGTGAAGTTTTATTGGTATCATTTTTGTGACCCAAAAATGATCAGAAATTGTTCTTAGGAAAATGAATATCTTCCAGAGAAGTTCTTCGAGGAGGAGGCCCTCGGAAGCGTCATCAAGTGAAAGCTCGGCACGCCAATCATATGAGGAACCAAGGGCAAGTTCAGTGCGATGTGCCGAAGCAAAATCATATCGATGGCCGTGCAACGAGTTCATGCTAGGGGCAGGCATCAAGGAAGAATTTGACCAATATATTCACAGTGTCGAGCTCTCCGCCTTTATCGCAGATAAGCCACCACAGCATTACAACCTCACTCATTCCTTTACTCAAAACTTTGATTATCACCCGCGCACTTCTAGAGTTTTATTTCACCTTTATGACAAATCCTATAATATGCCTCTAGAAGAATTATGTGATGCATGCAAAATTCCATATTGGGGTTCGTTAGATGAACCACCAAGATCTGATTACGAGTTGTTTCTTAATAGCCTTTGCAATGGTGAGGATAGGGGAATCACGCGGGCTAGAATAATTAGCATTTACTTTCCCGCTATTCGGTATTTTGCGTTTTTTAATGGTAAATGCGTTGTTGGTAAGTAAGACTGTAGTGCACTTTGCGCCCCTGATCTGAGTCTTATTCATACAGCTTTGACTAGTAGCAAGCTTTATAATCTTGGGGCTATCGTTGCACGTAGGCTGCAGCGTAATGCGGGTAATGGTGATTTGTATGGAGGAGTTTATGCCTCCCGCTTAGCTGCAAGGTTAGGGGTGTCGCCCAAATTCAATGATCCCCTCTTGCCTTATAAATATTTGAATTTCGAAGCAATGCGAGAACATAGGTTTTTAAAACGCAACGCACAGGGTTATGAATATAACTTAGTTTTTAATAAATATCACTCTGTGTATGTTGCTTTGCCTGCTCCTGCCCTCTTTGATTTTCAAAATAAACAGAGATATTTTCTTCATGAGAGTGAGGTGCACGAGTACAATGCGGCTGTCGAAGCTGCTCGTCTGGCCGAGGAGGCGGCTCAGAACGCCTCTACGAGCTATCATTTCGATTATTATCCAGGACAGCCATGGCAGTAGACCAAGCTAGGCAAAAGCCTAAGCTTGGGGGAGTACGTATTTCTCACCGACATTACATTCATGCTCACACATTTCATTCAAGTTGTCGGTGTTCATACTTTTTCATTGTATAATCCATGCTAGTTTTATTTTTTTTGTTTTCTTCTAGTGTGTTCGAAAAACTTGAGAAAATCCAAAAACATTTCTCGCTTCTTTTCGGTTTTTCTTTCTAGTTTAATTAGCTGTAGTTTCGTAGTAGTAAAAGAAAACCCAAAAAGATTTCCCGTTTCTTCCTTTACTTGTTGGGAGCTTTCCCGTGTAAATAGTTTTCTTGTTTTCGTTTCCCTATTTATTTCGTTTTCTTTAGAAAAACTAAAAACTCCAAAAATATTTCAATGTGTTTCTCTGAAATTCTTTTCTTTTGTTGAGTCATTGTAAGGAGAAGACCACGATGAAAATGTTGAGTGGCTCTCATATGCATTATTGTTGATCTAACAAAGAGCCCATATTGCCTTGTCTTCTCCTTTGAATAAAATGCTTGCAGATTCCAGCTTAGTCCACGACACATCTTCACTATTTTCATTTTCATATCATTCGGTCGTGCAAGTGAAAGGCAATAATGACGATGATTTGATGAAGTGACTGTGGCAAGGAAAAGCGGGTATGAACTCAACTTGTTCTTTGTTTTTGTAAATATGTTTAACTCGGTATCCATGATTCAGCATGTTATGGTTAAACATGTTTATGATGACAATTAGAGATTATGGTTACTCATGCCATGCTTAAGTAGCTAGGAGTGGATAACGATTTATCTTGAGTGTCAACATGCATTAAAATGATTGTGATGTAGTATGATGATATGGTATCCTCCTCTGAATGTTTCAAGTGGCTTGACTTGGCACATGTTCACACATGTAGTTGATTCAAAACCAACATAGCCTTCACGATATTTATATTCATGGTGTTTATATCCTACTCATGCTAGTATTCAATGTTGATTATTCATAATGCATGTTTATGACCGCTTTCGCTCTCTAGCTGGTCGCTTCTCAACCTAATTGATAGCCTTCACCTGTACTAAGCGGGAATGCTGCTTGTGCATCAAAATCCTTAAACCAAAGTTATTCCAGATGAGTCCACTATATCTACCTATATGCGGTATTACTCTGCCGTTCTAAGTAAATTTGCATGTGCCACCTCTAAATATTCAAATGAACATCTGTTCTGTGTGCCCGTACCACTCATGGAGCGACAGGGGGCGGTCAGTATCTTCCATGCTAAGCGGGTTATTCTCATGATGAGTGTTTATTCACTTGTCCTTGCACGAGAGGGGCTGGTAATCGGGATGCCCAGTCCCACTATTAAAATTGCAAAATAATTAAACAAACTCCCCAGGAAAGTTGTTGGTATGGAGGGCACCCGAGGATTCGGCTAGCCATGGCTTGTGATTGTTGGTGGAGGGGGAGTAAACTTTACTTTATCGCTTGGGAACCGCCGCTAATGTGTTTAGCATGGAAGATATTGAAAACTCTCGGTCGTGACGTTGACAGGAAAGGCATACCTCCCAAAATTATATCTATCTCTGATTTAAGCTTCAAGCTCTGGCACGTCTGCAAATCCATGCTTCCCTCTGCGAAGGGCCTATCTATTTACTTTTATGTTATTTCACTTTTATTGTTGAGTCATCACCTTCTCAAACAAGCACCAGTCCTAAGAGCACTATTGTCATTCTAATGCATTGTGAGTAGTTAATGTTGTGTGCATCATGACTGGATCTCTTCTACCATGAATTGCAATGTTTAGTCGCTGCTTGAACTTTGGAGGTGCTCTGCATTTATGTTTTGCGTTCTCAGAAAGGGCTAGTGAGATACCATGTTGTCATATTATATCATAATTGTTTTGACAGAGTGTTGGCATTTGAGATATCTTATTATTGCTCGCTAGTTGATTATGCCATTGATATGAGTGAATATAATTTCTAAGAGCTATCATTTGCATGGTTAGTTATAATCTTTGCTGAAAACTTGGGTGCTATTTAAGCATATATATAGATACAAGAACAAAAGAGTTTGTAAAAGTTTTTCTTTATCACTTTCAGTTTGTCAACTGAATTGCTTGAGGATAAGCAATGAGTTAAGCTTGGGGGAGTTGATACGTCTCCATTGTATCTAGTTTTCCAATCACTTTTGCTCTTGTTTTGGCCCCTAATTTGCATGATTTGAATGGAACTAACCCGGACTGACGCAGTTTTCAGCAGAATTGCCATGGTGTTGTTTTTGTGCAGAAAATCAAAGTTATTGGATTTGGATGAAACTTTTTGGAGAATTTTTATGGAATATATAAAAATTACTGGCGCAAGAATCAACAGAAGGGGGGCCACCCAGTGCCCACGAGGCACCAGGGCGCGCCACCCCCCCCCCCCAGGCGCGCCCTGGTACCTTGTGGGGCCCACGTGGCTCCGTCTGACCTAATTCCAACGCTATAAATTCAGTTTCCCAAAGAAAAAAATAACAGAGGAAGTTTTATTGCGTTTCACGATACGGAGGCGCTACCACCTCCTGTTCTTCATCGGGAGGCCATATCTGGAGTCCGTTTGGGGCTCCGGAGAGGAGGATCTTCCGGCATCGTCATCATCAACCATCCTTCATCACCAATTTCATGATGCTCACCGCCGGGAGTGAGTAATTCCTTCGTAGGCTTGCTAGACGGTGATGAGTTGGATGAGATTTATCATGTAATCGAGTTAGTTTTGTTAGGGCTTGATCCCTAGTATCCACTATGTTCTGAGATTGATGTTGCTATGACTTTGCTATGCTTAATGCTTGTCACTAGGGCCCGAGTGCCATGATTCCAGATCTGAACCCTTTATGTTTTCATGAATATATTTGTGTTCTTGATCCGATCTTGCAAGTTGTATGCACCTGCTACGTGTTATGATCCGCATACCCCAAGGTGACAATAATTGGGATTCTTTCCGGTGATTGCCGTAGTTTGAGGAGTTCATGTATTCACTAAGTGCTAATGCTTTGTTCCGGTTCTCTATTAAAAGGAGGCCTTAATATCCCTTAGTTTCCTTATGGACCCCGCTGCCATGGGAGGGTAGGATAAAAGTTGTCATGCAAGTTCTTATCGCAAGCACGTATGACTATATACGGAATACATGCCTACATTACATTGATGAATTGCAGCTAGTTCTGTGTCGCCCTAGGTTATGACTGTTACATGATGAATGTTATCCAACAATATCACCGATCCAATGCCTACGAGTTTTTCACATATTGTTCTTGCTAAGTTACTACTGTTGCTACTACTGTTACAATTGCTACTACTATTGCTGCTACCGTTACTGCTATTGTTACTATTATTGTTACTGCTATCAAACTATCATACTACTATGCTACTGATCACTCTGCTGCAGATATTTGGTCTTAGGTGTGGTTGAATTGACAACTCAACTGCTAATACTTGCAAATATTCTTTGGCTGCCCTTGTGTCGAATCAATAAATTTGGGTTGAATACTCTACCCTCGAAAACTGTTGTGATCCCCTATACTTGTGGGTTATCAATTA
The DNA here is from genome assembly GCA_039707655.1 of Elymus sibiricus. Classification (NCBI taxonomy): domain Eukaryota; kingdom Viridiplantae; phylum Streptophyta; class Magnoliopsida; order Poales; family Poaceae; genus Elymus; species Elymus sibiricus. The sequence continues at coordinate 408,752,536 of CM077674.1, read as the reverse complement.
TGCTTTTGGAGATGAACTTGCTATAGTTCCTTATGTTGAACATGAAATTGTTGCTATTGCACCCACTCATGATAGTCCTATTATCTTTTTGAATTCTCCCAACTACACTATATCGGAGAAATTTGTGCTTATTAAGGATTATATTGATGGGTTGCGTTTTACTACTACACATGATGATTTGGATGAATATAATATGCATGTGCTTGCTGCTCCTAATTGCAATTATTATGAGAGAGGAACTACATCTCCGCCTCTCTATGTTTCCAATACGATAAAATTGCAAGAAACTATTTATACTATGCATTGGCCTTTACTTGATGTGCATGAATTGTTCTTTTATGACATGCCGATGCATAGGAAGAGAATTAGACTTCATCATTGCATGATATATGTTACTTTGTGCTCACTACTAAATTTCAAATCATTGTTAATTAAAATTGGCTTTGATATACCTTGGGATCCGGGTGGATCAATTAGTTGAGCACTTTATGCCTAGCTTAATGGCTTTAAAGAAAGCGCTGCCAGGGAGACAACCCGGAAATTTTAGAGAGTCATTTATTTCTGTTGTGTGCTTTTAAAAAGTTTAAAAACAAAAAAATATAGAGGGGAACCTAAAACTTTTCAAAACGGAAAGTGAAAGTAAGAAAGACGAGCACCGTTGAAGTGGGGGAGCTCCTTGAACTTTGTTCATGCCCATGGAAACTTTGTGAATCTTGAATTACAGAAACTTTTCAACAAAAATAATTATCCCCTTGTACAAATCCATTGTATTCTAAAAATAATGTGCCAAGATTTACCGTTAGGATGTTTAAATTGCTTGTTTGGTGTGTGCGGTGCAAAAACAGAAACTTTTCCTGTAGTGCGTGAATTTACATTTTTCACTGGAACATGCAAAAATTCTGAAATTTTTACACAGTAGTGCTATGAAAATTGTTTATTTTTTCCTAATTTTTCAGAATTTTTTGAGTTACATAAGTATATGTACCATCTGCACCTTTATAGACTGTCCTGTTTTCACAGATTGCTGTTATAGTTTCGTTATTTGCTTATGTTTGAAATCTTGTTGAGCCCCGTTGACTCGGGAGCCATAGAATTGTGATAGAATACAGTGGGTAATGTTTGATTATAATTATACAATAATGTTACAGCAGGACATGATGGGATTTGATGTTATATATACTAACCCCGCTAATAAAAAGTTCGGTTAATTTTTGTGTGGATGAAGTGTTCGAAGATCGAGGAGGTATCGATATGAGGAGAATAAGGAGAGGCAAGAGTTCAAGCTTGGGGATTCCCAAGGCACCCCAAGTAAATATTCAAGGAGACTCAACACTACTAGGGAAAAGCCTACTAGTAGCGCGGGTTAAATAGCTAGTAGTAGCGCAGGTGCCCGCGCTACTACTAGCTCGCTACAGCTAATTGGTAGTAGTAGCGCGGGTGCCACCCGCGCTACTACTATGTGTGTTAGTAGTAGCACGGGTGCCACCCGCGCTACTACTATTAATTTCAAAAACAAAAAAAATTCTCGATCCCATGCGTGCTGTCAATGGCGGCAATGATTCGATGTAGCAACGGCAGGGGTCGCCAATGGCGCGGATGGGCAGCGGCAGACCAGATCCGGCGGCGGTTGCTGGAGAGGGACTGGATCCAGCGCAGATCATGGAGACGGTGTGGGGCTCCTCTTCACGGCCAAGGCAGAGAGCTCCTGGTCATCCATGGCGAAGAACTGCACGGGGATGGACATGGGAGGGTGAGTCAAACCAGAGGGGACAGGGAAAAGAGAAACAAGGGAGAGAGGAAGGAGATGGAAGGAGCACCGGGGCTAGTCGCCGGTGGTGAGGTGCTCCGGTGTGGTGGCATGGAGGCGGGGGGGGGAAGACCGGCGAGCTCCTGGACGCCAGCGGCGCGAGGTGGCGGCCTCTTGGGCGCCATGGAGGAGGAGGCGCACATGGGCAGGAGCGCCATGGGAGAGCCTATGGAGAGAGAGGAGGAGAGGGGCGGGAGAGAGGAGGGATTCGGAGGAGGAGATGGGGATTTTAGTGCTGTTAAAAAACCCTGTACTTAGTAGTAGCGCGGGTTTATAGCCCTCGCTACTACTATGGCATGTCTCGGGGGGCACGGTGGAGACCACTTAGTAGTAGCGCGGGTTTATAGCCCGCGCTACTACTATCAACTTAGTAGTAACGCCGGTTTATAACCCTCGCTACTACTATGGCATGTCCCGGGGGGCACGGTGGAGACCACTTAGTAGCAGCGTGGGTTTATAGCCCGCTCTTCTACTATCAACTTAGTAGTAGCACGGGGTTTATATCCCTCGCTACTACTAATTAGCAGCAGCGCGGCCCATATACCCCTCGCTACTACTAAGCATCTATCTATAAGGTATTTCCTAGTAGTGCAAGCGTCTAAGCTTGGGGATGCCCCGGAAGGCATCCCATCTTTCTTCGACAATTATCGGTATGTCTCGGATTTTTTTTTGTTCACATGATATGCGTAAATTCTTGGAGCGTCTTTTGTGTTTATTTGTCCCTTTTTCTTTTATGCACCATGCTGGTATGAGATAGTCCTTGGTTGATTTATAGAATGCTCTTTGCACTTCACTTATATCTTTTGAGTATGGCTTTATAGAATGCTTCATGTGCTTCACTTATATCATTTGAAGTTTGGATGCCTGTTTCTCTTCATATAGAAAACCGTTATTTGTAGAATGCTCTTTTGCTTCACTTATATTTATTAGAGCATGGCCTTTTGTAGAAAGAATTGAACTCTCTTGCTTCACTTATACCTATTTAGAGAGTCAACAGGAATTGGTCATTCACATGGTTAGTCATAAAATCCAACATAAAACTTGTAGATCACTGAATATGATATGTTTGATTCCTTGCAATAGTTTTGCGATATAGAGATGGTAATATGTGGGAGGTACTAGTGAATGATTGTGGTTTAGTAAGAATATTGGTGTTAAGGTTTGTGATTCCCGAAGCATGCACGTATAGTCTTTAGTTATGCTAAGAAGTTGGAGCATGATTTATTATTGATTGTCTTCCTTTGCGTGGAGGTCGGGGGCGCGCGATGGTTAACTCCTACCAACCTCCCCCCTGGGGGCATGCGTAGTAGTACTTTGCTTCGAGGGCTAATAAACTTTCGCAATAAGTATGTGAGTTCTTTATGACTAATGTGAGACCATGGATTATACGCACTCTCACCTTACCGCAGTTTGCTAGCCTCTTCGGTACCATGCATTGCCCTTTCTCACCTCGAGAGTCGGTGCAAACTTCGCCGGTGCATCCAAACCCCGTGATATGATACGCTCTATCACACATAAGCCTCATTATATCTTCCTCAAAACAGCCACCATACCTACCTATTATGGCATTTCCATAGCCATTCCGAGATATATTGCCATGCAACTTCCATCATCATCATATATATGACTTGAGCATTCATTGTTACATTGCTTTGCATGATCGTAAGATAGCTAGCAGGATATTTTCATGGCTTGTCCATTTTTTGATATCTTTGCCACGCTAGATCATTGCACATCCTGGTACACCGCCAGAGGCATTCATATAGAGTCATATTTTGTTCTAGTATCGAGTTGTAATTTTGAGTTGTAAGTAAATAGAAGTGTGATGATCATCATATCCATTATTAGAGCATTGTCCCAGTGAGGAAAGGATGATGGAGACCATGATTCCCCCACAAGTCGGGATGAGACTCTGGACGAAAATAAAAAATAAAAAAAAGGAGAGAGAAAAAAAAGAGGCCAAAAAGAGCCCGACAAAAAACAAGAAAAAAAAGAAAAAAAGAGAAACAAAAAAAATGAAAAAAATGAGAGAAAAAGAGAGAAGGGGCAATGTTACTATCCTTTTTCCACACTTGTGCTTCAGAGTAGCACCATGTTCTTCATATAGAGAGTCTCCTATGTTGTCACTTTCATATACTAGTGGGAATTTTTCATTATAGAACTTGGCTTGTATATTCCGATGATGGGCTTCCTCAAATGCCCGAGGTTTTCATGAGCAAGCAAGTTGGATGCACACCCACTTAGTTTTATTTTTGAGCTTTCATACACTTATATCTCTTAGTGCATCCGTTGCATGGCAATCCCTACTCCTCGCATTGACATCAATTGATGGGCATCTCCATAACCCGTTGATTAGCCGCGTCGATGTGAGACTTTCTTCCTTTTTTGTCTTCTCCATATTAATCTCTACCACCGCATTCTATTCCACCCATAGTGCTATATCCATGGCTTGCGCTCATGTATTGCGTGGGGGTTGAAAAAGCTGAAGCGCGTTAAAAAGTATGAACCAATTGCTTGGCTGACACCGGGGTAGTACATGATTTATATTTTGTGTTAAGAAGATGGAGCATGACAAGACTATATGATTTTGTAGGGATAATGTTCTTTAGCATTGATATTTTGAAAGACATGATTGTTTGTTGGGATGCCTGAGTATTGATGTCTTTATATAAATTATAGACTATTACTTTCAATCACTCGTGTCTTAATATTCATGCCATGATTAGATTATATGATCAAGATTATGCTAGGTAGCATTCCACATCAAAAATTATCTTTTTTATCATTTACCTACTCGAGGACGAGCAGGAATTAAGCTTGGGGATGCTGATACGTCTCCGTCTTATCTATAATTTTTGATTGTTTCATGCCAATATTCTACAACTTTCACATATTTTTGGCAACATTTTATATTATTTTTGGGACTAACATATTGATCCAGTGCCTAGTGCCAGTTCCTGTTTTCTGCTTGTTTTTTGTTTCACATGAAATCCATATCAAACGAAGTCCAAATGCAATAAAATTTTACGGAGAATTATTTTTGGAATATATGTGATTTTTAGGAGGTGGAATCAACGCAAACGGAGGCCCACGGCCTCCACAAGCCACCATGGCACGGGGCCCCCTGGCGCGTGGTGGTGCCTCGTGGGCACACCGTAAGTCGGTTGGGGCTCTTCTTCGGCCGCAAGGAAGCTAATATCCGGAAAAAAATCATGTTCAAATTTCAGCGCAATCAGAGTTACGGATCTCCGGGAATTTAAGAAACGGTGAAAGGCCAGAAAACAGGAGCACGAAACAGAAGAGAACGGAGAGAGAGAGATCCAATCTCGGAGGGGCTCCGCCGCCATGGCAGCCATGGACCAGAGGGGAAACTCTCCTCCCATCTAGGGGGGAGGCCAAGGAAGAAGAAGAAGAAGGGGGCTCTCTCCCCCTCTCTCCTGGTGGTGCCGGAGCGCCGCCGGGGGAAACATCATGACGGCGATCTACACCAACAACTACGCCGCCTTCAACACCAACTCTCTCCCCCTCTATGCAGCGGTGTAACACCTCTTCTCCCCGCTGTAATCTCTACTTAAACATGGTGCTTAATGCTACATATTATTATCCAATGATTTGTGGCCATCCTATGATGTTTGAGTAGACTCTTTTTGTCCTATGGGTTGATTGATGATCGTGATTTGTTTGAGTTGTATGTTTTATTTTGGTGCTGTCCTATGGTGCCCTCCGTGTCGCGCAAGGGTGAGGGATTCCCGCTGTAGGGTTTGCAATATGTTCATAATTCTCTTATAGTGGGTGGCGTGAGTGACTGAAACGCATACCCGAGTAAGGGGGTTGTTGCGTATGGGAGTAAAGAGGACTTGATACTTAATGCTATGGTTGGGTTTTACCTTAATGATCTTTGGTAGTTGCGGATGCTTGCTAGAGTTCCAATCATAAGTGCATATGATCCAAGTATGGAAAGTATGTTAGCTCATGCCTCTACCTCATATAAAATTGCAATAATGATTACCGGTCTAGTTATCGATTGCCTATGGACAAATCCTTCTCTTGTGTTATAAAAGCTATCTACTAAACAACTAACTTTTATTATCTTGCAATTTACTCATAGTTTTATTATCTCACAAATTACTCCTAGTTTTATTCTCGTTAAGTACTTCTAGTATTATCCTTACACCAGCAAAATAGTTTCATACTTGTTCTAGGTAAAGCGAACGTTAAGTGCGCGTAGAGTTGTATCGGTGGTCGATAGAACTTGAAGGGAATATTAATTCTACATTTAGCTCCTCGTTGGTTTCGACACTCTTATTTATCGAAAAAGCTTCAATTGATCCCCTATACTTGTGGGTTATCACATTCACACTTTTGGCAAAGCTTAGTTTTATTTAACTTTTTCTTTGTAGTACCCTTCCCACGATCTAAAGCATGTGACTTGTGTTTCTTGCTGCGTTTGTGATTACCTTTGAAGTTCTTTGGATGGCGTGCTGATGAGCCATCGAACTGATTGTTATTTTGAAAATTCATAAGTACTTAGGCAAGAGAGCAACACCAACTAGGCGCTAATGATGGTTCTTCATAAGAAGCTCATCATGTTTCTCTGTCTGGAGAAGTATATGGATTAGGTCAGAATAAGTCGGGTAGTTTTGTCAGCAAGAAATCTCCCTCTGGAGGAGGTTGGAGGGCCCTAGTAATGCCACGAGATGCAAGGCTAACCTTTACGTCTATCGCCCATGTTGGGTAGTTCTGACCGTCGAGTGCAAGTGGCTCAAATTCTTTACCGGTCATCTTTTAAATACATGGGTGAAAACCAGAGATTTATTGATTTACTTGTGAGAAACTTTAAACCATCATGGTTATTGTAACATCCCTAGGATATAAAACCATAATTATTCTAATTAACTTGCCATGTCACCATGATTGTCATAATTAAATTGCAAGTGGAAAATAATCCAACTCTCAAATTAGGTTCAAATTCAAATTCAAAATATAAAACCAAAATTGTTTCTCCAAATGATGAACCAAAAATGTTCACACCATTTCATAAAAGCCCCAAGCATTTATAAAAATAGGATAAACTCCATTTGGATTTCCAATTTGCCCCTAGAAGCAGTTAAGTGGACTAACGGCATTTAAAATGAGACACTTAAATGCAAGTATAATTCTATAAAATTCCAAATATTCTGAAAACATGTGGGTGGCCTTGTAATGTTGTGTGTGATTTATGTACAAAGTTTCATATGCAAAAAAAATCATTTGGTCACTTAAATAAATAAAAACAGAAGATAGAAATAACTAGCAGAAAAGAAAATAGGAGATGTGCTACTGTGCACTTAGGCCTGCACCGCACAGTACAAGGCCTAGCCCACCAGTCATCATCGTCTTCCACATCGCGCTATCGGCACCCCAGCGCCCATGCGCGCGATGCCGCCGGCGGATGTAGGACACGACGACGCCACAGTGGCCCTGGAGGGCTAGAAATGCTCCCCCTAGTCCCCGTCGTCGATCCCTAGCTCTATTCCCAGTTTCCTCGTCGCTCTCGTCGTTTTGGACACACGTCCGGACAAGCCGTCGCCGCGCCATCGCCAAAGTCGTGACCAGGAGCTTGATCACGCTGCAAGGAGGTGTCCAGGAGGATCACCGACGTCGACCACGTCGTCTATGCCTGTTGATTTGGATCGAGGAGCCATCAAGACATCGGCTGCTTCCCTGCGTCGATCCACGTATCTCCGACAAGCCCCAGCCTCACCTCGTCATCAGAAAGCACCGCTGTGAGCTACCACTATTTTCCCCTTTCTCTCTCGTTCGGATTCATAACCGTAAACAGCTACAACCAAAGCCGTGAGCCGGCCGTGGCCATGTCGCCGCCGCCAAGCTCACAGTCACCGCAGTAGTTGACCTCTTGCCGAACCGCTGCTACTGTCATGTTCGTGGAGGCCCTAGGGTGTCGCCTGACCCCTCTAGTCAACGAATCCATGCCCGCAGCGCCACGTTCGTCGGCCGCCATTGTCTGCAGCCCCCGGTCATCGTTGGAACCTCTCTAACATAATGAACATTGACATTTTGCTACCGGATCAGTTAAACGAATAACATTTGGAACCAGGAAAATATTCCAAATATTTTCTCTCTTCAATTAAAATGTGCAGTAATGCATTAGAGCACATCATCATCACATAATGACATGTCATACATTGAGTGTTGCATTTGGTTGCCTATTGTTTATTGTTTCCGTATTTACTTCTTTCCGGTAGACACTGAGACCGCTGTTGATCCTGAGTGCGACTACTTCACTGATGATCTGGATTCGTCTGCAGAGCAACCAGGCAAGCAAAATCCCCTTGATCATTCCGATATCGCCTATTCTTTCTCTCTACTTCATGCATTAGGTATTGGTTCAGATATGTTGTCGGTAGATCCTATTCTGATGCATAGCCTATTTTTACAGCCTCTCGTTGATGCTTTACCTGTTATCCTAGCAAGCCTAGTTAGTGATGCTTATGTTCCATCTGTTGGCCCTACTCCCTTGTCCCTGTTGCCATGCTATATTACCGGACCATGATCCCTATGGGTGATGATCACGGGTATACTTTATACTGAATACTAAATATGATACTACGGTGGACCCGTACTTCGGTGGCCTGCAACATGGAGCAAGATGGACTGCGACGAGATGCCGATGAAGATTGTTACTGTTTTATGTTATGTTTATGTTTTGAGACGTGGGCTGGAGGGCAGGTAGATACCCTCCGGATGAGGTGAGCCTAGGTCTAGACAGCCCCTGAGTGATTCACTGTGGCGGAACGACAGGGCAGGTAGATACCCTCTGGATGAGGTGAGCCTGGGCCCTGGTCGGTGTCCGCGAGAAAATAAAATAATACGACTAACGAGATTTGGGTATTTAGTCCGAGACTGCCACTGGCATATATGCACTAACCGCCACGCGTGATAATGGTTTATGGGGCCCTCGGTGTCGTCAGTTCCTCCCGAAAACTACCCAGATGTCACAGCTCAGAGATGTGGCACGTGTCAGACCAGCAGATATCCACGGCAGTGGTGAGGCAGGGTACCATGTGACGCAACGTGCCAGGAGTGCTTAGGGTGAGCGGCCGAACAACCCTTCACGCTTAGGATGTAGACCGGCGGGTGACCTCTCTGGAGTGCTAAGGTAAGACTTCGGTGTGTCAATTATCTGAGGCCGGGCAGACCTACGGAAAATTGTGTCCGGCCATAGGGTAATAGAGCGTGTCGGGCAATGTGGTGCATCCCTGCAGGGAAGACAAAACTATTCGGATAGCCGTGTCCACCGTTACAGGACGCTTGGAGATGTATCCTGATCTTGCCCAACTTAAACATGATACTTAATAAAAATCGCCAAGAGATTTATATCATGCCCGCGGATTACTTTCTCGCAGGGAGTCCAGGAAGGATCTTAGGGTATTGAATTGTTGTGTTAATTACAAGTTGGTTCTCGTATGCGCTCTCTCTTCTAGTTGTTGTAAGATGCTCTATTGCTCATCCGTTGCTGCAAGATGCTGGTACTTGTAGTATACATTGAGTTTCCCCCTCTATTCTGGCATTTCTGCAGTATAATCCACTGATATTACCCCCATTCCTTTGACACCGATGCATTTGTAGTATAGATCTGATGTAAGTATTGCGAGTACTTTGGATGAGTACTCACCGTTGCTCTGCTATTCTTTTCTTTCAATCTAGTTGCTACTGTCAGATGGTAGCCCCTCAGATGCAGGTATCCGCGATGATGGTTACTAGTTGGAGTTCGACGTCGACGAGTAGTTCGGAGGTCCCAGGCAGGTGCCCTGCACCTTTGAGTAGGGTCGTCATTTGGCTTCTGCCTACCTAAGGCACCTTTGTTAAACTTGTCTGTAGTCAGACCTAACTTGCTTCTCTCTGATGTAATATTGGGTCTTACGACCCCTGTTTGTAATATAATGTTTTATGTTTATTTGTGTCATAGAGTTGTGTTGTAGTACTACCGTGGAGTCACCGTTCATGATCGTGCATGCTGCATGTATGATTAGTGCACGATTATGATCAGGGGCGTCATAAGTTGGTATCTGAGCCGACTGCCTGTAGGAACCCCCAAACCTCTTGGCCGATGTCGAGTCTAGTCTTAAAAAAACTATTTTCGAACAACTAGGTGTGTTGTGTGGCTTATGGGCCCACGTTGCATATGAATGGGATTATGATTCTTTTATTCCGCATCTTTACTCTGAGTTCTGAAACACTCTTACCTCTTCAGGTTATAGATTTGCTAACTCTAGGTTCTCCTGATGACTTCTTTCCGGAGATCCAATTGTTCCCGCTACTCTCTTGTTTCACAAGATATTCTGAAATACTCTCCGATTTTCCGAGAATCCTATGTACCCACTACTCTTCGAATTCCTTATCGTCTGCCTACACTATGGTTAATTCCATATGTCTAGCAAACTTCATTGCATCCTTTGCAATTGTCGTTTTCACCTTATTGATTCAACATGGATGCGAATATTCGCAATTATCAGTCGATTCCCAGAATTCGTCATTCCAACTCAGACGTCATTCCCGACATGAGCTGGTTCTCGGCCAATCAAGTCTCGATTGATTGTGCAACTACGTTTGTTCAGCTTGCTCATCCTTTGGTCAGAGCGTCTACTTCTCATCTCATGTTGTTGGGAATCTCAATCCCTCAACATTTATATACTTTGAGTTATTCAGATGTTTCCATAATCTGATGCGTTTGCATTCTTTCCTCTTCTGGTTGAGTACCGATACTCACATCAGATCCTTTGTGGACCGCCAGATCTTTTGGTGGATTATTATCCGATAGTTTTCTTCATATTCAGAAACCTTTGAGTACTTCCCCTGATACTAAATGCCTTTGGCGAATTGTATCCTCTACTTCTTACCATCCGTACTCTTGCTTCGAGCTTGTATCATTTATTTCTGATGTTTGTTCCGTAGGTTCTTAAAATTCCTCCGATGAATTATATCTATGCATTCTACAATCCGTGTGAACCCGGAAGTTTTCACGGGTCATACTCCTTTGATGTTTCACCAGGTAAATATTCAACGCTAAAACATTTTCAAAAAGAGAAGTGATTGGAAAGGTTATGCATTGAAGAAGTGGGGGTCGACCTTGAACATTTATGTTCATGCCCATGGGAACGATGTAAATCTTATCATGGAAGCTTCTTATAAAATATTTATTCATTTGTATAATCCATCCGATATCCTTAACTCGATCCCTTGCCAGTATGGTTCCGGCCATATTGTTCTCATTTGATATATCTATAAGGAATCCATTCTAGTGCCTCGTCCATTTCCCAGGCAATGTTATAGTAATGGCACTCCACAGATCAATAAACATGTCCAGTATCATTCTGTTTTATCTTGGGGCATCGCGTTCCCTTATATCAACATATTATGAAATTGCGTTACCTTACATGTGTTCGTCATTAAGGACTATCTTTCACCATTCCTTTTTGAATTGATCATGCCCCTGTTCAAATGCACTTTTGTGAAACCTCTCGACGAATTGAGTTGTGATCATCGGCAACATCTTTGACTTCTTCCGAGATGTGAATTGAATTCATGGTATTAAATACCATCCTTGTCCCCTGGGTAATCCTGAATGTTGAAGTTTTGACTGACACTCTCGGACAAACTCTCAATATACAACACTGTTAGAGTATCCTTGTTCGTATTGTTGTTCACATTCCGGTAACACCAGTGGACGAGAACCTTGCCTATTGGTCCGCCTCGCTTTGCGAGCAGGAAAATGGTTCTCTTCGTCCCCCGCCCTTGGTATCGATGTTGTTGCCAACAAAGCTGACACACTATCCTCTGACATGCCTTGCTATCATGACCGCACAAGACACCACCTACTTTTATTCATTCGTCATGGTGGTATGAAATGGGTCACCTCGATCTTGATCATCCTAATGATTCGATAACGCTCAAATCATCTGATGCTTGTTTGACGAATGTGCTTATCCTTCCGTATTAGTGTTGTACGTGCCATCTAATTGCCGACTCGTTTTCACAACTGTAATTCCTGAGTTTTAACTCGAGAGATACTTTATGCCTCCTTCTCTAAGTTAACCATCAGATACCCGACCTTGTAGAAGTCCGTTCTTCCAGAGTTTCCCACTTATTCTTTTCGTAAGTACGATGAAGATCTTGAAGGAAGGATGACAACTTTGTTGCGAAGAAATGATGCAGAGAAATGAAGACATCAAATCCAATGGACCAACCTCTTCGACAAGAGCAACAAGGAACGAGAAGACTCGTTAGAATTCGTAACCAGACCCTTGTTCCCCCTTACTCGACCTCTTAAATCTCGGGACGAGATTTCTTCGAGTAGAGGAGAGTTGTAACATCCCTAGGATATAAAACCCTAATTATACTAATTAACTTGCCATGTCACCATGATTGTCATAATTAAATTGCAATTGGAAAATAATCCAACTCTCAAATTAGGTTCAAATTCAAAATATAAAACCAAATTGTTTCTCCAAATGATGAACCAAAAATGTTCACACCATTCCATTAAATCCCCAAGCATTTCTAAAAATAGGATAACTCCATTTGGATTTCCAATTTGCCACTAGCAGCAGTTAAGTGGACCAACAACATTTAAAATAAGACACTTAAATGCAAGTATAATTCTATAAAATTCCAAATATTCTGAAAATTTGTGTGTGGCCTTGTAATGTTGTGTGTGATTTATGTACAAAGTTTCATGTGCAACAAACATCATTTGGTCACTTAAATAAATAAAAACAGAAGATAGAAATAAGTAACAGAAAAGAAAATAGGAGATGTGCTACTGTGCACTTAGGCCTGCACCACACAGTACAAGGCCCAGCCCACCAGTCATCATCGTCTTCCCCATCGCGCTGTCGGCACCACAGCACCCGTGCGCGCGATGCCGCGGGCGGATGCTGGACACGACGACGCCACAGTGGCCCTGGAGGGCTAGAAATGCTCCCCCTCGTCCCCATTGTCGAAACCATAGCTCTATTCCGCTTCTCCTCGTCGCTCTCATTGTTTTGGACACATGCCCGAACCAGCCATCGTCGAAGTCGTGGCCAGGAGCTTCCTCACGCCGCGAGGAGGTGTCCAGGAGGATCACCGACATCGACTACGTCGTCTACGCCTGTTGATTTGGATCAAGGAGCCACTGAGACGTCAGCCGCAACCTTTCCTCCCCAATGACGATCGCTGCTTCCCGACTTTGATCCGCGCATCTCCGATAGGCCCCGGCCTCTCCTCGTCATCAGCAAGCACCGCTGTGAGCTGCCGCTGATTTCCCCTTTCTCTCCCGTTTGGATTCATAACCGTAAATAGCTGCAACCGAAGCCGTGAGCCGGCCGTGGCCATGTCGCCACCGCTAAGCTCGTAGTCGTCGCAGTAGTCGACCTCTTGCCGAACCGCTGTTACTGTCGTGTTCGTGGAGGCCCTAGGGTGTCGCCTGACCCCTCTGCTCGACGAATCCATGCCCGCAGTGCCGCGTTCGTCGGGCGCCATTGTTTGCAGCCGCCAGTCATCGTTGGAACCTCCGTTTCCGGCCGGTTTAGCTCATGCCCGTGCCACTTACGGGTGCGGTTCGACACGCACGTCCCGTAGGACAAGTTCCCACGCCAAATGGTGGCCGGGAGCTGTCGAACCCGTACACGCCGTCGTTCTCTGTTGGTCACCGGAGTGCGCCGGTGCGCGTGACAGGTTTAAACCCGGCCATGTGTCTATGACATATGGGCCCGGGTAATTAACTTAATTGCATGTTTAGTTTAACTACCGTCACTGACTACTGGCCCGCACTAATTAATCTAACTAAATAACCCTCTGGATTAGGTATACTCAATGATAGGTGGGTCTCCCTATCCAGTTTGGCCAGTCAAACTGCTGACTGGGCTTGACCCAGTTGACCCAGCCACTGACCAGTGGGTCCCAGTGGCCAGTTTGACCAGTCAACTTTGGCTGTTGACGACTAACTGGGCAGTCAACAGACCCCACCAGTCAGCCACTGTTGGGTACACTTCCAGGTGTACTTAGCAATTTCCATTTATAATTTTGAAATAATATTAATTCCAAAAATTCCAGAAAATCATTAAAACTTTGAAAATTCATATAAAATAAACCGTAACTCGGATAAAAATAATTTAAATATGAAAAATGATCAAAAAAATATAACAAACCCGAATATGTCATCCTCATGTATGAAAAACGTCTCTAACATAATGAACATTGACATTTTGCTACCGGATCAGTTAAACGAATAATATTTGGAGTCGGAATAATATTCCAAATATTTTCCCTCTTCAATTAAAATGTGTAGTAATGCATTAGAGCACATCATCATCACGTAATGCCATGTCATACATTGAGTGTTGCATTTGATTGTCTGTTGTTTATTGTTTCCGTATTTACTTCTTTCCGGTAGACCCCGAGACCGCTGTTGATCCTGAGTGCGACTACTTCACTGAGGATCCGGTTTCGTCTGCAGAGTAACCAGGCAAGCAAAACCCCCTTGATCATTCCGATATTGCCCATTCTTTCTCTCTACTTCATGCATTAGGTATTGGTTCAGATATGTTGTCGGTAGATCCTATTCTGATGCATATCCTATTTTTGTCGCCTCTCGGTTATGCTTTACCTACTATCCTAGCATGCCTAGTTAGTGATGCTTGTGTTCCATCTGTTGGCCTTACCCCCTTGTCCGTGTTGCCATGTTATATTACCAGGCCATGATCCCTCTGGGCGATGATCACGGGTATACTTTATACTGAATACTAAATACGATACTACGGTGGACCCGGACTTCGGTGGCCTGTGACATGGAGCAAGATGGACTGCGACGAAATGCCGATGAAGATTGTTACTGTTTTATGTTATGTTTATGTTCTGAGATGTGGGCTGGAGGGTAGGTAGATACCCTCCGGATGAGGTGAGCCTGGGTCCCGACAGCCCCTGAGTGATTCACTGTGGCGGAACGACAGGGCAGGTAGATACCCTCCGGATGAGGTGAGCCTGGGCCCTGGTCGGTGTCCGCGAGAAAATAAAATAATATGACTAACGAGATTTGGGTATTTAATCCGAGATTGCCACTGGCATATAAGCACTAACCGCCACATGGGATAATGGTTTATAGGGCCCTCGGCGTCGTCGGTTCCTCCCGAAAGCTACCCAGATGTCACAGTTCAGAAATGCGGCACGTGTCAGACCAGCAGATATCCACGGCAGTGGTGAGGCTGGGTACCGTGTGACGCAACGTGCCAGGAGTGCTTAGGTTGAGCGGCCGAACAACCCTTCACGCTTAGGATGTAGACCGGCGGGTGACCTCTCTGGAGAGTTGAGGTAGGACTTCGGCGTGTCAATCATCTGAGTCAGGGCAGGCCCGCGGAAAAGTGTGTCCGGCCATAGGGTAATCGACCGTGTCGGGCAATGTGGTGCACCCCTGGAGGGAAGACAAAACTATTCAGATAGCCGTGTCCACCGTTACAGGACGCTTGGAGATGTATCCCGATCTTCCCAACTTAAACCAGATACTTAATAAAAATCGCCAAGAGATTTATATCATGCCCACGGATTACTTTCTCGCAGGGAGTCGAGGAAGGATCTTAGGGTATTGAATTGTTGTGTTAATTACAAGTTGGTTCTGGTATGCGCTCTTTCTCTTCTAGTTGCTGCAAGATGCTCTATTGCTCGTCCCTTGCTGCAAGATGCTGGTACTTGTAGGATACATTGAGTTTCCCCTTCTATTCTGGCATTTCTGCGGTATAGTCCACTGATATTACCCCCATTCCTTTGATACCGATGCATTTGTAGTATAGATCTGATGTAAATCTTGCGAGTACTTTGGATGAGTACTCACCGTTGCTCTGCTATTCTTTTCTTTCAATCCGGTTGCTGCTGTCAGATGGTAGCCCCTCGAATGCAGGTATCCCCGATGATGGTGACTACTTGGTGTTCGACGTCGATGAGTAGTTCGGAGGTGCCAGGCAGGTGGCCTGCACCTTTGAGTAGGGTCATCATTTTGCTTCTGCCTACCTAAGGCACCTTTGTTAAACTTGTCTGTAGTCAGACCTAACTTGCTTCTCTCTGATGTAATATTGGGTCTTACGACCCCTGTTTGTAATATAATGTTTTATGTTTATTTGTGTCATAGAGTTGTGTTGTAGTACTACCGTGGAGTCACCGTTCATGATCTTGCATGCTGCGTGTATGATTAGTGCACGATTATGATCAGGGGCGTCATAAGTTGGTATCTGAGCCGACTGCCTGTAGGAACCCCCAAACCTCTTGGCCGATGTCGAGTCTAGTCTTAAAAAAACTATTTTCGAACAACTAGGTGTGTTGTGTGGCTTACGGGCCCACGTCGCATATGAATGGGATTATGATTCTTTTATTCCGCATCTTTACTCTGAGTTCTGAAACACTCTTACCTCTTCAGGTTATAGATTTGCTAACTCTAGGTTCTCCTGATGACTTCTTTCCGGAGATCCAATTGTTCCCGCTACTCTCTTGTTTCACAAGATATTCTGAAATACTCTCCGATTTTCCGAGAATCCTATGTACCCACTACTCTTCGAATTCCTTATCGTTTGCCTACGCTATGGTTAATTCCATATGTCTAGGAAACTTCATTGCATCCTTTGCAATTGTCGTTTTCACCTTATTGATTCAACATGGATGCGAATATTCGCAATTATCAGTCGATTCCCAGAATTCGTCATTCCAACTCAGACGTCATTCCCGACATGAGCTGGTTCTCGGCCAATCAAGTCTTGATTGATTGTGCAACTACGTTTGTTCAGCTTGCTCATCCTTTGGTCAGAGCGTCTACTTCTCATCTCATGTTGTTGGGAATCTCAATCCCTCAACATTTATATACTTTGAGTTATTCAGATGTTTCCATAATCTGATGCGTTTGCATTCTTTCCTCTTCTGGTTGAGTACCGATACTCACATCAGATCCTTTGTGGACCGCCAGATCTTTTGGTGGATTATTATCCGATAGTTTTCTTCATATTCAGAAACCTTTGAGTACTTCCCCTGATACTAAATGCCTTTGGCGAATTGTATCCTCTACTTCTTACCATCCGTACTCTTGCTTCGAGCTTGTATCATTTATTTCTGCTGTTTGTTCCGTAGGTTCTTAAAATTCCTCCGATGAATTATATCTATGCATTCTGCAATCCGTGTGAACCCGGAAGTTTTCACGGGTCATACTCCTTTGATGTTTCACCAGGTAAATATTCAACGCTAAAACATTTTCAAAAAGAGAAGTGATTGGAAAGGTTATGCATTGAAGAAGTGGGGGTCGACCTTGAACATTTATGTTCATGCCCATGGGAACGATGTAAATCTTATCATGGAAGCTTCTTATAAAATATTTATTCATTTGTATAATCCATCCGATATCCTTAACTCGATCCCTTGCCAGTATGGTTCCGGCCATATTGTTCTCATTTGATATATCTATAAGGAATCCATTCTAGTGCCTCGTCCATTTCCCAGGCAATGTTATAGTAATGGCACTCCACAGATCAATAAACATGTCCAGTATCATTCTGTTTTATCTTGGGGCATCGCGTTCCCTTATATCAACATATTATGAAATTGCGTTACCTTACATGTGTTCGTCATTAAGGACTATCTTTCACCATTCCTTTTTGAATTGATCATGCCCCTGTTCAAATGCACTTTTGTGAAACCTCTCGACGAATTGAGTTGTGATCATCGGCAACATCTTTGACTTCTTCCGAGATGTGAATTGAATTCATGGTATTAAATACCATCCTTGTCCCCTGGGTAATCCTGAATGTTGAAGTTTTGACTGACACTCTCGGACAAACTCTCAATATACAACACTGTTAGAGTATCCTTGTTCGTATTGTTGTTCACATTCCGGTAACACCAGTGGACGAGAACCTTGCCTATTGGTCCGCCTTGCTTTGCGAGCAGGAAAATGGTTCTCTTCATCCCCCGCCCTTGGTACCGACGTTGTTGCCTACAAAGCTGACACACTGTCCTCTGACATGCCTTGCTATCATGACCGCACAAGACACCACCTACTTTTATTCATTCGTCATGGTGGTATGAAATGGGTCACCTCGATCTTGATCATCCTAATGATTCGATAACGCTCAAATCATCTGATGCTTGTTTGAGGAATGTGCTTATCCTTCCGTATTAGTGTTGTACGTGCCATCTAATTGCCGACTCGTTTTCACAACTGTAATTTTCCTTCTAATTTGAGCATGTCATTGTTTTGAATTTCCTCATGAGAGATCTTTTGATCCTAAAGTTTCATGCAAATGACTATATGATCCTTGTTTCCCAAGTATCCTTTGCACTTGGCTCCGTATGTATTCCACGAGCCACCTTCCTTGAAATGTTTCATTCCCGTATCAGACGCAACATTTATTCTTCACTGCTCTGAACCCCTTTCACCCTCTGTTTTAGGCATCGAACGATTGCCTACCCACTTGAAACCTCTTGCACCTTCTTACATTGCTCTCGATGTAATTCCTGAGTTTTAACTCGAGAGATACTTTATGCCTCATTCTCTAAGTTAACCATCAGATACCCGACCTTGTAGAAATCCGTTCTTCCAGAGTTTCCCACTTATTATTTTCGTAAGTACGATGAAGATCTTGAAGGAAGGATGACAACTTTGTTGCGAAGAAATGATGCAGAGAAATGAAGACATCAAATCCAATGGACCAACCTCTTCGACAAGAGCAACAAGGAACGAGAAGACTCGTTAGAATTCGTAACCAGACCCTTGTTCCCCCTTACTCGACCTCTTAAATCTCGGGACGAGATTTCTTCGAGTAGAGGAGAGTTGTAACATCCCTAGGATATAAAACCCTAATTATACTAATTAACTTGCCATGTCACCATGATTGTCATAATTAAATTGCAATTGGAAAATAATCCAACTCTCAAATTAGGTTCAAATTCAAAATATAAAACCAAATTGTTTCTCCAAATGATGAACCAAAAATGTTCACACCATTCCATTAAATCCCCAAGCATTTCTAAAAATAGGATAACTCCATTTGGATTTCCAATTTGCCACTAGCAGCAGTTAAGTGGACCAACAACATTTAAAATAAGACACTTAAATGCAAGTATAATTCTATAAAATTCCAAATATTCTGAAAATTTGTGTGTGGCCTTGTAATGTTGTGTGTGATTTATGTACAAAGTTTCATGTGCAACAAACATCATTTGGTCACTTAAATAAATAAAAACAGAAGATAGAAATAAGTAACAGAAAAGAAAATAGGAGATGTGCTACTGTGCACTTAGGCCTGCACCACACAGTACAAGGCCCAGCCCACCAGTCATCATCGTCTTCCCCATCGCGCTGTCGGCACCACAGCACCCGTGCGCGCGATGCCGCGGGCGGATGCTGGACACGACGACGCCACAGTGGCCCTGGAGGGCTAGAAATGCTCCCCCTCGTCCCCATTGTCGAAACCATAGCTCTATTCCGCTTCTCCTCGTCGCTCTCATTGTTTTGGACACATGCCCGAACCAGCCGTCGCCGCGCCATCGCCGAAGTCGTGGCCAGGAGCTTCCTCACGCCGCGAGGAGGTGTCCAGGAGGATCACTGACGTCGACTACGTCGTCTACGCCTGTTGATTTGGATCAAGGAGCCACTGAGACGTCAGCCGCAACCTTTCCTCCCCAATGACGATCGCTGCTTCCCGACGTTGATCCGCGCATCTCCGATAGGCCCCGGCCTCTCCTCGTCATCAGCAAGCACCGCTGTGAGCTGCCGCTGATTTCCCCTTTCTCTCCCATTTGGATTCATAACCGTAAATAGCTGCAACCGAAGCCGTGAGCCGGCCGTGGCCATGTCACCACCGCCAAGCTCGTAGTCGTCGCAGTAGTCGACCTCTTGCCGAACCGCTGTTACTGTCGTGTTCGTGGAGGCCCTAGGGTGTCGCCTGACCCCTCTGGTCGACGAATCCATGCCCGCAGTGCCGCGTTCGTCGGGCGCCATTGTTTGCAGCCGCCGGTCATCGTTGGAACCTCCGTTTCCGGCCGGTTTAGCTCATGCCCGTGCCACTTACGGGTGCGGTTCGACACGCACGTCCCGTAGGACAAGTTCCCGCGCCAAATGGTGGCCGGGAGCTGTCGAACCCGTGCACGTCGTCGTTCTCTGTTGGTCGCCGGAGTGCGCCGGTGCGCGCGACAGGTTTAAACCCGGCCATGTGTCTATGACATATGGGCCCGGGTAATTAACTTAATTGCATGTTTAGGTTAACCACCGTCACTGACTACTGGCCCGCACTAATTAATATAACTAAATAACCCTCTGGATTAGGTATACTCAATGATAGGTGGGTCTCCCTATCCAGTTTGGCCAGTCAAACTGCTGACTGGGCTTGACCCAGTTGACCCAGCCACTGACCAGTGGGTCCCAGTGGCCAGTTTGACCAGTCAACTTTGGCTGTTGACGACTAACTGGGCAGTCAACAGACCCCACCAGTCAGCCACTGTTGGGTACACTTCCAGGTGTACTTAGCAATTTCCATTTATAATTTTGAAATAAAATTAATTCCAAAAATTCCAGAAAATCACTAAAACTTTGAAAATTCATATAAAATAAACCGTAACTCGGATAAAATTAATTTAAATATGAAAAATGATCAAAAAAATATAACAAACCCGAATATGTCATCCTCATGTATGAAAAACGTCTCTAACATAATGAACATTGACATTTTGCTACCGGATCAGTTAAACGAATAATATTTGGAGTCGGAATAATATTCCAAATATTTTCCCTCTTCAATTAAAATGTGTAGTAATGCATTAGAGCACATCATCATCACGTAATGCCATGTCATACATTGAGTGTTGCATTTGATTGCCTGTTGTTTATTGTTTCCGTATTTACTTCTTTCCGGTAGACCCCGAGACCGCTGTTGATCCTGAGTGCGACTACTTCACTGAGGATCCGGTTTCGTCTGCAGAGTAACCAGGCAAGCAAAACCCCCTTGATCATTCCGATATTGCCCATTCTTTCTCTCTACTTCATGCATTAGGTATTGGTTCAGATATGTTGTCGGTAGATCCTATTCTGATGCATATCCTATTTTTGTCGCCTCTCGGTTATGCTTTACCTATTATCCTAGCATGCCTAGTTAGTGATGCTTATGTTCCATCTGTTGGCCTTACCCCCTTGTCCGTGTTGCCATGTTATATTACCGGGCCATGATCCCTCTGGGCGATGATCATGGGTATACTTTATACTGAATACTAAATACGATACTACGGTGGACCCGGACTTCGGTGGCCTGTGACATGGAGCAAGATGGACTGCGACGAGATGCCGATGAAGATTGTTACTGTTTTATGTTATGTTTATGTTCTGAGATGTGGGCTGGAGGGTAGGTAGATACCCTCCGGATGAGGTGAGCCTGGGTCCCGACAGCCCCTGAGTGATTCACTGTGGCGGAACGACAGGGCAGGTAGATACCCTCCGGATGAGGTGAGCCTGGGCCCTGGTCGGTGTCCGCGAGAAAATAAAATAATATGACTAACGAGATTTGGGTATTTAATCCGAGATTGCCACTGGCATATAAGCACTAACCGCCACATGGGATAATGGTTTATAGGGCCCTCCGCGTCGTCGGTTCCTCCCGAAAGCTACCCAGATGTCACAGTTCAGAAATGCGGCACGTGTCAGACCAGCAGATATCCACGGCAGTGGTGAGGCTGGGTACCGTGTGACGCAACGTGCCAGGAGTGCTTAGGTTGAGCGGCCGAACAACCCATCACGCTTAGGATGTAGACCGGCGGGTGACCTCTCTGGAGAGTTGAGGTAGGACTTCGGCGTGTCAATCATCTGAGTCAGGGCAGGCCCGCGGAAAAGTGTGTCCGGCCATAGGGTAATCGACCGTGTCGGGCAATGTGGTGCACCCCTGGAGGGAAGACAAAACTATTCAGATAGCCGTGTCCACCGTTACAGGACGCTTGGAGATGTATCCCGATCTTCCCAACTTAAACCAGATACTTAATAAAAATCGCCAAGAGATTTATATCATGCCCACGGATTACTTTCTCGCAGGGAGTCGAGGAAGGATCTTAGGGTATTGAATTGTTGTGTTAATTACAAGTTGGTTCTGGTATGCGCCCTTTCTCTTCTAGTTGCTGCAAGATGCTCTATTGCTCGTCCCTTGCTGCAAGATGCTGGTACTTGTAGGATACATTGAGTTTCCCCCTCTATTCTGGCATTTCTGCAGTATAGTCCACTGATATTACCCCCATTCCTTTGATACCGATGCATTTGTAGTATAGATCTGATGTAAATCTTGCGAGTACTTTGGATGAGTACTCACCGTTGCTCTGCTATTCTTTTCTTTCAATCCGGTTGCTGCTGTCAGATGGTAGCCCCTCGGATGCAGGTATCCCCGATGATGGTGACTACTTGGTGTTCGACGTCGATGAGTAGTTCGGAGGTGCCAGGCAGGTGGCCTGCACCTTTGAGTAGGGTCGTCATTTTGCTTCTGCCTACCTAAGGCACCTTTGTTAAACTTGTCTGTAGTCAGACCTAACTTGCTTCTCTCTGATGTAATATTGGGTCTTACGACCCTTGTTTGTAATATAATGTTTTATTTTTATTTGTGTCGTAGAGTTGTGTTGTGGTATTACCGTGGAGTCGCCGTTCGTGATCGTGCATGCTGCGTGTATGATTAGTGCACGATTATGATCGGGGGCGTCACAGTTATGTTGTAATAAGTTGTAAGAATTTTGATACTTAAGTGAAAACTTGAATAGTATAGCCTCAACTTATTGAGCATAACATGTTGAAGATCACACGGATCTCACTATAATAGGCTGCATAATCTAACTTTCGTCAGTATATGCACTTATTTCTATTACATTGTGTATGCATCAATTTAAATGAGGTAGTTGTGTATCAAATTTGCACTGTGATCTTGCGAGAAAATTTAATCTCAACTGTAAGACTGATCGTTATTGTACCAATTAGAATATGTCATAGGGATTGCCACAATAGCAAACACGCTAAAGATGTCACATGAATAGCCACATATTTTTTGGAATGTTGAAACTCAACAGAAAATGGGCTGAAATTGTAAATACAGATATATACATGGCCTAAACATGACTAGTGCTAATAAACAGCACTAGTAGTTGGACCAGGCTAAAATATCCTAAAACTTTCGGGTTTCAGCCACAATAGAGCCACAGACACCTGTTTTGGGCTGGTTTGCAAATTCCGCAGAATACAGGGGACTTTGCGCAAAACAGCAAATAATATGGGAATGTTCCCCGTAACTTTCACCGCTGGCCGCCAGGGCATGTGCGCCGCCGCCGGCCGGGAGGACGAGCCCATGCTGAGAGCCGCGCGCCGGTGGTGCGCTCCCTCCGTGCATGATGGGTGTTAGCTTTAATCTTGATTGATGTATCTGCATTTTAGTTAGTTTCTAGCGAGCCGCGGGCAGGTGGAGCTTCACTTGAACGTGCAGGAGGTGAGATGTCGAGGTGCCGCGCAATGTGGCGCAAGACGAGATGCCATGATGCCGTGTGAAGCGGCATGGTACGTGATCAGTGGAGCCTGATGGTCTGCAGCACAAGTCTGGCCGAGTGATTCGGTCAAGTCGTTGTTAGTTGGAGCTAGTTAGAGGTTGTTAGCTGCGCAAGTGGTGTGCATGGCGTGCATGTAGTTAGTAGTTAATTAGTTTGCATGGATAAGTTGGTTAGCCGCACAAGCTGTGAAGCCGCCGGTCGTGCAGATCCTGGAGCGATTCTAGGCAGGGGCGATTTTACTGTAGGGGCACCCTGGGCACGTGCCCGGGCTCAGGGGCGGAGCCAGTATTCAGACATGAGGGGGGCGAGAAAGATGAAAATCACTTAAGAGAGACACACCAGAAGAAGATAATCTAAAAACTAGCTTTGATACAACTGCATGGCAACATTTGATTGGTAATACAAAAAATATATAAATTCTGTTTGTTTAAATTTAGCTTTGTGAGTACCTCAAATATTGGAGCTACCTCATGTAAAATGAATCTATTTTATTGTATTGTTTCTCTTCATCATTCAATCATTGAAACATTACACAAAGAGCGGAATTAGATTTATAAATTCTTACCGCATCTTTTTTTTTTTTGCGAGAAAAAAACCGATCTATTCATCTTCAATCATGGCAGTACAACGAACACCAGAAATAATAAAAATTACATCCAGATTCATAGACCATCTAGCGACGACTACAAGCACTGAAGCGAGCCGAAGGCGCGCCGCCGTCATCGCCCCTCCACCGCCGGAGTCGGGCACAACTTGTTGTAGTAGACAGTCGGGAAGTCGTCGTGCTAAGGCCTCATAGGACCAGCGCACCAGAACAGCAACCGCCGCCGATGAAGAATAAGGTAGATCGGAAGGATCCATCCCAAAGACACACGAACGTAGACGAACAACGACGAGATCCGAGCAAATCCACCAAAGATAGATCCGCCGGAGACACACCTCCACACGCCCACCAACGATGCTAGACGCACCGCCGGAACGGGGGCTAGGCGGGGAGACCTTTATTCCATCTTCAGGGAGCCGCCGCCGTCTCGCCTTCCTGAGTAGGACAACAACAACAACAACAACAACAACAACAACAACAACAACAACAACAAAGCCTTTAGTCCCAAACAAGTTGGGGTAGGCTAGAGGTGAAACCCATAAGATCTCGCGACCAACTCATGGTTCTGGCACATGGATAGCAAGCTTCCACGCACCCCTGTCCATGGCTAGTTCTTTGGTGATGCTCCAATCCTTCAGGTCTCTCTTTACGGACTCTTCCCATGTCAAGTTCGGTCTACCCCGGCCTCTTTTGACATTATCAGCACGCTTTAGCCGTCCGCTATGTACTGGGGCTTCTGGAGGCCTGCGCTGAATATGTCCAAACCATCTCAGACGATGTTGGACAAGCTTCTCTTCAATTGGCGCTACCCCAACTCTATCTCGTATATCATCATTCCGGATTCGGTCCTTCCTTGTGTGGCCACACATCCATCTCAACATGCGCATCTCCGCCACACCTAACTGTTGCACATGTCGCCTTTTAGTCGGCCAACACTCAGCTCCATACAACATTGCGGGTCGAACCGCCGTCCTATAGAACTTGCCTTTTAACTTTTGTGGCACCCTCTTGTCACAGAGAATGCTAGAAGCTTGACGCCACTTCATCCATCCGGCTTTAATTCGATGGTTCACATCTTCATCGATATCCCCATCCTTCTGCAACATTGACCCCAAATATAGAAAGGTGTCCTTCTGCGGCACCACCTGCCCATCAAGGCTAACATCCTCCTCCTCCTCATGCCTAGTAGTACCGAAAGCGCACCTCATGTACTCGGTTTTAGTCCTACTAAGTCTAAAACCTTTCGATTCCAAAGTTTGCCTCCATAACTCCAACTTCCTGTTGACCCCCGTCCGACTCTCATCGACTAGCACCACATCGTCCGCAAAGAGCATACACCATGGGATATCTCCTTGTATATCCCTTGTGACCTCATCCATCACCAAGGCAAAAAGATAAGGGCTCAAAGCTGACCCTTGATGCAGTCCTATCTTAATCGGGAAGTCATCAGTGTTGCCATCACTTGTTCGAACACTTGTCACAACATTATCGTACATGTCCTTGATGAGGGTAATGTACTTTGCTGGGACTTTGTGTTTCTCCAAGGCCCACCACATAACATTCCGCGGTATCTTATCATAGGCCTTCTCCAAGTCAATGAACACCATATGCAGGTCCTTCTTTTGTTCCCTATATCTCTCCATAAGTTGTCGTACCAAGAAAATGGCTTCCATGGTCGACCTCCCAGGCATGAAACCAAACTGATTTTTGGTCACGCTTGTCATTCTTCTTAAGCGGTGCTCAATGACTCTCTCCCATAGCTTCATTGTATGGCTCATCAGTTTAATTCCACGGTAATTAGTACAACTCTGAACATCCCCCTTGTTCTTGAAGATTGGTACTAATATACTCCGTCTCCATTCTTCTGGCATCTTGTTTGCCCGAAAAATGAGGTTGAAAAGTTTGGTTAGCCATACTATCGCTATGTCCCCGAGGCCTCTCCACACCTCAATGGGGATACAATCAGGGCCCATCGCCTTGCCTCCTTTCATCCTCTTCAAAGCCTCCTTGACCTCCGACTCCTGGATTCGCCGCACAAAAAGCCTGCTAGTATCAGCAAAGGAGTCGTCCAGATCAATGGTAGAGCTCTCACTCTCCCCATTGAACAGCTTGTCAAAGTACTCCCACCATCTATGCTTAATCTCCTCGTTCTTCACCAGGAGTTGATCTGCTCCGTCCTTGATGCACTTGATTTGGTCAACATCCCTCGTCTTCCTCTCTCGGATCTTGGCCATCTTATAGATGTCCCTTTCGCCTTCCTTCGTGTCTAACCGTTGGTAGAGGTCCTCATACGCCCGGCCCCTTGCTTCACTCACAGCTCGCTTTGCGGCCTTCTTTGCCATCTTGTACTTCTCTATGTTGTCTGCACTCCTATCCAGATATAGGCGTCTGAAACACTCTTTCTTCTCCTTAATTGCCTTCTGGACATCATCGTTCCACCACCAGGTATCTTTAGCTTCTCTTCTACTTCCCCTGGACACTCCAAACTTCTCTGAGGCCACCTTACGAATGCAAGTCGCCATCTTCATCCACATGTTGTCTACATCACCTCCTTCCTCCCAAGGGCCCTCCTTAATGACCCTCTCCTTGAACGCCTGAGCTACCTCCCCCTTGAGCTTCCACCACTTCGTTCCTGAGTAGGACACAGAACCTAAAAAAAACTGAAAGGAACGACTAAAATTGGAGCCCTCCCGCCGGCCCTTGCCAGGATCCACCGGCCCTAGGGCCACCGGAGACGAGGCGGACCTGCGGCGGCGCCGGCGAGAGGCAGGAACCCTAGGTGTTTTTTTTTTAAGGAGGCGGCTGCAAAAGGAATCAACTAATCTTACCGCATCTAATTAGTAAATTAAACCATTCTCATACAAAATTATACTAATTTACCAAAAGAAATACTTCGTAATGTGTGATCGATCTGGAAATCTAGTAGGTTATTGCTGTTATTGTGTAGCACTAATCGTACCGCCGAGTTGATGTATGACCCAAGATCCGTCAGTGAAGCAGCCATGGATTTAATCGCTGTAGGAGACGGAGGAGAAGCGTGGAGCGCCGCCCTGTGTTCCAGCGGCGACCAAAGGAGAGAGGGCGGAGAGGCGACGGGCACGAACAAAACTGGGGAAGGAAACCATCGCATCTGGTGCCGATCGACGGCTACAGGGATGCCCATTTGAGTAATTCGAACGAGCCAGTACAATAAGCGATTTTTTCATGTTGGGCCTTTGGCTGGAATATTGGGCCATTAGCTTCCAGCGGGCTATAAATTAATTAGCTCAGCTATGCCTATACGTACCACAGGCAATGGGGGGTGTCTGACCCCTGCTCGCACCCCCCTGCCTCCGCCTCTGCCCGGGCTGTCGCCGCCGTTTAGATGAACTCCAGCGAGCTGCCCAAGCCGTCAAAATCGTTAAAAACCTTGAAATACGCTGGAAAATCAGGAAATAGACGCCGGAAACAAACAAACTGTTAACTGGGCCATTTTGAGCATTTCCTTGCCTTTTTGGGCCATTCTCGCTACAACCAGGAGGCCTTAGGCCCATTCACTTGTTTCCTAACATGGGCCATAAGCCTTGCTCGCTGCAACCAAGAAGCCATATATCGAGATCAAGGAAGGCAGCTTGTGCGACGGGATACTTGCGACGCTGATTGTCCCTGATTTCAATTATGCTTGTTTAAATTTTAGAATTGAGCATATTTTCTTTTTGAATTGAACATATTTTTGTTAGGATGATCTCCACCCGTTTGAGCCCAACGGCTCAACGGGCCCCTTGGCCTGCGCCCTGATCAGGGGCGCCCAACCCTCTTTTGGTTGGTGGGCCCCTGTCGCCAGCGCAATAAAGAGAGGTGGGGAACCGGACGCACAGATCACGAGGTTGACCGTGCGCCACACACCCCACCGACACCCCAATCCGATCTACGGTTAGCGCTAGGCCGACGGGAAGCTCCGCCTCCACCACTGCCCACTTGCCATCACCACCGTCGCCATCAACCATGGCCACTCCGTCGGGCTCATCGAGCCAAGGAGAAGGTAAAGCCACCGTTAATCCCTAAGCCTACCCGATCCAAAGGTTCTATCAATGGTATCAGCCAGATTGGGTTTAGGATTTTCGGTTGAAATCAAAGATTTTTCCCCTCCCGAAGAACCCTAATCTAAAGGGCAAAGAAAGTACCTCACCTGCAAAGTGCGCCGCCGCAAGGCCGCGCCGTTCCTCTCGATCCGGATGGGCATCGGCAAGCCGAGCCGTTCGAAAGAAGAACAAACCCCACAAGGGGCAAAGGGCACCGCGGCCAAACCATTCGACGGCGGCGCGCTCACCGCAAGGGAACGCGTGACCGGCGAAAGGGAAGGCAACGGCGCCACCATCGAGAACTCCGCCGCGGGCACAGATGGGAGCTGGGGCTCGCGCCTCGTCCTCTCTGCCACAGAAGGTGGAGAAAAGGAGGAAGAAAGGGAAGGGGAAGGTGAAAGAGACGGTGGCCGGACGCAGTGTGGTGGCCGCTCGACGCCGTCGCCGGCGGCCGGCGAGGTCCGGACCCGCGGCTGCGCTGCTGCGAACGGAGACACAGGGGCAGAGGAGAAACAGAATGATGGCTAGGGTTTCGATCGGGGCGACCGGGCGCTGGTTTTGATCTGGCGAAAATTGCGCTGGACCGTTAGATCGCGTTCGACGGCTGTGATGAAAACCCTAAGCCGCAGCGGGCCTTTGGGCCAAAGAAGAGGAGGTGTGCGCTGGGCTGTGGCCGGCTCGCGCGGCGCGGCGAAAAGAGCAGGCCGTGGGCCGGTTTTTTCCTCCGCTGCATGCCTCGCGCGCTGGGCCAAGTCCAGCAGCTGCGCAGACTGGGCCGAGGCCAGCAGCCGCGCGCGCTGGGCCGTGGCAGGGTCAGCTGCTGTTGTTTTTTATTTGTTTTCCTGTCCAGTGTTTTGGGCAAATTTCACACAGTTTATTTTCTATTCAAAATTATCCAACGAAAATTCTGTCTAGAAAATAGAAAAGTAAAAGAAATGTTTCTGAAAAGAATAAAGTTCATGAATTTTTTATTCATGTTTTTCCGCTGCAAATAAATAAAAGTGCTCTTTTAAAAGTAAATAGAACAAAAGTGCAATTAAAATTTAAAAGAGCATGTTAAAGTAATTATTGAAACAATTATGATCCTGTTATTTTTATGACCAACGTTGTTAATAATATGATCATGATTTGTTATTTTTATAAAAGGTGCATTTATTTCTACTTTTGCCCAACGGTGATATAGATTTAATTGCATAAACAGTTGTATGTTTAATTTTGACCAACGTTGGATTAATGCATGCAATTGTTGTTATGATCTCGCTTCATTGTGATTTCAGGAGGTTTCCACTTGATGAGTTGCCTCAAGAATGTTCCAACCCTCAGAGGTGATAACTACACTGAACGGAGAAAGAAAGTTGACTTGGCTTTTGTTTGTGCTGAGGTGGACTGGGTTGTGGACACCCCACAGCCGGTCAAACCACCAGAGCCAGTCAGAGGTGCAAAAGGTGATGATGCTGCTTGGGCGAAAAGGCAGAGGGAACATGCTCCAGTGGAGATGTCATATACCCTCGAAAACCAAAAGTGGCTCACTGCCAATAAAAAGTGCATGGCTTTCATAAAGAACACAATTGAGAATGTTATTGTGGGCTCAATTGCAGAGTGTACTTCCGTAGGGGAGTTTCTTGAAAAGATAAAGAACCAGTTCACTGGTTCTTCAAAGATATATGCTACCCAGTTGCTAAAGCAGCTGGTGACAGAAAAGTACACAGGCGGTGGACATGGCATAAGAGAGCACATCCTCAGGATGAGCAACATGGCAGCTAAGCTTAAACCCATGGATGCGGATTTGGAGCTCAAGCCTGCACTCCTCGTTCACCTGGTTATGGCTTCACTGCCAAAAGAGTTTGACACCTTTGTTGTCAACTACAACATGTCGCCTGAAAAATGGGACATTGAAAAGACTATAGCCATGTGTGTGCAAGAAGAGGAAAGACTTAAAACCTCACATGGTGGTTCTCTGAACTATGTGAAGGATAATAAGAAAAAGAACTACAATCAGAATGCCAAAGGTTCCCCTTCAAAGCCACATGGAAAAGCTCAATATCAGCATCAGCAAAAGTCTTTCCCAGTGGACAAAGATACATGTCTCCATTGTAAGCAGACTGGGCACTACAAGAAAGATTGCCCTGTTTGGCTAAAGTCAATAATGGCAAAGAGAGGTAACAACGTTGTTTCCTTTGTAAATGAATCCTTGTATACACAGTTTTCGAAATCTACTTGGTGGATTGACTCAGGAGCAACTGTTCATGTTGCAAATTCATTACAGGGATTCCATTCGACGCGGACTACGCAAAGAAGCGAAAGATGCATTGAAGTTGCAAATGGAGTTGAAGCTGTCGGCGACATCTCTCTGGAGTTAGCTGATGGATTCACGCTTCTGCTTAGAGATGTTTTATATGTTCCTTCATGTCACAGAAACTTAATTAGTGTTTCGTGTTTGGATAAAGATCATTATGAATGTCACTTTGGACATGGCAAGTGTGCCATATGGTTTAATAATACTCATGTGGGTGTTGCTTTCCTACACGATGAGCTTTATTTATTATCACTACGTGAAAAAGTGCATTCTGTGTGTAATGTGAATGAGCATGTTTCCGCGTCGGATAAAGAACAAAAGAAAAGAAAGAGAACTCATGACTCATCGAAATTATGGCACTGTCGCTTGGGCCATATTTCGAGGGGGGGAATAGAAAGACTAGTTAAAAATGAAATTCTTCCTCCATTAGAGTTCTCAGACATTGAGCAATGCATAGATTGCATTAAAGGAAAGTATGTAAAACAAATCAAAAAGGGTGCAAACCGTAGCACAGGAACACTAGAAATCATTCACACTGACATTTGTGGACCGTTTCCTGTGAAAAGTGTGGATGGCTATGACTCGTTCATAACATTCACAGATGATTACTCCCGATATGGTTATATTTATCCAATCAAAGAAAGATCTGAAGCGTTGGATAAATTTAAGATATTCAAAGCTGAAGTTGAAAATCAGCATGATAAAAGAATAAAGATAGTAATATCTGACCGTGGGGGAGAGTACTACGGTCGGCACACTCCATATGGCCAAGTCCCTGGACCTTTTGCAAAGTTCTTCCAGGAGACTGGCATAGTGGCCCAGTATTCAATGCCGGGCGAGCCTAAGCAAAATGGAGTAGCTGAAAGGCGTAACCGTACTCTTATGGATATGGTGCGTAGCATGATGAGTTACTCCACCTTGCCATTGGGATTATGGATGGAGGCGCTTAAAACCGCCATTCACATTCTCAATAGAGTACCAAGCAAGTCGGTGCCCAAAACACCGTACGAGTTGTGGACAGGAAGAGTGCCCTCCCTACAACACTTAAGGGTGTGGGGGAGCCCAGCTGAGGCCAAAGTGTTTAATCCAAATATTGCAAAGTTAGATTCCAAAACAGTCAGTTGCCACTTCATTGGCTATCCTGATAGATCAAAAGGTTTTCGTTTCTACTGTCCAGAGAGATACACAAAGTTTGTAGAAACAAGACATGCAGTCTTCTTAGAGGATGAAATGATGAGGGGGAGCATGGTAGCTCGGAAAATTGATCTTGAGGAGAAGAGGGTGCATGCACCTAATCCGATGATTCAGGCGCCATTTTTCTCACTACCTGTTGTACCTGCACCGACAATCCCTGAGGTTGCGGTGCAAGCACCTGCTGTAACTCCACCCATGACAACTTTGGGAGAAGATTCGGAACCTGTCCATCAGGAGCTGACTGAACCCGTGGTTGAACATGAAGGGGAGGAGCAGCAGCCACTTTTAGAAGATATGCCGGAAGGTGAGGCACAGAATGAGCCTAGGAGTGAGGCCCTTAGAAGGTCTACAAGACCCAAAAAGTCAGCTATTTCTACTGATTATAAAGTTTATAACACCGAAATAGTTCATATGGGAGGTGATCCCACTTCATATGAAGAAGCCATGAGAAGCCCTCACTCATCAAAGTGGCTGGAGGCAATGGAAGACGAGATGAAATCGATGAGTTCCAAAGATGTTTGGGACTTAGAGAATATTCCTAAAGGAGCCAAAACAGTAGGCTGTAAATGGGTCTACAAAACTAAGTATGACTCTAATGGGAATATAGAAAAGTATAAAGCATGACTTGTGGCAAAAGGATTTACACAAAGAGAAGGGATAGATTACAATGAGACATTTTCCCCAGTCTCATGTAAGGATTCCTTCAGAATCATACTGGCATTAGTTGCACATTTTGATTTAGAGTTACATCAAATGGATGTAAAGACGGCATTTCTAAACGGGAATTTAAAAGAAAAAGTTTACATGAAACAACCCAAGGGTTTTATCATGGAAGGCAAGGAAGATATGGGATGCCGCCTGAAAAAATCTATTTATGGATTAAGGCAAGCCTCTAGACAGTGGTATCTAAAGTTTAATGAGACAATTAAAAGATTTGGATTTAAAGAAAATATTGAGGATAACTGCATTTATGCAAAGTTTAAAAATGGGAAATACATTTTCCTAATCTTGTATGTGGATGATATCTTGCTTGCTAGCAGTGATGTTAGTCTGCTGCAAGAAACAAAGAAGTTCTTGTCCTCAAATTTTGATATAACAGATCTTGGTGAAGCATCATATGTTTTGGGCATAGAAATTCACCGAGATAGGAAAAATGGAGTTTTAGGACCATCGCAGAAGGCATATTTAGAAAAGGTTCTTAAAAAGTATAATATGCATGCGAGTAAAGCTACACCTGCTCCTATAGTCAAGGGCGACAGTTTTGTGAAATTCCAATGTCCCAAGAACCAGTACGAGATCGATCAAATGAAAGCAGTACCATATGCTTCGGCTGTTGGAAGTTTACAGTATGTACAAGTGTGCACTCACCCTGACTTAGCTTTTATCACCGGGGTACTCGGTAGATATCAAGAGAATCCAGGCACAGAGCACTGGAAGATGGTAAAGAAAGCATTGCGTTATGCGCAAGGCACGAAGGACCACATGCTAACATACAGGAGATCTGATTCCCTAGAGATAAGAGGGTATTCAGACGCAGATTTTGCGGGAGACAGAGATGATAGAAAATCCACGTCAGGATACGTGTTCACTCTCGCTGGAAGGGCTATTTCGTGGAGAAGCTCCAAACAGTCAATAGTTGCATCATCCACGATGTATGCAGAATTTATAGCATGTTATGAGACCACGGGGCAGGCGATATGGTTAAAGAAATTTATACCCGACTTGAAAGTGGTAGATTGTATTGACAAACCACTAAAGATGTACTGTGACAACCAGCCCGCAGTATTCTATGCTCACAACAACAAGTCGAGTAATGCTGCCAAAACAATAGAGATAAAGTATTATGTTGTGAAAGATAAAATCTAGGATCACACTATAAGTCTCGAGCATATAAGGACAAAGGATATGCTTGCGGATCCGCTTACGAAAGGCTTACCACCCAATGTGTTCAAGGAACACTTAGCCGGCATGGGTTTAAGGGAAAGTCTATGATTCCTAGATCATGAGAGGCCCAAAAGGAACAGAATTTGTTTCAAAACAGAGAGGTATGTTGTAGCTGTCTGATTCTATCGGCAATTGAACTGTGACGATGAAACATGTTCTATGTATTGATCTGTGATGAAACGAGTAAAATAAAAAGTACAAAGTTAAAAGTAAAGTTGAGATCAAGGGGGAGAATGTTAGGATGATCTCCACCCGTTTGAGCCCAACGGCTCAACGGGCCCCTTGGCCTGCGCCCTGATCGGGGGCGCCCAACCCTCTTCTGGTTGGTGGGCCCCTGTCGCCAGCGCTATAAAGAGAGGTGGGGAGCCGGACGCACAGATCACGAGGTTGACCGTGCGCCACACACCCCACCGACACCACAATCCTATCTAGGGTTAGCGCTAGGCCGACGGGAAGCTCCACCTCCACCACTGCCCACTTGCCATCACCACCGTCGCCATCAACCATGGCCACTCCGTCGGGCTCATCGAGCCAAGGAGAAGATAAAGCCACCGTTAATCCCTAAGCCTTCCCGATCCAAAGGTTCTATCAATTTTCTGTCGACACTACCAAGTGATGAACATGAACATAAACATTAGATATTGACTTTTCCCGTTGAAACGTCAAAAAGTTTGATTGTGTGGCTAGTGTTTAGAAAATTATTTGGTATTGTATCTCATTTTTATTTACTTCTATGATCTATGAAACGAAAGTGTGTATATTGCACATGATGTTTATCTAAATATGACACTTCTAGTGTTTAGTAGACCAAAGTAATCTTTAGCTTACAATGTGCCCAGGCTCTGGCAATTCGCTAGCTCCGCCACTGATTCTAGGTGAGAGAGAGGGGGTCATGTGTGAGTACGTGACTTAGTGGCCTGGCTGGGTTTAGTGCGTGCGTGAGTATAAGGGTTGTAATCATTTGCTTTTGTCAAGAGAAATAGAAGAGCAAGAAAAGGGTCGTCTGTGTGATACCTCGGCCACCAAAATTCTTGTGTTCATGTGTCTCCCGATGTGAGCTGTGAGAGGCAGCGCTGAGAGGAAGAAGGTGTTGCGAGGAGGCAGCGCCAACAATGGGCTCGTCGGCCGCTCGCCAACCGCCACACCGGCCAAGAGGGCAAGCGCGACGCGCAGGGGCTAGGAGCCAATGAGACCAGGCCGCCGCCACCGCGCCTGGAACCGACGAGGCCGCGCCGCGCACTAGAAGGCACGGTCGCGTTGCAGCCAGCCGCCGTAGGGAAGAGCGGCTTGCGCCGTTGCAGTCAAGGGGGCCACCAAGCCTTGCGTTGGAAGCCGGGAGAGGTGTTGGCCGCCGCCGTGTCCGCCGGTTGCTGCGCTGTGATGGCGAGAACCAAAGGTACTGTTCATGATAGTATGTATATACAAGATAAATCGGAAAAGAAGAACTTAATCCTGTAGCAATTATATCAATTCTTTGGTATTTGCGTGCTTGTGTGCGTGATGTCCACTGAGAAGATGATGTGTCTCCCGTCAGACTTATTTTTGTTGATCTTGTGCATGACACCAATTATTTCTTCTTCCCCTTCTCTGGTCCAAGAATTTCTTCCTGTTGATGCTTGATGCTTGAACAGCGATCCATCCATCTCACTATGCTCATATGGTGGGATGAAGCGATTCACTCATGTGCAGAAAATGCAGTCAATCTCAGATCATGGGAAGAACAAAAACTAAACGGAATTAGTGTTTCCTGATGGATTGCCAGTGCACGTTCTTGCCGTGGATAGGCAGTTGCCGATGGAATCGCTATGGCCGTTGGATTGTCGCTGCGTGATGGTGAGGAAATACATCGTTTCCGGTTCACTTCCATCGTGGAGAATTTATTCCGGTTCCTACGCAGCGATCGATTATCCTTCTCGCCACGCTCACAAGCAATTTCACATGCATAATAAAGAATCAATTATTAGATCCATGATTGATCACAAGAAGACAAAATCAAATAGACGTTCTCCTGATGGAGTTTTCTTCTGTACGCATGCATCCATGCCGATGCTTGCTTGTCTTCCCGGTTGACGTCCTAATGTGCCGCCGCAATTAGTACCAGGAACCAATCTCTTCCGGTGACGCCAAGTGCTCTCGGTTAGAGCGCGCTGATAACGTGTTAGGCTGGTCATAGTGGTGGTATCTTAGCTGGTATCATGCACTCGGGAATAGCAAACACGTTGATGTGGTAGAGAATTAAAGAAGAAAGAGAGGGTTAGAGTAACATAGGTAGATACCGTATCATAATAAATGATATGCTACTATGTGTTATGCATGGCAATAAATAAGATCATTTATGATACTAATCTATGATACTATACACTATGAAGGTAGTATCATACACTAGTATCATATGCATGATACTAGTATATGATACTCCCCATTATGAGTAGCCTTAGAGTAAAATGAGATTGAAAGTGAATGGACGATTAGTCCTGATTTCTATTGATTCTCAAGTATATATACATCTGAAAGAGGTGGGAAGAAGAGGTGCCTATTCGGAGGCATCCCTCTCCAGAACAGGTGCCTGTTGGCAACAGAGAGAGAAGAGACATTACTGTTCAGGGTTAGACACATCCATTTGTTAATGACTGTTCATTAATTAGCATGTGCTAATTAACAATAGACATGTGCTAATTAACTAATTAATTCCTAACAGGTTGGTGATCATATCAATCAGCAACGTAGATGCGTACGTACACAAGATGTTATAATATATGCATGGTGATGTAAATCCACATACCACAATAACCAGAGCATTGTGCAACTTTAGATTGTATATATGATGCGTACAGATCATTAATTGTAGCAAATATTTGCCTTTTATAGATAATGTGCAACCTTAATTTGTTGAAATTATGAGCAATTTTTTAATAAGTTTAATTGAGTTTAATATGATGACCAGTGTGCTAGCACAATAGATCATATACTGCATATTAGACATGCAAGTTTTTGCTTAGGAAAAAATTAGCGTATCTACCATATTTGCATATGAAACAAACATAAATACCAGCAACAAGATGATCGGTACATATGCGTTGGTCGCGAAGGTAGCAGAAACGTTCTCGTCATTGGTGCTTATGGTGATGAAGTGGTCCTCGCAGCAGTAGTCCGATCAGAGAAGTGGTCGTAACCGAAGTAGTCCGATCGAAATTTTGAGGTTTTATGGGCTTTAGGCCAATATAACAAATAATTCTTGGAAAATCCCAAAGGCCCATTAGTGGTTGGATGGCATGTGCAAACTTTAGTCCCCCGTGGAGAGTGGAGGGGAGTTGAGACCAACATATAAGGGACTCTCTCCCTCACACCTCCTAAGAGCATGAGAAGATGGGACAACAACATGCGTGTTCACTCACCTCACCACGCCACGCAACGCAATGCGTGTTTCGTGAATGAGTCGAGCTGGGCTCAGACCCATGCTGAATGTGCGTTTTATTTTTTGCCACATGGAATGGATAATTAATTATTATTTACTACAAGTCATTAACGGACCTGTTAATAACGAGCCATTTCTGATTTGTTCGGATGGTGGGTTGTTACCGACTCGAACATGGGCTTATCCCCATGTCTTACCCGACCGGCTATATAAAGAGGAGAAGGGCAACCCTAGCCGTCACCCCCATCAGATCATATCTATCATCTGCCTCCTAGCGCAGGCACCACAGCCATCGTTCCTCTCCCTCTTGCATGCACAATCGCACGGGGGAGCAGGCCTCCGGAACCGCACATTTTGCGAACCCGCACCGGGTGAGGGCGATAATTTTTTTGGGGAGTGTCTCGGTGTGGCTGCTCATGTCCATTCGACATCCTCAACCATGACTTCTTCCTCGACCACGACTACTTCAGCTACGTCAAGTTCATCGTCATGGCCGATACTAGCAAGAATGCAACCGTAGCAGTCATTCTGACCACACTACTACAGGCGCAAATAGCACTGACCCCTCATCACTGACCGTCCCGTGGCCAAGTGTCACTGATGAGGGTCATCAGTGATGGGCCAACCCATGCGCGTCAGTGATTAACTTCCACGGCGAGTCATCACTGACCGGCTCGAAACTGGTCGGTCAGTGATAAAAGTGCATTTAGTCCCTAATGGTATTTTGGTGTCGATGACAATGTGGTTAGTGATGAAATATGCCGGCCTTGGTCCATGACTGTTGCTGCTGCGCCTAAGCAGTGGATGCATAGAAGAAATCGTTGTCGACCTTGATGTCGATAAGCGAGTAGCGGCCGCAGGAACCCTCCATCACTACTCTCACAAACCGCTGCGTCTTCATCGTCTTCCCTAGAAAACTAGAAGACATGGGGGAGCCGTAATTTTTCTCCAAGGATTTCCGTTCCTAATCTGACCTAGTCTAGTTAAGCTTATATGGGCCGGCACGTAGATACAACTAATCGAAAAGATATTGAATTGCATCGCAAATAAAAATGATATTGAATTGTAAACATACATTATGCTACAAGATATTCGACATCTACGTTAAGACTTGGACGCCCACATACTTGTACAATAGTATGCTTTTCGAAGCTTTGTACAAATACGATTACATATCATATGGTGCACCTGCATGAGCAGGAAATATCTTATCGACGTCCATGAATGTAAAATCCGTAGATTGAACTGTCGAATTGGAAAAATTCGGTGCTATCCTATAGTATCCGCTAAGTTCACGGGCTAGCGATAAGTGGACTCCAATAATGGGAGTTAAGCTTTTTATCATTATGTGGCATCGAGGTCGTGATAAAGGCATGAATTTGATTCGGTTTGTGTCTATGATACTGTAGAAGAAATAAATGTTTGAATTTGGCATTATTCCATGTTCAAAGCCTCCAAGTGATTCTGTCCTAGATACCAAAAATCCATTTGAATATGATCAATTTTACGAAAATATAGGTTGTGCCGACGATACAAAATATTTTAGAACACGGAGTAGATGCCGCAGTCGAGACATTTGGACTTGTGCTTGATGATTCGGAGTCTAGATCCTTGTCGCACCACCTCCATGCCGGTTAGCAGGACCGCCGTGTCGAAGGACTCGTAACCACTGCCCCATCCATCCCTTTCCTGTTGGAAATATGCCCTAGAGGCAATAATAAAGTTGTTATTATTCTATTTTCATGTTCATAATTAAATTTATATTTCTATGCTGGAATTGCATTGGTTCTTGAATGTAAGATTCAAAGGAAAACCTAATTGCATGTGTAGAATCATAAACACCAGACAGATCCCTAGTCAGGCGTTTGGACTAGCTCATGTATTGTTGATAGTCTTGTTTTCCTTACCATGGGCTTAGTTATTGTAACGAGGATGCCGACAATAATGAGAACACGTTGTTAGGGTAACAATGGTGTTGGATAGACCCAACTTATGAAATACTGCGAGATCACGTCGTCAATATGTTGTCGGTATTTTTCATATAAAGAGTTAACGTTTACATGCGTCCTTAGACCATGAGAATATCATGGACTTGGATACCAGATGGCTTCTTTGGGGTCACCAAATGTTACTCCGTAACTGGGTAATCATAAGGGTGACTTTTGGGTACGCCAAAAAGTATGCCATGGTGCCAGATATGTCAAGACTGGGATTTGCCCCCTCCAGCGATGGAGAGATACACTCTATGCCCACTCGGTATTACAGTGTCCAGCATCGCCTAGCCAAGTATTGTGACTAAGGAGTTAGTCACGGGGATACCGTAATACGGAAACGAGAAAAGAGTACTAACCGGTAACGAGGATAACTAGGTATAGTGATCAAGGAGTTGATCATAGGGATACCGTCAAAGTCTTGCCTCGGGTTTTGTAATGTACCACGAGGTAAAGGGAATTGTATGCGGTAATACAAGGTTCGCTCAATACAGATCTTCGATGATATGTGGGAATTATTATGGGTGTCCAAATCCCGCTAATAATTATTGACCAGAAGGTGTTCCGGACATGTCCACATATGTTCGAACCTATAGGGTCACACGCTTAACGATTAGTGACATGTAGGAATGCTATGAGATATGGAGAATGAGAGAGAAGAGTTCCGAAAGTGTTTCACATGATCATGGAAGTGTTCTAGGAGGTCCCGGAGTGTCTTGGTGATGTCCGAAGTGTTCCGGAAAGTACCGGAATGTTCTGGAAAGTCATGGAAGCTTCCAAAAGGGTATGAAAGGTTCCATAAGTTTCTAGAAGGTTTTGGAAGGTTCCCTATGAACACCCCTCCACCTTTGGGGGGGGGGGGGCAAGGCAAGAAGGAGATGAAGTCCTAGAGGGGCTCAGACTCCTGGCGCAGGGGGGAGGACTCCCCCCAAGGCCGGTCGACCCCCCTTGGCCCTCCACCTATATATAGGTGGGGGGCACCAAGGAGCACACCAGGCCCGTTGGCCGACCCCTCCCTCCCGTGCTAGCCACCGCCCCTCTCTTTCTACTAGATCTAATCTAGTTGCACCACCGCAGTTGGGCTGCTGCTTCTCCTTCTCGTAGATTCCCCGTAGTTCTTTGTGCTGGTCCATGAACTATTGCGGTGCCGCTAATTCGGTACGTGTGGATAC
This sequence comes from Elymus sibiricus, assembly GCA_039707655.1. Taxonomy (NCBI): domain Eukaryota; kingdom Viridiplantae; phylum Streptophyta; class Magnoliopsida; order Poales; family Poaceae; genus Elymus; species Elymus sibiricus. The sequence continues at coordinate 408,712,482 of CM077674.1, read as the reverse complement.
CTTGGAGGTGTCATCTACTTCTACGCTAGATCGGGCAGATCTTCCCGGAGGAGAAGCTCTCGTGGCTGGGAGGTATAACCTAGCTACGGGAGTCAGAGGACTTCACTGACACCGTCAACATTTCCGCTATGCTGACAGATCGTCAAGGGTATGACATCGTTATGTGCACCACGATAGTGATCTTGGGCTTGATCGTGTATGATTAAATTTTTGTTTTGCGTGGCACGTTCCCCTACATTTCCATGACGTCGAAGCTTTTATGGATGCAGAACCTGCCGTCCAAGGTACGCCATGCTGTAGTACTACAAGTTCCAGTCCGGCAGCGGGTCGACGTCCGCCCACGCATGCCGCAATGTCGGGGCCGACCCTTTCATCCTTATGGTGCCCAAGACGTCCACGATGCAGAATCGGTTGGGATCGACGTGATCGATGCCAAACAGGAGATCGTTGACAAGCTCAGGGAAGTGCAGGGCACAGAACGAGAAGGGCAGCCAGTGGCCGGCCTTGGTTCACTCATCGGTGCCCGTGTCGAAGAAGTAGGTGCCAAAATCATTGAACGAGACGCAGATGGTGGTGTTGGTGCCGCTGGAAGAATCCTCGTCGCCGTCGTGGCCGTGGAGTACCGCGTTGGGCTTGGCAAAGATGGAGCCTACACTTTTACCGTAGCCGCCAACGACAGGTGGTGGAGGGAGCGTGCGCCAGTGCCAGACATGTTTGTCGTTGTACGTGAACAGGTGGGACGACGGTGGGCTGGGGTCGCGTAGATGAGGGTCTCAAAGCTAAGGCTTAAGCCATCCATGACTTAGAGCGCCTCGGGACGGGCGGGGTCGGCGGCGGCGGCGTGTGTGACGCAGAGGGAGACAGGGCTCCCCCTTTTAGGCTGGTTGACGCTGGGCATCATTTCGATGGTGGCGGCGTTGGCATCGTAGAGGATCCTTTCCTCGCCCCCGTTGACGCCGCCGTAGAACGGAAAGAAGTCGAAACTAGTGCTACGACTGCCCGGGCTGGATTAAAACCCAATAAGCTCCATGTTGGTGGCCGAGTCTTGCCTCCCTGGTGTTTGAGACACCTTTTCTTTGGCTGGATATGGCCAAAATATAGACTAAATACCACCAATAAGATTTTTGAACCCATTCTCTGACCATTATTTTGTGTACATGCAGTTCAAATTTTGAATTTCATGCATTAAATGCCTTGAAATGCACTTACTGGCTTAAATATAGCAAACAGTCCCGGCAAAAGGCCAAATTTTGATATGTTACATGTAATGGTGTCTACATACCTAGATTATGTTTATGGCTTAATGAAAATTTGGCCACACGTACAGGTCGTTATCCAGCAAACAACCAAGAAAAAAATAATCAACCCAAGCGTTTACATGTTGTAATCAACACAAGCGTTTCCATGTACAGGTCGTTATCCAGAAGACATGAGATTCCAAAGAGTGAGGAAAAAGAGAACCCCTACAGAAATTTTGGAACGCAATCCGAAAGGTTCCATAAAACAAGAAAAAAATTATAGTACCCAAATCGTAAAAAAGTTGTTACAAATAATATCCTTTGTCCAAAGAAACAAGAAGATTTTTTTTGTAAACAATACACCACAGGATGAAAACTAAACAAAACATGAGTAGAAAAATACTTGAGCTTCGGACGGATGCACATAGTAGTTGGCGAGAATAACAATGTGCCACGGATGCACAGAGTTTTTTTTTTTAGGGCGGGATGCACAGAGTAGTTGGTATGTTGCTCTCGCGCAACAATGTGCCGCACATGGGCTTCGGTCTCTTTCATGACGGCTGAGATGGGCCTGAGATGTGTGCCTGCAAGACGTTTCCCTACTTGTCCCATAAGCCTTTGGCCAGCTCAAGTAGTGAGTAGTTGGTTGGTTGACCATTAGTGCTGACGTTAATATCAAGACAGCAGCATCAGTAATTGGTTTCACATGTTGCACGCTTATAATAACAACGCATCCCATTGGCATTGTCTTCATTTTGCCTACCTGCTGTTTCTTTTAAGAACAGGTTTTTCCTGATGTTTCTTATAAAAAAATTGAAACTGCGATAGAGTAACTTTTTCGTGAATTGCAACAGAGTTTCATGAAATGCAGGCTACTGGCACTGCCGAAGGCCTCGCTGCAAGTAAAATGACAATAAAAATACGATCCTTTGGGCACTAGCAGAGGAAATGACAGAAACTACCACCTTTTGGGGTTGCTTTTGCACAGATTACCTACTCTTCGGGTTTGTTACAGAAAGCACCAACTATTGGTGTAACTAGTTTGTAGTCAGGTGTGATCCATCATTTAGTGTGATTTACAGGATTGCTGATGGGTGGGTGCCATGATCGACAAAACTCAAAATACGCGTAAAAACTCATAGGAAAAAAATTGTATCCAAAAATTATGAAAAAAAATTGTGGATACAATTTAGGCAGTAATACACCCATTTGATATGAAACATTGATGTTTACTAAAAAGTTCTGGTCGGCTTATTTTTTGCAGACTAAAAACCCAATAAACACTAAAAAAACATAGAAAACTAATTGTCCGCCCAAAATTTATATTTTTTATGTATGCTTATTAGGGTGTAACGAACCTACTTTGGATGAAATACAAATATTTACTTAAACATCTGCCAAAAACTATATCCGATGATGTGTAAATGAAAATTATACATGGAATGGACCTCGGATAATGTACATAGCATGTTGAAGTAGACATTGGTGTTTCATTGAAAAATCGGTTCATTAAGCACTAATAACCATCCTAAAAAATTCTTTTGGGCGAACATTTATTTGCCAGTGATTTTTTAGTTTGCAGTGAGTTTTTGTTTTGCAAAAATAAACCAACCGCACAGTTTTGAGTAAGCATTGATGTTTCATCAAAAATAGATTAGTTACGAGTAGGGCATTTTGGAGGCCGAGCTCCATGGAGACCGGAATTTTGAAAAAATCAAAATTCAAACTTTTCAGTTTCAAAAACTTCTGAAAAAAAATACATAGGTAAACAAGGATGTAATGTATATATGTGTAAAATTTTAACAATGAAATACCTTGAATTGCGAGTTGCACAAGAAAAACCATGGACTTTGAGAATGAACAATGCATGTGCTGAAACATTTTTTTGTGTGTAGCTCTCATTTTAACGTATTTCATCTTGAAAATTTACACACGTGTACATTATGCCTCTGGGTATATGTGTATTTTCTTTCAAGAAAAATTGTAACGTAAAAGTATGAATTTTGAATTTTCAAAATTCGGCCTCCATGGAGATCAAAGGAGTGGCTTGAAAGTTGGTGTAGAAAGCCCTTTTAACTCAACCCAAGTATAGGTAGTTCTCTCTTAGAAGAGTTGATTTGAATAGAGTTACTTTGAGTGAACTGGTGGCATAGGTGGGGGTATATATAGGCTGAACCCAAAAATGTGACCGTTACACACCTTTTTGCACTGCTCGGAGACTCCGAATCATTAGCTCGGAATGTCCGACCAAAACTAAAGGAGTCAACTTTCGAATAACTTGGAGGGTCCGACCAAGAATCGCGACTGGCCATAGGCTCACCCGCGCACGCTACTGGATGTGTTCGGAAATTCCGACCGGAAATCGTTTGTAAGGTCCGAGCCATATAAAGAGGAGTGCACAAGTGCTCCGGTGGCTTTGAATGGAAATGTCCTGGAGGTTCCGAATGACTTTGGGTTTGCAACGGCTATCTCTAAAGTAGTTTGGAGGGTCCGAAGAAGAATGGTTCGGAGGCTCTGGGTAATGAAGGATCAAAGAGATAGTTGAAAAAATGAGAGGCTTTTTGAGAGGTTTTGGAGTTTGATCTTTAAGCACACTTGAGAAAGAAACTCAGCCTAGCAACCTTTATCCCCTTTTGATAGTATCGGCATAACTATGTAGTCAATGTGATCTTGGATCACTAAAATATACATAATATGAAATATACTTGATAATTAATTAGTCCATTGAGATTTGTTGACATTACTTGTGGTCCCCGGGGCATGTGGTTCGTCGGTTCTAAGTAGACGGCGCCCGGTTCTAGGTTCCGAGGGGTGCGGAGTTGCTGCCCCGGCCAATGAGCGTTCATCGGCTTAGGTCCTGAAGGCTACTGGAGTGGTCCACAAAGCTTGTGGAGCGATGGCGCCTTCTCGGTGCTTGGGTGTGTGGTGCAGCGCCGCTCTCTGCATCAGTCGGTATTCCGGCGGCATCAGTGGTGGAACGTGGCGTAGTTGGCTGGCGATGGGACCTGGAGGGGCCTTTTTGATATTATCTTTTCTCTGGGTTCCTTTTTGCAAAGTTTCCTAGAAATCTATGTCTGAGTATCTATGTGTTTCTAGATGGGAGCAGTGTTTTGGTTGTATCACTGCTAAAGTGTTCTTCCGCTATCGAGCTCAAACGCACCTGCCATGAACAGTAAAATCAAAAAAATAGTAGAAAGATAAAAAAAAATATGATTTCTTTTTGCCAACAAACATTGTTGAATGTTCTACATACGTGCAAATTTTCGTGAAGTAAAAACATTCCTAATGCTTTGTTCGAAAAAACAAAAGGTGCTCCAAAAAGGTTTCAAAAACAGTCTTTTGGAGCATTGATTTTTTTTTTTCTCCTTGAGCATTAAAAATGTTTTTCTTCATGAAAATTTGCACGTATGTAGAACTTTCAACAATGTTTGTTGCCAAAAAAATTCAGAATGTTTTTAAAAAAAATTCCTTTTTTTCAATTTTACTGTTCATATGGGTGCATTTGGGCTCGGGAGCAGAAACTCCATGTCCATATCACTGTTGCTATCTAATGACATGTGGAATCCTTCGAAAAAAGAAAGAAAATAGACGGCGTCCTAGGCAGAGCGAGACTTCAAATCTTTCGAAATTAACTGGCAGGGTGCAGAGATCCAATGTGGAATATTATGGAGGAGGGTGGTGTATCCGTTGTACTGACCATGGAGCTGGATTTCTACCGAGATCTGGAACCGAGATAAATCGTTCGCATGATTTTGCAATTACTTTCGGTTCCCCTTTCGCGCAGAAGCGACGAATTAGTTGAACTGATCCTAAAAATCTGTTATTCGCAGCCTAGCAACTGTGCACACGTTAGAGATGCGGGGGAGACGGATCTTCATGTCGTCGAGTGTTCATTGATTGGTGGTGCGGGAGCCATGGCTTTGCCGGCAATGGCTGCGCCAGGTTGGAGCAGGGCTTGGACGGACGAATGCTCTAGGACCAAAGGCATGGGGGTCGAACAGATGGTGGTTGAATCTGCAGCTAACGAGGGTGATTCAGTTGAATGTGCAGCTCGGAAACAACAAATTGTCCCAGGTTGGACGAGAAGGTAAACAGTAAATAACTATTCAAGCACGTTATGTCTTTTACTTGATTTCTTGGGGCTGCTTGTGTTGACATATTAGCTCTAGATGTAAGTTGTGTTAACTGGATATGGGGGAAGGGCTTGGGAGTGGGGTGTCGAGAGGTAGACGAAGACTCTGACATGGTCAAACTGGAGGATGGTAAGCCTGAATAGTGTGCTATGTCCAGATGAGCGGAATTTTCTGCGTATTTGACCACCTGCGCGAACGAAATGGCAAAAAGGACTCCCTGCGAAAATAATTGCCAAACCTAACCTAGCGGCTTGTGCGCCTGCTGACATGTGGCACATGCCGCCACCGCCCATGGCGGCAGGTTGCTCTCCACAGGATTCCGTGCGCCGGGGAACGGAACGGGGCATGAAAAGGGTAAGCCGCCCTATGCATTGGCGGCAGGTTGCTCTGCTGCCCGGTTTGCAGGACGGGCTGCCCTATTAGCATGCCCGTTCCATTCCCCACCACGTGGAATCCTATGGAGAGCAACCTGCCGCCATGGGCGGTGGCGGTAGGGCCTGCCGCCGAGCACGATGGCGGCATGTGCCACGTGTTGGCTGGCGCACATGCCGCCAGGTTAGATTTGGCAATGATTTTCGTAGGGGGTCTTTTTTGCCATTTCGTTCGCACAGATGGTCTAATACGAAAAAAAAAATCAGATGAGCGAGGGCGTCTGGTGGTAGATACGGAGCCGACAGCTTGTGGTTGGTTGTTAGTCAGTGGTAATTGGCAAATAAATGAAAACGCGTGTGACTTAGACTCCGGTGCACGCGGCTCCTGTTTTTACATTTTAATGTGAGGTGGTACATGTTGGGTGACAGATGTAAAGAAATCTTATATCCTATATATCTAAATAGTTGATCCCCACTAACTCAATGATCTTAACATGCAACTATGCCAGCTCATCATGACATCATGCATGCACTACTAAATTTAATTCTCTCAACATGTAACTATGTTCACTCACTATGCCACCATGTATGAAAAAAAAGGGCCCTCTTTAACATGCACCATGCATGCTACCCATATTCAATAAATATTTTACAACTATATAATAATCAAATATGATAAATTATATGTATTTTAGTTTCATTTCCCATACTAAATACTAAATTTTCATACTGCCAAATCTCATAGAAATAACTGCATCCAATTCTAGCAGCAATGCAAACTATGCCGTATAATCTATGATGAACCACCTCACAGAAGAAACTCTAATGAAATTAAGTACTAGCACAAAGTGCAATTATGGCGGTTGCTTAGGGATCATGCCAACCGAAAACATAGAATTTATCAAGAGGCAAAACGAGTACCGCGTCAAGGTAACAATGGCCTGTTGCTTTCGGTACTCTATCTTGGACAGCTAGCTCGCAGTACTATTTAAGCACATGATGCCGTTACTTGATAAAACCCAAACAAAAGACATAAATACTGAAATGGATGGGAGCATTAATACATAATCCACTAGCAAGGCTAACCTGGATATTCCTAGAAACATGCTTGTCATGAGAAAATGGACCAAGTTTTCCAGAGAAATTTCAAAGCTCTATTAATATTTTGTTCAATGTTTCATGAACCGAGCCTTCAGCTCTTAATTAGCAGGCCTATCGCTAGGTCGACATAGTCCAAATTAGAAGATGTCAAAGAAAATTATAGTGCATCGTCACTTTTTTTGTTGTTGTGGGGAACAGTGCAGCGTCACTTAACTAGGACACGTGCTCAGCTGATCACGGGTACATACCGATCTCAATAGGGATTTTTATCAAAATAAATACACGTTTTCAGTTTCAGAAAAATACAGAAAAAATCATGCACGTATATGGTGAATACATGTATATGCATATAATTTTTGAAAGTTAAGCATGATTGTATGAGATCCGTGCTGTAACTTACACCGTTCATTAGTCACTTTGTCATTTTTGTCCTGGTCAAATTCGGTCATGTTTATGATTTTAATTTTACATGCACATACCCACATGGCCACATCTATCATTTACGTGCATGGTGTTTTCTTTTCGTATTTTCTTTGACTTTAAAAGGGGCATCTTTTTGGCCGTATATTCCGATGGGGTTCAACTGTACCCAGGTTCAGAAATTCCAGTTGCGGATTTTTGCAACCTGGGTTTACGCGCACCCGATTAAACATTTAAATTAAAAAAGTAAAAAGTCAAACATTTCTGAATTTTTTTACTGAATATTGTCACAATTTCTCATATAAATTAATACAAAAATATGATAGATAAATCATGATAAACAGATTAAACATGATGATCGAGCGCACAAAATTACTAGATATATAATCAGGTATGTACGATAAAAATGTCATGTCTAGATCAATTGCTGGTACCAAAATTCCAGAGGCAATCCCCTCAAGCAGAGCTAGAAACAGAAGCCAAAGCAGCATCTCGATAAACAGATTAAACATGATGATCGAGCGCACAAAATTACTAGATATATAATCAGGTATGTACGATAAAATGCCACGTCTAGATCAATTGCTGGTACCAAAATTCCAGAGGCAATCCCTAACATAAGGAATAAGAAAACATATGGTGCTAAGGAAGTAGATGCGTTCCCAGGCGCATCACCATCAGCGATCTGACATGTGATGGAAGAGGTCGTCAACATCGAGGAAGATGTCGTCGTGCTCAGCGACGGCAGAGAAGAGTCCAGCAGTCATGTGAGAGCGCTTTCCAAAAACCTGATCGCCCCTCCCCGTATCGCAAGTTCCGGATGCCTGCTGCTCCACTTCACGGTGCACACTATGAAGAGGAGTGGAAAAGACGTAGGCGGTGCAAAGCTTTGAAACTAGAAAGCAGACACATAGGTGTCGAATGTGTTCGTCTAGGAAGAGGAGCGACCAATTGTTCCTACTACAATCCTGTCCTTGAGTAGTAGTACCCATGCGAGACCGGTACCACACGTACCTATATATTTTAATACTTCATCAATACATTTCGGAATACATGGTCCATTTGATAATGCCACTGGCCAGATGTTATTTTGATTCCAGGAGCAGGCGCGAACGAGCACACAAGCGAGTTTTCTATCTTATCACCAGCCGGCTCCTCGGACCGAGCTCTACCGTCCGTAAGCAGACGGGAAGAGGTCACCACACAGCTGCGTACGAGATTCTCTTCTGGCTTTCTTTACGGCATCCGGCGCCTGCCGCAGACACACTCTGGGCGCGCGCGAGGTTTTCCCCTGTCGCCCTCCCACTCTAATCCCGTTGTAACGATTTTTCCTTTGCCCGTGCAAGACCCCGTCGTTGGAGACTTGAGAGTGCTCTCGTGTCGGTCATCTGGTCGACCCCGCTGTCTTTATCCATCACTAGTCTCATTAATTTCGGGGACATTAGTTTCAGACTTTGACGCCCTGCATTCATTTTCTTCCCTTTCTAAACGTCAATGAGAGAAGAGTTTCAGTTGGACGGACAGAAAATGCCTATCCACTCGCTGCAGCGGAACTGCTCCCAAGAACCATACACCTCAACTATATCTGTGTGCTATTTTCTTCCCTTGACACAAAAAAGGTGTAAGGAGACAGCACAATGGCTATGCACTATATTCCCATCTTCTTCCTCCTATTTTTGAGTTCGTTCTGCAAATCAGACGATCAGCTCACACAGGCAAAGCCACTCACCCACGGCGACACACTCATCTCAGAGAGCGGAAACTTTGCTCTACAAGCGAGTTTTCGATCTTACCACCAGCCGGCTCCGCGGACCGAGCTCTACCGTCCGTAAGCGGACGGGAAGAGGTCACCACACAGCTGCATATGAGATTCTCTTCTGGCTTTCTCTACGGCATCTGGCGCGCGCGCGAGTAGTAACGATTTTTCCTTTGCCCGTGCAAGACCCCGTCGTTAGAGGCTTGACAGTGCTCTCGTGTCGGTCGTCTGGCGGCCCTCCGTGCTATGGTCTTGGTCGACCCCGCTGTCTTTATCCATCCATCACTAGTCACATTAATTTCAGAAGACTTTGTTTTCGGGGACATTAATTTCAGACTTTGATACCCTCCATTCATTTTTCTTCCCTTCCTAAAAGTCAGTGAGAGTAGAGTTTCAGTTGGACAGAAAGAAAATTCCTATCCACTCGCTACAGCGGAACTACTCCGAAGAACCATAAACCTCAACTATATATGTGCGCTATTTTCTTCCCTCGACACAAAAAAAAGTGTAAGGAGACAGCACAATGGCTATGCACTATATTCCCATCTTCTTCCTCCTATTTTTGAGTTCATTCTGCAAATCGGATGATCAGCTCACACAGGCAAAGCCACTCACCCACGGCGACACACTCATCTCAGAGAGCGGAAACTTTGCTCTCGGCTTCTTCTCCACAACCAGCTCCAACAAGAGCTTTTACCTTGGCATATGGTACCACGGCATTCCTGGACCACGCACCGTCGTGTGGGTAGCCAACCAAGACAACCCAATCACCACCCCTTCATCTGCGATGCTCTCCATCACCACCAATTCTGCTCTTGTGTTGTCTGACACCAAAGGCCACCATATTTGGAGGGCTACAAGCAATATTTCCCCAGGAGAGGCCAAAGCTTACGCTTTGCTACTCAACTCGGGGAACTTTGTCCTCCGGTTGCCCAACGCCGCGGACATATGGCAGAGCTTCGATCACCCGACTGACACAATACTTCCAACAATGAGATTTTTATTGAGCTACAAGGCACAAGCCGTCAGGCGGCTCGTTGCTTGGAAGGGTTCGGATGACCCTGCCTCTGGGGACTTCACAGTCGGCGCCGACCCTAGCTCGCCGACACTTCAAAGGCTAATTTCGCACGGGACCATGCCATATTGTCGCAGCGATGTGTTGAATGGCATGTCGTTGCCCGGCAGTACATCCCTAAGAAACGCCAGCTTCTTCGTGACCGAAACAATCACCAACCAGGGGGACGAATTATATCTTATGTTCACTGTCTCTGATGGTTTACCGTTCACGCGTTTGACGGTTGACTACACAGGCATGCTGAAGTGTCTAAGCTGGAACTACCACTTATCATCGTGGGCAGTCCTTTTTCAAAGGCCCAGAGCTGCTTGCGACCTCTACGCCTCATGTGGCCCATTCAGCTATTGTGACTTCACTAGTACTGTCCCGACATGCCAATGCTTCTATGGGTTCGATCCTGTTAGTCTTAACACATCAAGAGGTTGTCGGCGAACTGAAGAACTGAATTGTGGCAAGCAAAGTCATTTCATAACCTTGCCTGGGATGAAGGTCCCTGACAAGTTCTTACATGTAAAGAACAGAAGCTTCGATGAGTGCACCGCCGAGTGCCGCAACAACTGCTCATGTACGGCATATGCTTACGCCAACTTGAAAGGTGCCGGTGCTGAGGCTGACCTGACAAGGTGCTTGGTTTGGATAGGAGAGCTTATCGATACAGCAAAGTCCATTGACAATGGCGAGAACCTGTACCTTCGCGTTGCTGAGTCTCCAGGTATGCACCGTCTCATTTTGGCCTTATTTTGTTGTCCTTACTGTGATATGAAGCTGCATTTTGTGGAAAAACATTGCACATCAATTTAACATCATCGTTTTCTTAAGCATTTTAGACGTCTGGACATATGACATATCATGTAGGAGGACAAAATAAATAGAAGAAGTGTGTGAACTAAGTGAAGTGAGGGAGTATTTAGAGCAAAACCACCCCAATTGTGGTCGAAATTGCAAAAAACCACCGATTTTTTGTTTTCGGAGAAAAAACCACTGGCTCACAGTAAGATTTTTGTAAATAATACTGAACGCACGCTTAGCACCGTTTGACGCTAGAACTAGCATGGGGGACCTCCTGTAAGCAGTGGCGAATCTAGGAAGAAAATGGGGGGGGGCTCAAAATTAACGACGAGTAAACTAAACGTTTACTTTATGAAAAAAGTCATTATCTCCTAATCATTTAGTGCAAATAAGCTCAAACGTTATCAGATCGCTACTGGGCATATGTACTATTTACTTGAAGATTTTGAGATTTTTTAAAAATATATCAAGTTTTAAACCAAAATTTGGACCAGTTGAACAAAATAGTTGTTGTCTCCTAATCCTATTGTCGAAATAAGCTTAAAATTTCCCAGATTACTAATGGAAACATGTAGTATTTACTGGATTTTAAAAAAAAAATTAAATGTCAAATTTTGAACCAAATTTGGATAAGTTTAGCAAAATAGCCACTATATACCAATTCCTTTGTCCGACGAAGCTCAAAATTTCCCTGATTCATATTGGTCACATCTAGTATTTATTGGATTTTTTTCAGATTTTTTGAAAGAAATCGAATTTTGAGCCCAAAAATTGGTATTGCCAATTTGAACAGCCAATATGTGTCAAATATGTGCTCACAATGACATGAAATTTTACAATGCCAATACTAGTAACATGTTTGGCCATACCACAGAGTTTCAAGTCAAAAGCATACAATTCACACACCAATACAGCAAGTACTAGAGAAGCAACAAAAAAGAAGACAAAACCAATGATATTGGTGTTGCTTCTTACCAATGCTACTGTAGAACTATATAGATTATATGGTTAAGGTTCCAAGTGCCATTCCATCTGTCCAAAAGTAGCAATTTTATTAGTGACATAACAACTTAGGAATTGTATCATTCGAACTAGGAAAAAGTGAGATATACCTCCTAAGCAATCACAATATATTCACGAGGTAAGTGTGCTTTGCGATCTCTCTTTTTCTGGAATTGTATCATGATCTGATCATCACGAATATTTTTGGAATATCCTTTTCTCACAACAGCACACCATTAAATCATTGAGCCACTCATCTGAGATCTTATTGCACAAATCTATTTTGATGATCTTCATAGATTAATTACAACTAAAACTAGCTACTAGAACTAAAATAGCTACTACAACTAAAATAGGAAATTAGCTACTGGAAAAACAATGGCCGGAGGAAAAATAACCTCCAGCGGTCCGGCGTGAAATCTTCCCTCAGGGCTGCGGCGGTTAGACAAGTGCAGGAAGTGCGGCGACAGGCGACTCACCAACGGCTGACCAGTCGGCGGCGTGCTCCCAGCCTCCCTCTTTTGCCATCACTCCGGGACGATGTGCTGGAGGCCTGGAGCTGCGGTGTGGTGGCGTGCCAGCGTGCTCGAGATTCGGCGGCCGTGTGGCGTGGAGCTCCACGGCAGCGGCTAGGGTTGCGTGCGGGAGCTACTGGTGGCTACCGTTTTCCTTGATAATTATGTATAAGATGCCCTTTGGATCTCTTTTCTCAAAAAACTATTATCACGTTCAACAGTTCGATTGCCCGTAAATTTGTGTGTTTCCGAAACATTACAAAACAAAACAATGTAATCATCATCAACTCATGTAACTATTTCACATGCCATTTGATTCATCCAAAGAAGAATTATACGCAAACAAACGATGTTGCCAAATTAAGGTTAAAACAAAAATCTGAATGTTTATTAGTACCTTGGCTCGAGTTGAAACCGTGGAGATCCTAGGGTGATAAATCTCCTCGAATGACTTGGCATCAACGGACCGGTCGATGCCAGAGAACGGTTGGACCGCCACCTTGTCTTTCCCCGTATTGATTACGGCACAGGGCCACCATGGCCTAAGCAAGCAACTTAATCCGAACTTCTGAAGCATGAATGCCTCCGCCGAGGCACCCCGTGTTAGTGGTGGTTGATGCAACACACAACGACAAAGTGAACCATTCTCTGCACCATTGTGATTGAACTAAGGTTATCCAGAATTAATCATGACAGTCCGGATACGGTTCGGACAAAAAGAAAACCACCTAACGGGCTCCCCTAAATCATTCCAAATGTCCGAACTGTCCGGGATTGCCCAAATCTAGTCCAAATGTGGAGGAGATATGGGACAGTCCAGATGTGTCCGTCTAGCACCACCAGGATTCAACATGTATCTTCTTCTTTTTTTGCGAAACACCCAACAGTGTATCAGCCCCCTCTCTCCTTTCTCTCTCCCCCCGAGCTCTTTCTCCTCCGAGGGCCAGGTCGCCCTGAGATCGACGTCCAGCACCACCCCACCGGCTGCCGGGCCGCTACCGTCCCCTCGTCTCCTCCCGTCCGCTACCCCACGGCCAGCCCATGCTCTCGCCCAGGTCGCCTAGATGGACCCCGGCGATGCCCAGGTCGCGTGTCGTGCCCTCCTCGTCGCTGGTCGCGCACAGCTCGTGACGCCGGCCGTGCCTCTCGCGGAAGCAAAACCGTGCCTCTCGCGGAAGCAAAACCGTGTCTCTCGCGGAAGGAAAAAAATTCGTTTTTTTTTTCGTTTCCGAGAGGCACGGCCGTGCCTCTCACGGAAGCAAAACCGTGTCTCTCGCGGAAACAAAAAAAAAACATGTTTTTTCGCGCAAAAAAAAATTCAAATTTTTTTTATCCAAAAGCTAAGAAAGACCAGTGAAAAACCGAAAAGCAAAAAAAACGAAAAAAAATCTAAAAAGCCGAAAACGCATGAAGAAAAAAAAACAAAAAACAAAAAACAGATGGAGCGCCCAGAGCATGACACATGGCGGTGGCTGAGAGCGCGCCAAGTGGCGCGCTCTCAGCCCACCTCAAGTGATCGTTGCGGAGCTCCCGAAGGAATACTCCTTCGTTTGGTTGCTCCCGTGTGCCTCGCTAGCCTTGTTGAGTTTACATGGCCTGATGGGCCTTCGTTTCTTCCTTTTTTTGACTAGGCTGTGGTAATGAGCAGTAGTAAAAAAAATTGCCAACTTTGGAGGGTAGGCTTGAGCCCATCCAAGCCTGCCCCTTGGATTTGCCGTTGCCTGTAAGTATGACGTGGCACCAAATAATCACGCCGTTACAAAAGACACTTAACCTGCATGTGGGGCCCACCAGTCAGCGTCTACACTCCTCTCTTTCCAACTCTTTCTCTATGTGGCATTCCATCAAACCGGTTGCGTGCACATACCCCTGCTGCTCGCCGCAGCTACCTGGTGCTGCTGCTCGCCCCCCGCTGCTTGTCGTGCTCTCGCCTCCATCGCCGCCTTGGACGCCGTGTACGCAAAGTACCCCGACGGGAGCGACCCAACCATGGACGATGCCGCCGCTCCCCGACGCTGCCACGCCGTGCTGCTCCCCCAGTTGCGCACATGCTTGCTGCTCGTGGCCCCTCCCCCGCTTGCACGCCTCCACTTCTGAATAAGGAGGTCGCTGTACCCTGCTCCCCAACGGAAGGAGCTCCGCGGCAGGGCACCCTGCACTGCTGCGTCCCCTCCCATCGGGCCGACACGGCGACACGCAGAGGCAAGGCTGCGCGGATGGAGCTCTGACCGCCATGGTCAGGAGCAGCGCCGCCGTACTCCTCATCCCTTTTAGCTTCTTCGTCCTCCTCCCCTGCGCGGCGACCGGTTTGGCGCAGCATGCAGGAGAGGCACGGGCACGTGGCGCCGTGCAGCCACATCGACCTCGGCCTCACTGAGCTACGGAACGGGTGTGTGCGCGGCGGTGCTGCACAGAGCTGGGAAGTGTCCACATCCACGGTGGCGGCCAGGCCAGGCCGGGGCGAGCTCCACGCGGCGTCTGTCATCCCCTCCTCTTCGTCGGGGAACCCCAGGAGCAGCACCGCGGGGAGGGGCACGGCCGACACTGATCTGCGAGTGATCTGAGTAAGCAGCAATGGCAGCGGGGCGGCAAGGAGGAGCACGGCACGCCGATGGTGGTGAAGATGGACAACCCCTACTCCTTGGTCGAGATCAATGGGTCCGACATGGACAACGCCGAGAAGGCATGGTGCAAGAATGCCAAGCAGTTCAAGTGGGAGCTCCTCCCACGCACGCACCATGCTGTCGGCTATGTGGCATGGCTTGCTGGAGGGTTCCGGGGGCTCCTGGTCGCCGTAAACCGCCGGGTCCGCCAGAGCTGCGCCCCAGACGTGGAGCCCGACGCCGAGGCCTCAGGGTGTGGCCGCCACATGCTCCGTTTCCACCGCGCGTTCCTGCTCCTCTCCCTCGGAGGGCTGCTCCGCGGCCTCACAGTCCAGGAAGCACGTCCACAGTGACAACCTCGACACCTTTGGCCACTGCTCAACGAGGCCGACAGCGGCTGCTTCGCCGTCGGCCACGACCAGGCGGAGTGCACGTCCGTCCACGATCCGCGCACGTTGACGAACTCAGTCACGGCGTGGTGGCCGCCAGCGGCGGAGGCGGCGACCGATTCCCAGCCGTGAGCTTCATCCGCTCTCTGCCGATGGCCGCACACTATGTGTTTACGACAAGCTTAACGTCCGTCTAATGTCGGTTGGCTGTGAGCCGTTACCACATACCACATCACCCTCACGAGCGGGCCCCATGTCAGTTCTAGCGTCAAAATGGGGCTAAGCGCGCATTTAGTGTTATTTGCAAAAAACTTATTGTGGACCTGTGATGTTTTCTCCGAAAACGAAAACATGTGGTTATCTGCCATTTTGACCCCAATTGTGGTTTTTTTGCTAATTTCTTGAAGTGAGGATCTAGAAAGTTCAAATTTGATATTTAGGCCATGCTCCCCATTCCAGTGAGGTTGTTACTTAGAGCGACGAGATTGTTACGAAATCTTTCCGAGGCGGACACAAGTCCACAGGCTCTCACTCTACTCCAGTTTGGACTATTCATAGTAACAATTTTTCTTTGTGCGTGCAGCACTGTTCAAGTTTTCAGTACTTGTTGGGGTGCTCTCGTGCAGCCAGTTTACAATACTTGTTGGCGTGCTCTCCTGCAGCCATCAATGTTAGTCTAGTCTCCTTGCCATCTCTGTGGACTGTGGATTAGTCTCAAATCCACAGTTTGCTATTTTGACATCTTCAATTTCTTCCTCTCTTTCAAGCGCGAGTACATCCACTACCAGAAGAACTATGCACCTTAGCTAGTTTTCTCAACCAATCACCTCCTATATGCATGCTACTTGAGTTCTTCCCTCTTTAAAGACAGGAAGACGGCCCAATGAGTGTGTCATGCTTTCTTATTTTTATCCTCCTACTATTGAGTTCATTCTACAAATCCGACGACCAGCTCAAAGCCACTCTCCCCCGGCAACAAGCTCATCTCCAAGAGTAGAAACTTTCCTCCTGGCTTCTTCTGCACAACTAGCTCCAACAAGAGCTTATACCTTGGCATATGGTATAATAACATCCCCAGCTACATTGTCGTGTGAGTTGCCAACCGTGATAGCCCAATCACCGCCTCTTCATCCATGACTCTCGATCGCCATCACAAGCACTTATGACTTGGTGTTGTCAGAGTCCAAAAGCCTCATATCTTGGGCGACGAAGAAAAGATCACCGCTAGAGGAACCGGAGTTGCTGTAGTGCTACTCGACACGGGGAACTTTATCCTCCGGTTGCCGGATGGCACAAACATATGGCAAAGCTTCAAGCATCCAATCGACACCATTCTTCAAAGCATGAAGTTTTTGGTGAGCTACAGGGTCCATGTCGTCGAGCGCCTTGTTGCCTCGAAGGGCCCGAATGATCCATGTTCTGGTGACTTCTCTTGCAGCGGCGACCCTATCCCTCCAAACCTTCTATTCATCACTAGGAACAAGACGAGGCCTTATTACCGTCTCAGCGTGTGGAACGGTATGTCTGTTCTGGTGGCACATATCTAGCCAGAACAAACTCCATCTTGTATAGAACAGCTGCTAACTTTGGAGACGAGTTCTACTTCATCTACACAATCTCTGACAACTCATTGCTCATGCGCATCACCCTTGACTACACTGGCAAGTTAAAGGCTCTTGGAACAATCACTCATCATCATGAGCACTTTCTGGAGAACACCCCGCTGCTGCATGCGACCTCTATGCCTCATGTGGACCTTTCATCTATTGCGACTTCACTGGAGCGGTCCGAGCATGAGAGTGCCTTCATGGATTCGAGCCCGTCGACAATATTATCTTTTCTAAAGGTTGTCGAAGAATGGAAGCGCTAACATGTGGCAGGCAAAGTCATTTTGTGGCCATACCTGGGATGAAGATTCCCGACAAGTTCTTGCACATACTGAACAGAACCTTCAATGATTGTGCTGATGAGTGCCAGCCACAATTGCTCATGCACGGCTTACGCTTACGCTGACTTGAGTAGTGCTGGTAGTATGGCCGACCGTCAAGGTGCTTGGTTTGGTCAGGGGAGCTTACGAACGCTCGAAAAATAATTGTGGGCGGCGAGAACCTATACCTCCAACTTGCCGATTCCCCTGGCTTTCAGTGTTCCATGTCACGTCTTTTTATCTCCAAGTCATTAATGCTTTTAATGCTCTATCCTGGTCATAATAGAGTTTTCCATGTCAATAGCATGTGTTCATGGGATTAAGACCAATATTTGCATCTGGGACATGTGGACATGATTTGTGTCATGCAAATACATAGACATTAGAAAATGAAGTTGTATTAGTTATATAGCAGTACTGCTTACGAGTATCAATTCTAGTGCATCCGATCAATTTGCACATCACCTTTACATGATGTTTTGAAAATTGACACGGTCTTCAAAGTACAGCTTAGACCATTGTTTTGTACAGCGATATATGTATTAGACCCATCAGAATTGTAATACTATAAAAGTAATTTTGGAGAACAATTTAGACATATCATTTTTAAGTATCCAATATAACTATTTCAAACAACACCAGTAGTTAAAGTTTTCCATATCCAAAATATTATGTTTTCGAGAACTGAAATGTAGTAACTTGGAAGATCCTTTTGATCAAATAAAACAGAACAGTCATCTTAACACCATTCTATAAATATATAAGATATGTTTCCTGATTACTAGGGTAAACTATAGAGCTCCGAGTCTTCACTTTCAAGCGCGTTGACAATTATTTCCAGAGTTCATGTTTTAGCTTTTTCCATAAGACAATATACAGATATTGTTTTTTCTTGCATTGACAGTAGCCAATTAACTATATAATTTGGAGTGCCGGCATATTGCAAGATCAAATACTTTTTCTAGATGATCATGTCTTTGATTTACCACAAGCACTGGTAGTTCAGGTACTCAACAATTACCATAGTATAGGTACTTAATTAGCTTGACAGATCCGACATGGTATTCATATGCAAATGAATTCTAAACTTCTGATTGGTTGCATTTGTGCAGTCGACAAGAAGAGCAGTTTACTAAAGATTTTACTCCCGATTATAGCATTCATGTTGCTACTCACATGCATAGCCCTCATCTGGACATACAAATACAGAGGTAGAGTAACAGATGTCCTGTTTTTTTCACATATAAAATCAGTGCAAGTGTTGAGGAAAAAC
Source organism: Elymus sibiricus (assembly GCA_039707655.1). Taxonomy (NCBI): domain Eukaryota; kingdom Viridiplantae; phylum Streptophyta; class Magnoliopsida; order Poales; family Poaceae; genus Elymus; species Elymus sibiricus. The sequence goes on along the minus strand of CM077674.1, from coordinate 408,693,890 downwards.
TGGATGTCTTAACCAGCAGGAAAATGGCAAGAGAAGGAAAACCAGAAGAAACTAATGCGAAGATACTTTAGCACATCCGATGAATTCAAAGGCGAAAATACAGAATTTCCATTTGTTAGCTATGAAGACATCCTTTCAGCAACAAAGTTTTTCGATGACTCCAACTTGCTTGGACAGGGAGGTTTTGGCAAAGTTTACAAGGTAATGGAAAGTGGTACTTATAGTAGAACATGTTTTGGATACAAAAAGAAACAAATCTAATTTACTCTTAAACTATTGTCTAACTCCATAAATGACCCTTGACTCTCAAATTATAAGCTTTGTTGACCAAGTAGTTAATACATATCGTAGTGGATGTCGAATTCCATATTGATGCCATATCGTGCAAATCGGCGTGCTTTAAGATGAGTTGATGATTTGCACTAGTTTTCATATTTTAAGGTACAAGGGAAACACTTTTAGAGTTGAAAATATCTCCTGGGCTCAGAGTTAAATTTGGTTAAAGTGCATTTCTTCGTGTGTAAGGGTAACTATAGGAGTCGAAAAAGTCAGTTTCCAAGTCTTGCTCAACTAACAAATATGTGCTCATGTAGGGCATCCTAGAAGGTGGATATGAGGTTGCTGTCAAAAGACTTAGTAAGGGCTCTGGGCAAGGTATAGTTGAGTTCAAAAATGAAGTAGTGCTAATTGCCAAGCTGCAGCACAAGAACCTAGTCAGACTTCTTGGGTGTTGCATTCAGGAAGATGAGCAATTATTGATCTACGAGTACTTACCTAACAAAAGTTTGGATGCCTTTATTTTTGGTATGTGTTAGTTTGTTGATCATATATCGCTATATTCTTACATTGACTAGAGTGATATTCATGATGACAAGCTTTGTTTCATATTTGACCATGAAAGATGATGCACGAAAACACATGCTCGATTGGCCGATACGATTCAAAATAATTAGAGGAATAGCAAGAGGACTTCTTTATCTCCATCAAGATTCAAGATTAACAATAATTCACAGAGATCTCAAAGCAAGCAACATATTGCTGGATGAAGAAATGACTCCCAAAATTTCAGATTTTGGTATGGCAAGAATCTTTGGTGCAAACCAAAACCATGCAAACACTACTAGGGTCGTTGGGACTTAGTAAGTAACTGGTGAACTAGGGAACCCTTAACACTATACTTTTCATGGTTTAATACATTTTTTTGTACATTCCTTGCTAACTTGTTGAATGTTTTAAATAGTGGTTACATGTCGCCCGAATATGCAATGGGAGGTGCCTTTTCTATTAAAACAGACACATATAGCTTCGGTGTTCTTTTGTTGGAGATTGTTAGTGGCTTGAAGATCAACTCACCTCAGCTCAAAACAAACTTCTGTAGCCTTATCACTTATGTAAGTACTGCAGAACACGTGTAATTACCAACTACCTCCCATCTCCCCTCCCCCCCCCCCCCCCAACACCTAAGGCCCTAGTCTCACAAAAATGTATTTATTAACTTGATCATGACTTTGTTTTATTGGTCAGGCATGGAGAATATGGGAAGATCGAGAAGCAACTAAACTAGTGGACTCTTCAATTGTTGCGAGTTGCCCAATTCATGAAGTTCTACGGTGTATTCATGTGGGGCTCTTGTCTGTTCAAGACCATCCCAACGACAGGCCATTGATTTCATCTGTTATGCGCATGTTAGAGAATGAAAACACACCACTTCCAACTCCAAAGCAACCTGTATATTTTCCTCTAAGTAATTGTGAAGGTGGAGAAGCAAGTGATAACATAGAAAATTATGTAAATGCAATGAGTATCACAACACTAGAGGGTCGTTAGATGTTGTATAACTTAGTATATGCAAATTTTAGCATATCTAGTTGATACTCTCGGTGTGAACTGGACATTGCATAGGTGGTTGTAATACTTGTGAGTTTGTTGCACGAGAAAATCTATGAAAAATAACAGCGATGGAACCATCATCGAGAAGGGGCTCAGTCCCCATGCTCCTGTCCTAGTTCGCAATATGCCCTATTGATTATTGTTGATAAAAGGTTTTTTCCTAATTATATTATCAAAAAATGATAGATGTTCATGTCCTACTGACTAAGATTAAAACATAATTTAGGGTCATCTCGAACCAGAAACTGGGGAACCGCTCCCAACCCTAGCCGCCACCCAAGCTTTCCTCCATGCCGCCGCCTCGGTCCTCCTCCTCTCTTTCGTCTGGCGACCTCGTTGGCTGCCAGAGGAGTGGGGACCCGCGTTTTTCTTAGTTCTTGTAGGTCCTTGTTTCCCTTATGGTTTTTTTCCTGGCGGCATCGACAAGGTGGTGGAGGCGATGGCGCGTTGGAATAAGGTCTTTCCGACCTCTCCCTACCTCGATGACGTCCGATCCGGCTCCGACGAAGGGCCTGCGAGGGTAGATGTTGCCAGATCTATTGGCCCTCTTCGAATCTTGGTAGTTGGTGTGTCAATGAAGGGGTGCAGTTGGCCGGCTCTAGGTGCAGCGATTTCGACATCTTCTTTGTATTTGTCTTATGGCATGGCTCATTTTCTCCAACCCTCTAGACTGGTGGTGAAGGATTGTAAGCAAGCGTTGCGTGGGGTGATGCCCCAGCCGATGTTCCTTCGACGTTACTAGATCTCGTTTCTAGCGGCGAGTGGTTATTGCGGTCTTCAGAGCCTGGTATGGCAAGGGCATTTGCAAGTGTCCCTTTCCGTTACTACCGGTTTTGTGTATTTGTCAAGCATACAATCAAAGGAAGAAGACGGCCAGTATGGTTTTGGTTATAATTTTATGTTTTACTGGCCGTTTTGTGTCTTGTTGTCTTTCCATTGTACATGCTACTGTTTTCCTTGATAATTATGTATAAGATGCCCTTTGGATCTCTTTTCTCAAAAAACAATTATCACGTTTAACAGTTCGATTGCCTGTAAATTTGTGTGTTTCCGAAACATTACAAAACAAAACAATGTAATCATCATCAACTCATGTAACTATTTCACACGCCATTTGATTCATCCAAAGAAGAATTATACGCAACAAACGATGTTGCCAAATTAAGGTTAAAACAAAAATCTGAATGTTTATTAGTACCTTGGCTCGAGTTGAAACCGTGGAGATCCTAGGGTGATAAATCTCCTCGAATGACTTGGCATTAACGGACCGGTCGATGCCAGAGAACGGTTGGACCGCCACCTTGTCTTTCCCCGTATTGATTACGGCACAGGGCCACCATGGCCTAAGCAAGCAACTTAATCCGAACTTCTGAAGCATGAATGCCTCCGCCGAGGCACCCCGTGTTAGTGGTGGTTGATGCAACACACAACGACAAAGTGAACCATTCTCTGCACCATTGTGATTGAACTAAGGTTATCTAGAATTAATCATGACAGTCCGGATACGGTTCGGACAAAAAGAAAACCACCTAACGGGCTCCCCTAAATCATTCCAAATGTCCGAACTGTCCGGGATTGCCCAAATCTAGTCCAAATGTGGAGGAGATATGGGACAGTCCAGATGTGTCCGTCTAGCCCCACCAGGATCCAACATGTATCTTCTTCTTTTTTGCGAAACACCCAACAGTGTATCAGCCCCCTCTCTCCTTTCTCTCTCCCCCCGAGCTCTTTCTCCTCCGAGGGCCAGGTCGCCCTGAGATCGACGTCCAGCACCACCCCACCGGCTGCCGGGCCGCTACCGTCCCCTCGTCTCCTCCTGTCCGCTACCACACGGCCAGCCCATGCTCTCGCCCAGGTCGCCTGGATGGACCCCAGCGATGCCCAGGTCGCGTGTCGTGCCCTCCTCGTCGCTGGTCGCGCACAGCTCGTGACGCCGGCCTCGGATGGAGCTCAAAGTGCTGGGGCTCGCCGTGGATATCGAGCCCGGGGTCCGTGGCCCCGTCCACGCCGGCGCTGTGGCCTGCAACGACCCGTTGCACATATGGCTGCAACTTTATATAGACCATGTCGCCCGGTTCAAACGATCATTCGGCACTGTGCTCATCCGCCCAACTCTTCATGCGCCGTTGGGCACGGACCAACTACTAGCGAAGTAGACCGGTCATCCTTGCCAGCTTGCAAAGCCAACTATCCAACTCAGGGACGGCGTAGGCCATAGAAACAGAGACGCGGAAGTGGCGTGGGAGTGTCCATAGAATGCTTCGGAGGGAGAACGCCCCAAAGCCGAGTTGTACGTTGTATTATACCAGAATTCTACAAGCGGAAGCCATTGAAACCATTTTACTTTTTACAAATAGGGATACATTTATGTAGCACTGTACAAAAAATGATTTGCATGGGTTTGAGTTGTCATGTGTGAGGTTTGTCCTTCCTGAACGGAAGCTTCTCCATCATGAAGGGGAGCCGTTCCCCACGAAAGGAAAGATTACGAGGGACAAGGACGAAGTTTCCATGCCTCAAGGGGCTCGGAAAAAAGCAGATGTCCTATGGACAGCCTCCGGTCTCTGGCGCCCTAACAAATTATCTTTTAAAGGAGGCTTTGGTCAACTCTTCAAGTGCAAACAATCAAATTCGGGTAATTAGACTTGTAACATTAAAGATGCTCTGAAAATACTGCTAATTAAGAATTTGTAACACTAAACATAATATAAATTATCATTTATATTTTAGCAGGTGACTATATTTCTGTCGCACTATACAAAAAGATCAGCCCGTAAGTAAGTACAAATAACTTAAGTGTTGTATCTTACGAGTTTGATGACGAAGCTGAGTAGACCACCTTTGCTCGTAACCGGAAATGCATAGCCACGATAAGGTGTGTCGTTGATGACTTGGCTCCAAAGGGAAGGGAAGCACCGAAGGGTTAAATCTTCTAAAGGACATTGCTGAGGATAACGACAGCGCAAAGTGATATGTTTAGACTTTGATGTATTAGATGTGTAGTGTTATGTGAACATCAAAGTGTAGTGGAATAAATGTATTAGATGTGTACGTATATGTGTTATGTGAACGTCAAAATGTAGTGGAATGACGGGATGTACTGGAATGATGTCGTGCCTGAGCTTGTGTACCGAAAGCACGTACTTAATTTTCTTTCCAAACTTCTTGTTTTACAGTTTGGGAGCCAAACATGTATCTATCATCTATGTATAGCCATATAGGCACGGCAGTTCAGTGTGGTAGTATGTAGCAACGAGCCTGGCTATTTTATGTACACTTTGAGTAAAAATGATACAATGGATTTATATAGAGAAGGTGTTCATATTTTTGCCGACGACAACAGGTGGTGGCAGTCTGGCAGAAGCGTGCGCCAGTGCCATACCTGCCTGTCGTTGCACACGAACAGGCGGGACGATGTCGGGTTGGGGTCGTCGTAGAAGGAACAAGATCGCCGGCTTCTTTCACAAATGCAAGGAGGACCCCACCTACTGGAACAAAATGTCCACTGCTGGACTCCAGCGAATCTACGAGTGGTACCGATACTCACGGCAACAACATTCTCTCTTCTAAACCCTATATCCATACAATCATTATCCTATAAATCAAATGCACTTATGGAAAACTATGCCTTGTCTGCAATTGTAGTTACACATGGCAGATTTACGCAACTAAAGTTCTGAACATGGGGTCGATGTACGGCTTCTGGAGGACTCTGAACAAGGAAGAGAGGCAGGCCAAACAGCTCTACCTACAGATGTTCTACAACCTTCAGTTCAGGCAGCTGGTGAATTGAGAACCAGTGCAAAGACCTACACAACAGAACCCAAACCAATTTTCACTGATGTCATTTGTTACTACTGTTTTCAGGTAAAGACTATCCTGAGAATGGGCGAGCAACCCGCACAGCCTACGACGGAAAGCATGGCGCCCGCTAGGATCACGCCGAGGCCACGAGAAAGGCAAGTGTGCCCGCTCTTACGAAAATTACTGAAGAGAGAACGGGGGAGCAACTGACTGAGCTGATCGTTTGTTGTTTCGAAGCTGCAGACGAGGATCCAGAGGTGAGGAATTCTCAAACAGCTGCAAAACAGCAAACAGAAGCATCAGGTCACACTGGAATAAACTGATTAATCTCTGAATAATGTTTTGTGCAGGATCGCGACCAACTTACTCAGACCGGTGCTGCCGGCCTCCAACTTCTCTTAAGATGCAGCTTGAAGTGAAGACCCAACACCAGAACCAGAACCGTGCTTGTTGGAGTGAGAAATGTATTGCAACATGTTCTTGTGTGGTTGACATTGATTGGAATAAGTTTCAATGAAACTGTCCATGATAATTGTGAGAGAAATGCAAAGAATGAAGAATGTTCCATGTAAAAAAGAAATGTCAGTTATGTACTCTTTATACAACAGATAAGCAAAGGAAATTACTGATGAGACAACATAATGCATAAAGCATAAAGAAAAATACTGACAAGACTGCTGCAGAAACCAACTTGCAAACTCCTTTACGCCCCGCATTCGTCAGGATAGAGCCAAGTGATCTTAATAAAACAACAAAAAGAAGAAGAAAAATAGCGCAACCTGTCACTTGAACGCTCAGGTTTTCAAGCTCCGGACCCTTAAAAGTACTCGAGATTCAACGTTTTCAGCACAATAAAGTACACACAGAGATGGTACTTAAGCAAACATAGACCAGCATAGTACGACGGACGAGCCAGCCGCTGGCAGATTATTACTACTCTCTTCACATAATTACAACAAGCGGCGACACGCCAACATAAGGAGCATTTGAGCACGGCCTTCGCAGGCCTCGCTTCAGCAGTAGAACATGACGTTCTTCACACTGTCCTTCAGAGCTAGAAGAGGCCTGACAGCTCCACCACCGGGGCGGCGAGTACCACGTCCTCCAAGCCCACTTGCCATAGAGCTGCTGTCAGAGCTCTCTGGCTCCATGTAGAAACGGGCACGGAAGGCAGCCAGATGAGCATAATATGCAGGTGGAACTGCAATGGAACAATTGAGGAAAAGATGACTTAAGTAAGGAGATAAGGCAGTGGGATTTCCCTCCCACCAAATAAGGCAGTAGAACTTTGACGATAATCCCTGGAAGAAGGTAACTTACCAATCGACACCGAACGAGTGCACCTCGCATAGCTGCAGTAAGTCATACAAGTTAGAAATGAATTTTCAATACAAATTTCACAACGTAGAGCGACTTACGTGTAGCAGAGGTTGTTGGTAAGCATCTGCAACCCATCAGCCATAAAGTTGTTTTCGTCCCACAAGACGTGATAATGAGCGGGGCGGCTGGTGCCTAGAGACAAGAGGATATTATATAGATTGTCAGTTGGATCCTTAGATCACAAGATCAGATGTAAGCAAATTCTGTCTGGTGTTTACCTTGATGCCAGAAAGACTGCACAAGTAGAAGTCAAATTCAGTTGGATGGTAGATCTTCGAATCTACAACGGTACCTTCAGATGTAGAGCACAGGGGAAGCACCATTTTAGCAGAGTACATAGGTGCAAATATAATAGCACTATGTGGTGTGAGTTGTTTACACAATTTACCAGGGAGTATGTTCCCACTCCTGTCCATCGAGTTCCGATCATTATGATTGTGCGCAAATAGTCTCGTGTGGTGGCGTTTCTGAACCACAATGAAAATCACCTTTGGTTGGTAATTTGCCTCCAGGGAGGCACATGCCTTGGTGACACAAGGAGATCAGAATCTAATAGAAACATCGAAATATGAAGAAATATAAACAATTAGATAAAGTAGATATTTACTTTTCGGATTGCATTGAATTCAAACAACAGGACTTGGTAAAATTGGCCCTCGCTAACGCCATCCCTGATAAAGGTATACAAGACAGGGCATTAGTGGAAGCAGATAGCACAAGCCCTGGTGTCCTCTGATTGGGTACAAACCTGTAAAATATTATCCGCTGGGGCTTCTCACCGGTTGATTTTTTAAAGGATATAAGTAGCTCCCTGCATTTTTGTAGTGTAATGAATTGTTTGTGATGTTCATAAGGAATAACTATTTAAATAAATGAGCAGTGTACCTAATTATGCCACTACTGACTGGTCCTTTCTGTGGATCTTGCCGGACCTTGTACAAATCCTCTATCAGCTCTTGCCGGTGCGCCTGAGCAGAAACTAACCCTGCATACCTTGTAACCTCAGGCCAATCTTGGGAGGCTACAACCTACAAGACAGCTTACAGTGTCTGATTAGCAGAGTACCTAAAATCTCTTGCCAAAAAAAAAATAGTCAAGACTCAAGAACAGGTAGTCAGGTACTAATATTTTCCTACTTACAGCAGCGATGGAGGGACTGCTGTCCTCGCCAGGATGAGGATGGGTCACATCAGCACCAAATATAATTGTAGGTCTGTCGGTGACCAGAGGAATACGCCTCGACAATGCATCCACCAGTACAGTGTTCCTGCCCCCCACCTTACAAAGTGAAAACAGGTTAAAGGAACATGGAACAAAAATGTAAATTGTAAAGAAAAGCAACATCAGGGCACACTAACCTTGACATTTATCTTCAGTGCAATATTCGCATGAATTTGCTTGTTCAATTTGAACACCTGCTTCGTACAACAGCATTGCGAAACTATTCCAAGATCTATTTCGCACACGCACTTCAGATCACCTAGCATCAGACAAAGAGACAAGTAACTGTGACAACGAACATCATGTGCACAACAATAGTGAGAATGAATCCAACAATATACAGTAAGCACAGGAAGATTGCATTTCTCAGATACGATAAAGTGAGCCATTGTTATCAGGAAGGATTCCAATAAGCAAATCAAGCTCCCGGCGCTGGGGTCCAAGAATGTTCATTGCCTCAAGGTACCGAGCTTTGAGAGCTTGCTCCACTTGATCCGGACGTGCAGCTCGAGGTGGAAGAACAGGCTCCAGAGCGAAGTCCTATCATGATGATGCATGATACTGTTACTGTTGCAGAAGTACAAAGCCTACGATTCATGTCGATGCTTTTATGCACGTTAATTTTGCAGGAAGCATGTCGATAATACTTGCCATTCCTGAGTCTGGCACATCTGAGCAAGTTGGCGGCAGAAATCACGAGCAAGATTGTCTGGTACGTTACGGGCGAAATTGACGCACATCCAGCTTCTGACTTTGCCACCATTTACCATTTTCTGGTTAAGAAAAATGAAAAGGGACATTAGAGATTCAAGAAGAATAAACAAATATATACTTCTATTTGGTTAATGAAACTTGGTCAGTGCTGAAAATCAGTCGACTTTTGAAAATAATAATAGACGTCAACTGAATGATAGCTGAGGCCAAACTTTCTAGTTGGAGTGCTACTTATCGCGCAGCTTGCCAACATCACAAAAGATGCAGGGCACAAAGGGCGTGGCTCATAGGAGCTGTTGACATGCACAGTACTGTTTCTGCAGCAAGTTGCTTGCGCACAAGTAGGCTAAAAGTTATCTATTTCAACCTTTGTTAGTTGTTGGTTGGGCACAAAGTCTAACTAGGAAGTTGTTTGTTTCAATCTTCAGTTGGTTTCCCTTTTAGTTCCCTTTCGGTTATTTCCATCTATTAGAGATAAGGTTACTTTAGAGTTGAGGTAGCAAATAAATAAAAAATGATAGCCTTTGTTCCCAAAACAAAAGATGAGTGAACTTTGTGAACAGAAGAATATTTATGCGGTTACCTTGTTCATCATATTCCACTGACCAACGCTAGGTAAGCAATCCTTTTCTCTACCAGTTTCGTTGTACTTAAGCTGCATTAAGAGAAAAGGCCACAGAAAGCATGTCTGTAAAGTTACAAGTTTATCGGGAAAGGAGCTTAAGGCATCACTTTCTGTACAGCCAAAGAGAGGAGGATATCCCATTCGCTTAGCACAATTGCATTGCTGGGAGATGACCAAGGGTACGGAAAAACAGCGAGTAAAATTCACACAGAGTGGGATGACCTACCCGTGGAGCTGGTAAAATCCGTGCCTCTACTGATGCCAGACGATCGCTAATCTTAATGCCAAACTCTTTCGCATAAGGATCGTCCTGATAAGCATTATGTTTGACCATCTGTGTTTCCAAGAAACAAAATAAAAATAGAGGGGTAAGAAATATATTGAAGTTGCAAAAACAACTGTAGAAACACATCAGGCATGAAAAACAAGAAATTTCATGCCTGAATTATATCACGCTCCCGATCACGTGGGCGCTGGCAAGTCTCATCCAAGAGAGCTCTTATCTGATTCTGATTTAATCTCTTGGAGTACCTCTGTCCTTCCACTATTTTGCAGACCTGAATAAGCTCAACTCGAATCAGCATGTATCCAAGTGAAAATAGTTTCAATATTTGGTGCAGACATTTAAGCATGGACAATTGCACATGGAGTGAAGGAGCGATGTCGAAGAAATTCATTACAAGAAAGTCAAGACAGATTGGTTTGACACTTGGCTTACCTCCATAGGCAAGTAATTTGGACGCTGCTGGTTGCCAACTTGAAGGCAAGGAAGGTACGTGTGTTGGATGGCAAAGCCGTATGTCTCTTGAAAGTATTGTACAACTGACTTGACTGCACCCCCTTCATCAACAGGAAAACTGTGGCAAGAAGAAGAACGGATCCCGTGGCGGAACAACGGATCCTTTTTCAGTACCCCCGCGCGCTCCTCTGCCGTCGCCGGGGTGCTGCTGCGGTCGCGTCCCGCCACGGGCGCGGCCCCTCCCCGCATCCTCTCCGGCGCGGCCCGTTGGCGGCGGCGGCTGCTGAGGGAACGGGCCGCCACGGCCACGGCCTCCTCTTCCTCCGGGGCCCGGAGCCTGCGAGCCCTCACCGGTGCCGGTGCGAGGATGCTGCTGCCTTCCCCTCCTTGACGCCATGACGGGGGCTGCAAAGAGATCCTCTTTTATCTTATTATTATTATCTTGGCTCCACTCCACCCGAGTATGCACGTAGTAAAACTTGAGAGAAACATTCCCCGGCCGGGTGACGAACAATGCGTAGAAGCAAGAAGAAGGAGGGAGAGAGATATCAGAAAAGAAGCAAGATTGGTAGGGAAGGAATGGATTACCTAGATGGATCGGGAGAAGCGGCGACGAGGAGGGAGGAGGGACTGCTTGCCTGCCTGCCTGCCTTTGTTACAGCGACGACGAGCAATGGAAGAAAGGGGAAAGGGGGTGGCCAACAACCAAACCAATCGAGTGACAAAGAATTTAGCATCTGGGCAAGACCTGTGGCGACTCCGGCGTATGTCCAGCGACTGGCGTCATGCCGCCTCCTTCCTCCCCTTCATCCTCTGATCTCCTCTCCCTCTCCCTGTCTTCCTGATCCACTTCTCATCCCTGTCTCCCTGTCTCCTCTCCCTCACTTTCTCCTGCTGGATCCCCTTTTTCTTGTTCCTCGTAGCAGGCATCTTCCTGGGTGGCGGAGCTCCTTCTGGTTGGATCCAACGACGGCCCCTCTCATTGCTCCTCTGCTGCCTTTGGATCTGTCCCGCTCCCGCCTCCCACAGGTCCTACCCACCCTAGTTCTTCCCCCTCCTCTTTTGACCTCCACTCGGAAACCCTCTCTGCCGCCGCTGATTTCATCCCCTGCACCCGCCTTCCACATCTGCATATCTCACTTCCTTTTGGGCTTTCCAGCCAGAGTCGTGCTTGATTGGCTTGATTTGCTTCTGCTGGTTTTCAACCGGGTGAATTCTTTCTTCCAGCCTAAGAGCTCAGTGCTGCTCTGTTTTTCTCTGTTCCAACTCTCTCTCCTAGTCTGTGAAGCCTCTTTTGCTCCTCTTCGCCGCACCAGGAGGGTTGGGCTATTTCAATCTGGTGTGAATTTTCATCCAAGAAGAGGGATTCTTCCTGCCATTTTTCATCTATATCCCCTTTTTGGAGTTTAGCTGTTGCTGGTGCCTGTTCCTTTGTCTCTCGCTGCTCAAGCTCAGCTACCTAGCTCCAACTTGTTGTCTTTTGGGATTTGATGTTCTGAGCTTGGACATGGTATGATCAGAGAAGCCAGACTTTAAGACGCCATGAAAGCAATTGCTTGGAATTGTCGAGGAATGGGCCGGGGCCTCGGCAATGAGCGCATGTTGTTCCTGGCAAACCTCATCCGTTCCCCAAAAGCACAGGTAGTCTTTATTTCAGAAATTAAATCCTCTAAAGTTACTTCCTGTGATCTTTTGAATCGTTTTGACATCTCCGATAGTATTGTTGTTCCTTCGAGAGGAGCGTCAGGAGGTTTATGGTTGATGTGGAACAATGAGTTGCAGGTTTCTGTTTATAGTGCTTCTTTTCATGCTATATTAGCTAATGTTGTTCATAGAGCCTCGGGTATTGAGTTTGGCCTAGTTTGCATCTATGGGGATCCATACCACCGTCAAACCAAGTCTATCTGGAATCAGATTGGCAATTTTGTGTATGATAATCTAGGAAAGCCTATGATCTGTATGGGTGACTTGAATGAAATCCTGTATGGTGCTGACATATGCAATGGTAATGTAAATTATTATCGTATGTCTGCCTTTCGAGCTCTTATTAAAAATTGTGGTTTCTTCGACATTGGTTATAGTGGGCCGGCTTATACTTGGCGCAATAGACATCACACATCTAATCCTATTTATCAACGTTTAGATCGTTGTTTGGTTAATCCGGATTGGTGTGCTGTTTATCCCAATACGAAAGTGCTCAATTTGCCTATTATCTTAAGTGATCATGCGCCTATTTTAATTTCTACTGAAGGTAAATTTTATAAACCCAAACAATCTTTCAAATTTGAAAACTGGTGGCTGCAAGAAAAAGATTTTCATGCCCATGCTAAGACTGCCTGGAACAGTACCAGAGCAACCTCTTTTTCTGCCAAGACAACTTCTCTTGCAGGTTCACTAAAAAGATGGTGTCGTAAGAAAAAGCCCATTCAGCAAGAACTTCTAGACATTGAGGGACAAATCAATCAAATTCAACTCAAGCCTCTTCATCAACAAGATCATCAAATGGAACAGTCTCTTACAATCAGGTATGAGCAAAGCCTCTCTAAACTCAATCAATTCTACAAACAGAGAGCTAAGAAACATTTTGCTAAAGGTGGGGATAGAAATACTAGATTCTTTCATCAAGCTGTTCTAAAAAGGAGAAAAAGAAATACTATATGCTCTATTAAAGATGAGAATGATGTCATCCATTTTAAACCTAGTCTTATTGCTAATACTTTTGTTAATTACTTCAGGTTCATCTTCTCTTCTACTAATGTTAATGTGGGTAGACCCTTTCTTGGTACTCATTTGCCAGAAAATTCTGAGGATCCTACTTATTCTCTTCCAGACAAGAATGAGATTTTGCAGATTTTGAAGGACATGAAACTCAATGCATCCCCTGGCCCTGATGGTTTTAATGTGGAGTTTTATCTTGCTACGTGGGAATGGCTAGGAGAGGAAGTCACTCAATTGGTGGTTAACTTCAATAAAACAGGTATATTACCACCTCACATAAGTGACACCAATATTGCTCTCATTCCCAAGAAACTGGTTCCCCAGGTTCCTACTGACTATAGACCTATTAGTCTCTGTAATGTGGTTTACAAAATCATTGCTAAATCTTTGGCTAATAGACTTAAACCTCACCTTCCTGATTATATTGATCCTGCTCAGCAGGCTTTCATCGAGGGTAGAAGGATTAGTGATAACATTATTATTGCTCAAGAGATTAGCCATACTTTTGCTCTTAATTCTTGGAAAGATCAAGCTTTCATGCTCAAAATTGACCTTGCTAAGGCTTTTGATCGTTTAGAATGGAGTTTTATAGTGTCTGCGCTTGCACGTAAAGGGATGCATGGTCATTTCATAAATTTGATCTACCTGCATTTCCTCTCCAACGTTCTCTGTCATCATTAATGGTCAACCTTCTCACAAATTTAAGAGTTATAGAGGTATCCGTCAAGGCTGTCCCATGTCACCATATTTGTTCGTCTTTGCAATTAATGAATTGTCTCTTGCTCTTAATGATGCTCTTTCTGCTCACCATCTACAGGGGATTTTACTTGGACCAAATTGCCCTCCCATTCACTCTCTTCTATTTGCAGATGATCTACTTGTTTGTGGAAAAGCCACTGTGCAGGAAGCTACTTCCATGGCTCATATTATTCATCATTTTTGTTCAATTTCAGGTCAAACACCAAATTGGGCCAAATCTGCTATTCTCTTTAGTACTCATGTTAGTCAGGCTACTGTTCAGGACATAAAGCAAATTTTCCCTGTTTCTAACATGGATAGTAATTTCACTCATTTAGGCCATCCTCTTATCCTTCCTGCAAAAAATAGAGTTACTGCTTATAATTTTGTTTTGGATAAATTTATGAATAAGTTGCCTGCCTACAAAGCTAATATGCTCTCTCATGCAGCTAGGCTTGAACTTATTAGGTCTGCGTTCTCTGCTATTCCTGTGTACTACATGGCTAACATTTTGTTTACTAAGAAATTTATAGCCAAACTTACTGCTATTATCAGGAATTTTTGGTGGACAGGAATTAGGGAGAATAACTCAAGCAGAAGCCTTTGCCTGAGGGCCTGGAAGGACATTTGCAATTCTAAACAGGAAGGTGGGCTTGGGATAAGAAATTTGAAAGCCATAAATGAGGGTCTGATTCTTGCTGCTGCCTGGAGACTTGCTAAAGCCCCTTTTTCTCATTTACATCTTGTGCTTAAATCCAAGTACTTCCATGATGCCTCTATTTGGAAAGCTATTCCTAACACTCCCAAATCAGCTTTTTAGTCCTCTATTTTAAAAATGCTCCCTAAGCTCAAAGCTCATTCTTTCTATCAACTCACACAAGGAAACATCTCTCTCTGGAGTACTCCTTGGTGTTCTCATTGGACTTCTGTTCATGATCAACTCATTATTCAGCCTCCGGGATACATATATCCTTCTCTTGTTAAAGATCTTTGGCTCCCGGGTCAGAAAGTCTGGAACAATAATCTCATTAACTCTCTCTTCCAACAGCCTCTAGCTTCTATTATTGTCCAGACTGAAATTATTCATGAAGATTGTCTGGATATGCTATGTTGGGATCTTACTCCTAATGGAATTTGTTCTTCCAAATCCACTTATAAATTGTGTTTGCAGGATATTCATGCCAATCCGAGAAATGCTCCTTCTCATGTTTCCTTGCAGGTGAAAAATCTTCTCAAGATGATTTGGAAACAAAAGTTGATGATTCCTAGAGCCAAACTTTCGCTTGGAGGCTCCTTCGGAAAGCTCTTCCCACGGGTTTGAGGGCTGGCCGCTTTTCTACACATATTGCTCAACTTTGTTGCAGATGTGGTCAACGGGAGAATGAGATTCACCTTTTTTTTCATTTGTGATTTTGCTAGAGCTGCTTGGTTTTCCCATCCTTGGTTTATTAGATCAGATGTTTTAGTTCAAAGCTATACTAATATGCACACCATTATCCTTGCTTTGCTTAACATGAATCATCCACATGCTTCTGTTTCTAACATTCTCAATTTCATGTGGTGTCTTTGGAAAGCTAGAAATGATTTTCTTTTTGATAGGAAAAGAGCTCTCCCTCACCATGTTATTACTGCAGCAAGTGCTTTGTCTAATGAACCTTGTGATATTATTAACAATTCTGATCAGAATCGGGTCCATTGTCAAACTCTTTCTTCGATATCATGCAACCAAATACCTATGCAGGGACACACTCTCAAGTCTGATCTTCTTATTACAGGACCTAAAGTTTTCTCTGATGCAGCTTTCAAATCAAAAAAAAATCCAGGTTTGCCTCAAGGAGTTGCGGCTACTGGTGTTGGAGTTTTTCTCTGTTTTTTTCAGGATCAAGTCGAAATTAATGTGCAGATTCAAGCCTCCACTTCCATCACCAGCTCGCCTCTTCAGGCGGAAGCTCTTGCCCTTCTTTTTGCTGCTCTGGTCGCTAAACGTCTCCAAATTGCTCAGCCCACTTTTCTCACAGATTGCCTTTCCTTGGCTTCAGTTGCGGCGAGCAGAAAGATTTCAGAGGCCTCTACTCCTTGGACTATCAGGAAAACTTTGGCGGATTTCTTCTCCTTCTCTAGGGATCTTCAATCTCAGGTGTTTCATATATCTAGAGAGGTCAATGGGATTGCTCATAATGTTGCTCATCAGGTTCTTAGGTCGGTTTCGGAACCTGACATAAGTTGCTTTGCTTCAGCTCACAGGAATTTGCCATGCCCTATAGTCTCTCTTCTCTCTAATTTCAATTTTCAGGGCTTTGTAATTCATGTTGTACGATGCTATTGAGCTGAATGATATTCAAGATGTAGGGTAACGCGGCAGAAAACAAAAAAATTCCGACCTACGCACCAGCCCAGGACCACTATGGAGACTGCATACAAGGTTTGATCATTTTCGTTACCGACTCGTAGCGCAGCGGAAGTAGAGTCGATGACGATCGGCGGTGCAGATCCCCGCAGCTAGGATTTTACAACCTCCCAACCGCGAGGATGTATACCCTCATCTGCCCCGCGGACAGCCCTCCGGGAGGCGGTCACACAGTCCCCCGGACGGTGTCGCGGACAGCCCTTCGGGAGGACCTCCGAAACTCGGACTGTCACTCGGACAGCCCTTCGGGAGGACCTCCAAAACTCGGACGGTCACACGGACAGCCCTTCAGGAGGCACTCTCGAACTAAGACCGAAACTACGATCTCTCTACAGAGTTGCACACATACGGTGTCATCTATCCGGCAGGGCTTCGCCGTCCAGAACTAGTTCCTGCCGGAACCCAGACAGCCTTTCGGCTCTACGAAACTATTTCGCTGGGAGGGAGAGAAGAATGCCAGATCATGCATGGCTTTGTGTATGAGAGCAAGAGTGTGTCTTATGGCAGCCCACACACCTCCTATTTATAGGAAACCCAAGGGGTAGGGTGGTTTTACAAGAAAACCCAAAACCCACATGGAAAGGAGTCCTTCCCAAGGACCTAAAAGGTGAAACCAAGGAACAAGGGGGACTCCATGAAGGAGTCCACCATGTGGCCGGCCACACCCTCATGTGGGGCCCCAAAATTGGCCCCTATCCATCCATGTCATCCCCAAGATCTTTTGGAGCAAAGCCCCAAAAGGTGGCTTTCCAAAAATATCCCAAAAAGCACTTTCACTATTCACGACGACATTTTTCAGCGTCTGGTCGAACTGAAAATATTCATGTGGGCTTAGAACAATTCTAGTACCCACCAAAATAATTTTCAACGCGAGCCGGAACAATTCCGGTTTAGTGATTTCATCTGCGAAAAGCATCTGAAGCGGTTTCGGCAGCTCCGGAACATTTCCGGTTTTCATCCCGGAAAATTCCAGAAAGTTTCCAGAATGATTCTGGCACCCTCCAATAATTATCAGGCATGTGCCAAAACCAATTTGACTTTATGGTATCCTCTGAAACAACTTTTCAGTTTCACCGGAACTCATCCGGTGACCTCTCTGCGGAACTTTTCCGCTGTCCGAAACTTTTCCGGCGTCCGAAACTTTTTCGATGATTTTCTCTCAGACTCCCTGTCTAGTATTCAGCAGATAGATGACCCTTAAGCGTGTGACCCTATAGGTTCGGTGAAGCATAGACATGACCCGGAACCCCTTCCGATCAATGATCAACATCGGAGCCGTGGACACCCATATCGATCCCTATACCCACACGAATAAATATTCGAGTGAACCTCCAGTTGCCGTGAGCTATTCCTGTTGCTTCGCGATATGTTACAATTACCCGAGGTGAGAAACATCGGCATCCTCGTGGATCAACACTTGTCCACAATGCCAGTTACCTCGTTGCCGGTATTGTTCTCTTTTCTCGTTCCCGTGTTCCGGCATCCCTGTGATCAAATCACCCTGTGTCTGGCCAGACGATGATGGATACCGTAACACCGAGAGGGCCCAGAGATATCTCTCCATCGTCGGAGGAGCAAATCCCAATCTTGAGCTATCAAGTCCCTTGACATACTTTTCCATGAACCCGTAAGCCGCCGTAATAGCCACCCATTTACGGATGACGTTTAACAAACCCCAAAGTTCATGAAGCAAGCATGAAGAAACTCGACACTCTCATGGTCTAAGGAATTATGCAAACATTAACTTCTCTGTGTTATTAACCATAAACTTATGACGAATGTATCTCATAGCATAACATCAATCGGGTCGATTCAACACAAGTGTTCTACCAACAATTGTGCCCTCAAAATTGCCGGCATAGCCATGCCCATGATCAGGAAAACAGGATCATCATGCAATACTTGAGCCAGTCATAGAGGCTTGACTAGGAATACATTTTACCGTTTATTATCCCACACGTGCAAATGAGTCTTCCTCCGAGCCTCGTGGTTATTGTAGACTCGAGAACCATAGCAGTTATAGCATGGAACATAAACCTAATTATGAACAGGGAGATAATCAATAACATTTATTATTGCCTCTAGGGCATATCTCCTACAGACTCCCACTTGAACTAGAGTCAATAATCTAGTCAATGCTAATGCACTTTACACCTATGGCATACTGGTGTAAAATATGCTTCGCATGTGGTATAGCCTGATGTCCAACGGATCTGACGACTTCAGCTCTGTGTGTAACTTTGCATATCCTTGCGTTTTCACGCTTTCACAAAATTCATATTTTGTCTGGACTTGGCCTTGCATATGTGTGAATCATTGGTCGAAACCTGATTCCTCAGACTGAGCTATGGAGCAACTATCTGCAATAGTGTCCCATAGACCAAAGTCATCTTGGAACCATACTAAGTTCATGAATGAACTATATGATTCAACAACTTCTTTGTCGCTTCTTAAGCATCAACATACTTAGCCTTTGTTATAGAATTCACCACAGTATCTTGTTTGGAACAATTTCCAACTACCGTGCCACCATATTGTGTATCACACAAAACCCTAAATTTAAATCGAAAATCGCATGGAGCATTGATGAAGACTGTATCGATGTAATCACTTACAACGAGCACTTCATAATCTCTACTTGCGAGAAAACATGTCATCAGCACTACTCTTAGCACTTAATGACATCTTTCACTGTTGTCCCATGATCAGTACTTTGATCACTATGGTATCTATACTCGCAACAACTTTGGAGTATTGGACATATCTGTTTGTTTTTACATACCATGGAATACATGATTAATCCAAACACAAGAGTGTGTGGAATCTCCATCATGTATTTTACTCATCAGTGTTTTGGGACACCGAGTCTTGCAAAAACTCTTTCCATGTGACTTCGGCAAGAATCACTCCTTGGCGTTTTAAATGCTAAAAGGTTTTAGCATCTTGTCAATATGTATTCATTGCTTAGCCCCATTAGGTAAATCTATCTCCATAGATCATCATGCCTAATATTGAGGGTATTTAGCATAAGCACTTCATTGAAAAACTATTTTCAAATGAAGTCCTAATTCGTGTCAAGAAATTTATTTCCAAGTAACAATGTGTTAAGTATACACAAGGTTTTTAGAAATATTATTATGCTCCCACTTACTTTCTTGAATCACAAGCATCTTCGATACCCATTTGATGAAGTCAAACCCCCTTGACCATTTCATCAAAAACGAAGATTCCAACTCCACTTTGCTCTCTTCTGTCCATCGCTGGAACTCTGAAGTTTGCATACTTACTAGCATCCTCTGGATCGACAAATTACTTTGGACTGTATCACATACAAGTCCTAGGTTTCATTTCCATCAGATGGAAATCTTTTTGTCATCCATGTTTCATATCTCATGATTGAAATATGTATTAATTGCTAGTTCAACCCGAACCGACTTCAAGCATCGCTACGGTGAGACAATCTCATCGTAGTCAACTCCTTGAAGTTGTTATGGCAACAAGTCGAGCTTTATGGATAAAACATTTTATCCGTATCAGTTTTTAGTTCCATAAATATTCGTTAGACTCTAAGTCTTCCGAAATGTGTATCAAGATTTTAATCTCGAATCACTTATATGGAAACTATCTCGGATTGTATTGGCATTTAGCCAATTCCGGAGTCAGGGCCCATCAACGCTTCCTTGTGTATTGTAGGTATACTGTTGTCTAACAACAATATCTCGTTTGCGCACCTGATAGGTTTGCACGAGCTTTGCCTACGTGGTTCAGCTGCAAGTTCGACCGAAGTCCATACATCTCATGTAGAGGCATCTGTATCAGTCGCAGTAGGAAACTCTGGAATCACTTCCAAGGTTCCTTTCCTTTGACCTGATGACGAAGATACTGGTTATCTCGTCGAGTTGCACTGTCCTCCCACTCACCTTTTGTAAGAACTATTCTCTTTAAAAGCATACCGTTTTGCGGCAAAAAAACCTTTGCCTCGGTATAGTGGTGGGGGAATACCCAATGACTTGGGATAACCTTACAAAGTAGCACTTGTCTGATTTGGAATAGGTTTGTAACCTTTTACACAAGCCCCATATTCCAAATGTTAATTAAAGATATAACATGGTTGGGCGTACCACACCATGGCGTCATTTCAACAGACCTGATGGAGCTATTTTCAGTGTAAAAGCCGCAGTCTCTAAAGCATCACTCTATAAAAGGGATAATGGCAAATTTATTTATGTCATCTTTGATCTTACCATGTCATAAATGGTTCGATTACATCTACACGGACTCTCCACTTGTAGTGGTGTTCCGGGAGGTGCAAGTTATGAAACCCCTTTCACAACTCATCAGACATTCGCTAAACTTGTAACTCAAATATTCCTTTCTGCAATCGAATTGTAGAAACATAATTTTCTTGTTACAATATTTTCTTCTTCGTACCGAAAACCTTTCGAATGATTTCAAAAAATCCAGACTTACGTCTCATCAAGTAAATATCCATATATCTACTTGAGTCATTTCTGAAGAAAGATAAATCCACTACTTGCAACAACATTTATTGGACTACACACATCATAATGTATGATCACCAATATGTTCTTTGCTCGTTCCTTATGGCCTGTGAACGGTATTTCAGTCACTTCACTTTTCAGAGGAAAGTTGCAAGTGTCAGATGATTCAAAATCAAACAACTTCAAAATCCATCATAATGGAATTTTCCATGCGGGTTTCTCCAATGTAACCAAATGCAGTGCCACACTTGTGTGGTATTCTTTTAGTCTTGCGACATTTAGCGTCAGTGTTATGGATGTATCATATTACCATCAATATTCATAGCATACATCCCATCCTGTATGGAAGCATGGCCCTTCATGTTATTCATAACACTGAACATCAAAAGTTCTCTTATGAATAACCTTCTTGCAAAATACCTTATGCAAAGGGCTAGAGTGTATGAAACTCTAAATGAATTATGAAAGTAAATACAGAGGTAATGTATTAATATCAATATTCATAACATACATCTCATTCATAATGAAAGTATGGCCCTTATGTTATTCATCACATCGAACATCAAAAGTTCTCTTACGAATAACCTTCTTGCAAGATACTTTATGCAATGGGCAAGAGTGTAAAACTCTAAAATGAATTATGAAAGTAAATACATAGGGAATACACTAATGGAAGGTATAGTAACATTTACTATGTTCCCTGTGTGTATCTAAACCTCATTCCTGGCTAGTCTTTCAGGCCATAGTAGTTCTTACATCGAGTTGCAACAGAATGCAATCGAGCGGGTATCTTTGTGATTAACTCACAATACCCAAGAATTAGTGATTAACATGTTTAACCATAATTTTCAAGAACTATATCTTTGACCAGCCTTTTATACATCAAAAATTTGTATGACATTCATACATGAGCTGGATATTCCAGTCTTCTTTTCTTTTGCCTTTATACTTCTAACAGTTTAACTTTCAGTATTTCTCCTACTCTCAGAAGAAGCACCCAACTTAAGAGTGGCGTTAGCCCCGGACTTCCTAGGCGTGAAAGTCTTACTAACACCCTTCGGACACTTCCTTTCTCTTTAAGTTGTTGTTTTATTCACCTTTCATCATATGACAGGCGTTCTCCTGGATCCCTCTCTTATCAGTCTTATGCATAGTAAACTCCTTTACTAATAGTTTGCAAACAAACATTGCTTTGGATATCTCATATCTTTTAGCCTTTGTCTATCTCTGAAAATAATTTTCAGATTCCATGAATATCACATAACTATCCAAACTTTCGAAGTTCGGGTCTCATGGAAGCAAACATATTGTATTTGACTAAAAAGGAATTCTAGCTTTTGGATCGAAGGACGAGAGTCACATGATCCATAGCATTAGCGGGAGAATACCAAAAGCATGCGATAGGACAAAGTCCTTCTCGGCACTCTTGAGGACAATCCTCACATTACGTTACCAACCGTAAAGTTTTAACCAGATATTTAACAGCTATTCAATTTTAACAGGGAAGGTGGAAACGCGAGCCATTATTCTACAACTATTATGCAAACCACACTTAGACAGTGTTCAAAATTAATTGCACTGAGAATTAAACAAGTTAATTCTATAGTGCGCTCCCACTCAAATCAATATCTCTCATAATTGATTGTGAGTGATTCAAGACCCGCATATCCATTCAATGTCACGGTTCGAGATGAACACCCATGGCGTGAACTTCAATCGGTAGGCAAACTTGCCGATCACATCTCTATGCGATTCTTGTTCATCTTTCGATGCGTGTGTTCCGAGCTCATGACTTTCATGCCTGAACGTCAAGACAACCAAGTGATCTCGCTGCGAGGTCTCAACTCACCCGTCTCACACATCCCTAATCGTTCGCACCCATGGAGATCATGCAATGCCCCAAAAAGTTAGGTGCCGTGACGGTGCTACACTTGGGAGAACACTAACTACTTGATATTTCAGTGAGAGATCACCCTAATAAAAAGCGACTACTGCGCAATCAAGAAGGGTGCATCAGAAGAGATAAACATCTCAGGCAATTCATAATAGCATGATATGGTATAGCCCTTTCTGACGGAGAAGTCTTTCATTTCTTCGTCTCCGGCATTCGCGTCGGTGTTCACCTTCGCGAAGATTGCCACCACCTTGTCGATGCACAAGATAATATTGCTATCTCTATAGCTAATAAAATAAGTGCATTACATAAGGTTGACACGCAGGTCATTAAAGTGCAATCATATGGCTCCAGCCATCATGCCGAATCATGACACGCAGGTCATGTTAATCAATTTACATCATATAGTCATCTCATACATAATCAAATTATTATGAACACTGCTATACCACATCACATGCACATGCAAACCATCCTGCAAAACCAAGTTAGACGCCTCTAATCGGTTCATGCGAAATTTTATTTTACGTGGCTTCTAAGGTTTCGAAACAAACCGAAGCTACCAACGTCCATCATCAAGCATGATAATCCAAGTCGCTAGATTAACATTCCAGGGTGTATGAAACACGAGATAATAAAATCTCGAGCCCCATACTAAACTTCGTCATACGCGTGACCCCCGTGCAGATCACATCTGCATTGCCCTTTCGTCTGCAAAATTTCATCTTTCTTTTTAACTACGGTGGAATTCAATGAACTGTTAGCACTTCGTTGATCAATCAGGATCGCGGATTGCCAGAACATTGAAACTCCACCATACTGTTATCAAGATCAAAAATATGCAAATTCGAGGGAAGCAACAAGAACATCGGGTAACAGACTTCATCTGCTACCCGCACAAATAATTTTCAGCAATAGATCTCATCTACTACCTAATTATATTGTGCAACACCCATACATCTCTATGTATTCTAGATCGCAACCTGCATCTACGCATAGCACGGCTCTTGATGCCACTGTAGGGTAATGCAGCAGAAAACAAAAATTTTCTGACCTACGCACCAGCCCAGGACCACTATGGAGACTGCATACAAGGTTTGATCATTTTCGTTACCGACTCGTAGCGCAGCGGAAGTAGAGTCGATGACGATCGGCGGTGCAGATCCCCGCAGCTAGGATTTTACAACCTCCCAACCGCGAGGATGTATACCCTCATCTGCCCCGCGGACAGCCCACCGGGAGGCGGTCACACAGTCCCCCGGACGGTGTCGCGGACAGCCCTTCGGGAGGACCTCCGAAACTCGGACTGTCACTCGGACAGCCCTTCGGGAGGACCTCCAAAACTCGGACGGTCACACGGACAGCCCTTCGGGAGGCACTCTCGAACTAAGACCGAAACTACGATCTCTCTACAGAGTTGCACACATACGGTGTCATCTATCCGGCAGGGCTTCGCCGTCCAGAACTAGTTCCTGCCGGAACCCAGACAGCCTTTCGGCTCTACGAAACTATTTCGCTGGGAGGGAGAGAAGAATGCCAGATCATGCATGGCTTTGTGTATGAGAGCAAGAGTGTGTCTTATGGCAGCCCACACACCTCCTATTTATAGGAAACCCAAGGGGTAGGGTGGTTTTACAAGAAAACCCAAAACCCACATGGAAAGGAGTCCTTCCCAAGGACCTAAAAGGTGAAACCAAGGAACAAGGGGGACTCCATGAAGGAGTCCACCATGTGGCCGGCCACACCCTCATGTGGGGCCCCAAAATTGGCCCCTATCCATCCATGTCATCCCCAAGATCTTTTGGAGCAAAGCCCCAAAAGGTGGCTTTCCAAAAATATCCCAAAAAGCACTTTCACTATTCACGACGACATTTTTCAGCGTCTGATCGAACTGAAAATATTCATGTGGGCTTAGAACAATTCTAGTACCCACCAAAATAATTTTCAACGCGAGCCGGAACAATTCCGGTTTAGTGATTTCATCTGCGAAAAGCATCTGAAGCGGTTTCGGCAGCTCCGGAACATTTCCGGTTTTCATCCCGGAAAATTCCAGAAAGTTTCCAGAATGATTCTGGCACCCTCCAATAATTATCAGGCATGTGCCAAAACCAATTTGACTTTATGGTATCCTCTGAAACAACTTTTCAGTTTCACCGGAACTCATCCGGTGACCTCTCTGCGGAACTTTTCCGCTGTCCGAAACTTTTCCGGCGTCCGAAACTTTTTCGATGATTTTCTCTCAGACTCCCTGTCTAGTATTCAGCAGATAGATGACCCTTAAGCGTGTGACCCTATAGGTTCGGTGAAGCATAGACATGACCCGGAACCCCTTCCGATCAATGATCAACATCGGAGCCGTGGACACCCATATCGATCCCTATACCCACACGAATAAATATTCGAGTGAACCTCCAGTTGCCGTGAGCTATTCCTGTTGCTTCGCGATATGTTACAATTACCCGAGGTGAGAAACATCGGCATCCTCGTGGATCAACACTTGTCCACAATGCCAGTTACCTCGTTGCCGGTATTGTTCTCTTTTCTCGTTCCCGTGTTCCGGCATCCCTGTGATCAAATCACCCTGTGTCTGGCCAGACGATGATGGATACCGTAACACCGAGAGGGCCCAGAGATATCTCTCCATCGTCGGAGGAGCAAATCCCAATCTTGAGCTATCAAGTCCCTTGACATACTTTTCCATGAACCCGTAAGCCGCCGTAATAGCCACCCATTTACGGATGACGTTTAACAAACCCCAAAGTTCATGAAGCAAGCATGAAGAAACTCGACACTCTCATGGTCTAAGGAATTATGCAAACATTAACTTCTCTGTGTTATTAACCATAAACTTATGACGAATGTATCTCATAGCATAACATCAATCGGGTCGATTCAACACAAGTGTTCTACCAACAATTGTGCCCTCAAAATTGCCGGCATAGCCATGCCCATGATCAGGAAAACAGGATCATCATGCAATACTTGAGCCAGTCATAGAGGCTTGACTAGGAATACATTTTACCGTTTATTATCCCACACGTGCAAATGAGTCTTCCTCCGAGCCTCGTGGTTATTGTAGACTCGAGAACCATAGCAGTTATAGCATGGAACATAAACCTAATTATGAACAGGGAGATAATCAATAACATTTATTATTGCCTCTAGGGCATATCTCCTACAGACTCCCACTTGAACTAGAGTCAATAATCTAGTCAATGCTAATGCACTTTACACCTATGGCATACTGGTGTAAAATATGCTTCGCATGTGGTATAGCCTGATGTCCAACGGATCTGACGACTTCAGCTCTGTGTGTAACTTTGCATATCCTTGCGTTTTCACGCTTTCACAAAATTCATATTTTGTCTGGACTTGGCCTTGCATATGTGTGAATCATTGGTCGAAACCTGATTCCTCAGACTGAGCTATGGAGCAACTATCTGCAATAGTGTCCCATAGACCAAAGTCATCTTGGAACCATACTAAGTTCATGAATGAACTATATGATTCAACAACTTCTTTGTCGCTTCTTAAGCATCAACATACTTAGCCTTTGTTATAGAATTCACCACAGTATCTTGTTTGGAACAATTTCCAACTACCGTGCCACCATATTGTGTATCACACAAAACCCTAAATTTAAATCGAAAATCGCATGGAGCATTGATGAAGACTGTATCGATGTAATCACTTACAACGAGCACTTCATAATCTCTACTTGCGAGAAAACATGTCATCAGCACTACTCTTAGCACTTAATGACATCTTTCACTGTTGTCCCATGATCAGTACTTTGATCACTA
The DNA here is from genome assembly GCA_039707655.1 of Elymus sibiricus. NCBI lineage: Eukaryota > Viridiplantae > Streptophyta > Magnoliopsida > Poales > Poaceae > Elymus > Elymus sibiricus. Next base: position 408,667,455 of record CM077674.1, on the reverse strand, counting down.
TGGTATCTATACTCGCAACAACTTTGGAGTATTGGACATATCTGTTTGTTTTTACATACCATGGAATACATGATTAATCCAAACACAAGAGTGTGTGGAATCTCCATCATGTATTTTACTCATCAGTGTTTTGGGACACCGAGTCTTGCAAAAACTCTTTCCATGTGACTTCGGCAAGAATCACTCCTTGGCGTTTTAAATGCTAAAAGGTTTTAGCATCTTGTCAATATGTATTCATTGCTTAGCCCCATTAGGTAAATCTATCTCCATAGATCATCATGCCTAATATTGAGGGTATTTAGCATAAGCACTTCATTGAAAAACTATTTTCAAATGAAGTCCTAATTCGTGTCAAGAAATTTATTTCCAATTAACAATGTGTTAAGTATACACAAGGTTTTTAGAAATATTATTATGCTCCCACTTACTTTCTTGAATCACAAGCATCTTCGATACCCATTTGATGAAGTCAAACCCCCTTGACCATTTCATCAAAAACGAAGATTCCAACTCCACTTTGCTCTCTTCTGTCCATCGCTAGAACTCTGAAGTTTGCATACTTACTAGCATCCTCTGGATCGACAAATTACTTTGGACTGTATCACATACAAGTCCTAGGTTTCATTTCCATCAGATGGAAATCTTTTTGTCATCCATGTTTCATATCTCATGATTGAAATATGTATTAATTGCTAGTTCAACCCGAACCGACTTCAAGCATCGCTACGGTGAGACAATCTCATCGTAGTCAACTCCTTGAAGTTGTTATGGCAACAAGTCGAGCTTTATGGATAAAACATTTTATCCGTATCAGTTTTTAGTTCCATAAATATTCGTTAGACTCTAAGTCTTCCGAAATGTGTATCAAGATTTTAATCTCGAATCACTTATATGGAAACTATCTCGGATTGTATTGGCATTTAGCCAATTCCGGAGTCAGGGCCCATCAACGCTTCCTTGTGTATTGTAGGTATACTGTTGTCTAACAACAATATCTCGTTTGCGCACCTGATAGGTTTGCACGAGCTTTGCCTACGTGGTTCAGCTGCAAGTTCGACCGAAGTCCATACATCTCATGTAGAGGCATCCGTATCAGTCGCAGTAGGAAACTCTGGAATCACTTCCAAGGTTCCTTTCCTTTGACCTGATGACGAAGATACTGGTTATCTCGTCGAGTTGCACTGTCCTCCCACTCACCTTTTGTAAGAACTATTCTCTTTAAAAGCATACCGTTTTGCGGCAAAAAAACCTTTGCCTCGGTATAGTGGTGGGGGAATACCCAATGACTTGGGATAACCTTACAAAGTAGCACTTGTCTGATTTGGAATAGGTTTGTAACCTTTTACACAAGCCCCATATTCCAAATGTTAATAAAAGATATAACATGGTTGGGCGTACCACACCATGGCGTCATTTCAACAGACCTGATGGAGCTATTTTCAGTGTAAAAGCCGCAGTCTCTAAAGCATCACTCTATAAAAGGGATAATGGTAAATTTATTTATGTCATCTTTGATCTTACCATGTCATAAATGGTTCGATTACATCTACACGGACTCTCCACTTGTAGTGGTGTTCCGGGAGGTGCAAGTTATGAAACCCCTTTCACAACTCATCAGACATTCGCTAAACTTGTAACTCAAATATTCCTTTCTGCAATCGAATTGTAGAAACATAATTTTCTTGTTACAATATTTTCTTCTTCGTACCGAAAACCTTTCGAATGATTTCAAAAAATCCAGACTTACGTCTCATCAAGTAAATATCCATATATCTACTTGAGTCATTTCTGAAGATAGATAAATCCACTACTTGCAACAACATTTATTGGACTACACACATCATAATGTATGATCACCAATATGTTCTTTGCTCGTTCCTTATGGCCTGTGAACGGTATTTCAGTCACTTCACTTTTCAGAGGAAAGTTGCAAGTGTCAGATGATTCAAAATCAAACGACTTCAAAATCCATCATAATGGAATTTTCCATGCGGGTTTCTCCAATGTAACCAAATGCAGTGCCACACTTGTGTGGTATTCTTTTAGTCTTGCGACATTTAGCGTCAGTGTTATGGATGTATCATATTACCATCAATATTCATAGCATACATCCCATCCTGTATGGAAGCATGGCCCTTCATGTTATTCATAACACTGAACATCAAAAGTTCTCTTATGAATAACCTTCTTGCAAAATACCTTATGCAAAGGGCTAGAGTGTATGAAACTCTAAATGAATTATGAAAGTAAATACAGAGGTAATGTATTAATATCAATATTCATAACATACATCTCATTCATAATGAAAGTATGGCCCTTATGTTATTCATCACATCGAACATCAAAAGTTCTCTTATGAATAACCTTCTTGCAAGATACTTTATGCAATGGGCAAGAGTGTAAAACTCTAAAATGAATTATGAAAGTAAATACATAGGGAATACACTAATGGAAGGTATAGTAACATTTACTATGTTCCCTGTGTGTATCTAAACCTCATTCCTGGCTAGTCTTTCAGGCCATAGTAGTTCTTACATCGAGTTGCAACAGAATGCAATCGAGCGGGTATCTTTGTGATTAACTCACAATACCCAAGAATTAGTGATTAACATGTTTAACCATAATTTTCAAGAACTATATCTTTGACCAGCCTTTTATACATCAAAAATTTGTATGACATTCATACATGAGCTGGATATTCCAGTCTTCTTTCCTTTTGCCTTTATACTTTTAACAGTTTAACTTTCAGTATTTCTCCTACTCTCAGAAGAAGCACCCAACTTAAGAGTGGCGTTAGCCCCGGACTTCCTAGGCGTGAAAGTCTTACTAACACCCTTCGGACACTTCCTTTCTCTTTAAGTTGTTGTTTTATTCACCTTTCATCATATGACAGGCGTTCTCCTGGATCCCTCTCTTATCAGTCTTATGCATAGTAAACTCCTTTACTAATAGTTTGCAAACAAACATTGCTTTGGATATCTCATATCTTTTAGCCTTTGTCTATCTCTGAAAATAATTTTCAGATTCCATGAATATCACATAACTATCCAAACTTTCGAAGTTCGGGTCTCATGGAAGCAAACATATTGTATTTGACTGAAAAGGAATTCTAGCTTTTGGATCGAAGGACGAGAGTCACATGATCCATAGCATTAGCGGGAGAATACCAAAAGCATGCGATAGGACAAAGTCCTTCTCGGCACTCTTGAGGACAATCCTCACATTACGTTACCAACCATAAAGTTTTAACCAGATATTTAACAACTATTCAATTTTAACAGGGAAGGTGGAAACGCGAGCCATTATTCTACAACTATTATGCAAACCACACTTAGACAGTGTTCAAAATTAATTGCACTGAGAATTAAACAAGTTAATTCTATAGTGCGCTCCCACTCAAATCAATATCTCTCATAATTGATTGTGAGTGATTCAAGACCCGCATATCCATTCAACGTCACGGTTCGAGATGAACACCCATGGCGTGAACTTCAATCGGTAGGCAAATTTGCCGATCACATCTCTATGCGATTCTTGTTCATCTTTCGATGCGTGTGTTCCGAGCTCATGACTTTCATGCCTGAATGTCAAGACAACCAAGTGATCTCGCTGCGAGGTCTCAACTCACCCGCCTCACACATCCCTAATCGTTCGCACCCATGGAGATCATGCAATGCCCCGAAAAGCTAGGTGCCGTGACGGTGCTACACTTGGGAGAACACTAACTACTTGATATTTCAGTGAGAGATCACCCTAATAAAAAGCGACTACTGCGCAATCAAGAAGGGTGCATCATAAGGGATAAACATCTCAGGCAATTCATAATAGCATGATATGGTATAGCCCTTTCTGACGGAGAAGTCTTTCATTTCTTCGTCTCCGGCATTCGCGTCGGTGTTCACCTTCGCGAAGATTGCCACCACCTTGTCGATGCACAAGATAATATTGCTATCTCTATAGCTAATAAAATAAGTGCATTACATAAGGTTGACACGCAGGTCATTAAAGTGCAATCATATGGCTCCAGCCATCATGCCGAATCATGACACGCAGGTCATGTTAATCAATTTACATCATATAGTCATCTCATACATAATCAAATTATTATGAACACTGCTATACCACATCACATGCACATGCAAACCATCCTGCAAAACCAAGTTAGACGCCTCTAATCGGTTCATGCGAAATTTTATTTTACGTGGCTTCTAAGGTTTCGAAACAAACCGAAGCTACCAACGTCCATCATCAAGCATGATAATCCAAGTCGCTAGATTAACATTCCAGGGTGTATGAAACACGAGATAATAAAATCTCGAGCCCCATACTAAACTTCGTCATACGCGTGACCCCCGTGCAGATCACATCTGCATTGCCCTTTCGTCTGCAAAATTTCATCTTTCTTTTTAACTACGGTGGAATTCAATGAACTGTTAGCACTTCGTTGATCAATCAGGATCGCGGATTGCCAGAACATTGAAACTCCACCATACTGTTATCAAGATCAGAAATATGCAAATTCGAGGGAAGCAACAAGAACATCGGGTAACAGACTTCATCTGGTACCCGCACAAATAATTTTCAGCAATAGATCTCATCTACTACCTAATTATATTGTGCAACACCCATACACCTCTATGTATTCTAGATCGCAACCTGCATCTACGCATAGCACGGCTCTTGATGCCACTGTAGGGTAACGCAGCAGAAAACAAAAATTTTCTGACCTACGCACCAGCCCAGGACCACTATGGAGACTGCATACAAGGTTTGATCATTTTCGTTACCGACTCGTAGCGCAGCGGAAGTAGAGTCGATGACGATCGGCGGTGCAGATCCCCGCAGCTAGGATTTTACAACCTCCCAACCGCGAGGATGTATACCCTCATCTGCCCCGCGGACAGCCCTCCGGGAGGCGGTCACACAGTCCCCCGGACGGTGTCGCGGACAGCCCTTCGGGAGGACCTCCGAAACTCGGACAGCCCTTCAGGAGGACCTCCAAAACTCGGACGGTCACACGGACAGCCCTTCGGGAGGCACTCTCGAACTAAGACCGAAACTACGATCTCTCTACAGAGTTGCACACATACGGTGTCATCTATCCGGCAGGGCTTCGCCGTCCAGAACTAGTTCCTGCCGGAACCCAGACAGCCTTTCAGCTCTACGAAACTATTTCGCTGGGAGGGAGAGAAGAATGCCAGATCATGCATGGCTTTGTGTATGAGAGCAAGAGTGTGTCTTATGGCAGCCCACACACCTCCTATTTATAGGAAACCCAAGGGGTAGGGTGGTTTTACAAGAAAACCCAAAACCCACATGGAAAGGAGTCCTTCCCAAGGACCTAAAAGGTGAAACCAAGGAACAAGGGGGACTCCATGAAGGAGTCCACCATGTGGCCGGTCACACCCTCATGTGGGGCCCCAAAATTGGCCCCTATCCATCCATGTCATCCCCAAGATCTTTTGGAGCAAAGCCCCAAAAGGTGGCTTTCCAAAAATATCCCAAAAAGCACTTTCACTATTCACGACGACATTTTTCAGCGTCTGATCGAACTGAAAATATTCATGTGGGCTTAGAACAATTTTAGTACCCACCAAAATAATTTTCAACGCGAGCCGGAACAATTCCGGTTTAGTGATTTCATCTGCGAAAAGCATCTGAAGCGGTTTCGGCAGCTCCGGAACATTTCCGGTTTTCATCCCGGAAAATTCCAGAAAGTTTCCAGAATGATTCTGGCACCCTCCAAGAATTATCAGGCATGTGCCAAAACCAATTTGACTTTATGGTATCCTCTGAAACAACTTTTCAGTTTCACCGGAACTCATCCGGTGACCTCTCTGCGGAACTTTTCCGCTGTCCGAAACTTTTCCGGCGTCCGAAACTTTTTCGGTGATTTTCTCTCAGACTCCCTGTCTAGTATTCAGCAGATAGATGACCCTTAAGCGTGTGACCCTATAGGTTCGGTGAAGCATAGACATGACCCGGAACCCCTTCCGATCAATGATCAACATCGGAGCCGTGGACACCCATATCGATCCCTATACCCACACGAATAAATATTCGAGTGAACCTCCAGTTGCCGTGAGCTATTCCTGTTGCTTCGCGATATGTTACAATTACCCGAGGTGAGAAACATCGGCATCCTCGTGGATCAACACTTGTCCACAATGCCAGTTACCTCATTGCCGGTATTGTTCTCTTTTCTCGTTCCCGTGTTCCGGCATCCCTGTGATCAAATCACCCTGTGTCTGGCCAGACGATGATGGATACCGTAACACCGAGAGGGCCCAGAGATATCTCTCCATCGTCGGAGGAGCAAATCCCAATCTTGAGCTATCAAGTCCCTTGACATACTTTTCCATGAACCCGTAAGCCGCCGTAATAGCCATCCATTTACGGATGACGTTTAACAAACCCCAAAGTTCATGAAGCAAGCATGAAGAAACTCGACACTCTCATGGTCTAAGGAATTATGCAAACATTAACTTCTCTGTGTTATTAACCATAAACTTATGACGAATGTATCTCATAGCATAACATCAATCGGGTCGATTCAACACAAGTGTTCTACCAACAATTGTGCCCTCAAAATTGCCGGCATAGCCATGCCCATGATCAGGAAAACAGGATCATCATGCAATACTTGAGCCAGTCATAGAGGCTTGACTAGGAATACATTTTACCGTTTATTATCCCACACGTGCAAATGAGTCTTCCTCCGAGCCTCGTGGTTATTGTAAACTCGAGAACCATAGCAGTTATAGCATGGAACATAAACCTAATTATGAACAGGGAGATAATCAATAACATTTATTATTGCCTCTAGGGCATATCTCCTACACAAGCCTAACCAAGGAATCAGCTTTTTCAGTTTTCTCATCAGGTTAAAGCTCTTCTAAAGCTAGTTTGGAAGCACAAACTCAACAGGAGGCGCCCACTCCCACATCAGGTTTACTAAATGGCAGTGTAGGCACAGGCGTCGGTGTCTTTCTCAACTTCTTGCAGGAACACAGGAATGTTGACGTACAGGTCCAGGCCTCGGCCCCGATGACAACTTTGCCCCTTCAAGCAAAAGTGCTGGCTCTCCTTCCTGCTGCCAAGATTACCCAACTCTTGCAGGTGGCTCATCCAACTTTCCGGACGGACAACCTTTCTCTGGCAAAGGTGTCACATTTCTAGGGAGATTAATGGAGTTGCCCACAATGATGCTCATCAGGTTCTTAGTTAGGCTACCGAACCTGTCTTTAGCTGCTTTGGTTCAGCTCACTGGATCTTGCTCTGCCCTGTATTTTCTATCCTCTCTATCTTGTTTCTACAGGGCTTTGTACTACATGCTGTATTCTGCTACTGAGCTGAATATATTGGCGCTTTGTGCGCCTTTCCTTGTTCAAAAAAAAGGGGGGAAAGGGAATGCAAGAGGAGGAAGAAGACGGTGGGAAGAAGCAGTGAGGGCATGTACAGTGGAAGCATCACTTTGGTGCTGCCCCAGCCTTTCCACATAGATAAATGCGTTAGAGCAGTAGCATGAAGTCCTAATCACCCATCTCTCTTCCTCCATCTTTTAATCATTCCAAAGCATGGCTGAAGGTCACGCATGTCTATACTTTTCTTCCTATCTCTCTACTTTTTCCAATTTTGTCAGGGAGGAGCCCGACTCTTCTACAGGAACCGGTTTGGCTCTGCAAGCGGCACAATACGTCATTTTGGACCACCCGAGCCGACGTGGATAGCTAGGGCAGCTGTCCACGGTGGAGCATTGGCCATGCCCTCAGTGAGTGAGTGAGTGGGTGGCAGGCATGTAGGGCCCACGCCACCCGTCCTTATCCGCTCTTTCTTCTCCAATAAGGAAGGAAAACAGAGCGAAGTTACGGCGGACCAGCACCTGGTGGCTCGGAATCTCCACCGTTCGCCTCTCTATTGGGATTCTCCCCTGTCAGCCTGTTGTCAGGCGTTGTCTCCTACTCATGCGCGTTATACATGCCGGACTTTTTCTCTGTTTTGACCCATTAACAAAAGATTATCATGATTTGACCCTTGCTTGAATGGATCCGACCTTTTTCGAGACGCCAGTAACCATGGCGTCTTGGTTACACGGGAGACGTCATGGTCTCCGACGTCTGGCCATAGCCCATCTCCTGATCAGTTTTGTTGACCGTCCGACGTGGTTACTAGTACTACCACGGCACTTGTTGTTTCTCCAAGTTCCAGTTACGCACTTCACGTGTTTGATTCATGCCGGTGGTACACTGGGCATCGTACACGCCTATACCTTCCGGACCTAAACGCCAAGGTTCATGGCGTCTGTCCTTTGCCACGTCGGACGATCAACAAAACTGACCAGGAGGTGGGCCATGGCCAGACGCCGGTGACCGTGGCGTCTCCCGTGTAACCAAGACGCACTCGAAAAAGATCAGATCCAAATTTTTTTTAAGCAAGGGTCAAATCATGTTAATCTTTAGTTAATGGGTCAAAAAAAAGTCCTATGTGTGTCTTAGGGCGGTAGGTGTAATGGTTTGGGACTTTGGGGCATCTGTTTGCCGTTGGGTCCACGTGTTATCACATGTTTGGCCCGGGTCCATGTAATATGGTCCAGTCGGTGGCAGCTGGTTCGATGTGGGGTAAATGCGAGAGGGAGTGGTGGATAGCAGGTGCCTAGTTAACAATGTTGACTTGACCTGACAATTGATACTGTTATGTGGGGCCAGATTAGTGTTTGCACGTCATGACGTGACAAAAAGGAGATGCTAAATATTTAATTCGTACGTGCAGCGGCGTCTGATTGATACTGCACCCAGTAAATAATGATCTAGTTGAGCATGCGTTTTGATTCGGGATTAATCAAGTGACTAATTGTTCACATGTAGATTGAGGTTTTGCCATGTAAATTAGTAATCCTTTCGTTTTTATTACTTCGCATATTAGCATTGTCCTAAGTCGAACTTTGTAAAATTTAACCAAGTTTAGAGAAAACAATATAAACAATTACAATAACAAAATATATATGGTGCAAATATATTTAGTGATGAATCCAATATTATTGATTTGGTATTGTAGATGTTAATAATTTTTTCTATAAAAGTGGTCAAAGTGTAGAAAGTTTAACTTAAGACAGAGCTAATATGCGAAGTAAATAAAAATGGAGTATATGTCACCAAAGTAGTGTGTAATTATAGATTGAACGTCCTTAATTGGATAAATCAAATTTAAATCACCGTTTTTATTGATAATCAATTTTAAACCTTTATGGACTAGCTATTTTTTAATTGTAAAACTTGACATGTATATAAATTAATATCTAACTGTGTCCATGCTGCTATGTTAAATCTCGTCCGTGCCGCCCTAATCTTTACCTAATAATAATAATAATAATAATTTAATATATATATATATATATATATATAATATAATTTTTTTAATAATAAAAGGGCTATTGCTTCTTACCACCGTAATTTCGTCCGTTTTTTGTCCGTCCACCTCGCCCGTCCACCGCTGAAACGAATTCAGATTTTTTTTCTATCCGAGGTGGTACTAAAATTTTGTGCGTCCGCCCGTTAGAAAATAAATACGTCGCCTCCCTATGCTTGTACATCCGGCTGGGCCTTGGCCCAAAGAAGTATATGCAATGTTTCGTCCATCCTGATCCTTGCTAAAATACCTGCATGTGCCTGAGTCGCATGATGGCTTCACGTATTTAAAAGTACCACCTCGGTCTTTCACATCCACCTAGACCAGTTAATATACCTCTAGGAAACTAGCACTCACGTGACACCTGAGACGTGGGAAAACAGCGAGAGGAAAAGCAGGCATTCATGAGACGACGTGGGAAAACACCAGGAGCAAAAGCACGCACGCACGCATGCATGCACGGCCAATCAAAGAGGGAGATGCCTCACGTATAAGTATATACTAGCAAACATGTCCGTGCGTTGCAACGGAAGAAATCAAACCCACATGCCCTTACCCATTGAGCATGGCTAAATACATCAGCATCATGCCCCTAACATAATAAACATGACTAATACCTCATCCTCGGGTCCACGTCCTCCATTTCAATATGACATCAGACTCATGTTTATATTTGTCCTCTTTGCTGTTCTCGCCGCCGATACTCACAATACCAGTTGTCAGTAACCAAGGTTGGCCAGGTCCAATAGCTAGATCGTTGAGCCTCCTTCGTGTCCGGCGAGATCAAGAGTGTTGAACAAAGATATTTTTTATCATCATGCTAATATAATAGGGAAACGCATTGCACCATGTTATCATGTAAATGGAGTAGTTTGTGTCGGATAGACCATGAAACCTTAGTTGGACTCTTCATGCATTGTACGTGGGTTTGGGACGGGTGTCATTGGGCCGAGCGAGGCTGGTTGTACGTGAAGATGTGACGGAGAAAAAGTTTCCTTCCATATCCCTAGTTTAATAAATTGAACTAAACAATGCATTTGTGGGCATATTTCAAAAATTCACCCAGTTTTATTAGTAGTTATAGATAGACAAAATGTTAGCTACAGTACTCTTAGTTTTCAAAATTTGTTCATGTTTTGAAAAAATATTTGCATTTTCATATTCAAAGTTAAAAAAATGTTTGTAAATTCAGGAAAAGCATTCACTACAGTACCTCCTAGTTTTGAAAAGTTGTTTGTGTTTTCAAAAATATTCAGGTTTCAAAAAAATAAAAAGCAAAAAATTGCTCCTTCTTTTAAAATATTCGGGTTTAAAAATTTTGTTCACAACTTTGCAAAATATTCGTGTTCTAAAATATATTCACTTGGTCAAAAAACATGTTTTTCTTTTGCTCTCGGTATCCAACTCGGCTGGTAGTTTACTTTACGTTACCCTGCCATTTAAACAATAAGTCTTGTGTAGTATAGTGGCTGGCATCTTGAGTTCTCCAGCGTGAATGCCCAGGTTCGATTCCCTAAGGTGGATAGTATTTTTTTGTGGACCTCTTTTAACTGGCACGAGCTGTTGGTTTGGTAATGGGCCGGCCCATTGCTGATGCATACATCGTATGTTTTTCTGGCACAAACGAATCGGGAGAACCAGCGAACGTTCGAACCAGAAAACGTCTAGGTGCAGACGGACCAAAAATCATCCGGGTCCCACCGTAAACCAAAAAAAATGGAGAAACGATCCGTCCTTTAATATTAGATAGAGATAGAGATACGAAAGAAAAAAGGGACCTTCCCCCGCACAGCCCAGCTGTCGTGCACACTGGCCCCGGCGCACACCGGGAGTGCATCGTCGTGCGGAGAGGCAACGCTGTGTGGATAAGGGAGCTCGGTGGGGATTTTTGGTCTATTGCTTTTTCTAACCGATCAGAAGCTGCTGGAAGCTATGTGTGCTACCGATTGAAAAAATAAATCTGAATGAGTACCGATTATAAGAGTGATTCACATACAAGAGATCTCTTACGATTTTTGTAGGATGCGAATAGGCAGCGTCGATCGCATATGTAAAAAGCATCCTCACCATCCACTGTCACGTCGGACGGAAATCGTACTAGATTCTATCGCATGTGAAGTAATTTCGCCGATTATAATTACCTGATGTTTTTTTTGCGGGTAATTACTTGATGTTTGTTGTTACTGTCATAGTTTAATGTACATGCCCAGTGGCGATTTCACTAGGGGGGCTTCAATAGGCTTAAGCCTACCCTCAAAAAATCCTATTTCAGCTAAATATACCACTTGACAATTATACTAAGGCGTTTAACATGTAAATTGCAATGCATTTGCTAATTAGACTTAGAAACTTGATGTTTTGAGCCTACCCTTCAATTTCGTTCTAGATTCGCCACTGTACATGCCTATGACATCTTATGAATACATTATCACATACAATAATTAAAAGTGAGTGAAATATTGGAACTAGATATTTCTCAAAGGGAGAAGGTATTTGGAGCTCACTCACACTTGCTGACAATTAAGATATTCCTCAACTCTGGATGTCACCGGTATCTTTGGTGAGATAGGGAGGGGAGAGGGAGGGATGAAGAGTAGAGAGAATGCGACAACACTCCATCTTGCTCACGTTATGTTTCGCCCCGACACGCCAGCTAGGATAGGGGAGCACTCCCCTCCGTTTTACTATCTCTCCTGCAGCTCTGTGTGCCCTAATCATGATCCCCAACGAGGCGGCAATGTGTCAACAAAAGAGCGCCAAGCATTGTAAACTCTTTTACCTTTCGGACATCATTTTTTTAAATGCCAAAGTATAAATATGAATTAATGTTAATAGGGATGTGGGATTTGTGAGCTGCTAAACTGATGCGAGAGTGTGCGACCCGACGGACATGCACGACGCGGCAGTTTGGCTGGCGCTAGCCATCGGCCGACCACATAGTGCAACAGCTCGGCGGCGAGGCGGACCAACACAGAGGAGCGGTCTGCGTGGCGGTGACCACACACCATGGCTACCCGGCCTCGGCGGCGGGTGTTGTCCACCAGCCGGCGATGAGGACCTACAACTTCAGAAGGACCTGCAACCTCACGTACATGCTAATCAGACTTAGCACATGTGCTTGCAATCAGGTATATATGGCCTTTCTGACCGAATTGCCATATTTTTGTCATCTTGTGATCTCATGGGCAATCGAGCGTGCATGCTTGCGAAACCTCAATTTTGTTGCTTGCAAGAGCCTCTTGTGAAGGTCCGCTAGACTTAATTCACCTCCCGCCTCATCAGATCGGGAGATGAAGCCGTTGTTATATTAGTCAAAGGAGGTCACCACAAAGACGCAATGACTTAAGTGGCAAGGCGAGCGTCTAAATGCAAATTATTCATGTTTCGATGTTGTGCGTTCGATTTCGATCAGAAAGCCGAGGGAAGACAGATACATGGATACATGAAGTCTCCCGGATGCATAGGGTATGTCCCATTAAGTTCCCTCCAATCAGTTCTGTGCATATGATCACTCTCAATCGGTATATCATTTTTATCATCAGCACCTCGTTATTTTTCTCCCGTTGCAACGCGCGGGCATTTGTGCTAGTAACGTACTAATAAGCATTAGTTTCTACCGTAGTTCTACTTCGTACGTCAGTTTCCTTCGTCAGCGAGCGAGGCCAAGCGAACGAACCAGCCCATGTGTTGTGTGGCCCAGGAAATCCGGCCCACCTATCCCACCTAGCGAGGGGAATTGAACTCGAAACCTCCCGTTCAGTAAGTAATATCACGGCCAACTAAGCTAACGTCTTGTGTGTACAAGGGAAGGTTGAGGCTGATATTAAATAGTCCCACCTCGCTGATTTACATCCAATCTATCTCATTTATATACGTCTTTAATTTCCCGGGTATCAGGAAGTCTCTCGGAGATCATGATAAATGAGGAAGGAACGACAGGCTAATTAGAAGAGAAATAAAGAAGGAAAGAGGGGCAAATACACGAGAAATAAAAGAAGGAAAGAGGTGATTACACGAGAAATAAAGAAGGAAAGAGAGGCTAACGCTTCCATATGTGGGGTGGGCTATTAAACGGATGCTTGAGACAAGCATGCATCCTGCATAATTTAAGGAGGACACGACATGACAGAAATAAGGAATGCGAAGAGAGGGATAATATATCTATATACATGTGCTGCTGCATATAATTTAAGGACAGAAAAAATAAGGAAGGACATACGCAAAATAAGGAAGTGATCTGCTGCTAAGATATTGACGGTTGGAAATGATACCCTGATTGATGAATGAAAAATCTAGAAGAGATAGAAGAGGACCAGAATAATTCAAATTGCACGTTGCCAGATTCGAAACATGTGTGGCTGATAGTTTTTAACTGAATTTGGTGTTTGTTTGTGTCCTTCCCGGACTGGTACTACTACGACAATTAGGACTAGACAATGTTGAACTAACATATACACACATGTTAGCACACACACGGGAAGCATATATACCTGGACGGCCTATGAAGTATACAATGAAGATTTACACACGGAAGAACAATACAAAACAATCTGTTTATAGACACTGTTGATCTCACCTAGATACACGACTACGTAATAAAGCAAACTTTGTTTTGTGCCAAAATAATGAGACAAAAGAAGATAAGCTGCTCTAGGCACCATATTGCTATGACATGTTGAGCCACACCAAATAACTAGCTCCAGTTTCTACAGTATCACCACTAGATATTTATGGTTCCAGGTGATATGTCTCTATTGGACAACAACAGGGTCTATGCAATAATACAGAAGATCTAAAATATCCTCCTTCAAATGGCCAAACTCCAATTAGTTCTGTGCCAGATTTATTTAGAGTGTAACAGCTTTGCCAATTGCAAAGCAAAAGATAGATACCATAATTTAGAACTGGAAAATGGCATCATAGCCTGCAATGTTTAATGCAGAAGGTGAGATGCAAATCAGTAAAGGAGAACGGAGAATCCATTATGCTACTCTTTTTGCCATGCTTATGTTAGAAGATGTGGGTGCATAGACAGAAACATTAAAGAAACTCCCATAGCACAAAGTGATATCTCTGATAACTACAACAAAGCTCACACTCGCAAGTAACAGTTTTGACACCCTAACCCAGCATCAAAGACTACAACACATAGTAAGATTGTTGTCCCTTGACATCCCTTATTGTGTTATCTAATAGTTCCAAATAAATTAAGTGGTACATGAAGCTTGGTGATATGGTAGAATACCTGGAATAACAGCCCATGTTGTACCATTGGTCCCTCATGACATTGGACAGGAATGCAGCAGTCTATCCTTTCCTCTTGGTGCCGGCCATATGGACAACCTACAAACACAATCACTTAGATCAATCCTTCCATTGTTCGCACTTTATCCATGGTCCGGGGATTCTAGGTAGGGGACCCAGGCCAGCATGCCTCCCCGTTCATGTTTTTTTAGTCTAGAAACCAAAGCCTAAGATCAGCAGTAACACAACGTACACCACGGCAGATCGCCGGCATGTTCCCGTGGAAAACGACGCTGTGGAGATGATTCCGGATGGTCCACAGGAGCAGCAGGCACACTGTGTCCCAGTGCAAGGCCGGCGACGGCGCAGGCGGCCGGACCTCCCAGATGGAGTGGTAGCTCACACCTTCCCCGATTCCGACGGCGCGCCATAAGTGGGTGACGCAGCAGCAGTCAAAGAGGAGATGATCTGTTGTTTCAGAGGACCTGCAGCAGATCTCGCACCGATCCTCATCCTGGATGTATTTGATTTATCACCACGCTGCTATAACCCAAATATGACCCCATCTACCCTCTGATCTAACATAGGTCCCGTAATCACTCAGATCAATCGTTCTCTTCTTTGCGCTATCACAATTCGATTCCGAATGCTTGAGTCAGTCTAAGTACCTGAACCCGAGGGAGCAACAGAACGAGCCAACCACGCCACTGGTGTCGGCGAGCACGGTAGGCACGCCGGCCACTGCATCCCAGTCGGCTTAGAGATGTCTGCCTCCCGCATCGAGGCCAGCACCTCATTCTCCAGCCAGCGCTCCACCGCGAACGGTACAGGACGCACACTCCTGCTCCTCCCTGTACACCACCACGGGGTGGCCGCGAGTTGCTGGTGAAAGAACATGTGCTGCCCCCATGTTTGGTTTTGGTAATTGATGACAATCTCTATGGACTAATGGTTGCCTTGAGTTATATTTGAAGGGTTTGTCCATAGGCATTGCTTGAAGACCATTTGTTGGTTTCAAGGTTATTAGAAGAAGAATATGTGTTGACCAAGGTTATTCATGGAGTTATCCAAAGATTGGTCATGTTGATCAACACACAAAGCGTAGAAGATGTACCGAGTGGGATCAAGTGATCTCACGGTATGGTAAGCATTGTCCATTACGCTTTGTGTACTAACCCATGTTCTATGCGAGAGTTTTATGTGGGGTTAGGTATGTTTCCATGGGCTTGCGTCAAGAGGAAGATCTCATTCAACCCATGAAGGATGACATCAAGTGGTGATCGTCATCAACATTGCGGTGTGCAAGTTCAAGTGGAGCATCACGAAGAGATCACATGCTTGAAGCTTGCCGTCCATTGTGGTGACAATGGACTTGTGAAGATGTTCCAAAGAGTGGCTCACCCATAGTGGAGTATGGGGGAGCAATCAACTAGTCTTCATCGAGCCGGCGCAATCAAGAAAGGTGGTCCAACTTGAGGAGGTCAAGATCGTCATCATCTAGCTCAAGTGGACTATGCGCAAGGCAAAGGTTTGCCCTTGATAGGTTTTCTATTTTACCGGTCTCATGGTGGTAGTTGGGAGACCGGGTTTTAGGATCGATAGCCGTACTATCAAGGGGGGCTCTCAAGTGAGTAGCTTTATCGTATCATTCGTAGAGAGCTCAAACCATTGCATCCTTGCATCATCTTTCTTGGTTCGTGTTTGGTGTTTCTCTTTGTGAGTCTTTGAGCTTTTGGTCATCTTCATGACAAGCTCGAGTTCATCGAAAACGGAGTTCATATATGCATCTTCTATGATGTTTTCGATGTTGGAGTTTATGCCGGTTCTTCATTCATAGAGGTTTATCATCTCTATATGTTAGGCATATCTCCCCTGCCACTTCATTCATCGCTGTTTGGATAGTACTCGTTGTCTTCTATCCAACAAGCTTGAGTTTGCTCAATTCGGAGCTCATTTGCAGAAGTTATGGCAGTTCTGGTTTTATTTGTATCCTCTGTTTTCTGTGGATTTTCAGTAGCTTGCAAGCGGTAGTACCGCTGGTGCCCACGGTAGTACCGCTGGTACTTCCGTGGCACTACCGCTTGGGGTTTCCCCGAGCGTGCAACTCTCTGTTGCCAGTTTGCCATTCACGGTAGTAGAGCGGTAGTAGCACGGTAGTACCGCTCTGGCGGTACTACCGCCCTTACTACCGCCGCCACTACCGCTTGCGGGGTTTCTTTCTGTGCACGTCTCTGTTGCCGTTTTCTGTTAAACGGTAGTAGTGCGGCAGTAGTGCGGTAGTACCGCTCAGGGCGGTAGTACCGCTCTGCTGGGCGGTAGTACCGCTTGGTGCGGTACTTCCGCCCTCTACTACCGCTTGTTTTTCGCAGAGTGTGCAAGCTTCTGTTGCTCTTTTCGCTTTAGCGGTAGTACCGCTTAGTTGAGCGGTAGTACCGCTTGGTGCGGCACTACCGCTCCAGTCCCGTGTTCTCGCCTGCTGTTTTTGAATTACTACCGCTTAAGCGGTAGTACCGCTTGTACGCGTCCAGCACGGGTAACGGTTGGATTTGGGGTGGCCCTATAAAAGGGGTCTTCTTCCCCAACGGTTCTTTTATCCTTTGAGCTCATTTCTCCCCCCATTGTTGACCTTCTTGAGCTTGCCTATCTCTCAATCCCTCCAATGATTCTTGCTCCTTCTTGAGGGAAAAGAGAGAGGAGATCTAGATCCACATTTCCACCAATCACTTTCTCCTCTAAGTGAGGGGAACCCCTTGGATCTAGATCTTGGAGTTCTTGGTGTTCTCCTTGTTCTTCCTCTCACTTTCCTCCATAGCTTTTGTTGCTTTGGTGGGATTTGAGAGAGAGGGACTTGAGCACTTCGTGTGTTCTTGCCATTGCATTAGTTGCATCGGTTTGAGTTCTCCACGGTGATACGTGGAAGTTAGTAGTTGAGAAGCTTATTACTCTTGGGTGTTTGAGCACCCTAGAGCTTGTTCCTCTTGGGTGCCTTGGCGCCCTAGACGGCTTGGTGGTGCCTCGGAGCTCAATCATTGTGGTGTAAAGCTCCGGGCAAGCGTCGGGGTCTCCAATTAGGTTGTGGAGATCGCCCCGAGCAATTTGACGGGTACCGGTGACCGCCCCCAAGGGTTGCCAAAGTGTACGGGTTCGGTGACCGCCCTCAAGGGTTGCCATTTGTACGGGTTCGGTGACCACCCTCAAGGGTCCCTTAGTGGAATCACGACACCTTGCATTGTGCGAGGGCGTGAGGAGAATACGGTGGCCCTAGTGGCATTGTTGGGGAGCATTGTGCCTCCACACCGCTCTAACGGAGATTAGCATCCGCAAGGGTGTGAACTTCGGGATACATCGTCGTCTCCACGTCCCTCGGTTATCTCTTACCCGAGCCCTTTACTTATGCACTTTACTTTGTGATAGCCATATTATTTCTTGTTATATATCTTGCTATCACTTAGTTGTTTATTTTGCTTAGCATAAGTTGTTGGTGCACATAGGTGAGCCTAGTCGATTTAGGTTTTATGCTTGTCAAATTAAACGCTAGTTTTATTCCGCATTTGTTCAAGCCTAAACCGTAATTATTTTAAAGCGCCTATTCACCCCCCCCCCCTCTAGGCGACATCCACGATCTTTCAGCTGGACAACAATCCAAGCCGACGGAGAGCATCTTCAGCTGCGCCGACACATGGGGGCGGAGGGTGTGGGCGCTGGTGCGAGCCCACGGCGGGGAGAGGAGGCGACGGCCCTGGCCATGGCTGTGTGCGGGGTGGGGATGAGAGTGGCTGTGAAGTGAGATGGGATGCGGTGGGGAAAGAAAGCGAGACTAGATTTTTTTTCCTTTTTTTTGAGAAACCATTTTTCCCCGATAGGTGATACAGTATAAGTTTTTTTTGAGACATAAGTTTTTTTTTTAGAGAATTTGAGACATAGTTTTTTTTTAGACTCATTTGAGACATAGGTGATACAGTATAAGTTTTTTTTTGAGCGGGGGTGATACAGTATAAGTGATTGCGTGGAGAGGTGACCCCACGTAGGCCGAACAGCAGCTGCTCTAAAAAAACGTAGGCCCAGCACGGTGCGACTCAACATGCTCTATATGACTATATTTTTCTTTTTCTTATTTATATTATATTATATATGTGTTATTTTTTTAAATAAAAGTCACATAGATGGATTATGACCGGTATAGGCACCGATCGTAATGATGCTGGATGGGACCAAAAATTCACCGACTTTTAACAAAGCATACATATAATTGTCCCTTTTATTCTTATGTCTGTTGCATTGATAATATTTACAATTTATTTCTATGTCTCACATGTGCTCGACATTCATAATGAACACACTTAACCCTATATATCTTGGTTGTGTTTCTTATATGAAATGGAACAGGGGAATAGATCCCTGATGATCTAAAAACCCTAAGACGATGTTGTTGGGAGAGGTCGAAAACTCACCAAGATATATAAATATACACTTTAAACGAAGGCACTTTCATTATTTTCATAATTTCATGTTGTAATATTTTTTATACACGTTGAATTTGGCATGCACTGTGTTTACATACGGGATGAGAAAATACTAGAAGGGTTGATATTTATAACAATACAATCATAAGTCGCATGCGACATCCACGTGGTGAATTACAGTTCATTTGATCGATATCTCTATATATAATCTTGTTGTGCCGTGGCAACGCACGGGCATTCTACTAGTTAATATCTAACTGTGTCCATGCTGCTATGTTAAATCTCGTCCGTGCCGCCCTAATAACGTACCAATAAGCATTAGTTCAAATACAGTGCGGCACAACACAGTTGGAAGATACGATAGATATGTTCCGTTTTGTCACGTGCGATCACCAACTAAAACTTGCAGTGCGAGTAGCCTCGTTTGATCTTTGATGGTTTTCGCTGCACCATGCATGGTCCATCGATAGTCAAGGGCAGCACAAGTCAACTTCGGGCAGAACCAGTACATTGGGACAGTTGCCGGTGATCTGTTTGTGTAGCTAGATTCTGTCACACTGAATACACGGGGCTTTCCCCATTGCATGTGCTGCTGCTGCGAGAATACCGGGACAGCACGGATCCCCATTTCATGTGAACGACGCAGATTAAGGGCCAGTTCTTTTGAGCTGTGGCTTATGCATAAGCTGCGGTGAAAAAAAATTCCTTGATAAGCTGCAATGAAAATAACCTCCCTAGAATAAGCCATCCAGTTCTTTTTGTCTGAGTTTATGTTCTGAGTTCTCTGCTGAAAAGTCTACGATAGCCCTAAACTGTAATTGTATGACATTTAAGGGCATGTTTGGTTTCGAGCCAAAAAAAGGGCGTTGACTGGGCGCTAGGCTTGTATTTGGATGGACGCCAACTATTGGGCTCGCCCAAGCTGCGTCCAGTCCGCCAGTTCATTTTCACGCCAATAGTTGGCTGAGGCGCGGGCGAGCAAAAGGTTCGCCAACTTTTTGGCGTGCCCACGAGTTGGCAGGCCAGCTATGGGCATAATCCAAACAGCCCCTAACTACAGTTTCTGTATATTGTAGCAGCAACTTGGACAACTTCATTCATACTCTCTTGCACTTGCAAAAATGCTAGCAGGACCAAACCAAACAACAATCAAAATGCTAGTGTGTAACACCCCTGTAATTAAGATACAGTGAACTCCCACTAATTATGCCAAGTCAACATGTGTTTGCAGAACCTGATCACCATTGGTTTCATATCTCATTTCAAATTCCACTTCAAATTGGAAATCAAAATTTTACTTCATCAAACATGAAAATAAAAATGTATGTAATATTGCAAATAATCTCTAAGTAATTATGTTAAGGAAAACATCATCCCAAAGGTTCCCAAGATGCCCCTAACAATAAATAGACTGGACCAGTAGCACCTAAAAGACCCGTTTAAATTCAAACACAATTCAAATGGATTCAAAATGACCCCAAACTTTGTGGACAAGTTCTAAATATTGCAAGGTATTTATGTGACAAGTTTCACTTGCAACAAAATTTATTTGGATCAAAAAGAAATTACAAAAACAGAAACTAAAACTGAAAAAAAGGAAAAAGAAAATAGAAAAATCTACTATGCACTTAAAGCCTGCTACTACAGTAAACAGCCCAGCCCACCACCAGGGCCTTTCTTCAACCTGTGTACAGAGGGAAGCCAGGGCCACGGCGCGCCCATCCACGCGCCCGATGATGCCGTCTCGAACATCCGGTGCATCCGGGGGTTGGTTAAGATCACCCCGAACCCCCAGGACAACCCTAGCCTCCCCATTATTCCCTCGCTCGCTCTCTCTCTCAAAATTTGTTCGTGCCCGAGCGTTGGTCACCGTCGCCGCGTCGATCCCGCGGCCGCCGGCCTCCCCTCGTCGCGCCAAGATGTCCAGGAGCTCCACCATCGTCGACTCCTTCGCCTACCTCCGTTGAATCAAGCTAGGAGGCACCGTACGCTCGGTATCGAGCCGGTTTCCCGCCACGGCCGCCGCATCTCGTCGTCGAGTTCGTCACGTCCGGCCACCCCCGCACTCCCTGACCACGTCCACGAGCTCCGCGGTGAGTTCCTCTGCCGATTCCCCTCATTTTCCCCTTCGATCCGTCGCCGTAGCCTTCGCCTTGTGCTCGCCATAGTCGCCACCATAGCTCTGCGTCCGCGTACGCGCGCCGCAGACACGTCCGCTTGCTGCTGCTGCTCCTCGCTACTGCTGCTCCTTGCTGCTGCTCCTCGCTGCTGCTGCTCCTTGTTGCTGCTGCTGTGCTGCTGTTGCTGCTTTGCTTGCTGTGCTGCTTGCTGCCGCAGCTGCTGCTCCTTGCCGCCGCTGCTGCCGCTGCTAGGGCTGCTGCCTGCTACTAGCGCCGCTGCCGCTGCTGCCGCAGCCGCCCGCTGCTGCTGCTGTTGGCCATGGCCGCCGTGGCCCTGTGCCCGTGCGTGCTAGCCATGGCTGGCCTGTGCTGTGTGCACGGCCCTGCGTGTGGCTGGCTTGTGCCACTGCACGTCGGGCTGGCCCAATTAGTTAGGCTAATTGCTTTTTAGTTAGGGGTTAATTAGTAATTAGATTAGCCTAATGTACAGATGACATGTGGGCCCCTTTTAATTAGGTTAGTTTTTATTTAATTGGTTAGGTGTAGTCTATGCCATGTGGGCCACACCTTCCCTTTTGACCAGTCAAATTGACTTGGTCAATTCGGATTAAATTAAATACAGAAACTCAGAAAATCATTTAAAACTTTGAAAATTCATATAAAATAAACCGTAACTCGAATGAGAAAGCTTTATATATGAAAGTTGATCAGAAAAATATAACGTATCCGAATATGTCATCCACATGTATGACCAACCCCTCGAATATAATGACCGTTGAACATTTGCTACCGGACCCGCTAAATGAATAGTGCTTGGGGTTGGGAAAATATTCCCAAATATTTTCCCACTTCAATTAAAATGCTTAGTAATGCATTAAAGCATATCACCAACACATATTGTCGTGACATACATCTGTGTTGCATTTGATTGCTTTGTTATTTATTGTTTCCCCCTTCGTTACTTCCTTTCCGGTAGACCTCGAGACCACTGTAGATCTGGTGATCGGCTACGCTTTCGAGGATTCCTTTTCATCTGCAGAGCAACCAGGCAAGCAAAACCCCCTTGATCATTCTTATATCGCCTATTCTTTCTCCCTACTTTCATGCATTAGGTATTATTACCGATGTTGTTCGGTAGATCCCATTCTGTTGCATCGCCTGATTTTGTCGCCTCTCATAAATACTTTACCTGTTATCCTAGCATGACTAGATTAGATATGCTGGTGTTCCATCAGTTGGCCCTATACCCTTGTCCGTTTGCCATGCTAAACTATCAGGCCGTGATCCCCTTTGGGCGATGATCACGGATATACTTATACTACTACACTAAACATGTTCATACTAAAGTCGGGTTGGCTCGGAGAGCTCCCGCGAGTAATGATATGTTGAAGTCGGGTCGGCTCGGAGGTATTCATGGTGGCGGCTGGCTGTTTAGCGGTACCACCCCGGATGTGGTGGTAGCTCGGGTTCTGTTCCGACAGCCGACACGAAACATGCACTGTGGCGGAACGACAGGGCAGGCGGAGACAATCCGGAGAGAGAGGTGGGCCTGGACCCTAGTCGTCGTCCGCGGTTACTTAACAATAACACGCTTAACGAGATTTGGGTATTTGATCTGAGTTGGCCACTGGCTTATACGCACTAACCGCCACGCGAGATAACGGTTATGGGACCCTCGGCGTCGTCAGTTCCTCCCGAAAGCTCTGCCAGATGCCTAGTTCAGAGATGCGACCGGGCTGGCAAGCAGATCCATGATGAGTTCTGCTTGGTCCCGACCCTGCACGTAACGACCCGGAGCAGTTAGGGTGAGCGGCCGAACATCCCTTTCGTGCTTAGGATGTAGACCAGCGGGGACCTCTCTGGAGAGCCTAGGTAGGACTTCGGCGTGTCGATCACTCTGAGGCTAGGCATTACCCAGGAAAGTGTGTCCGGACAGGGGTGATCAAGCGTGTTGGGCAACGTGGTGCACCCCTGCAGGGAAGTTAATCTATTCGAATAGCCGTGTCCACGGTAACAGGACGCTTGGAGTTGTATCCTGATCTCTTACAACTATAACTGGATACTTAATGAAATACTTAACTGTTATAAGGCTCGCGGATCTTTCTCGCAGGGAGTCGAGGAAGGATCTCAGGGTACTGTATTGTTATGTTAATTACAAGTTGGTATCGTATGCGCTCATACTCCTTCTTTGCTGCAAGATACTCTCCTCTCGTCTATTGCTGCAAGATGGTGGCCCTTGTGTTACATAGAGCTTTCTCCCTCTGCTCTGACATTTCTGCAGTATAGTCCATAGATATAACCCCCTCCTTTGATACCGATGCATATGTAGTATAGATCTGATGTAAGTCTTGCGAGTACTTTGGATGAGTACTCACTGTAGCTTCGCTACTCTTTTCATCCAACTCGGTTGCTGCTATCAGATAGTAGCCTCCCGAATGCAGGTTCCATCGCTGATGACTACTACATGGAGCTCGACGTCGCCGAGTAGTTTGGAGGTCCCAGGCAGGAGGCCTGCGCCTTTTTGATCTAGAGTCGCTGTTTGTTTTCGCCTTCTTAAGGCACCTTTGTATTTATCTGTAGTCAGACCTAACTCTTGGTGTAATATTGGGTCTTACGACCCCTGTTTGTAATATAAATGTTTCTTTGTTTATTTTTGTGTCGTAGAGTTGTGTTGTGGTACTACCGTGAGACACCGTTCGTGATGGTGCAAGCTGCGTGGATGATTAGTGCACGGTCAGGTTCAGGGGCGTCACATAGTGCTTGCATACAAATTTCTGAATGCATTTACTAGCAACATTCATCCTTTTTTACAGCAAGTAGAAACTTAGACATGACCAAAAACTAGGTGCACATGAGCACTGCACTGAAGATATGTCAATAAAAATTAGCTACATGTATATCTATGTATACAGTTACCTGACATGTAACTGAAAATTTCTCATGAAAATTCATATGCATCTCTGAAATAGAATTTGAAATAGGCAAAGAGAATACTACTCCTAATCGCCGTGAGATTGTCAAGCATTTGCTGCTCGATGGACAATCAGAGAACTAGCGGTGGGTGGCCATGGCGTCCAGAGAAGTGCAGGTGCCGGGCGTCGGGGCAGTGCGTTGACGACGGTGGTGATGTACCAGGGGCTTCTCAGCCATGGGAGGAGAGTGGGGCGGAGTGGGCGTCGGGGAGGAGCAGCCGGTGTCGATCCAGGCGGGGAAGGGGGTCAGCGTCGATCCAGGCAAGCTCGGAAGCCGACGTCCACGAGCGCTGGAGGCGGGCAGCCATCCTGCTTGACAGAGGGGTAGCCGGGGTGGAGCAGAGCAGAGGAAGGCGGGGGGAGGAGTGCGTGTACCCAGCACCGCCGGCGTCCATGTCGTCGGCATGGAAGGAAGGCGCGCCGGGAGGCGGGGTCAGCGGCGGCGGCTGGAGGCGGGGTCGGCGGCGGTGGGGAAACCCTAAAATTCAATCACGGGAGGAGAGGGACGACAGGGCGCGGGGCGCTGCGAGCGTTTTTTTCCTTCGGGGCTAGTACACGGGAGGGGTGCGGTGGCATTTCAGGCGTAAATGTGTGCAAATGCGAAGGCAAAGGGATATACCGTTTCGTTTTTTAAGTGATTGCCGCGAGAAGCTGCCCTACCCCCAGCTTTTTTCCATTATGAAGAAAAGGGCTGTGGAAATAAGTTAAGCTCCATCCCTAAAATGAGTTCTTTTGGGCTTTTGGCTTATTTTCACAATAAGCTGAAATAAGCTGCAAAAGAACTGGCCCTAAGTCCTATGGGGTGTTCCTCCTCCACAATGAATTTTCGGGAAAGCCGCGCCTTACTACTCTCGTCCTCTCTTTCTTCCGCACTGTTCACTCCGTTCGGGTTTATTAGGTCACCTCTTATTTATTTTGGATCAAAGTTTGACCATAGATTTAACAAATAAAATGTAAACTATATGTCACAAAAATTATACCGTGGGAAATCTCTTTCAAATACAAATACAACAATATACTTTTTGTAGCACATACTTTATGTATTTTGTTAGTTATACAGATGGTCAAAATACCAGCGGGCTAATAAACCCGGGCGAATGGAGTAATAACCAAAGCTTTTTTCCTTTCTGGATGTAACACACAAGTAGAGTATGCGTTTAGCATCCCAAGAGGCAGTAAGCATGATGCAAAGAACCCTTCTACAACACAATAAAGCATCCGATGAACTTTTTTCCCCAAATGATAAGTGCCACACATGTGGCACAAAGGAGTTCGGCCCACACGTTTTTCTTTCTCTTCCACATATGCATGCACACAAGGATGAAACTGATGATGTCAGCAGGAATCTTTTTGTATTTTCAATTTTTAAAATATTTTATCTGTTAAATGAAAAATCCGATAAAAATCCGTTTTCACCATTAAATCCGTCGCGACGAGATCTTCAAAACTAGATCTCATATTGATATGTTTCGACGACTTTTTTTTGTTCAAAAGTTACCATGTCTATAGTACGTAAATTACCATGGTGTTTACAATGAAGTTGCCATGATTTGTTTCAACTTTTTTCTTCTTCTAGATTTAAAAATACCATTGTATTTCAACTACTTTTCACTCATCAGCGAGGATCCCGGTGAGCTGCGGCGACGGCCCATGGACTCCGAGCAGATATCCGGCCGGGGGAGGGGGTTGATGCGCGACATGCCGGGCTCCTGGGACACGGATGCGTTGAGGAGATTCTCGGGTGCATCTCGATGTGCGGCGGCGGGGGGCTGTGGGTCGGGTGGAGCGGCTGTCAGCGGTGTGGTGCTGCGCTGGTGGTGACTCTTTTTTTTTGTGTCCATGGCAAATCTACTATACAGACCAGGGCAAATAAACATGTGTTCTTGCCATGGCAAATAAACATGTGTTGCCACGCCAAGTTTTGGAGTTTTATTTTATGAACCATGGCAAATTTACTTCATTGATCTTGCAAATTCTTTAGTAATTCACCATGGCAAATGTTAGTAATTGACATGTCAATTTTTAGTAATTAACCATGGCAATTTTACTAAATGGATCATGGCAATTTTTAGTAATTAACCATGGCAAATTTACTAAATGGATCATGGCAATTTTTAGTAATTCATCATGGCAAATTTAGTTTATAGATCATGGCAATTTTGGTATTTTGACCTTGGCAATTATTATTTTGATGAACCATGGCAAATTTAGTGCATGAATCATGTCAAATTTTAGTAATTCACCATTGCAATTTTAGTTTATGGTTCTTGGCAAATTTTAGTCATTGACCATGGCATTTTTTTTAGTAATTGACGATGGATTTTTTTAAATAATGAACCATGTCAAAATTAGTTCATGGATCATGGCAAATTTTCGTAATTTATCATGGCAATTTTTTAGTTTCCTTTTTTTACATCATGGCAATTTTCTTTTTGCAACATGATAAAAGAATGGAAAAGACTTACTTTTTATTTGACCTTGGTAACTTTTAGTTCTTATGAGATTAGGGCAAATGTAATCTACACATCATGGCAATTTTACCTTTTCGACCATGGCAAAATTCATTCCTTTTTTGTAACATGTTAAAATTTACTTTAAATCTAGAAGAAATAATAGTTGAAACATATCATGGCAACTTCAGTGTAAACACCATGGCAAGTTCAGTGTAAACACCATGGCAACTTTTGACCACCAAAAAATATCGTCGAAACAAATCGATATGGGATCTAGTTTTGAAGACCTCGTCGCGACGGATTTAATGGTGAAAACGGATTTTCAATCGGATTTTTCATTTAAGAGATAAAACATTTTAAAGTTTGAAAAATCCAAAAGATTCCCGCTGACATCATTTGTTTTCATCCATGTTTGCATGCTTGCGTTGAAAAAGAAAAGAAAAAGCAAACGAACGGCTGACGTGGCGCGATGGGTGGCCACAAACGCGTTCGGGCCAATCTCCAAGCCACCGCACGTCAGACACTTATTCTCCACCGACTCGGCTTGGCTCGTGTCCAGCCGTACCTCTGAGGTAGACCTGGCCATGGGCTACCCGGCCCGACCGGCCGACCCGGCCCGGCCCGGTGTTGCCCGCGGGCCAGGCCTGGGCCTAGGTTTTGAGCCCGAAGGCTGGGCCGGGCTGGGCCCGGGCCCGCCATATTTGACATTTAGCGAGGAGGCCCGGCCCGAGGCCCGAGGCCCGGCGGGCTTTTGCAGCGATGGGCCGGGCTTCGGCCTGGTTTTTAGGCCCGACGCCCGGGCCGGGCTGGGCCCGGGCCTGGGTTTTTTGCTTCGGGCTTGGTTAGGCCCGGCCCGGCCCGAAGGATGCACAGGTATACTCTGAGGTAATGAAGACCACCTCGGTCATGGAAATGGTGAAGGAGATAGCCGACCTGCGTAGAGGAAGAATTTCCCGCACGGCCAGCCGTTCACAACCGACCTCCAAGCCGGACTGCTTCGAAGTGGGACGAACCACTCTGGTCTTGAATTGTCGATGCAGATGGCCGGCCTCCGCGGAATGACTTTCCGTGAAGCCGGCTCTGTGATGCCCCCGACTCAATCGTGCACTAATCATACATGCAAACATGCACGATCAAGATCAGAGACTCACGGGAAGATATCACAACACAACTCTGACACAAATTTAAACATAAATCTTTATATTACAAACCAGGGTCACGAGGACCCGAATACATAAGTCAGCAAACAACATAAGTCTGGGTACAAACGAAGTTAAACAAGTTTGCCTTAAGAAGGCTGAGCATAACAACGACAACTGATCGAAAAGGCGCAGGCCTCCTGCCTGGGGCCTCCGAACTACTCCTGTTCGTCGGTCTCCACGTAGTAGTAGGCACCTGCGGGATCCTCTAGATCCTGGGCTCCGTCATCTGAGCGCAGCAACCGGGTAGGGGGAAAAGGTAGCAAAGCAACCTTGAGTACTCATCCAAAGTACTCACAAGACTTACATCAGAACTATGCTAAGTATGCGTCGGTGTCAAAGGAATGGGGCTATATCTTTGGACTATACTGCAGAAATGCCAGAGTAGAGAGGGAAGAGCCTATCCTATCGAAGAGTAGCATCTTGCAGCATCAGAAGAGAGTAGCGTATAACAACATATAGCAATAATTATAACATAGCAACACCCTGACATCCTTCCTGGACTACCCTACGAGAAAGTGATCCCGAAGCATTATAATAGTTAAGTATTATAACAGTATCCGGTTATAGTTGTAGTAGATCAGGATACAACTCCGAGCGTCCTGTTACCGTGGACACGGCTATTCGAATAGATTACTTCCCTGTAGGGGTGCACCACATTACCCAGCACGCTCGATTAACTCTGGCCGGACACACTTTCTCGGGTAATGCCCGGCCTCGGATGATCGACACGCCGTAGTCCTACCTAGGCTCCGCAGAGAGGTCAGCACGCCGGTCAAAATCCTAAGCGCGAAGGGGTCATGGGCCAATCGCCCTAAGCACTCCTGCACGTTGCGTGGACGGCCAGGACCAAGCGCGACTGTGGAAACACCAACAGACGTAACTAGCTCACCCGGGCGTGTGCCGCTCAAATGTGATGTCTGACAGAGCTTTCGGGAGAATGTACGACGCTGAGGGTCCCATATACCACTATCCCGCGTGGTGGTTAGTGCGTATAGGCCAGTGGCCAACTCAGATCAAATACCCAAATCCGTTAAGCGTGTTTTAGTATCTCGCGGAGACGAGCAGGGCTC
Organism: Elymus sibiricus; assembly: GCA_039707655.1. Taxonomy (NCBI): domain Eukaryota; kingdom Viridiplantae; phylum Streptophyta; class Magnoliopsida; order Poales; family Poaceae; genus Elymus; species Elymus sibiricus. Next base: position 408,638,526 of record CM077674.1, on the reverse strand, counting down.
CTGTTGCTTCGACTTGGTAACTCGCGGACCACGACCAGGGATCAGCCCGCCTCTCTCCTAGGTGGTCTCCACCTACCTTGTCGCTCCGTCACAATATCGCTCGCGGGTGCTCTTGGAGCCGACCCGACTTTAATATGAATCTCTCACGGGTACCCTTGGGGCCAACCCGGCTTTAGCAGTTTATAAGTATTGCAACAATGTAACCATATCAACGATCATCGCCTGGAGTGATCACGACCCGATAGCATAGCATGGCAAACGGACAGGGGTGCAGGGCCAGCTGAAGAATCATAAGCATAACTAAACTAGGCATCATAGGACAACAGGTAAAGTATCAACAACAAGCTACGAAAACAGGCTATGCATCAGAATGGGAGCTGCCAGAACTTTAACAGTAGCAAAATCTAATGCAAGCATAAGAGAGAAAGAATGGGCGATATCTGGATGATCAATGGGGGTTTGCTTGCCTAGAAGCTTTGCTGAGGGGATCTGGTCGTCGTCGACGTAGTCGTACTCGGGAGCAGCGGCAGTCTCGGGGTCTATCGGAGGAGAAGGAGGGGGAAGAAACAATAAATAGACGGCAAACAAATGCAACACAGATGCATGACATGGCAATATGGGTTGATTATGTATTCTAATGCCTTACTAAGTATTTTAGACGGAGTGGGAAAATATTCGGGAATATTTTCCCAGCTCCAGGTATTTTCTTCGGTATTGATCCGGAGGGAAAGGTTCCATGTTCATCATGATAGGAGTGATGGTCAAGCATTTTGTTGACATATTTGGATTCATCATATTTTTCTGATCATTTTCATATATAAATTATTTGCATCCGAGCTACAGTTTATTTTATATGATTTTTCAAAGTTTAAACGATTTTCTAAATTTTTTGGATTATTTTTATTTCAAAAAATATTAAATGGAAATTGCTACGGGCACACAGCAAAGTGTACCCAGCCAGTGCACACAGGGGCTGATTGGTGGGTCCAGTTGACCAGGTCAACTGCCCAGTCAGCTGACCTAGTCAGCAGTCAACGGTGACCGTTGACTGGTCAACTGGGCCTGCAGGACCCAGCATCAATGACCCAGGGGGCCCACTGGCAGGGCGACGTGGTGGTGGCACCGGCGTTCAGCCGTCGGCGACCAAAAATCACGGCGGAGCTCACTGACCGTGGCGGGATTCGTCCACAGGGCTCGGTTCGAAGCGCGCCTGGGCGTGTTCGAACGGGCGTTCGACGCCGCACCCAATGGTGGTGCTGGTTCGTGCCGGAGAGGGCTGAAATGACGGCGGTGATGACGTGCAGCGGCGATGCGCACGGGGGCTCCACGGGGACGACATCACACGACATGAGCGGACAAACGAAGGGCACCGGCCGCACCACAGAGGTGCCCCGAGCACAACGACGTGCTCAGACGGCCACGACAACGACGATACCGATGACAGCGAGCAGCGCAGCGAAGTTGAGCTCAGGCAAAAATGGCGACGTCGATTTGAGGCAGCGGATTGAGCGGCAGAGAGGGGGCTTTAGCGCGGGGCTCACCTAGGGGCACAAGAATGGTCGTTGAGGGCTTAGTAGCTGCAGGGGCGGAGCAGATCGACGGCGACGAGTTTGGAGGCCGAAGGTTGAAGACGGCCTCGATCTAGTCGCTTGACGGCGCCCCGGGTCAAACGAGAGGCAGGGGAGGACGTAGCGGACGACGGCGAGCCTGGCAGACACGGTGGCTCGGCTCGGAGAGGCCGGTGGCTACGCGGGCAGCACGGCCATGGCGACGGCAGCGCTCGGACGTCGACGGGAGCGAGGGAGAGAGCGATGGAGAGGGAGGATAAGGATTGGGGCTGTCCCCGAGGTCCACAGCGACGTTCTTATCCCCTTGCGAGCACCTGTAGCGGCGCGGGCGGCGAGGTGGCTTAGCGGCAACGACGACCGAGCGCTCGGGGGAGCTGACACGGGGAGGAGAGAGGAAGGAGACGACGGGAGGTGGGCTGGGCCGTCCACTGTGGACTAGAGCACAGCCAGTTTTGTTCCTTTTTCATTTTCTTTTTCTATTTTTCTAAATTTAGCCACTGTTATGCAATATATTTTAACACCAAATGAATTTTATAAAATGTGAAACTTGTCACTTGAATACCGTGCAGTATACTGGGTTGGCACAAAAAGTTTGGAGAATATTTGAATCCATTTAATTTTTGTTTAAATAGAAATGAGTCAAATGGGGCTATTTTGGTCATGTTTTCATGATGCTACAGTCATCTAGGGAACTATGGTGATGTTGTTTTCCTTAACATTATTATCTATGGAATATTTCCTAAATTATGAACTATTTATTTTTCAAATTTGAATAAATTTTATTTTCACTTGCAATTTAAATCTTAATTTGAAGTGGAATTTGAAATGAGATATGAAACAATATTGATCAAGCACTGCAAATCAAAATGACTTGGCATTGATTAGGTTGGATCACTGTAGCACATTACAAGGGGGTGTTATAATTCTCCTCCTCTAAAAGAAATTCTCGTCGCGAGAATTAAGAGGTGGCCAAAAAGAGAGCGGGGTATTCATCACGAAGACGATCCTCGCGTTCCCAAGTGGCTTCATCTTCAGAATGATTCGACCATTGAACCTTAAGGAACTCGATTGCCTTCTGACGGGTTCGATGTTCAGCTTGATCAAGAATGCGGACTGGATGCTCTTTATAAGAGAGATCATCTTGCAATTCAAGCACTTCATGATCCACTACTCGAATTGGATCCTTGAAGCAGTGGCGGAGTTGCGACACATGGAAGACATCGTGAGCCTGAGAAAGGTTCGGCGGCAATTCTAATTGATATGCTACTTCTCCACGTCTGGCGAGAATACGGAACGGGCCAATGTAGCGAGGAGCTAGCTGGCCCTTGATTCCAAAACGATGAGTGCCCTTCATCGGAGTGACACGAAGGTAAGCTTGTTCGCCAGGTTGATAGACCATTACCTGGTGTTTACGGTCATAATTGCTCTTCTGACGAGACTGAGCAGTCTTTAGGTGTTCACGAACAATACAGACTTGTTCTTCAGCTTGTTGGATAATATTCGGACCGAAGAGTGGCCGTTCCCCTGTTTCTGACCAATTCAGAGGGGTTCGGCACTTACGTCCATACAATACTTCGAAGGGTGCCATCTTCAAACTAGTCTGAGAGCTATTGTTGTATGAGAATTTAGCATACATGAGAGATTCCTCCCATTTCTTGCCGAATGAGATGACACAGGCATGAAGCATATCCTCAAGCACTTGGTTGACTCGTTCAACTTGACCTTGGGACTGGGGGTGAAAAGTTGTGCTAAAGGACAGATTAGTTCCCATGGCTTCTTGAAAACTTTCCCAGAACCTTGAGGTAAAGAGGCTGCCACGGTCTGAACTGATCTCCAACGGAACACCGTGGAGTGACACAATTTTGGAAACATACAAATCTGCTAACTGACTAGCAGTGATCGTCTCCTTGACAGGCAGAAAATGAGCAACCTTGGAGGATCGGTCAATGACGATAAGAATAGCATCATGACCCTTCTGCGATCTGGGAAAACCAGTAATGAAGTCCATTTCAACTTTGTCCCATTTCCATTCAGGAATACACTACTAGGGAAAACCTTATAGGTGGAGGCTTAACAGTAGTGCGGGTCAATTAGATGCACTATTGGTAATTAGCAGTAGCGCGTGCCAAGGAAAGCCGCTACTGGTATCAAATTAGCAGTAGCGCGGGTCTACTTGACATCGCTGCTGCTAAGTGAGCCCCACCTTACCCACCAGGCAACCAATAGTAGCAGCGCGGGCTAAGTAACAAGCACTACTGCTGTTGCTATTAGCAGTAGCGCGGGCCACGTACCCCACGCTGCAACTACGGCTGCACTGACCCACGTGGTGGACCCCACTTTGCAGTAGCGCAGTGCGTGGACCGGCGCTATTGATATTGCTCTTAGTAGTAGCGCTGGATCCAACACGCGCTACTGCTAAGCCGCACCTGCCACCTTTTCACCAGCCCCCCTCCCCCCTCCTCTCTCCTTCACTTCTTCTCCCTCACTTGCTTTCCCCATTAGCTAGCTTTCTTCTCTCTTCCTTCTCCTACCTCTCTTCTCTCTACTTTAATGCCCCCTCCACCATCTCCATTAATTCACCCCTTTTCTCTCTTAGCTTCCTCTCTTTAGAGCCATCTCCTTCCCCTACTAGCTATAGATCTATCCATTTAGTAAGTGGAACCTATGAACTCCCCAAATAGATCTATTCTTTAATGAAGTAAAGCCATCTAGTCACCGTGCTTCTCTATCGAGATAGCTAGGTGAGTAAAAAATTGTGCTTTGGAAGAATTAATGGAAAATATGTGGGTGATATGACCGAATCGGGCGATATGATGGAAATTGTGCGTGTGGCATGAGTTGCCGCCTATATGTTTATTTGCCGAATTGTGTGTGACATGAGAGTTGCTTATGTTTTGCCGAAATGTCGATTTATTTCCGTTTCGGCGAATTTCGGGCAAACTCTATATGTCCTATTTTTAGGGAAGGTCATGCCAAATTTTTGTATGACTTTGATGCATGCATGCATTTTTATAATCATTTTGCTTATTATTACCGCGCAGGCGATCATGATGGTGAGTGGAACGATGGTGGAAAGGTGGTTGCAATCGGCGGTGCAGGACATGTATGAAAATAACCGGACAGAGATTTTATGTCCGTGTCGAAGATGCAAAGGAGGAGTTTGGCTCAACCCCTATAAGGATGGTCGTTTGAAGGCGCACCTGCTCATGACTGCTTTCATGGATGGCTATACTCGGTGGATAAGTGAAGATGATGAGGATGAGGACGCCGACGGGGCAGCCAATGACAACATGGGGCCAGACGAAGAGATGCCCGATAATGGCGGCGGAGAAGAGGCCGGACATGGCGGCGGAGAAGGGGCCGGACATGGTGGCGGCGGAGAAGAGGCCGGAAATGGCGGCAGAGAAGAGGCCGGAAATGGCGCCAGAGAGGACGCGGACACGCCGCAGCCTTTGTCGCTACTAAGTTCAATCGTGCGGGACCCTCATGTTCGAGACCTGCTTCGCAAGAAGACGAGTAGCGACAGAGCTGCTTCTAGAGAGGAGGCTAAGCTGGAGCAACTGGAGGTAGACTCGAAGACTCCATTGTATGATGGTTGCGATCCCGAGGTGACCCGCTTGAGTTTCACGCTCGGACTTCTAAAGACGAAGGCTAAAACCAAATGGACCGACAGAAGCCTCGATGAGCTTCTCAAGTATCTAAAGAAGGTTCTTCCCGCGGGAAACCTGTGTCCTACTAGTGTCGATGAGGCCAAGAAGATCGTGTGCCCTCTTGATCTGCCGCACATTAGATACCATGCATGCATCAACGATTGCATCATTTATCGAAAGGAGCACGCGGAAAAAACCAACTGTCCGGTGTGCAATGCTTCTCGATACAAGAAGGCCGGAAAGAAATCTCCCCAGAAAGTTGTATGGTACCTACTGATCACTCCCCGTCTGCAGCGTTATTTCATAGATCCTAAGGAAGCAAAGCTAATGCGCTGGCACGCGGAGAGGGTGAAGCCCGACGATGGAGATGATCCGAAGCTGAGACACCTCGCGGATGCAAGCCAGTGGAGAGCGTTCAACGCCGAATATCAATTTTTCGCAGATGATCCAAGGAACATCATGCTTGGCGCGAGTACCAATGGCATGAATCTGTTTGGCAACCAGAACACCAACCATAGCACATGGCCCGTGTTTGTATGGATGTACAACCTCCCCCATGGAAGTGCATGAAGACAAAGTACATACACATGAGCATGCTGATTCAAGGGCCGAAACAACCGGGAAATAATATTAATCTGTATCTGGGGCTACTTCAAGAGGTGTTAGACACGTTATGGAAAACACCGGCCAAGACATGGGACGCCAGCAAATGGGAGTATTTCTATATGAGAGCCGCGCTGATGACGACGGTGCATGACTATCTCGGTTACGGATATGTCGTAGGCCAGGTGTGCCACGGATATTGCGGATGCACGCGATGCATGGATGATACAACGTCTCAGCAGCTAACAAAAGATGGCGGGTCTGGAAAAATCGTGTACATGGGGCATCGAAGATGGCTCGCGAAGGACGACCCGTGGAGAAACCGTGGAGATCTATTCAATGGTGAGGCTGAGCATCGAGGACCTCCACGTAAGAGGAGCAGCGCCGAAATCGATGAGCTATTGAAAAACTGGGAACAGTGCCCCACGCCGGGAAAGATGAAAAAGGCGCCGGAGTCGCTGCTGAAGGTATGGGAAACGAGGTCTGTTTTCTGGGACTTGGAGTACTGGCCCAAACTCGACACGCCTCATTTCCTTGATCAAATGCATATCATGAAGAATGTCCTAGAGAGCTTGCTTGCAACACTGATGAACATGCCAGATAAGACCAAGGATGGGCCGAAGGCAAGAAGAGACTTGGAAGATTTGAACATCAGGGCAGATCTCCACATGCCGCCCCGTAAAAAGTTGGAGGAGACGGAGACGGAGACGGAGGCGCGGGACAATGGCAAAAAAGTCAACAAGAAGGAAGATAATTATTGCCCCCCTTCTTGCTTTACCTTAAGTCCGAAGGAGATCGATCAATTCTTCAAGTGCCTTCCCGGAATCAAAGTTAGTTCTGGTTACTGTGGGAAGACAAGTAGATTTCTAGTCACCAAGAAGAAAAGGTTTAGTGGGATGAAGTCTCATGACTGTCATGTGATGATGACGCAGATACTTCCAGTTGCCCTTAGAGGGATAATGGACAAGCACGTCCGTGACACGCTTATTGGTCTCTGTAACTTTTTCGACGTTATCTCTCGAAAGTCGATCAGTGTGAAGCAGCTCCGAAGGCTACAGGAAGAGATCGTTGTTATACTAAATGAGCTTGAGATGTACTTCCCGCCCGCGTTCTTTGACGTCATGGTGCATCTGTGTGTCCACATTGTGGATGACATCATAGACCTCGGGCCGACATTCCTGCACAACATGATGCCGTTCGAGAGGATGAATGGGGTCATCAAAAGATTCATTCGTAACATGTCCCGTCCAGATGGAAGCATCATCCAGGGCTATCTGACCCAAGAGTGCACCTCTTTCTACGAGAATGATCTATATGGCGGAGACCCTGTTGTTGGTTTTCCCGTTAACAAGCACCTTGGGAGGCTCGGAGGAGAAGGTCACACCAATGGCTGGAGGGAACTACATGTGGACCACTCGGGTCGACGCAATGACTTTGACAGAGCAAACTTAGTAGTGCTACAACACCTAGACGTGGGAGATCCTTTCGCGACACTGCACAAAGAAACCATCACAAAGAAGTACCGTGACCGGGGGCTATGCAAGACGAACGCCGAAGTTATTAGAGAGCACAACTCCACTTTCCTGCCTTGGTTCAAAGAGCATGTTCTTGCTAATCCCCCGGAAGAGGGCTCTACGGACGCATTGCTCATATACGCCTTAGCACATGGCCCCGCGGCCAACCTCGCGACCTATCAGGCATACGGTATCAACGGATACACGTTCTACACGGAGGCCAAAGATATAAACAGTGATTTTCAGAACTCAGGGGTGACGATGGAATGCATGACCGGCGACAACGCCGTAACTGAAAGATTCTATGGAAGGGTCGAAGATATCTGGGAGCTTGACTACTCTGGACTGCATGATGCGACGATGTTCCGTGTCAGATGGGCTAAGAACGTCGAAAGAGAAAACCGGTATTTCACTACCATGTCTATACCCGACGCCAAGAGCGCTACCGTGAACGCCATCGCAAAAAACGAGCCATGGGTACACGCTAAGCACGTGACACAATGCTTCTTCATAACCGACCCGAGCAATCCCAGCCGTGTTGTCATGAGGAGAGGCAAAAGGAACATCATCAGAATTGATGGAGTTGCCAACGAGGAAGACTATGACTAGTACGGCAACCCGATGAGGGAAGATGACGATGACGATGAAGCATACGTCAAAAGAAGAATCCATACTACATTACCTAAGAAAGATCGTACTCCATGGAAAAGGAAAAGTCACAACGAGGGGCTCAATTATTCGACAGCGAACAAAAAGGGAAAGAAGCTCACTCAGGAACAAAAACGTCGACGCTGAGAAACCATCATTTATATATATGTATTTATTTTGTGTACGCACTTAATCGTTATCGGTCAAATGATGTGTAATATATATCGTCGCCTGAGTTATATACATTGTATCCGATCCCCTTCTTCCCGGCTCGGTCGTCTTTCGGAAAAGAAAAGAAAATGAAAAGAAATAGAAAAATGAGAAAGGAAAGAAGAAAATGAAAAGGAAAATGAAAGGATTAGAAAAGGAAATGAAAAGAAAAAGAAAATGAGAAAGGAAATAAGAAAAATGAAAAGAAAAGAAAAAGCAAAAGGAGAAAATGAAAAGAAAAATCAAAGGAATAGCAGTAGCGCGGGTCTGGACACGCGCTATAGCTAACTTAGCAGTAGCGCGTGTCCGACAAACCGGCACTACTGCTAATTTAGCTATATCAGTAGCGCATTTTTTGTACCCGCGCTATAGCTAAATTAGCTGTAGCGCGTGTTTGGGAAACCCGCGCTACTACTAAGTTAGCTATAGCGCGGGTCCATACCCGCGCTACTGCTATGTTTGACTTAACCGCACCGAGCGGGCCTTTCTCCCCCAATTCCCCATTCCATCCCCTTCCCCTCGCGCCTGCTGCCCTCCTCGGCGTCCGCGCGTCCCCGCCTCGCCTCCGAGCCTCCTCGACGTCGCCGTCTCCGGTGCCCGCGCATCCCCGCCTCGCGTCCGAGCCTCCTCGGTGTCATCGTCACCCTCCCCGTCGCCACCCACGCCGACCGACGCTGCCCCCTCCGACCTCCTCCTCCACGCCTCGGCCGTCTACAACTCCAACCTCCTCCTCCTCCATCGACCTCGCCGCCCTGTAAGCCCCTCCTCTCACCTCCCCTCTTCTCTCTCTCTGCTCTCTCTCTCTCTCTCTCTCTCTATCTATCTCTCTCTGCCATATATATGAACCCTAGATTAATTAGTGCTAGGTTAGTGCCATATGAACCCTAGGGTTAGTGCTAGATTATGAAACCTAGGTGCCATTTGAACCCTAGGTTAGCGCTAGATTATGAACCCTAGTTAAAAAAATTGTTGCTATTTAATTTTTTTAGTTAAAACAGAATTGTTGCTATTTAAAAAAAATTAGTTAAAGCAATTGTGCTAGATTATGAACCCTAGTTAAAACAGAATTAGTGCTAGGTTAGTGCTAGATTATGAACCCTAGTTAAAACAGAATTGTTGCTATTTAAAAAAAATTAGTTAAAGCAATTGTTGCTATTTAAATAAAAACAGAATTGTTGCTATTTAAAAAAAAATAGTTAAAGCATTTGTTGCTATTTAAAGAAAAAACAGAATTGTTGCTATTTAAAGAAACTCCATAAGATCGTGTGCTGAAGTTCCTTGTTTGCATCAATACGATCATGTTCCGGCGATGTCATGTGTATTTTGATGATCATGCACAAGATCATGTCATGACGTGGATCATGTAGCCAAGTGTTGTCTTGCCTTATATTGTTTGCAGGGAAAATAATCCGAGTGGCCTATGATTTGCCGGAATATTGATTCATTTCCGTTCCGACGAGTTTCAGGCGCTTGATATGTCCACTTTTTAGCAAAGGTCATGCCAAAATTTCCCGTGAATTTCGGCATGACTTGTGCTAGAAAGTAGGCATATCGAGTGCCCGAGATTTGCTAGGACGGGAATGAAACGGCATTCCGGCAAACCATAGGCCTTTTTTTATGTTATTACTCATTTTATTATAGTTTAAGAATTAAACGAGCAGACTTAATCGTAGGAAACATGTCGAACAACGATGAAACCGGGGCTTCTGACCACGCTGCCGACGACATACAATATGACCGTGAACATGATTGCCTCGACTTTTTGTCTAGTCGGCAAACACAAGATTTGCAGGGCGCGCTGGTCATATCGGACGATGGTATTGCCGCCGACAACGACACCGATGGCACCGGCACCGATGGCGGCGCCGAGACCGGCGCGGAAGGTACCGGCGCCGAAGCCGGTAATGAAAAGAAGAAGCAGAAGAAGCAGAGGACACGACGCCCTATCAAACTCGGCATCGGAAGAATCCTGGTCACAGAGATGCACCCTGGCAAATTCGAGCCAATAGCGCCGGATGAAGCTCGCAAGTGCTACGGCAACCAAGTCGGATGCATCCTACGGGAAACCGCGAGCATCAACGACAATGACTTAAGGAAGAAACCACATATGGAGCACTTGCTCCTAACGAAGCTGCACAAGAGATTCCAGTTCCCCGGCCGGGATGAAGACATAGAACACCCGTGGGATGATGCTGCCATGAAAAATATTAACAACCACGCCATGGGCATGTTCAGCAACGATTTGGCCGCCTGGAAAGGGAGGGTGAAACGAGCGATTGATGCTAATGAACCCCTGTCCAAGATTTTGGTGGACAATCCAACACTTACGGAAGAGGAGTTTGAAAAGTTCAAGGACACTTTCGCTACCGAGGCAGCCAAGGTTAAGTCTGAGAAATACAAGGGGCTTCAGCAAAGGAACACGGGGAACCAACGCCTCAGAAGCCGTGGCTACATTGGCAAGAGGCCCATATGGGATAAGGAGGACGCGGAACGTGAAGCCGCGGCAATTCCAGACCCCTACGCGAAGTTCACGGACCCGCAGGAGCGTGACTTCATCAGGGCCCGGTACAAGTGGGACAAGGAAAAGAAGGTTTGGTACACGGACCCAGTCACGAGGAAATTGATTAGATTACTGGTAATTATTCTTTTACCACCTTACATTTAGCTTCTGATCAAGTAGACTACACGTTGTAGTAACATTCGTAAACGGTTCACGTTCCTTTTGCCGAAGGAGCAACACAGGCTTGCTGCCGAAAGCGACTGGTCGTCTCAGTCGTTGATGAGGCCCAAGTGGGACACCCCTCTCAACCGGGCCTTGAACCAACTGAAGGGACTCCCTTTGGACCAGCGGCTGCAATATGGACGTGTGCACGGCGTCGGAGACGGCGCCACGTGGAAGTACTACTACGACAAGGGCCCGGAGGCCAAAAACAAGAAAAAGAAGTTCAGTCAGTTAAACATCGACGAGAAGGTGAAGCTTGCGGTCGAGAAAAATGCAGTTGAGACCGAGAAAAAAGCAGCTGAGGCCGCAGAAGCGACCAGAAATGAGTTGGTCCAGCAAGCAGTCAATGCAGCTTTAGCTGCCTACAGAAATGATTTCGCTACTAACTTGATTCGGCTATTATTGACTGGACGAAGCAAAATCCAGACAAGACGGCACATGATTTTCCCATGCCCAGCTTCGTCAGGAGCAACTCGGTGAACATCGCACCACCACCACCTGCTGCCGCTACCACACATGGTCCCGCACCCGCGCCTGCTCCCGCACCCGCTCATAGCAGCCCATCCTCTGTCTCTGGCATGCTAGGCAGGCCTTCGTCTTTGGCTGACCTCGACACCCTCACGGTAATTACACGTCGCACCAACATATCTATAATCTTCCGTTTTTCGTTGCCTTTCAGATGTCTTATGCCATAGACATGTCTTCGCAGGCCGATGAAACCCCATGCACCATACTCTACATGATCAACGGTCAGAAGGTGGACGTGGGAAAGGCAGTGATAACGAATCCCTTGGAACTCACGTTCCACGGCCAGCCGATCCCCATTGGCACCTTCAGGGTTACCTTGTCGAGTGTGAAAGCGGGCCATGGGGATTTGACTCCTCCGGTATGGCTCGGGGGAGAGGAGGACGAGACCCCGATGTGGCTTGGAGAATGCAAGGGTTGGATGCTGCTGTGGCCGAAGAATGTTCTTCGTTTGGAGGCGGCCGAGAGGACACCACTGACCACACATCAGCAAGGTATGAACACCACCACCCCGCCTACGCAATTACCAGCGCCTCTCGTGCCGGGTGAGAGCGGCGGATGACGCGAGGAAGGGGGTCCAATAGTGGATGATGTAGTCGCCCCCGTGGAACAAAGAATGGATGATGAGATGCAGGAGGAGGACCCTCTCCGGTTCCTCAATACCGGCACCTATGACGACGGACAAATGATGAGTCAGCGATGTGACTTGGGCTATGAGCATGTGGATGAGGAGTTGGATGATGTGCCGGAGCAGGAACGTCGTAGGGTTGATTGCAAGAAGTCTCTCTTCATGCAATCCTCACAGGACACGCCTCCAGATGCCGCCTCAGCCCACGGTCAAGTAGCCGAGGGTCGTGCAATGCTTAGCCCGAACACATTGGTCGCGGGGGTTAGACACGGCCTGGACGGTCAACCCAAGAAAAAGGAGAGGAAGAGACCGCCGAGGAGAGGCTCTGCTGCCGCCAAAGCTTCTAGCAGCCAGCCGACCGACTTTGCAGACCGTGTACCGGTCAAAGGTGCGGCGATGTACCATGTCGCGGGCGAGCCGATCCTACCGCCGAAACTGCTAGAGGGCATATCAGGGGATCTCATGAGACTGCACGACCATGTGCTGTCGACTGAGGAAAGCCTTCTCGCCTCGGAGGATCCAGGATATCCGCTTTACGCGGTTCGTGTGCCTCAGGCCAAGTGCTACATCGAGACACTGCCCGCGGAGGTATTCTTCCCGCGGTTTGATCACATCTTTGAGATGTTTCTCACGAGGCGGCTCGATTTTACGATCGTCCGCCTTTTTGCGCTACATATGAACTTCGTCATCAGGAGAGAACAAATCTCGCAAATCTCGGTGGCGGATCCATACTACATGCATGAGTCCTTCTTGAATCTCGGCAACTTTGAACGTAAAGCTGCTCGGGACTACATCGAATACTTCATGATAATAAGGACAAGGAAACGATTCTCCTGCCTTATCATCCAATGTAAGTCATTGCCGGACAACCCTTTCGTACGTTTCAATCATTCCTTCGCTCATATGGAGACTAATTTGAGGTGTTATTTTTCCCGCAGCAACAGGCGCGCCGTCCTTATCGTTCTTTTCCAGCGAGTCTCCCACGCTGTGAATTTCGACTCGTCCAGAAACTACAAGAAGAAGGACTACACCCACATAATGGATATTCTGGATGATGCTCTCCACGGCTTGAGCATGAGGGGTGGCCACATCGAGATCAGGAAACAAAGGAAGAACAAGCCAGGTTTCTCGCATAAAACTACCTTCTGCTCCATCCATCAACCGACAACAAGCAAGAACGATGGATTCTACCTCCTCCATCTCATGATGGAGTTCAGAAGGGATCACCAACAGCTTCGCATGACAACAAGAAATGATGAACATATCCACAAATGGGCAGAATCCTTAGGAGACGAACCGGATTATAAACTCAAAGATGACTTCTTTCGCATCCAGAAGGACATTGCAACGATCATCATGAAAGAAGTCATCGAAGAGAAGGGGATGTTCCATCACGGCCCTATATCGCGAGCTGACGTCAGAACTCGCATAGGCATGCAACGTCAGGACCTGACGCCGTTCACGAAGCTAGGGTGCATCCTCCCGGATATGGATGGATGGAACTTTCAGTGATTGACGATGCCGATGATGATGTGTCGGTTGAACTTGTACTTTATGTAGCGATGAAACTTTGTGATGTCAACGGTCCTACTGAACTTGCGTAACGCTAGTTTGTTAGTTTGGGTACGATGACCTGCGTACATCTAGTTAATTAGTTTGGGTACGATGAACCTGCGTTGATTAATTATGTTTACTCTATGTTGCATCTATTAGCTAACTCTTTCTTTTCGTGTTGCTCAAATATATTATGTTGCATATTATTGTTGAATTCGCTTGATGAAGATGCATCTCTAATAGGTACATAAGTCCTTGATGGCGAAGAAGTTATATGCCGTGTACATAGGGAGGGTTCCGGGAGTGTACGATGAGTGGCCCGAGTGTCAGGCCCAAGTGTCACGGTTCTTGGGCGGCAGCCATAAAGGGTTTGATAGCAGACAAGAAGCAGAAACTAGTTACTTGAGGTTCACGCTAGCGCGAGAGAGGAATCACAACCGGCGCCTCATGTACTGCATAATTCCGCTCTTACTCACAGTGATAGCTCTTCTCTTCTATATCATCGTTTAGATGGATGATGAAACATGTGTATGGGATGACGATGTAGTTGCATGTATTCGAGACATATCATAACTTTGTATCGCTATTTCGAGATCGATGATGATGAGAGACATCATTTGTGTTGGATGATGATGACATGATTTGATGAGACTATTTGCATGTGTATGATATGATGAGACTATTGTGTGTATGATATGACAGAGGCTATTGTATAAAACCTATTAATAAACAGAGTAAAAACGCTGCAGAATTGTTTTTACAGAAAATAGTAAAAGTAGCGTGGGGTATGTGTGTAGCAGCAGCGCTGCCTTAGCAGTAGCGCGTGATAAACAGGCGCGCTGCAGCTTTTAGCAGTAGCAAGGTTCCCCGAAACGCACTACTGCTAAACTCTGGTAGCAGTAGCGCGGGTGGGAACAGCGCTACTGATAAGAGTTAGCTGTAGCGCCATAGCAGTAGCACGCCCTCCCGTGCTACTGCTATGACAAAACCCCGCGCTACTGCTAGGGTTTTCCCTAGTAGTGATAGCCAGTGGTTGCAGAGTTCCGGCAGGTCTTTGGTCTTCTGCTTTGATGCGATGGCAAACGTCGCATTTAGCAACATATCGAGCAATGTCTCGCTTCATATTAGGCCACCAGAATCTCTGTCGAATGTCTTGGTACATCTTGGTACTACCCGAATGAATAGACAGAGGTGTGTCATGAGCTTCTTTCATAACATCCTGGGTCGTGTCCAGGTTGTCTTTCGAAGGAACCACAAAGCGACCTTTGTAGAACAGGGCACCATCATCATCAACAGTGAAGAATCAAGAATTTCCCTTGGAGAGATAGCGCTTAATCTTCTCGACTTGAGGGTCATACGTCTGGAAAGTCTTGACAGTGCTCTTGAGATCTGGTTCAACAACCAGGGTATTGAGAGAACCCTGTGGAACAATATGGAAGTTCAACTTGCGGAGTTCTTCATAAAGAAGGGGTTGAGCTTGCTGAATCATGAGAGTGTTGCAATAAGACTTGCGGCTCAAGGCATCGGCTATTACATTAGCCTTGCCAGGGGTAAACGAAATACCCATGTTGTAGTCGGCTATTGCTTCCATCCATCTTTGCTGGCAGAGATTCAGATCTGGCTGAGTAAACAGATACTTCAGACTTTGATGGTCCATGTATATCTCGCAACGATTACCGAGAAGGTAATGTCGCCACAGCTTCAGAGCATAAATAACTGCTGCAAGTTCGAGATCATGTGTTGGATAATTCTCTTCGTGAGGACGCAATTGTCGAGAGCCATAAGCAATCACCTTGCGCTCTTGCATTAGGACACAGCCTAAACCTTGACGGGATGCATCACAATAAATCACGAAGTCCTTGCGAGAATCTGGGGGAGCAAGCACTGGGGCAGAGGTCAACCTATCCTTAAGTGTCTGGAAACTTTCCTGGCATTTTGACGTCCACTCAAACTTCTTGCCTTTGTGGAGAAAATCAGTCAGTGGCTTCACAATCTTGGAGAAGTTCTCGACGAAACGGCGGCAATAGCTAGCGAGTCCAAGAAAACTTCTGACTTGCTTGACATTCTTCGGATGAGTCCAGTCAAGAATAGCCTGAACTCGTTCAGGGTTAACAGCAATACCATCCTTGGAAATCACATGACCAAGATAGGTCACCTCAGATAACCAGAATTCACACTTGGAATATTTGGCATATAGCTAATGTTCTCAAAGTTTCTCTAGTACAAGACGAAGGTGTTCGGCATGTTCTTCTACATTCTTGGAATATACGAGGATATCATCCAGATAAACCTCGACAAATTTGTCAAGGTATTCCATGAAGATGTAGTTCATCAATCGAGAGAAGGTTGCTGGAGCATTAGTTAAGCCGAAAGACATGACGATGTACTTGTACGAACCATATCGAGTAACGAAGGCTGTCTTTGGAATATCCTCTTCACAAACTCGGATCTAGTGGTAACCCAACCTTAAATCGAGTTTAGAGAATACAGAGGAACCAGCGAGTTGATCATAAAGATTGTTGATTCTGGGCAGTGGATACTTGTTCTAAATTGTTGCCTAGTTAATAGGTCGATAATCCTGGACCAACCGGTTCGTGCCATCCTTCTTCTTAACAAAGAGAGAAGGGGCTCCCCAAGCGGAAGAACTTGGGCGAATGAAACCTTTACGAAGTGATTTGTCGATTTCCTCCTTAAGTTCAAGGAGTTCATGCGGCGGCATCTTGTAGGGGCGCTTAGCAATAGAAGTGGTGCCTGGTTTCAAGTCGATGACGAACTCGACAGCTCTAACATGGGGTACTCCTGGAAGTTCTTCTGGAAAGACATCTTGGAATTCACGAATGACTGAAACATTCTTGATGCCTTCAAGAGGTGAAGCATTTAACGCATTCAGAGAAAATATCTGGGCTTTGGCATTCTGGATAATTCGAGTGGAGTAGTTTACTACCTGATCGGAGGGGTGCAGGAGGTGGACAGTTTTAGTGGCACAATCAATTGAAGCGATATGGGCTTTCAACCAATCCATCCCAAGTATAACATCAATGTTGGAAGACTTTAAGATGATGAGGGAGGCAAGGAACTCTAAACCTTTGATCATAACAGGAACATTGTGAGCCACCATATTGGCACGACATTGAGCCCCGGGGGTGTTTACAACTAGTGGAAGGTTCATCTTTTCAAATGTGATGTCATGCGTTAATGCAAATGCTTCCGATATGAATGAATGAGATGCTCCTGAATCAAATAAAACAGAAGCTGGTACTGAGTTAATGAGAAGGGTAGCCATCACAGTAGCTGGTTCATTCTGAACTTCTTCGAGATCAACGTGGTTAGCCTGACCACGGCCATAAGCAGAAGGCCTGGCATTATAGTTGCGCGGCTGGTTATTCCCACAGCCAGTTGAAAGAAGGGCCAGCTGATTCTGATTCTGGCGGCAGTCTCTGGCACGGTGACCTGGACGGCCATACTTGAAGCACAGTCCGTCATTGGGACGGGGAACAGCAGCATTGGGAGGTGCAGCTTGAACTCTCGGCTGTCTCGGTGGTGGAGGAGGCAGATGAGGTGCGGCATATGAAGACCTTGGTGCAAGGGCAGCTTGGCGGTACACATTGTGGGGAATCCACACTCGACGCTTCTGTCCTAATGAGCCCGAAGATGAGCCAACGTCACGGGTGCGCTTGAGCGACTCCTTGTGTTCCATCTGACTGGTCTCTTGATGAATAGCCTTGTTCACCAGGGTGGCAAAGTCGGGGAAGTCATGGATAGCAAGTGCAAGCCTGATGTCTAGGTGCAGTCCATCACAGAACTTTTTGTGCTTACGAGCATCAGTGTTAACATCATCTTCGACATAGCGTGATAAGTCAATGAACTCCCGCTGATAAGCATCGACGGTCTTGTTGCCCTAAATGAGGTTGTGGAACTCTCTCTTCTTCCTATCCATAATTCCCTGAGGAATGTGACGGGCGCGGAAGGCAGCCTGAAACTTTATCCAGGTGACAACTGTTCCAACAGGCAGTGAACGCCTGTGGCTGTCCCACCATTGAGCAGCGGGATCCTTCAGAAAGTAAGTCGCAAAGGTGACAAAGTTGGCAGGGGCGACATTAGCAGACTCCATCTCATAAGTGATGTCGCGGAGCCAATCATCAGCATCCAGAGGGTTGGTTGAGTTGCGATAGATGGCTGGGTTGAGGCGCACAAATTCTTGCAGAGTTATTGGGGCAGGCTGATGTTGAGCATTTTGGTTTGGAAACTGGGCCATTATCCCGACCATAAACTGGCGGTTCAGCTCAAACTGCTGCATCATAGTGGCCATGTAGTCTGGCGGTGGTGGGTGATTGGCACCACGGCCATGACCATGACCACCTGGTCTAACCATCCTGCTAAAATTAACAAGGGATAGTTTAGTAAAAGTAACTGCAAGTGCATGGAGTCATTCATGATGTAACACGAACAAAGAACAAGAAGTGCAATAGATACATAACAGTAGTCACTTAAGACATATAGATCCATACACAGAGTCGGTTACAAGCTGATGGTACAAGTTCGGAAAATAAATAACCTAGACAGTAGGCGGCATGCATGCACACGGTGGAGGGATACAACAACGGGACATAGCAAAGGCTACATCAACGTCGGAGAAAACCACTGAAGCCAGGCAACTACAGGTGACGACGCAGGGTGTCCTCGATATAAGGATCCTGCGCTCCATGGATACTCTAATGCAGAACCTGGTCCACGACTGGGAGAAGAGGTCCATGTGCGGGGGTGTGACCTCCAACAGCAGGCCAGTCAATACCTGGTGGCATCTCTGTCCTGTGTGGTTAAAGGATGTACTGAGTATGTATCCCTGCACTGACAGCTGGCAGTAACTGCGTCAGAGCGTCGTAAAGACGTGCACGAGTGGCATACAACTCAACGTAAAGAGCTCGGCCAGTGCGATCCAGAGCCTCAGTGTACTGGATCAAGACCTGCGGGTCATAATGACATTGCACGTAAGGGGTATAGATAGTAGTGTAGTATCCACCCTCATCTTCACCAGAGGCATACGGGATGTATCAAAACTCAGAGTCATCCAGTTGACGATGCTCTCCACGAAGACGTGCGATAGCATCATAGGCAGCATCATGGACTGCCATATCAACAGTCACGCCAACACCATGAAAGGTGTGCAGCTCAGTGATGGAGTTCTCATGCCGATCGAAGATACGAACAACGGCATGGTACTGCTCCTGGTTGAACTCACGAAAGTCCTCGTAAATAGTGTACTCAGGGTACCAACGGTATCCCAACCTGGTCAAGAGGTGGACCAGAATAACAGAGAATCCGGTGGCAGCAACAGCCAAAGCCTGGCGTACGAGCTGCGTTGCGGGATGCATCTGAAACAAATGAGATTTCAAAGATGTCAAATGACAGTGTGTGAATCATGTATCATGCATTCAAAGGAATAATTGCAGATAATCAGAACTCCGGGTGGATGTGATCACGAGAACCTAAAGTTAGAGTTAGTACAATGTTTAACCCGAATAGAAGAAAGATCAGAATCCCAAAGTAAAGGTGAGGAGTAAAAGATCCTAATCCCATCCATTTGCGATGTGGGCCCGTAAGCCACACAACACTGTTAGTAGTTCAAATATAGTTTTTCAAAGACTAGACTCAACTTCGACCAAGGAATTGGAAGGGGGGCTCCTACAGGCAGTCGGCTCTGATACCAACTTGTGACGCCCCCGACTCAATCGTGCACTAATCATACACACAAACATGCACGATCAAGATCAGAGACTCACGGGAAGATATCACAACACAACTCTAAGACACAAATTTAAATATAAATCTTTATATTACAAATCAGGGTCACGAGGACCCGAATACATAAGTCAGCAAACAACATAAGTCTCGGTACAGATGAAGTTAAACAAGTTTGCCTTAAGAAGGCTGAGCATAACAACGACAACTGATCAAAAAGGCGCAGGCCTCCTGCCTGGGGCCTCCAAACTACTCTTGGTCGTCGGTCTCCACATAATAGTAGGCACCTGCGGGATCCTCTGGCTCCTGGGCTCCGTCATCTGATCACAGCAACCCCATCTGATCGCAGCAACCGGGTAGGGGGAAAATGTAGCAAAGCAACCGTGAGTACTCATCCAAAGTACTCGCAAGACTTACATCAGAACTATGCTAAGTATGCATCGGTGTCAAAAGAATGGGGCTATATCTTTGGACTATACTTCAGAAATGCTAGAGTAGAGAGGAAAGAGCCTATCCTATCGAAGACTAGCATCTTGCATCATCAGAAGAGAGTAGCGTATAACAACATATAGCAATAAGTATAACATAGCAATGCCGTGAGATCCTTCCTGGACTACCCTGCGAGAAAGCGATCTCGGAGCAGTATAATAGTTAAGTATTGTAACAGTATCCGGTTATAGTTGTAGTAGATTAGGATACAACTCCGAGCGACCTGTTACCGTGGACACGGCTATTCGAATAGATTACTTCCCTACAGGGGTCCACCAGATTACCCAGCACGCTCGATTAACTCTGGCTGGACACACTTTCCTGGGTAATGCCCGGCCTCGGATGATCGTCACGTCGTAGTCCTACCTAGGCTCCGTAGAGAGGTCAGCATGCCAGTCAAAATCCTAAGCGCGAAGGGTTCATGGGCCAATCGCCCTAAGCACTCCAGCACGTTGCGTGGACGGGCGGGGCCAAGCGCGACTGTGGAAACACCAACAAACGTAACCAGCTCACCCGGGCGCGTGCCGCTCAACTGTGACGTCTGACAGAGCTTTCGAGAGAATGTACGACGCCGGGGGTCCCATATACCACTATCCCGCATGGTGGTTAGTGCGTATAGGCCAGTGGCCCACTCAGATGAAATACCCAAATCCGTTAAGCATGTTTTAGTATCTCGCGGAGACGAGTAGGGCTCATGTCGCTCTGACTTGGTAACTCGCAGACCACGACCCGGGACCAGGCCCACCTCTCTCGTAGGTGGTCTCCACCTACCCTGTCGCTATGCCACAATATTGCTCGCGGGTGCTCTTGGAACCAACCCGACTTTAATATGAATCTCTCGCGGGTACCCTTGGGGCCGACCCGGCTTTAGCAGTTTATAAGTATTGCAACAATGTAACCATATCCGCGATCATCGCCCGGAGTGATCACGGCCCGATAGCATAGCATGGCAAATGGACAAGGGTGCAGGGCCAGCTGATGAATCATAAGCATAACTAAACTAGGCATCATAGGACAGCAGGTAAAGTATGAACAACAAGCTACGAAAACAAGCTATGCATCAGAATGGGAGCTACCAGAACTTTAACAGTAGCAAAATCTAATGCAAGCATAAGAGAGAAAGAATGGGCGATATCTGGATGATCAAGGGGGGTTTGCTTGCCTGAAAGCTCTGCTGAGGGTGAGGGTGTCCCGGACTAGGGGGTATTCGGGCCGCTGGCCTATCTTATATGGGCCAGATTGATGGGCCGCTCTCTACTCGTCGATGGAAGGCCGGGTTATAGGCGACCCCGTGTATCAGAAGGAAACTTCCGAACACTTGGTGTCTCCTCCAAGAAACAATTGGCGTAACCGGCATGTTTATCCCCCGATGTAACCGACTTCGTGTAACCCTAGGACACTCTGGTGTCTATATAAGCTAGAGGGTTTAGTCCGTAGAGGAGGACATCCATTACCTAGGGTTTAGCCCAATCGATCTCGAGGTAGATCAGCTCTGTAACCTTCATACAATCAAATCAATACAATCAAGCAGGACGTAGGGTATTACCTCCTCGAGAGGGCCCGAACCTGGGTAAATCGCTGTCTCTACGTTCCTTGTTACCATCGACTGCTTGACCCATAGTTCGGATCCCCTACCCGAGATCTGCCGGTTTTGGTACCGACATTGGTGCTTTCATTGAGAGCTCCGTCGTGGGTCTTCAAGGATCAATGGCTCGCCGTCCTCGTGTTGGAAATATGCCCTAGAGGCAATAATAAATTAGTTATTATTATATTTCTTTGTTCATGATAATCGTTTATTATCCATGCTATAATTGTATTGATTGGAAACTCAAATACATGTGTGGGTACATAGACAACACTGTGTCCCTAGTAAGCCTCTAGTTGACTAGCTCGTTGATCAAAAGATGGTGAAGGTTTCCTAGCCATGGACATGAGATGTCATTTGATAACGGGATCACATCATTAGGAGAATGATGCGATGGACAAGACCCAAACTATAAACGTAGCATATGATCGTGTCAGTTTATTGCTATTGTTTTCTACATGTCAAGTATCTGTTCCTATGACCATGAGATCATACAACTCCCTGACATCGGAGGAGTACCTTGTGTATATCAAACGTCGCAACGTAACTGGGTGACTATAAAGGTGCTCTACAGGTATCTCCGAGGATGTCTGTTGGGTTGGCATGGATCAAGACTGGGATTTGTTACTCCGTGTGACGGAGAGGTATCTCAGGGCCCACTCGGTAATACAACATCACAATGAGCCTTGCAAGCAATGTGACTAAAGTGTTAGCCACGAGATCTTGTATTACGGAACGAGTAAAGAGACTTGCCGGTAACGAGATTGAACTAGGTATAGAGATACTGACGATTGAATCTCGGGCAAGTAACATACCAAAGAACAAAGTGTAGGAGATATGCCCTAGAGGCAATAATAAATGTTATTGATTATCTCCCTGTTCATAATTAGGTTTATGTTCCATGCTATAACTGCTATGGTTCTCGAGTCTGCAATAACCACGAGGCTCGGAGGAAGACTCATATGCACGTGTGGAATAATAAACGGTAAAATGTATTCCTAGTCTGGCCTCTAAGACTGGCTCAAGTATTGCATGATGATCCTGTTTTCCTGATCATGGGCATGGCTATGCCGGCAATTTTGAGGGCGCAATGTTGGTAGAACACTTGTGTTGAATAGACCCGAATTGATGTTATGCTATGAGATACATTCGTCATAAGTTAATGGTTTATAACACAGAGATGGTTAACGTTTGCATGATTCCTTAGACCATGAGAGTATCGAGTTTCTTCATGCTTGCTTCATGAACTTTGGGGTTTGTTAAACGTCATCCGTAAATGGATGGCTATTACGGCGGCTTACGGGTTCATGGAAAAGTGTGTCAAGTAACTTGATAGCTCGAGATTGGGATTTGCTCCTCCGACGATGGAGAGATATCTCTGGGTCCTCTCGGTGTTACGGTATCCATCATCGTCTGGCCAGACACATGGTGATTTGATCACAGGGATGCCAGAACACGGGAACGAGAAAAGAGAAAAATACCGGTAACGAGGTAACTGGCATAGTGGACAAGTTGTTGATCCACGGGGATGCCTACATGTCTCACCTCGGGTATTTGTAACATATCGCGAAGCAACAGGAATAGCACACGGCAACTGGAGGTTCACTCGAATATTCATTCGTGTGGGTATAGGGATCAATATGGGTGTCCACGGCTCCGATGTTGATCATTGATCGGAAGGGGTTTCGGGTCATGTCTATGCTTCACCGAACCTATAGGGTCACACGCTTAAGGGTCATCTATCTGCTGAATACTAGACAGGGAGTCTGAGAGAAAATCACCGAAAAAGTTTTCGGACACCGGAAAAGTTTCGGACAGCGGAAAAGTTCCGCAGAGAGAACACCGGAACAGTTTCGGTAAAACTGAAAAGTTGTTTCAGGGGATAACATAAAGTCAAATTGGTTTTGGCACATGCCTGATAATTCTTGGAGGGTGCCAGAATCATTCTGGAAACTTTCTGGAATTTTCCGGGATGAAAACCGGAAATGTTCCGGAGCTGCCGAAACCGCTTCAGATGCTTTTCGCAGATGAAAATAACTAAACCGGAATTGTACTGGATCGCATTGAAAATTATTTTAGTGGGTACTGGAAATGTTCTAAGCCCACATAAATATTTTCAGTTCGACCGGACGCTGAAAAATGTCGTCATGAATAGTGAAAGTGATTTTTGGTTGCTTCTTGGATAAGCTACCTTGAGGGCATTTTGGTAATTTTCATAGTGGATGGAAATATCTGAAAATATCTGGATAACACTATTTATGAATAGTGGAAATACTATTCATGAATAGTAGAATCACTATTATGAATAGAGAAAATATCTGAGGGCATTTTGGTACTTTTACCATTGTCTCTCACCCTATAAATAGAGGTGGAGGGTGCTCTCAAATATGACATCCTTGCTCTCATACACATGCCATAGACTTGTCTGGCTTCTCTCTCCCTCCCAGCGAAGTAGTTTCGTAGAGCCGAAAGGCTGTCTGGGTTCCGGCAGGAACTAGTTCTGGACGGCGAAGCCCTGCCGGATAGTTGAGACCGTATGTGTGCAACTCTGTAGAGAGATCGTAGTTTCGGTCTTAATTCGAGAGTGCCTCCCGAATGGCTGTCCAAGTGATCGTCTTAGTTTTGAGGGTCCTCCCGAAGGACTGTCCGAGTGACCGTTCGAGTTTCGAAGGTCCTCCCGAAGGGCTGTCCGCAACACCGTTCGAGGGACTGTCCGACCGCCTCCCGGAGGGCTGTCCGAGGGGTAGATGTGGGAGTACATCCTCGCGGTTGGGAGGTTGTAAATCCTAGCTGCGGGGATCTGCACCGCCGATCGTCATCGACTCTACTTCCGCTGCGCTACGAGTCGGTAACGAAACAGATCAAACCTTGTATGCAGTCTCCATAGTGATCCTGGGATGGTGCGTAGGTCGGAAATTTTTGTTTTCTGCTGCGTTACCCTACAGTGGCATCAAGAGCCGTGCTATGCGTAGATGCAGGTTGCGATCTAGAATACATAGAGATGTATGGGTATTGCACAATATAATTAGGTAGTAGATGAGTTCTATTACTGAAAATTATTTGTGCGGGTAGCAGATGAAATCTGTTACCCGATGTTCTTGTTGCTTCCCTGGAATTTGCATATTTCTGATCTTGATAACAGTATGGTGGAGTTTCAATGTTCTGGCAATCCGCGATCCTGATTGATCAACGAAGTGCTAACAGTTCATTGAATTCCACCGTAGTTAAAAAGAAAGATGAAATTTCGCAGACGAAAGGGCAATGCAGATATGATCTGCACGGGGGTCACGCGTATGACGAAGTTTAGTATGGTGCTCGAGATTTTATTATCTCGTGTTTCATACACCCCGCAATGTTAATCTAGCGACTTGGATTACCATGCTTGATGATGGACGTTGGTAGCTTCGGTTTGTTTCGAAACCTTAGAAGCCACGTAAAATAAAATTTTGCATGAACCGATTAGAGGCGTCTAACTTGGTTTTGCAGGATGGTTTGCATGTGCATGTGATGTGGTATAGCAGTGCTCATTATAATTTGATTATGTATGAGACGACTATATAATGTAAATTGATTAACATGACCTGCGTGTCATGATTCGGCATGATGGCTGGAGCCATATGATTGTCACTTTAATGACCTGCGTGTCAACCTTCAGTAATGCACTTATTTTATTAGCTATAGAGATAGCAATATTATCTGGTGCATCGACAAGGTGGTGGCAATCTTCGCGAACGTGAACACCAACGCGAATGCCGAAGACGAAGAAATGAAAGACTTCTCCGTCAGAAAGGGCTATACCATATCATGCTATTATGAATTGCCTAAGATGTTTATCCCTTATGATGCACCCTTCTTGATTGCGCGGTAGTCGCTTTTTATTAGGGTGATCTCTCACAAAAATATCAAGTGGTTAGTGTTCTCCCAAGTGTAGCACCGTCACGGCACCTAACTTCTCGGAGTGCGCCGTGTCACACGGGTACAAACGATTAGGGAAGTGTGAGGCGGGTGAGTTGAGACCTCGCAGCAAGATCACTTGGTTGTCTTGACGTTCAGGCATGACCGTCATGAGCTCGGAACACGCGCATCAAAAGATGAACAAGAATCACATAGAGATGTGATTGGCAAGTTGGCCTACCGGTTGAGATTTTCGTCATCAGTGGTGTTACACCAATGGCGAACAATTGAAATGGGGGTCTTGTATCACTCACAATCAATTATGAGAGATATTGATTTGAGTGGGAGCGCACTGTAGAATTAATTCTTTTAATTCTCAGTGCAATTAATTATGAACACTGTCTAAGTGTTATTTGCATAATAGTTGTAGAATAATGGCTCGCGTTTCCACCTTCCCAATTAAAATTGAATAGCTGTTAAATATCTGGTTAAAACTTTACAGTTGGTAACGTAATGAGAGGATTGTCCTCTAGAGTGTCGAGAAGGACTTGACCTATCGCATGCTTTCGGTATTCTCCCGCTAATGCTATGGATCATGTGACTCTCGTCCATCGATCCAAAAGCTAGAATTCCGTTTCAGTCAAGTGCAATATGTTTGCTTCCATGAGACCCGAACTTCGAAAGTTTGGATAGTTATGTGATATTCATGGAATCTGAAAATCATTTTCAGAGACAGACAAAGGCTAAAAGATATGAGATATCCAAAGCAATGTTTGTTTGCAAACTATTAGTAAAGGAGTTTACTATGCATTCGACTGATAAGAGAGGGATCCAGAAGAATGCCTGTCATATGATGATGGTGAATAAAACAGACAACTTAAAGAGAAAGGAAGTGTCCGAAGGGTGTTAGTGAAACTTTCACGCCTAGGAAGTCCGGGGCTATCGCCACTCTTAAGTTGGGTGCTTCTTCTGAGAGTAGGAGAAATACTGAAAGTTAAACTGTTAGAAGTATAAAGGCAAAAGGAAAGAAGACTGGAATATCCAGCTCATGTATGAATGTCATACAGGTTTTTGATGTATAGAAGGCTGGTCAAAGATATAGTTCTTGGGAATTATGGTTAAACATGTTAATCACTAATTCTTGGGTATTGTGAGTTAATCACAAAGATACCCGCTCGATTGCATTCTGTTGCAACTCGATGTAAGAACTACTATGGCCTGAAAGACTAGCCAGGAATGAGGTTTAGATACACGCAGGGAACATAGTAAATGTTACTATGCCTTCCATAGGTGTATTCCCTATGTATTTACTTTCATAAATCATTTTAGAGTTTTACACACTCTAGCCCATTGAATAAAGTATCTTGCAAGAAGGTTGTTCATAAGAGAACTTTTAATGTTCGGAGTTATGAATAACAAAAGGGCCATACTTTCATTATGAATGAGAAGTATGTTATGAATATTGATAATAATACATTACCTCTGGGTTTACTTTCATAATTCATTTTAGAGTTTCATACACTCTAGCCCATTGCACAATGTTTGTTGCAAAAGAGTTGTTCATAAAACAACAATTGTTGTTCAGTATTATGAATAACATGAAGGGCCATGCTTCCATCCTAGATGGGATGTATGTTATGAATATTGATGGAAATATGATACATCCATAACACTGACGCTAAATGTCGCAAGACTAAAATAATACCACACAAGTGTGGCACTGCATTTGGTCACATTGGAGAAACCCGCATGGAAAATTCCATTATGATGGATTTTGAAGTCGTTTGATTTTGAATCATCTGACACTTGCAACTTTCCTCTGAAAAGTGAAGTGACTGAAATACCGTTCACAGGCCATAAGGAACGAGCAAAGAACATATTGGTGATCATACATTATGATGTGTGTAGTCCAATAAATGTTGTTGCAAGTAGTGGATTTATCTATCTTCAGAAATGACTCAAGTAGATATGTGGATATTTACTTGTTGAGACGTAAGTCTGGATCTTTTGAATTCATTCATAAGGTTTTCAAAAATGAAGTAGAAGTTGTTGTAACAAGAAAATTATGTTTCTACAATTCGATTGCAGAAAGGAATATTTGAGTTACAAGTTTAGCGAATGTCTGATGAGTTGTGAAAGGGGTTTCATAACTTGCACCTCCCGGAGCACCACTGCAAGTGGAGAGTCCGTGTAGATGTAATCGAACCATTCATGACATGGTAAGATCAAAGATGACATAAATAAATTTGCCATTATCCCTTTTAAAGTGATGCTTTAGAGACTGCGGCTTTTACACTGAAAAGAGCTCCATCGGGTCTGTTGAAATGACGCCATGGTATGGTACGCCCAACCATGTTATATCTTTTCTTAACATTTGGAAAATGGGGCTTGTGTAAAAGGTTACAAACCTATTCCAAATCAGACAAGTGCTACTTTGTAGGTTATCCCAAGTCATTGGGTATTCCCCCACCACTATACCGAGGCAAATAGGTTTGCCACAAAGAACGGTATGCTTTTTTGAAGAAAATGGTTCTTTCAAAAAGGTGAGTGGGAGAACAGTGCAACTCGACAAGATAAACAGTATCATCGTCATCAGATCAAAGGAAAGAGACCTTGGAAGTAATTCCGGAGTTTCTTACTGCGACTGATACGGAAGTCTCTACAATAAAATGTATGGACTTCGGTCGAACTTGCAGCTGAACCACGTAGGCAAAGCTCGTGCAAACCTATCAGGTGCGCAAACGAGATATTGTTGTTAGACAACAGTATACCTACGATTCACAAGGAAGCGTTGATGGGCCCTGACTCCGGAATTGGCTAAATGCCAATACAATCCGAGATAGTTTCCATATAAGTGATTCAAGATTAAGATCTTGATACACCTTTCGGAAGACTTAGAGTCTAACGAATATTTATGGAACTAAAAACTGATACGGATAAAATGTTTTATCCATAAAGCTCGACTTGTTGCAATAACAAGTTCAAGGAGTTGACTACGATGAGATTGTCTCACCGTAGCGATGCTTAAAGTCGGTTCGGGTTGAACTAGCAATTAATACATATTTCAATCATGAGATATGAAACATGGATGACAAAAGGATTTCCATGTGATGGAAATGAAACCTAGGACTTGTATGTGATACAGTCCAAAGTAATTTATCGATCCAGAGGATGCTAGTAAGTATGCAAACTTCAGAGTTCCAGCGATGGACAGAAGAGAGCAAAGTGGAGTTGGAATCTTCGTTTTTGATGGAATGGTCAAAAGGGTTTTGACTTCATCAAATGGGTATCGAAGATGCTTGTGATTCAAGAAAGTAAGTGGGAGCATAATAATATTTCTAAAAACCTTGTGTACTTGACACATTGTTAATTGGAAATAAATTTCTTGACACGAATTAGGACTTCATTTGAAAATAGTTTTTCCGATGAAGTGCTTGGGCTAAATAGCCTCAATATTAGGCATGATGATCTATGGAGATAGATTTACCTAATGGGGCTAAGCAATGAATACATATTGACAAGATGCTAAATTTTTTAGCATTTAAAACGCCAAGGAGTGATTCTTGCCGAAGTCACATGGAAAGAGTTTTTGCAAGACTCGGTGTCCCAAAACACTGATGAGTAAAATACATGATGGAGATTCCACACACTCTTGTGTTTGGATTAATCATGTATTCCATGGTATGTAAAACAACCAGATATGTCCGATACTCCAAAAGTTGTTGCGAGTATGGATACCAAAGTGATCAAAGTACTGATCATAGGACAACAGTGAAAGATGTCATTGAGTACTAGAGTAGTAGTGATGACATGTTTTCTCGCAAGCAGAGATTATGAAGTGCTCGTTGTAAGTAATTACATCGATACAGTCTTCATCAATGCTCCATGCGATTTTCGATTTAAGTTAAGGGTTTTGTGTAATACACAATATGATGGCACGGTAGTTAGAAATTGTTCCAAACAAGATACTGTGGCGAATTCTATAACAAAGGCTAAGTATGTTGACGCTTAAGAAGCGACAAAGAAGTTGTTGAATCATATAGTTCATTCATGAACTTAGTATGGTTCCAAGATGGCTTTGGTCTATGGGACACTATTGCAGATAGTTGCTCCATAGCTCAGTCCGAGGAATCAGGTTTCGACCAATGATTCACACATATGCAAAGCCAAGTCCACACAAAATATGAATTTTGTGAAAGCGTGAAAATGCGAGGATATGCAAAGTTACACACGGAGCTGAAGTCGTCAGATCCGTTGGACATCAGGCTATACCACATGCGAAGCATTTTTTACACCAGTATGCCATAGGTGTAAAGTGCATTAGCATTGACTAGATTATTGACTCTAGTGCAAGTGGGAGTCTGTAGGAGATATGCCCTAGAGGCAATAATAAATGTTATTGATTATCTCCCTGTTCATAATTAGGTTTATGTTCCATGCTATAACTGCTATGATTCTCGAGTCTGCAATAACCACGAGGCTCGGAGGAAGACTCATATGCACGTGTGGAATAATAAACGGTAAAATGTATTCCTAGTTTGGCCTCTAAGACTGGCTCAAGTATTGCATGATGATCCTGTTTTCCTGATCATGGGCATGGCTATGCCGACAATTTTGAGGGCGCAATGTTGGTAGAACACTTGTGTTGAATAGACCCGAATTGATGTTATGCTATGAGATACATTCGTCATAAGTTAATGGTTTATAACACAAAGATGGTTAACGTTTGCATAATTACTTAGACCATGAGAGTATCGAGTTTCTTCATGCTTGCTTCATGAACTTTGGGGTTTGTTAAACGTCATCCATAAATGGATGGCTATTACGGCGGCTTACGGGTTCATAGAAAAGTGTGTCAAGTAACTTGATAGCTCGAGATTGGGATTTGCTCCTCCGACGATGGAGAGATATCTCTGGGCCCTCTCGGTGTTACGGTATCCATCATCGTCTGGCCAGACACAGGGTGATTTGATCACAGGGATGCCGGAACACGGGAACGAGAAAAGAGAACAATACCGGTAACGAGGTAACTGGCATAGTGGACAAGTTGTTGATCCACGGGGATGCCTACATGTCTCACCTCGGGTATTTGTAACATATCGCGAAGCAACAGGAATAGCACACGGCAACTGGAGGTTCACTCGAATATTCATTCGTGTGGGTATAGGGATCAATATGGGTGTCCACGGCTCCGATGTTGATCATTGATCAGAAGGGGTTCCGGGTCATGTCTATGCTTCACCGAACCTATAGGGTCACACGCTTAAGGGTCATCTATCTGCTGAATACTAGACAGGGAGTCTGAGAGAAAATCACCGAAAAAGTTTTCGGACACCGGAAAAGTTTCGGACAGCGGAAAAGTTCCGCAGAGAGAACACCGGAACAGTTTCGGTAAAACTGAAAAGTTGTTTCAGGGGATAACATAAAGTCAAATTGGTTTTGGCACATGCCTGATAATTCTTGGAGGGTGCCAGAATCATTCTGGAAACTTTCTGGAATTTTCCGGGATGAAAACCGGAAATGTTCCGGAGCTGCCGAAACCGCTTCAGATGCTTTTCACAGATGAAAATAACTAAACCGGAATTGTTCCGGATCTCATTGAAAATTATATTAGTGGGTACTGGAAATGTTCTAAGCCCACATAAATATTTTCAGTTCGACCGGACGCTGAAAAATGTCATCATGAATAGTGAAAGTGCTTTTTGGTTGCTTCTTGGAGAAGCTACCTTGAGGGCATTTTGGTAAATTTCATAGTGGATGGAAATATCTGAAAATATCTGGATAACACTGTTTCTGAATAGTGGAAACACTATTCATGAATAGTAGAAACACTATTATGAATAGAGAAAATATCTGAGGGCATTTTGGTACTTTTACCATTGTCTCTCACCCTATAAATAGAGGTGGAGGGTGCTCTCAAATATGACATCCTTGCTCTCATACACATGCCATAGACTTGTCTGGCTTCTCTCTCCCTCCCAGCGAAATAATTTCGTAGAGCCGAAAGGCTGTCTGGGTTCCGGCAGGAACTAGTTCTGGACGGCGAAGCCCTGCCGGATAGTTGAGACCGTATGTGTGCAACTCTGTAGAGAGATCGTAGTTTCGGTCTTAGTTCGAGAGTGCCTCCCGAAGGGCTGTCCAAGTGATCGTCTTAGTTTCGAGGGTCCTCCCAAAGGGCTGTCCGAGTGACCGTTCGAGTTTCGAAGGTCCTCCCGAAGGGCTGTCCGCAACACCGTCCGAGGGACTGTCCGACCGCCTCCCGGAGGGCTGTCCGAGGGGCAGATGTGGGAGTACATCCTCGCGGTTGGGAGGTTGTAAATCCTAGCTGCGGGGATCTGCACCGCCGATCGTCATCGACTCTACTTCCGCTGCGCTACGAGTCGGTAACGAAACAGATCAAACATTGTATGCAGTCTCCATAGTGATCCTGGGCTGGTGCGTAGGTCGGAAATTTTTGTTTTCTGCTGTGTTACCCTACACAAAGGGAACAGCATACGGGATTAACTGAATCCTTGACATAGAGGTTCGACCGATAAAGATCTTCATAGAATATGTAGGAGCCAATATGGGCATCGAGGTCCCGCTATTGGTTATTGATCGTAGAGGTGTCTCGGTCATGTCTACATAGTTCTCGAACCCGCAGGGTCTACACACTTAACGTTTGGTGACGATTAGTATAGTTGAGTTATTTTGTTGGTGACCGAAGGTTGTTCGGAGTCCCGGATAAGATCCCAGACATGACGAGGATCTCCGGAAGAGTCCGGAGGTAAAGATTGATATATGAGATAATAGTGTTTGGTCTCCGGAAGGGTTCCGGAATTCACCGGAAGGGGTTCCGGATGTTTCCCGAAATGTTCGGGTACGAGAACACTTTATTTGGGCCAAGGGGTAAAGCCCACGAGGCTTAGGCAAGGTGCAAAAGGAAGTTTTGCTGGCGTCTGGGGTGGTACTACCGCTTATCGTAAGCGGTACTACTGCTACAGGCGGTACTACCGCTTATCGTAAGCGGTACTACTGCTACAGGCGGTAATTCCGCTTATCGTAAGCGGTACTACCGCTACAGGCGGTACTACCGCTTATCGTAAGCGGTACTACCGCTTGTACGCGATACTGCTGGAATCCGAGTTGGACTCTTTCCGTGCGGGTCAAACCGACCTTGTGCGGGCAAAACCGACCTTGTGGAGGTTTTCTCTCCAAGTTTAGACCCCAGGGCTCAACATATAAATAGAGGGGCAGGGCTAGCACACGGGACACATCAAGATTTCCCAAGCCGTGTGTCGGCAACCCTAACCCTCTAGTTCTCCCGTCATAATCTCCGTAGTGCTTGGCGAAGCCCTGCAGAGATTGTTCCTCACCACCATCACCACGCCGTCGTGCTGCCGGAACTCATCTACTACTTCACCATCGCTCGCTGGATCGAGGAGGTGAAGGCGTCATCAAGTCGTACGTGTGTTGAACGCGGAGGTGCCGTCCGTTCGGCACTAGTTCGTGATCGGATCGAGGGACGACTTGCGATTTGGATCGCGGAGACGTTCGACTACATCAACCGCGTTTCTTAACGCTTCCGCTTAGCGATCTACAAGGGTATGTAGATTCACTCTCCCTCTCGTAGATGCTCATCACCATGGATAGATCTTGTGTGTGCGTAGGAAAATTTTTGTTTCCCATGCAACGTTCCCCAACAGTGGCATCTGAGCTAGGTCTATGCGTAGATGAGATCTCGAGTAGAACACAAACGAGTTGTGGGCGTGGACGTATACATATTGCTTGCCGTTACTAGTTGATACTTGATTTGGCGGTATTGTGAGATGAAGCGGCCCGGACCGACATTACGCGTACGCTTACGTGAGACAGGTTTCATCGCTACGTGCACTCGTTGCATAAAGGTGACTGGCGGGTGTCTGTCTCTCTCACTTTAGTTGAATCGATTTCAATGAAGAGGGTTCTTTTAGAAGATCAAAAAGCAATCACTACACCACGTTGTGGTTTTGCGTAGGTAAGAACGGTTCTTGCAAACCCGTAGCAGCCACGTAAAATTTGCAACAACAATTAGAGGACGTCTAACTTGTTTTTGCAGGGTATGTTGTGATTTGATATGGCCAATTACATGATGAGATATATGTGATGTATGAGATGATCATGTGTTGTATAGAATATCACGACTTGCATGTCGATGAGTACGGCAACTGGCAGGAGCCATAGAGTTGTCTTTAATTATTTTTGCCGTTTTGCTTTACTTTATCGCTATGAGTTAGCAATAGTCGTGGAAGCAACAGTCGGCGCGACAACCTCATGGCGACACGTTGATGGAGATCAAGATGATGGAGATCATGGTGTCATGCCGGTGACGATGGAGATCATGCCGGTGCTTTGGAGATGAAGATCAAAAGCACAAGTTCATGGCCATATCATGTCACTTATGATTTGCATGTGATGTTAATCCTTTTATGCATCTTATTTTGCTTAGGACGACGGTAGCATTATAAGGTGATCCCTCACTTAAATTTCAGGATAAAATTGTGTTCTCCCCGAGTGTGCACCGTTGCGAAAGTTCGTCGTTTCGAGACACCACGTGATGATCGGGTGTGATAGACTCTACGTTCACATACAACGGGTGCAAGCCAGTGTTGCACATGCGGAACACTCGGGTTAAACTTGACGAGCCTAGCATGTACAGACATGGCCTCGGAACACAAGAGACCGAAAGGTCGAACATGAGTCATATAGTAGATATGATCAACATGAAGATGTTCACCATTGAAACCACCTCAACTCACGTGATGATCGGACTTGAGTTGGTGGATTTGGATCATGTTACACTCGAATGACCGGAGGGATGTCAATTTGAGTGGGAGTTTTTAAGTAAATATGATTAACTAAACTCATTATCTTGAACAATAGTCTAAGTTGTCTTTGCTCTATTTATGTTGTAGATCATGGCTCGCGCAGTAGCACCCCTGAATTTTAATGCGTTCCTAGAGAAAGCTAAGTTGAAAGATGATGTAAGTAACTTTGTGGACTGGGCCCGTAATCTAAGGATTATCCTTACGGCTTCCCAGAAGGCTTATGTCCTTGATGCACCGCTTGGTGATCCACCCGCTCCAGTTGAGTCTCTAGACGTTGTGAACGCCTGGCAGGCTCGTTCTGAAGATTACTCAATAGTTCAATGTGCAATATTGTATGGCTTAGAACCGGGACTTCAAAGACGTTTTGAACATCATGGAGCATATGAGATGTTCCAGGAGTTGAAGTTTATCTTTCAGAAGAATGCCCGGATCGAAAGATATGAGATCTCCGATAAGTTCTATGCTTGCAAGATGGAGGAGAACGGGTCTATCAGTGATCACGTACTCAGAATGTCTGGGTACTCCACCCGTCTGGCTGAATTGGGGATGCCCCTTCCGCCAGAGGCTATCACTGACAGAGTTCTTCAATCATTGCCACCTAGCTACAAGAGCTTCGTGTTGAACTATAACATGCACGGGATGAACAAGTCAGTCGCCGAGCTATTTGCGATGCTGAAAGTCGCTGAGTCTGAAATTCAGAAGGAGCATCAAGTGTTGATGGTCAATAAAACCACTAGTTTCAAGAAAAATGGCAAGGGTAAGAAGGGTAACTCCAAGAAGAGTGGCAAAGCAGTTGCTCCTCCCATGAAGAAACCCAAGGCTGGACCCAAACCAGAAACGGTGTGCTTTCATTGCAAGGGAACTGGACACTGGAAGCGGAACTGCCCCAAGTATTTGGCTGACAAGAAGGCGGCCAACAACAAACAAGGTATATATGATATACATGTTATTGATGTGTACCTTACCAACTCTCGTTGTAGTGCCTGGGTATTTGATACCGGTGCGGTTGCTCATATTTGCAACTCAAAACAGGAACTGCAGAATAGACGGAGGCTGGCAAAGGACGAAGTGACGATGCGCGTGGGAAATGGTTCCAAGGTTGATGTGATCGCCGTCGGCACGCTCGCTCTTCGATTACCATCGGGATTAGTGATGAACCTGAATAATTGTTATTTAGTGCCTGCGTTAAGCATGAACATTATATCTGGATCTTGTTTATTGCGAGACGGTTACTCATTTAAATCAGAGAATAATGGTTGTTCTATTTATATGAGTAATATCTTTTATGGTCATGCACCCGATGTGAGGGGTTTATTCTTATTGAATCTCGATAGTAATGATACACATGTTCATAACATTGATGCCAAAAGATGTAGAATTGATAATGATAATACCACTTTCTTGTGGCACTGCCGTTTAGGTCATATTGGCGTAAAACGCATGAGGAAGCTCCATGCTGATGGACTTTTGGAGTCACTTGATTTTGAATCACATGACACATGTGAGCCATGCCTCATGGGCAAGATGACTAAAACGCCGTTCTCTGGAACAATGGAACGGGCAAGTGACTTGTTGGAAATCATACATACTGATGTGTGCGGTCCGATGAGTATTGAGGCGCGCGGTGGTTATCGTTACTTTCTCACCTTCACTGATGACTTAAGTAGATATGGGTATATTTACTTAATGAAACACAAGTCTGAAACGTTTGAAAAGTTCAAACAATTTCAGAGTGAAGTTGAGAATCATCGTAACAAGAAGATTAAATTCCTACGATCTGATCGAGGAGGAGAATATCTGAGTTATGAGTTTGGCAGTCACTTAAGACAATGTGGAATTGTTTCACAACTGACACCGCCTGGAACACCACAGCGTAATGGTGTGTCCGAACGTCGTAATCGAACCTTATTGGATATGGTGCGATCTATGATGTCTCTTGCCGATTTGCCACTATCGTTTTGGGGTTATGCATTAGAGACAGCTGCATTCACTTTAAATAGGGCACCATCGAAATCCGTTGAGATGACGCCATATGAACTTTGGTTTGGCAAGAAGCCAAAGCTGTCGTTTCTTAAAGTTTGGGGATGTGATGCTTATGTCAAAAAGCTTCAGCCTGAAAAGCTGGAACCCAAAGCGGAGAAATGCGTCTTCATAGGATACCCAAAAGAGACAGTTGGGTATACCTTCTACCTCAGATCCGAAGGCAAAGTGTTTGTCGCTAAAAACGGAACATTTCTTGAGAAAGAGTTTCTCTCGAAAGAATTGAGTGGGAGGAAGATAGAACTTGATGAGGTTGTTGAACCTTTACTTCAACCTGAAAGTAGCGCAGCGCAGAAAGATGTTTCTGTAGAGCCTACATCAGCTGAAGAGGAAGTTAATGATGATGATCATGAAGCTTTGGATCAAGTTGCTATCGAACCTCGTAGGTCGACAAGGACGCGTACTGCTCCTGAGTGGTACGGCAACCCTGTCTTAGAGGTCATGTTGTTGGACAACGATGAACCTACGAGCTATGGAGAAGCGATGATGGGCCCGGATTCCGAGAAGTGGTTAGAGGCCATGAAATCCGAGATGGGATCCATGTATGAAAACAAAGTGTGGACTTTGGAAGTATTACCTGAAGGGCGTAAGGCCATTCAGAACAAATGGATCTTTAAGAGGAAGACGGACGCAGACGGTAATGTCACCGTCTATAAAGCTCGACTTGTGGCAAAGGGTTTTTCACAAGTTCAAGGAGTTGACTACGATGAGACCTTCTCACCCGTAGCGATGCTTAAGTCCGTCAGAATCATGTTAGCAATAGCTGCCTTTTTCGATTATGAAATTTGGCAGATGGATGTCACAACAACGTTCCTTAACGGTTTCCTTAAGGAAGAGTTGTATATGATGCAACCAGAAGGTTTTGTCGATCCAGAGAATGCTGACAAAGTTTGCAAACTCCAGCGATCCATTTATGAACTGGTGCAAGCTTCTCGGAGTTGGAATCTTCGCTTTGATGAGGTGATCAAAGCGTTTGAGTTTATACAAGTTTACGGAGAAGCTTGTATTTACAAGAAAGTGAGTGGGAGCTCTATAGCGTTTCTAATATTATATGTGGATGACATATTACTGATTGGAAACAATATAGAAATGTTGGAAAGCGTGAAGGAATATTTGAACAAGAGTTTTTCAATGAAGGACCTAGGAGAAGCTGCTTTCATATTAGGCATCAAGATCTATAGAGATAGATCGAGACGCTTAATAGGACTTTCACAAAGCACATACCTTGACAAAGTTTTGAAGAAGTTCAAAATGGATCAGTCCAAGAAGGGGTTCTTGCCTGTATTGCAAGGTGTGAAGTTGAGTAAGACTCAATGCCCAGTGACTGCAGAAGATAGAGAAAAGATGAGTGTCATCCCCTATGCTTCAGCCATAGGCTCTATCATGTATGCAATGCTGTGCACAAGACCCGATGTCAGCCTTGCCATAAGTATGGTCGGAAGGTTTCAAAGTGATCCAGGAATGGAACACTGGACGGCGGTCAAGAATATCCTGAAGTACCTGAAAAGGACTAAGGACATGTTTCTCGTTTATGGAGGTGATCAAGAGCTCGTCGTAAAGGGTTACGTCAATGCAAGCTTTGACACTGATCCGGATGACTCTAAGTCACAAACCGGATACGTATTTATTCTTAATGGGGGTGCGGTTAGCTGGTGCAGTTCCAAGCAAAGCGTGGTAGCTGATTCTACATGCGAAGCGGAGTACATCGCTGCCTCGGAGGCGGTGAAGGAAGGTGTCTGGATGAAGGAGTTCATGACAGATCTTGGAGTAGTGCCTAGTGCTCTTAACCCAATGACTCTGTTTTGTGATAATACTGGTGCCATTGCTCTAGCCAAGGAACCAAGATTTCACAAGAGGACCAGACACATAAAGCGACGTTTCAATTCCATCCGCGATTACATCAAGGAGGACGACATAAATATTTGCAAAGTACACACGGATCTGAATGTTGCAGATCCGATGACTAAACCTCTTCCAAGGGCTAAACATGAACAACACCAGAACTGCATGGGTGTTCGATTCATTACAATGTAAATCACATAGTGATGTGAACTAGATTATTGACTCTAGTGCAAGTGGGAGACTGTTGGAAATATGCCCTAGAGGCAATAATAAATTAGTTATTATTATATTTCCTTGTTCATGATAATCGTTTATTATCCATGCTATAATTGTATTGATTGGAAACTCAAATACATGTGTGGGTACATAGACAACACTGTGTCCCTAGTAAGCCTCTAGTTGACTAGCTCGTTGATCAAAAGATGGTGAAGGTTTCCTAGCCATGGACATGAGATGTCATTTGATAACGGGATCACATCATTAGGAGAATGATGCGATGGACAAGACCCAAACTATAAACGTAGCATATGATCGTGTCAGTTTATTGCTATTGTTTTCTGCATGTCAAGTATCTGTTCCTATGACCATGAGATCATACAACTCCCTGACATTGGAGGAGTACCTTGTGTGTATCAAACGTCGCAACGTAACTGGGTGACTATAAAGGTGCTCTACAGGTATCTCCGAGGATGTCTGTTGGGTTGGCATGGATCAAGACTGGGATTTGTTACTCCGTGTGACGGAGAGGTATCTCAGGGCCCACTCGGTAATACAACATCACA
Organism: Elymus sibiricus; assembly: GCA_039707655.1. NCBI lineage: Eukaryota > Viridiplantae > Streptophyta > Magnoliopsida > Poales > Poaceae > Elymus > Elymus sibiricus. Next base: position 408,599,687 of record CM077674.1, on the reverse strand, counting down.
ATGAGCCTTGCAAGCAATGTGACTAAAGTGTTAGCCACGAGATCTTGTATTACGGAACGAGTAAAGAGACTTGCCGGTAACGAGATTGAACTAGGCATAGAGATACCGACGATCGAATCTCGGGCAAGTAACATACCGAAAAACAAAGGGAACAGCATACGGGATTAAATGAATCCTTGACATAGAGGTTCGACCGATAAAGATCTTCGTAGAATATGTAGGAGCCAATATGGGCTTCCAGGTCCCGCTATTGGTTATTGATCGTAGAGGTGTCTCGGTCATGTCTACATAGTTCTCGAACCCGCAGGGTCTACACACTTAACGTTTGGTGATGATTAGTATAGTTGAGTTATTTTGTTGGTGACCGAAGGTTGTTCGGAGTCCCGGATAAGATCCCGGACATGACGAGGATCTCCGGAAGATTCCGGAGGTAAAGATTGATATATGGGATAATAGTGTTTGGTCTCCGGAAGGGTTCCGGAATTCACCGGAAGGGGTTCCGGATGTTTCCCGAAATGTTCGGGTACGAGAACACTTTATTTGGGCCAAGGGGTAAAGCCCACGAGGCTTAGGCAAGGTGCAAAAGGAAGTTTTGTTGGCGTCTGGGGTGGTACTACCGCTTATCGTAAGCGGTACTACCGCTACAGGCGGTACTACCGCTTATCGTAAGCGGTACTACCGCTACAGGCGGTAGTACCGCTTATCGTAAGCGGTACTACCGCTTGTACGCGATACTGCTGGAATCCGAGTTGGACTCTTTCCGTGCGGGTCAAACCGACCTTGTGCGGGCAAAACCGACCTTGTGGAGGTTTTCTCTCCAAGTTTAGACCCCAGGGCTCAACATATAAATAGAGGGGCAGGGCTAGCACACGGGACACATCAAGATTTCCCAAGCCGTGTGTCGGCAACCCTAACCCTCTAGTTCTCCCGTCATAATCTCCGTAGTGCTTGGCGAAGCCCTGCAGAGATTGTTCCTCACCACCATCACCACGCCGTCGTGCTGCCGGAACTCATCTACTACTACACCATCGCTCGCTGGATCGAGGAGGTGAAGGCGTCATCAAGCCGTACGTGTGTTGAACGCGGAGGTGCCGTCCGTTCGGCACTAGTTCGTGATCGGATCGAGGGACGACTTGCGATTTGGATCGCGGAGACGTTCGACTACATCAACCGCGTTTCTTAACGCTTCCGCTTAGCGATCTACAAGGGTATGTAGATTCACTCTCCCTCTCGTAGATGCTCATCACCATGGATAGATCTTGTGTGTGCGTAGGAAATTTTTTGTTTCCCATGCAACGTTCCCCAACACCTCGGGCAACTTTTCGTCAACGAAATCTGTGGTAGGGACATCGCCGTCCCCGCACAGATCTTCTCTTCAGCGACGGAATCCGCAGCGGGGACATCTTCGTCCCCGGACAGCTCTTCGCGTTCGGCAGCATCGTGTTGCACGCCGATCCGACCGGTCACCTTGACCAGGTCGGTAGCTTCGCCCTTGGACAGGAAATAAGATTCGGCGGCCTTGAGTATGTCGCCGATGATCGAGGCGATCTGGTCTTCACTGGGTTCTCGGCCTTACCCGAGGAAACTACCAATCCCGAGGCCTTGACCTTGGATTCCTTCCCCGCCCCCGACGCTGAGGCGGGCCCCTGTTCGGATTTGACCTTGAGTTCGGATCCGACCCCGGCACTGGGAAACCAAGGGCTATCCTTGGCCGAACACGCTCCCGTTATCGGCACGCCGGAGTTTGACTCCTATGGCAGCCCGAACATAGATCCGGTGGACCCCTCGATTTTAAGCGAGATGCTGGACCGGATCCAGAAGATAAATATCGCGGATGGCCCATCCTCGGACCAGGAGCAAGTCGGATAGGATGCCAGCCGTGGGGAACTTTGTGTCCCACCCACCACCCACTTGGTAGCCACTGTCGAGGACTTAACCGACATGCTGGACTACGCCTCCGAGGAGGCTGACGACATGGACGAGGACTTTGACGCCCCGCCCTACATGAATACCTTCCTTGCCACTGCCAATACCAGAAAGTGGACCGCCACCTCCACCTACGAGGTTTACATGGTTGACACCCCCATGAAGGACGGTGACACGACCAAGAAGGATGGCGACGACCCCACCGAAGAACCGCCCAGACGCCGACGACGGCGAGCTAGAGGGCGGGGAATGGGCAAGGAAAATCACACTGACACGAACGGCACCGGAGATAACGAGACTCCGGAGAACTTAGAGGAGCTCGGCGATAACATGCCCGAGCAGCGACCCGACGCCCCAGAAGGGCAGGAGCACCAGGGCGACCCCGAGGACCTCGACGATTCCGAAGATAGCAATTACCTCCCTCCATCCGAAGAGGAAGATAGCCTCGGACCCGAGGACTTTATCGTCCCTGAGGATCCCCTGGAACAAGAAAAATTCAAGCGGCAACTCATCCCCACTGCCCGAAGCTTGAAGATGAAACAACAACAGCTAAGGGCCGAACAAGATACGCTCAACGACAGATGGACGATGGTCCTATATGCCGAAGAAGGCCTCGACGATCAACGTCAGGGCCAATACAAGAGTTACCCACGGCGGCGCCTACTCCCAGAATTCGAGGACGAGGCCTTCGAGCCCATCCCTCCCAGACGAGCCTACGCAAACCAGCCCGACCGCCCCCCTCGAGGACGAGATAGGCCGACGGTGGAAACCGAGCTCCCACTCGCGCCCCCTCGGGGACGAGATAGAGCGGCCGGAGAAGCCGAATATCCACCCGCGCCACCTCAAGGACGAAATAGAGCGGCCGGAGAAGCCGAACTCCCACCTGTGCCCCCCTCGAGGACGGGATAGGGCGGCCAGGGGAACCGAATACCCACTTGTGCCCTCTCGCTGAGCAGGTAAAGACCCGGTTCAGCCGGATGATCAATACGATCTGCGCCACGACCTGAACGCACGAGGACTCCAGTCGAGGTCCATTTACGGATCCACAGGACACGCACCCGCCGGGCGGGACGGATACCAAGCCTGGCGCGACAGAAACGATAGAGCTCGGGAGCAGCACCGTGCCTGGATGACAACCGACCTCCGGCGCGACGTGGCCCGAGCCAGGGGCGCTGCACACCCACTGTGCTTCACAGACGAGGTGATGAAGCATGAATTCCCTGAAGGGTTCAAACCCGTCAATATAGAATCCTACGATGGAACAACTGACCCGGCCGTATGGATTGAGGATTTTCTCCTCCACATTCACATGGCCCGAGGAGATGACCTTCACGCTATCAAGTACCTACCGTTGAAACTCAAGGGACCGGCAAGGCATTGGCTGAACAGCCTACCCGAGAACTCCATCGGAAGCTGGGAAGAGCTCGAGGATGCGTTCTGAGCTAACTTCCAAGGCACCTATGTCCGGCCACCAGACGCCGATGACCTGAGCCATGTTATTCAGCAGCCCAGAGAATCAGCCCGGCAATTCTGGAACCGGTTCTTGACCAAGAAAAACCAGATCGTCGACTGCCCAGATGCCGAAGCGATTGCGGCATTCAAACACAGTATCCGGGACGAGTGGCTCGCCCGCCAGCTCGGCCAGGACAAGCCGAGAACAATGTCGGCCCTTACCTCACTAAGGACCCGCTTTTGCGCGGGTGAAGATAGTTGGTTGGCTCGTCGAAGCAACCACCCCGAAGACCCTGGCAGTTCAGAGGCCCGGGACGGGAACGGAAAACCTCAGCGCAATAGAAACAACACGCGCCGGCACTCAAACAACGGCGGTGAAGCCGACGACATAGCGGTGAACGCTGGATTCAGCGGTTCAAAATCGGGACAGCAGAAAAAACCCTCTAAGGGGAACCGCGATGGCCCCTCCGCGCTGGATAGAATATTGGACAGGCCCTGCCAGATTCACGGCACCCCCGACAAGCCAGCTAACCACACCAACCGTAATTGTTGGGTTATTAAGCAGGCCGGCAAAGCCACTGCCGATGACCAGGGCAAGGGCCCCCGCAGCGAGGACGATGACGAACCTCGCGGGCCGAACAATGGAGGCCAAAAAAATTCCCTCCAGAGGTCAAAACCGTGAACATGATCTATGTCACGCACATACCAAAGAAGGAGCGGAAATGCGCGCTTCGGGATGTCTATGCCTTCGAGCCGGTAGCCCCGAAATTCAACCCGTGGTCGGCTTGCCCGATCACTTTCGACCGTCGAGACCATCCGACCAGTATCCGTCATGGAGGAACGGCGACTCTGGTGCTCGACCCCATAGTGGATGGCTTTCACCTCACTAGAGTCCTCATGGACGGAGGTAGCAGCCTCAATCTGATTTACGCAGATACTGTGAAGAAAATGGGGATTGACCCGTCAAGAATCAAACCCAGCAAAACCACCTTTAAAGGTGTAATCCCAGGTGTCGAGGCACGCTGCTCGGGATCTGTGACATTGGAAGTCGTCTTCGGCTCGCTCGACAACTTCCGCAGCGAGGACTTGATCTTCGATATTGTCCCTTTCCGCAGTGGTTACCACGCACTCCTCGGCCGGACTGCATTCGCCCGCTTCAACGCCGTCCCGCACTATGCATACCTGAAGCTCAAGATGCTAGGACCGAAGGGAGTTATTACCATCAACGGTAATACTGAGCGCTCGCTCCGAACAGAGGAACACACGGCGGCTCTAGCCGCTGAAGTCCAAACCGCCGAAGCAGCGTCTCAAGCACAGTCTCCGGCCAAGCCACTGGATGCACGTAAACGCCCCCGAGCTGCACCCTCCATCCCGGAGCACTCCCACGCTCACTCCAAATAGGGGCACGCGCCCCACAGCATGACCCACCTAGCTGCGCAGCACGTGCCTCGCGTGCACAATTTCGCGCTTAAAATTCCATGGGCGGCTGTGGGGAAGCATGACACAAAGACCAGGAGTACGGCTCAACCGACCAATGGCCTACAGATGTCTTCACATCAACATCAACAACGGGCACCATCTAGGGCCCGATCAGCGTCACACTGATCTACCTGGGCGACTTCTCAAAACCCCTTTTTCAAGGGTTCGTCTGCCGAAGATTGCTACTTCCGCCGAACATAAGGTGGACAGCTTCGCTTCCACGGAAGCCTCTTGACGAGCAAAGGCGCAGACGTGCAGCAGGGCGTAGTAGGGACGTCACCCCACTCATGAAAGCCCTGTGTAAACCTTTACTCTCAATATATTCATTTCTTCAAAAGTATCTATTAAAGTTACTTCGGCAATCCGGATTGTACGGTTGGACGTCACAGGAAATAAAAACCACTTTATTATGGTATACTCGTGCAGTCATTCACGTTATATATTCCTTTCCGCCTTTTCAGCCGAAGTAAACTATCACGATACATCAATTTCAAACCGGCTAATAGACCGGGGGCTCGGACATAGATCTTGCCTTACACACTTTCTCCCGGCACTTATTTTTTATTTTATGTGCTCGGCGTCGCGGATATTGCATTATATGAATCAGTTCCGAATTATGTCTTTGGTTAATAGTTGGGTTGCCCAGCTCCTGTGTTTACCCTCTTACGTTCTACATTGTTCGACTAAGAGGGTAAAGGGAGAACCACTGCGATTGTACTTCTAGCTAGCCTGGTTAAGTACCTCAGTGGAGAAAGCCGAAAACTGACTGTCCCAATAAGCGAGAACTGGTCGGCGATCCGATGACTGGTGTTACACCTAAAAATCGTTGGAGGTTAGTCCGTGTTACACGAAGGGTTCTCTGTCACAGAAACCATGTGATGAATCATGGCTTTTCCGAATATCACATACACCGGGGGCTCGTCACCGGCCCCCACCGTCAAGCTCCTCTGGCTAAGTGAAAGCACTAAAACCGCATAGTCTGATTGCCTGGTTTTCCGTACATACAACCGCCTCCGGGCGCCGAGACGTCGGCTAAGGGTTTACGTATTATAAGAAAACACCCCATGCAATATTTGCAAGGGGGCTCAAGCGGACGACTGGTAACTTTCAGATTACAAACAGCCGCACAGGAGTCAAAATTAACATAAAACGGGCATCTTTGTTGACAGCCGAACAATTTGCATTCAAACAAAAGTTTCAACTCCTTGGTTACAAGGAAGATACATCTACTCATAAATTACATCTTTTGCACACTGGGCCTCTACCGCCCGAGCACCATCCATCGCGATGGGAAAGTATTGCTCGGGGCGCCTATGCTCCTTCCCTGGCGGCGAAGGTCCGGTGGCCATCTCGGCTGGCTTTATCTTCGGCCAATGGACCATTGTTTTGCCGAAGGCCATCCGAGCCCCCTCAATGCATGTGGAGCGCTTCCAAGCATCGATCCGGGGAGTAGCGTCACACAGCTTCTGCACCAGACCAAAGTAACTGCTCGGCAGCGGTTCCTCCGGACATAGCTTCAAGCAGAGGTCCTTCATCATTGGCTCAGCCATTCGATGCAGCTCCACCAGCTGCTTCATTTGGTCGTTGAGGAGGGGAGGGTGTTCGGACGCTTGAAATTGCGCCCAGAACAACCTCTGCTCGGCCTGACCCTCCTGAGCAGCGAAGAACCTGGCCGCGTCCGCCACACTCTTCGGGAGGTCCGCAAAGGCGCCTGGGGAACGCCATACCTGCGTGAGCAACGCGAACCTGTTACCTCCAAAGATACTTTGCAGCAAGTACGGCTTACCGTCCGCCATGAGCCTGACTTGGCGAAGCTCCTCTTGGTAGCCGCACGCCTCTGTCCGCGCTTCCTTGGACACCGCCGCCAATGAGGCTAGCTCGGCGGCCTGCTCCTTATTTTTCTGCTCGAGGGCCTCACACTTCGTGACGGCATCCCCGAGCTCTTGTTGTACTTCCAGCACCCTGGCCTCGTGCCTTTCATTTGCGGTTCTCACCGCCGCCAGCTCGGCAGCCGCATGTTCGGCTGCCGACTTCTGCGCCGCCGCGTCCAACTGAGCTGCCCTCAGTGCGGCCTTGAGGCTTTCGACCTCCGCGGCGGCAGCTGTAGTACAAACGGATACCTCCGTTAGAATACTTCGAACACTACCTACAAAACTACGGCTATATTCACTATCACAGCACGGACTTACCTTGCGCTTCGTCGAACCTCCTGTTTACCAGGCTCAGGTCATCTTCGGAACTCTTCAGCCTCCGATTCACCTCGGCCAACTCTTCGGCGTTGGCGGTTGCGGCCGTAGATGATGCCTATGCATTATTATACACACGTTAGTATCCGGGATATTGATTTTGATCCTCTGACCGGCTTTGCCCAAGCCAGTCAGCGTCTCGGGGGCTACTGGGTATGAGGTTGTTCATTTGCGCAAAGGAATTATTCTAAGACAAAAGCATTACTTCGCTCACCTTGAAGCCGGTAAGAAGGCCGCTAAAGGCCTCCTTCAGTCCGTTGTCCAAGGACCGAATACTTTGCAACACCGTGCCCATAAGCGCACGGTGCTCTTCGGCGATAGAGGAGCTGGTTAGAGCATCCTCCATCTCGCCCGGCCACCCGGTCGACGCGTGCTCTGGGGCAGGCGGGGGTGGCGGCGGCGCTCCGGTCCCTTCCTCCTCGAAGTCTAGAGCGCCGGACTCCGGACGCCTCGATGTCTCCGGAGTCGTCTTCGGAGGAAGCTCGGATTGTCCAGGCTCCTCCTCTTCATTCACCAGAGGGGCTCTCCCCTGCTGGTCTTCGACGACCGAGGTGTTCACCTCGGCCATGATAGTGTCGCCCCCTCCTCCCGCATGCGGCATGGGAGGGGTACTCCTCGATAGGACCTCCTCGGCCTCCTCGATGGTCGGGGGAGGCGAGGCGCGGGATTCGGTCCCGCTCTCCGCTAGCGCTGCTGGTGGAGAGTCCCCCTCCGAGACTCGATCCGTGGGGAGATCGCGCGGAGGGCTATCAGATTACAAACGGAAACGTGATCAATATCAAAACCCAGTTCGGCTAAGGATGGTCAAGCAGTTGTTAGAACGCATACCTTTGAGACTGTGGCTTGGCCCTGGGGATCCTCCGAGGAACCTCTTCGGAGGCCTCGGAGTCCTCGGCAGAAGCCGAGCTGTCACCCGACAAGGCCACCTTGGCCTTGCGCGGTCTTTTGGGGGCGGGGTGAGGCAGCTCCTCCCCGACGACTTTGGACGCCCCCCTTTTCCCAGTTCGGGAGGAATCATCTTCCTCCCCTTCTCCTCCCTGCTCCCTCTCCTCCTCTTCCTCGTGTGCGGAGGGAGCGTGGGTGTCCCCGGATCTAGTGTCCAGGGGTCCTCAGGAACGGAGGCCCTCTCTGGCCTCCTTCTTCAGGTCCTTCTTCTTCTCCTTCCTCTCCGGCGCCTCGTATGGCTCCATGGCCAACATGGACGCCAGCAGGGGCGTCCTGGGTCCCTCTGGCAGCGGCGCTGGACTGTCGATCTGCTCGGCCTTCTTCAGCCAGTTCTGCGGACAGGAAGTGAATAGCTAAGTACCTTATCAAAAAGGGAACAGTTCGGATATAAGAGTAAAATTAATCATACCTCTCGTGGGGGATTTCCGGCGTCGAGGCCGATGTCTTCATCCTCGGCCGGCCAGTCCTTCTGTGGCTTGAACAACGCCCTCCACAGCTGAGCGTGGGAGGTGCGGAAGAAGCTACGCACGGTGGTCGGGTCTTCGGACTTGTAGGCCCACATGGGGGAGGCCCTGTCCTGGCATGGGAGGATTCGGCGGCCGAGCATGATCTGGATCACGTTGGGCAGCTCGACGCCCTGCTCTATCATTTTGGTGATCCGGCTCTACAGCCGCGCCACCTCCTTGTTCACCCCCCAGTCAAGGCCTTTCTTGGTCCATGAGACCAGTCTCGTGGGGGGTCCAGATCGGAAGGCCGGAATCGCCCCCCAATCCGCGCTCCTTGGCTCGGTGATGTAGAACCATTCCTTCTGCCAGACCTTGACGGTCTCAATAAAAGTGCCTTCTAGCCACTCCACTCGGGGGAGTTTGCTGACCATCGCGCCTCCACAGTCCGCCTGCTAGCCGTCGACAATCTTCGGTTTGATGTTGAAGATCTTTAGCCACAGGCCGAAGTGTGGCCGGATCCGAAGAAAGGCCTCGCAGATGATGATGAAGGCCGAGATGTGGAGGAAGGAGTTCGGCGCGAGGTCGTGGAAGTCGAGCCCGTAGAAGAACATGAGGCCCCTGTCGAAGGGGTGAAGGGGGAAGCCCAAGCCCCGAATGAAGTGAGGCACGAATACCACTCTCTCGCCTTGCCGTGGCGTGGGGATGACCTGGCCCGCCTCCGGAGCACGGTGGGCGATGTCGGCTGGAAGGTAGCACGCGCTCTTCAACTCCAGAATGGCACTGTTGGTAACGCTAGAGGCTTCCCACTTGCCCTTGGAACCGGAACCCGCCATTGCTCGATTGAGTGGGTGAAAGGAACAGTTCTCGGAAGGGATAACGGATCTGGGTGCTGGAGCTCAGAAGACGGGGAAGGCAATGGCAAGGGGGAAATGAGAGCGTGCGGAAGAAACAAAGGATGTATCCTTTTATGGGCTGTAAAAACCCACGATCCCTTTACTGCGCCGCAGTCCTCGCCGTTTCCCCATGTAATCGTGTCATCATGCGTGCATGGGGTGCGGTGGATTATTGATTATATCCCTTAAAAATAGGACACGATCTCCATATCGATGGGACGTGCCAATGAAAACCGCCTTGAACCGCGAATCGAGTTCTTTATCAACCAACTCGCAGTCGTGGCAGGGTGACCCTTCGGTAAAAGTTGTCAGGTGAGGACACTGCTCGCACCGAAGCGGCTAGCCTTCGAGGCTAAGTTATTATTATGCTTCGTCACCGAGCTACAGCTCGGCGCATATACGACTGGACAATGCTTGAGAATACAACTTGGAGTAATACGGGCCTATTATCGGTATCACGGAGGAGAGTGAACTGGTCCACGAAGCCAATGGTGCTCGGCATCTACCTCGGCTTCGAAGACTAGTTCGGGGGCTACTGAGGGTGTCCCGGACTAGGGGGTATTTGGGCCGCTGGCCTATCTTATATGGGCCAGATTGATGGGTCGCTCTCTACTCGTCGATGGAAGGCCGGGTTATAGGCGACCCCGTGTATCAGAAGGAAACTTCCGAAGACTTGGCGTCTCCTCCAAGAAACAATTGGCGTAACCGGCATGTTTATCCCCGATGTAACCGACTACGTGTAACCCTAGGACCCTCTGGTGTCTATATAACCCAGAGGGTTTAGTCCGTAGAGGAGGACATCCATTACCTAGGGTTTAGCCCAATCGATCTCGAGGTAGATCAGCTCTGTAACCTTCATACAATCACATCAATACAATCAAGCAGGACGTAGGGTATTACCTCCTCGAGAGGGACCGAACCTGGGTAAATCGTTGTCTCTACGTTCCTTGTTACCATCGACTCCTTGATCCATAGTTCGGATCCCCTACCCGAGATCTGCCGGTTTTGGTACCGACAGAGGGGATCTGGTCGTCGTCGACATAGTCGTACTCGGGAGCAGCGGCAGTCTCGGGGTCTATCGGAGGAGAAGGAGGGGAAAGAAACAATAAATAGATGGCAAACAAATGCAACACAGATGCATGACATGGCAATATGGGTTGATTATGTGTTCTAATGCATTACTAAGTATTTTAGACGGAGTGGGAAAATATTCGGGAATATTTTCGCAGCTCCAGGTATTTTCTTCGGTATTGATCCGGAGGGAAAGGTTCCATGTTCATCATGATAGGAGTGATGGTCAAGCATGTTGTTGACATATTTGGATTCATCATATTTTTCTGATCATTTTTCATATATAAATTATTTTCATCCGAGTTATGGTTTATTTTATATGATTTTTCAAAGTTTAAACGATTTTCTGAATTTTCTGGATTATTTTTATTTTGAAAAATATTAAATGAAAATTGCTACGGGCACACAGCAAAGTGTACCCAGCTAGTGCACACAGGGGCTGACTGGTGGGTCTAGTTGACCAGGTCAACTAGACCCACCAGTCAGCTGACCCAGTCAGCAGTCAACGGTGACCGTTGACTGGTCAACTCGGCCCGCGGGACCCAGCGTCAGTGACCCAGGGGGGTCCACTGGCAGGGCGACGTGGCGGTGGCGCCGGCGTTCAGCCGCCGGTGACCAAAAATCGCGGCGGAGCTCACTGACCGCGGCGGGATTCGTCCACAGGGCTCGGTTCGAAGCACGCATGGGCGCGTTCGAACGGGCCTTCGATGCCGCACCCAATGGTGGTGCTGGTTTGTCCCGGAGAGGGCTGAAACGATGGCGTTGACAACGTGCAGCGGCGGTGCGCACGGGGGCTCCACGGGGACGGCGTCACACGACACGAGTGGACAAATGGAGGGCACCGGCCGCACCACAGAGGCGCCCCGAGCACAACGACCTGCTCGGACGGCCACGACAACGACGGTACCGACGACAGTGAGCAGCGCGGCGGAGCTGAGCTCGGGCAGAAATGGCGACGTCGATTTGAGGCAGCGATTGAGCGGCAGAGAGGGGGCTTCAGCGCGGGGCTCACCTAGGGGCACAAGAATGGCCGTTGAGGGCTTAGTAGCTGTAGGGGCGGAGCAGATCGACGGCGACGAGTTCGGAGGCCGAAGGTTGAAGACGACCTCGATCAAGTCGGTTGACGGCACCCCGGCTCGAACGAGAGGCAGGGGAGGACGTAGCGAACGACGGCAAGCCTGGCAGAAATGGTGGCTGGGCTCGGAGAGGCTGGTGGCTACGCGGGCAGCACGGCCATGGCGACGGCAGTGCTCGGACGTCGACGGGAGCGAGGGAGAGAGCGATGGAGAGCGGGGATAAGGACTGGGGCTGTCCCCGAGGTCCACGGCGACGTTCTTATCCCCCCGCGAGCGCCTGTAGCGGCGCGGGCGGCGAGGTGGCTCGGCGACAACGGTGACCGAGCGCTCGGGGGAGCTGACACGGGGAGGAGAGAGGAAGGAGACGACGGGAGGTGGGCTGGGCCGTCCACTGTGGACTAGAGCCCAGCCAGTTTTGTTCCTTTTTCATTTTCTTTTTCTGTTTTTCTAAATTTAGCCATTGTTATGCAATATATTTTCACACCAAATGAATTTTATAAAATGTGAAACTTGTCACATGAATACCTTGCAATACATTGGGTTGGCACAAAAAGTTTGGGGTTTATTTGAATCCATTTAATTTTTGTTTAAATAGAAATGAGTCAAATGGGGCTATTTTGGTCCTATTTTCATGATGCTACAGTCATCTAGGGAACTATGGTGATGTTGTTTTCCTTAACATTATTATCTATGGAATATTTCCAAAATTATGAACTATTTAGTTTTTAAATTTGAACAAATTTTATTTTCACTTGCAATTTGAATCTTAATTTGAAGTGGAATTTGAAATGAGATATGAAACAATATTGATCAAGCACTGCAAATCAAAATGACTTGGCATTGATAAGGTTGGATTACTGTAGCAGATTACAAGGGGGTGTTACAGGCTCCCTCGGGACGATTTCCTGCAGGACACTTGGAAAATGTTGATGATGCGTCGGCTTGCCCTGTAGAGGTTGGTAATGATGCGATGCATCGGGCCTCGAGGCCCGACCAGGATGCTAGAGCAAGCCGCACATGGCATGCAGGGCATCCGTCCTCCTGGACTTGATGTAGATGAAGATAGCCGGCCTCTGCGAAAAAGTTTTTCTGCCAAGTCGGCTCCTGCGAGCCATTTCCCGCAAAACACTTATAAAATTTCTGTTTGGTGCATTTTTATTCTCTGCGAGATGTATAGCCAGTATCCCTCAAGGTGCAAATCGGCACTAGATCCGGTCTGCACCGTAGGTCCTTAGCACCATTCCACACTTTCGCGTATCCTAGCCCCCGAGCTGCAGGCCGGTTTGGCACAAACTGGGCTGTAGGTCGTCTCAATTCGGACTTAGCAGAAAAAACACCGGTGTAGTAGCCCCCGAGACTCAGGTCGAGCAGAATGGCCGACCTGAGGATCGAATCTTCTCAGGTTATAGCTTATTATTTAAAACCGCTGATCCAGTAGCCTCCGAGACTCAGGCCAGTTTGAAAAGCTAACCTGAGGATCGAAATCGTCCTCGTAGACTTGAAGTAGATCAAACCAGTGGCCGACCTGAGGATCGAATCTCCTCGGATTGTTCAGTGCACTTAGAATTTTTGACTGAAACGACAATGCAGTAGCCCCCGAGACTCAAGTTGGGCAACATGGCCGACCTGAGGATCGAATCTCCTCGGAAACTACCTTAGCCGAGTAGCGGCGTTTGGGCACAAGTAGCCCCCAGGCCCGGTTCTGGGGGATCCGTCGATCAAACTGCTAGACGCCAGCCTGGAATATAATTTAGCCGACCAGCGGCATGGGCGCAAATAGCCCTCAAGCCCGGTTCTGCAGGATCCGTCGATCAACCTGCCAGATGCCGGCCTGAAACGTCGATGCAGTAGCCCTCGAGACTTAGGTCGGGCAACATGGCCGACCTGAGGATCGGAATTGGCTTACTACCTTTGATTAAACGCGGATCCAGTAGCCCTCGAGACTCAGGCTGGGCTGGAAGGCCAGCCTGAGGATTACTCTTCTTCAGGAGCACTTATCCATGATACTTTACCTTTTCAAAAAAAATCATGGGTGCAACACCACATGCTCAACCTCGACCAAGAAGAAGTGCTGCCGCCTGGATAAAAATTATATAACAGGTTAGAAGTGTCATGAGCTCGGAAATACCGAATATCTTTGTGTAAAAACATAAAACTTGAATTAATGTCAAGTCTTTTCCCAAATTACTTGAATTAATGTTATGATATGAGATACATTCGTCACAAGTTAATGGTAAATAACACAGAGATAGTTAATGTTTGCATAATTCCTTAGACCATGAGAGTATCGAGTTCCTTCGTACTTGCTTCGTGAACTTTGGGGTTTGTTAAACGTCATCCGTAACTGGGTGGCTATTACGGCGGCCTACGGGTTCACGGAAAAGTATGACAAGAAACGAGATAGCTCAAGATTGGGATTTGCTCCTCCGACGATGGAGAGATATTCTCGGGCCCTCTCGGTGTTATGGTATCCATCATCGTCTGGCCAGACACATTGTGATTTGATCACTGGGATGCCGGAACACGGAAACGAGAAAAGAGAACAAAACCGGTAACGAGGTAACTTGCATGGTGGACAAGTTGTTGATCCACGGGGATGCAGATAAATCTCACCTCGGGTGTTTGCAACATATCGCGAAGCAACAGGAATAGCACACGGCAACTGGAGGTTCACTCGAATATTCATTCATGTGGGTATAGGAGTCAATATGGGTGTCCACGGCTCCGATGTTGATCATTGATCGGAAAGTGTTCCGGGTCATGTCTATACTTCACCGAACCTATAGGGTCACATGCTTAAGGGTCATCTATCTGCTGAATACTAGACAGGGAGTCTGAGAGAAAATTACCGAAAAAGTTTCGGACGCAACGAAAACGTTCCGGAGAGGACACCGGAATAGTTCCGGTAAAACTGAAAAGTTATTTCAGGGGATACCATTAAGTCAAATTGGTTTCGGCACACGCCTGAAATTCTTGGAGGATGCCAGAAGTGTTCTGGAAACTTCTGGGAATTTTCCGGGATAAAAACCGGAAATGTTCCGGAGCTGCCGGAACCGATTTGGTTGCTTTTCGCAGATGAAAATCACTAATCCGAAATTGTTTCGGAACGCGTCCAAAATCATTTGTGTGGGTACTGGAATTATTCTAAGACCCACAGAAATATTTTCGGATTTAACGGTCGCGGAAAATTGGTTCCGTGAATAGTGAAAATCACTTTATGGATATTTTTTTGGAAAGCCACCTTTTGGGATATTTCCCAAAAGGCTTCTAGAAGGGATTGGGGAGCAAGGAACCCCCATGTGGGGGGCCCCCTAGAGGTGGCCGGCCAAGTTGGAGCTCCTCCATGGAGCTCCACTTGCCTTCCTATTATGCCCTTGAGGAGGATCCATGTGGTGGGTTTTTTTGGGTATTTTTCCCATATGGCTTTCCTATAAATAGAGGTGGAGGGGTGCTCTACAAAGCTCATCCTTGCTCTCATACACATGTCATAGACTTGTCTGGCTTCTCTCCCTCCCAGCGAAATAGTTTCGTAGAGCCGAAAGGCTGTCCGGGTTCCGGCAGGAACTAGTTCTGGACGGCGAAGCCCTGCCGGATAGCTGACACCGTATGTGTGCAACCCTGTAGAGAGGTCGTAGTTTCGATCTTTTGCCCAAGGGGCTGTTCGAGTGTCCTCCCGAAGGGCTGTCCGAGTTACCGTTCGAGTTTCGAGGGTCCTCCCGAAGGGCTGTCCGAGTTACCGTTCGGGTTTCGAGGGTCCTCCCGAAGGGCTGTCCGTGACATCGTCCGAGGGACTGTCCGACCGCCTCCCGAAGGACTGTCCGGCGAGGGAGTACAGCCTCACGGTTAGGAGGTTGTAAATCCTAGCTGCGGGGATCTGCACCGACGATCTACACCGACTCTTCTTCCGCTGTGCTACGAGTCGGTACGGATCAGATCAAACCCTGTATGCATTCTCCATAGTGGTCCTGGACGTGCTCGCTGTACCGAATTTTTTTGTTTTCTGTCGCGTTCCCCTACAGTGGCATCAAGAGCCGTGCTATGCGTAGATGCAGGTTACGATCTAGAATACATGGAGATGTATGGGTATTGCATAATATAATTTTGGAGTAGATGAGATCTATTGCTAAAAATTATTTATGCGGGTGGCAGATGAAATCTGTTACCCGATGTTCTTGTTGCTTCCCTAGAATTTGCGTATTTCTGATCTCGAGATAGCATGGTGAAATTTGACAAAGTTCTGGCAATCTGCGATCCTGATTGATCAACGAAGTGCTTTCAGTTCTTTGGGTTCCACCATAGTCAAAAGATAGATGAAATTTCGCAGACGAAAGGGCAATGCAGATATGATCTACACGGGGGTCATGCGTATGACAAAGTTTAGTATGGGGCTCGAGATTTAATTATCTTGTGTTTCATACACCCCGCGATGTTAATCTAGCGACTTGAATAATCATACTTGATGATAATACGTTGGTAGCTGCGGTTTAAGTCAAAACCTTAGAAGCCACGTAAAATAAAATTTTGCATAAACCGATTAGAGGCGTCTAACTTGGTTTTGCAGGATGTGCATGTGATGTGGTATAGCAGTGCTCATATTAATTCGATTATGTATGAGATGACTATATGATGTAAATTTATTAACATGACTTGCGTGTCATGATTCGGCATGATGGCTGGAGCCATATGATTGTCACTTTAATGACCTACGTGTCAACCTTAAGTAATGCACTTATTTTATTAGCTATAGAGATAGCAATATTATCTGGTGCATCGACAAGGTGGTGGCAATCTTCGCGAAGGTGAACACCGATGCAAATGCCGAAGACGAAGAAATTAAAGACTTCTCCGTCAGAAAGGGCTATACCATATCATGCTGTTATGAATTGCCTGAGATGTTTATCCCTTATGATGCACCCTTCTTGATTGCGCGGTAGTCGCTTTTTATTAGGGTGATCTCTCACTTAAAAATATCAAAGTAGCTAGTGTTCACCCAAGTGTAGCACCGTCTGAAATTTGTATCTTTTCGGGGTGCGCCATGTCCACATGGGTACGAACGAATTGAGAGGAATGAGGCGGGTGAGGTCAGACCTCGCAACAAGATCACTTGGTTGTCTTTGACGTTCAGGCAGGATAGTCCTGAGCTCGGAACACACCATCGAAAGATGAACCAAAGTCACATAGAGATGTGATCGGCAAGTTTGCCTACCGATTGAAATTCTCGTCATCAGTGATGTCCACATCAATGGCGTTGAACTAAAATGTGGATTTTGAATCGCTCATAATCAATTTTGAGAGATATTGATTTGAGTGGGAGCGCACTTTAGAATAAAATTGTTTATTCACTAGTGCCAAAATCATTATGAACAAAGTCTAAAGTGAAACTTGTGTTTTCCGTTGTAGATCAAATGGCTCGCAATACCGCGTTCAATATAGGCCCGATGTTAGAGAAAGAGAAGTTAGCTGCGACTGGAAACAACTATGCAGACTGGGTCCGTAACCTGAGGATTGTCCTCAGGAGCGCTAAGAAAATGTATGTGCTTGAAAATGCTCTTCCAGCTAAACCGGCGGCCACTGCCCCGGAAGATGAACAAAATGTCTGGGCCACTAAGGATGATGATCACAACTTAGTGCAGTGCCTCATGCTAGCTTGCATGAGTGCAGGGCTTCAAAAACGTTTTGAATTCCATAAACCCCGTGATATGATCCGGGAATTGGATGCTCTGTACAAGGAAACCGCACGGTCTGAACGATTTGATATCATGAAGGCCGTGATGGATTCCAAGATGGCTGAGGGCAGTTCAGTTGGCGAACACGTAGTCAAAATGATTGGCTATGCTGAAAGGCTTAAAACCCTGGAATTTCCAATTACGCCTGGCCATATGATGGACATGATGCTTTCTTCACTCCCCCTGTCTTACGACGGTTTTGTCATGAACTACAACATGAGTGGGATGGAGAAGACACCAGAAGAGGTGCTCGCCATGCTGAAAACTGCGGAAGGAGAACTGCGGAAAAATCGCAAGCAAGTGTTGCTTGTGAATAAAACCGCCAGTTTCAAAAAGAAAGGCAAGCTGAAGAAGGGCAAGGGCGCCGGTAAGACCGGCTCCCAAAGCAACTCTAAGGGCGGAGCCAAGAATGAAACTGAGTGCTTCTACTGCAAGGGCACAGGACACTGGAATAGAAACTGCAAGAAGTATCTCGAAGATAAGAAGTCCGGGAAAACCGTAAAAGATATAATTGTTATACAAGTTAATGTCATTGACATTTTGCTTGCTAGCGAAAATTCTAAGTCTTGGGTATTTGATACCGGATCGGTTGCTCACATTTGCAACTCGATACAGGGACTTCAGAAGGTGCGCAAGCTAGCAAAGAATGAAGTCGTGATGCGCGTCGGGAACGGCGCTGGGATCGCTGCTCAAGCCGTCGGCATTATGCCTCTACGTCTCCCTTCAGGATTTATCTTAGAACTAAATAACTGTTATTTTGTTCCACTATTGTGTAGAAACATTATCTCCGGATCATGTTTAGTACACGATGGGTATTCGTACAAGTTTGAGAACAATGGTTGTTCACTTTATTGTAACGCTATGTTTTATGGATTTGCACCCATTGTTGGGGGCCTTTTCATACGAAATCTTGAATGTGGAAATGATGTCTTTAACGTGAATGCTGAACGCCTTAAGAAGGCTGATACCACCACCACTTTCATGTGGCACTGTCGCCTTGGCCACATCGGAAAGAAACGCATGCAAAGACTCCATAAAGATGGAGTTTTACCGTCCTTTGATTTTGAATCATTTGACACATGTGAAGCTTGTTTGATGGGGAAAATGACCAAGACGCCGTTCACAGGTCATCCTGAACAGGCGAGTGAATTGTTGGAAATAATACATAGTGATGTATGTGGTCCAATGAGCACAATCGCACGGGGTGGGTATTTCTACTTCGTGACTTTTACTAATGATTTGACTAGGTATGGATATATCTACTTGATGAAGCATAAGTCGGAAACTTTTGAAAAGTTCAAGGAATTTCAGAATGAGGTAGAAAATCATCGTAACAAAAGGATTAAGTTTCTGCGGTCTGATCGCGGGGGCGAATACCTTAGTCATGAATTTGGCCAACATCTGAGTGACCGTGGAATCGTTTCACAGCTTACGCCTCCCGGAACTCCACAGCGAAACGGAGTGTCGGAAAGACGTAATCAAACCCTGTTAGACATGGTAAGGTCGATGATGTCTCTTTCAGATCTGCCGATATCTTTTTGTGGTCACGCACTAGAAACTACCGCTAACACATTAAACAGAGCACCGTCTAAGTCTGTTGAGACGACACCATATGAGTTATGGCATGGGAAGAAACCCAATTTGTCACATCTCAAAATCTGGGGTTGTGAAGCTTATGTAAAATGTTTACAACCAAGCAAACTCGATCCTAGATCAGACAAATGTTACTTTGTAGGTTATCCCAAGGAAACAGTTGGGTATTCTTTCTACCAACCCTCCGAGTGCAAAGTGTTTGTCGCTAAAAACGGAGTCTTTCTCGAGAAAGAGTTTCTCGCCAAAGAAGTGAGTGGGAGGACAGTACAACTTGATGAGATTAGTGAATCTTCGGCAACCGTTGATATGCCTAAGGAACCGGAAGAAATTCCGCTAATTATCCCTAGAACCGAGCCGGAAGTTGTCGCATGTGATGCGGAAACTTCAGACAATGTTGTAACTGAACCGCGCAGATCAGGTAGGGCTATCCAGCCACCTGAGTGGTTTCATAACGAAATCTTCATTCTTGAAGATGATGAACCTGCGCACTACAAGGAAGCGATGGTGGGGCCCAGCTCAAGGGAATGGCACAAGGCCATGAAATCCGAGATGGAATCCATGTACGAAAACCAAGTTTGGAACCTGGAAGAACTTCCAGAAGGCGTAAAGCCCATTGGTTGTAAATGGATTTTCAAAACAAAGACGGATGCGGATGGTAACATTACTATCCACAAAGCTAGACTTGTCGCGAAAGGGTTCACGCAAGTTCCAGGAGTGGACTACGACGAGACTTTCTCGCCCGTAGCTATGCTTAGCACTGTTCGGATATTACTAGCAATTGTTGCTTATTTCGATTATGAAATATGGAAGATGGATGTCAAAACGGCTTTCCTAAATGTTAACCTCAAAGAGGATGTATACATGATACAGCCAGAAGGTTTTGTCGTTCATAAGGATGTTGGAAAGGTATGCAAACTTCAGAAAGCCATTTATGGTCTGAAGCAAGCGTCAAGGAGCTGGAACATTCGTTTTGATGAAGTGGTCAAATAGTTTGGCTTCATCAAAAATGACGAAGAATCTTGTGTTTACAAGAAGTTTAGTGGGAGCGCAAAAGCATTTCTAATCTTGTATGTGGATGACATATTGTTGATTGGAAATGATATGAATTTTCTTAGCGAAATAAAAGACTCATTGAAGAAAAGTTTTTCAATGAAAGACTTAGGCGAAGCGGCATATGTATTGGGCATCAGAATCTATAGAGATAGATCAAAACGCCTGATAGCGCTTAGCCAAAACACGTACATTGACAAGGTGTTGAAAAGGTTCAACATGGAGAACTCCAAGAAATGCCTACTCCCCATGTCACCTGGCACAGTGCTTTGCAAGAATCAGTGTCCTCGGACTCTCGATGAGCGAGTACAGATGAGTGATGTTCCATATGCCTCGGCAGTTGGTTCTATTATGTATGCCATGCTATGTACAAGACCGGACATTTCCTATGCGCTAAGTGTTAGCAGCCGGTACCAAAGTGATCCAGGATTGGAACACTGGGCCGCAGTCAAGGGTATTCTTAAGTACCTCAGAAGGACCAAGGATTTACTCCTTGTGTACGGAGGTGATGAAGAGCTCATTGTAAGTGGTTACACTGATGCAGGCTTCATGACTGACCCAGATGACTTCAAATCTCAATCAGGCTATGTTTTCATATTGAACGGTGGCGCAGTTGATTGGAAAAGTTCCAAACAAAAGACTGTGGCGGATTCTACGACGGAGGCGGAATATGTTGTAGCTTCAGAAGCCTCCAAGGAGGCGGTATGGATCAAGCAATTTCTTGAAGACCTTGGTGTGGTTCCAAGTGCTCTGTACCCGGTGGAGATCTATTGTGGTAATAGTGGCGCCGTGG
The DNA here is from genome assembly GCA_039707655.1 of Elymus sibiricus. NCBI lineage: Eukaryota > Viridiplantae > Streptophyta > Magnoliopsida > Poales > Poaceae > Elymus > Elymus sibiricus. Next base: position 408,578,991 of record CM077674.1, on the reverse strand, counting down.
CTCAGGCAAGGGAGCCAAGTTCGCACCATAAGACAAGACATATTGAATGCAAATATAAACTCATTCGACATCATGTCGAAGCAGGTTTAGTGAAAGTACGCAAAGTTCACACGGATCTGAACGTGTCAGACCCGATGACAAAGCCTCTACCACGAGCAAAGCATGAGCAGCACCGGATAGCCATTGGTGTTAGGGAAGCCATGTAACTGGATTATGACTCTAGTGCAAGTGGGAGTCTGTAGGAGATATGCCCTAGAGGCAGTAATAACAGTTATTTTGTATCTCCGAGTTTGTAATGAATGTTTATGTTCCAGGCTATAACTGCAATGATTCTCGAGTCTGCAATATCCACGAGGCTCGGAGGGAAACTCATGTGCACGTGTGGTATAATAAACGGTAAAATGTATTCCTGGTCATGCCTCTAAGACTGGCTCAAGTATTGCATGATGATCCTGTTTTCCTGATCATGGGCATGTCTATGCCGGCAATTTTGAGGGCACAATGTTAGTAGAACACTTGTGTTGAATCGACCCGAATTGATGTTATGCTATGAGATACATTCGTCACAAGTTAATGGTAAATAACACAGAGATAGTTAATGTTTGCATAATTCCTTAGACCATGAGAGTATCGAGTTCCTTCGTACTTGCTTCGTGAACTTTGGGGTTTGTTAAACGTCATCCGTAACTGGGTGGCTATTACGGCGGCCTACGGGTTCACGGAAAAGTATGACAAGAAATGAGATAGCTCAAGATTGGGATTTGCTCCTCCGACGATGGAGAGATATTCTCGGTCCCTCTCGGTGTTACGGTATCCATCATCGTCTGGCCAGACACATTGTGATTTGATCACTAGGATGCCGGAACACGGAAACGAGAAAAGAGAACAAAACCGGTAACGAGGTAACTTGCATGGTGGACAAGTTGTTGATCCACGGGGATGCAGATAAATCTCACCTCGGGTGTTTCTAACATATCGCGAAGCAACAGGAATAGCACACGGTAACTGGAGGTTCACTCGAATATTCATTCGTGTGGGTATAGGGGTCAATATGGGTGTCCACGGCTCCGATGTTGATCATTGATCGGAAAGTGTTCCAGGTCATGTCTATACTTCACCGAACCTATAGGGTCACACGCTTAAGGGTCATCTATCTGCTGAATACTAGACAGGGAGTCTGAGAGAAAATCACCGGAAAAGTTTCGGACGCAACGGAAACGTTCCAGAGAGGACACCGGAATAGTTCCCGTAAAACTGAAAAGTTGTTTCAGGGGATACCATTAAGTCAAATTGGTTTCGGCACATGCCTAGAAAGTCTTGGAGGATGCCAGAAGTGTTCTGGAAACTTCTGGGAATTTTCCGGGATAAAAACCGGAAATGTTCCGGAGCTGCCGGAACCGATTTGGTTGCTTTTCGCAGATGAAAATCACTAATCCGAAATTGTTTCAGAACGCGTCCAAAATCATTTGTGTGGGTACTGGAATTATTCTAAGACCCACAGAAATATTTTCGGATTTAACGGTCGCGGAAAATTGGTTCCGTGAATAGTGAAAATCACTTTATGGATATTTTTTTGGAAAGCCACCTTTTGGGATATTTCCCAAAAGGATTCTAGAAGGGATTGGGGAGCAAGGAACCCCCATGTGAGGGGCCCCCTAGAGGTGGCCGGCCAAGTTGGAGCTCCTCCATGGAGCTCCACTTGCCTTCCTATTATGCCCTTGAGGAGGATCCGTGTGATGGGTTTTTGGGGTATTTTTTCCATATGGCTTTCCTATAAATAGAGGTGGAGGGGTGCTCTCCAAAGCTCATCCTTGCTCTCATACACATGCCATAGACCTTTCTGGCTTCTCTCTCCCTCCCAGCGAAATAGTTTCGTAGAGCCGAAATGCTGTCTGGGTTCCGGCAGGAACTAGTTTTGGACGGCGAAGCCCTGCCGGATAGCTGACACCGTATGTGTGCAACCCCGTAGAGAGGTCGTAGTTTCGATCTTTTGCCCGAGGGGCTGTTTGAGTGTCCTCCCGAAGGGCTGTCCGAGTTACCGTTCGAGTTTCGAGGGTCCTCCCGAAGGGCTGTCCGAGTTACCGTTCGGGTTTCGAGGGTCCTCCCGAAGGGCTGTCCGTGACATCGTCCGAGGGACTGTCCGACCGCCTCCCGAAGGGCTGTCCGGCGAGGGAGTACATTCTCGCGGTTGGGAGGTTGTAAATCCTAGCTGCGGGGATCTGCACCGACGATCTACACCGACTCTTCTTCCGCTGCGCTACAAGTCGGTACGGATCAGATCAAACCCTGTATGCAGTCTCCATAGTGGTCCTGGGCGTGCTCGCTGTACCAATTTTTTTTGTTTTCTGTCGCGTTCCCCTACACCGGAGCAGGTCAATGTGACAACGCCGGAGCCCCCGAGCCATCCGACGTGAAGGAGCAAGTCGGCATGGCGGACCGAGGAGGTCGGCCCGACGAGGTGATGACGCGGCACGGTCGACGTCAGCTCGATGAAGTGTAAGCGCGACGATGCCGGCACAGGCCGGAATCCGTGAGGCGACGATGTCGGGGCCCTCGAGCCAGCCAACGCGATGATGAGGTGATGACGATTGTTGGAGGCGAAGGCGGCGAGGCCGAAGCCCCCAAGCCAGCCGACGTGATGAAACAGGTCGGCGTGGCGACGCGGAGCGCCCGGAGCGGCTCGACTTGGCGAGGCGAAGCCCCGGGCCGGCCGACGTGATGAAGCAGGTAGATGTGGTGATGTCGGAGCCCCCGAGCCAGCTGGCGTGACGGAATAGGTCGGCGCGGTCAGGCGAAGCCCCCAGACCAGCCAACGTGACGAAACAGGTCGGCGTGGCGACGCGGAGTGCCTGGAGGAGGTCGACGTGGCGAGGAGATGACGTGGCGCGGTCGACGTTGGCTCGATGAAGTGACGGCGCGACGATGTCGGAGCCCCCAAGCCAACCGATGTGACAGAGCAGGTCGGCGTGGCGGAGCGAGGAGGTCGGCCCGACGAGGTGATGACGCGGCGCGGTCAACGTCAGCTCGATGAAGTGACGGCGCGGCGATGCCGGCGCAGACCAGCTTGCCGAGGTGATGACTCAACTTGGCTGACGCCGGCTCGACGACACGATGTCGCGGTGACGCCGGCGCTGGTCAGAATCCGTGGAGCAACGAGGTCGACCCGGTATGATACCGGCGCGACGATGAAGAGCACCTCGAAAAAGGCTGAAATTTTGTAGGCATGTGCTTGAGAATATGATACACGACTCCAAAAAAAAAACTTCTCAATCAGAGGTCGTCGTTCATGGACAAAGATGAATTCAGGTCGGATCTGTTTTCGCGCAGAAAACAGATTCGCAAATTGATGCACTTTTTGGGCATTTCCCGGAGTTTGAACCGTCGGATCGAGCTCAAATTTTGCGAGGTCGCGGCCATGACAATTTCTCTCAATCTGAACGGTTGGATCTTTCAAAGGATGTCGGAATTGGCTGCCGGCCTCTTTCTTCAAAACTTGCGTGGATTTTCGTCCAGATTCGACAGCATCCCGCCTTTTCGGAGTTAGCCGGAGATTCCACCATTGGATCGCGATGAAATTTTACAGGTTGTTGTAGACTAAATTTCGCATAATCCCACCGAAGTGATCGGCGAAACGATGCTCGAGGAGGCGAGGCCGACTTAAAAGATTAGGTCGTTCATATTTTTCTGCACGGTCGCGCAAGAGCAATGTTGATGCCGGGCCTCCGAGCTCGATGGACGAATTTTTCCATGACCTCGGTCGAGACCGAAGTTGATGTTGATGAATAAGCTCGTCCGATCTCCGACGATCAGGCCTGGGGCGTAGTTCTCTACCTGGCCGAGGTGGCCAGCCGAATCGACGATGAACATCTGTCCTGATGCGTTCACCTAGCAGGACCTGCATGGGCCACCACTGTCGGAGCTAAATCTGGAAATCCCTCGATACGGTGTCCTAAGTTAGGCTACTTGGTACGATGGTAACAGAGACGAGACTCTCCAGAGGAGATAAAACCCTACGTCATGCTTGTGTTTTATTGCGTTGAATTGTATACATGGTACAAAGTACCGAGAGATTCTAATGTGAGATATAATGTGTTCTACGACGAGCCCGACCCCTGGTTTATATAATATACCAGGGGTCCTAGGGTTTACACAACTAGGTCGGCTACGCCCAAGGAGGTAGAGCTCTCCATGACTCCGTCTTCTTGTCTTGTACGTCAAGTCCTGCGGAATCGTCACGTACACCGCCATGGGCCATCCGAAGTGTCCCAGGACGGAACCGACAAAGGGGATCCTCAGCCCGGCCCACCAGGCCAGGAACCGTCATCATGAGAGGCCCCTTAGCCGGGACACCGTCAGTAGGGATCAGTAGTAATCTCAGTCACTTTGGGCAATTTCTTCATATTTTTGACTCCAACACGAAATCTGACAATACCATATTGCTCTACATCTCAATATCCATCTCCTACAGAACCCCCAAACTAGAAGCCGCAATAGCAACTCCTTGCCAGTGAAGTAAACCCTTAGCGACTCCTGTAGCTCTCACCCAGAGAGAATCAAAGCAGCAGATGTCCAGAAGGATACTTCCACAAAGATATGTGTGCCTCTCAGATTGAATTCAGAAAAAACATTCAACTCTTGATTTTTTTTTCTCTAGTGGGGAATTTCATCAGAAATCTATTCTTAGCTACTTCCCTAGCTTTCCATGTCCACCCTCAATGGTGAAAAATCCTTGCAAAAGTTTGCTCAAGTTTTTTTCTTTCTCGTTCATGTTTTTTCACCGCCGGTATTTTCCGGTAACCGATTCTCCATCCGAAGTTTTTGACGTTCAAATTCATCCGATTTTTTTTGGCCGGTAACAGTGTTTATCAGGGGCCAACGGGACTTCCACAAAAAAAACCTGGATTTGGTTCGACTTGCGCTGTGCCCTAGAAGCACCCAGAACTTTCCTTTCGTTACCTTAGTGGAGAAGAAAGAGCGCGTGGGCCCCACATGACTGCCACTCAGTGGCTCCGCTTTCCTCACCATCGTCTTCTTCCCTCTTGCTTTCCCTTTCCATTTTCCTCTTGCCTCACCAATGTTCTAAAGTCTTTTGCCAAATCCCATGAGACAATGCACGGTGGAGAAAATATGAAAAATAAAGAGCGGTAGCTCTCTCGGTCCTTTGTTGTATCGCAGAAGAGTTCTTTACTTTATGCTCACGGCCTCTTGGGATGCTAAAAGCATTACTTGTGTGTCGTAAAAGGAATAAGCTTCCTCTTTGGATAAAAAAAATCATGCCAAAAAATACGGTTTGTTTGGGTAGGATTTGGAGGGGGGGGTGAAGAACTGAGTTCTTCTGCTCTGTTTCCGGACGAACTGGGGCGACGACTGCACAAGGGCTGCGTGAGGGGGTGGGTGGCCCACCCGCGGCCCGGGCGCCACTTAACCTTTCGAAGGTAAACTCCGGGGAGGGAGCGGCGTTTAGGTAACAAATCTAAACGTCAGGTCCTGTGGCGTTGAGCATACTCGATGAAACGCCGGATGCTCTAGCGTTTGACCCGTCCACGTCGGCAGGTCAACCGTGCTAGCCTGACCCGTGGACCAGGTGATAAACGCCATTGACCATGGCGCTTACGCGTTCAACCTAAATGTCGAAACGCCTGGCATTCAGCAAAAAGGGGTCAGATTGTGCTAAAGTTTCTGGGAGGGTGTCATTTCTGCCTCAACTTTTTCTTGGAGGTCAGATTTATTGTTTTTGTCTTGTACATAATTTTCATGTTTTGCCTTGTATCCGTGTGGTACACCGCAGTGGGGTCGGTTTGACCCCACCAATGTTGTAATGTAAGCCACTGGAATCTTTTGCCAATAAATTAATTAAAATAAAATAAAGAGGTGTACGTGGCCCCACCACTTACATCTGTTGGAGACCACCCACCAAGGTCGGTCCATTGTTATGCTTTTGCTTTATGCTTACTGCCTCTTGGATGCTAAAAACATGACTTGACTTGTGTGTTGTACTAAAAGGAATAAGCTTCCTCTCTAGATAATATTCCAGAAGAAAGAGCAGAACAGGGGAGAGAGTGTGGGGACGGGACAAGGACGAGATTAGTAAGGCGCGGCTTTCCTTAGCGAAGAAGAAAGAGCACGGGAGAAGGGCCCACATGCCTGCCATCACTAGACATTAGACTACCGATGCTTTGCATCTATCAGACTAGTCAAATGCGGTCGGATTGAGTTAATCTCCAGCATACGATGAGGCCTAGTAAAAGGAGCGTCTGGCTAGTTAGTATGTACTCCCTCCGGTCCTTTTTACTCCGCATATTAGATTTATCTGAAGTCAAACCTTTTTAAGTTTGACCAAATTTATATTAGAAAATATTAACAATTATAATACCTAATAAATATAATATAAAAATATTTTGCAAGATGGATCTAATGATATTGGTGTTGTTATGTGAATGTTAATATTTTTTTGTATAAACTTGGTCAAATTTTGAAGAGTTTGACTTCAGACAAACCTAATATGCAGAGTAAAAAGGACCGGAGGGAGTATAATTGTGATTTATTTTCATAACTACTCCCTTAAATTACGGCTAGTTAAACGCAAGATTCCATCCGACGTTAGGCGGTTTGCTTCCTTATTTAGCAATCTTGATTCCAGTATTATTGAAAATTGCTTCCAAACAATATTTTTCCCTTAAAAAATGAATTTGCTTCGAAAGTGAGGTTTCTCAGCCATGCGGACATGTAGTATTTTTTTTTCCAATGTGATGCTTTGTTTTCTTTGGAGCAATAGATTTATTTCACGGTGAATTAAACGTGCTTCCGCCTACCGATGAATTTGCATCCACGGTGAAATCAACGTGCTACAATTTAATAGAAATTTGTTTCTCACTCAATGATATTTTTTTTGCTTCGAAACATCAAAATCTTGTTTCCAGCGACTAGACAATTGCTTCTAAGAAAATTAGACCTTCACTATAAAAGATAACCATTATCATATGTAAACATGTTTCAAGCACACTAGGACGCGTATCGAAAAAAATACAAATGTTCACAATTTGCTTCCATTGAATGAAAGTAACGCTTCCAAAAACAAATCATGCTTCGTAATCCAACCGTGTCCGACCTAGTCTTGACGGCGAGCGTCGACGCCATTGACGGGCCGACGATCTTGACCTGTGCCCACCGAGGGCGTGCCAGGCTAATTTGCTTCCAAACAGATCTCACGTTGCGCACCGTGCCCTGTATCAACCATCATGTTATTCTCACTGTCGGCAAGGCATGTTCTTCTGTTGTTGTCGACCCTGCAAAAATTTAAAAAGAAATGAGTTGTTTGACTTGAATTCAAACACAACGCCTACAAAAACATTATGAAGCATGCAAAGGAAGCAAGCTCAACACAGTGTAGAAGCGCATGTATGAAACATACTAAGCAAACTATACATTGTGAAGAAGTTCAACTATGTTACGTATGAAGCGAATTGTATGCCGGGAAGAAGCACAAATATGATACGTACGGCATGGAAATTTGAAAGCATATACTCATACAATATCTGCATGGACGCAACGAACACAGCGGGAAAAAAATCAGCCAAAAGGGACGCGGGCTGATTCTGATCCTCCAGGCCGCATGGTTAGGCAACAACAACAGCGGCCACCCAGTTGGAGATGGGCACCGTGCCGCGTATGGTGGGGTGGCGCTCCGGCGCGGTGGAAGGGATGGAAGTCGCCGTGCTGCTCGACGACGAGGAGAGAAGGAGGCATGCGCGTGCGAGGCCATGGGAGAAGGGGATCTGGGCGGTGCGTGCGAGGTGGGAGAGGTCCGGGCGGTGCCTGCGATTGGAATCAGGAGGGATACGGGGAGAGTGATTAGCGAGATGTTACGGGTGGGGATTGCGGGTGGTTTGTTTCTGGATGAGGGGGTGTTTTTTTTTTAACACATATGGGCACAATCTGTGACCGTCCAATCCCAACTGAATCGAGGGCAGTCGACCGGTCTGACGTTGTCCTCCTATCAGTCTATAGATAGGAAGTGTTTTCCACATATATATATATATATATATATATATATATATAGACGAAGAAAATGCTTAGCCGGCTGAGAACAGGTGACGCGTCGACTGCCTTCCATGGACCCCACGCGTCCCGTGGGGCCCGCACACTGCCTCTCCCTTTTTCTCTCCCTTATCCTCACAGCCGCCGTGAGCCACTCGTTATTTTCCTTGTCGTCCTCGTTCTCTTTTTTCGCCGGTAGATTCAGTTACCCAAAAATACCGACGATGGCTGATAGGAGGTCTCACGTTCGAGTCCTCCGAGGAGCAACGAATGAACGTTTTTCCTTTTTTTTTTTTTGATCTCGTAGGGCCCACTTGGTCCCACTTAGTCGGTGTGGGACTTGGATCCCACGACCACCTTCAGAACTTTCCTTTCTTTTCCTTAGTGGAGAAGGAGGGGAAAGAGCGGATAAGGACGGGTGGCGTGGGTGGGACCCGCATGCCTGCCACTCGCTCACTCGCTCTGCTTTCCATTCCACCGTCTTCTTCCTTTCCCCTCCTTCCTTCGTCCCACAACAATATTAGGCAGCAGGCAAGCAAGCAAGCAATCCATTAATCCCATTGCTGATTTCTACCTCTCTCCTTTATCAAAGGGTTTTACATACTTGTGTGTGGAGCGGCGGAGGCAGTCATGGCGTCAAGGAGGGGAAGAGGACAGCAGCATCCCGGTGAGCCTCCGGGCCCCGGAGGGAGAGGAGGAGGCCGTGGCCGTGGCGGCCCATTATTCCAGCCTCAGCAGCCGCAGCCAATGGGCCGCGCCCGTGGCGGGACGCGGCCGCAGCAGCAGTATCCCGGCGCCCCGTCCTCTGCTGCCGCCGCAGGGCCGCTGGGCCGCCTGGCTCCCGAGCTGCGCCAAGCAATGGAGGCGCCCTCCCCACCGACGCAGGCAGGCCCTTCGGAGCCACCACCTCAAGCGGCCCCGCCGGTGCCCGTGCAAGCCGAGGCTGCCGCGGTTCCGTCGTCGAGCAAGGCGATCCGGTTCCCCCTGCGGCCGGGCAAGGGCAGCGTCGGCGCCAGGTGCCTGGTCAAGGCCAACCATTTCATCGCACAGCTGCCGGACAAGGACCTCCACCACTACGATGTGCGTTCCTTTTTCTTCTGTCATCCCCAAAATTGATCAAAAAATAGCATCCCTTCTCTTGTTTTGCAGAAAATCATGTACTGTATGTGTGTGCGTCCCCTGATCTGAATTTGAACAAGCAGGTTTCCATCACTCCGGAAGTCACGTCGCGCGTCGTCAGCCGGGCGGTGATGGACGAGCTGGTGAACCTGCACAGGGCGGCCTATCTCGGCGGGAGGCTGCCGGCGTACGACGGCAGGAAGAGCCTCTACACGGCAGGCCCGTTGCCGTTCGCTTCCAAAGAGTTTCAGATCACTCTGCTTGATGACGACGACGGCTCCCAGAGGTCGCCTTCCTTCATTTTCACATCAACATTTGCTTTGTTTTGTAGGTGCGTGCTCAGTCAGCGTTTCTGAGCTTAATTGTTTTCTCTCCTTCGATTTGGATTCAGGCGGCAGAGGAATTTCAAGGTGGTGATCAAGTTCGCCGCACAAGTGGACCTGCATCGCCTCGGGTTGTTTTTAGCCGGGACGCACGCGGAGGCTCCTCAGGAGGCGTTGCAGGTTCTTGACATTGTGCTGCGACAGCTGCCCTCCACGAGGTAGGCAGCAATGGCCCGCGCTAGCTAGTTATATTCTACCGCCGGCGGCAATTTGAGAAGATGATTTTCTCCAAATTGGTTTCTGACAGGTACGCGCCATTCGGACGATCCTTCTTTTCACCTCACCTGGGCAGGAGGCAGCCCCTCGGTGACGGATTAGAGAGCTGGCGCGGGTTTTACCAGAGCTTTCGGCCTACCCAGATGGGCTTGTCAGTCAATATTGGTTGGTACCAAAGAACCTCACCACCTGGATTATCTTCTGCATCATACTCTTTTTATTACTCCATACTTCGGATTTATCTGCTCCATTTGAGGGTAAATGCATTTGTTTCTCCTGATTCTTCTTCTTCTCCTCCTTCTCCAGATACGGCAACGACAGCTTTCATTGAGCCATTACCTTTGATAGACTATGTCGCACAGCTACTGGGACGTGACATTCGTTCGAGGCCCCTCTCAGACGCTGATCGTGTTAAGGTCTTCTTACTAGACAAACTTTTTCCTTTTAAGACCAAGCAAAATGTGGGTTTCTTGAGCTCAAATGTGCTTAATGCCTGCCTTGCAATTCATACTCATACCATGAAAGAATTTTAAGGATTTTCTCAAGATCTTCCTGTCAGTATGTAGTAGTAGTACATATATTTCCACAATTTTATTTCTGTGCTCCTGTTGTGCTCACACCCTAGATCAAGAAGGGACTCAGAGGAGTAAAGGTGGAAGTTACTCACCGTGGCAACATGCGAAGAAAGTACCGGATATCTAGCCTGACAACTCAGGCAACTCGAGAGCTAACGTACGTACGGAAGTTTGTTATCATATTTTTAGAAGGTGTTTACCAAATCAGCCCTGCGATTCTGTTTCCATGCATAGCCTTCCCTGAAAAAGGATCCGTTGTTCTTCTTGCCACAGTTTTCCTGTTGATGAAGGGGGTGCAGTCAAGTCAGTTGTACAATACTTTCAGGAGACATACGGCTTTGCCATCCAACACACGTACCTTCCTTGCCTTCAAGTTGGCAACCAGCAGCGTCCAAATTACTTGCCTATGGAGGTAAGCCAAGTGTCAAACCAATCTGTCTTGACTTTCTTGTAGTGAATTTCTTCAACTTCGGTTCCTTCACTCCATGTGCAATTGTCCATGCTTAAATGTCTGCACCAGATATTGGAACTATTTTCACTTGGATACATGCTGATTCGAGTTGAGCTTATTCAGGTCTGCAAAATAGTGGAAGGACAGAGGTACTCCAAGAGATTAAATCAGAATCAGATAAGAGCTCTCTTGGATGAGACTTGCCAGCGCCCACGTGATCGGGAGCGTGATATAATTCAGGCATGAAATTTCTTGTTTTTCATGCCTGATGTGTTTCTACAGTTGTTTTTGCAACTTCAATATATTTCTTACCCCTCTATTTTTATTTTGTTTCTTGGAAACACAGATGGTCAAACATAATGCTTATCAGGACGATCCTTATGCGAAAGAGTTTGGCATTAAGATTAGCGATCGTCTGGCATCAGTAGAGGCACGGATTTTACCAGCTCCACGGGTAGGTCGTCCCACTCTGTGTGAATTTTACTCGCTGTTTTTCCGTACCCTTCGTCATCTCCCAGCAATGCAATTGTGCTAAGCGAATGGGATATCCTCCTCTCTTTGGCTGTACAGAAAGTGATGCCTTAAGCTCCTTTCCCGATAAACTTGTAACTTCACAGACATGCTTTCTGTTGCCTTTTCTCTTAATGCAGCTTAAGTACAACGAAACTGGTAGAGAAAAGGATTGCTTACCTAGCGTTGGTCAGTGGAATATGATGAACAAGGTAACCGCATAAATATTCTTCTGTTCACAAAGTTCACTCATCTTTTGTTTTGGGAACAAAGGCTATCATTTTTTATTTATTTGCTACCTCAACTCTAAAGTAACCTTATCTCTAATAGATGGAAATAACCGAAAGGGAACTAAAAGGGAAACCAACTGAAGATTGAAACAAACAACTTCCTAGTTAGACTTTGTGCCCAACCAACAACTAACAAAGATTGAAATAAATAACTTTTAGCCTAGTTGTGCGCAAGCAACTTGCTGCAGAAACAGTACTGTGCATGTCAACAGCTCCTATGAGCCACGCCCTTTGTGATGTTGGCAAGCTGCGTGATAAGTAGCACTCCAGCTAGAAAGTTTGACCTCAGCTGCTCCTGGTTTTGATCTACCTGTATCCTACTTTTGCTGCATCTTAGCCTTACAAAACGGAAGTCAGAAGACTGTGCATGGATGCCTTATCTGTTGAATTGCACGATACAACACAAATGAGTATTAAAAAATAGTGTTATATAACTGACAGTTATTTTTATTTGAAGTTTATGTCCAGCATCATTCAATTGACGTCTATTTTTTTTTTTTCAAAAGTCGACTGATTTTCAGCACTGACCAAGTTTCATTAACCAAATAGAAGTATATATTTGTTTATTCTTCTTGAATCTCTAATGTCCCTTTTCATTTTTCTTAACCAGAAAATGGTAAATGGTGGCAAAGTCAGAAGCTGGATGTGCGTCAATTTTGCCCGTAACGTGCCAGACAATCTTGCTCGTGATTTCTGCCGCCAACTTGCTCAGATGTGCCAAGACTCAGGAATGGCAAGTATTCTTGACATGCTTCCTGCAAAATTAACGTGCACTATATATATCGTAGGTTTTGTGCTTCAGTCTTCGTCTAGTCTTCTGCAACAGTAACAGTATCATGCATCATCATGATAGGACTTCGCTCTGGAGCCTGTTCTTCCACCTCAGCGTGCACGTCCGGATCTAGTGGAGCAAGCTCTCAAAGCTCGGTACCTTGAGGCAATGAACATTCTTGGACCCCAGCGCCGGGAGCTTGATTTGCTTATTGGAATCCTTCCTGATAACAACGGCTCGCTTTATGGTATCTGAGAAATGCAATCTCCCTGTGTTTACTGTATATTGTTGGATTCATTCTCACTATTGTTGTGCACATGATGATGTTTATTGTTACAATTACCTGTCTCTGTGTGTGGTGCTAGGTGATTTGAAGCGCGTGTGCGAAATAGATCTTGGAATAGTTTCGCAATGCTGTTGTACAAAGCAGGTGGTCAAATTGAACAAGCAAATCTATGCGAATATTGCACTGAAGATAAATGTCAAGGTTAGTATGCCCTGATGTTGCTTTTCTTTACAGTTTACATCTTCGTTCCATGTTCCTTAACCTGTTTTCGCTTTGTAAGGTGGGGGGCAGGAACACTGTACTGGTGGATGCATTGTCGAGGCGTATTCCTCTGGTCACCGACAGACCTACAATTATATTTGGTGCTGATGTGACCCATCCTCATCCTGGCGAGGACAGCAGTCCCTCCATCGCTGCTGTAAGTAAAATATTAGTACCTGACTACCTGTTCTTGAGGCTTGACTTTTTTTTTTTTTTTTGGCAAGAGACTTTAGGTACTCTGCTAATCAGTCACTGTATGTTGTCTTGTAGGTTGTAGCCTCCCAAGATTGGCCCGAGGTTACGAGGTACGCGGGGTTAGTTTCTGCTCAGGCGCACCGGCAGGAGCTGATAGAAGATTTGTACAAGGTCCGGCAAGATCCACAGAAAGGACCAGTCAGTAGTGGCATGATTAGGTACACTGCTCATTTATTTAAATAGTTATTCCTTATGAACATCGCAAACAATTCATTACATTACAAAAATGCAGGGAGCTACTTATATCCTTTAAAAAATCGACCGGTGAGAAGCCCCAGCGGATAATATTTTACAGGTTTGTGCCCAATAAGAGGACACCAGGTCTTGTGCTATATGCCTTCACTAATGCCCTGTCTTGTATACCTTTATCAGGGATGGTGTTAGCGAGGGCCAATTTTACCAAGTTCTGTTGTTTGAACTCAATGCTATCCGAAAAGTAAATATCTAGTATACCTAGCTGTTTATATTTCTTCGCATACGGATGTTTCTATTAGATTCTGATCTCCTTGTGTCACTCAGGCATGTGCCTCCCTGGAGGCAAATTACCAACCAAAGGTGACTTTCATTGTGGTTCAGAAACGCCACCACACGAGACTATTTGCGCACAATCACAATGATCGGAACTCGATGGACAGGAGTGGGAACATACTCCCTGGTAAAAAAAATTAAACAACTCACACCACATATTGCTACTATATCTTCACCATCTGCTGATTGATCTGAAATGGGCTTCCTTCCCCCATGCTCTGCATCTGAAGGCACCGTTGTGGACTCGAAGATTTGTCATCCAACTGAATTTGACTTCTACTTGTGCAGTCATGCTGGCATCAAGGTAAACACAAGACAGAATTTGCTTACATCTGATCCTGTATCTAAGGGTCCAACAAACAATATATATAATATAATATCCTCTTGTCTCTAGGGCACCAGCCGTCCCGCTCATTATCACGTCTTGTGGGATGAGAACAACTTTACGGCTGATGGATTGCAGACACTTACCAACAACCTCTGCTACACGTAAGTCTCCTCTCCGTCGCAAAATTTTTCTATTGAAAATTCATTTCTAACTTGCATCACTTCTGCAGTTACGCAAGGTGCACTCGGTCAGTGTCGATTGGTAAGTTACCTTCTTCCAGGGATCATTGTCAAAGTTCTACTGCCTTATTTGGTGGGAAAAAAATCCTACTGCCTTATCTCCTTACCGAAGTCAACTTTTCCTCACTGTTCCATTGCAGTTCCACCTGCATATTATGCTCATCTGGCTGCCTTCCGCGCCCGTTTCTACATGGAGCCAGAGAGCTCTGACAGCGGCTCTATGGCAAGTGGGCTTGGAGGACGTGGTACTCGCCCACCCGGCGGTGCAGCTGTCAAGCCTCTTCCAGCTCTGAAGGACTGTCTGAAGAATGTCATGTTCTACTGTTGACGAAAGGCCTGCAAAGGTCAAGCTTAAAATGCTTCTTACGTTGGCGTGTTGCCTCCTGTCATTGTAATTATGTGAAGAGAGTAGTAATAAGCTGCCAGCCGGTGCGTCGTACTATGCTGGTCTATGTTTGCTTAAGTACCATCTATCTGTGTGTTTGCTCAAGTACCATCTATGTGTGTACTCTATTGAGCTGTAAATGTTGAATCTTGAGTACTTTTAAGGGTCTGGAGCTTGATGAAACCTGAGCATTCAAGCGATGGATTGCGCTATTTTTATTCTTCTTTTTGTTGCTTTACTAAGATCAGTTAGCTCTATCCCGACGAATGTGCGGCGAAGAGGTGTCAAGTGCAAGTTGCTTTCTGCAGAAGCTTAGCTAGCTCTGCTCTGCAGCAAATGTTGTTACTTGCTTTATGCTGTCTCATCAGTACTTTTCTTGCCTTTATAAGATGCAGAAGCTGTTAGCTGCTGTTGCTTCTGTGTTATGTAAGGAGTACATATCTCACATTTCTTTTTTACATGGAAGATTCTTCACTCTTTGCATTACTCTCACAATCATCATGGACAGTTCCAGTTTCATTGGAACTTATTTCAAGAAACAAATTGTGATACATTTCTCACAAGAACAAATTGCAATACATTTCTCACTCCAACAGGCACAGTTCTGGCTTGTGATGTTTGGTATTCACTTCAAGCTGCATCCTGAGAGAAGTTGGAGGCTGGGAAGTTGGAGGCTGGGAGTACTGGTCTGAGTAAGTCCGCCACGATCCTGCGCAAACACATTATTCATGGATTAATATCGGTTTATACCAGTGTGACCTGATGCTTCTTTTGCCGTTTTGCAGCTTCTGAGAGTAACTCACCGCTGAATCCTGGTCTGCGGCCTTCTGCAGCGTCGAACAACAAACGGGTCAGTCAGTTGCTTCCCCGCTCTCTCTTCAGTAAATTTCGTAAGAGTGGGCACACTTGCCTTTCTCTTGGCCTCGGCGCAATCCTAGCGGGCGCCGTGCTTTCCGTCGTAGGCTGTGCGGGTTGTTCGCCCAGTCTCGGGACAGTCTTTACCTGAAAACAGTAGTAACAAAAATGACATCAGTGAAAATTGGTTTGGGTTCTGTTTGTGTTGGTCTTGCACTGGTTCTCAACTCACCAGCTGCCTGAACTGAAGGTTGTAGAACATCTGTACGTAGAGCTGTTTGGCCTGCCTCTCTTCCTTGTTCAGAGTCCTCCAGAAGCCGTACATCGACCCCATGTTCAGAACTTTAGTTGCGTAAATCTGCCACGTGTAACTACAATCATAGACAAGGCATTGTTAAATTAGTTTGCGAAGAGAAAGCACAATGTGTTAGTACACAATGCTTGTATAAATATAGGTTTTAGAAGAGCCTTGGTACCACTCATAGATGCGTTTTAGTCCAGCAGTGGACATCTTGTTCCAGTAGGTGGGGTCCTCCTTGCATTTCTGAAAGAAGGCTGCAATCTTGTCACTTGCCTCCTTGCCATTGAGTGGGTTGATGTGGAAACCTGAAACCTCATTGACAATAATTTCCGCTGGTCCTCCTTGATTTGTCGCGAAGGTTGGCAACCCGCAGTTCATCGCCTCGATGACCGTTAGTCCAAATGCCTCGTAGAGTGCAGGCTGAAAGACAGAGAGTTCAGTCACATGGTCAGTGCTTGAGTATTTGAGGTTTTTTACTCTTAAGTTGGCAATGTACCTGAACGAAGGCCCCCCTGGTATCTGCAATACAACGGTACAGCTCGCCATTGCGCACACGCTCGGTCTGTGCTTTGATCCAGCGGATCTGTCCCTTGAGCTGGTACTTGTCTATCAAGCTGTGCATCTTGTTAATCTCCTCGATCTCTTCTCTGTCGTTTGACTGCGACGGTTCCAGGAGCCCCCCAACAATGACCAGGTTGACAAGGTCCCTGAGCTTCTTGTTCTCACCATACCATTTGACCAGCCCGGTAATGTTCTTCACCTTGTCTAGCCTTGCCATGGAGAAGATAATTGGCTTGCTTCTGTCCCCTAGGTACCCTCTGGTTGAATCATATCACAGTTCAGTCTTTTTAGCAAGTATATTGTCAAACATAAAAATAAAAGACAAAGGATATGTACTTACAAGTGCTCATCATTGTCCTCCTTGCTGTAGAGTAGCTCCTCGATTTGGGGGTGCAAGTCTGTCAGCCGTGCCTGCTTTTGTGTGAAGGGGAAGTAAACAGATTGATCAGCACCAGGGGCGGCGATGTTGAACTTGGGATCGAAGACGTTGACGCCTGTGGCGTAGCGACACAGCCCTGGCATTGTGAAGGCGTAGTGGCTCTCATACTGGCCAGGTTTGTCTTTGCTGCATTTTGTCAGGGAATCCTGGGATGAGTTGCACGGCATTGCTGAGAGACTGATTTTAGTTTACGGAGTGACTGACCTTCCGGCTATTTCTTGGTAGGTGCTAGCAATGATGAAGTCGCTAGTGTTCATGGCGATCATGTCGGCAGTGAACTGGCAGGAGAAATGGTACTTGTGATCCATTTCTCTCCACTTGACATCGGAATCCTCATACTTTGTCTTCTCAAGAGCATGTGCAATCGTTCCCTGTTGGTTGTGATGTCAGATTTGACTGGTGACAGAAGAACATTTTTCAGGATTTCATTTCGATATCTCATTTTCACCTGGGTGACCCCGAGTTTGCTTGACAAGAGGGATGCTACTAGATTGCCATCAGTGTAATTGCCGATGACCATGTCTGGTTTCCCCTCTAGAATGTCGAGAATCTTGACAGAAGAATCCTGAAATCGCCACGACAAAAGTGTCATCAGTTGTTACATTCAGTTCACAATGTGATGTCAGTACCTAGGGAATCCCTAGCTAACATACCTGAGCATATCTCTCCAGGTAAGGATAAATGTCAAACCGGGAGACCCACTGGCGAAGATCTTTCCCATCATCAGTCTTGAATGGCACACGGAGGATGCTCGAATGCTTTGTGTGCTCGACCGGTTCAAGCTCAACGTTGCACTTGGTGCCCTTTGCGTCCGGTATGAGTCTTGTTAACTGCAACACGAGCGAGGAGCTGTCAGATGCCCCCTCCCTGGATTGTTAGGTTATGGTAGTAAATGAAGGCGATCGAAGTTTACCACAAGAATCTTCGGGGTAACATTCAGGCCCTGCTTCCTGATTCTTTGCAACAATTCCTCTTCCAGAGCTCTAACTTGGTCCAGGATGTAGACTACCTGTCAAGAAAAGATCGTTTTGTTGCCTTCTGTTTCAAGCATTGATACGTGTGGTTTCAGGGTTATATCTGCCAGAATGAGATAATAATCACTGTACCTGACCGCCGGTATCTGGCAAACCAAGGACCTTCTCTTGACCAAAGTAACCATGGATGGAGAAGATCACGATGTTGAATACCGACGGCACCCTGCTGAAGAACTTATCCATGTTGATAGGATCCGGCGCCTGGAGCACTTCGGAGAGGAAGTTGAGTGTTTCTCTGCATGTTTCGGCAGTGTCACCCCACCCCTTCTCCAATCCCCATTCCTGAAACCTGCAATGGACAGCGAACACGTCATCTATCAGGTATATACTACATGTCCTGTTGATTTCTATGTTTGTAGATGTCTGAATACATCAAAGTGTTCTGTCATTTACTTTTGCTCAAACTGCTGGTACGGTGTGCTCTTCTCTAGGCCGGCGATGAAGACCTCTGCAAGAAGCAATGCTGTCTGAAGCTTGTCAGCGGTGTCGAGGATGTCACTGATCATCAGTTTCTGCAAGAAAGTGAGGAAAGACCAAGCTCATTCTACCATCAACACCGATCTTACCGAATGGAATGATCAATCAACATGCGTGCTTAGTTGCTTACCTCGCCTCGGTAGTTCAGATTTAGCAGGTAGTCCAGCAGCGGCTTCATGCTCTCCGGCTTGCCACTCAGCTTCGAAGACATGAACCGGGAGACGAACTGCATTCCATTCCCGATGGACGATGGCAGCGTCAGATGAGGTGTTGAGAGGTCCAGCGCGCCGAAATCAACCTCCAGCGAGTTGTCGTCGCGTGCCCTGAAGAAAACAACAGCAGGCAATCAAGTTTGGGTTCTACTTTTTGCTCATCAGGTTTCTTGTGTGTATAAATTAATGATGCAGTACCATTTGTCATCGTAGAGGGTCTCCTTGCACTTGAGGTAATCGGCAGGCTTGATCTCCTCGACGGAGAGGTCCCCGGAGTGCACCCTGATGAACTCCCAGACTCCGGGGTTGGTCCTGACGGCGAAGGCGACGAGGGGAGGGAGCACGACGGCCTCCTGCGTGGAGCAGATGACGTAGCCGAGGAAGCCCTCGGCGAGCCTGGCCTTCTCGACCTTGTCGTCGCCGGCCGACGTCTCCAACTCCTCCATCAGCTGCTGGTTCTTCATCAGCCTCCTGCCCTTGGAGACATACCTGCAGAACAAGGATCCGTCATGCATCGGTGTTTGCATTGCATACATTTCAGAGAAAGAAAGGAGTGTGTGTGTTTTCTTGTACCTCTGGAAGCACCTCTTCATCTGGTAGCGTCTCTGGCGCAGCGCCTCGGGCATCATGTCGGCGACGCTGTCGGACCTCCTGAGGATCATGGAGGAGGAGGCCATGGCTGAGCTGAGGTGGAGATGGAAGCCTGGATGGTTTAGCTTGGTGGTGGTGTTATGTGATGGCAAGGCAAGTTTATAGGCAAGGGGAGGAAGATGGAAGCAAGTTAACTAATTATGCTCTCCTCTGTCTCTGTCTCTGTCTCTTTCAGAGGAGGAAGATGAAAGGCAAGAGGAAGGAGAGGAAGCAAAGGAAAGAAGAACGATGGGTGACACTTTAAGCAAGGCATTTATTTTGTTCCCCTTGTTAATCAATTTGTTTACATGTTATATAATTATGCCATGCAAGATTCGATTAATCGTTGGACCAAAAACATTCAATTTAATTCATGTCCTCTTGTAAATGCAAAACTGAATTGCATGTCGGAAGATGATAATTTTCATGTTCAGTTAAATCTTATCTGGGTGTAAAATTAGGAAGAAAGGAGAAGATTTGTTCCCTCTAAGGTTTGCCTTGGCGTGGTGGCATAGATAACTAGGATGCATGGTTACCTTTTACCTAGCCTAGCCTTTTGGGTTTCTACCTTTACAGGCAGAAGAGTCTTGTATTCTATTTTCCTTCTAAATCTTAGTATTATGTGTATTTTCGGTAGTGAGATATATAATCATTAGCATCTATATTGTTACTATATTAAAAATGTGCAAAAACTCCTGGAAACAAATCAACTAGCATTGTTTTACAAAAAAAATAAAATGTATGTTTAGCCCCCCTTCCATCTGTAAATAGACATCGCTTTCGATGTAGGATGAGTATCTGTCTAACATATAACTTTGATCCTCTCTCATATTTACATGCTACTCCCTCCGTCCCATAATGTAAGATGTTTTCTAACACTAGACTAGAGTTAAAAAACTCCTGGAAACAAATTAACTAGCATTGTTTTACAAAAAAAATAAAATGTATGTTTAGCCCCCCTTCCATCTGTAAATAGACATCGCTTTCGATGTAGGATGAGTATCTGTCTAACATATAACTTTGATCCTCTCTCATATTTACATGCTACTCCCTCCGTCCCATAATGTAAGATGTTTTCTAACACTAGACTAGAGTTAAAAAACTCCTGGAAACAAATTAACTAGCATTGTTTTACAAATAAAATAAAATGTATGTTTAGCCCCCCTTCCATCTGTAAATAGACATCGCTTTCGATGTAGGATGAGTATCTGTCTAACATATAACTTTGATCCTCTCTCATATTTACATGCTACTCCCTCCGTCCCATAATGTAAGATGTTTTCTAACACTAGACTAGAGTTAAAAAACTCCTGGAAACAAATTAACTAGCATTGTTTTACAAAAAAAATAAAATGTATGTTTAGCCCCCCTTCCATCTGTAAATAGACATCGCTTTCGATGTAGGATGAGTATCTGTCTAACATATAACTTTGATCCTCTCTCATATTTACATGCTACTCCCTCCGTCCCATAATGTAAGATGTTTTCTAACACTAGACTAGAGTTAAAAAACTCCTGGAAACAAATTAACTAGCATTGTTTTACAAATAAAATAAAATGTATGTTTAGCCCCCCTTCCATCTGTAAATAGACATCGCTTTCGATGTAGGATGAGTATCTGTCTAACATATAACTTTGATCCTCTCTCATATTTACATGCTACTCCCTCCGTCCCATAATGTAAGATGTTTTCTAACACTAGACTAGAGTTAAAAAACTCCTGGAAACAAATTAACTAGCATTGTTTTACAAAAAAAATAAAATGTATGTTTAGCCCCCCTTCCATCTGTAAATAGACATCGCTTTCGATGTAGGATGAGTATCTGTCTAACATATAACTTTGATCCTCTCTCATATTTACATGCTACTCCCTCCGTCCCATAATGTAAGATGTTTTCTAACACTAGACTAGAGTTAAAAAACTCCTGGAAACAAATTAACTAGCATTGTTTTACAAAAAAAATAAAATGTATGTTTAGCCCCCCTTCCATCTGTAAATAGACATCGCTTTCGATGTAGGATGAGTATCTGTCTAACATATAACTTTGATCCTCTCTCATATTTACATGCTACTCCCTCCGTCCCATAATGTAAGATGTTTTCTAACACTAGACTAGAGTTAAAAAACTCCTGGAAACAAATTAACTAGCATTGTTTTACAAATAAAATAAAATGTATGTTTAGCCCCCCTTCCATCTGTAAATAGACATCGCTTTCGATGTAGGATGAGTATCTGTCTAACATATAACTTTGATCCTCTCTCATATTTACATGCTACTCCCTCCGTCCCATAATGTAAGATGTTTTCTAACACTAGACTAGAGTTAAAAAACTCCTGGAAACAAATTAACTAGCATTGTTTTACAAAAAAAATAAAATGTATGTTTAGCCCCCCTTCCATCTGTAAATAGACATCGCTTTCGATGTAGGATGAGTATCTGTCTAACATATAACTTTGATCCTCTCTCATATTTACATGCTACTCCCTCCGTCCCATAATGTAAGATGTTTTCTGACACTAGACTAGAGTTAAAAAATGTCTTACATTATGGGACAGAGGGAGTAGTAATTAGTAAAGACCCCAGGCGATCAGGTTTCCTGGAGCCGCCGCCGGTCCGCCCCATCTTCGATGGCCTTGGGCTTGCTCCGGTATTTTTGGTCATCACTAGTTGGTCACTAGACCTGTATATAATTTTTGTTACCTTTGGTGTTCTTTATACTGCCTGATGGATTATGAGTAGATTGAAAGTCTTTCCAGCAAAAAAGAAAACATGCTAGCGATTAGAGAATATAATAGTGAAAACATTAATTTATAATACTGTCTCGCTTCAGGAATTTGACAGCTTTTTAGATATGAGTGCGTGTTAAGACATGAAATAAAATGAAAAACACATGAGTTATTGTGAAACACATGGGTTTGTTTGCAGCACATGTGAACTTTCAACTGTTCGTAAAATTAAAAGGTGTATTTCTCTTGCATGATTCTGGACTAAAAAATAATATATTTAATCTCGGTATATAATGTAAATTAGTCCATGAGGGAAATTTAATATGTTATAGGAAGCCAACTTTTCAACGGTCAGAATTATGCTTTTTTCAGAATGAAAGTTGCGGGTTACAAAAGTGGAAAGAACAAAGAGAGAGAGAGAGAGAGAGAGAGAGAGAGAGAGAGAGAGAGAGAGAGAGAGAGAGAGAGAGAGAGAGAGTTGAAATCAGTCTTCGATGGGCTAGAGCAGCAAAAGAAGAGAAGCAGGCCCAGACAAACAAACAGCACCCAAATGAATGGCCCACTAGCAGGCGCCAGGTTAATTTATCAAGCAGAGCCTACAAAAAAGCAGGCGAGCTCCTTTTTTTTTTTTTTTTTTTTTTTTGAGTATGACGAGCAGGCGAGCTCCTATACGCCGCTCGTTGGGGCAAGGAGTTGGCTTTCGGCACAGGAGCAGCTAACCTGGGCCGGCCCATATTGCGGGTGCGCCGTGTTCACAAAGTGGCCTCTTCTCATTTCGACAGTAACATGAATTGATTGAGATTGAATGAACGTTCTTCCTTTGAAGTCACGCAGACAAGCGATTGCAGGATACAGCACGAAAATGTACGGCAGATGACACGAGTTTCTGTTGAATTTGTTAGTCTGTTTGATGCGAAGACTGTGTCAGGCAGACGCTGACAATTTCTACAACTCTTTGTAAATCACACACATACATCCATTAATTTTAATTAATCACCATTACACAGTAACAATACAAATGTACTCTTTTTTAGAATACACAATTCTATGCATTCTTGGGTAGAGAAAAAATATATAACAATGCTACATGAAACGAAACATTGGAATTTTCAAACTAAGCAATCACACTACATAAAACGATGATGATCATTTAAATAGATGTACCTTGGCCACTTCTTTTGCGGCTGTAATCGAGATCTAATCAAGTCCCATATTTTGTTGAAATGGTAGTCCAACCGAAGATTATTACCAAGGGGGCCAATATATTACCAGTGTTCGCAGGGATATAATATGTGCCATGACGAAAAATGCTTTACTGCCCATTCGAGGAAGCAGCGCTCTTGCAATAGCAATTCCTCTTAGAGGGTCCTTGTAATGGAACAAAGACACCAGGAACGCCAATGCACAGATTGCAATTGCTGCCATATGCGCAACCGAGCCAAAATCAAATATGTGCCTAGCACAAAAGGCAGCACCGAAACTTGTGATCGAACAGAAGGTAATATATGCTGATATGTTAAAGTGCCCACGGCGGATGGGCAAGGCAGCCATAGCCATTCCAGCGTACAAGAGATTGATGGTTGCTGCAGTGGATAATAGGAAAGCTAGTGTGTTGGCCATGATGAATGCGTCAAAGATATACCTTCCAACAAGCGTCGGCGTGCCATCAGTTTTGTAACCACCAGGTAGGGTGAAAGATGCACCAAACGTGACTGTTGCAATTAGTACGGGACCAATAATCAGAGTTCGTGTTGAACTTGTTAGTTTGTTCGATTCCTTCACTTGATCCTCTGATTTTTGCTGACGAACGAGGTGATCATATCGAAGATGATAACCATGCCTACAATTTTAAAGTATGATGTACCAAGTTTTCATCGTTCTGCATGCAAAAGAGAAGAAGAAGAAGAAGAAAAGAGTTAAACATACTACTGCTCTTTTTCTTTCTGAACTTAGGTTCACTGCAATACTACTTTATTCGTCTTTAAAGGAAAAGGAGAAACGGTGTCTTACCCAAAAATAGGAAGGTCCAACAGGTTTCTTACTCCATGATAGATCTAGAGGAGTTTCCCCATTGTTATTTGTCAAATCCAAGCGTACTTTCGTGTTCATCAACAGAGAGCAAAAGCTGTCTGAAACCCCGAGTTGTACTGCTAAGTGTAGAGCGGTGTTTCCATCGTCGTCTCGCATATTCAAAATCCATGCCAATGACGGAGTACGGCAAGCAGACGCAACGAGATAGCTTCTTTTCCACTCAACAGCGACATGAATGAATGTTCTTCCTTTTGAATCGCGCAGTCCAGCGGTTTCGGGATACTCGGTAATCATAGTCTTGATGGTTGAATACGAACCTGATGTGGCAGCGACGTGTATGGGAAATAATACTTCACCGTCTGGTTGATACATCTGATATGGGTCAGCATGCAACAAGGGTTTTAAAGGGACACCAACCCCCCAAAGTGATGCAGCAATGTGGAGAGGCGTGCTCCCGTTTTGGTCTGCTTGCTTTGTAAGGTCCTTTTTCCAGTCCAACAGCATTTCTGTCATCACTGCAAATGGGTTCAGTATGTCAAACTAAGCAGCAACTGGAAAAGACAAAAACAAAGCAAATAATAAAATACAACCTCAAAGATAGATTATGTCTTCCAAGTTCTCATGTCAAAACATAGGGAAACTAATCTTTACATATAAGTGTTGGAAATCCATTTCGAAAAAGTTCAAAGACTGACAAAAGTTGGAGATATGTACAGACGAGTTTGAGGGAAATCATCAAACCTCCCAATTCTTCCTTTGATCTTAGTTTCATCAAGAAAACAAATACAGGAAGTTTACGTTAACTTAGTATTCTTGTAAAAATTATGTGCGTCAAGTAGATCTTTATCGTTCCCGCAAAAAAAAAAAAAAGTAGATCTTTATCGATGAATAAAGAGTGCTCTGTGATCTCTTGCTTGTATCTAGACAAGGGACAATCAAAAGGTAAAATCAGGATATATTACTACTACTCTCAACTGTCTTTTAGAAATAGTTGAGTAAGTATAAATTCACTTGAGGGAAATAGTAAGAAAAGTTTTTTTTCCCAGCATGTAAAATGTACATACTATTTTAAAATTTGGTATAGTATTATACTAGTAATTTCTGTTTTAATTTTCAAAAGTATGTAAGATCATTTATATCTGGAGCTAAATTAACCTATATATATGTGTGTGTGTGTGTGTGTGTGTGTGTGTGGTATATATGTAGACATACAAAAAAAATTAACGTATGCGAGCCTCAGTCGGGTCAGGATCATGTAGCACCTGTTTTCTTTGCTAGTGGGCCCATGATTTAATTTCTGCCAACCCATTTCGATGAACAGTACTCCTACACAACACATCCAAACTAGGCTTGGCATTCACATTAATTACGATTACGGTATTCTGTCAAAAAAAAAATACGATTACGGTAGATGTCATGTCCCCGTCAGGAGGGCATCTCCAACAGTTGCAAGACCTCCCATAATGTAATGCCTTCCATAGAAAACTTCATTATTTTGCTTATGTTTTAGTTTTTGTTTCATTTTTTTAATTCTTCAAGTGTAATACCAATGCCATTAATCCATTCCTTCTTAGGAAACTTACTTTTCACGAAAATTTCACAATTATACATTTATTCTTACATATTATAAAAAAACATTATTTCTATGTAAATAGTTTGCAAATTTTATCATTATTTGTTCCTATTTTATTTTCTTTCTTCTTAAAGGGACATACCAATGCCACCAATTCATTCTTCCTTAGAAAACTACATTCTTTTGATTTTGTTTTACTTTTCATTTCATTTTCTTCTTCTTTAAGGGCAATATCAATGCCACTATTCATTCTTTCTTAGAAAACCTCAATATTTTGTTTTATTTTAGTTTTCTTTTCTTTTCTTTCTTCTTTAAGGGCAATACCAATGCCACTATTCATTCTTTCTTAGAAAACTTCATTATTTTGTTTTTATTTAATTTTCTTTCTTCTTTAAGGGTAATACCAATGCCACTAATTCCTGCTTTTTAGAGAAACTTCAATTCTTATTTATATTTTGTTTTAATTTCATTTTATTTCTTCTTTAAGGGCAATACCAATGCCAATAATTAATTCCTTCTTATAAAACTTCTTTTTTGTGAAAAAATCACTATTATAAGATTATTCCTGCATATTATAAAAAGCACAATTTCTGTGTAAATTATGTGCAATGTTTTCTTTATTTTTTAATTTTTTTCCATTTTCTTTCTTCTGGAAGGGTAATACCAATGCCACTAATTCATTCTTTCTTAGAAAACTTCATTATTTTAATTTTGTCTAAGTTTTTATTTTATTTTCCTTATTCTTTAAGGGTAATACCAATGCCATTAATCCATTCCTTCTTAGGGAACTGTTTTTCACGGAAATTTTACTATTATTCACTTACTTTTACATTATAAAAAGCGCTATTTATGTGTAAATTTTGTCATTATTTATTATTTATCTTTTTTCTTGTTAAAGGGTGATACTAATGCCACTAATTCATTTTTCTTTAGAAAACTTTATTATTTTTATTTTATTTTATTTCTTCTTTAATGGCAATACCATTGCCACTAATTCATTCATTACTAAAGAACTTCTTCTTTTAAAAAATTACACTATTATATGCTTATTCTTGCATATTAAAAAACTACAATTTCTTTCTAAATTGTATGCAAATTTTGTCATTATTTAAAAAAAATGTTATGTGTTTTTTCTTGAATGGTAATACCAATGTTACTAATTCATTCATCCTTATGAAATGTATACACGCAGGTACTACACAATAGGTGCATAAATTATACTAGAGTGTGAACATTGAACTATTATATGCTTATTCTTTGCATATTACAAAAGGTGCAACTTTAGTGCAAGGTTGTGTGCCTTTTTTTTAATTTTTTGTCATCTTCTTTCTTAGTAAAGGGAACTAATGCCAGTAATTCATTCTTTCTTAGAAAATTAATATTATTTTGATTTAGTTTTAGTTCTACTTAGTTTTTCTTTTAATTATTATATGCATTTTTGCATATTATAAAAAAGCACAATTTCTGTGTAAATTGTGTGAAAATATATATTATTTGTTTAAATTTGTGTATATGTTTTTCTTCTTGATGGGTAATAGAAATGCCACTAATTCACTCTTTCTTAGAAACCTTTTTTTTGCTTCATTTATTCTTTAAGGCGACACCACCACAAGTATTAAAATTTCACGTGACTGTCCTTTTTCTTCCTTTGGTTATTTGGTTAATAGTGCACACCTCCTCGTGAGTTTGTACTGCATGTGTAGAACAACATAGTTTCCATAGGAACTGATTTAATATTTTCTCCTTTTGTGAGTTTTGGGTCCCTTTGTAAAGAAATATAAGACCGTTTAGATCACTGCTTAGTGATCTAAACGGTCTTATATTTCTTTACAGTGGGAGTAAGTTATATGTAGCAGTAGCACACTTTTTTAGATAATGTATGTAGTTCGTGTGTTGATTTTTTTTTTGGGTATGCAACACATCTTAGTAACTCTGAAGGTCTAACTGTTGGAATGAAAAAGATGACCGTCTAAAAGCCTCAAAGCATTGGAAATTTGGAATATGTGGGTCCCATCATGTGCACAGCCGGGCAATCTATGTTTTGCTTGCTCGCTACATTTTTCTGCTGTGTGGCATGCAGAGCACTTGAGACCTTACAAGGGAAACTAATACAGGAAAAGCTAAAGTTCTTTGTAGGGAGCCAAAGACAACCCTCTCGCGCTCTATCATCGTCAGGCATTCATCTCCATGCACTTGTTGTGTAGCATCAGTCCCAGAGTAACTGCTTGCCCTAGGCCTTTGAGCGCTCTTGATCTTCTTGATGGCTTGTGATGGAGAAGAGGGCAGCTCCAGAGGGGAGATTGGGCTCGGCGCAGTGGTGCTCCTGAGCTTCATTTCCTAACTCCTTGTAGGCGAGGTCTGGTAGTGGTGGGGGTCCAGCGCATTGAAGAAGTTATGTCCCCCCTCCAGCGACATTTTGGCAAGGGCAGCATGGTCTAAGAACTACCAGTGTCCAAACCAGTGCCCTCTACCCCACAGTCAAACGGAAAGGAGAGCTGAGGATATGAGCAACCATTTGAGAGAATTTCTCCACCTCTCTTAATGGTTCTTCCTTGAAAAGAATCATCCACTTCTTGATTGTCCGATGGATCAGCCACCATATCTGTTTTAAATCAGACCAGATGATATTGTCAAAATCCAGGGAATTTCTGTATTTCCAGATACACCACAATACACATGCACAAATAGAGTTCATAACCATGTGTTTCTTATGGGCTGGCCAAAACCTGGCTATTCACAAATAATTAAGCCCTAAATCACAAGAGACGTAATCAGCAACACAACTCAAGATTTGTTTAGTTACCACACAATCAAAGAACAAATAGTGAACAGTTTCATGTTTAGTGCAGAGTAAACATTCTGGGTTTTTGTCAATACCTCTCTTGAGGAGGTTATCTTTGGTCATTAGTTTGTTGTGTGACAGCAACCAAAGAAAAACCTGTACTCTTGGAGTGCAAACAATAGACCAGACAGAAGGAATGTACACAGGTTGGATCCCTCTGAAATTGATGATATTATAGCACTAGTGCGGAATCAGCCTTTAGTGCCGGTTCGTAAGGGCCTTTAGTCCCGGTTCAACAACCGGCACTAAAGGGTCGGGACTAAAGGCCCCCCCCCCCCCCCCCCTTTAGTGTCACGAACCGGCACCAAAGGCCCACGGCCTTTAGTCCCGGTTGGTAACACCAACCGGGACTAAAAGGTCCACGTGGCACGAGCCCGCGCCGGGGGCTGGGGGGCCTTTAGTCCCGGTTGGTGTTACCAACCGGGACTAAAAGGTATAGGGGTTTAGGGGTTTATGTTTTATTTTTCCTTTTAATTTTGTGTTTTCCATTTAATTCTTTTTCATTTCTTTTTTTTTGCGAGAAGTTCTTTTTCATTTCAAACATATTTTACGCTACTACATACGTACATATTGTACACGTCATGCATATATAAATAGAATTTCTCGTAGCCAATCATATATATATCATAAAATTTCTCGTACGACCATATGCGCATACACATATATATATACAATTTGGTACATACAATTTCTCCTACAATTTGCAGATAATTACATGCAGGCATTAGGTGTAATGGTATGCTCCTTTGGGATGTATGACCTGGTCAACCAAAAATCCCGCAATTTCCTCTTGAAGTGCTCGTATGCGGTCCGTTGGTAGGAGCTTTTCCCGCATCTCCTTCAGCTTTGAAAAGAAGGAGATCAAGATGAATATATTAGTTGTGTGTATATATATTAGATCATGATAAAAAAATTGTGGATAGTGTTCTGGCAAACGTATCCAAAGTTGTCTTTCAGATCTGCTCCTTTCGGATGTCATAATGCGAATGTTCTCGCAAACGTAGTATGCACATAAATTATTCCCCGGCGCCTGACGCATGCACTTTACGAGAATAGAATTCAATCAGATAATAATTAAT
The DNA here is from genome assembly GCA_039707655.1 of Elymus sibiricus. Classification (NCBI taxonomy): domain Eukaryota; kingdom Viridiplantae; phylum Streptophyta; class Magnoliopsida; order Poales; family Poaceae; genus Elymus; species Elymus sibiricus. Next base: position 408,549,594 of record CM077674.1, on the reverse strand, counting down.
CAAGCATGATAATGGTATTGAAACTAGAATTAAAGAGATGCGCGGACACGTAGCTAGTACTACTTAATTACGTACCCTGGGTCGCGCCCATTTCAGCTCTTGTTTCCATGCGCCTGGGACCTGTTTGATGAAGCTTTGCCAAACCCTGCCCGGCAAAGAAAATGAATAAAGGAGTTCTTAATTAGTTGATATCAGGAAATGAAATAAAGAGGCTGACATAGTGCGATAATGATTGAAATTACCTGTCGACCATCCCCTTCACGATTAAGTACTCTTTAGGTTCTTTAAGTAGTGAGTCCAGTACTTTAACTTTTCCCTCGTCAACTTCAATGATTAGCAGGATCCAGTGAAAACTGCATGCGCACACGTTTGTATAATTAAGCGGGCATGTGCATATAACTCATCAACTACACTTATTAACATCTAGTAAATAAAATAGAATTTGTAGTACAAGACAGTAACACTCACCCGAAGTTGTAAGTAAATAATATTTCTGGTTGGGTATTTAGTTGCTTCAAAAACTGTAGCAAGTACTTCTCTATCTCTTTTGGGTGAAGTGACCACACCTCTTCATTAATGGTATTTGGGTCAATGAACCCAATGCCATAGCGTCCATCTCTTTTCATTTCATAAATCTTCATTCTGCATAATACCACAGAAAAGAATATAGTGAGGATAATTACAGGCAACGAACGAGCACAGCTAGAGACTTAAATTACAGAAAGAAATCACTTACAGACAATAGCAACTGACGAGAGATTTGTCGAGTGCGTCTTGATTGAATAACTGAAACATTTCTTCAAACTCAACCCACAAATCTTTTGCATGGAAGTAATGCTCTTCCTTGACTTTCACCATGAGGGAATCTCGCCCCTTCTTGGCTTCTCTCAGGTACCAGTCATGCAAATCGCGCATTCTCGTTGATAGATTCTCGACCTCCCTGACCAGATCTTGGCCGGGGACATATTTCCATGCTACTTCGTGATCTTGAATCTTGGGGAGTTCCTCGATGCCTAGGAGTTGTTCAACAGTGACACCGGCCTCTCTAGCCATCTGTCTATGAGCGTCAGTTATTACCGGCTGATCGGCGGTACTCACACCATGTGATTGTACAATGAGCGGGGGGATCGATTGCACTGCCAGTTCTCCCAGCTGGGGAACAGTTTTCCCGCATTTACTACTCCTTGCTTGGCTCGAGCTCGACTCCTTATCTTTTTGTGCCACATATAACTTCTTAATAGAACGCTCATAGTCTGAGTCTGTCCTCTTCACAGCCGGTTGAGCATTATCAATAAAGTGTTGTATGACTTCATCAGGTATTTTCTCCTTCGGCGGGGGCTGTTTCCGTGCAAAATGGGCCTTCACTTGGGCAGCCACTTCGACCTTGTTTTCCTCGATAGTCATCTCGTAAGCCAACTTCTTTTTGGCAGGAGGAGAGGCTTTCTTGCTTGGTGCTCTCTTCCGCTTTGGAGAAGGCTGACGCGCCCGAGATCGATATGGCGGACTCGCGCTGATGGGCTCCGTCTCGGGGTGGGGTGGTGGAGACGGCTGACGCGGTGGCAGACTAGCGCAACGCTGCGTCTCGGGCAGGGTTGGAGTCGGCTGACGCGGTGGCGGACTTGGAGGAGGAGTCGGTGGCCTTGGAAAGACGATGCAATCCTTTCTCCATAGAATGATACGATGTATGACCTCTCCCAGTGTGCGCTCCTCGTCACCTCCAGGAATGTCAAGCTGTAGCTCGTAATATCCTGACATCACTTCATCAACCCCGACACGAGCATAGCCAGCTGGAATCGGATTGCAATGGAAGTTTGCTTCAGGGGGATTTGTTAAAGCATAGCCGTCCGCCACCTTCATGGATATGTTCTTCATTTTCATGTGTAGCTCACAAGGTGTCGTATCTTTGATATCATCCACAGGGTATCTATCCAGCAGTGCATCATCGGCCGGGGTGGAACCCACGCTGCTTTTCGGCATAGATGGGATGGTTGTATCCAATGCTGGATATGCTTGCTGCTGCTGTTGAGACGCCCTTTCTTGAGTAAGTGAGTCGATCTGCTCCTGCTGCCTTTGGAAAGCGTGTTCCAACTTCTGAATGCGGTCTGCTTCGTGCTTCCTCTGCTCCTCCTCCTGCTGCTTCTTTCTCGCACGGCTTCTGTAAGTGGCGTTCCAATCCGCAAACCCCTCAAACCACGGAACAACGCCTTTGCCTCGTGTTTGTCCCGGGTGTTCAGGATTCTTCAGGGCGCGTGTAAGCTCGTCATTCTCTCTGTCGGGCTTGTACTTTCCCGTTCGAGCATCTTCTATTGCAACTAGTAAAGCGTCGGAGGCTTCTTTAAGACTTGCCCGATCCATAACCAGCCCTGTCTCTGGGTTCAACTTCCCCCCATGCGCATAAAACCAAGTCCTGCACCTGGGGGGGCAACTCAATGTAACTGGAGTGACCCCTGCAGCAATCATCTGTTCCTTAGCGAGATCCCACTTAGGCTGGCCGACCTGGTAGCCACCTGGCCCCAGAGTATGGTGCCACGTTTTTTTCGCAGCATTAATCTTGTTTATTCTCGACCGTTCCTTAGCTTCTTCTGATTCCTTGAACTGCATGAAAGCATCCCAGTGATCTTTTGCCTTCTCCAGTGTTCCCTTGAATGCTGGAGTCTTCTTTCTGTCTGCTTGGTACTTGGCCCATATTCTTTTCTTGTGGTTGTTGAATGCTATCGCCATCTTCTTAAGAGCACTCTTCTTGACTTTCTCCCGTTCTTCATCTGTCAAATGATCTGGTAGGGTGAAATGTGCCATGAGCGATTCCCAAAGCAGATCTTTTGCTCTTCCGTCGACAAAAGTAACTCCTTGATCTCCCTTTGCTGGCTTATTCCATTCTTGAACGGAGATCGGGATTTGGTCCCTGACAATAACTCCGCATTGACGAGTAAATTTGTCCGCATTCTTTTTAGGAGCAAGCGGTTCACCATTTTCTTTGATGGCATCGATGTTGTACCTTATGCCAGCCTGCAACCTTCTGGCCGGGCCTCGTACTGCCCTGCTTGTAGAAGATTTGCTCGATCCGGAGGGCTAAAAGAAGAAAGATCGATTCGTTAATATATATAAATCAATTAATACATGTAATGATCACCAGAGGCCTTATATATATATACCTCGCCGGTCTTTGTTATTTGAAGAACATTTCCTTCGTCATCATTGTTGTGGCCTTCGTCTCTTCGTTCGTCTTCATCAAATATTAATACTCCCTCACCGGAATTCATGTTCAGATATTGCGAGCCGTCATCTTCGGGTTCATTCTCATCTGGGCTCGGGGAGCGTATGATGTCGAACATGGTCTCTTCTCCGTCTCTGCCGGTATTGTCCATAGCTTATATTAACTAATCCAGAAGAAAGACAAAACAATTTAGTATTCAAATTAGAATGCAATCAATAAGGAAAAACTGAATCATAGTAGATAATATGCATCTCGAATAATATCACTAATACATCTCGAATAATCCAGATAATATGCATCATCGAATATAATCTCGAATACATCGTCTCGAATATAATCTCGAATACATCTCGAGTATTAATTATCACTAATACATCTCGAATATTATCATATAACATCACTAGCTAATACACATCGAATATTATCGAAGAATCTAGTTCACTCGCGGTTCCTGAGGCGCGGGCGGTGGACACCCAAAGAGAAGGAACCATCACAGGATCATAGCTCGGGTGAGATCCCTGAAGAACCTGCCAGGTATTGGAGAACCTGACGTCCAACGCAACCATGTAGCGACGGACGTGCTCGTCCTCCTCCCTGACACGGCAACGTACCACCTCCGCGGGGGCCGGCTGCCTCCGCACCGAAAGTGGCCCACGCGAACGCCACCAAAGAAGCTCCGGGTCGACGACGGGAGCCCGGTTCCTCACCAAGCTGCGCGCCCCGGAAGGTAGCACCTCCCAGTGCCAGCCCGGCGGAGCCCAGTCCCGGACATGGCGCCTCTCAAGCAGGTTCTTTTTCACTTGATTTTGCAAATACATGACAAACTTTTGCAAATACAACATTAAGATATATATTATCATTAAAATATTATTAATACATGGTCAACTTTTTTCTATGCAACTTTTTCCTATGCAACTTTTTTCTATAAGTATAAAAAACTAAAAAACAGAAAATCTATGCAAATTCCACCGTTCATCTACAATACATATATATATACATACATTGTATAAAAAAAACTAGTGAAAAAAAAACTAAAACATACATACATATAGTGAAAAAATAATCATCTAAAACATCTAAAACACATACATATATACATACATTGTATACTAATTAATAATAATCTAAAACATCTAAAACATCTAAATAAAACATCAAAACATTCATACATTGTATAAAAAAAACTAGTGAAAAAAAAATCGCCGGAGGGGGGGCGCGAGCTCACAGCGGGCGAGGTCGAGGCCGGCGGGCGCAAGCGGCGTGGGCGGCGCGTGGCGAGGAGCTCGGGGAGGAGGGCGCGGGCGGCGTCGCGGGCGGCGTCGGGGCTCGGGGAGGAGGGCGCGTCCGGCGTCGGGGATCGGGGAGGAGGCGCCGGCGTCGGGGGAGAGGCGAGACGGCGTCGGGGCAGGCGCGTATGGCGGCGGCAGCCTGGCGGCGTCCTGTGTGGTTTGGCGTCGATGGGAATGGAGAGGGCGGAGGGGAAAATTCGTAAGTGTTGCTTATATACGAGGCACCTTTAGTCCCGGTTGGAGCCACCAACCGGGACTAAAGGTGAATTTTGGCCAGGCCAAGCGGCCTGGAAGCTCCAACCGGGACTAAAGGGGGCCTTTAGTCGCGGTTGGAGCCACCAACCGGGACTAAAGGCTGGTGCTCGCGCAGGCGCTGTGCACCGCAAGTTTAGTCCCACCTCGCTTGGTGAGAGGCGCCCGCACCAGCTTATAAGCCCCGCCGCGGCATCACCGTCAAGCTCCTCTCTAAAGCAGGCCTTGTGGGCCTACCGATCTCTCCTGCCCTGTGGGCCCTACTGGGCCGTGCGGGCCTGCATCCTGGCCCAACTAGAGGTTGGGTTTCTAGTCGTATGCAGGCCGTGGCGGCCTAGTAGGCGGGCTTTTTTTAAATTATTTATTTTTTCAGTTTTTTTTGTTTTCTGCTTTATTTATTTTCTTTTGTTTCTGAGTTGTTTTTTGCTTTATTTAGAGTTTCTGAGTGAATCTTTTTGCTTTAGGTCAAAAGATTTATAAACTTTCTGTTAGTGCCAGTAGTTTTCAAATTTGAATAGTTTAAATTTGAATTATTTGATATTTGTGTGAATCACTAGTTTGTGAATAACTTTACTTTAAAAATAGATTTTTCAGTGATTCTTTTTTTTGCTGTTTAATATTAGTGTGTTTTATCATTATATTCAATTTGGTAATTCTTAGGTTATTTAAAAAAATGAAAATGCCTTTGTAACAGATGAGTTTTTGTCCGAATCCGTGATACTTCGAAAGAGATTGCCCATTTTCTACACGAAGTGCATCCAATTTTTGCCGTAACCCTCTCAACTTTTTAGCACATGCTATGTGGGTGAAATGATGATACCATGCCAACTTTCAACCTTTTCAGAGTTCATTTGTAATGTTTTTCAATTTCAGGGTAATTTAGCTCAAAAAATTCATTAAATGCATGAAAAATAGCGAATGAAGTCAGAAAGGGTTGACAATTGATGATGTGGCTTTGAATGGTGCATGTTGAACTCACAAAATGTCTGGAGTTGAAATAAGTTAAAAAAAATGAAATGCCTTTGTAACAGATGAGTTTTCGTCCGAAACCCTGATACTTCGAAAGAGATTGTCCATTTTGTACACGAAGTGCATCCAGTTTCTGTCGTAACCCTCTCAACTTTTTAGCACATGCTATGTGGGTGAAATGATGATACCATGCCAACTTTCAACCTTTTCAGAGTTCATTTGTAGTGTTTTTCAATTTCAGGGTCATTTAGCTCCAAAAATTCATTAAATGCATGAAAAATAGCGAATGAAGTCAGAAAGGGTTGAAAATTGCATCCAGTCCTTAAAGATATATTTCTTCGCCTTTCAAATGCCAAAACACATATATACCCTAACTATTACAAAGATTCCATCCGGTTGGTCCGAAGTGGGACTTTCGAGATAAGTCCGGAAACTCACTAGAGAAGAAAGTGATGACGGTGAAGCCGGTCACATCCCAGAGTGGGATCTTTGGGTATAAAACTTTTTCTTCGTGTGTGTCCCTTTGCGCCGTAACCATGGACAATCTTCATCATTTAACAGGATGCTTGGGTCAATCTTCACTGTGAAGGGAGCAATTTCATGAAACTTTTCATAATCTTCTGACATGTCTGTCTTGTCCTCCACTCCCACGATATTTCTTTTCCCTGAAAGAACTATGTGGCGCTTTGGCTCATCGTATGATGTATTCGCTTCCTTATCTTTTCTTTTTCTCGGCTTGGTAGACATGTCCTTCACATAGAAAACCTGCGCCACATCATTGGCTAGGACGAATGGTTCGTCTGCGTACCCAAGATTGTTGAGATCCACTGTTGCCATTCCGTACCGCGGGTCTTCCTTTATGCCGCCTCCTGACAGATTGACCCATTTGCAGCGAAACAAAGGGACCTTCAATTCACGTCCATAGTCAAGTTCCCATATCTCCTCTATGTAACCATAATATGTGTCCTTTGGCCTATTGGTGTTTGCTGCATCAAAGCGGACACCACTGTTTTGGTTGGTGCTCTTTTTATCTTGGGCGATCGTGTAAAATGTATTCCCATTTATCTCGTACCCTTTGAAAGTCAATATAGTCGAAGATGGTAACTTGGACAGCAAGTACAGCTCATCTCCAACACTGTCGTCATGCATGAGACGTGTCTGCAACCAACCGCCGAAAGTCCCCGTGTGTTCACGTGTAATCCAGTCGTCAGACTGCTCCGGGTGTTTGGAGCGTAGAATATTCTTGTGTTCGTCGATATACGGACCCACCAAGCTGGAATTTTGTAGAACTGTGTAGTGTGCTTGCGCCCAAGAATGCCCGTCCATACATATTACTTGGTCCTTTCCTAGCGTGCCTTTTCCACCAAGTCTACCCTCATGCCGCGATTCGGGAACACCAATCGGCTTAAGGTCAGGAATAAAGTCAACACAAAACTCAATGACCTCCTCTGTTTGATGGCCCTTGGAGATGCTTCCTTCTGGCCTAGCACGGTTATGAACATAATTCTTTAAGACTCCCATGAACCTCTCAAAGGGGAACATATTGTGTAGAAATATAGGACCCAGAATGACAATCTCTTCGACTAGGTGAACTAGGACGTGCGTCATGATATTGAAGAAGGATGGTGGGAACACCAACTCGAAACTGACAAGACATTGCACCAAATCATTCTGTAACCTTGGTAGGATTTCTGGATCGATTACCTTCTGAGAGATTGCATTGAGGAATGCACATAGCTTCACAATGGCTAATCGAACGTTGTCCGGAAGAAGCCCCCTCAATGCAACCGGAAGCAGTTGCGTCATAATCACGTGGCAGTCATGGGACTTTAGGTTCTGGAACTTTTTCTCTGCCATATTTATTATTCCCTTTATATTCGACGAGAAGCCAGACGGGACCTTCATACTGAGCAGGCATTGAAAGAAGATTCCTTCTCTTCTTTGGTAAGAGCGTAGCTGGCAGGACCCTGATACTGCTTTGGATGCATGCCGTCTTTTTCGTGCATACGTTGCTGGTCCTCCCGTGCCTCCGGTGTATCTTTTATCTTCCGATACACGCCCAAGAAGCCTAGCAGGTTCACGCAAAGATTCTTCGTCACATGCATCACGTCGATTGCAGAGCAGACATCTAGTTCTTTCCAATATGGTAGGTCCCAAAATATAGATTTCTTCTTCCACATGGGTGTGTGTCCGTCAGCGTCATTCGGAACAGATTGTTCGACAGGACCCTTTCCAAAGATTACTTTTAAATCCTTGACCATATCAAGTATATCATGACCAGTACGGTGGCGAGGCTTCTTCCGGTGATCTGCCTCACCTTTGAAATGCTTGCCTTTCTTTCTTCAGACATGATTGATCTAAAGAAATCGACGATGTCCCAGGTACACATTCTTCTTACATTTATCCAAATATATACCGTCGGTATCATCTAAACAGTGCGTGCATGCGTGGTATCCCTTGTTTGTCTGTCCTGAAAGGTTACTAAGAGCAGGCCAATCATTGATGGTTACAAACAACAACGCTCGCAGGTCAAATTCCTGCTGTTTGTCCTCATCCCACACATGTACACCTTCTATACTCCACAGCTGTAAAAGTTCTTCAACCAATGGCCTTAGGTACACATCAATGTCGTTGTCGGGTTGCTTGGGGCCTTGGATGAGCACTGGCATCATAATGAACTTCCGCTTCATGCACAACCAAGGAGGAAGGTTATAGATACATAGAGTCACAGGCCAGGTGCTATGATTGCTGCTCTGCTCCCCAAAAGGATTAATGCCATCTGCACTTAAACCAAACCATACGTTCCTTGCATCATCTGCAAAGTCCTTCCACTTTCTCTTGATTTTTCTCCACTGCGATCCGTCAGCGGGTACTCTCAACTTCCCGTCTTTCTTACGGTCTTCTTTGTGCCATCGCATCAACTTGGCATGCTCTTTGTTTTGGAACAAACGTTTCAACAGTGGTATTATAGGAGCATACCACATCACCTTGGCAGGAATCTTCTTCCTGGGGCGCTCGCCCTCAACATCACCAGGGTCATCGCGGCTGATCTTATAGCGCAATGCACCGCATACCGGGCATGCATTCAAATCCTCGTACTCACCGCGGTAGAGGATGCAGTCATTAGGGCATGCATGTATCTTCTGCACCTCGAATCCTAGAGGGCAGACATCCTTCTTTGCTTCGTACGTACTGTTGGGCAATTCGTTGTCCTTTGGAAGCATCTTCTTTAACATTATCAGCAACTTTTCAAATCCCTTGTCAGATACACCATTCTCTGCCTTCCATTGCAGCAATTCCAGTGTGGTACCCAGCTTTTTCTTGTCATCTTTGCAATTTGGGTACAACAATTTCTTGTGATCCTCTAACATGCGCTGCAACTTCAGCTTCTCCTTTTCACTTGTGCAGTTTCTCTTTGCATCGGCAATGGCCCGACCAAGATCATCAGCGGGCTCATCTGATGCCTCTTCTTCAGCTTCTTCCCCCATTGCCGGCTCAGCTTCTTCCCCCATTGTTGTACCATCGTATTTAGGGAACCCATGGCCAGGATAGCTGTCATCATCCTCTTCTTCTTCATTCTCTTCCATTAGGACCCCTCTTTCTCCGTGCTTGGTCCAACAGTTATAGCCGGACATGAAACCGGACGTAAACAGGTGGACGTGAATGGTTCTTGAGTTAGAGTAATTGTGATCATTCTTACAGACAGCACATGGACAACACATAAAATCATCCGCCCGCTTGTTTGCCTCAGCCGCAACCAGAAAAGTACGCACGCCATTAATGAACTGGGGAGAGCATCGGTCATTGTACATCCATTGCCGGCTCATCTTCATTACACAACACCGAAAAGACCAAATTAATACAAGTTCATACATATAGTTCATACACACTTATTCTCATAAAACAACATACAAACTCTTGATTAACGGCATATTTTTTAAATTTTCTAATCTTCAAGCGCATTGCATCCATCTTGATCTTGTGATCATTGACGACATCGGCAACATACAACTCCAGTTTCATCTTCTCTTCTTCAATTCTTTTCAATTTTTCTTTCAAATACTCGTTTTCTTTTTCAACTAAATTTAACTTCTCGACAAGAGGGTCAGTTGCAATTTCCGGTTCACATACCTCCTAGATAAAAATATCTATGTCAACTTGATGGGCATAATTGTCATAAACACGAAATGCAACAAATAGTTATAAAAGAAAGTATATACCACATCCGAATCATAAACCGGACAAGGGCCAACGGGGACGGATATCAAAACCATGCCACTATGTATAACAAACAACCATACAGGTAAGAAAACTATACAAGTAACTATATAAATCAAACAAACATGATTTTTTTTATACAAAGGATAAGAACAAGAGGCTCACCAAGGTGGTGCCGGCGACGGGACGGTGCGGGCGATCGACGGTGGTTAGGACGGGGACGGGAAGGCACTAAGTAAACCACACCTACACATGCAAACTAAGAAGTTAATTTGAGCTCAAATTGCATATAAATCAAATAAACTCCCACATATAATTACTCCCAAACTAAAACCCACAAATCACTATACTTATAGAGCATTGCAAGAGCTAATCTAGCAATGAGAGATGAAAGAACAAAGTTGCTAACCTTTGTGAACACTTGGATTGATGGGGTGCCTTCAAATCTTGACAATTTTTTGCAAAAATGGAGGATGAGCTCGAGCAAGAGGGGAAGAACAGAGAGGAGAGGAAAGGGGAAAAACAGAGAGCTTCGGCTCGGGCTGGACGAAGGGTTTATATAGTGGCACCTTTAGTCCCGGTTTGTGTCACAAACCGGGACTAAAGGCTCCACCTCTAGTCCCGGTTTGTGACACTAACCGGGACTAAAGGGGATCGTGGGGCCCCAGCCTCACACCAGCCTACCACCAGACCTTTAGTCCCGGTTCGTGTCACAAACCGGGACTAAAGGCTCCACCTCTAGTCCCGGTTTGTGACACGAACCGGGACTAAAGGTGATCGTGGGGCCCCAGCCTGACACCAGCCTGCCACCACACCTTTAGTCCCGGTTTGTGTCACAAACCGGGACTAAAGGTTCAACACGAACCGGGACTAATGATTCCCCTGCCCCTAGCCGTTGGAACCGGGACTAATGGTGACATTAGTCCCGGGCCGTAGTCAAACCGGGGTCGTTTTTCTACTAGTGTAGAGGGAACTAGTTGTATATGTCTATTTGCTTTCATACTACCATATCAGAGAATCTTCATCATCAGTGTACGTTACACGTTTGATTATCTACTCCAAATAGTACTAGCTCTCGATCATAAGGGGGGGGGGGGGTAAAAGTCCTTCTAAATGTCAACCTAATATCTACTTTATCCCATACATCAGCCACAGTCACACAATGTTGGTGTAAAGTGGCCAGAATTGGACAGAAAGTGGGGAGGTACCAAACCATATATCCTCCCAAAACCTAACTTTCTGCCCATTTCCAATCACCCATCTATAGCCAAATTTAAGGGCTTTAGAAGCCCACATGACCCCCTGCCAAAACCTAGAAGAGGGTTGTGGTTTGTAAGCAAATATGTTGGGGGAGTTCTTCACATATCAGGTTAATGTCCCTAATATTGGGGATTCCTAATCCCCCATATTCTTTTTTCATACAGACTAGATGCCAATTGGCAAGGTGTAATTTCCTTTTCGCCTCAAAATCACTCCAAAGGCAATGTGCCATTTGGCTGTATATAAGATCTAGAGCCCATTTAGGGAATCTAAAAAAGGTAGTAGGTATATTGGGATACTAGAGAGGCAAGATTTGATCAGAGTTATTCTTGCTGCATAAGATAATATCTTGCCTCTCCATCCTGCAATACTTTTCAGGATTTTATCTATCAAGGGTTGTATATCTTCTCTTCTAAGTTTATCATGATGTAGTGGGATTCCAAGATACTTAATAGGGAAAGCACCCACAGTGCACCCCAAAATCTCAGTGAAAGAGCTAATACTCTCAGAATCTAAACCTAAAGGAATAATTTCACTCTTGTAATTTGACCTTAAAGCCACGCCGGGCGACGCTGGAGGGATGAGGTCGTCGTAGTAGTCGCTTTCCTTTTTGTCGAGCGAGTAGTATTGTACGAGAGCCAAAGGAAAAAGTAGCTACAAGAAGCCGCAATGGATTTTTATTCAGTTGCACATAGCCTCTCGCTACCCATCGATATTTAATTATGAATGTTGCTTGGATGCTCCGGTTCCTGTAAAATCTGTGATCTTTGAAAAAAATTCTATGGTTTTGCTATTTGGTCCAGAGAGAAGACTGTACGAACAAAGGTAACATCGAATCGAGGCCGGCTCTATGTTTGGGAGGGCCCTTGGGCGAACTTGACGACATAGGTCCCTAATACTATATGTATATGTATGTGTTTGCACACTATATAAACATGTATATGTCTAATTTCATTTGCAGATATAGATTCGTGGTAATACATAGTGTATGCTGCATCCAAATTCGCAAAGAACTCGATGTCTTGGTCGTCGTGAGCCGCTTGCTCATGCCTGAGAGTGTTGGTTCGAGTACCATGCAATGCGTGTTTTTCTAAATATATTTCCTTGATACACTGTGATTGTCAGTTTGCAAAAAAAAAACATCCTCTAAAAATTAACCAAAGCACAAGGAGTCTAAGCTATGCTGATGTGGCAGCCACGTGGCTGGTTTTCCCCCTCCCAGATCAGTTTTGACCTTATTTGATCAGAGTAATAAATGAATTTATGACCTAAATGGATCGATTCCTGAATTTTTAGCCTAAACCGTGCAATCAATTTGAGTTAATGTACTAATGGCGCATTTCACTCCAACGAAAACATAAGGTTTTATTTTAGCTTCTACTACATAATAGATTAAACTCCCAGAACCTTGAAAAGGAAAAAAAAACACTGGTACAAGTTATAATTGTGTTGTGTCAACATGCCAGACTGACGAAACTCTGCACCACCTGCTTCGGCATGTTGGGACTCCTTCTGAAGCTTTCTAAGACATTAAGGTCAAATTATAAATCCCTTTCTTCATGGATAAAATTGTCCTTGCTTCCTCGAACATCTGGATCATGAGAAATAGAAGGTTTTTTTTAGAATGAAGACCCTACTTTCGGGAAGTGGTACCAAAAGTTCAAACATGAAATGATCATGGTCGGTTATAGGGCAATCAAGAAATATGCTACTCAATTTAATACTTGGTTACGAACTCTCTAGATAGTACTCCATTCGTTCACAAATATAAGATGTTCTAACTTTTTTCTAAATCAGATGTATATAGATACGTTTTAGTGTGTTTGTTCACTAGTTTTAGTCCGTATCTAGTCCATATTGAAATATCTAAAACATCTTATATTTTTGAATGGAGGAGTAGTATTCTACTTTTCTCTTTTCCTTGTTTATAGTTTATAATATGTAAGTATTTTTTTCCGTCAAGAAACAGTAGGCGAAAAGCCTACACTCTGTAATTACTACTACCTCCGTCCCATATTAAGTGTCGCTCAAACGGATGTGCATACATATGTTTGAGCGACACTTAATATGGGACGGAGGGAGTACTTGTGTACATATAATATAGAAGATGTGGGAGGAAATTTTCTACTGTTTCCTGTCAAAAATTAATTAGCCACCATTACACAGTGTATAACCAACAATGCTACATGAAACGAAGCATCGGAATTTCCAAATTAAGCTACCATTGCAGAGAATATCATCTAAATAAATGTACCTTTGCCACTTCTTTTGAGGCAGTGATCCCATCAAGTCATTTGTTTGTGTCCATATTTTGTTGAAATGGCTGCCCAACCGAATATTACTACCAAAGGCCAATATATTGCCAGCGTTCGCATGGAGGTAATACGTGCAAAGACGAGAAATGCTTTACTGCCCATTCGAACATGTAGCGCTCTTCCTATAGCAATGCCTCTTACAGGTTCCGTATATCCGAACCAAGATATCAGGAACACCAATGCACAGATTGCAATTGCTGTCATATGCGCAGCAGGAGCCAAGGTCAAATATGCGCCTAGTGCAAAGGCAGCACCCAAACTTGTGACCGAACAGAAGGCACAATATGTTGCTATGTTGAAGTGCAGACGCCGAATGCGCAAGTCGGCCATAACCATTCCAGCGTACATGAGATTGATGGTTGCTGCAGCGGATAAAAGGAATGCTATTGTGTTGGCCATCATGAATGCGTCAAATATATACCTTCCAGAAAGTGCTGGTGTGCCACCGTTATTGTAACCGCCAGGCACGGTGAAAGATGCACCAAACGTGACTGTTGCAATTAGCACGGAGCCAATAATCATAGTTTGTGTTGAATTTGTTAGTTTGTTTGATTCATTCACTTCATCCTCTGGTTTCTTCTTACGGAAGTGCTGTGCTCTGAGTTGATCATATCGAAGATGATAACCATGCCTAGCTTGGCTTAATGTTAAAGCATAATCTATCAAGTGTCCAGCGTTCTGCAAAAGAGAAGAAGACAAAAAACAAGAAGTTAAACATAGGGTTCACTATTCT